>OY970822.1:21685804-22962017 GCA_963853835.1 Calendula officinalis
TGAAGGGTTTCACTCACATCTTGAGACTGATCCACCCATAGGACCGACCTCCTAGTACACATGGTTCGAACCATACTGACCAAGAACATGAACTTGTTCTTGACCGGTTAAAACCAACTACCTGATTTAATCCCTAAAAGCGGAAGTGGGATTAAACCTAATCCTTAAACCTAAAGGATTGGGATGTTGGAAATCTAGATTACATTAACAAGAAAGAAACATTGTACGAAGAACTCGAACACACACATGGCTTGTGTGGTTCGTTCGACCATCAACCAAAGAACCCTAGGGTTCTTTGGTCGAATTCGTCCAAGAGGGGAGAAGGGAGAAAAAAGTTTCCCAAAAGATACCTTGTTGTTTGCTTAAGATAGATCCACTGATGATGAACAAATCGAGCGATCTTATAGTTGATCTAAGCAATGAACTTGTTCTTCAATACTTGAAGAACACGAAGAACGAAGAACACCAAGTGGTGGTGTCTTGGTTTCGGCCAAAATCTCCCAAGAGAGGGAGGAGAGATTTCGTGTAAGGTGTTAGGGGTTTTAGGGTTACCCTAAGCCTCTTATTTATATACAAATAAGTTGCGCTTAGAACCCTCTAGTTTAATTAATATTAGATCTCTTAATTAAACTTCCTTTTATCACTTCCACCCCTTATAGTTTAATTAGTTTATTATTGTTGCACTTAACTATTAAATGTCTAGTATTAATACACTAATAATTCGGTACCCATATACACGAGTTATATACTTGTATTTATACTTTCAATAATTAATTATATAATAACCTTTATATAATTTATACAACAATATTATCCAATCACTATATGACTTAATGGCTTTAAATCATATCATGGATAATCTTTAATTAACACATTGTATATTTATTCAACTAGTAAATGTACAAATACTTGTATTAATTAGTTAGTTAAACTAATCTAGTAATAAGTTAAACTTAACTTAATACTTTAACTGTTTCATAATGACTATTATTAATCATTCCTCTTCGTAGTATCATTGCATATCTTGCTCGTATTACATGCACTCACCGGTGTGACCCTTAAGTGTTTCGTAGGCATGGATGTATCATCATAGGTTGACTAACTGTGCACATAAATCCTTCACTAAGTTTCATAACAAATCTACAAAAGTTCAAAAAATTTCGGACCTTAAATCCAAAATCATGCAAAACCTAGCACAAAATGAGAAGAACTTACCCTAGTTCGCATAATGATGGAGATTTGGGGAAGAAATCAGAAGAATATAGCAAGAGAGGCTCGGAATCGGTTGAATTTTTGTTGCTCTGCTTTAAAGAATTCACGACAATGGGGGCTAGAGCTCACGACAATGAGGGCTAGGGTTCACGCAATGAAGATCTGGAAAAGAACGACCCTTTTATAGCTCGGAGAGTTCGGGTCGCGAGCTTTAAAATGTTCGCTTCGCGAACTGACACGGACCCGCCTAAGAAATTAGTTTGACCCGGATCCGGAACACGAACATTTCGATCACGAACGGGAACTAGTTCACGAGTGAATGCCAAATTCTCTGGACACCTCTCATGATCGCGAGGCCCAGTTCGCGACGCGAACTCCAATCTTCAGCCAAATGTCGATTTTTTCAGGATTTCAAGCAGAATTACAACAAATACACCTAATTAATGCATAAAATTTACACTAAAGACTAAACTAATGCTGAAAGGAAAAGGAATCAACCACAATACACACGGGTTGCCTCCCGAGAAGCGCTTCAAAGATTATTAAGTCTAGAGCTCAACTCGATGCTACTCTCTTCTTACTTTCGAGTACCAACTGAGATGAAATGAATCACCTCTACTTCCTCTAACTTCTCTTTCTCACTATTACCCCCTCCCTCATAATAATGTTTCAAACGGTGACCATTTATGCTAAAACGACCACTATCACAAATGAGCTCTACATACCCGGACGGGTGTTGTTGAACAACGGTGTAAGGACCGGCCCATTTGGATTTCAGTTTTCCGGGAGAAACATTTGAGGATAAAGTGTTGTTGAAAACACTTTATCTCCCGGTTTTAAACATTTGAGGGTTTTCAATTTGTTATCATGCCAACGTTTAGTATTTTCTTTGTAAATTCGAGAATTCTCGTAAGCATGAGATCATTCTTCGGCGAGAACATTCAATTGGAATTTTCGTTCGGAACCCGCCATGATTACATCCATGTTACATTCTTGAAGTGCCCAAAAGGCTTTATGTTCAATTTCGATTGGAATGTGACATGCCTTCCCGTAAATCATGCGGTACGGGGTGTAACCGGGTGGCGTTTTAAACGCGTTCCGGAATGCCCAAAAAGCATCATCCAATTTTTGGGACCAAATCTTGGGATTTTTATCGATGGTTTTCTCAAGGATCCTCTTTATTGCTCGATTAGTGTTTTCAACTTGTCCACTTGTTTGTGGATGATAAGAAGTTGAAAAACAGTGATGGACACCGTATCTTTGCAAAGTTTTCTCCATTAAGTGATTGGCAAAATGAGTGCCTCGGTCACTAATAAGAGCACAAGGACAACCAAACCTACAGGAGAGAGCTTGAACGAATTTGACTACGACCCGGGCATCATTTGTTGGTAATGCTTTTGCCTCGGCCCATTTTGAGACGTAGTCGACGGCCACAAGAATGCACTTATTACCATCGGAGCTCGGGAATGGGCCCATGAAATCAATGCCCCAAACATCGAACACCTCACAAACTTGAATGCTATGTTGAGGCATTTCGTCTCGTTTGGAGATGCTACCCGTTCTTTGGCAAGCATCACAAGCCTTGACCAATTTAAATGAATCTTTAAAAATTGTTGGCCAATAAATTCCCACATCGAGAACTTTCCGGGCGGTAAGGTTAGGTCCGAAGTGGCCCCCGGTGGGTCCCTTATGACATTCGTTGAGAATATCAAAGGCCTCATCACCGAACACACATCGTCTATGAACAAAATCAGGCCCGACCGGAAATAAGTACGGATTTTCCCAATAATATTACTTGAGGTCCGCGAAAAACTTTCCCTTTTGTTGATGAGTTAAACCCTTTACAAGGACACCCGCTGCCAAATAATTAGACATGTCAGCAAACCACGGGTCATTTGAAACTTGTAAAGCATTAACTACTTCAAGGAATTCATCGGGAAATTTGTCATTTATCCCGTTTTCATCACATTCCTCCAAATAAGGATTTTCGAGGCGGGATAAATGATCGGCTGCAAGGTTTTCCGCCCCCTTCTTATCCTTGATCTCAATATCGAATTCTTGCAAGAGGAGAATCCAACGTATGAGTCGAGGTTTGGCGTCTTGCTTAGCAAAGAGATGTTTTAATGCGGAATGATCGATGTAAACAATGGTTTTCGACAACACAAGATAGGGTCGAAATTTGTCAAAAGCAAACACAACCTAAAGTAATTCTTTTTTGGTGGTTGTGTAGTTCACTTGAGCACCATTTAGTGTTCGGATAGCATAATAAATTGGTTGAAAGTGGTTATTCTTTCGCTGCCCTAACACCGCACCTAATGCAAAATCACTCGCATCGCACATCAACTCGAATGGTAATTTCCAATCGGGAGAAACCATGATCGGAGCCTTGGTTAGTTTTTCCTTTAACAAATTAAAGGACTCCACACATTCATTTGAGAAAACGAATGGTGTATCCTTTTCGAGTAAATGGGTCAGGTCGGGTGATTTTAGAAAAAATATTTAATGAACCGACGGTAAAAACCCGCATGACCAAGGAAACTCCTAACGGCTTTCACATTCGAGGGCGGAGGTAGCTTAGATATGACATCTATTTTGGATTTCTCTACCTCCATTCCCTTCTCAGAATTTTTATGCCCTAACACGATGCCTTCACGCACCATGAAGTGACATTTTTCCCAATTTAGCACTAAATTGGATTCCTCACACCTACTCAGAATTCTCTCAAGATTTTCTAGACATGAAGTAAATGAGTTCCCGAAAACCGAGAAGTCATACATAAACACTTCCATACAATCCTCTATCATGTCTTGGAAAATAGCCGTCATGCAACGTTGGAACGTGCCCGGAGCGTTGCATAAACCAAACGCCATTCTCCTATAAGCAAATGTGCCAAATGGGAACGTGAATGTGGTTTTCTCTTGATCTAGGGGATTAATTGGGATCTGAATATAGCCGGAAAATCCATCGAGGAAACAATAGAAACTGTTTCCCGCGAGGTGTTCCAACATTTGATCAATGAATGGTAAAGGAAAATGATCCTTACGGGTGGCATCATTTAGCTTGCGGTAATAAATACACACGCGCCAACCCGTGAAAGTTCGAGTAGGGATTAGTTCACCCTCTCATTTTTGATAACTGTCATACCCCCTTTTTTAGGTACAACTTGTACCGGACTCACCCACGGACTATCGGAGATAGGGTAGATAAGTCCCGCATCAAGAGGTTTAAGAGCTTCTTTCTTCACCACATCTTTGACATTGGGGTTCAATCTCCTTTGCCTTTGCACACTTGGCTTGAAATTTTCCTCCATGAGGATTTTTTGTGTACAATAGGCGGGATTGAGTTTTCCAAACAATGGCTTGTCTATGAGTTTTGAGAATTTTAATTAACTCAGCTTTTTCGGTGGAGGATAACTTTGATGAAATTATGACCGGAAGATCGGAATTACCTTCTAAAAAGGCATACTCTAAATGATTTGGTAATGGTTTTAGCTCTAGAGTAGGTGGATCTTCTAAAGAAGTTTTGATTCTAAGGTTGTCTTTAGGGTCAATTTTCTCAAAATCTACATCACCTACCTCGGATTCCTCATCCTCTACATGAAGCAAATCCTCGAACTCTTGGAGATCGCGGATTGTTTCATCAGAATCAATGGTGAAATCACCTTTTGTGGTGATATCATCACAATCGAGGTCGAGAAAGGAAGTAACCTCCTCATCGATACATGAAACGATAACATCAATGAAATTACAAGCATCATCCGATTTGGAGGTATGCTTCATGGCTTTCTCAATAGAAAATGTGACCCTATCATCATCAATACCGAGAATTAGTTGTTTTTTAGACACGTGGATCATGGCATCCGCCGTGTTCAAGAATGGTCTCCCTAGAATTAGTGGGACTTTTGGGTCCACATCTATTTCTAGAACAACAAAGTCCGCGGGAAATACAAATTTGTCAACATTAACAGGGACATTTTCAGCTATGCCAATGGGATATGTGTATGAAAGGTTTGATAATCTTAAGATCATCCTAGTCGGTTTAAAATTGGTTAGCCCTATTTTGGTAGCAACTGACAAAGGCATCAAATTAATACTAGCTCATAAATCCGCTAGTGCATTACAAACCGGTAAATTATTAAAAAGACAAGGGATTATGAAACTCCTTGGGTCTTCTAGCTTTGGTGGCATTTTGGATTGTATGATCGCCGAGCATTCTTCACTCAACACAGCTGAAGATGCTTCCTCCATTTGCACTTTGTTAGCACCAAATCTTTAATAAAATTTTCCATAATTTGGCATACCTGCCAACATATCAACCAAAGGCACGTTAATGCGTACCTGTTTAATCATATCAACAAACTTACCGTATTTTTCTTTTTACTTTCTCCTTTCTCAACCGTTGAGGGAAAGGGACTTTTGGTAGGTACGACCTTGTTGTGGCTTCTTTCTTGGATTCACTCTTCTTCTTTCGATCAATCTTCTCCGGTTCATCTTTCTCTACAATCTTTTAAACAAGCACCTCTTCTTCACTCAATGGAGTGCCATCCTCTACAAGTACCTGTTCACTAGAAATATCAACATTAATTTTAATCATAGGTGAACTTACCTCTTTACCACTTCGTATGGTAATGGCTTTGACATATCTTGAATTGTTGAATTCTCCTTTAGGATTGGCTTGAATGGAATGGGGTAGGTTGCCTTGTGGTCTTTCGGTTAAGGCTTGTGCAATCTTCCAAATATCTCTTTCTAGATTTTGAATAGTTGCTTGTTGATTTCAGATACTTTGCTTCATCTCTTTAGAGTGTTGTTTGATTTCTTCGTTTGTTTTAGTTTGGCTAGCCATAAATTGTCTAAACATACTCTCTAGAGACATTTGTTCATCGGGTTTAGAACTTGATCCGGGAATGTTAGCATTGTTTCGAGGAGGGTAGTTGGGTTGGTTGTTTTGAGGGAAACCGGGTGGGTGTGATGGTCTAGGGGGATACTTGTTGTTATTATTATTGTTGTTATAGCCCCTATTGTTGTTGTAATTGTTATTGAACCATTGGTTTCCTCGTTGAAAATTTTGACCATAACCTTGGTTCAAGTAGTTGACCTCCTCTTCGGTCATCATTGGTTGATGTTGTTGGCATTCTTTTGTAAGGTGTGGTCCACCGCATTTGTCGCATCCAACTTGTATAGCATGCAAAGAAGATGTTATTTTATCTAACTTACGCTCTAGCATGACTTGATTGTTTTTGATGGCCGCAACTTCATCACTTTGCCTATCATCCAATGAACTCGTTTGCTTCCCGGCTCTTTGATCGGTGGCCCATTCTGCATTATGCATTGCCATATCTTCCAAGAGTCGGTATCCTTCCGTAAGGGTCTTGTACATGACTATGCTACCACTCGATGAATCGAGGGTGGATCGTGCATTGTTGGATAATCCCCTATAGAAGAGATGGACGATATTACTCTTTTCAAACCCGTAATTTGGGCACCTTCTCAGCATACCTTTGAAATGTTCCCAAGCTTCCGTTAATGTCTCCCCTGCTTCCTGTTGAAAACCCGTAATTTCAGTTTTTGGGCACCTTCTCAGCATACCTTTCCATTTAGTCTAATGGGAGAGGCTAGAACTTGGGTTGTTTGCCTCATTTTCCACATCAGACGTTCCGGTGGTGGATCTCGTTCACCCATTTGATTATCAAGAATCGGCTCTTGATTTTCAACGATTGGTTCCGGGAAATCAAGAATTGGCTATTGACTTTCAAAACTTTGGACTTGAACTTCAAAAAGTGGATTTTGATTTTCAAGACTTGGTTCTCCAATATTTTGAGATTTCTTTATGGTTGCGTTGTATCTTGCTTCTAACTGAGTCCTCTTTCTCCTTCGAAAAAGTTTCTCAGGATCGGAGGATGGTGAGGGTTGATCAGGTTTAGATTTTTTGCCTCTAAGGTTATTCTTATTGCTCATACACCTGCACAACTCAAAGCAAAGAATTAACACGCAACTGATAGACAAAATAAAGGAAGAACGGAAATTACAGAAAGTAACTTGTTTAAGAATAAATTCTCAAACAATGATCAATTAACTAATTAACTTTCAAAAACTTAAGTACATAAAACCGCTCCCCGGCAGCGGCGCCAAAACTTGATGTGAAATATCTAGTTATAAAATTATGCTCCTAAATACTACTAATCTAGACTAGCACATTCATAGGCAAGTATACCTAATCGTGGGTAATATAGCTTAGGTAAGTATTTCGGGTTATCGAATCCACAAGGAACAGTTTATGTAATCAAATGAAAATAAGCTAAAGAGTTAATCAAGAAAATAGTTTTGAACATGATTTGTTTTTGTTGAATGTAAACAATAAATTGCAATAACAAAGAACGTAATTTGGATGTTGATTTGATGATTAAGAGATATTCACTATGTATTGATTCATCTAGTTCTAAGTATGGTTATTAAGCACCGATTAATCTAATGTTCTAGAAGTCACAGTATTATATTTCTCTCAATCCCATTTACTAAACTAATCACAACTAATAGGAATTTCTTCTCTCAAAAGCTATAATTAATCACACTTCTGTTTGTTGATATTACCGACTTGGATTACTAGGGTTGAACTTCTTGTTTAATCTAACTTATTGGAATCTTGTCTCTAATCCCTATTTCTAGTGAATTACCAACTAGGCCACAAGTGAAAGTTGGGGAAGTAATCAATTTAATCAAGTGTTGTCAATACCTAATTGAATCAATTACAAACGATAGAGAAATGAAAATTCATAGATTAAACCAAAAGAGTAATTTAAAACCAACAATTATTTGAACATAAACATAATCCTAAAATTGAACCATACTTAACCCTAGAATCATCCAAACATAACGAATATAAAAATTACTAGCACATAGACATGATATGAATCACAAATCAAGAAATTAAAAGTAGAATTACAACCATGAAATTAATCTAAAATGTTTAAAGATCAATAATTGCTTGTAAGATTGAAGAATTTCTTGAAGAACTGCTCTCAAAATCGTCCTCAACTGCCCAAAAACAGACTATGTAAAAGATAACGGCATTTTCTGACTGAGTCTGCCCTTTATTAAATTCTGGACGAAAAGTTCGCGTTGTGAACTATAAAAGTTCGCGTCGCGAACTCGTGAACACGGGAAGTTGGAGATCGCGAGCTGTAATTCACGATCGTGAGCACTTGCCAGAGATTTTTCTTGCAGATTGTGAGGAGTTCACGCCCATCCTCACGAATGGGAACTCCCAAAATGTTGTATTTTATGTTTTTGGCTATCTTTTTGACCTCTTTTCCCCTTTTTTTCTACTATACCACCTGAAATGTAAAACAAAGACAATATTGAGTAATATCACATGAATTTAATCCCAAAACGTACTCAAAATAAACGATATAATTAAAAAATGTCAATATCACCACCATACCTAATACTCTTAGCAAACAATATAATTAAAAAAACATTGTTACACGGGTCCCGAGCAAAGCCTGAACTTACCAACTTTTTTTTTTTTTGAAACGACAAGTTTAATCTACTCCTAATTACCACCTATGTCCACGACAGGACTCGAACTCCTGACCTCAAGGTTACGAGGCAGACACCATACCGCTAGGCCAAAGGCCCTTTGGTACTTACCAACTAATTCTCTATAATACATATCCGTTGAGTGTTTTATTTACTATTTTGTCTTTAAACCCTTTTTTTTTCTTCCTATTTATTATTTACTATTTTTTTTAACTTAAGACTCTTCCCCTGATTATTAATTAGTGGTGTACAACTACTTTTTTGTCTCACTTCTATCATAATTACTTTTTTTGTCCTTTAAGAACTTTTATTTTCCTATTTAGCAATTAATGATGTACAATTAAATTTTTGCCAAACTTTATTCTTACAATTAAATTTGTGTCTTTAAGAACAATTTTTTTTTCCTATTTAACAATTAGTGATGTATAATTACCTTTTTGTCATTTGGACTTTTTTTTCTTCCTATTTAGCAATTAGTGGAAGAATATAAAGTATTTCGATATCTACCCAAGTGGTAAAGTTGTACGCTCAATGAGGGAGAGAGGTCATGGGTTCTAATCTTGGCTTACTTTCTTTTTCCTTTTTTTTTCTTTTTCCTTTTTCCAATTACACTTTGCTGAAATTGCATCTTACCGCTTTGAACTTTAACTTTTCAAAAAATAATAGTTTACCTTCAAAACTCTATATTTCTTTGTAACTAAAAGTGATAGTTTTTCTTTAACTATTATTATTCTAATATATATTTTTATTAAATACGATAAATGTAATTAATATTATTCATTTTTATTTATTATTGGTTTTAATTGATCCTAAATTTCCAAAATAATAAATTATGTGCTCTTATTATTACCATAAACGTTTTGGTTTGACATGTCGTGCATATAACATATCATAGTACAACTAAAATATTTACTGATGTAAATATTCTTTTGGGCATAATATAAAAATCTCCACAACAACGTGCGGGGTACATTCTACTAATTTAAAACATATCTCAAAATTTGTTTCTCTTCTAACATTTTAATATAAAAGGAGAGGAGGAATACCCTTTATGAAAAAAAGAAAAAGAAAAGTATTATTTATATATTAGTCATGATTATTTCTAAAGGTGTGATTGGTTGTAAAATTGCTAAGTATTATATTTTAATAAATATAATACCAAAAATTTATAGTCTTGCCCCTCGTATGAAGTTTTCTGATTAAATATTATTGAAATAAACCCTAGGAAATTAAAGGAATGAACTAGAACTAAAAAAATAAACCCAAATAATCATATTAACTGAAAGAACCGATCCAAAACAGAATTGATATATTATCTGAAATCTGATATATACATTTACCATATAAAATTATCGTTGGTAAAAGGAAAAATAAATTCCGATTATATAGAGTTAATTGCACGGATGGTCCTTTATGTTTATATCAAATTTCACCAATGGTCCTTTACTTTCAAAAATTTCACCGATGGTCCTTATTTTTGAAAGGTTTTTCAACGATGTTCCTTTATGAAAACGACCGTTAATTTTTCACGTTAAGTGACCTCACATGTGATGCACGTGAGGGTATTTTGGTCATTTCGTCTTTCCCTGCCCATTTACTTCGAGTAAATTACATGGTTGGTCCTTTATGTTTATAACAAATTTCACGGATGGTCCTTTAGGTTTATATCATATTTCACCAATGGTCCTTTAGTTTCAAAACTTACACTAATGGTTTGTATTCCTGAAAGATTTTTCATAGATGGTTCTTTACGAAAATGGCGGTTTATTTTTCACGTAAAGTGACATCACGTGTGATTCATGTACGAAGCACGTCAACACATATCTTCAACACTCGGGTAAACGAAATGAAATGATGGAGAAGACTTGTTTAAAGGGGAGTAAATGCGAAGAGGAAGACGAATTGACCAAAATACCCCCACGTGCATAACACATGATGTCACTTAACGTGAAAAAACGGCTCTTTAAAGGTCAATTCGCTTTTCCCTTTTCATTTACTTTCCTTTAAACGACTTTTCTTCATCATTTTGTTTCGTTTACCTAATTGTTGAAGAGATGTATTGACGTGCTTATCACGTGTATCACACGTGATGTAACTTTATGTGAAAAATAAACCGCAATGTAACACCTCAATTTTAATACGAAACATTTGCCCAAAATAAATCATTTTTCATAAATAGAAGAACTATTCCAAAATATGGATTTACAAAAACCTTTGGTATGAAAATCAGAGTATAAAGTTTGATGTTACAAAATAGATCAAAACCAAAGCTAAGCATAAATCCAATCTAAAGTTCTTCTACTCTAGGCCCCGCATCTCTATCCATGCGTACCTAAACCTTCGATCATGAACCTGAGTACATAGCAAAACAACAAGGAGTATGTGAGACAAAAACGTCTCGTGAGCTACATGGGTTTAGACCCAATAATAATAATAATCGTATGACATATAAACAAACATATAAGTAAATCATTCATCTAACTAGTCACCCTATTGTGACTCTAATACTTTGCTTTCCTAGCAATCATATCTAGTTATCGGGTTGCCCCCGAACTAACTAGAACCACCTTGACTTATTAACCGAAATCCATCGCCATTAATAAGCCTCAAGATACCGACAAGAGGGATTCGCCCAATCTACCAATACCTGCCTTACTCACCGGACTACCTACAGTTAGCAAGACTACTATCGTGGTTGAGTCGATGGGAATCCACCCAACTGCCCCTCACACCACACCTCATGACCGGGGGTCCCACGCATCATCACATCATCTCAACATATCATAACTCAATGGTTATGTCAATCAGCTCTCGGCTATCACGTCTATCATCAAACAAGTTAGTTCAATACTATTATCGGTATAACTAACTACTAACTACTAGTCTACACAATTAAGCAAATAGACCATAACATTTAACACCGCAAAATTTAGAAGCGTTTTTTTTTTTAAAAAGGTGTGCGGAAGCATATAGATAATATATAGTTTAGGTTTAGGTTTACAAACCAAACGTCCCAAATAAACTCCAAATAATAATAATAATAATAATTAACGGTGTTAATAAACGGCATGACTCATTTTTCAAAACATAACAAACTGAGCTTGGTCAATCATCGCGTCCAAAGCACCGACCACCTGAAAAGATTCAACGAGGGAGGGAATAGCACAAAGCTAAGTGAATGAATATAATCTACAAATTCTGTAAAGCACAACAAGCTAGCATAGACATCCCTACGATCTAAAAGCCACATAACCACATAACACTGTTTGTTCGAGAAGATCGGGGTCCTGCCGGAGCCTTAAACCATGGTCGGCCAAAACCACGGTAACCGATAGCGTTTCGTATCCAACACCCGGGCAACTCCCTCCCCTTAACCATGCAACAAATACAGGTAAGGTCGGATACCCTACTAGTCGATACCCGATTCCCAGCGCACTGACTTCTCAAACCTCGGTTGCCCACTTACCGAGTTGTTGCCACAAATCAAGCAAAGTCTCTTCACATATGTGCACATAACCTATTTGACTCAACACTAGCAAATAGGTACTAAACTAGCAAGCTAGATACGAAAATTCGTGTTGAAACGCACCGCAAGCAAGTTCCCATCGCGAACTCCGAGTTCGCGACGCGAACCCAGGTTCGCGTCCGGGAACTTGCCCGCGAACTAGTTCACGATCAACCCCATAAATCTCTGTCGCATGTTCGCGTTCGCGAACGATAGTTCGCGTCGCGAACCCCTGTATTTGCCTGAAATTCCTGCATTCTCAACAAGTATGCAAATACCAAACTAATTGTAACCAAACACAAGTTGGAGGTTAAATCCACTCACCGTTACTTCCACTTGTCGAACTCAGAGGTCTAATGTTTCTGAGTCTCGATCCCGGTTCCTGTACACCAAAGGAATACCGAATTAGTATATAATTCCACCAAATTATAAACAATGTTAAATATACATTTAACACTAACACTTGCACCACATGAATAACTAAACACTTGCAATATCATATAAACAAGTCATGACCATATCATACATATCCAACAAGTCAACTAACCATTTTACACATTATCCATCCAACATGTCAAACTAAGTTGTCGAGTTGAGTTCTAAAGCTAACTTCTCAAGTCCACTTCTCAAGCTCACTTCTCAAGCTTACCTCTCAAGCTCAAGTTCACTTCTCAAGCTCACCTCTCAAGCTCAAGCTCACTTCTCAAGCTTATCTCTCAAGCTTACCTCTCAAGCTCACTTCTCAAGCTTACCTCTCAAGCTTACTTCTCAAGCTTACCTCTCAAGCTCAAGCTCAATTCTCAAGCTTACTTCTCAAGCTCAAGATCACTTCTCAAGCTTACCTCTCAAGCTTACCTCTCAAGCTCAAGATCACTTCTCAAGCTTACCTCTCAAGCTCAAGATCACCTCTCAAGCTCACCTTCAAAATCAACCAACTTTCACATAATCACCACATCTAGCAAGTCATAACTAATTAATCAATTCAACAAAATCATAACTTCCATAAACCAAGTATTTTACTCATAAATCATTACTTCTATCTTTTGACCCAATTAGCCAAACACTAGCTAGCATTTCATCAACCTCATCAAAACTTGACATAATACAACTAACACATTTAACATGTCATTTTAACATATACAAGCAACAAAACCCATAAAACCTATTTTTGACATAATCACACCAACTTGTCACAAAAACCCATTTACTAGCTTATAATTTAGACATAAATTATATACAACCTTTTAACTAACAACTTTATCATTTCAAATCATAATTAATCATCCTAACAATTAATACTTCCACCATGTTAGTTTAACCTAAACTAACCATAAAAATCACTAACAAGGTTCCAAGATTTGGAAGAAGCTTCATCTTCCTCATAACTCCATTAATGGAGGTTGAAGATGAACTTCAACAAATCAAGGTTCCAACCACAAATAATACATACAATACATGTCAAAGCTTGTATAAACACCCAATATAACATTTAACACAAGATTTATCAACAAAACTTCAAGAAACTCAAACCCTAGATTATCATATTAGCCAAAACTTCAAGACAAACAACAAGAGGTGAAAGCTTACCCCAAAACCACCACAAATCCGAGATTTAGGCTTAAGATGGATAGATTAGAGCTAGGTTTCTTCAAAAAGTGCCAAGAACACAAATGGGTGTTTAGGTGGTTTTTTTTTTGTTGAGAAAGAAATGCAAGAAGAAAAATGAGGATAAGGTCTCACCCTTATCCTCCATATACGTCCAAACATGAGGGGAGGGACCCACTTGGTTAATTTCCATTTTTTTTAGCAATACAATATAAAAGGTCCCGTTCGTAGTTAATTTATTTAAAATAGCAAACGGACTCCAATTTTAAAAACGAAAGCATTTCTGGAAACGAAATCCGACAAGGAATCTAAAGATACAAAAAAATCACATTTTCATTTAAATATTTCAGAAAAGGATATTTTAATCCCTTGATTAAAATATCACAAAAGGACAAAATGTCAAACAATTAATTTAACATTTAATCACTTTATTCCATTTAGGGTCAAATAGATATTTTTCTAAATATCAATATATACCTAAAAACAACTAGGCCGGTTTTAGGATGTTACATAACACAAGTAATAAAATGTATTACATAGGCTATGTACTCTGTAAATTTTCACATGTACTCACCTTAGCAATAAAATGCTCCAACCGTGTTCTTGACACCAAAACTCTTGCTTCCACAATTCGGTCAAACTTCCAAGACTTCACCAAAAGCCTAATACAACAATCATTAATGTTCAACATCACATACTACTAATAATGTATCCATTTATCACTAGATACCATCAACTAACACTTTCCCCCAATTATGGTGATTTACCAAACCCTAGGTTTAACCAACCCTTAAGATTCTTACCAATCTTAATCATACACTTGTTTCCTTTGTAAATATACCATCTATTAAGTGTATACATCATTTATTTAACCATAAATCACCAACCCAAGAACTAGGGTTTCAAACCCAAACTTCTAAATCCATAGATCTAAAGCTACAACTACAAAGGATTGAAGATATACCTTTAATCTTCAACTAGGAGTGAAGAATCACAAGATTTGACCAAGAAATCTGCTCCAAATGATGCTTTACACTCAAAATCGTTCACAAACTCGAGTGGGAGGAAAAACTAGGGTTTTGGATGCATTAAATGACATAGAACCCGACTGTAATGCTTTCAGCGACGAAGATCGCGTCGCTATCTGCATGATAGCGTCGCTATTCCATACCCGCCACAATTCGCGACGCTACATAGCGGCGCTATCCTTGACGCTATCTCAACTTCGCGTTTTCCATCCGTCGCTATTTTGATCCGCTGTTTGAACACCACAAGATCGCGTCGCTATCTTCAAGATAGCGGCGCTATCTGGCCCTTATGCAGCAGGGCTGCAACTTTTGCTTCTCGCTTCGACCCGGTTTCGCCCATAACTTTCTCATACGGTCTCCAAACGACACGAAACCAATTCCTACGTGTTTTATATGATTTATCCATAATTATCATATTTTTATACAATTTATTTATTTACGAATTTCGGGTCGTTACACGCAATTTTCGTAAAGAATCATATGTGAAAAATCTTTCAGGAATACAGACCATCAATGTAAGTTTTGAAACTAAAGGACCATTAGTGAAATTTGATATAAACTTAAAGGACCATCCGTGAAATTTATTATAAACCTAAGGGACCAACCGTGTAATATACTCTGAGTAAATGGGAAGGGAAAGACGAAATGACCAAAATACCCTCACGTGCATAACACGTGAGGTCACTTAACGTGAAAAATTAACGGTCGTTTTCGTAAAGGACTATCGGTGAAAAATCTTTCAAAAATAAGGATCATCGGTACAATTTTTGAAACTAAAGAACCATTGATAAAATTTGATATAAACTTAAAGATCATCCGTGCAATTAAGGCGATTATATATTTGTTTTCTGAAATGGATATCAAAAGCTCTGCTTTCCCGAGTGGTCTTACCATGTATGAGTAAAAGTCCTTGCTTGCTTCACTTCTCGAGAAATCATGCTAAAAACAAATTGTTTTTTTCCTTCAATTTTTGAGGCTATATTACTTACGCTCAAATCTGGCAGCTACATGAACTTACTTTTTTTTTTTTTTTTATACTTTAGGTAGCTTTATAAAAATATATTTGAAGATGACATAATTTTATTTTAACTTAATAATACATAATATTTTCATACAAATTAAGTATACTTTTACAATCAATTTATTTTTATCCAATATTGATATTAGTTTCATCCTAATATGAAACCAAAAAATATACTAGCTTATATGCAAATTGCAAATTTTATTAAAACTTACATCCAAATATCAAATAAAAATAATTGGACATAACAAAATGAGCCTGATATTACAAAAATACATGTTATATATATCTTATTAAATTTTAGACCTAATGGCTAATAATATGATTATAGTACGTGGCAAAATCAAATATATAAAAAAAAAGATAGAGAATATTTGTGGAAATCACTTGGCCTTAGTCGAACGGAATAAGCGTATTTGGTCTCATATGATTAGATGTATATAATAAGTTTACTTTTTATACTATTTTATAAAACGTATAACGTATATAAAATATATTAGGTAGTTTGAGTTTGGTAAATCTAATAACAAAATTTAGTTTGCACTTTGTAACTATTATATGTTGGTTTTATGCATTTAAAAAAAAGAGATGTTCTTTTTTTTAACAGCAAACACTCACTAACCTGATGCCAACACTTGAACTCAAAAAAAAGATGTTCTTAATATTACAGTTTGAAACTCCAACCCACTAAAAATAATAGCACTACTACTTTTTATTTTATTCATATTCTTATTGTTATAAGATACTATCCTCTAGCTATTTTTTATAAATTCAAAAAAGTAAAATAAAAACAAAATCCGATATAAACCAAATAATAATTTTAGTTTAAATAAATGAAAGCTCTAAATCCCGTTATAATGCGCGAGCTTATATTATCGCTATATTTAATTACCATACAAAAGTAAGATATAATTACCAGATTATGACATTATTAAGTTTAGTTACTAATCATTTTTAGTTTCTTAAGAAGAATGATAAACATGAGGATAGAGTGGACTGAAAAGGTTAGGTCAATTGTGGAAGTCAAGAATGGTGAGAGAACATAAAAAGAAGCCAACAATAGCTTGGTGGGAATCAAAAGCAACAATCACCATACCCCAACTCAGCATATACTACCAACCCCACATTAGCAAATTTCTATTGTCTTAGAGCTTTACTTCCCAATTGCATTATATTATTATAAACTTATTTTCACACTACAAAAATTATTTTATATACAACTACTTATATTTTGATAAATATGTATAGTCTATTTTAAAAATTGTCCACTTTAATGAATAAAATATTTTATATGGAGTATATATCATCTCGCATTATTATAACATTATTCCCATAACTCACACTATATTTTTTATATCAAAATTCAATTGCATAGTATAAGATGATCAATATCCTGTGTTTTCAAGTAATTCTGCCATTTAGAACTTAGGACAATTGACTTAATTTTAGGAGTAAAAGTACATTTTATTTTGACAAATATATGAGTAGAAGTTTGATTTTTGAGAAACTATAAACACGAATATTGTTTATTTTGATAATAACCATTTATTTATATATTTTTTTAAAAACATCTTCTCTGACGAAAGAGAAAATTACTCAAATTACATTTTGTCAAATTTGTGATGAAAACTGCCATAAAAATACCTCTGTTAGATTACGTATACCTAAATCAAATACTCACCCCCGAGTAATTGAGTGTCACATAGACAAAATTTCAATTATCTGGGAAATGAGAACTTTATCTGGGATAAAAAGGCTAGAGTAATTATTAATTATGCTATAAAGAATAATATGTTTTGACATAATATTAAATTTATGTATACTTTTATATATATACAGAATTTAAACTTTGTATAAAATATTAAATTCGCTGGTTACAAAATGATCCAAACTGTATACATATTTTTATAGCTGAATTTTAAAAGAAAAGAATAATTATGAGTATGATACAAAAAAAAACTATATGTTATGTAAAAAAAACTTCTAAAACAACTAATCCTTGTTTTTACGTATAAAAATAAATCTCATAATAAGACGACAAATTAGTATAAAGAAAAATAAAGAAACGAGGAATTAAACCATTAGAAGAACATTAAGTAATAGAAAAGGTGCATGGGCAAAACAACATCTTTTTCATGCTTACACTTCTACACAATCAAGAAAGATACTTTATATTCCTCACATGTAATTCTCTACACATCTTTTCAAATATATAGTTACATACCAATCACTCAGTATGTATATCTATCTATACCTATATATACATATATCATTGCATAAATAAATAATCAAACCAAATCAAGCTCCCCTTCTTGTTCTAAGAAGCTTCAACTAAAATATGAATTCTCCGACCAAATTACCGGAGAAAACTCATGAGAACGAGAAGAAGATCACGAAGAAGTCGTCTATGACGATTGTTTTCCGATATGCCAATTGGTATGACAAATTGCTCATAGTATTTGGGACACTTGGAGCCATTGGAGATGGAATGTCTACAAATGTTTTGTTAGTTTATGTTAGTCGCCTTTTTAATAGTTTGGGTTATGGGAAAAGTGTTCAACCCAACCAGAAAAACTTCATGAGTGAGATTGAAAAGGTTAGCATTTATTTTTGGCGACGATTAAACCCATCGTCACGATAACTTTTTCTAGCAATGTTTCTGCCTTTCGTTTTAATTTTGTCATAGTACAAAAATATTAAATTTCTTTGGATATTTTCTTAATTTTTTATTCTACAGTACAATTTTCGGAATTTCTATTAACTAGCAAATTCTAGCGGCTTAAACTGCTCGGCATTTGTGACTGCCAAGTAGTTTTGGTCGCCAATAACTTTTATATTTGTGAATTTGTGATTTCTGCTTTCTTTTTCTTTTCTTTTTTTTGCTAGCTTTTGTACTTAAAAATAAAAGAACATTTGCGACGATAGGTGTTTTAGTCGCTAATCAATTTTCTGTTGAATTATTTTGTTGTCTAATTTGCTTTTTCTTTTTGTGTAACGTATCAGTGCAGCTTAGCTTTTGTGTACATTGGCTTAGGGGTGATGGTGATGGCATTTATGGGTAAACTTTAGCATTTGGTTTGATTTTTTTTAATGTAAACACACACAGCATACTTAATTTTTGTGCTTTTTTTTTGGAATGTGATCGTTTTGCAGAAGGGTATTGTTGGAGTAAAATTAGCGAACGACAAGTTTTAAAGATTCGATACAAATATTTGGAGGCTATTTTGCGACAAGAAGTCAGTTTTTTTGATTCACAAGAAGCAACAACTTCAGAAATCATTAATAGTATTTCCAAAGATACCTCCCTCCTACAAGAAGTCCTTAGCGAAAAGGTAATAATAAACCATTTGGCAACACCATGTTTTGTCGCTATGACCGTCACTTTCTATCTTCTACGTTACTCATAGTCGCTAAAACTCATTGTAATACTTACAAAGTTCATTAGAACAAATATTAGTGACTGATTCAATTCTCTAGTCGCAAAGGCCCTGTTTTGATGTTTTCGTATGACTATTATGTAGGTGCCAAAAGTTACCTAGTTTTGATGTTTTTTTAACAGCAGACTACTCCTAAAATACACAATTTAGTCCACAATGTTATTTGAACCCATGACCACATGACAATGGGGAACATCTTCCAACACATTGTATCGCTAAGCTAAAAACTCTTTGCTACCCTGTTTTGATGTTTTGTATGGCTATTTTGTAGGTGCCGAAGTTCTTGATGCACACATCGGTGTTCTTATCAGGACTCGCATTTTGCACGTATTTCTCATGGAGATTGTCGTTGGTAGCTTTCCCGACACTTATATTCTTGATCATACCGGGCCTTATATACGGAAAATACCTCCTATATTTGTCCAAAAAGTCGTTTCAAGAATACAGTATGGCGAATAGTATTGTGGAACAAGCGCTTGCCTCAATAAAAACTGTTTACTCGTTCACTGCTGAGAAGACGGTTGTTAACAAGTATTCTACAATTTTGGACCGAACAACCGAAATGGGTTTAAAGCAAGGTGTCGCAAAAGGTCTTGCTGTCGGGAGTACTGGACTTTCATTTGCAATATGGGCATTGATCGCTTGGTATGGGAGTCATTTGGTTATGTATAAAGGCGAAAGTGGAGGACGGGTTTATTCGGGCGGGCTCGCTTTCATCTTGGGTGGATTGTAAGCAATTCTGTCCCTATATTTCTTTCTTTCTATCTTTAATTCTTGTTAATGTGGTAAGCATGAGTAATTTACTACGAAGTAATTAATTGGTCAGTTTTTGGTCATGTGTTTATCTGAATATGTCCCAAATAACTTTTTTTGAGCTAAAATGAGATATGGGTCAAACAAGCAAAGAGGGTTATAAGTCATACTAAGTCAATATACGATAAGTTTGATACATAACAAGATTTATTATTTGAATAAATGAACAAATATAATGTTTAAGGTCAATCCAACCCGACTCGACCTGGTTTGGCCCATTTTAACTCGTATTAAAAAATGACCCGTTTTCCAATTTCGGAAATAAGAATGTTGGTTTCTTGCAGATCTCTTGGGATGGCATTACCCGAACTTAACCATTTCACGGAAGCATCAATAGCGGCTTCTAGAATTTTCCATAGAATTGACCGAACCTCGAAAATCGACGGTCAAGATAACAGGGGACTTATACCGGACACAATTCACGGCAATATTGAATTCGAAAACATTGAATTCACATACCCTTCTAGGCCTAATTGCATTATTCTCAAAGATTTTAACCTCAAAATCGAAGCCGGAAACACCATTGCTCTTGTGGGAGCAAGTGGAAGTGGTAAATCGACCGCTATCGCGTTAGTTCAAAGATTTTATAATGCGGATAGCGGGTCTATTCGGCTTGATGGGTTGGATATTGAGAAATTGCAATTGAAATGGTTGAGAGCACAAATGGGACTTGTTAGTCAAGAACACGCACTTTTTGGAACATCGATAAAAGAAAATATTATGTTTGGAAAGATTGATGCAACGATGGACGAAGTGATTGCGGCTGCAACGGCTGCAAATGCGCACAATTTTATCCGGCAACTTCCTGAGGGATATGAAACAAAGGTAAGCTTCTAAAATCTTTTGAAATACTTTGATTCGATAAGGTGATGATATTGATTATTGTACGTTCACTTATAAATTGTTAGATTTGAGTTGTTTTTTTTTTTTTCTATTCTGGAGGTTGGTGAAAGAGGAACACTTCTATCCGGTGGACAAAAACAACGGATTGCCATTGCTAGAGCGATTATAAAAAACCCGGTGATTCTTCTTCTGGATGAAGCCACAAGTGCACTTGATTCGGAATCAGAAAAACTCGTTCAAACCGCTCTTGATCAAGCCTCCATGGGAAGAACAACAATGGTGAACTACTTATTACCTACTTTTCGACCTCTTAATTGTAATTAGGGGTGGTAATTTCGGGTTCATGATTTAGCGGGTTGGTATCATGTAACCTAAACAAGACAAGCATAACCTATTTACTTAAATGTGTTAAACAGGTTTGCGGATTGTAAACGAGTTAATTGGGTTGTGATTGGGCTTCTCGGGTTAAATCCAAAAAATTACTCCCTCCGTCCCTAAATAAAGTTCCCATTTGTGATGCGGGTCAACCCAAGCCAAAATCTATTAAATTTCGTGCTGTGTTAAGTTGAGAATTGCCATGCCTAACCTTAAGTCTTTGTTTACATGAACATAATAAATCTTGATATTTTTTTACATGAACAGGTAGTTGCACACAAGCTTGCGACAATAAGAAATGCTGACGTCATTGCGGTGATGAGTGATGGCACTGTTATCGAACAAGGTTCACACAATGATCTTGTCAACAGCAACACCGGTCATTACGCTCGATTAGTCAAACTCCAAAGACAATTCAGTTCATTCAGCGAGCACGAAACCAACACTCCGGTTGCCGGTAAAAGCAGTGCATCGAGAATAAGCACATCAAAATCAAGTCCCTCATTTTTCGATTCACCAACTCCCTTCACCGACCAACAATCTTTATCCTCATCGAATCTCCCGCCACCGTCGTTTTCCCGACTCCTAGCGTTAAACTCGCCGGAATGGAAACAAGGGTTGACCGGCAGCTTGGCGGCCGCCGCCTTTGGAGCCATACAACCGGTCTACGCGTTAACGATCGGAGGAATGATTTCGGCTTTTTTCGTACAAAATCATGAAGAAATGAAAGCTCGTATTAGAAATTATTCCATCATCTTCTGCGCGCTCTCGCTGATCTCAATTCTTGTTAATCTGTTACAGCATTACAATTTCGCCTACATGGGTGAACACTTAACAAAAAGGATCCGATTAAAAATGCTCGAAAAGATCCTAACTTTTGAAACCGCATGGTTCGATGATGAACAAAATGCGAGTGGTGCATTGTGTTCTCGGTTAAGTAACGAGGCTTCGATGGTTAAATCACTTGTGGCTGACCGAATGTCGCTGTTGATCCAAACGGGTTCGGGTGTGCTAATTGCTATGATTATGGGTCTAGTGGTCGCATGGAAGCTCGCACTCGTTATGATCGCAGTCCAACCACTTACGATTTTATGTTTCTATGCACGAAAAGTGTTGTTATCTACAATGTCGGCTAACTTTATAAAGTATCAAAATCAGAGCACTCAAATTGCGGTTGAGGCGGTCTATAATCATAGAATTGTGACATCATTTAATAGTTTAGAGATCGTTCTTCAGCTCTTTGATAAAGCTCAAGATGGTCCGAGAATGGAAGCGAGAAAAAAGGCGTGGTTAGCCGGAATTGGGATCGGTTCTGCTCAAGGGTTAACTTTCATTTGTTGGGCGTTGGATTTTTGGTACGGTGGGAAGTTGGTCAACTCCGGAGAGATATCGGCCGGTGATGTTTTTAAGACGTTCTTTATATTGATTAGTACCGGGAAGGTTATAGCTGATGCCGGAAGTATGACGTCAGATATAGCTAAAGGATCCACGGCTGTTGCTTCGGTTTTCTCAATTCTTGATCGGCAATCGCTAATCTCGAGCAATTTTCAGGTAAGTAACCAAGTTAAATTTGTTTTTTGCTGTTTTAGATTCCAGACATTTTATCGAACACCTTATGTGCAACTTTTAAAGGACGGAAACGGAACGAATGGGGTAAAGATGGAAAAACTAAGCGGTGGAATCGAGATAAAGAAGGTCGATTTCGCGTACCCAGGCAGACCCGAGACCCCGATTTTACGAGAATTTTGTTTAGAAGTGAAGCCCGGAACGAGCATTGGATTAGTCGGTAAAAGCGGGTGCGGTAAATCGACGGTGATCGCTTTGATCCAAAGATTTTATGATGCGGATAGAGGTACAGTGAAGGTAGATCGGGTGGATATACGAATGCTCAACATAGAATGGTATAGAAAACATATGGCACTCGTTAGCCAAGAACCGGTTTTGTATTCGGGCACAATTCGTGAAAATATCATATTCGGGAAGCTAGATGCATCCGAAAACGAGTTGATTGACGCTGCTAAAGCTGCAAACGCTCATACTTTCATCTCGTAAGTATATTTATTTACACTAGTTATTTAAATACTAAGTAATATAGTGGCCTCACTGAGATTCAACCATGGTGATTCGTTAACATAACTATAAAATTGAATTAAAGTGTTAATCTTTATATTATGTAGGTCACTTAAGGATGGATATGATACCGAATGCGGTGAGAGAGGTGTACAACTATCAGGAGGGCAGAAACAAAGGATCGCGATAGCTAGAGCAATCATCCGGGACCCGATAATATTACTATTGGACGAAGCTACAAGCGCCCTAGATGTCCAATCAGAGCAAATTGTTCAAGAGGCATTAGATCGAATAATGGTCGGGAGGACGACGGTTGTGGTGGCACATAGATTGAACACGATTCGGAACCTTGACTCGATTGCATTTGTTTCGGAAGGGAAACTTGTGGAGCAAGGAACTTATAATCAACTCAAGAACAAGAAAGGAGCATTCTTCCAACTAGCTAATATTCAAAAAGCATAAGTACGTGTTATCTAGATTATATTTATGTAAATTTTGGTAATGAGCGTCGCGGTGACCCAACAAGTGTGCTTGTAATCCAGCAATTGCTATGGGTAGTACGGTCTTGTTACGATTATTATTAGGTAACCTCGAGAAACTAGAGGCTTGCAACTTAATTAACTATCCTTATATTAAATGGGATTCTAAGTGCTTATTCATCCTTAAATATTTAAATATGGATTCTTCTAATGTTTGCCTATAACATATGATAATGAATGTTTAATAAACTAAATTTTTTTTGATTAGAATAAGATAATATTAATAAATCATTAATATTTTAATGTTATACTGATTTTACCTTACAATAACTAAAAATGATTTTTTTTTATAATTAAATGTAAGAGTGTAAAAGATATTTTATCAAAATTATAATGGGCTCCTGAAGTATATTTAGAAAATCCCTTTAAATATTTGTGGGACATTTTATGCACATCATGGGTGTAAAATGTAAATAAGATCGGCCCAATCATTTTTTTGGCCTTGCGCTGAATATTGAAAAGATTTCATCAATTTTTCTTTTCGGTTGAAGATTATTTTTATATTTACCCCCTATTAATTTCATTAGTTATTTTTTTTAGTTACATTTAAAATCTTCCTCCAATCAGAACTAAATATGTATCCTCAATCATCAAATTATATACCCGCTTTTTTTGGACCTGTATCCAATATGTCGAGGACTGCATACAAATGCTTGTTTATTTTCTGCTCAAATTGTTCGTTAATATGTATCTAGGATACATCTTTTATGATCATTATAAAAAATTTAAAATGAGAATAAACACAATAATTCTAGCTTGAAATCCTTTCAACACGAAAAATGTTCCGATGTCAGAAATACACCACGTGCATAAATAGCAATATTTATATCTAGAACAAACCGCATGTTAACGTCAATTAAATGCTCGCATTTCCACCAAGAACATCATTATCATCATGGGTATCATATATTCTACTAGATATATAATTAAGGGATCAAGACCAAGTAAAAGTCAGGAATGATCTTCTTTACAACTTCGAAAATCAGTCGATCAGCTTTTATACAAGCTTTAACCTGTTCGATTCATTAACATAAAATCAACATGCTCTTTACTTCTTGGTCAAATATTTGACTTTTTCTTCTTCGATTTTAGATCAACAACGATCACGGATATGTTATCAGAACTGTTTCTCCCGACGGCTATCTCAGTCAGGCTATCGGCGAGGGTTTGTGCCGCTGGTACCTCGCCGTCAACAGCGGCGGCAGTCCGTCGCCGCCGCCGTAAAACACGGCGAGCCACCTCACCGACCTCGGTGTTTGACATGACATCCCAAAGTCCATCAGTTGCTATTATCAAGCACTCGTCTTCATTGGTTCTTGTTGTGAAGCTTATTTCGGGCACTGGTATGATCCACGGTCTTAAGTAACGGTCACCTGAAGTTTACAAAGATTTATTATCATTATTACAAACAAAATAAAAGTTTTGTAGTACGTATCGATTAGTCAACTTGATCTACACATTTTATAAATTTGGCATGGGTGACCGGGGTACGCGTTTGACCTGATTTCTATGAAATAGAGAGAGTAAAAAGTGAGATCGATACCTATTGCTCTTGACATGGAAAGGACTCCACATACTCGTGCTCCATTCCAATTTATGACTTTCCCATCATGTTCTTCAATTCTCAAGAGTTCATCTTCTCTATCGGGCTGAAAAATGAAAAACATGAGATTTTACATAAACTCGTAAAAAGATTGATACACATAAACCAGTTCTGTTGTTAAAGAAGAAAATAAGTACCAGTGATAAGTTTAATGTCATAAAATGTCAATCTACATTGGTCTGTTTCGTTATTGATAATGTTTTAAGGTCTGTTTTAATGAGTACAAGTCTTTACCCGATTTACTTTGGTTATTTTATATTCTTTTAGTCATATAGGTTTTTATTTTCTTTTTTTGCACTATATGGTTATTATATTTTACGTTTTTTAAAGATACAAAAACCAAAATAAGTCGGCTAAAACCATGTAATTATCAAAACGAACCTTAAAATGTTATATTTACCAAAAAGGACTATCACCTAAAGTATATTGTAATTTATGATATGTGGCTATTTGCTCTAAGCTCAAGACTAAGTTTGTATCAATTGGCAAAGCTCCCACCTCCACCACCGACATGTAGTTGATTTAGCAAACTTGGTACTCGATTTACAGTGGGTCGATTTAGGTTATGCTTTATCTCTAATGAGTCAAATGCGTAAAATAAATATATCTAAATGAAATAGGTCAAAACAATGCATTTTCAATGCATAATCTAGAAAATCAGATTACAAATGTTATAATATAGTTTATGAAATCATATTTAACGCGTTAATTATTTATGAACTTCTAAACAAAATAGGCAAAAGAGTACGTATCTTGTTTGGGTCAACCCGACTTGAGATGTGTTGACCCATTACCCACCCGACCCGACTAATTTGAAATTTCAAATAGTAATATGACTTAATAAAGCATTTATATATCCAGAGAATATTGACAGACCTTTTGATCAACCGTCAAAGGTATTGTTTCGGTACCACGACAAAGCACCGCCCGTGAATCACCACAATTAGAAACAATAATTTGACAACCAGACAACACCACCGTAACAGCGGTGGACCCCACAATTTCGGGTGCTGCAGCATCTGTAACTACTTCATTGTCAGCCCTCTCAAAGCTACTTGACAACACATTTTCCCACTTTTGCTTCCATTTGAAGTTATCAACGGCTTCTTGATCCCACTCTTCGGCTATTACTTCATGCATTCGGTCAGCACAGAATTTTGCCACCTTAAAACATTTTAAAAAGTGAACTTTTATAATGATGTTTGAAACACACCATCAGTTTACCCGTTACCAGAAGATATAACAGTGTACTCTTATGTTTGTCATTGTGAAGTCTCGAAGAACTCTTCATAAACATAGATCTTTAGGCTCAAGAATAGTTAGTTCTTATCTGGAATAAGCATATACAAATAACAAAGTTGCGGAATTATATAAACATATTTGTATTGCTAAACAAGGTTTCATCATCATCTTCTATGTACAATGATTACTTAAAGCCCCAATTCTACATATAAATATGTAGAACGGTTTTGGTTAACAGGATCATACGACCTTGAGGCTTAGGTTTTACACACAAACACGTTAAAACGTGGGTTCTGAGAACATCTAATTCTATACCTCTAGGTTTCTTTATATACTAGAAAACCTAGATATTTACAAGGAAAAGATAATACTAAATCTTTTAAACTAATAAAGATATACTATATCTTTTTACATTAATGATTATCTCCTAAATCTTTTTCAAATCTTGAACTTCATAATACCGACTTAGGTCCTTGTAGTTTAATAGTTTTGACATAATCAAATCTTATATGAATATTAATCAAAATATTCCTAACAATCTTCCCCTATTTGATTTGACAAAACTTGTAGAATTAGCTAGGAATCTTCAAGTCTCTTCCCCTTTTTGACATAATCAAATCAATCCGAGAAACTTGAACTTCCCCTTGAATGATCAACACTTTTTCTTCCCCTAAAAGTGTGCTATCATTCTTGTGTTCTTCAAGGCTATATCAATTACATTAAAAACCAACTATTTTCTATTTGAAGTTGAAGTAGAAACTCAAACTAAGCATCACATTCCGTCTAAATATAGTAATCAGCAACATCATAATCTTGTATGAAGGACATCTTGGCCTTCAACAGATCTTTTCGTTAAGATTCTGTTGAATTGCAGTTACAACAATACATAACATCTTATGTAGTAAGACTTTCCACTTCTTATTCAAATAAAATATAATCAATTATCTTTTGTAATCAATTGATAAAGATCAAATATGTAGCAAATAAAACTTTCCTTTATCTTCATCATGCCTTCAACCTGTGTGTGAATAATGTGATTCGTTTCACATTATTATCAGATACGATCAATAAACCGTAGTATGGAATGAGCATGGTGTGTGTCATGCTTTCCAAAGTATGATGTATCAGTTAAAGAAGAAATTAGTAAAAAAAAAAATTCTTCAAAATTTTCTTCCGTTTGGTACTGATTAGTACTGATTCTTCTTCGGTGAGTACTGATCAGTAAAAAAATGTGTATCCGTACTGTTTAGTACTGATCAGTAGTAAAAATGTAAATCAGTAGTAACAAGATATACTACTGCCATTGATAGAACAGTAGTGTTTACCTTCAAATTGTGATCAGTAGTAAAGTTTGTAGACGGATCAGTAGTAAAGTCGATTAGCAGTAGTAAATTAGTTCAATGGAGCAGTAGTAATTGAGATAGAGAGTAGCAGTAGTAATTGTTGAAATTGGGATCAATAATAAAATCAAATTGAAAACCCTTACGGTCAGAACCATCACTTTGCTACTTATTCTTCCATTATGGGATTTTCGAAGGAACAGCTTTCTGGAGCAATAACCTGCAAATTAATCTCAGTTCAAGTCAATCTAGATCTCCCAAATCCGCACCGGTTGTTAATCGTGAGTTAGAGAATGCCGTATCGGTTAAATCTCGATCCATAAACCCTAAAAAATTCCCTTTTTTTTTTATGGCAACGAACGATATGATTATCGCTGGTTGAGTGAGAGTGGCGCAAGAAATCTTAAATGTGGATCCGGAAGACGAAGGATTTGGATAAAATATTGACAGAAGAAGAGTTGGAGTTCTTAAAACATGAAAAAAATCAAAATCAGAATTGTACGATTTTGAGAATCGAATTGGAGTGATGAAGGGAGCTCTGCTTCTTGTTTTAATGTGAACAAATGTTTTTTTTTTTTTTTTTTTTTTTTTTTTTTTTGGAGAAAAAACGCTGGTATTAGGCAGAGAAGAAGCCTTCGGAGAGAGAAAGAACTAGGATTTTTTTTTTCTTCGTGTTAGGGACTGTGCTAATTGATGGTAATGGAGCCCATCTCTTTTATTTCTCCCTTTTTCAAATGTTGATATAATTAAGATTCAGTAATGGAAAAATACTCTTTTATATTCGGCATTGATGAACATCTTCATGTAATGGAAAAATACTCTACTGCACACCGTAATATCTTCTTAATTTGTGCTTGATTCTTCATGTTTATCGATGCATCCTTGTTTTATTCCAGATCTGAGCCACCGTGCTCTGATACCAATTGTGAAGTCTCGAAGAACTCTTCATAAACATAGATCTTTAGGCTCAAGAATAGTTAGTTCTTATCTGGAATAAGCATATACAAATAACAAAGTTGCGGAATTATATAAACATATTTGTATTGCTAAACAAGGTTTCATCATCATCTTCTATGTACAATGATTACTTAAAGCCCCAATTCTACATATAAATATGTAGAACGGTTTTGGTTAACAGGATCATACGACCTTGAGGCTTAGGTTTTACACACAAACACGTTAAAACGTGGGTTCTGAGAACATCTAATTCTATACCTCTAGGTTTCTTTATATACTAGAAAACCTAGAGATTTACAAGGAAAATATAATACTAAATCTTTTAAACTAATAAAGATATACTATATCTTTTTACATTAATGATTATCTCCTAAATCTTTTTCAAATCTTGAACTTCATAATACCGACTTAGGTCCTTGTAGTTTAATAGTTTTGACATAATCAAATCTTATATGAATATTAATCAAAATATTCCTAACAGTCTTGTTTAGTCATTGTACACTGTCCTATTTCTATAGAGCGCATAATTCAAAAGATCACATAAGTAATTTCTATAATTTACTCTAATTTCTTTTTTTAAAAATAATGATACAATTAGAACGTCAAATCATCTTTTAATGACGTAATTGGAAAAATGTGTATACCGACGTCTAAAGACAGGACAAATATAAAAGTATTTTGTTACTTAGATAAGAACGAATCCGATATGCATCATAAAGCTCCATTAAATTTTCAATCCTATATATTGTGTTCATAGCAAATTTCATCAAGGGTTGGAAATTTGTGTCGTGTTTCGTTTTTCTTATATCCTAATCAATAATACATTTATCATGCGCTATTTGCTGTATAATTATTAATCATTATTTTATAACATTTGTACTGTATTAAAATAAAATTATATGATAGGTTAAGTACACTATCAAATACGTGTAAGGGAAACACCAAACACGTGTGCTAGAAACAAAGAAGAATGATAAATGCTATTGATATTGATATAGACATAGTTGGTACTGACCACTTCTATCATGCTACGTGTCATGGCATGTCTTAATCAACCATTTTGAATTTATAAGAAAAATATAAACCTAAACAGGTGGCAAAAATTATTAGTTTTTCTTTTGAACGGAATAAAAGGAAAGGGGAAGAAAGCTTAACGTGTCCTAAATGGGAAAGAAAAGTCTCTTGTTTCACAATACTTTTATCAAAAAGAAAAAGCCTAGAAACACTCATCGATATACCGATTAGTTCGCGTATGTCAAAATTAAAAACTCGATTTTCACCATGTAACATAAACAAAAATTCGTATCTGTGTTACACATTTAACTTGTTTTTGACAAAAAAAAATATATCTATAACATTTTTTTAACTTCAATTACATGTTTTTGACATTCTTTTAGCTACTTGTTTTATTAACAGAAGTATCATCACTTTGTACAAAATAACACCATATGGTAATTAATATATTTTGTTAATTACAAGAAAAATAATCCATCTTTGTTTAAATTTCTAATTTATCACCTATGAAACGTTTGACGTACGTTAATCTTAAAAAATCGAAATTGTGCGACTAACTTGTGTAATACACGAATATGTTTCTGTAATACGTTTTATGCTCCACACACAGTTCCGGACCCAGAATAAAAGATGAGGGGTGTCAATGGATATAAAAAAAAATTCTAAGGTATGTCATCTACACTAATAAAAAAAATTAAAAAAAAATTAAAACATTATCTTAACATTATTTAGAAAAATTTCAAGGTTACACATCATACTAGGTCCTTCCTGTTCTCATAGATATATTGTCGATTATCTCGTTTTTTTAGTTTGTTTGAGTTTTATAAAATTATCTTTAAAAAAAATGAAATTGGTGACAATAACTTTTAATCGTCATATTTTGGTAACTAATATAATTTTTTCTATTAGGTAATTAAAATAATTTTTTCATGTTATTTGGTTTTTATTTATAAATTTTAATGCTATAATTACCAAATTCGTCTGATTAAAAACTTGTAATTACAAAAAATGAAAACTAAGTTGAGTATATTATAATTTTATGACATTTGTATGCTATATTTCAGACTCAAATAACTTTTTACTAAGAAAAAATAATAGAATTTGAAGCTTACTTGAGATCCACCATGTCCATCGTAAACACCAAAAAAATGCACCGGCGATATCTCACCGGAGCTTCTAGAACCTGGAGTAGTACATCCTCCCACGTGATCGCAAGTGCGCGACATAAATCCCGGCACCACCGCAACGGCATCCTCCATCTCCTTCCGCCGTCCGATCACCGACGTAAACCCCCACTCAACCCCTTTACTCCTCCCGACACATTTCCTCAACTTCCTGTTTCCTTCACCGTACTGTTCCCCCGTCAATTTCAACGGCACAACCGCCGCCGCTAAAATCTCTCCGGAAGAGCTGCTGGTTATGGAGAAATCAACGTCGCTGCTACCGAAAATCGAAGATACCGTTGAACTCGTTGACGAAAGCTCTGATGAGTCAACGTTGTTAACGTCTCCGTCGTCGGAATCCATTGGCATTATTGAAAACACACAGTAAACACTAAACAATGAGAAATTTGGTGTGTGTTAATGTAGAATGATTATTAATTGTGTGAAATAAAATGGAGCGGAAAGTGAAGCTGTGAGATGATGACACTTGTAAAATGAACATGAGACGACGACACACGCAATCGTCATCCATACAGATGTGAACACACATACATATAGATGTTGGGTTGTGTCTATACAATTAAATTACACATTTTCAGGACAGTCCTTGAAGATAACCATTTTGACGGATACAACCCTTGATAATTTCAGATTACAAATTTGTATATTTTCAACATAACTAAATTGACAACTCGACAAGTACGCTATAGTTTAGGTCATCATAGTTTGAGTTTGATTTCACGTTGAATCTTGCACTTTTATGGTTAAATTGTTGGCGATATAAATGTCATTAATCAATTTATTTAATTGCAAATTTGGAGGTTAGGTTTTAAACTTTTATCTGATTTGCCACTTTAAAATTTTATAACCATGTAAATTTAGTAATTTGATGAACTACAAGGACTATTTCAGTAATGAAACATATGGTCAAGGACAATATTAATTAAAGAAGCTGTAGTGTTGTACACCTGAGCTGCGATCCTCTACGATAGACACATGTCATTCTTATCGTGTGGATGAGTTGTATGCTGTTGACGAACCAATCAAATTTGGCCACATTTGGTAGTCTGCTTCATTTTTGAAGTGCTTATTGTATGAATCGACCCTATAGTAACGTGCATGCACCCGCGCAAGTAAGTTTCATGCTTTTGATATGTAATAATGGGACACATCGACATGGACGGGGCCCACTGTTTGATTTACTTTTTCTGTTGAAAAATAAAAGTATAAAACTAATACTAAATGGAAAATGATAACGAAAACGAAGACGATGAAATACATAAATTATACTTCCTCCGTCCTATAAAAAAGTTCTCATTTTATTTGGGCATAAGAATTTAGGAGATGATTAGTGATGGGGTCCTTGGTAATATTTTTGATTAAAATATAAAGTTATTTGAAGAGAGAAAGTACTTTTAGGAGATAGTTAGTGGTGAAGTACAAGATAATAGTATTATTTTAGTAAGTGGACCCTCACATTTGAGAAATGAGAACTTTTTTGTAGGACAAAATTGAGAGGAGAAATGAGAACTTTTTTATGGGACGGAGGGAGTACTTTTTAGGTTGACTTTGGCTAAATAAAGGATTAGTTATGTTTATATTTCAACTCTGAGAATTTTATAGAAGTATATATTGTTGGAAAAAGTTGTGAAAAATTATTTTTCACCAACTTTGGACCTATATAATTATATATATATATGTGTTATATATAGTTAGTGGTTGGTAGCTTTGTATCTCCTATGTGAGAGCTACGCAACAGTATATAGCGTGTACAAAGTCGAGTTGTGGTGAATGAGATATCGACTCTCAAAGTAGGGTGTTTGATACAAGAAATCTTTGAAGTGTGGGAAGTGGGAGAGTATCCCACATTGGAAAATTATCAAACCATTTGTTGGTTTATAAGGTTGGAAGTGGTATGGATGATTAAAACCTTATATATGGGTTTTACCCGCACGCCTACGCGTCAATGCCTTTGTCTTCCATTTGTATACATTGTGATAGCCAATCGGCTATTGGTAGAGCCAAGAGTGCAATGTATAATGGTAAGTCAAGGCATATTCGACGTAGACATAACTCGATACGACAACTACTCTTAACTGGAGTTATCACGATTGACTATGTAAAGTCAAAAGATAACATCGCGGATCCGCTTATAAAAGGCTTAAGCAAAGAGTTAGTTAATAAGTCGTCGAATGGAATGGGACTAAAGCCCTTGGAATAAAAGTTTATGCGAAGGAAACCTAACCTAGTTGACTGGAGATCCCAAGATCTAGGTTCAATATGACAACCTAATTGTATAAACGAAGGGATGTCACTGTGGGGGTAACGGAATTCCTCCAAACATTCTTAAAGGGAGTATATTGTACTACTTCCTAGTCCATTCCTAGTTCAGTGACAATGAGGATAAACACTATGACTTTTAATGATTCGTTGTAGAGAATCACCTATGTGAGAGAGAAGTGGGGTCGCTTCGAATGGAATTGTTGGGCACAATTCTTAGTAGCTCTCGCAGAACCAGGCAGTGTCCATGACCAAGACGGGCACGATAAGAGGATATGAACAAGTTAGGGAGAGTCTTGTGAGAATGTATACTGTCTTCTACACAAAAGGCGGATTCAGTTCAAGGACATCGCGTCTACTGACTGCTAGGAGACTAAGTGTGCTTCTCAAGGGAAGGTTCAAAGGCCAACACCTACCTATCCTTTGCAAGACTTAACTGTTGAACATTTATCGATATTTTGTGGTGTTTTCAATCGATCTCTATTCATGTGGGGGATTGTTGGAAAAAGTTGTGAAAAATGATTTTTCACCAACTTTGGACCTATATAATTATATATATATATATATATATATATATATATGTGTGTGTGTGTGTGTGTGTGTGTGTGTGTTATATATAGTTAGTGGTTGGTAGCTTTGTGTTCTCCTATGTGAGAGCTACGCAACAGTATATAGCGTGTCCAAAGTCGAGTTGTGGTGAATGAGATATCGACTCTCAAAGTAGGGTGTTTGATACAAGAAATCTTGGAAGTGGGGCAAGTGAGAGAGTATCCCACATTGGAAAATTATCAAACCATTTGTTGGTTTATAAGGTTGGAAGTGGTATGGAAGATTAAAACCTTATACATGGGTTTTACCCGCACGCCTACGCGCTGAGTTGCCCGAAATGGCTTGAACTCGTGTACGCCCGAGCGACCTGCGGACACGAATGCAGCTCCGAAATTCCGGGCTCGTGCGGGTCAATTTTTTGCATCTAGTCGACACTGCAGTGTGCTCGTACTGACCGTCTCAGTACTGATCAGTCTCATACTGACCTCCTCTGTACTGACTGGTCAATACCGACCACCTCGGTACTGAGTTTTTCGACACGTACTGACCTGCGCAGCAGGCAGTCTCATACTGACCTTCCAATACTGACCTGCAGTACTGATCTGCGCAGCAGATGTCTGATACTGACTTCCAATACTGACCTGCAGTACTGATCTGCGCAGCAGATGTCTGATACTGACCTGCGTATACTGAGTTCGTATACTGACCTCCCAGACTGAGTTCCTGGACTAACCTGAGCAGGCAGTGTGCTGTTTTGATTTCTTGTTTAATAGAATTGAATGCATTTAATGTTTTGAGTAAACATTAGTCTTCATTCTACACTATAAAAGGAGACATTGGGTCTCATTTGTAGACACACATTCACTCACCTACTTACTACATCGCAGCTTTCTCTCAAGAAAACTCTCTCAATCTAGGTATTGTTCTGGCTTGGATTATATCCGGTAGTGTAAAACTACTCGGTTGTTTTACCCTGGGAAATAGATAAACGAATCTATTTTAAGGGGATCGTGAATTTCACGAGACACAACCAAAACCTTGTACTTGTTTGTTCTACTTAGTTTGTTTCAATCTTTGTAAACGTTTTTAGTCAATTTCCCTGATTGTAATTGTATTTTATTTAATGAAAATTGATATCAGCTCCTACATATATATATTGATATAAAATTCAATATAATTTTATAAGTGTTCTTTTATTAAAAGATAATTTATAATTTATTGTTTTATATACTTAACTATAAGATAATCATACAAATTCATAGTTTAACTGCGTCACTCAAAGATTTTAGTTTGTGTCCTATTCAGGTAATTTGGAAATATCAAAAGGATTTTAGCTTATTGATATCAGGTTTTAGGTGTCTCTAAAATTATGGGTTTAAGTCACGTTGTGGATATAAAAATGATGTAAATTTAGAATATATATGTTAGCTGTTAAACAATATAATTTGGCAATTTGAAGAACTAATAAACTGATAAGGTGTCAATAATCTATTGACGTGGTGGCGACAGCAGCGTTGGTGGTGGGTGGCAGGTGGCGGCAGTGATGGTGGTGTTTTTAAGGTTAAAAATGTAGTTAAGGGTAATATGGTAATCTACACATTCACTCGTGAGATTTAAAAATTCTTACTTTAGTGGTTGGATTTTACATTCCTATTGTTGATGGAATATTTTCTCAACAAGGATTTCAATGAGTTCCAACCAAACATATGAATCCTTATGAATTAGATTGCAATTCTTCAAATTTCCAATGATTCAAGCGAACCAAATGCCCCCTAAATGTGTTCTCATTTATAACGGATTCTCCGTAATCGGTCGAGCTTTGCTCGTGATATACGCGACCTAACTATTGTCGTGATTGTTTCTGAACCTTCCAATGTCAATCTGGTAATATTTACCTATGAATGGATCGAACTTGTAATCCGTAAAAGATAATTTCGGACAAATTACTGTTAGGCAATCATCAAATGATTTTTACCAGTATAAACTAAATGCAATTACCCCGATTTCTTCTTTGTAATTTTTATATATTCACACCTAAGTAATGTTGGCAAGTTAAAGTTATTAATATTATTCTTCTGTACGTAATTTTAAAAGTACTTATTGCAATATTATTTATGGGCTCATGATTTGAAGACGATTGATATGACCATTGACCACCTTAAAGATTAAAGTGCGTAAATCTAATCTGATACAGAGTATATAAAAGGAGACATTGGGTCTCATTTGTAGACACACCTTCACTCACCTACTTACTACATCACAACTTTCTCTCAAGAAAACTCTCTCAATATAGGTATTGTTTTGGCTTGGATTATATCCGGTAGTGTAAAACTACTCGATTGTTTTACCCTGGGAAATAGACAACGAATCTATTTTAAGGGGATCGTGAATTTCACGAGACTCAACCAAAACCTTGTACTTGTTTGTTCTATTTAGTTTGTTTCAATCTTTGTAAACGTTTTTAGTCAATTTCTTTTACTGTAATTGTATTTTATTTAATGAAAATTGGTATTAGCTCCTACAAACTTAAAATAGATTTTTCCTCTCTAAGCTAATATCGGTTGGAAAATACATATTTTTTTTCCAGATTTTGCTTGTTAATAGCATAGATTCGGAAAAAGTCTTGATTGAAACGTTTTATAGAACAAAAAGGTTCAATTGAGTTTTTTCGAAAATTTCAATTTTGTTTTTTTTAAATTGTTAAATCAAATTTTTGGATTTAAAGTTTATTATATCAAGTTTTTAAAGTTTGATTTTAAATAACTTGATATATTGTTTAAAACAATTTTGGATTTAAAAATTTATATTTGTTGACATTGGTTGTAAGATACAAGATAGTCATAGACTTCTTGAGTTAACACTTGAAATATATCTTACTTCTAATCGAAATAAGTATAATTGTTGAGGCTTATTGGTCAAATATTTGCATTTTTTATTTGATAAAAATGACAAATGTTGTGACAATGCCTAATATGGAAATGCATATGAAGGAAGATGTGCATATTGTGGCTATAATTTCCGATGTGTCGGAAGTTAATTTGGTGGGAAACGATTCAAGTGGATGGTATGTCGATGCGGGTGCAACCCGTCACGTGTGTTTCAATAAAAGTTTGTTTAGCACTTTCAAAGATGTTGAAAAGGGACAAAAACTTTTTATGGGAAACTCGGCTACCGCGGATATCAAAGGTGTAGGAAATGTCATCTTAAGGATGATTTCCGGAAATGATGTCACATTAAGCAATGTGTTGTATGTTCCGGCGATTCATAAGAATCTTGTGTCCGGATGGTTGCTTACTAAGTTTGGATTTCGAGTTGTGATTGAATCCGATAAGATTGTATTATCAAAAAGTGGAATGGATGTTGGTAAGGGTTATGCCCTTAATGGTATGTTCAAATTAAATTTAATAAATTTTAAACGAAATTTTAATAAAAATGTTACTAATGTCATTCATTTACTTGAAACGTCAAATGTTTGGCATGGTCGTTTAGGCCATGTAAATTTTAATTCAATTCGTCGTTTAATTAAATTAAATAGCATACCAACATTCCATATTGATTCGAATCACAAATGCAACACGTGTGTTGAAGCCAAACTTACGAGAACATCATTTCGATCGGTTGAAAGAAAAGCCGAACCACTTGATATGATCCATACGGATGTGTGTGATTTAAAATCAATTCCTACCATGGGTGGTAACAAGTACTTCATTACATTCATTGATGATTGTACTAAATATTGCTATGTATACTTACTTAAGAGTAAGGATGAAGCAATTGGGAAATTCATTTTGTATAAAAATGAGGTTGAAAACCAACTTAATAAGAAAATCAAGGTTGTACGAAGTGATCGAGGAGGTGAATATGTTTATCCTTTTGCGGAATTATGTTCTCAAAATGGAATAAGACATGAATTCACTGCTCCTTATTCGCCACAGCAAAATGGTATTGCCGAGCGAAAGAATCGTACCTTGAAAGAGATGGTTAATGTCATGCTTATAAGTTCGGGGTTAAACCATGAAATGTGGGGGGAAGCCATTTTGTCGGCTAATTATCTTTTAAATAAGATACCACGTAAGGAAAAGGATGAAACACCGTATGAACTTTGGTTTGGAAGAAAACCTTCGTATAAGTACTTACGAGTGTGGGGGTGCCTTGCTAAGGTAGCCATTCCTCTTCCTAAGACTCAAAAGATTGGGTCTAAGACGGTTGATTGCATATTTATTGGTTATGCACATCATAATAGTGCCTATCGTTTTCTTGTGCATGAATCTAAGATTCCCGATATACACAAAAATACGATTATGGAATCAAGGAATGTGTCATTCTTTGAAAATGTGTTTCCTTGTTTAGACAAAGAACAAGGAAGTTCGTCTACACGTGTTGACGAAGTTGTCCATGATGAGAGACAACAACAGCCTCAATTAGAAGAGGTTGAGCCTAGAAGAAGTAAAAGGGCAAGGATTGAAAAATCCTTTGGTTCGGACTTTGTCACCTATATGGTAGAAAGTGAACCACGAACATAACATGAAGCGGTAACTTCTTCGGAAGGACCTCAATGGAAAGAAGCCATTAAAAGCGAGATAGATTCTATCTTACAAAACCATACGTGGGAGCTAGTTGATCTTCCTCCGGGTTGCAAAACGTTAGGCTACCGATGGATTTTTAAGAAAGAGATGAAAGCGGATGGTTCCATTGATAAATTTAAAGCGAGATTGGTGATCAAAGGATATAGACAACGAGAAGGTCTAGATTACTTTGATACCTACTCACCGGTAACGCGAATAACATCAATTCGGATGATACTTGCGATTGCTTCCATAAGAAATCTAGAGGTTCATCAAATGGATGTGAAAACCGCCTTTCTAAATGGTGATTTAGAAGAGGAGATTTATATGGAACAACCGGAAGGATTTATTGCTCCCGGTCAAGAGGCAAAAGTATGTAAACTCGTTAAATCATTGTATGGATTGAAACAAGTTCCTAAACAATGGCACCAAAAGTTTGACAATGTCATGCTAGAAAGTGGCTTTAAAATTAACGAGTGTGACAAATGTGTTTATGTGAAAAACACAAGTCATGGATATGTCATCTTATGTCTTTATGTAGATGATATGCTTATCATTGGAAGCAATGATAAGATGACTCAATCTACAAAAGATATGTTGAAGTCAAGGTTTGACATGAAAGACATGGGCTTGGCGGATATCATTCTTGGAATCAAGATTGTACGCACCTATGATGGACTTGTGTTAAATCAAAAACACTATGTTGATAAAATTCTTGAGAATTTTAGTGCGGGAGACACTAATAAAGTTAGTACTCCAATTGACACCTCTCACCATCTATATAAAAATAGAGGTGAAAGTGTGAATCAATTAGAATACTCAAGGATTATTGGTAGTCTAATGTACCTAATGAGTTGTACAAGACCGGATTTAGCTTATGCGGTGAGTAGGCTAAGTCGGTACACTAGTAATCCAAGTGTCGAACATTGGAAAAGTATTACTAGAGTACTTCGGTACTTGAGGTACACTAGAGATTATGGATTGCATTATACTAGATATCCCGCTGTGATCGAATGATACAGTGATGCGAATTGGATATCGGATATAAAGGATTCCAAATCAACAAGTGGTTATGTGTTTACCCTTGGAGGTGCGGCTATATCTTGGAAATCGTCCAAGCAAACGGTTATAGCTAGATCCACAATGGAATCCGAGTTTATCGCCTTGGATAAAAGTGGTGAAGAGGCGGAATGGCTACGCATATTTGTGGAATGTATTCCAAATTGGTCAATGCCTTTGTCTTCCATTTGTATACATTGTGATAGCTAATCGGGTATTGGTAGAGCCAAGAGTGCAATGTATAATGATAAGTCAAGGCATATTCGACGTAGACATCGATACGACAACTACTCTTAACTGGAGTTATCACGATTGACTATGTAAAGTCAAAAGATAACATCGCGGATCCGCTTACGAAAGGCTTAAGCAAAGAGTTAGTTAATAAGTCGTCGAATAGAATGGGACTAAAGCCCTTGGAATAAAAGTTTATGCGAAGGAAACCTAACCTAGTTGACTGGAGATCCCAAGATCTAGGTTCAATAGGACAACCTAATTGTATAAACGAAGGGATGTCACTGTGGGGGTAACGGAATTCCTCCAAACATTCTTAAAGGGAGTATATTGTACTACTTCCTAGTCCATTCCTAGTTCAGTGACAATGAGGATAAGCACTATGGCTTTTAATGATTCGTTATAGAGAATCACCTATGTGAGAGAGAAGTGGGGTCGCTTCGAATTGAATTGTTGGGCACAATTCTTTGTAGCTCTCGTAGAACCAGGCAGTGTCCATGACCAAGACGGGCACGATAAGAGGATATGAACAAGTTAGGGAGAGTCTTGTGAGAATGTATACTGTCGTCTACACAAAAGGCGGATTCAGTTCAAGGACATCGCGTCTACTGACTGCTAGGAGACTAAGTGTGCTTCTCAAGGGAAGGTTCAAAGGCCAACACCTACCTATCCTTTGCAAGACTTAACTGTTGAACATTTATCGATATTTTGTGGTGTTTTAAATGGATCTCTATTCATGTGGGGGATTGTTGGAAAAAGTTGTGAAAAATGATTTTTCACCAACTTTGGACCTATATAATTATATATATATATATATATATATATATATATATATATATATATATATATATATATATATATATATAGTATGTGTGTGTGTGTGTGTGTGTTATATATAGTTAGTGGTTGGTAGCTTTGTGTTCTCCTATGTGAGAGCTACGCAACGGTATATAGCGTGTCCAAAGTCGAGTTGTGGTGAATGAGATATCGACTCTCAAAGTAGGGTGTTTGATACAAGAAATCTTGGAAGTGGGGGAAGTGGGAGAGTATCCCACATTGGAAAATTATCAAACCATTTGTTGGTTTATAAGGTTGGAAGTGGTACGGAAGATTAAAACCTTATACATGGGTTTTACCCGCACGCCTACGCGCTGAGTTGCCCGAAATGGCTTGAACTCGTGTACGCCCGAGCCACCTGCGGACATGAATGCAGCTCCGAAATTCCGGGCTCGTGCGGGTCAATTTTTTGCATCTAGTCGACACTGCAGTGTGCTCGTACTGACCGCCTCAGTACTGATCAGTCTCATACTGACCTCCTCTGTACTGACTGGTCAATACCGACCACCTCGGTACTGAGTTTTTCGACACTTACTGACCTGCGCAGCAGGCAGTCTCATACTGACCTTCCAATACTGACCTTCAGTACTGATCTGCGCAGCAGATGTCTGATACTGACTTCCAATACTGACCTGCAGTACTGATCTGCGCAGCAGATGTCTGATACTTACATGCGTATACTGAGTTCGTATACTGACCTCCCAGACTGAGTTCCCGGACTGACCTGAGCAGGCAGTTACGAAATTTCTGCAGTAAATGCAGTGTGCTGTTTTGATTTCTTGTTTAATAGAATTGAATGCATTTAATGTTTTGAGTAAACATTAGTCTTCATTCTACACTATAAAAGGAGACATTGGGTCTCATTTGTAGACACACCTTCATTCACCTACTTACTACATCACAACTTTCTCTCAAGAAAACTTTCTCACTCTAGGTATTGTTCTGGCTTGGATTATATCCGGTAGTGTAAAACTACTCGGTTGTTTTACCCTGGGAAATAGACAACGAATCTATTTTAAGGGGATCGTGAATTTCACGAGACTCAATCAAAACCTTGTACTTGTTTGTTCTATTTAGTTTGTTTCAATCTTTGTAAACGTTTTTAGTCAATTTCCCTTATTGTAATTGTATTTTGTTTAATGAAAATTGATATTAGCTCCTACATATATATATTGATATAAAATTCAATATAACTTTATAAGTGTTCTTTTATCAAAAGATAATTTATAATTTATTGTTTTATATACTTAACTATAAGATAATCATACAAATTCATAGTTTAACTGCGTCACTCAAAGATTTTAGTTTGTGTCCTATTCAGGTAATTTGGAAATATCAAAAGGATTTTAGCTTATTGATATCAGGTTTTAGGTGTCTCTAAAATTAAGGGTTTAAGTCACGTTGTGGATATAAAAATGATGTAAATTTAGTATATATATGTTAGCTGTTAAACAAAATAATTTGGCAATTTGAAGAACTAATAAACTGATAAGGTGTCAATAATCTATTGACGTGGTGGCGGCGGCAGCGTTGGTGGTGGGTGGCAGGTGGCGGCAGTGATGGTGGTGTTTTTAAGGTTAAAAATGTATTTAAGGGTAATATGGTAATCTAAACATTCACTCGTGAGATTTAAAAATTCTTACTTTAGTGGTTGGATTTTACATTCCTATTGTTGATGAAATGTTTTCTCAACAAGGATTTCAATTAGTTCCAACCAAACATATGAATCCTTATGAATTGGATTGCAATTCTTCAAATTTCCAATGATTCAAGCGAACCAAATGCCCCCCAAATGTGTTCTCATTTATAACGGATTCTCCGTAATCGGTCGAGCTTTGCTCGTGATATACGCGACCTAACTATTGTCGTGATTGTTTCTGAACCTTCCAATGTCAATCTGGTAATATTTACCTATGAATGGATCGAACTTGTAATCCGTAAAAGATAATTTCAGACAAATTACTGTTAGGCAATCATCAAATGATTTTTTAGCAGTATAAACTAAATGCAATTACCCCGATTTCTTCTTTGTAATTTTTCTATATTCACACCTAAGTAATGTTGGCAAGTTAAAGTTATTAATATTATTCTTCTGTACGTAATTTTAAAAGTACTTATTGCAATATTATTTATGGGCTCATGATTTGAAGACGATTGATATGACCATTGAACACCTTAAAGATTAAAGTGCGTAAATCTAATCTGATACAGAGTATATGATAAATTTAAAAAATACAACTAACAATTCTTATTATATTTGTAATATGATTAATCATATATTTATAAAAATAAAAATATAAAAATTTACTTCCTCTTATTTAAATTAAATGGTAGATTATTGATTTCATTGTTTTAAGGCAAAATATTATAATGAGATTAGACTATATTAAATTGGGATAGTTAGTGGTGAACCGTGAACGGGTCTTTAATTTTTTAAATAAAATGAAGTTAATAATATTTAAAAAGAAAAAATAAATGAGCCATTTCACTAATTAAAGAAGATCGTTGATAGACATAAGTCCGACTATTTTTTTTACCAAATAAAATTAATTTTCAAACTGTATCACCTTGATACATTTAAAAATAAAATTTTTATCACTATTTTAAATAGGAAGAAGTATAATGTTTGGTTTCAAAAGTGGGGCTAATGAATGGGTCAAGTGTCATTTTTATGGAGTTACGTGTCTCAGGGGCAGGCGCCACATGACTTTTTGGTAGGGTGGTATTCGAGTACCATGTAGTCGATTATATAAAAATAGCCCAAACAGCCCATTATTTATCATATATATTTAACACACGGTTTAAAACACCCGACCTACTAATAGTGCATCTTTGCCACGTAACACGTACAATCATTCATTATTAGAGGGGTGCTAACCGGTAGTCGGTTGCCAACTGATAGTATCAGTTGCCTTCAAACTGTTGGTATCACTCGTCTCTTCCATGGCGTTGGTTGGAGATATTAGCTAGAGGAAGAATGAAGATTTCAATATGATGAATTGCAAGATATTTTAATAGATTATTGTGTGATGTTGATTTGAAAAAAAAAAATGAATTTATTGCCATTGTTAATAGTGACCTTAACCCAAAGTGTTTTTTCGTTCATTAAAAAGGTTAAAAAATTAAAAAATATAAAGAGTAATATTTACTGATTTAAAATATAGAGATAATGTATAATAACATTACCAAATTATTCAATATTTATAACTAACAATCTAATACTCCCTGTCTTACGAAGGAAATTTTTATTATCTTGACGCGAGTTTTTAGGAGAAAGTTAGTGATAAGATATTTGATAACTATCTGAGTTGTCATATACATCATCAAATCATAAATTATTGTGGAATTGGTTCACAATTATTGAGTCTAAGATGAAAATCATGAAATGATATATTCTTACAGCATTAGGTATGAGCAATATTAAAGCCTCATTAAAGCACTTTTTCTTCCTATAATGACCCTAAATAATAAACGTGAGACCTCTTTAACATTTTTAACTATAACATTAGAAACCACTTTTTCCCTCCGGTTATATAGTCATGTTAAAAGGCAAAAAAAAAAAAAACTATATAACAAAACTATAAATTCGCTCGCACAAGCTGTCTTCAAGGCCATAACGACCTAGCAAGGACCTTTTTTTTTGGGTTTTGTTAATGACAGCCCTTAGGGCTGTCATTAAGAGGTGGTTACATGCATAAATCGTTTGTACTTTTAGTGGTGGAGGTTGATTCATAAAATGCAGGGGGCGGTTATTGATATTGTACAAGTTTTTTTTACGTGTTTTGACTTCTTAGTGACAGTCCTTAGGGCTGTCATTATCATTTTCTTTTTTTTTTCTTTCCAACTGCTATCCCCAAAGGCTTTCTCCAAAAAAAAATCAAATTTTTTTTTTTAAATACCCACATTTTATCTATAGATACTTATATTTTACACTCAATTAACTCAAAAAATCTCAATCTCTCAACCACTTCATACATTTTCATATACACTTTGATATATAAATTATATAATGTAACCAAAATAACGATTTCTTAAATCAATTACTCGCCTTTGAAAACGCATTTACTTTATCTTCTTCCTCTACATCCGTTTCACCATAATTTAACTTGGCACTAAAAGCACAATTTCGCACGTCTTGCTCATCATTTCCAAAAAAGGATGATTTTCATACATCTATCACAATTGTTGCTTGACATTCTTGTACAATAAACTATAGAATTGTAGAATATAGTATAAGAAATAAAAGTTGTGGTACATAAATAAATTCCCTTTCCAAAACCATATCTATAAATGACCCAATAATATAACCAAGTTGCTTTCCTTCAACTTCAAAAGTAATTGACAAAGTTTATAACACATCAACCAATTAACCACAACAAACAACAATACACTTTATCCAACGATATCCTGAATCATCATAACCACAAGCGTTGTGCATACAAAAGATATGATTACATGGAGTGGACGACTTGACCTGCGAATTTTTAAAATAGTTTGTTATTGCCACCCGTGCACGTCTTAGTGGTGAAAAGAACAAATGTTTGATTACTCGTTATTTACAATAATATATACCAATAAAATGAGATTAAGCCGTTCATCCACATAAAAGCATGGAACTTTTTGAAAAAGTACACACAGTGGTATGCTTACAAGCCCATTATTCCTCAAGAAGAACACATTTGGAAATTTTGGAAAAGGGTAGCGAAGACCCAAACACGCTATTTCGGTCTGACGTGATTTATTTTTCTCCCGATATCCCACGAAGGTCCAAAAGTAAACGATCAGAGACATAGGAAAACAAGTCAAGTAATGACGCTTTTAAGGAAATGGTCGAAGAGGAATTGCGGTAAGATCGGAAATTGAAAAAAACATTTCAATAAAGAAAGAAAGTTCAAGGCAAAAAGATACTCGGGATGAGCACCGGAGGGTTTTAGAGGAAAATGCAACTATGATCTAAGATTTTGTATAATATAAAAGTTGTATTCTAGGAAGTTCAAAGGATTTGTCTAGTCCCAAAGGATAAATCCTAGTCATTGGATCAAGATGGTCATGATCAAATCCCCCACCTACAACCACCTACATCCACCGCCGACCGCCGCCTCCGGCCACCCCCGGCCGCCGTCCGCCGCCGCCGACCACCGCCGATCGCCGCTGTCCGCCTCCATCCGCCGGCGGCGGCCGACGGTGGTGGTGGTGGCTGATAGTGAAGGTGCTGGTGGTAATGGGGGTGGTGGTAGTGATGTATCGAAGCACATGTGCTTCACTAAAACACATCATATTACTTCGAAACACATGTGCTTCAGGTCACGAAACACTTGTGTTTCAAGTCACTAAAACATGAGTTTCTAAACACACAGGGGAGCATACGAAGCACATGTGCTTGACATTATGAAACACATCTGCTTCACTACACAGAAAAAAAATCAAAACAAGTGACGAACATATCATTATGAAGCACATGTGCTTCATAAAGCCAAGCACATGTGTTTTTGTTCCTGAACACATGTAACTTACAAGCAAGTCATTTGTGTTTGAATCACGAAGCACATGTGCTTGACGTTATGAAACACATGTGCTTCACTACACAGAAAAAAATCAAAACAAGTGACGAACATATCATTATGAAGCACATGTGCTTCTGTGAGTTCGGATTCAGTGATCAAGCAATAACAACAAAGCAATTGATAGATTATTGGAAGAACAAGAATGAAGCTTTGCACCAAAAACGATCGTACGATTACAAATGTCGGCAAAGGTTAAACCAATACTAGGTTACAACTAGTTATTTATACCTAAGCCTAGTATTGACTAAATACATAAAATACCCCTAGACTATTGATTACAATAAATGTCACATTACACCCTTGACTATTGAATACACTAAAATGTGACCCAACAATCTCCCCCTTTGTAACAATAGTCTGGGAAGCATATCTTCGAAGTCTTCATCTTTAGCAAAAGCCTAGCCTTGTAGATTTTTCGTTGTATAATGATGTATCAGGATCAAGCTTGAGCTTTGTTAACCTGTGAAAACAAATACTTCTTGTAGCTTTTAAACCACAAAAAGTATTTTAAAGACTTTACTTTGAAGATACATATTGATCATATTGATAGAGAGATTAACAGCGGAAGTCTTTTCTTGAGGTTTGTGGCTTTATGTCGATCAATGATTCTTAATAATTGTTGTTCGGGAAAATTGCTGGTAAGGTTTATGCTCCCCCTCAAACAGACAATTATTTCTTCATGGAGTCTTCGGTTCCTTGTTTACTCTACCTTCACTGGTGCATATGTGTCTTTTTGATGTGGAGTAAGTTAGGCTAATACATTCTCCCCCTCATGATGAACAAGATTTATCTGAATGATCATGTAACTGGAAGAATCTCCGAAGCTTGTGGATGAAAATGTGTTGAATAATGATATATTCATATTTTTAATGAATCAATATATAACACATTTTACATCCTAGTCAAAATAGGGTAAACCGGGATTACATAGATTTCCCGTTAACACGACAGTTGAAAAACTGTGTGACCTACGTTCAGTGTTGGCTTTGATGTTAGCACTGGTAGGATTTCCATTCAATTATCGTGGAATACCAATAAGTTTGGTATCACTATGAATGTTCCGGCAATATAACTAGGATATGCTTGGTGGAATGTCTGTGTCCTAGAGAAATTTATTTCGGTTCTAGACTCTATACGTGGACAAACGAAGGCGAGGACTGGAGGTAGGTCCTCTTTTTCAATATCAACAATCTCCAAATGAGATGTCGATAGTAGATGTGGTAATCTCCGTGATTTTGAAACAAGTACTTTTTGTACTTGAGTGGTCAGTGGGGTTTGTGCATTGCATCAATGGGTCCATGATGTCTGAATCAGAAAGCATCTCATGCAGTCTGATATAGATGTGGTTACCCGGTATTTTGTTTGGTTTAGGGAGGGTTTTCCATTTTCTGTAACCCTTTCTCACACACTCCTCACTCAACTCACTTTTTCATTTTTAACCACACCCTTGTTTTTGTGTTACCATGGGATAAGCTGATTTGCACCCCCATACTTCATACCCTCTCTCAATGTTTACCTCAGCGCACCCCAATCAAGATCCCACGATACTTGATTCTGCTCACCTAGACCTAGGACCCTCAATTTTTAGTTCCTATATTGTCGGTGGCTCCGGGGAAGATCATGCTGGATATAGCAGATCATAGGAGTAATTTGAGAGTGATCTATTACGCTCATGTGCATTGTAATCAGCTTTGGAAAGATGTTGCATTTTAGTAGGTCCACAAGGATTTTTTTTATTTTTTTTTCGGAATGTGATGTGTGTCCGGATAAGTTGTTGCCTGAATGATTGTGGATTTTAAGGCACAACAACTTGTTCTGTTAAGGTAACACCGGACTCACATAGAGTATCCGTTATCACACGGTATGAATCGGTAGTCGTTTGCACAACCGTTGATTCAAATGTGTGACCTGCGTTTAGAGTTGGCGTGCTTTTAGCTCTAGCAGGATTTCCACTCGATCCTCGTGAAACATCAGAATGTGATGCCACTACAAGTGTTTCGATGGATTCAGGGAGATCCATTTTTGTAGTGCAAGTGTCCTATAGTGAAAGATTCTTGAGGGTAAGAACTAGACATACTGTGCATACAAAGAGACTTGACCGGGGGAAGGAGGTTATTATGTTTCAATACCGTCATACTCCGAATGAGTAGTCAGTAGATTTTGTGCTACGTCCCCTAAGGAAATGAAACAAATTCCCGTTGAGAGGAATTTGAGTGGTTGGTGGTGGTGTGCATTTGCTTTACTAGCCAGTAAAGTCTAGTGAAACATTCAACATATGAATGATCACCCTTTATGTGTGTTTGCCCAGTTTAGTGACAGTTTGGACGCACTCTAAGGTGTGTTTTCTTGTTATTATCATGTTCTCACATCACCTTGCACTCACCTAGATCTATACCCTAGACTTATACCCTCACATTTACCAATCGGCTAAAAAGTATTTCCTTTGGAAGGTAAGATCGGTTCTGGCAAACCATGGGAAGGTATTGTCTTTTGAAAGAAAATTCGTTTATTTATGCAATCGGGTATAAAATTTATAATTTTCAAAGTGTCTCCCCCTTGAAATACTAATTCTCCCCCTAGAATTATTATTTCTCCCCCTCGACAAAATAAAGATATATAAAAGTTTGTAGATCAGAAATGTACCTTGTAACAACATCAGATGGGTGGAGAAGAGTTTTTACAGTTCTGTGTTTTCTGATTAAGAGCGAGTTTCAAGTAGATGTACTTGAAAGCCATTAAACGGTTAGGAACGGGTTATACACCGATGTGTGCATAAGCCATTGCTTTAAAGTGCGAGTCATATACTGAAGTGTATATACGTCATTTTCTTCGAAAGGTTTAATCAGTGAAAAGCATTTTGCAGAAACAAAATTGAAATTTAAAGCGTAGAAAACGATTTATGTTTTGAGATTTAACATACCAAGCTTAGACACAAGAAAGTTAAACCGTTTTTCATCTAAAGCCTTGGTAAATAAATCAGCTAACTGAAAATCAGTGGATACGAAGTACATTTCCACAGTTCCTTGTTCAACGTGATCTTTGATAAAATGATATCGAAGATCAATATGTTTAGTTTCGGAATGTTGAACAGGATTGCATGAAATTGCAATTGCACTTCGGGAGTCACAATATAAAGGAATACAGCTGTATGAAAAGCCGTAGTCTTTTAATTGTGACTGCATCCAAATTACCTGGGATAGGCCGCTTGCAGCAGCAACATACTCCGCTTCGACAGTTGAAAGAGATACACAATTTTGTTTCCTTGATGACCAGCTCACCAATTTATCCCCAAGAAATTGAGCACCTCCAGAAGTGCTTTTACGATCCAACATACAGCCAACATGACCAGCATCAGAGAATGCAAACAAGTCAAACGAAGTTTCTTTGGGATACCAAAGACCAAGATCTCGAGTACCCTTTAAGTAACGAAAGATACGTTTGAGTGCTTGAAAGTGAGACTCTTTAGGAGCAGCCTGATACCGAGCACAAACGCAAGTCGAGAACATAATATATGGTCGACTAGCAGTTAGATATAATAATGACCCTATCATGCCTCGGTAGTTGGTTACATCAACCAGTTTACCATCGGGATCAGCATTCAATTTTGAGCCAGGTGACATTGGTGTAGAAATTTGTTTACAGTCATCCATCAGATACTTCTTCAGCAAGTCAATGATATATTTTGATTGATTTATGAAGATCCCGGTGGGTAACTGACGAACCTGTAGACCGAGAAAGAAATTCACCTCCCCCATCATACTCATTTCAAATCTTTTGATCATAAGATCTGAAAATCATTTACAATATTTTGGATTTGTGGAACCAAAAATAATATCATCTACATAGATCTGAATGAGGACGATATCCTCCCCTTGGCGTTTGATGAACAGAGTTGTGTCCACTTTGCCTTTTGAAAAACCAGAGTCGGCTAAAAATTTTGATAGAACATCATTCCACGCACGAGGAGCTTGCTTATGACCATATAAAGCTTTATCAAGAATGTAGACATGGTTATGCAAGTGTGGATCGACAAATCCTTCAGGTTGATGAACGAAAACTTCTTCACTAAGAAGTCCATTAAGAAATGCAGTTTTTACATCCATTTGATAGATTGTAAAATTCTTGTGAGCTGCATATGCCAGAAATATTCGGATGACTTCTATTCTTGCAACTGGGGCAAAAGTTTCTTCATAATCGATGCCCTCTTGTTGAGAATACCCTTTAGCAACCAAGCGTGCTTTATTTCGAATGACAATCCCATTTTCATCCTTTTTGTTCTTAAAGATCCATTTTGTACCAACAACAGACTTCCCAGGTGGTTTTGGAACTAGACGCCAAACTTTTAATCGTTCAAATTGATTGATTTACTCTTGCATTGCAAGAATCCAGTCTGGGTCTGTTAGAGCTTCGCTGACTTTCTTAGGTTCACTAGAGCTTAAGAAAGATGAGTATTGACATTCATCAGCAGTTGCTCTACGAGTTTGAACAGAAGATTCAGGATTTCCAATTACTTGATGTTAAGGATGCTCTTTGGTCCATTTCAGAGTATGAGGAAGTGGAAGTTGACATGGAATTATGTTGGAGGTATCAGTGAATGCTGTAACGACCCGAAATTGTAAATAAATAAAATAAATAAAAATTTGATAATTATGGATAAATCATATTAAAACCGTAGGAATTGGTTTCGTGTCGTTTGGAGTCCGTATGAGAAAGTTATGGGCGAAACCGGGTTGAAACCTAGACCGAAAAGTGCAGCCCTGCTGCAAAGGCAGGCTCGCGGCGCGAGCCTGGCGCGAGCAAAACGCGAGGTTGAGCAGAGGGACCAGAGCTGAATCGCGAGAAAGTCGCGTCGACTTCGCGTCGACTTCGCGTCGACTTCGCGGCGCGAGCCAGACGCGAGCTGGGCGCGAAGTCTGGTATAAAGCGGCGACCAGCGGGAAGACCCGCGTCCTTTCGCGGCGCGAGCTCGGCGCGAGCTCGGCGCGAGCCTGTCCGACCAGTGCAATAAATTCGGGTTTTTAGCCATAAATGCATATTGAAAACCCTAGTTTCTTCCAAAGACGATTTTCGAGTGCAAGGGCTGTTTTGGGTTGATATCTTCATCAAAGCTTGGTAGATTTCACTCCTAAGTGAAGATTTAAGGTATATCTTCACTCCTTGATCTTTGTAGCTTTATATCTATGTATTTTAATGGTTGGGTTTGAAACCCTAGTTCTTGGGGTTATGGATTATGGTGATATAAATGGTGTATACACTTAATAGATGGTATATTAACAAGGAAAACAAGTGTATGATTATGATTTGTAAGAATCTTAAGGGTTGGTCAAACCTAGGGTTTGGTAAATCACCATATTTGGGGGAAATAGATTGATGGGTGTTATCTAGAGGTAGATGAACACATTGATAGTAGATTTGATGTTGAATATTGTATGATCATTGTTTTAGGCTTTCGGTGACCTCTTGGAAGTCGGTGAAATTGTGAAACAAGAGTTTTGGTGTCAAGAACACGGTTGGAGCATCTTTATTGCTAAGGTGAGTACGTGTGGAATTTACTGAGTACATAGCCCTTTTAGATATTTTCATTACTTGTGTTATGGTCTATTTGCTTAATTGTGTAGACTAGTAGCTGATAGTTAGTTATACCTATGATAGTATTGAACTAACTTGTTGATGATGAAAGTGCTAGCAGAGAGCTAGATTTGGCATGACCATAGGGTTATGATGAGATTGAGATGGTGTGATGGTACGGGCTACTCCCGATCATGAGGTGTGGATTGAGGGGCAGTTGGGTGGATTCCCATCGACTCTTCCACGTTAGTTTGAGATGACACGGGCGACTCCCGGTCATGAGGTGTGGAGAGAGGGGCAGTTGGGTGGATTCCCATCGACTCTTCCACGATAGTGGTCTTACTCATTGGACGTATTCCGGTGGGCAAGGCAGGTATCGGTAGCGTGGGCGATCCTACTGCCGATACCTTGTTTATAGTTAGCTCGGGGGCATCCTGATAACTAGATATGTTTGTGATTCTAGCTAGTTCGGGGGCAACCCGGTAGTTAGACGTGATTGCTAGGTAAGCAAGATTGATAGGGTCACACTGAGGTGACTAGACTGGATAGTTGGATATATATATATATATATATATGTATATTGATTGATTATATGAAACGTGACATTTCATTTTATTATCGGGTCTAAACCCATGTAGCTCACGAGACGTTTTTGTCTCACGTACTCCTTGTTTTGTTTTGCTATGTACTCAGGTTCGGGATCGAAGGCTTAGGTACGCATGGATAGAGATGCGGGACCTAGAATAGAAGAACACTAGATTGGATTTAGTCTTAGCTTGGTGATGATCTATTTTGTAACACCTACTTTTATACTCTGATTTCATACCAAGGTTTTTGTAAATCTAAATTGAGGATGTTCTTCTATTTATAAAATGTTTTATTTTGGCCACTATTTGGCATTAAATTTGAGGTGTTACAAATGCAGGATGCGGGATCATAGCAGTTTGAGTGTTGGGTGTAAAAGGTGGAGGATCAACATTTTGAATATTGAATTTTGAAAAATCAATCACCAACTTTGGAGCTTGAGCTGGTGCAATGATTAAATCAGAAGCACCGACAGCTTGAGTAGGAGGTGAAGGAACATCCGGTGATGATTGAATTCCCATGGATGACGAAGAAGAGTCTGAATTTGATACTGACTCGGTGTTATCAGGAGCAACAGACGTTGGAGATGGAGAATCAGGGGAACTTGGAATTTGCATCTCAGGGACAGTGAGAGACTGAACATCTGCAGCTGAAGGGAATGGAACGCCAGCCTCCTGACGTAATGTATGTCTGATGTTATGATATTCATCATAAAAATGTTCAAACAAAACATCAAAATCATTTTCAGAAGTTGAAGGAGATGACGATGGTAGTGATAAGATATTTGATAACTATCTGAGTTGTCATATACATCATCAAATCATAAATTATTGTGGAATTGGTTCACAATTATTGAGTCTAAGATGAAAATCATGAAATGATATATTCTTACAGCACTAGGTATGAGCAATATTAAAGCCTCATTAAAGCACTTTTTCTTCCTATAATGATCCTAAATAATAAACGTGAGACCTCTTTAACATTTTTAACTATAACATTAGAAACCACTTTTTCCCTCCAGTTATATAGTCATGTTAAAAGGCAAAAAAAAAAAACTATATAACAAAACTATAAATTCGCTCGCACAAGCTGTCTTCAAGGCCATAACGACCTAGCAAGGACCTTTTTTTTTGGGTTTTGTTAATAACAGCCCTTAGGGCTGTCATTAAGAGGTGGTTACATGCATAAATCGTTTGTACTTTTAGTGGTGGAGGTTGATTCATAAAATGCAGGGGGCGGTTATTGATATTGTACAAGTTTTTTTTACGTGTTTTGACTTCTTAGTGACAGTCCTTAGGGCTGTCATTATCATTTTCTTTTTTTTTTCTTTCCAACTGCTATCCCCAAAGGCTTTCTCCAAAAAAAAATCAAATTTTTTTTTTTAAATACCCACATTTTATCTATAGATACTTATATTTTACACTCAATTAACTCAAAAAAATCTCAATCTCTCGACCACTTCATACATTTTCATATACACTTTGATATATAAATTATATAATGTAACCAAAATAACGATTTCTTAAATCAATTACTCGCCTTTGAAAACGCATTTACTTTATCTTCTTCCTCTACATCCGTTTCACCATAATTTAACTTGGCACTAAAAGCACAATTTCGCACGTCTTGCTCATCATTTCCAAAAAAGGATGATTTTCATACATCTATCACAATTGTTGCTTGACATTCTTGTACAATAAACTATAGAATTGTACAATATAGTATAAGAAATAAAAGTTGTGGTACATAAATAAATTCCCTTTCCAAAACCATATCTATAAATGACCCAATAATATAACCAAGTTGCTTTCCTTCAACTTCAAAAGTAATTGACAAAGTTTATAACACATCAACCAATTAACCACAACAAACAACAATACACTTTATCCAACGATATCCTGAATCATCATAACCACAAGCGTTGTGCATACAAAAGATATGATTACATGGAGTGGACGACTTGACCTGCGAATTTTTAAAATAGTTTGTTATTGCCACCCGTGCACGTCTTAGTGGTGAAAAGAACAAATGTTTGATTACTCGTTATTTACAATAATATATACCAATAAAATGAGATTAAGCCGTTCATCCACATAAAAGCATGGAACTTTTTGAAAAAGTACACACAGTGGTATGCTTACAAGCCCATTATTCCTCAAGAAGAACACATTTGGAAATTTTGGAAAAGGGTAGCGAAGACCCAAACACGCTATTTCGGTCTGACGTGATTTATTTTTCTCCCGATATCCCACGAAGGTCCAAAAGTAAACGATCAGAGACATAGGAAAACAAGTCAAGTAATGACGCTTTTAAGGAAATGGTCGAAGAGGAATTGCGGTAAGATCGGAAATTGAAAAAAACATTTCAATAAAGAAAGAAAGTTCAAGGCAAAAAGATACTCGGGATGAGCACCGGAGGGTTTTAGAGGAAAATGCAACTATGATCTAAGATTTTGTATAATATAAAAGTTGTATTCTAGGAAGTTCAAAGGATTTGTATATTCCCAAAGGATAAATCCTAGTCATTGGATCAAGATGGTCATGATCAAATCCCCCACCTACAACCACCTACATCCACCGCCGACCGCCGCCTCCGGCCACCCCCGGCCGCCGTCCGCCGCCGCCGACCACCGCCGATCGCCGCTGTCCGCCTCCATCCGCCGGCGGCGGCCGACGGTGGTGGTGGTGGCTGATAGTGAAGGTGCTGGTGGTAATGGGGGTGGTGGTAGTGATGTATCGAAGCACATGTGCTTCACTAAAACACATCATATTACTTCGAAACACATGTGCTTCAGGTCACGAAACACTTGTGTTTCAAGTCACTAAAACATGAGTTTCTAAACACACAGGGGAGCATACGAAGCACATGTGCTTGACATTATGAAACACATCTGCTTCACTACACAGAAAAAAAATCAAAACAAGTGACGAACATATCATTATGAAGCACATGTGCTTCATAAAGCCAAGCACATGTGTTTTTGTTCCTGAACACATGTAACTTACAAGCAAGTCATTTGTGTTTGAATCACGAAGCACATGTGCTTGACGTTATGAAACACATGTGCTTCACTACACAGAAAAAAATCAAAACAAGTGACGAACATATCATTATGAAGCACATGTGCTTCTGTGAGTTCGGATTCAGTGATCAAGCAATAACAACAAAGCAATTGATAGATTATTGGAAGAACAAGAATGAAGCTTTGCACCAAAAACGATCGTACGATTACAAATGTCGGCAAAGGTTAAACCAATACTAGGTTACAACTAGGTATTTATACCTAAGCCTAGTATTGACTAAATACATAAAATACCCCTAGACTATTGATTACAATAAATGTCACATTACACCCTTGACTATTGAATACACTAAAATGTGACCCAACAATCTCCCCCTTTGTAACAATAGTCTGGGAAGCATATCTTCGAAGTCTTCATCTTTAGCAAAAGCCTAGCCTTGTAGATTTTTCGTTGTATAATGATGTATCAGGATCAAGCTTGAGCTTTGTTAACCTGTGAAAACAAATACTTCTTGTAGCTTTTAAACCACAAAAAGTATTTTAAAGACTTTACTTTGAAGATACATATTGATCATATTGATAGAGAGATTAACAGCGGAAGTCTTTTCTTGAGGTTTGTGGCTTTATGTCGATCAATGATTCTTAATAATTGTTGTTCGGGAAAATTGCTGGTAAGGTTTATGCTCCCCCTCAAACAGACAATTATTTCTTCATGGAGTCTTCGGTTCCTTGTTTACTCTACCTTCACTGGTGCATATGTGTCTTTTTGATGTAGAGTAAGTTAGGCTAATACATTCTCCCCCTCATGATGAACAAGATTTATCTGAATCATCATGTAACTGGAAGAATCTCCGAAGCTTGTGGATGAAAATGTGTTGAATAATGATATATTCATATTTTTAATGAATCAATATATAACACATTTTACATCCTAGTCAAAATAGGGTAAACCGGGATTACATAGATTTCCCGTTAACACGACAGTTGAAAAACTGTGTGACCTATGTTCAGTGTTGGCTTTGATGTTAGCACTGGTAGGATTTCCATTCAATTATCGTGGAATACCAATAAGTTTGGTATCACTATGAATGTTCCGGCAATATAACTAGGATATGCTTGGTGGAATGTCTGTGTCCTAGAGAAATTTATTTCGGTTCTAGACTCTATACGTGGACAAACGAAGGCGAGGACTGGAGGTAGGTCCTCTTTTTCAATATCAACAATCTCCAAATGAGATGTCGATAGTAGATGTGGTAATCTCCGTGATTTTGAAACAAGTACTTTTTGTACTTGAGTGGTCAGTGGGGTTTGTGCATTGCATCAATGGGTCCATGATGTCTGAATCAGAAAGCATCTCATGCAGTCTGATATAGATGTGGTTACCCGGTATTTTGTTTGGTTTAGGGAGGGTTTTCCATTTTCTGTAACCCTTTCTCACACACTCATCACTCAACTCACTTTTTCATTTTTAACCACACCCTTGTTTTTGTGTTACCATGGGATAAGCTGATTTGCAATCCCATACTTCATACCCTCTCTCAATGTTTACCTCAGCGCACCCCAATCAAGATCCCACGATACTTGATTCGGCTCACCTAGACCTAGGACCCTCAATTTTTAGTTCCTATATTGTCGGTGGCTCCGGGGAAGATCATGCTGGATATAGCAGATCATCGGAGTAATTTGAGAGTGATCTATTACGCTCATGTGCATTGTAATCAGCTTTGGAAAGATGTTGCATTTTAGTAGGTCCACAAGGATTTTTTTTTTATTTTTTTTTCGGAATGTGATGTGTGTCCGGATAAGTTGTTGCCTGAATGATTGTGGATTTTAAGGCACAACAACTTGTTCTGTTAAGGTAACACCGGACTCACATAGAGTATCCGTTATCACACGGTATGAATCGGTAGTCGTTTGCACAACCGTTGATTCAAATGTGTGACCTGCGTTTAGAGTTGGCGTGCTTTTAGCTCTAGCAGGATTTCCACTCGATACTCGTGAAACATCAGAATGTGATGCCACTACAAGTGTTTCGATGGATTCAGGGAGATCCATTTTTGTAGTGCAAGTGTCCTATAGTGAAAGATTCTTGAGGGTAAGAACTAGACATACTGTGCATACAAAGAGACTTGACCGGGGGAAGGAGGTTATTATGTTTCAATACCGTCATACTCCGAATGAGTAGTCAGTAGATTTTGTGCTACGTCCCCTAAGGAAATGAAACAAATTCCCGTTGAGAGGAATTTGAGTGGTTGGTGGTGGTGTGCATTTGCTTTACTAGCCAGTAAAGTCTAGTGAAACATTCAACATATGAATGATCACCCTTTATGTGTGTTTGCCCAGTTTAGTGACAGTTTGGACGCACTCTAAGGTGTGTTTTCTTGTTATTATCATGTTCTCACATCACCTTGCACTCACCTAGATCTATACCCTAGACTTATACCCTCACATTTACCAATCGGCTAAAAAGTATTTCCCTTGGAAGGTAAGATCGGTTCTGGCAAACCATGGGAAGGTATTGTCTTTTGAAAGAAAATTCGTTTATTTATGCAATCGGGTATAAAATTTATAATTTTCAAAGTGTCTCCCCCTTGAAATACTAATTCTCCCCCTAGAATTATTATTTCTCCCCCTCGACAAATTAAAGATATATAAAAGTTTGTAGATCAGAAATGTACCTTGTAACAACATCAGATGGGTGGAGAAGAGTTTTTACAGTTCTGTGTTTTCTGATTAAGAGCGAGTTTCAAGTAGATGTACTTGAAAGCCATTAAACGGTTAGGAACGGGTTATACACCGATGTGTGCATAAGCCATTGCTTTAAAGTGCGAGTCATATACTGAAGTGTATATAAGTCATTTTCTTCGAAAGGTTTAATCAGTGAAAAGCATTTTGCAGAAACAAAATTGAAATTTAAAGCGTAGAAAACGATTTATGTTTTGAGATTTAACATACCAAGCTTAGACACAAGAAAGTTAAACCGTTTTTCATCTAAAGCCTTGGTAAATAAATCAGCTAACTGAAAATCAGTGGATACGAAGTACATTTCCACAGTTCCTTGTTCAACGTGATCTTTGATAAAATAATATCGAAGATCAATATGTTTAGTTTCGGAATGTTGAACAGGATTGCATGAAATTGCAATTGCACTTCGGGAGTCACAATATAAAGGAATACAGCTGTATGAAAAGCCGTAGTCTTTTAATTGTGACTGCATCCAAATTACCTGGGATAGGCCGCTTGCAGCAGCAACATACTCCGCTTCGACAGTTGAAAGAGATACACAATTTTGTTTCCTTGATGACCAGCTCACCAATTTATCCCCAAGAAATTGAGCACCTCCAGAAGTGCTTTTACGATCCAACATACATCCAACATGACCAGCATCAGAGAATGCAAACAAGTCAAACGAAGTTTCTTTGGGATACCAAAGACCTAGATCTCGAGTACCCTTTAAGTAACGAAAGATACGTTTGAGTGCTTGAAAGTGAGACTCTTTAGGAGCAGCCTGATACCGAGCACAAACGCAAGTCGAGAACATAATATCTGGTCGACTAGCAGTTAGATATAATAATGACCCTATCATGCCTCGGTAGTTGGTTACATCAACCAGTTTACCATCGGGATCAGCATTCAATTTTGAGCCAGGTGACATTGGTGTAGAAATTTGTTTACAGTCATCCATCAGATACTTCTTCAGCAAGTCAATGATATATTTTGATTGATTTATGAAGATCCCGGTGGGTAACTGACGAACCTGTAGACCGAGAAAGAAATTCACCTCCCCCATCATACTCATTTCAAATCTTTTGATCATAAGATCTGAAAATCATTTACAATATTTAGGATTTGTGGAACCAAAAATAATATCATCTACATAGATCTGGATGAGGACGATATCCTCCCCTTGGCGTTTGATGAACAGAGTTGTGTCCACTTTGCCTTTTGAAAAACCAGAGTCGACTAAAATTTTTGATAGAACATCATACCACGCACGAGGAGCTTGCTTATGACCATATAAAGCTTTATCAAGAATGTAGACATGGTTATGCAAGTGTGGATCGACAAATCCTTCAGGTTGATGAACGAAAACTTCTTCACTAAGAAGTCCATTAAGAAATGCAGTTTTTACATCCATTTGATAGATTGTAAAATTCTTGTGAGCTGCATATGCCAGAAATATTCGGATGACTTCTATTCTTGCAACTGGGGCAAAAGTTTCTTCATAATCGATGCCCTCTTGTTGAGAATACCCTTTAGCAACCAAGCGTGCTTTATTTCGAATGACAATCCCATTTTCATCCTTTTTGTTCTTAAAGATCCATTTTGTACCAACAACAGACTTCCCAGGTGGTTTTGGAACTAGACGCCAAACTTTTAATCGTTCAAATTGATTGATTTACTCTTGCATTGCAAGAATCCAGTCTGGGTCTGTTAGAGCTTCGCTGACTTTCTTAGGTTCACTAGAGCTTAAGAAAGATGAGTATTGACATTCATCAGCAGTTGCTCTACGAGTTTGAACAGAAGATTCAGGATTTCCAATTACTTGATGTAAAGGATGCTCTTTGGTCCATTTCAGAGTATGAGGAAGTGGAAGTTGACATGGAATTATGTTGGAGGTATCAGTGAATGCGGGATCATAGCAGTTTGAGTGTTGGGTGTAAAAGGTGGAGGATCAACATTTTGAATATTGAATTTTGAAAAATCAATCACCAACTTTGGAGCTTGAGCTGGTGCAATGATTAAATCAGAAGCACCGACAACTTGAGTAGGAGGTGAAGGAACATCCGTTGATGATTGAATTCCCATGGATGACGAAGAAGAGTCTGAATTTGATACTAACTCGGTGTTATCAGGAGCAACAGACGTTGGAGATGGAGAATCAGGGGAACTTGGAATTTGCATCTCAGGGACAGTGAGAGACTGAACATCTGCAGCTTAAGGGAATGGAACGCCAGCCTCCTGACGTAATGTATGTCTGATGTTATGATATTCATCATAAAAATGTTCAAACAAAACATCAAAATCATTTTCAGAAGTTGAAGGAGATGACGATGGTAAAGGAGATGCAATATCTGAGGTTAGTGAATCAAGAGGAAATGTCTCATCAAAACTAACATTTACACTTTCTCTTATCGTTCGTTTTGATCGATTATAAACTCTAAACGATGCAGATTTGCGTGAATACTCAACAAAGACCCCTTCATCAACTTTTGCTTCAAATTTATTTAATTTGTCTTTGTCATTTAAGATGAAGCGACGACTCCCAAAAACATGGAGAAATTTAACATTTGGGATTCTTTTATTTATCAATTCATACGGTGTCTTGTTGTAGGTTTTGGTGATGATAGAACGATTTTGAGTGAAACATGCCGTGTTGATGGCTTCAGCCCACAGAGATAGAGGTAGTTTGGAATATGAAAGCATTGTGCGGGCTGCTTCAACTAAGGTACGATTTCTTCGTTCAACTATCCATTCTGTTGTGGAGTTTAGCAGCGGAAAATTGATGCGTTATACCAACAGATTCAAGATAAGAATCTAGGGTTTGATTCTTAAACTCAGTTCCATTATCAGTCCGAATGGTATTGACTTTTAATTTCAGATTTGTCTGAGTTTTCTTGATAAAGGCGATAATAGTGTCAGCGACTTCATCTTTGGTACGTAAGAAGTGAACCCAGGTATAACGTGAGTAGTCATCAAAAATTACTAACACATACAGTTTACCAGCACTTGATTGTACATTCATTGGTCCACATAGATCCATGTGAAGCAATTCAAGTGGTTTGGATGTACTTTGAACTGGTTTAGACTTGTGTGACGTCTTCTTCATCTTTCCTATTTCACAAGACGAACAAAGATGATCTTTTTCAAATTTAACATCCGGAAGACCAAATACATGGCCACCTTTTACCAATTTGTTGATGGTTTTGAAATTAAGGTGAGAAAGACGACGGTGCCATAACCATGATTCATCTGACGACGCTGTTGACATTAAACATACTTCTTCAAGTGGGACCACGTCATTGAGATTGCTGGTAAACAGATTTGTGTCACGAGATCCGGTAAGAAGTTCTTTTCCCTTATAAGTGCGAACAACACACTTCTTTGTTCGAAAGTTTACTTCTAGCTCTTTATCACAGAATTCACCTATGCTAAACAAGTTGTGAGCAAGATCTTCAACATAAGTAACATTTCGAATGATTAAATTTTCACGAATGATATCTCCAATTCCCATTATAGCAGCCAAATGATCATTTCCAAACCGAACAGTTCCCACATATTTATCTCTAAAATTTGTTAATAGGTTCTTGTTTCCAGTCATGTGTCTTGAGCATCCAGAATCAAGATACCATATATTCTCAATTTTCTTGTTGGTTTCCTCATTGAAACGGTCTGAAATCTCAGCATTCTCTCTTGCCATGAAGCACAAGTTTGTAGAATGTTCTTCATCTTCTTGATCTAAATCTTCCATCCACTGAAGATCTTCTGCTAACAACACTTTCCCAGACTCATTTTGTTTTGCCATTAACATCTTTCGTTTGAAATATTCAGAGTCACGAACTTTAGGTTTCTTGCAATCACGGGAGAAGTGACCAGCAACACCACAATTATAGCATTTCTTTGTAGGATCCAAAGGTGTCATGGTTGGCTTATCAGTTGAAACGGAAGCAGATTGAGCATGTTTAAAGATGGTTAAAGATCGCAGATTGTTGTTTGTGGGGTTTGAATAACATTTCTTCTCATATTTAGTGATGAGAGACATGGCTTGCAGCACTTCTTGAAGTTCTTTTTCCAAATCATCAATTTTTAGAGGAGTGGGTTCTTCTGATTTTTCTTTAGATTTAGCAGTCTCATTTAACTGATGACGTTGTTTGGTAAGAAGTGCAAGAGTATCTTGTGTCTCTTGTTTTGTTTTGGCTATGTTATTCAACATTGATGCATTTTGGTACAAATATTCATATAGCTCATGAATATCTATGAGACTTAGATCTTTATGCTGCATAGCACTGTTACCAAACATTTCCCACTCGGGAAGAAGACTGTTGATGAATTTGATGTTGATCTCTAGATTTCCCTTTGATAGACTGTTTTTACGGAGATCATTCAGCAGATTACAGTATCGATGGTAAGTGCTTTGCAAATCTTCCCGTGCTGTGGCTTTAAAGATTTGATAAGAGTTTAACGTAGTGATCATTTTAGCCTTATTACCAAGGACTGTTCCCTCCATTTGTTTTCTAATCTTATCCCATAGTTCTTTACCGCTTTCAAGACTATCTAAGCTGTTGTAGATGTCATTCGGTAAACCTTGGAGCATGAAAGAATGTGCCTGTAGATCTGCTTTGGCACGTTGCCTTTGCTGAGCATTATATATGGCAGGGGGAATGAGAAATTGACCGCCAAGAACTGGAGGATTTGCATCAGGAGCATCAACAACATTTTCGTAAAATTTAGCATTTCCATTCTCAAGTGACTCGGGAATTTCAGTAGCTAACTCTTGATTTTTGATAAAGTGGAGAAATCTTTTCTTCCACTGAGCATACCCTCCTCTGAATAGGACTGGTGGTTTTAGATCAGACCCAATCGATAGTGCTTGTAACATCATAAAACCGGCCTATTTGTTTTAGGTATATATTGATATTTGGAAAAATATCTATTTGACCCTAAATGGAATAAATTGACTAAATGTTAAATTGATTGTTTGACCTTTTTTCATTTTGTGATATTTTAATCAAGGGATTAAAATATCCATTTTCTGAAATGTTTAAATGAAAATGTGATTTTTATATCTTTAGATTCCTTGTCGGATTTCGTTTCCAGAAATGATTTCGTTTTTAAAATTGGAGCCCATTTGGTATTTTAAATAAATTAACTACGAAAGGGACTTTTTAGATTGTATTGCTTAAAAGTGAAAAAAAAAATCACCAAGTGGGTCCCCCACCTTTGTTTGACCGGTTGAGGAGTGGGGAAATCTCCCACTTTGTTTCTTTCACCAATCCATCTCATTCTATCTCTCTCTCTCTCTCTCTCTCTCTCTCTCTCTCTCTCTCTCTCTCGATACATCTCTCTCCCTCTCTCTCTAAACCTCCATCATCTTCTTCAAGTTCTTGAGTTTATCTTGAAGATCCCTAGCTTGTTTCTTGGCCAATCATTAATCCGAACCCGTTTTTGAAGAGCTCTTGAGGTAAGCTTAAACCTATATGTGTTCGTTTTCGATTTCATGATAGTTGATAAATTAGGGTTTATGTGTTCTTGAGTTTTGGTTGGTGATTATGGTGTTAGATGTTATATTAAATGTTTATGCAAAGTTTGGCATGTATTGTTGCAAGAGTACAGGTAATTTAGCACAAGGTACAACCATTTTAGCAAAGTGTACAAGTTGGTGTGTTTATGTAAAAGTAGGTTATATGGGTTTTGACAAACCTTGGATTTCTTGTTGTTTGAATGCTTGGAATTGTTCATTAGGTTGAGAAAACATGTTTAGTAAGTTATGGATGTTGAGAAATCAAGTATTGGATGTTTTGGTGGATTATGACTTGATTTGGACGAGATTGTTAGTTAAAACAATTGTTTAAGTTTATGTAGAAATTATGAACCAATTATTGTGTTAAATGACTAGTTGGTGGAAATATGTCATTCGTGTGTTTTTACGGGTTTTGTTGCTCGATATGTTAAAATGATATGCTATATATGATTGGTTATGTATTATATCAAGTTTTGATGAGGTTGATGAGATACTAGTTAGTGTTTGGATGATTTGGGTCAAAAGATATAACTTGTAATTTTGAAGTAAAATAGTTGGGTTATGATAGTTACAAACTTGTTGGATTTGGTTAACTAGTGATGAATTGATAAATGTAGTAGTTTATGGACATTGGATGTGAATTGTTTATGTTGTAAGTGATGTTCGGGTTTTTGACCCGTTTGGGCCAATTGGTAGTAAAAAAAGTATAAGTATTTGGTCGGGTTTATGTGATTAGAAATGTTATTGATAACAATTGGTAAATTGTAAGTTGATGATATGATTATAGTGGTAGGATGTATTATTGTTTAATAATCCGGTTTGACCCGTTTGAATGAAAGACTTGCAAATGACTAGTTGACTTGTTAGGTACGTGTAAACGGTCATGACATGTTCATATGATGATTTAAGTGTTTGGTTATCTAGTTAGTGCAAGTGTTAGTGTTAAATGTATATTTAACATTGTTTATAATTTGGTGGAATTATATACTAATTCGGTATTCCTTTGGTGTACAGGAATCGGGATTAAGACTCAGAAACATTAGACCTCTGAGTCCGGCAAGTGGAAGGTTTCGGTGAGTGGATTTAACCTCCAACTTGTGTTCGGTTACAATTGGTTCGGTATATGCATACTTGGTAAAATTGCAGGAATTGTGCCAGCTTCGGGAAGTTCGCGACGCGAACTCGAGACAGGGAATTATGGAGTTGATCGTGAACACTTCGCGACTGAGTTCCCGAACGCGAACACGAGTTAGCGACGTGAACCCGAGTTCGCGATGGGAACTCAGTTGCAATGGTTTTTCGATGAGAATTGTGTATCTAGCTTGCTAGTTTAGTACCTATTTGCAAGTATTGAGACAAATAGGTTGTGTGCACATATGTGAAGAGACTTTGCTTGATTTGTGGCAACAACTCGATAAGTGGGCAACCGAGGTTTGAGTAGTCAGTGCGCTGAGCATCGGGTATCGACTAATAGGGTATCCGACCTTGCCTGTATTTGTTGCATGGTTAAGGGGAGGGAGTTGCCCGGGTGTTGGATACGAAACGCTATCGGTTACCATGGTTTTGGCCGACCATGGTTTAAGGCTCCGGCAGGACCCCGATCTTCTCGAACAAACAGTGTTATGTGATTACGTGGCTTTTAGATCGTATAGATGTCTATGCTAGCTTGTTGTGCTTTACAGAATTTGTAGATTATATTCATTCACTTAGCTTTGTGCTAATCCCTCCCTCGTTGAATCTTTTCAAGTGATCGGTGCTTTGGACGGGATGATTGACCAAGCTCAGTTGTTATGTTTTGAAAATGAGCCACGCCGTTTATTAACACCGTTAAATATTAATATTATTATTATTATTATACTTATTATTATTATTTGGAGTTTATTTTGGGACATTTGGTTTGTAAACCTAAACCTAAACTATATATTATCTATATGCTTCCGCCCTTCAAAAAAAAAAAAAAAAAACGTTCTCTATATTTTGCGGTGTTACAACTTGGTATCAGAGCTTCGGTTTGGCGACGGATACACGGGGTTGGTGTTCCATTCCCAAATCGTGGCTCGAGTTTGGTCAAGCATTCCGGACGAGTGGGGTTAGAGCAAATGTGAATGAAGTTAGTTTATAGTTAGTATGTAGGTACTAACGATTTAAACTAAGATTTCGTGAGATGTTGTGTTTTGCTACAGATATGACAGATAAAGAGAACCCGACCCCCTTGACCCCAGAAGAAGTTGCTACCTCCAGTAACAATGTGGAGACTGACCGGGAAGCACATATTAAGGCGTTGGAAAACCAAGTGCAAGAGTTGAGAAATCAGGTGCAACAACAACAACGACTAATCAAAGGAATGACACCCTCGATCCTCGCCCCATTGCTTCTTACTCTCCCGTCAACACAACCACTAGCAAATTATCCATTCCCGCCACAAATGAACCAACCCTCTCCGCCTCAGATAAATCATCCACTTCCACCTCAGGGACGTTACCCATACCCACACTTGGAAATCCCGTCACATCTAGAGTTAGGGTACCAAGGCGCCTATAAACAACCGGGAACGCAGGTCAGAAGCAGTTTGCTCACAGATCAGGTCAAAAGAACTCATGGTGTCGTAAATGTAAGTCCGCTCATTTTGGGACTTGCACTGTTCAGACCATGAAATGCAAGAGTTGTGGTCAACTAGGACACGAAGGTAAGGATTGCAAGCTTCCACGGGATGTGTGTTGGAATTGTCAAAGTAAGGGACATGAAAGGAGTAAATGTCCTTTTGAAAAGAAAGTGGATTATGGGTCAAGTGCGGTGGTGGTCGGGGAATCTTCATCAACTGTAGAAAGGAAAAGAAAGAGTGCTGACGTCACTGACAGTGACTACTCGGGTATGTTTTTATAAACTCAATACTTGTGTTCATGTAAAATTAGTAATTGAGTAGATCGCTTAATTAGGACTTGTGAAATATTGTGATGAACTGAACTGCTTACCCGTGGTGTGTTATGTCACTTGAATTAGAATAATTGATTGCTTGCTGATTTGGGATACCTCTTATGTGTCAGGAGTTTTGTAGATATAAGTGATGTATGCTTACATGTTCCTTCTATTGAAACTTGGACTAAGTTTAGAGTGATATGATGTATGGATTAGTCTAGTTAATTAAAAGTTATAAAAGATTGCTTCTTTTCTTGTTTGTCGGGACACCCATAGTGTCTCGGTGGTTAGAGTTACTCGTTTTCATATTGTGTAAATAAATAAAAGAAAAATAAGTGGACCTGACCCATTGAATCATGACTATATCCGCTATTCTGATATTGATAAGTTGAGTGAAATTATTTTGGTCGTTCCTTCACTTCGGGAGAAGCGAAGAGAATCGGTTGTATGTCGGTTTCGGTCACAACATATGTGACCATGGATCAAATTGAGTATAATAGTAACCGTTGTAAACTGTGGGAATGTGATGCTTGTAATTAAAATGGATGGAATTGCATGCGTGAATTGAATAGTCCAAGTAGGACTAGTGTTTGTTATGTGAAAAAGTGAAATTTTTTGTGACATGCCGGGTCACATGTAGTGACTTGTATAGTCAGAATCAGAAATGTTTGTGCAATGTGAATGAATTGATGTTTAATTTTGTTATAGACATTAATTATGGCGGTTAGTCAGTGTTAATTATCTGAATGACCTGAAATGCTTATGATAAATTACCGAATTGTTTCATATGTCGAATTTGAAATCTGAAATGCGACTAATGAATGGTGTGTGTAGATCTATTGAGATGACTTGTGATAGTATTAATTGAAGATGAATGAGTTGTTAAATGATTAGTATTGAATTGATGGAATTACCTTACTATTTGGATGTTAATAGGTAAGAGTTAAGAACTAGTTGAATTGTGATTGGTTGACTTGAAGTCTAAGTAAAAGTTGACATGTGATTGAAAATGCTTATTAGTCATCACATGAGTTTGACATGTTAATGAACTGTGAATTGTATGTTTGAAATCGTTATGATAAATTTCTCAATGTTGACCCGTTAAAGGTAATTAGTGTCAAGACTCGATTGGACGCATTTAGTTGCTAGACCTTGATTATGATAATAATCGTTGTTAATTGTATAAGTTGGTTTTGGTAAATACTTTAACATGTTATGAATGTAATAAAACAATTTTTGGATAATAAAACTTGTTTTGATCTGTTAGGTCACAGGTATGACTAATTGGGTATAAAAGATGTTGCTATTTGTATTTCCATGATTGTAATGAGATATGTGGGGGTAGACTTGAATTGGGTAGACTTCGACTTGTTTTGTCAAAATGTGCAACTTGACTTTGTAAAATTTTGTCATCCTTGTAATATGGCTAATTATGCATAAAATAGTTGATGATTGTTAGAAGTATTGTTAATTAAGGACTTTGATAGTGTCACGATGAATTGCTTGATTTTGACCAGTTTGTGCCTAGTATGCAAAATTGATGTGGCTTTATGTTATGTAAGAGTATTTTTGAGAATTAATTGATTAAGGCCGGAAATTTTATTGGAAATTCTTAAAATTATGGGTCGTTTAACAAGTTAAACCGTGCAAGATTGTAAGTCTTGATAGAATAAAGGAGAAAAACAAGTAGGTATTTGAGACTTGAAATAATTGTGTGACCTTGTGTATGGAAATTATGTTGTAACTTATGCTAGTTGAGTAACTTTTATGACATGAGGAATGCTATCTTGTTATGAACGGTAAATGCTATATGAAGTGTATAACATCTTGGATGTGATTTTGTTGAGCATGTATACGTGAAAGTGATTGGAATGGAGTCGTAAACTTATTGTGATAAATACTTGCTATTTGAATATTGTTGTTGGATTCCGGGGACGAAATCCTTTTTAAGGAGGGTAGAGTTGTAACATCCTAAAACCGACCTAGTTGTTTTAGGTATATATTGATATTTGAAAAAATATCTATTTGACCCTAAATGAAATAAATTGACTAAATGTTAAATTGATTGTTTGACCTTTTGTCCTTTTGTGATATTTTAATCAAGGGATTAAAATATCCGTTTTCTGAAATGTTTAAATGAAAATGTGATTTTTATATCTTTAGATTCCTCGTCGGATTTCGTTTCCAGAAATGCTTTCGTTTTTAAAATTGGAGCCGTTTGGTATTTTAAATAAATTAACTACGAAAGGGACTTTTTAGATTGTATTGCTTAAAAGTGAAAAAAAATCACCAAGTGGGTCCCCCACCTTTGTTTGACCGGTTGGGGAGTGGGGAAATCCCCCACTTTGTTTCTTTCACCAATCCATCTCATTCTATCTCTCTCTCCCTCTCTCCATACGTCTCTCTCCCTCTCTCTCTAAACCTCCATCATCTTCTTCAAGTTCTTGAGTTTATCTTGAAGATCCCTAGCTTGTTTCTTGGCCAATCATTAATCCGATCCCATTTTTGAATAGCTCTTGAGGTAAGCTTCAACCTATATGTGTTCGTTTTCGATTTCATGATAGTTGATAAATTAGGGTTTATGTGTTCTTAGTTTGGTTGGTGATTATGGTGTTAGATGTTATATTAAATGTTTATGCAAAGTTTGGCATGTATTGTTGCAAGAGTACAAGTAATTTAGCACAAGGTACAACCATTTTAGCAAAGTGTACAAGTTGGTGTGTTTATGTAAAAGTAGGTTATATGGGTTTTGACAAACCTTGAATTTCTTGTTGTTTGAATGCTTGGAATTGTTCATTAGGTTGAGAAAACATGTTTAGTAAGTTATGGATGTTGAGAAATCAAGTATTGGATGTTTTGGTGGATTATGACTTGATTTGGATGAGATTGTTAGTTAAAACAATTGTTTAAGTTTATATAGAAATTATGAACCAATTATTGTGTTAAATGACTAGTTGGTGGAAATATGTCATTCGTGTGTTTTTACGGGTTTTGTTGCTCGATATGTTAAAATGATATGCTATATATGATTGGTTATGTATTATATCAAGTTTTGATGAGGTTGATGAGATACTAGTTAGTGTTTGGATGATTTGGGTCAAAACATATAACTTGTGATTTTGAAGTAAAATAGTTGGGTTATGATAGTTATAAACTTGTTGGATTTGGTTAACTAGTGATGAATTGCTAAATGTAGTAGTTTATGGACATTGGATGTGAATTGTTTATGTTGTAAGTGATGTTCGGGTTTTTGACCCGTTTGGGCCAATTGGTAGTTAAAAAAGTATAAGTATTTGGTCGGGTTTATGTGATTAGAAATGTTATTGATAACAATTGGTAAATTGTAAGTTGATGATATGATTATAGTGGTAGGATGTATTATTGTTTAATAATCCGGTTTGACCCGTTTGATTGAAAGACTTGCAAATGACTAGTTGACTTGTTAGGTACGTGTAAACGGTCATGACATGTTCATATGATGATTTAAGTGTTTGGTTATCTAGTTAGTGCAAGTGTTAGTGTTAAATGTATATTTAACATTGTTTATAATTTGGTGGAATTATATACTAATTCGGTATTCCTTTGGTGTACAGGAATCGGGATTGAGACTCAGAAACATTAGACCTCTGAGTTCGGCAAGTGGAAGGTTTCGGTGAGTGGATTTAACCTCCAACTTGTGTTCGGTTACAATTGGTTCGGTATATGCATACTTGGTAAAATTGCAGGAATAGTGCCAGCTTCGGGAAGTTCCCGACGCGAACTAGAGTTCGCGAAACGCGAACTCGAGACAGGGAATTATGGAGTTGATCGTGAACACTTCGCGACTGAGTTCCCGAACGCGAACACGAGTTAGCGACGCGAACCCGAGTTCGCGATGGGAACTCAGTTGCAATGGTTTTTCGATGAGAATTTTGTATCTAGCTTGCTAGTTTAGTACCTATTTGCTAGTATTGAGACAAATAGGTTATGTGCACATATGTGAAGAGACTTTGCTTGATTTGTGGCAACAACTCGGTAAGTGGGCAACCGAGGTTTGAGAAGTCAGTGTGCTGAGCATCGGGTATCGACTAATAGGGTATCCGACCTTGCCTGTATTTGTTGCATGGTTAAGGGGAGGGAGTTGCCCGGGTGTTGGATACGAAACGCTATCGGTTACCGTGGTTTTGGCCGACCATGGTTTAAGGCTCCGGCAGGACCCCGATCTTCTCGAACAAACAGTGTTATGTGATTACGTGGCTTTTAGATCGTAGAGATGTCCATGCTAGCTTGTTGTGCTTTACAGAATTTGTAGATTATATTCATTCACTTAGCTTTGTGCTAATCCTTCCCTCGTTGAATCTTTTCAGGTGATCGGTGCTTTGGACGGGATGATTGACCAAGCTCAGTTGTTATGTTTTGAAAATGAGCCATGCCGTTTATTAACACCGTTAAATATTAATATTATTATTATTATACTTATTATTATTATTTGGAGTTTATTTTGGGACATTTGATTTGTAAACCTAAACCTAAACTATATATTATCTATATGCTTCCGCCCTTCAAAAAAAAAAAAAAAAACGTTCTCTAAATTTTGCGGTGTTACAGTGCTTCTCTTGATGTCATTATTTGGATGTTAAACTTCAATTACTACTAGGAAAAAAAAATTTAATTTTAATTTTTTTTAAAGAGACCGGATATGACAAAAGACACTTTGAATATGTCCTAGATTTTCGAATTGGTCAAACACGACGATCGGGTTAGAAACTGGGGCTAAACGAAGTTTGGAAATTGACAAAAAAATCACAAAAACGCAAATAAAGTGATTGAAACAGGTCTTTTTGGGCCGGGAGGTTGGGTAAACCACCTATGGCTATTTATTACGACGTAGCCTTCGTCTCGAGCTTCGATTTGGTTACTCGTGGGCGTGAAAAGGACACACGAGCTGAAAGTTATGATCGTTTTAGTATAGCCCCTTTTGTCACACGATCTTGGGTTGTTCGGGCCGAAGTATATGTAGGAGTTCGGGCCAAAGTTGTGTTCGGGCCGAAGAGGGGTGTTCGGGCCGAAGTGGTGTTCGGGCCGAAGAGTGGTGTTCGGGCCGAAGAGTGGTGTTCGAGCCGAAGTGGAGTTCAGGCCGAAGTTGTGTTCGGGCCGAAGTTGTGTTCGGGCCGAAGTTGTGTTCGGGCCGAAGAGGGGTGTTCGGGCCGAAGTGGTGTTCGGGTCGAAGAGTAGTGTTCGGGCCGAAGTGGTGTTCGGGCCGAAGAGTGGTGTTCGGGCCGAGGTGGTGTTTGGGTCGAACAGTTTCGATGTTCTTCACCAGTGACGAACCGAAACAGCTATATTTTTCACTAAAATGCTCAATTCTTAACCAAATCGAGTGATTCAAATCCCAAAATGCTCGAAAATGGAAAACGCTCAAGATGGTTTAATAAAAACGATCAAAACACAACAAATCAGATGATAATTTCGATTTAGCAGAGGAAAAAATGTGTTTTAATGGTTTTCTTTAAAATCACAAAATTAAGATCAATTGATGATGGATTTAATCGAAACTTGATTCTAATATGCTTAGAATTACAAGAGGAATGTAATGAACAGAGAATATAAACGATTTAATACCTCAAATTCCGATTTTTGATTCTTGAGTTCTTCTTCAAAAACTTCAAAACTTGCTTAATCTTCACTGAAATGGATCGAATCAAAGGAGATTTTCGCTCTGATACCAATTGTGAGTTCGGAATCAGTGATTAAGCAATAACAACAAAGCAATTGATAGATTATTGGAAGAACAAGAATGAAGCTTTGCACCAAAAACGATCGTACGATTACAAATGTCGGCAAAGGTTAAACCAATACTAGGTTACAACTAGGTATTCATACCTAGGCCTAGTATTGACTAGATACATAAAATACCCCTAGACTATTGATTACAATAAATGTCACATTACATCCCTTGACTATTGAATACACTAAAATGTGACCCAACAGCTTCATAAAGCCAAGCACATGTGTTTTTGTTCCTGAACACATGAAACTTACAAGCAAATCAATCATTTGTGTTTGAATCACGAATCACACGTGCTTGACGTTATGAAACACACGTGCTTCACTACACAAGAAAAAAAAATCAAAACAAGTGACAAACATATCATTATGATGCACATGTGCTTCATAAAGCCAAGCACATGTGTTTTTGTTCCTGAACATATGTAACTTACAAGCAATTTGTTTTCTTTAAATCACGAAGCACATATGCTTAACGTTATGAAACACATGTGCTTCATTAATTGAAACACATGTGCTTGGCTGTACGTATACACTCCTTTATTTTCAAAACACATGTGTTTCAAACACATGTGCTTCCAGTCACGACCACCACCACCACCGGTCACCACCGCCGGCGGCCACCTCCGGCCGCCGTCCGCCGCCGGCGCCGTCCGCCGCCGCCGGCCGCCGGTGAAGCACATGTGTTTGTAGTGGTGGTGGTGGTTTGAATCTTGATCTTGACCATTGATTTTTCTTGATCCAAGGGCTAATAATTATCCCTTGGGACGACAAAATTAATGGACTACCTTGAACATTTACCTATATTTCAAATTTTAGTTAAAAATGTGTTATTTTGGAATAAAATAGAAAAGTAAATAAAAGTGTGGAACCCATTGAAACCTACAACATGTTATAAATTTTTTTTTTGTATTCTTTAGGTTTGCATTATAGGCATGTTTTAAGATAAAAATTCTTATAACACTGCTAAAACACTACAAATTAACATACCAAACACCTTATAACACATCCTATTTCTTTCTCTCATCTAATGATGCTGCGAACCGTTATATCTTGTTGGCAACAATATATATATATATATATATATATATATATATATATATATATATATATATATATATATATATATATATATATATATATATATATATATATATATATATATATATATATATATATATATATATAGGGGCGAGCTATTTACAGAACCCATTTTTTGCGTAGAACCAAACAGAACTCATTTATAAATATTAGAATTTAGTAAAAAATATGCAAAACAATAACATTTAACCCAAATCAAACATATACTTTAAGAAAAACATCAAAAATACTGAAAAACATATATGTTCAAATAATGCAAAAATAACACTTATGTATATATATATGAAAATATACATGAACAAAAACATATATGTTTTCGTGCATAAATAATATAAATGCTTGGGGGTCCCTCGTTAAATCACTTCATGTATCTTTTATGATCATTTCATTTTGAAATCCAATGGTTTAGGTTGAGTTCTACGGGTTCTGTAACCTAAAATGGGTTCTGTAACTAGCCCTTCACTATATATATATATATATATATATATATATATATATATATATATATATATATATATATATATATATATATATATATATATATATATATATATATATATATATATATATATATATATATATATATATAAGTGAGATCGGGTGAGGACTCGTAATCGAGTGAGGACTGCGAGGACAAATCTCAATCCTTGATCTAAAAAATATGTGGCTGAGATTGTCCTATTTTTTAAGAAAAATCGTAGTGCCATTTTTGTAATTATTAAAGATTTTTTTCTATTTTTCCACCAAAGGTCAAATATTTGAGGGTTTTTATTGTCTTTTAAATTTGAAGTTTGCATGTACAAGAGAGGACACGCGCAACCACTCTTCCCTCCCCCACTCTCCCCCACTCTCGGACACATGTCACAAAGAGATTGGCTGCCCTATATATAGTGAAGAGCTAGTTACAGAACCCATTTTAGGCTACAGAACCCGCAGAACTCAATCTAAACCATTGAATTTCAAAATGATGATCATGGAAGATACATGAAGTGATTTAACGAGGGACCCCCCATGCATGTATGTTATTCATGCAGGAAAACATATATGTTTTTGTGCATGTATGTTTTCATGTATATATACATAAGTGTTATTTTTGCATTATTTGAACATATATGTTTTTCAGTATTTTTGATGTTTTTCTTAAAGTATATGTTTGATTTTGGTTAAATGTTATTGTTTTGCATATTTTTTTTACTAAATTCTAATATTCTTAGATGAGTTCTGCTTGGTTTTTACGCAAAAAATGGGTTCTGTAAATAGCTCGCCCCTATATATATATATATATATATATATATATATATATATATATATATATATATATGGTCCGGATCCGGTGAGGGCTCTTTTCCCGGTGAGGACTGCGAGGACAATTCTCGTCCACTCATCTTAAAAAGGGCATAAATGTCATTTACGAAAACCCCCTTTCCTCCTTTTGCCACTTGTCCTCTTATAATTGGAAGTGTTTCCAACACACTTTGTTTTTCGCCCATAACTTTTTTTTTTGTAAAATAAAAAATCTAAAAATGCCAAAAATTTTAAAATTAAATTTTCTACAAAATGAGTAAGTCATTAAATTTTTTAAAAAAAAGATCCAAAACTGATAATGATCCATAAATAACAAATTGATCCAAAAATTAACAATAGTACAAAGTAAACAAAATGACCATGAATGAACAAAATGATCTAAAATTATATATGATATATTATTTGACTAATTAGTTATACAAAATTATGTTTATGCAAGATTAACAATGATCCAAAAATAACAAAATAATCCAAAATTATGACAATGATCCAAAATTAACAAAATGATCCAAATTTAACAAAATGATCCAATATTTTATCCGGGTTTTTTTTTTTCAAATTTTCATGACTATACTAATTTTGTAGAAAATTTAATTATAAGAACTTTGGCCTTTTTTTTTACAAAGAAAAAAAAAGTTATGACCGAAATACGAACTTGGGGGTAAAAATAAAACCCACCAAATCAGAAATCGACATGTGGCGAGGAGAGAGAGTATGTGTGCGGAAATGACCATTTTAACCTTACAAATTTTCTTTTACCCCCCACTATTTTGTAAAACTTAACACAAAACCCCCTAACCTTCTAACATTGTTACTTTTCTTCACATTAGATCCTAGTCATTGATTTTCTTTGATCCAAGGCCCAGATTTGTCCTCGCAGTCCTCACCATAAAAAAAAGAGTCCTCACTCGATCCCACTTCTATATATATATATATATATATATATATATATATATATATATATATATATATATATATATATATATATATATATATATATATATATATATATATATATATATATATGGTTGAATTAGTTTCAGAACCAATTAAGGCTACAGAACCAGCAGAACTCAATCTAAACCATTGATTTTTGAAAATGAAATGATCATGGAAGACACATTAATATATTTGATGAGGGACCCCCAAATATTGGTTTGCATGGATGTCATTCATGCATCTATACATATATGTATATGTTTTCATGTATGTATACATAAGTGTTATCTATACATGTATGTATACATGCATGAATGACATCCATGCAAACCAATATTTGGGTGTCCCTCATCAAATACATTAATGTGTCTTCCATGATCATTTCATTTCAAAAATCAATGGCTTAGATTGAGTTCTGCTGGTTCTGTAGCCTTAATTGGTTCTGATTTCAAAAATCATATGTATATGTATATGTATATGTATATATATATATATATATATATATATATATATATATATATATATATATATATATATATATAGGGGTTGAATTATTTTCAGAACCAATTAAGGCTACAGAACCAGCAGAACTCAATCTAAACCATTAATTTTTAAAATGATATGATCATGGAAGACACATTAATGTATTTGATGATGGACCCCCAAATATTGGTTTGCATTAATGTCATTCATGCATGTATACATATATGTATACGTTTTCATGTATGTATACATAAGTGTTATCTATACATGTATGTATACATCCATGAATGACATCCATGCACACCAATATTTGAGGGTCCCTCATCAAATACATTAATGTGACTTCCATGATCATTTCATTTCAAAAATCAATGGTTTAGATTGACTTCTGCTGGTTCTGTAGCCTTAATTGGTTCTGATTTTAATTCTACACTATATATATATATATATATATATATATATATATATATATATATATATATATATAGAGAGAGAGAGAGAGAGAGAGAGAGAATATGGATCAAGAAAGAAGCATCCTTATTTGAAGAAGCTAGAAAAGGGTTGCAGTTTCGTAAATATACATATAAACACACATATACATAAATATTTAGACCATAGATATATATATCTTCACATGTATACCCTCAATATGTCTATATATTCACATATATATATATACGGTATGTATATGTATTTTCGTAAACGAAAATGCAAGTTCCGATATGAAAACGCAAATGCAAGTTATGTAAAATGCATGTGTATGTATATGTGTATATATACATATATATAGGACATGAATATGCATATATATAATATATATGGTCTAATTATATATGTATATATACCTACACGTATATATATATATGTATACATATATGTATATTTTACGAAAATGCATTGCTTCTTCAGCTTCTTCAAATAAGGACCCTTTTCTATGGATCCATACCCTATATATATATATATATATATATATATATATATATATATATATATATATATATATATATATATATATATATATATATATATATATATATATATATATAGTGTCTGATTCAGCGCAGAACCGTTTAAAGGTGCAGAACCACACAACCATGTATTGACCAATCATGTTGTAGCAAATATTAATTATTATCTATTTATTATTATTAGTCTAAAAGAGTAGTTTAGTCAAATAACAAAACCCAGAAATATATGGAAACTAATAAATCGTGTGCCAGATCTGTAACTATTTAGAAACTATTTTTTTTAAAAGGTGCGGAAGCATAAGATAATAACTAAGTCTTAAGTTTAGATTTACAGTCCAAACGTCCCAAATTAATTTCCAAAATAAACATTGTGTAGACGTTGTTAGTTACCGAAATGACTCATACAAAACATATTTTACTCAGCTTGGTCAATCATTCCGTCCAAAGCACCGTCCAACCTGAAAAAGAGTCAACGAGGGAGGGATTAGCACAAAGCTAAGTGAATGAATAAAATCTACAAATTCTGTAAAGCACAACAAGCAAGCAAGGAAGTAACATCTCCGAAGGGGTAACCAAATATGAGAGGATCGGCGGCTCTGCCGAACCCTAAACCATGGTTGGCCATAACCAAGGTAACCAATATCGTTGTACCCGATGGCCCGGTAAACCCCCTTACGTGTAACGCATACAGGTAAGGTCTGAATACCGCGATCAACAATACATTATGCCCAGCCGTTATCCATCCGACACTGACCTCACCCCGAATGTGCACATTGTCATGTATAATAGTCTTCTAGCAACTAGGTATACATATCACTATCATATAATTATCATATCACAAATAATTATATAACCCACAAAAGCATGTTATAAAAGTTTGCGCGGAAACACAGTCCAGACATCTTCGCGCACTGCGAAGTTGATCACGTTCCAGTCCCAAATAACGGAGCAGCACTAACGGATCAACACTAACGGATCAGCATTAACGCATCAGCATTAACAGATCAGCACTAACTGATCAGCAGTAACGGGGTCATCACTAACTGATCAACACAACTTATCAGCATTAACGGGGCCAGCACTAACTGATCAACACTAACGGATCAGCACTAACTGATCCGCATTAAGGGGGTCAGCACTAACTGATAAGCACTAACGGGGTCAGCACTAACTGGTCAGCACTAACTGGTCAGCACTAACTGGTCAGCACTAACTGGTCAGCACTAACTGGTCAGCACTAACTAGTCAGCACTAACTGGTCAGCAATAACTGATTAGCACTAACGGGGCCAACACTAACTGATCAGCACTAACGGGGTCAGCACTAACGGGGTCAACACTAACTGATCTGCACTAACGGGGTCAGCACTAACTGATTGCAACCAGACACAAGTTGGAGATTAAAGCCAGTCACCGTAACCTTCTCCTTGCCACCAACTCAGTAGTCTAACGTCACCGAGTTTTCCTCCCGTTTCATGTGAATCCAAAGGAATACCGAATTAGCACATAATTCCACCAAATTATAAACAATTGTCAAGTAACTTCATAAACTAACTTTTGACCCAAATGGCATCTAAATACCTGCAATAATAACTACTCAAGTCATATTCACATCATACTTTCATAATTCAAGTCAACTAATCACAATAAACATTTTACATCCAAACGGGTCAAAACCTATTTTTGACTTTTACACCTTCCAAGCACAATTGACTTTCACAAAAATACTACTTCTAGCTAGTCATAACTCACTACATAATTTAACAAAATCAACACTTTTCTTGACCAAGCATTTTTACCCCAAAATCACTAGTTTAACTTTTTGACCCAAATCATCCAAACACTAACTAGTTTATTTCACAAAATCCACCAATACTTAACAATCAACATAAGTAATTTACCAAATATGTTATCTTTATATAATAAACAACAACACCCATCAAATCCTCAAGAAATCCAAGGTTTGACAAAACTCATCTTCTTCAAACCTCCATTAATGGAGCTTCAAGGTGAGTTTCACCAAAACTTAGTTTCTTCCCACAAATAACCACACAATACATGTAAAAGCTTGAATAAACATGTAATCTAACATCTAACACAAGATTCACCCACAAAACTTCAAGAATCATAAACCATTGTTTAACCAACTTGCATGATATCAATAACAAACACATGTAGAATGAAGCTCACCTCAAGGCCTACTCAAAAATGAGTTTAGAATTTAGATTGAGCAAGAAACAAGCCCTAGATCTTCAAAGGACACCAAGAACAAGCAAGAAGGTGAAAAGGGTTTTTAGAGAGAAGTTAGAGAGAGAAAAGGGCACATGCAATCTTGTTGTGTGTTGATATGTAACTGAGAGAAGAGAAGGAGGTGTTGACAGCTCCTTCAAAACGTGGCACGGGGGAAACAACAGGTGCACATTTCATTTAATAACAATGTCAAAAGGTATCTGGTCCATAGTTAATTCATTTAAAATACCAAACGGACTCCATTTTCAAAACGAATATATTTCCGGGATCGAAATTCAAAAGTGAATATAACAATATAAAAACCACATAATCATTTAAACATTTCAGAAATCAGTTATTTTAATCTCTTGATTAAAATATAACAAAAAAGACAAAACACAAAACAATTCATTTAATAATACTTTAAGGCCAAAACTACTAGACCGGGTTTCAGGATGTTACAGGATCCCTAAGAACATGGCAAGTGGGTTTTGTTTTCCTTTATCCCGTAATCAATTTAAGATCATAAAATCGATTATACAGTTATTGTTTCTAATCAACGCAGTTTTCCGTAAACGGGGTAAAATTCATTAATCTAACCAGAATAAAGATGAATAACGAGCAAGAAAATTCAATAAACGCAGCTAGAAAACATGGATGAAGATTATAATCAGCAACACACTCGAGAAAATAAACATTCATTGTATATTCGGTAAATCTGTAATTTCCAAGTTCAGAGCATTGGATGTTTATGACCTGTAAGTAGACTTATTAATAGTACATTGAATGATCGTGATATTGAATGACAAAGTTAATAAAATATGTGTTCTATATTGGGTAACCATCCAATGATCGTGACATCGAATGACATATTAGGTTAAAATAAATAAGATGTAAGAGCTATGGAGCATATGATGTTTTTGGTATTAGTCAAATGTAATATCAATAAACAAATAATACGAAAACACTTTAATGTCAAATCTAATAATGACAAAAACATCAAATGCAGTAATGACAGAAACATCAAATGTAATATCAAAAACATCAAATGTATAACACAATATTGATTAAGAATTTTTAAGATTCAACACGATATTGCTGCACGAATAACATTATCTTCATCTCGGTTAGATGATTCACCAACCTTGCGTTTCCCTTTCCGTTTATGATCAAGTCGATCTTTTTCTTCATCATCTAAATCTGAACAAATAACATACATTAGATTAAACACATACAATAATAAATCAAACCAACATACCGACTAAGACAACCGGTTTAGGCCTCCGACTTTCGTTGTAATTATATGAAAACAAAACATAACACAATATGACCTATTTAAATCTGAAAAACATACAACGACGTCATTTGGGATTGTGGAGTGCAAATGGGCCGAGTTTCAGTAGCAATCCAGATTTTTGGTTCTATAAGCAGTCTTATATATTCATAATTATTTTTTGCCCATAAAATTTTCATTTTTAATCTGTTACTTCGACATCATAAACTGTTATAGTGAATCAAATTAAGAAAAAAACGATTACATACTAATTTTTGCGATCAATATGAAACATCGAGTGATTTCAATATACAAAACTCGAAAATATAATAATTTTTCCAGTTCAATAACTATACAACATGCAAGGATATAACTTAATATCTATTGAAAAACGCAATTGGGCCGAAATTATAGTCCATACAGAGATAAGAATACAAAATCGACATTTCTGAAAACGATGAAAAGCAAAAAAAATTCTGATAATGATTTCTAAAGAAAACCCTAATGAAATTAACAAAATCGGAGGATAAAATAAGAAAAACTAACGTATTACTAACCCGACATTACTATCGAAGCTTCAATTTGGGTATATCTTCTTCGACTGACGAACGACAAAACCCTAAAATCGATCAAGCAAACAGAGCGATATGATACGAACTACCTTGATTCCTCCTTCTAATCAAAACAAATCCGTATATTGTAAAAGATTTCACAAATATCGGTGAGAGATTTGATCAATTGAAAAGGAATTAACGTGAAATGGGGAGTAGTTGGTATCGTGATGGCCGAAGATTATGCACACGAATAGAAAAGGGGATATATGTTTTAAATGTTGTAAATAAGTATTTATTGTTTACTTCCGAAACTACCCCTGGACACACAACAAATCCGGTAAAAAAACATTTAAAAAAAGGAAAAAACATCTTCTTATATAATCGTAGATCATCTAATAAACGGTCCAGATTAAAAGTTAAAATGGTTCTGCGGTTCTGCATCTTTAAAGGGTTCTACGCTGAATCGGACCCTATATATATAGGGTCCGATTCAGCGTAGAACCCTTTAAAGGTGCAGAACCACAAAACCATCCTAACATCCAATGTTTTCTATGTTATACATAAGCTCTAAATTTTCATACACGCTGTAACCATCCTAACATCCAATGTTTCCAATTTTTTATATAAATAATATATAAATATATTTATATATTATGTGTATGAAAAATTGAAAACATTGAATGTATAAATGTGTTATAGCGTGTATAAAAATGTACACATTATGTATATCATAGAAAACATTGGATGTTAGGATTGTTCTGCGGTTCTGCACCTTTAAATAGTTCTGCTCTGAATCGGGCACTATAGACACACACAGACACACACAGATATATATATATATATATATATATATATATATATATATATATATATATATATATATATATATATAGGGTCCGGATCCGGTGAGTACTCTTTTCCTCGCGAGGATGTGAGGACTCCAAAAAAAACTCTAAAAATGATCCAAAACAAACTTTTTTCAAAAAATTCCTTTTTTAAACATCTAAATCTGGATCATTGTTATGATTCGCTAAAAAAAGATCCAAAAAAAAAATTCCAAAAATGATCCAAAAAAAAAAAATATGGATCATAATAATGATCCACAAAAAAAAATCTGGATCATTGTTATGATTCGCTAAAAAAAGCGGATCATAATTTTTTTTTTTTGAATTTTTTTTTGTCAAATGTAGTAATAATCATGGTGGGTTATATATATTTTTTTCGGAATTTTTTGAAATTTTTATAAGGTGTCCTCGCGAGTCCTTACCAAAAAAAGAGTTCTCACAGGATCCCACTTCTATATATATATATATATATATATATATATATATATATATATATATATATATATATATATATATATATATATATATATATATATATATATATATATATATATATATATGTGAGATCGAGTGAGGACTCAAAATCTAGTGAGGACTGCGAGAACAAATCTCAATCGTTAATCTCAAAGATGTGTGGCTCAGATTTTCACATTTTTCATTTAAAATTCGTAATGGCATTTTTGTAAATAGTGTGGAGATTTTTACGCTTTTCCTCTAAAGGGTAAAATATTGAAGGGTCTTTTTGTCTTAAAATTTAAAATCAAAGTATCAGATCAAGCATATCCACGCGCTTGGAAGTGCATGTACACACTCTCACCACGTGTCGCCACCCTATTGGTTGGACTACTTTTTTTTTTCCCACCCACTCCTGATTTTTAGCTATATCTTTTTAATTTTTTTGAAAATAAAAAATTCTGAAAAAACAAAGTTTTTAAAATTAAATTCTCTATAAATTGAGTATAGTCATGAAAATTTGAAAAAAAATATATTTTAAATTTTTTTTAAAATTTGAATCATTTCAGTATTTATGGATCATTGTTAGTTTTTGGATCATTTTGTTGATTTTGGATCAATTTCTTAATTTTAGATCATTGTAAATTTTCGGATCATTCTATTAACTTTAGATCGATGTTAACTTTTGAATCATTTTATTATTTTTAGACGATTTTGTTAGTTTAGGATCATTTTATTAATTTTGCACGATTGATAAATTTTGGATCATTTTGTTATTTGTGAATCATTGTCAATTTTGGATCATTTTTTTTTCAAATTTTCATGACTATACTCATTTTATAGAAAATTTAATTTTAAATCTTTTGGCATTTTTAGATTTTTTATTTTACAAAAAAAAAAATTATGGGCGAAAAACGAAGTGAGGGGAAAAAATCCACATCCAATTATAGGTGGATAAGTGGCAAAAGGAGGAAATGGGTGTTTCAAAAAAGACCTTTATGCCCTTTTTATATTGATTGGTTGAAATTTGTCCTCGCAGTCTTCACCGGGAAAAGAGTTCAACGGATCCGGACTATATATATATATATATATATATATATATATATATATATATATATATATATATATATATATATATATATATATAGGGTAGGGTTCCTTTGAGAATTTGAAAAATCGTAAGAATGTGAGAATTAGTGTAATCATCGATGATTACCCTATATGTATTCATAGGGTTCATCGATGATTAAACAGGGCACATGTGTCCCCTCGCGCCGCACGGAAAATTTTGCCGGGCCGTGATCCCCAAATCCATCCAAATCAATGGCTGAGATTTATTCTCACATTCTCTGGGAATCAAATTTAGCGAATCAAATTTATGCAACTAGTTATCAGGTCTATCATATTGAATTTATAATAGCGGGTGTTCAAATGAAATCATAAAAACGCTAAAAAATAATAAAAACTATACTATAACATGTGTATCCATGTCCATTTAGATGTTATTGTTGGGAACTGTTTACATTATAATTAAAAGTTGCATTTTGATTACCATGCTATTTGGTCCGTTAACATGTGAATATCATTTAATCATTATATGCTTATGGGCTAGGCTAATTCACATGCAAATATATCAAATCAAATTACATATAAATTAAAATGTGTATTTTTTATTGTCAACGTTCTTGTGATTCTAATTTAAACTATATAAATGGACATACATTGACATATCACATATAATTATGTGATCCTCATGTTTCCCATTTTTTGTGATTCTGGTTTGAACCTTTTATAAAATTACATGCATTATTGTGGAATTACTGTAGATGAAAAGGGTTAAAATCTCAATATATGCTACCTAGCCCATTAATCAATAAATCATGAGCCCAAAAATCGATTAATAAAGGGGCGGCAAATGCAGATTCATACTATTATTGTGTTGTTGTTATTTTGGGCTTTTATTGTGCACTGACTTTCTTTCTTTACATTATCCATTTATTTTAACAAGAGTAATGGTATTTAGGTCTTCCATTTAAACCTACTCATAAGTCTACTCATTAGATGAAGATACGTGTCAAAATCAATGGATAATATTAAAAGAGAGAATTAGTGAAATACACATGTTATCATATCAAGTGGTTAGACTTATGAATTGGTCTAAATAGTAGGATTAAATATCATTTCTCTTTTAACAATTGTATTGATTAAGTGAGTAGACTAAATGGGTAAAAAACCAATATTATTTCTCAAGCAGAAAACATGAACATAATTCATATTTTTAAATTAATATTTTTAGAAAGCAACAATATTGATACTTAACTAAATCCAGCTTTATTTGGGTTAACAATTCGAGTCGCGTTTGGGTTAAAGAGTGACGTTCTTTCTGGCCAGGCCCGTCTACCGTGTGCCATGATAACAAAATAGGCCTTTAGGATGGAAAAAAATAAATGCGTAAAAGAAATTCATTACGTTTCAAAACTTTTTTTATTGGTGTAGAGAAATTTTAAAACAAACAGAATGCTTTTTCTTTTGAGAAATGATCACATGTTATTATTCAAAATTCAAATCCATCCAAAATAAATCAATCGAATTTTAATTCATTTTTATAACAATATTAAAATTCATAATAACAAATTGGAGTAAATTTTATGCCATTAAACAAAGCGTTGAATACAGACACTCTCAGTGAAACCGAGAGTAGAAGCTGACCAGCTTGCTACACAACATCGGGCCATCATTGACCAACTAGTGGATGCACCATCAATTAAAGCTTACCAGCTCGTTGTTGTAGTCAATGGCGGTTCTAGATGCTTACCCCAAATTTTTTCCGATTAGTATAAATTTTTTTATGTATCAACTCATTTTTGGCTTTTGTTAGGACCATTTATGTTGTATTCAATAGTTAGGGGACTAATTGTGTAATATTGTATAATTGATATACTAGTCATTAGCCTTAATCTTGATGTTTAGTGAGTTAGGTATTTAAGGGAATTTACCTTTCACTAATTGTAAGCTTTCCATTCACTTAATAGAATTACAATTTTGAAAGCCTTCTTCCCTCCTTCTTTCTCTCTCAACATTCACACCAAGAACACACACACTTTCACTCACTAGATCTTCAATTCTTCTAGAATCACCATGGATTAGCAAGTTTTCAATCTCATTTGATCTATCAAGTGGTATCAGAGCAAAAACTGTCTAAGAGTAGATCCAAATTAGTGCTAATTCGATCTAGATCTAAGGTTTTTAAGGTTCAAGTTCGTTCGTGTCTGTGAATTTAATTCGAGAATTTTTCGATTCAAATCAATGAATTGAGTGAAGATTAGTGTTTCTCCATCAATTCTAATAGGATTATAATCAAATTTCGTTCAATTCCATCAACAATTGATCGAGATTCAGTGATTTTAATGAAAAAAAAAATTGAAAAGTTCAAAAATCTTCTGAAAATCGAAGAATTAGAGCTGAAGTGTTATGGATCGAAGGATTTTATCAGATCAGAGTGTTAGAAAATGAATTTCGAACAGATCGTGATTGTAATCATTCAAATTAGTCAAGAAATGAGCAAGATTGGATCAAAAGAGTGAAGTTTTGACCGAACGGTGTTCTTCCGTCAAAGTTCTCGGCTTCAAGAACACCTTCGATCATAGTTCGGCTTCATCACTGAGTTCGGCCCGAAGACAAGCAGAATCATAGTTCGGCTCGAAGTCAAAGTTGTGTTCGGCCCGAGCTTCTCAGTTAACTGATCAAATCTGTTCGGCCCGAACATAATTCGTTTCCAGTCTTCGGCCCAAATTAGTAGTTCGGCCCGAACATAATTCGTTTCCAGTCTTCGGCCCAAATTTGTAGTTCGGCCCGAACATAATTCGTTTCCAGTCTTCGGCCCAAGTGATTGATTTCATTGAGTTCGGCCCAAATTTTACCCGAACACCAAAGTTCGGCCTAATAGTTCGAACATACTTGTTCGGCCCGAGCTTCCCAATCAAACTTCGGCCCATTTCAATCTTCGGCCCGAACTTCACTATATTTCTCGGCCCATTAACGTTTAAGCCCGATTCAACATTTAAATCAATTTTAAAATGACGTCTAAAGATGCTCTTTCAATCGGAACCGATCTAAAACCTCCGGTTTTATACCGCGATGAATATGCACAGTGGAAGAAACGATTCCTCCACTTCATTAAAAACCAGGAACTGGCAACGGATATCCTTGATTCACTTGAAAACGGTGTCGCGGTATTTTATGAAGATGTCGTTGTTGCACCAAATGCAAATCCACCCGTTCTTGGCGGTTGAACTCCACTTCCTCCGGCTCGATATGATGCTCAACAAAAACAAAGAGCTAAAGCTGATCTACAATCTTTTTCATTCTTCCTTCAAAGTTTACCGAATGAGATCTATAATAGTTTAGGTAGTTTGAATACCGGAAAAGAAATATGGGATGAAATAAGAAAGCAAATGGAGGGCACTGTTTTAGGAAACAAAGCCAAAATGGTTACCACTTTGAATGCATATCAATCGTTTAAAGCTACCACCGGGGAAGAATTAGAAAGCACATATCATCGGTATTGCAATTTGTTGAATGAACTGCGAAGAAATAATCTGAAAAAGGAAAATCTTGAGATCAACATCAAGTTCATCAACAGTCTTGTTCCTGAGTGGGCTATGTTTGGAAACAGTGCCATGCAACACAAAGATTTAAGCTCAATTGATGTTGATGAACTTTATGATTATCTACTTCAAAATGCTCCCATGGTGAAAGACATCGTCAAAACTAAACAAGAAAATGCCAACACTCTTGATACTCTTGCTCTTCTTACAAAAAAATATCAGTCTAATTCATCTGGGAAAATGAAAGAACAAACAGAAGAACCTGTAATGGATACAAAAGAAGAAATGGAGAAAGAATTGGAACAAGTCTTGCAAGCTATGTCTTTCATCTCAAGATATGAGAAAAAGTACTATTCAAAGCCAACGAACAACAATAAGAGGTTTTCATCCAACTTTAAGTCTGCACCATTTGCTTCGAACACAACTGACAAACCAACAATTACACCTTTGGATCCTTCTAAGAAATGTTATAATTGTGGAATTGCTGGTCATTTCTCCCGAGATTGCAAGAAACCTAAAGTTCGGGATTCTGAATACTTTAAACGCAAGATGTTAATGCCCAAGCAAATTGAAACAGGCAAGGTGTTATTGGCAGAGGATCTTCAGTGGATGGAAGACTCAGAGCCTGAGGATGAAGAACATTCAACAAATTTATGCTTCATCGCACGTGAAAATGCTGAGATTTCTGAACGTTTAAATGAAGATGCCAACAAAGAAATAGAGGTAATTAATTCTTTCTTGTCTCATTCTTCACATTTAATTGATTCTGATAATTGTTTTATAACGAACCAGATTTCTGAGATTGATTCCTTAAAACAAAATCTTTTGAGTGAAAAAGAATTAAATACTAAACTTCTCGAAAGTTCGACTGTTTTAGAAAAAGAACATGAACAATTTGCTCATCATGGTAAACAACTTGTACATCATATTAAACAAAATCACCATTTCAAACAAATGAATCTGGATTTACAAAATCACGTATCAGAATTGAAGGATAAATATGAAAATGATATTAATCATTTGTCTCATAAAAGTTCTGAGAAAGAAATTGAAATAACCAATCTTAAAAACACTCAAAATTCAACATCAAATGATCAAAATGATAAATATTACAAGTTATACATTGAAACGTTTCATGAATATCAAATAACTAAAAACTGGTTGGAACGTAAACAAAAAGAATTCGATGACAATGAGAAACAGTTTAAATCATTAAACACTCAAATAAAAGAATTATCTGAAACCCTACATGAAAATGACATCCAAACATCACGAGAATTAAATAACAAACAAAATGTCATTCATCAACTTCAACATGATAAAATTCAACTTTCTTCTCACATCAAACACTTAGAAGAAATAATTGCCAAACGCGGTCAAACTGATCAAACAATTCATTTAAACAAGCCTAAAGACTTCAAATACTTCAATTCAAGAGCAGGACTGGGAGCTAATAATCCAGAATATCTAAAGATGGCTTGTAACGTGCTTCGAACACTGTATGATTCCAAATACATACATGTCGATGTTTGGCAGAGTTTCATTCGTATGACAGATGAGGAAGAAGAAATTGAAGCTTTCAACAGAGCTAAAAAGGAAAATGTACAAATTAGTTTCAATTACACTGAATTAAACAAAACATATGAAACTAGAAAGACAAAATTGGAAAATGAGGATTATTTTCCAATTATTACACCAGAAGAATTTGAGATTAAGGTTAATGCTGTTCTTCAACAAAAAGTAACCCGCAAAATTTACATACCCTCTCTAATTCTAGAAAAGAAAATTTATCAATTGGAAACCGAAATAGATGAAACACATAAGGCATTTGACAAAGAAAAATCCGCTTTACAAACATAAATTCATGATTTAGAAGATAAAATTGTTGAGATAAAATTTGTTTCAAATCAAAGTGCTTCTCCAAAGCCAACATCAGTCAATGACAATTTCTCTACTCCTAAAAATCCAACTATTTTAAAAAGAAATTCTAATTCCACTGTTTTAAATTTTTCAGATAGAAATTTAAATTCCAAGCTTAAGAAGCCGATGCAAGACAGGGTGAAAGAAGTTGAGCAGTCTCAGAAGTCTAAGTCATCTAAGTCTAGTATGCTTAAATCCAATGAACTTAAGAAGTCTAGATCTTCCTCGTTTTTAGCTTCTTCTTTTTCTAATTCTAATAAATGTAATAACTCAACAACATTTATTTCTCCTGCTACTCTTTATGGAATTGTAAATTTGATTGTTAAAACGGATAAAACTGGCAAAAAGGTTTATTTTGATAGAAAAACTAATACACCAATTTCTCAATATGATACACGATATTTTGTTAGAAAAGAAGCTCCTTGTGGTCGACGACATGATGTTCTTCATAAAAATGGTTCAATCATTCATTCATGTACCATTTGTTATCCAGAACCCTGCAAAACAATGCTCGCTTTATCTCAAAAATCACCAACTACACATTCTTCTCCTAAATTTCCAAAATCTGTGTATCGTGTAGTTTCTGCAAATAACTCTCCAAAATCAGTTAATAATGTAGTTTCTACACATCAATCGTCAACATCAGTTTATCGCGTAGTTTCTAAATCGCCAAAATCGCAAAAATCACCAAAATCGTTTTATCGCGTTGTGAATGTACCTAAATCGTCAAAATCATTTTATCGCATTGTGTCTCCACCGAAATCGGCAAAATCTGGTTCCTCAACTTCATCTCCCAAGCAAAAACAAAAACCATCCACGTTTGTTAAATATACATTGATTAAAAATGAACAATCAAACTGGATTTTACATTCTCCTGAGAAATCCTTAAAATGGTCTATCAAATTAACACACCCAGAATTGCCTCCTTGCAGTTCTCCACAACTCTAAATTCATACCATTTTTAATATTCTTCATAAAACATTTTTACTAATCGTGTAGGACCCATATCTGATTGGGTACCTTTTTGTTTTAATTGTTTTATGTAGATTATTTGGTATCTTGATTCTGGTTGTTCAAGACACATGACCGGAAACAAGAACTTATTAACGAATTTTAGAGGCAAATATTTGGGTACTCTTCGTTTTAGGAATGACCATTTAGCCGCTATTATGGGTATTGGAGATATAATCCGTCACAATTTAATCATCCGGAATGTGACCTATGTTGAAGATCTTGCACACAATCTTTTTAGTAGTGGTCAATTCTGTGATAAAACTTTGGAAGTAAATTTTCAAACAAAGAAATATGTTGTTCGCACCTATGATGGCGAAGAACTTCTTACTGGAACTCGCGAGACAAATCTGTTTACTATCAATCTAAATGAAGTAGTTCCACTTGACGAAGTATGCTTAATGTCAACAGCATCATCAGATGAATCTTGGTTATGGCACTGTCGTCTCTCTCACCTTAATTTCAAAAATATCAACAAATTGGTAAAAGGTGGCCATGTATCTGGTCTTCCAGATGTTAAATTTGTTAAAGATCATCTTTGTTCGTCGTGCGATATGGGCAAAATAATTAAAAAATCTCATAAGCCAAAACCAGTTCAAAGTACTTCAAAACCGCTTGAATTACTTCATATGGACTTATGTGGTCCCATGAGCGTTCAAACATTAGCCGGTAAACGGTATGTAATGGTGATTGTTGATGATTATTCTCGATATACATGGGTTTATTTCTTGCGTTCAAAAGATGAAGCAGCTAATATCATCATAGCCTTCATCAAGAAAACTCAAACAAATTTGGATTTAATACTTCATACCATTCGTACTGATAATGGGACTGAATTCAAAAATCAAACTTTAGATTCTTTTCTTAAATCAGTTGGTATAACCCATCAATTTTCCGTTGCCCGAACACCTCAACAAAACGGGGTTGTTGAACGAAGAAATCGTACCTTGGTTGAAGCTGCTCGTACCATGCTTTCATTTTCTAAACTCCCATTATCTCTTTGGGCAGAAGCTATTAGTACGGCATGTTTCACTCCAAATCGTTCAATCATCAATAAAACCCACAACAAAACACCATATGAACTGATCAATAATCGCATTCCCAATGTTAAATTTTTCCATATTTTTGGGAGTCGTTGCTTCATTCTGAATGATAAAGACAAATTGAACAAATTTGATGAAAAAGCTGATGAAGGAATTTTTGTTGGATACTCACGTGAATCTGCTTCTTATAGAGTATATAATCGGTCAAAACGGACGATTAGAGAAAGTGTTAATGTTAATTTTGATGAAACCTTTCCTCTAGATTCATTAAGTTCAAATGTTGAAAATCCTTCACCTTCATCGTCGCCTTCTACATCTGAAAATGATTTAGATATATTGTTTGAACATTTTTATGATGATTATCATAACATCCGACATACATTACTTGAGGAGGTTGGCGTTCCATTTCCAACAGTAGCCGATGTTCAAAGCATTACAGTACCTGAAATTCAAAATTCAAGTTCTAATGATTCTCCATCTCTTACATCTGCTGCTCCAAATAACAATTTTTCTCCTACAAATTCTGTTTCCCCTTTGCAAAATCAATCATCTCCGGACGATTCCCCACCAACGGATAATCAATCATCTCCGGTCAATTCCTCACCTTCTGGTCAAGCTGCTACTTCTTTAGATTTATCTTTAGTTCCAGCCCAACCTCCACCTTTGGTGATTGATTTCTCAAAATTCAACGTTCAACGTGTAGATCCTCCACCTTCTACATCAAATATTCAAACTGCGATAATCCCTCATCCTAAATTCACTGATACCTCAAACATCATTGCTGGTCAACTACCACTTCCACATTCTCTTAAATGGATAAGAGAGCATCCTTTACATCAGATAATCGGTGATCCTGAATCTTCTGTTCAAACCCGTAGAGCCACTGCTGATGAATGTCCTTTTTCTGCATTTTTTAAGCTCTAATGAACCAAAGAAGGTCAGTGAAGCTCTCTTCGACCCAGACTGGATTCTTGCTATGCAAGAAGAAATCAATCAATTTGAAACATTAAAAGTTTGCCATCTTGTTCCAAAACCACCCAGAAAATATGTAATAGGTACTAAGTGGATATTCAAAAACAAGAATGATGAGAATGAGATTGTAATTCGTAATAAAGCACGTCTCGTTGCGAAAGGATATGCTCAACAGGAGGGTACTGACTTTGAAGAAACGTTTGTTCCTGTTGCACGAATAGAAGCCATTCGAATATTCTTGGCATATGCAGCACATAAGAATTTTACTATCTATCAAATGGATGTAAAAACTGCATTTTTAAATGGCATTCTCAAAGAAGAAGTGTTCATTCATCAACCCAAAGGTTTTGTAGATCCCCACTTGCCTAATCATGTTTATATTCTCGACAAAGCTTTGTATGGCATGAAACAAGCTCCTCGGGCGTGGTATGATGTACTATCAAATTCTTAGTTGAGTCTGGTTTTTCAAAAGGAAACATCGATACAACACTTTTCATCAAATGACAAGGGGCAGATATAGATCTCATTCAAATTTATGTCGATGATATCATTTTTGGATCTAGAAATCCCAAATACTGCAAGAAGTTCTCTGATCTTATGGTTAAACGTTTTGAGATGAGCATGATGGGTGAAATGAATTTCTTTCTTGGTCTTCAAGTTCGCCAATTACCTACCGGGATCTTCATCAATCAATCCAAGTATATCACTGATCTCTTGAAGAAATATCTCATGGATGATCGTAAACCAATTCCGACGCCGATGTCACCTGGTTCTAAATTGCATGCTGATCCTGATGGTAAACTTGTAGACATTACACATTATCGGGGGATGATCGGATCCTTGCTATATCTCACTTCGAGTCGACCAGACATTATGTTCTCTACTTGCATATGTGCTCGGTATCAGGCTGCTCCTAAAGAATCACATCTTCAAGCAGTCAAACGTATATTTCGTTATCTGAAGGGCACTCGAGATCTTGGTCTCTGGTATCCTAAAGAAACTTCTTTTGACTTGACTGCATTTTTCTGATGCTGACCATGCTGGATGTATGCTGGATCGCAAGAGTACATCTGGAAGTGTTCACTTTCTGGGAGATAAATTGGTGAGCTGGTCTTCACGGAAGCGAAATTGTGTGTCTCTTTCAACTGCAGAGGCATAATATGTTGATGCTGCAAGCTGCTTATCCCAGGTAATTTGGATGCAATCACAATTAAAAGATTATGGCTTTTCATACAGCCGTATTCCTTTATATTGTGATTCACGAAGTGCAATTGCAATTTCATGCAATCCTGTTCAACATTCCAAAACTAAACATATTGATCTTCGATATCATTTTATAAAATATCATGTTGAACACGGTAATGTGGAATTGTACTTCGTTTCAACTGATTTTCAATTAGCTGATTTGTTTACCAAGGCTTTAAAAACGTTTTAATTTTCTTGTGTCTAAACTTGGTATGCTAAATCTAAAAGCTTAAACCGTTTTTTTTTTGTTACAATAACGATGGCTTTCAAGTACATCCGCTTGAAACCCGCTCATAATCTGTTAATCACATAAATGTTAAAACTCTTTCCCACCCCTCTAAATCTATAAATTTTTCACTACCTTTATTTTGTCGAGGGGGAGAAATATTAATTCTAGGGGGAGAATTAGTATTTCCGGGGGGAAAAACTTTCTTATATCAATACTTATATACTCGTTTGAAAAAAAATTTAATCGATAAATTTTTTTTTCTCAAAAGACATTACCTTCCCATGGTTTGCAAGAACCGACCTTACCTTCCAAGGGAAATATTTTTTAGCCGATTGGTGAATGTGAGGGTATAAGTCTAGGGTATAGATTTAGGTGAGTGCAAGGTGATGTGAAAACATGATAATATCAAGAAAACACACCTTTGAGTGCATCCTAAACCATCCATAAACCGGGTATCCTCACAACAATGTTATCATTCATGTGTTGAATGTTTCACTAGACTTAACTGGCCCAGTCAAGCATTTGCACTCCACCACCGACCACTCAGATTCCTCTCAATAGGAATTTGTTTCAATTCATCAGGGGACGTAGCACATAACCTATCGACTGCTCATTCGGAGTATGTTGGTATTGAAATCATTAACCTCCTGCCCTGGGTTACGTCTTTATTCAATGCACAGTTTGTCTAGATTTCACCGCCAAATATTTCCAATATTAGGACACATACACTATTGAAAATGAATCTTCGTGAATTCATCAGAACACTCATAGTGGCATCACGATCTGGTGCTTCACGAGGATTGAGTGGAAATCCTGCTAGAGCTAAAATCGGGCCAACTCTAACTGCATGTCACACATTTAAATCAACGGTTATGCAAACGACTATCGATTCATACGGTGTGTTAACGGATACTCTATGTGAGTCCGGTATTACCTTAGTTGTTCAAGTTGTTGTGCCTAAATTTGATATCTTAAAGGCAACAACTTATGCCGGAAACACATAAATTTTTCCGATGAAAATCCATGTAAATTCATTCTTACGACGAAACATCATATATGCTGATAATTTGCACATGAGCGTTATAGTTCACTCTCAAATTACTAGTATGATCTGCTATAACCGGCATGATCTTCCCCAGGAGCCACCTACAATATAGGACAAATTGTAAGGGTACATAGGTCTAGGTGTGCAGAATCAAGTATCACGTGATCTTGATTGGGGTGCGATGAGATAAAACTTGAGATGGGGAATGTAGAATGGGGTACAATTCAGCTAAACATGGTAAAATGAAATGAGGGTGTAGTCGAAAATTGAAAAATTAAGCTTGAGTGCGGAGGGTGTAACAGGGTTAAAGAAATCGAAAAACCCTTTCCAAACCATTTAAAAGCCGGGTTGCCATGTCTCTATCAGATTGCATGTGTTCCTCTCTGATATTGAAATAGACATCATGGGCCCAGTGATGCAATGCACAACCCCCCAGCTACTCAAGTATTTCTTAAAAAGTACTTGTTTCATTTTCACGGAGACAAGCTCATATGCTATCGACATCTCACTTGGAGATTGTTGATATTGAACAAGAGGACAAGTCTCTACAGTCCTCGCCTTCGTTTGTCCACTAATTGAGTCTAGAACCGAAATACACTTTTAGGACACAGGCAAAATACCAAACTTATCTTTGTGATAAAGCCAGAACATTCATAGTGATACCAAAATTATTGGTATTCCACGATGATTGAATGGAAATCCTACCAGTGCTAACATCTACGCCAACGCTGAACGTAGGTCACACAGTTTTTGTAACTGTTGTGTTAGCGGGTAATCTATGTGATCCCGGTTTCCATGTTCGATTCCATGTACATTTTTATGACTGTACTCCAACGCTATCAACAACAGTCAGGATTTCAGATGATAAACACGAGACTGTTCTTTTATGTCATCTACAATGGTCCTTGAGATTCAACGATAAAATATTTGATCGTATGTCTTCATAATCAATATCGATCTGGTTTATCTGATGAAATGTGTTATATATTGATTCAATCAAAAAATGAATATATCATTATTCAACACATTTTTCTCCTCGAGCTTCGAAGATTCTTTATTTTTCCAACTCGAAGAACTTCAACTTTTACATGATGATTCCGATAAAACTTGTCCATCATGAGGGGGAGAAAATATTACATAAGTTCTTATTAGGGGAGAATATATTAGCTCAGTTTACTTCGCATTAAAAGACATATGCACCGGTTAAGGGGGAGTAAACAAGAAACCAAAGATCAGTTAAGAAGTTAAGAAATAATTGTTCGGTTGAGGGGGAGCGTAAACTTCATCAACATTTTACCCTAACAACAATTATCAATAATTAAATCGACAAAGCCACAACTTCAACAAAAGACTTCCGCTACAAAACTACTCTATCTATGGGTCTACATTTTCGTCGATTTACATTTGGGAAAAAGAAGAAACCGAGACACTCACAGAAATGTCAAACCACAAATTCTCATCCATTTCCATCCGAAATTTAATCGTTTAACTCATTCTTTCCAAATTCCATAACAACCATATCCATTCAAAAGCTTAACTGTTCAAATCTGTTGTTTCATTCAAAATACAATTTACCCACATTCATTCGAATCTTATATATACATATCATTCGTTCCTACATACAAAACATTCACATTTCAGTTCAAATTCTAACCGATACAAATCATTCTTACCAAAATATACACACACATCCAAAACTCTTGTTAGGATTAAATATGTTGTATCAAATAGTATAGGGACTAGTTGTGTAACATTGTCTAAATGATAAACTAGTCATAAGCCTAAAACAATGTAATTAGGCTTAGTTAGTGGTTAATTAAGCATGTTTAGAAGGGAGGTATAAATACCTATCATGTTGACTTAATGAAAAAGCTCTCCTCTCATTAATTGGATTATCATTTGAAAGCTACAAACTCCCTCCATCTTTCTCTCTCAACTTACACATAGTGAAACACCAAGAACACACACACTTTATTCTTCAATCTCACTCAACAACATTTATTTCTCCTGCTACTCTTTATGGAATTGTAAATTTGATTGTTAAAACGGATAAAACTGGCAAAAAGGTTTATTTTGATAGAAAAACTAATACACCAATTTCTCAATATGATACACGATATTTTGTTAGAAAAGAAGCTCCTTGTGGTCGACGACATGATGTTCTTCATAAAAATGGTTCAATCATTCATTCATGTACCATTTGTTATCCAGAACCCTGCAAAACAATGCTCGCTTTATCTCAAAAATCACCAACTACACATTCTTCTCCTAAATTTCCAAAATCTGTGTATCGTGTAGTTTCTGCAAATAACTCTCCAAAATCAGTTAATAATGTAGTTTCTACACATCAATCGTCAACATCAGTTTATCGCGTAGTTTCTAAATCGCCAAAATCGCAAAAATCACCAAAATCGTTTTATCGCGTTGTGAATGTACCTAAATCGTCAAAATCATTTTATCGCATTGTGTCTCCACCGAAATCGGCAAAATCTGGTTCCTCAACTTCATCTCCCAAGCAAAAACAAAAACCATCCACGTTTGTTAAATATACATTGATTAAAAATGAACAATCAAACTGGATTTTACATTCTCCTGAGAAATCCTTAAAATGGTCTATCAAATTAACACACCCAGAATTGCCTCCTTGCAGTTCTCCACAACTCTAAATTCATACCATTTTTAATATTCTTCATAAAACATTTTTACTAATCGTGTAGGACCCATATCTGATTGGATACCTTTTTGTTTTAATTGTTTTATGTAGATTATTTGGTATCTTGATTCTGGTTGTTCAAGACACATGACCGGAAACAAGAACTTATTAACGAATTTTAGAGGCAAATATTTGGGTACTCTTCGTTTTAGGAATGACCATTTAGCCGCTATTATGGGTATTGGAGATATAATCCGTCACAATTTAATCATCCGGAATGTGACCTATGTTGAAGATCTTGCACACAATCTTTTTAGTAGTGGTCAATTCTGTGATAAAACTTTGGAAGTAAATTTTCAAACAAAGAAATATGTTGTTCGCACCTATGATGGCGAAGAACTTCTTACTGGAACTCGCGAGACAAATCTGTTTACTATCAATCTAAATGAAGTAGTTCCACTTGACGAAGTATGCTTAATGTCAACAGCATCATCAGATGAATCTTGGTTATGGCACTGTCGTCTCTCTCACCTTAATTTCAAAAATATCAACAAATTGGTAAAAGGTGGCCATGTATCTGGTCTTCCAGATGTTAAATTTGTTAAAGATCATCTTTGTTCGTCGTGCGATATGGGCAAAATAATTAAAAAATCTCATAAGCCAAAACCAGTTCAAAGTACTTCAAAACCGCTTGAATTACTTCATATGGACTTATGTGGTCCCATGAGCGTTCAAACATTAGCCGGTAAACGGTATGTAATGGTGATTGTTGATGATTATTCTCGATATACATGGGTTTATTTCTTGCGTTCAAAAGATGAAGCAGCTAATATCATCATAGCCTTCATCAAGAAAACTCAAACAAATTTGGATTTAATACTTCATACCATTCGTACTGATAATGGGACTGAATTCAAAAATCAAACTTTAGATTCTTTTCTTAAATCAGTTGGTATAACCCATCAATTTTCCGTTGCCCGAACACCTCAACAAAACGGGGTTGTTGAACGAAGAAATCGTACCTTGGTTGAAGCTGCTCGTACCATGCTTTCATTTTCTAAACTCCCATTATCTCTTTGGGCAGAAGCTATTAGTACGGCATGTTTCACTCCAAATCGTTCAATCATCAATAAAACCCACAACAAAACACCATATGAACTGATCAATAATCGCATTCCCAATGTTAAATTTTTCCATATTTTTGGGAGTCGTTGCTTCATTCTGAATGATAAAGACAAATTGAACAAATTTGATAAAAAAGCTGATGAAGGAATTTTTGTTGGATACTCACGTGAATCTGCTTCTTATAGAGTATATAATCGGTCAAAACGGACGATTAGAGAAAGTGTTAATGTTAATTTTGATGAAACCTTTCCTCTAGATTCATTAAGTTCAAATGTTGAAAATCCTTCACCTTCATCGTCGCCTTCTACATCTGAAAATGATTTAGATATATTGTTTGAACATTTTTATGATGATTATCATAACATCTGACATACATTACTTGAGGAGGTTGGCGTTCCATTTCCAACAGTAGCCGATGTTCAAAGCATTACAGTACCTGAAATGCAAAATTCAAGTTCTAATGATTCTCCATCTCTTACATCTGCTGCTCTAAATAACAATTTTTCTCCTACAAATTCTGTTTCCCCTTTGCAAAATCAATCATCTCCGGACGATTCCCCACCAACGGATAATCAATCATCTCCGGTCAATTCCTCACCTTCTGGTCAAGCTGCTACTTCTTTAGATTTATCTTTAGTTCCAGCCCAACCTCCACCTTTGGTGATTGATTTCTCAAAATTCAACGTTCAACGTGTAGATCCTCCACCTTCTACATCAAATATTCAAACTGCGATAATCCCTCATCCTAAATTCACTGATACCTCAAACATCATTGCTGGTCAACTACCACTTCCACATTCTCTTAAATGGATAAGAGAGCATCCTTTACATCAGATAATCGGTGATCCTGAATCTTCTGTTCAAACCCGTAGAGCCACTGCTGATGAATGTCCTTTTTCTGCATTTTTTAAGCTCTAATGAACCAAAGAAGGTCAGTGAAGCTCTCTTCGACCCAGACTGGATTCTTGCTATGCAAGAAGAAATCAATCAATTTGAAACATTAAAAGTTTGCCATCTTGTTCCAAAACCACCCAGAAAATATGTAATAGGTACTAAGTGGATATTCAAAAACAAGAATGATGAGAATGAGATTGTAATTCGTAATAAAGCACGTCTCGTTGCGAAAGGATATGCTCAACAGGAGGGTACTGACTTTGAAGAAACGTTTGTTCCTGTTGCACGAATAGAAGCCATTCGAATATTCTTGGCATATGCAGCACATAAGAATTTTACTATCTATCAAATGGATGTAAAAACTGCATTTTTAAATGGCATTCTCAAAGAAGAAGTGTTCATTCATCAACCCAAAGGTTTTGTAGATCCCCACTTGCCTAATCATGTTTATATTCTCGACAAAGCTTTGTATGGCATGAAACAAGCTCCTCGGGCGTGGTATGATGTACTATCAAATTCTTAGTTGAGTCTGGTTTTTCAAAAGGAAACATCGATACAACACTTTTCATCAAATGACAAGGGGCAGATATAGATCTCATTCAAATTTATGTCGATGATATCATTTTTGGATCTAGAAATCCCAAATACTGCAAGAAGTTCTCTGATCTTATGGTTAAACGTTTTGAGATGAGCATGATGGGTGAAATGAATTTCTTTCTTGGTCTTCAAGTTCGCCAATTACCTACCGGGATCTTCATCAATCAATCCAAGTATATCACTGATCTCTTGAAGAAATATCTCATGGATGATCGTAAACCAATTCCGACGCCGATGTCACCTGGTTCTAAATTGCATGCTGATCCTGATGGTAAACTTGTAGACATTACACATTATCGGGGGATGATCGGATCCTTGCTATATCTCACTTCGAGTCGACCAGACATTATGTTCTCTACTTGCATATGTGCTCGGTATCAGGCTGCTCCTAAAGAATCACATCTTCAAGCAGTCAAACGTATATTTCGTTATCTGAAGGGCACTCGAGATCTTGGTCTCTGGTATCCTAAAGAAACTTCTTTTGACTTGACTGCATTTTTCTGATGCTGACCATGCTGGATGTATGCTGGATCGCAAGAGTACATCTGGAAGTGTTCACTTTCTGGGAGATAAATTGGTGAGCTGGTCTTCACGGAAGCGAAATTGTGTGTCTCTTTCAACTGCAGAGGCATAATATGTTGATGCTGCAAGCTGCTTATCCCAGGTAATTTGGATGCAATCACAATTAAAAGATTATGGCTTTTCATACAGCCGTATTCCTTTATATTGTGATTCACGAAGTGCAATTGCAATTTCATGCAATCCTGTTCAACATTCCAAAACTAAACATATTGATCTTCGATATCATTTTATAAAATATCATGTTGAACACGGTAATGTGGAATTGTACTTCGTTTCAACTGATTTTCAATTAGCTGATTTGTTTACCAAGGCTTTAAAAACGTTTTAATTTTCTTGTGTCTAAACTTGGTATGCTAAATCTAAAAGCTTAAACCGTTTTTTTTTTTGTTACAATAACGATGGCTTTCAAGTACATCCGCTTGAAACCCGCTCATAATCTGTTAATCACATAAATGTTAAAACTCTTTCCCACCCCTCTAAATCTATAAATTTTTCACTACCTTTATTTTGTCGAGGGGGAGAAATATTAATTCTAGGGGGAGAATTAGTATTTCCGGGGGGAAAAACTTTCTTATATCAATACTTATATACTCGTTTGAAAAAAAATTTAATCGATAAATTTTTTTTTCTCAAAAGACATTACCTTCCCATGGTTTGCAAGAACCGACCTTACCTTCCAAGGGAAATATTTTTTAGCCGATTGGTGAATGTGAGGGTATAAGTCTAGGGTATAGATTTAGGTGAGTGCAAGGTGATGTGAAAACATGATAATATCAAGAAAACACACCTTTGAGTGCATCCTAAACCATCCATAAACCGGGTATCCTCACAACAATGTTATCATTCATGTGTTGAATGTTTCACTAGACTTAACTGGCCCAGTCAAGCATTTGCACTCCACCACCGACCACTCAGATTCCTCTCAATAGGAATTTGTTTCAATTCATCAGGGGACGTAGCACATAACCTATCGACTGCTCATTCGGAGTATGTTGGTATTGAAATCATTAACCTCCTGCCCTGGGTTACGTCTTTATTCAATGCACAGTTTGTCTAGATTTCACCGCCAAATATTTCCAATATTAGGACACATACACTATTGAAAATGAATCTTCGTGAATTCATCAGAACACTCATAGTGGCATCACGATCTGGTGCTTCACGAGGATTGAGTGGAAATCCTGCTAGAGCTAAAATCGGGCCAACTCTAACTGCATGTCACACATTTAAATCAACGGTTGTGCAAACGACTATCGATTCATACGGTGTGTTAACGGATACTCTATGTGAGTCCGGTATTACCTTAGTTGTTCAAGTTGTTGTGCCTAAATTTGATATCTTAAAGGCAACAACTTATGCCGGAAACACATAAATTTTTCCGATGAAAATCCATGTAAATTCATTCTTACGACGAAACATCATATATGCTGATAATTTGCACATGAGCGTTATAGTTCACTCTCAAATTACTAGTATGATCTGCTATAACCGGCATGATCTTCCCCAGGAGCCACCTACAATATAGGACAAATTGTAAGGGTACATAGGTCTAGGTGTGCAGAATCAAGTATCACGTGATCTTGATTGGGGTGCGATGAGATAAAACTTGAGATGGGGAATGTAGAATGGGGTACAATTCAGCTAAACATGGTAAAATGAAATGAGGGTGTAGTCGAAAATTGAAAAATTAAGCTTGAGTGCGGAGGGTGTAACAGGGTTAAAGAAATCGAAAAACCCTTTCCAAACCATTTAAAAGCCGGGTTGCCATGTCTCTATCAGATTGCATGTGTTCCTCTCTGATATTGAAATAGACATCATGGGCCCAGTGATGCAATGCACAACCCCCCAGCTACTCAAGTATTTCTTAAAAAGTACTTGTTTCATTTTCACGGAGACAAGCTCATATGCTATCGACATCTCACTTGGAGATTGTTGATATTGAACAAGAGGACAAGTCTCTACAGTCCTCGCCTTCGTTTGTCCACTAATTGAGTCTAGAACCGAAATACACTTTTAGGACACAGGCAAAATACCAAGCTTATCTTTGTGATAAAGCCAGAACATTCATAGTGATACCAAAATTATTGGTATTCCACGATGATTGAATGGAAATCCTACCAGTGCTAACATCTACGCCAACGCTGAACGTAGGTCACACAGTTTTTGTAACTGTTGTGTTAGCGGGTAATCTATGTGATCCCGGTTTCCATGTTCGATTCCATGTACATTTTTATGACTGTACTCCAACGCTATCAACAACAGTCAGGATTTCAGATGATAAACACGAGACTGTTCTTTTATGTCATCTACAATGGTCCTTGAGATTCAACGATAAAATATTTGATCGTATGTCTTCATAATCAATATTGATCTGGTTTATCTGATGAAATGTGTTATATATTGATTCATTCAAAAAATGAATATATCATTATTCAACACATTTTTCTCCTCGAGCTTCGAAGATTCTTTATTTTTCCAACTCGAAGAACTTCAACTTTTACATGATGATTCCGATAAAACTTGTCCATCATGAGGGGGAGAAAATATTACATAAGTTCTTATTAGGGGAGAATATATTAGCTCAGTTTACTTCGCATTAAAAGACATATGCACCGGTTAAGGGGGAGTAAACAAGAAACCAAAGATCAGTTAAGAAGTTAAGAAATAATTGTTCGGTTGAGGGGGAGCGTAAACTTCATCAACATTTTACCCTAACAACAATTATCAATAATTAAATCGACAAAGCCACAACTTCAACAAAAGACTTCCGCTACAAAACTACTCTATCTATGGGTCTACATTTTCGTCGATTTACATTTGGGAAAAAGAAGAAACCGAGACACTCACAGAAATGTCAAACCACAAATTCTCATCCATTTCCATCCGAAATTTAATCGTTTAACTCATTCTTTCCAAATTCCATAACAACCATATCCATTCAAAAGCTTAACTGTTCAAATCTGTTGTTTCATTCAAAATACAATTTACCCACATTCATTCGAATCTTATATATACATATCATTCGTTCCTACATACAAAACATTCACATTTCAGTTCAAATTCTAACCGATACAAATCATTCTTACCAAAATATACACACACATCCAAAACTCTTGTTAGGATTAAATATGTTGTATCAAATAGTATAGGGACTAGTTGTGTAACATTGTCTAAATGATAAACTAGTCATAAGCCTAAAACAATGTAATTAGGCTTAGTTAGTGGTTAATTAAGCATGTTTAGAAGGGAGGTATAAATACCTATCATGTTGACTTAATGAAAAAGCTCTCCTCTCATTAATTGGATTATCATTTGAAAGCTACAAACTCCCTCCATCTTTCTCTCTCAACTTACACATAGTGAAACACCAAGAACACACACACTTTATTCTTCAATCTCACTTGAATCTTCATGGATTAGCTTGATCTCAGTGTATTATGTTCTATCAAGTGGTATCAGAGCAAAATCTCTCTTTGAGAAGATCCAATTTCGAGATAGAATCATCCAGATCTGAGATATTTTTGAAGAAAAGTTTGTTCGTCATTGAAAATTAATTCAAGAATTTTTGTGTTCAAATCAATGAATTGATCAGAGATTCACGTTTCTCCATGGTTTCTAAGCATAATAGAATCAAAATTCGATTCATTCCATCAACAATCAACTGGAATTTGATGATTTTTGTGAAAAAGTGAAAAAGTTCAAAATCTACTGAAAATCGAAGAATTGAAGCTATTGGGTTATGGATTGAATAAAGTGATCAGATCAAAGTGTTAGCAATTGGATTTCGAACAGTTAGCAAAAAGAATCAATGAAATCGGTCAAGTTTTGAGCAAAATCGAATCAGAAAGGTGAAGAAAGAGTGCGTATTGTCGTACGTACCGTTCGAGCTCAACGACGAAGAACAAGTTCGGCCACTTGTAATTCGGCCCAAGTTCGGCCCGAAGTAAGTAGTTCGGCCCGAGTTTTAATTTATAAGAACTTGTTCGATATAGGCCCAAGTTCGGCCCGAAGAACATGGTTGTTAATAAGAAGTTCGACATAAGCCCAAGTTTGGCCCGAAGAACTTAATCACAACAAGTTCGTGTAACGACCCGAATTTTGTGTTAAATAAATTATGAAAAAAATATGATAAATAAGGATAAATTATTTAAAGAACGTAGGAATTGGTTTCGTGTCATTTGGATATCGTATGAGAAAGTTATGGACAAATCCATGTCGAAGGAAACTACAAAAAATGCAGCCTGGGCTGCATAGCAGAAATAGCGACGTGATTTGGAGATAGCGACGCGATTTTTCGTCGCAAAACAGAAATCCGAAATCGCGTTTGGGGGTTATATCTCGACTTATAGATAGCGACGGAAATAGCGATGCGATCGGCATTTAGCGACGCGATCTTTGGTCGCTGGTAGCATTAAAAAGCGGGTTTCAAGTCATAAATGCATCTCACAAACCCTAGTTTCTCTCCCAACGACCTTGTATACGTTTTTGAGTGTAAAACATCATTTGGAGCCGATTTCTTCATCAAATCTCGTGATTCTTCACTCCTAGTTGAAGATTAAAGGTAAATCTTCACTCCTCCATCTTTGTAGCTCAAGATCTATGGATCTTGAAGCTTGGGGTTTGAAACCCTAGTTCTTGGGGTTATGGGTTATGGTGAAATAAATGATGTATACACTTAATAGATGGTATTTTAACAAGGGAAACAAGTGTATTATTAAGATTGGTATGAATCTTAAGGGTTGGTTAAACTAGGATTTGGTAAATCACCAAAATTGGGAGAATGAGATTGTAAGTGGTATCTAGAGATAAATGGATACATTATTAGTAGTATGTGATGTTGAACATCTTGTGATTGTTGTATTAGGCTTTTGGTGAAGTCTTGGAAAGTTGATTGTTAGAGCAAGGAAATTGGCGTAAAGAATACGGTTGGAACATTATTTGCTAAGGTGAGTACGTGTGGACTTTACTGGGTACATAGCCATTGAAATATTTTATATGTGTGTTTGGTCTATTTGCTTAATTGTGTATACTATTAGTATGTAGAGTTAGTTATATATTATTATGAATATTAAAACTAACTTGTTTGATGATTAACGATATAGCCAAGGGCTTAGATGGAATAACTCGAGAAGTTATGATGAGTGATAGATTGGCGGTGAATCGGGGGATCCCCGGTCACTTTGGATGGGGCGGATTGGGCGTCGACCCATGGACCATCATGTGATAGGAGGCTTGCTAACCGGACGTGATCCTGCTAGAAGTCGGGTAACGGTAGATTGGGCGATTCCCTCTTGCCGTTATCATAAGGCTTATTAAGGCGGGGGATCCCCGATTAATAAGTACGTGAGATGACGGGTTATTTGGAGATGTTCCAGATAACTAGATAGACTTGCTAGGGAGGCAAGAATGATAGAGTTCACAATAGGGTGACTAGACGTATGATGACGAGATGTATATATATATATATATATATATATATATATATATATATATATATATATATATATATATATATATATATATATATATATGTTTATATATAATGTGATACTTGTTTGTTTTATCGGGGTCTAAACCCATGTAGCTCACGAGATATTTTTGTGTCTCACGTACTCCTTGATGTTTTTGCTATGTACTCAGGTTCGGGATCGAAGATATAGGTACGCAAGGATAGAGATATGCGGGGCCTAGAATAGAAGAACATTAGAGTGGATTTATACTTAGCTTTGATTTTGATATATTTTGTAACACCGAAACTTTATACTCTGATTTCATACCAAAGGTTTTTGTAAATCCGTATTTTTGGAACGGTTCTTCTATTTATAAACAATATGTTTTGGCAAATGTTTTGTTTTAAAAATTGAGGTGTTACAGTTCGGCCCGAAGTTAAGAAGTTCGGCCCAACAAGTTCGGCCCATTATTGAAAACCCAAGTTTGGCTTCTCTCATGTTCGACCATAGTTTGGCTTCTCTCATGTTCGACCATAGTTCGGCTTCTCTCATGTTCGATCTTCCCAAAGTTCGTCATCAAGCTTTAAATCACAGATTCATGATTCGATCACAAGATTAACAAACGATCTTGACTCAAATCAACTGCTCGATTCCTATTGATCGACTTCAGGAGTTCGGCTATTCACCTCAGATTCAATCAAAACATAATTTGAGAGTAAAATCCAATCGAATCATAATTGATTTTTGATTCCGACTTAAAGATTACCAATTAAAAAAACTTCAAATTGGTTAAAATCTGAACTGCTCGTTATCAATTCCGATTTCAACCTTGATTCTGATCTCAACAATCAATTAAGTGTTCGAGTCTAAATCATGAACATCAGTGTTCGGCTTTGACCAATTTCATTGAAGATCCCGATTTGCATACAGAAATTGTTCATTCTGGTGTTCATTCGTTCGACAGATTGTTTGATAGTCTTGGAAACAGAAATTATTTCTGTCTTAGACTAATAAGTCTAATAAATCCAACGAAGACTTCGGCTTGTTTGCTTCCGATGCAATTTTGTTTTGTGGCCCAAATCAATTACATTTTTTAATCATTTCAATTAAGACATTTAAGCCCAAAACGCAATCTAAGCCCAAACTCAGATTATAACCTGTTTACATTTTCAAGCCCAATAAATCCAAATTCAAGATTAAACCAAATTTCGTTTAACCCAAGATTATAATACAAGCCCAAAATATAAAAAGCCCAAGCTGATATCTGATATTTGTATCAAAAGCCCAATACAACTTCAATTTTTCTTCAAACTTTAAACCAACAAACCCTATTCAACTTTTAAACCGAAAAACGCAAACTATATTTGTACAAATTTTAAAATGACGTCAAGAGATGCTCTTTCTATCGGAATAGATCTCAAACCTCCGGTTTTATACCGAGGTGAATACGCACAGTGGAAGAAACGATTCCTCCACTTTATCAAAAATCAAGAACTGGCAACTGATATACTTGACTCACTAGAAAATGGTGTCGCGGTATTTTACGAGGATGTAATAGCTGCACCAAATGCAACTCCACCAGTCCTTGGAGGTCGAACTCCGCTTCCTCCGGCTCGATACAATGCTCAACAAAAACAACGAGCTAAAGCAGATCTACAATCTTTTTCATTCATACTTCAGAGTTTACCGAATGAGATTTATAACAGCTTGGACAGTTTAGAAACCGGTAAAGAGATGTGCGATGAAATTAGAAAACAAATGGAAGGCACAATTTTAGGAAATAAAGCCAAAATGGTGACCACTTTGAATGCATACCAATCATTTAAAGATTCCACCGGGGAAGAATTAGAGAGCACATATCATCGGTATTGCAATTTATTGAATGAACTTCGAAGGAATAATTTGAAGAAAGAAAATCTTGAGATCAACATAAAGTTCATCAATAGTCTTCTTCCAGAGTGGGCCACGTTTGGAAACAGTGCCATGCAACATAAAGATCTGAGCTCAGTTGATGTGCATGAACTGTATGAGTATATACTTCAAAATGCTCCAATGGTGAAAGACATAGTCAAAACTAAACAAGAAAATGCAAACACTCTTGATACTCTTGCTCTTCTTACAAGACAATACCAGTCTAATTCATCTGGTAAACTGAAAGAAAAATCAGACGAACCTGTAAAAGATACAAAAGAAGAAATGGAGAACGAATTAGAACAACTGTTGCAAGCTATGTCTTTCATCTCAAGATATGAGAAAAAATATTACTCAACTCCAACAAACAACAATCAGAGATCTTCATCCACTTTCAAGTCTGCACCATCTGCTTCAAACACATCTGACAAACCCACAATCACACCTTTGGATCCTACAAAGAAATGTTATAACTGTGGACTTCCTGGTCATTTCTCCTGAGACTGTAAGAAACCTAAAGTTCGGGATTCTGAATACTTTAAACGCAAGATGTTAATGGCCAAGCAGATTGAGTCAGGCAAGGTATTATTATCAGAAGATCTTCAATGGATGGAAGACTCAAAGCCTGAGGATGAAGAACATTCAGCAAATCTATGCTTTATGGCACGTGAAAATGCTGAGATTTCTGAACGCTTAAATGAAGATGCCAACAAAGAAATAGAGGTAATTAATTCTTTCTTGTCTCATTCTTCACATGTAATTGATTCTGAAAATTGTTTTGCAACGAACCAGATTTCTGAAATTGACTCTTTACAACAGAACCTTTTGAATGAAAAAGAATTAAATACTATACTCCAACAAAGTTTAGCTGATTTAGAAAACGAAAATGAACAAATTGTTGATCATAATACACAACTTGTTCATATTATTAAACAAAATAAAAATTTTGAGAAAAAGAATCTGACGTTACAAAATCAAATATCAGAACTGAGTGTTAAATATGAGACTGATATTCAACATTTGTCTCATACTATTTCTGAAAAAGATATTGAAATAACCAATCTTAAAAGCACACAAAGTTCCACATCTAAAGCAGACAATGATAAATATTACAAGTTATACATTGAAACATGGAATGAATATCAAATCACTAAAAACTGGTTGGAACGTAAACAAAAAGAATTTGATGATAATGAGAATCAATTTAAATCTTTAAACACACAAATGAAAGAATTATCAGAAACCCTTCATGAAAATGACATTCAAACATCACGAGAATTAAATAGCAAACAAAATGTCATACATCAACTTCAAAATGATAAAATTCAACTTTCTTCCCACGTCAAAAATCTTGAAGAAATAATTGCTAAACGAGGACAAACCGATCAAACTATTCACTTGAACAAGCCTAAAGATTTCAAATATTTCAATTCACGAGAAGGTCTGGGAGCTAACAATCCTGAATATCTGAAGATGGCTTGTAATGTGCTTCCAACACTGTATGATTCCAAATACATACATGTTGATGTTTGGCAGAGTTTCCTTCGCATGACAGATGAGGAAGAAGAAATTGAAGCGTTTAACAGAGCTAAAACGGAGAATGCACAAATTAGTTTCAATTATAATGAATTAAATAAAACATATGAATCTAAAAAGGCAAATTTTAAAAATGATGATTATTTTCCAATTATTACACCGGAAGAATTTGAGATAAAGGGTAATGTTGTGCTTCAACAAAAAGTAACACGCAAGATTTATATACCCTCTCTTATTCTTGAAAAGAAAATCTGCCAGCTGGAAACTGAAATAGATGAAACTCATAAGGCATTTGACAATGAAAAATCTGCCTTACAATCAAAAATTCATAATTTAGAAGATAAAATTGTGGAATTAAAATCAGTTAAGCCAACATCAGTCAATGAAAATTTCTCTACTCCTAAAATTCCAACTATTTTAAAAAGAAATGCTAATTCCACTATTTCAAAAAGAAACGCTAATTTCACTGTTTTAAATTTTTCAGATAAAATTTTAAATTCCAAGCTTAAGACGCCAATGCAAGACAGGATGAAAGAAGTTTAGCAGTCTCCGAAGTCTAGTATGCTTAAGTCAAATGAGCTTAAGAAGTCTAGATCTTCCTCGTTTTTCGCTTCTTCTTTTTCAAATTCTAATAAATGTAATAACTCAACAACATTTATTTCTCCTGCGTATACACGTTATGGAATTGTCTATGATTCAGCAATTTATCGTCCTGTTATTTTTGTTGTGAATGGTGTTAATTTGATTGTTAAAACAAATAAAAATGGTAATAAGGTTTATTTTGATAGAAAAACTGATACACCAATTTCTCAATATGATACACGATATTTTGTTAGAAAAGATGCTCCTTGTGGTCGACGACATGATGTTCTTCATAAAAATGGTTCAATCATTCATTCATGTACCACTTGTTATCCAGAACCTTGCAAAACAATGCTCGCTCTATCTCACACATCTCCACCTACACGTTCTTCTCTTAATCCTTCAAAATCTGTTAATCATGAAGTTTCTGCAAATAACTCTCCTAAATCAGTTAATCGTGTAGTTTCTTCACCCAACTCTTCAACATCCGCATCTACACCACAATCCGTTTATACACCTAAATCGACAAAATCAGTATATCGTGTGGTTTCTATACCTAAACCAACAATATCATTTTATCGCATTGTGACTCCAACTAAATCATCCAAATCCGGTTCTTCGACTTCCTCTCCAAAACAATCCAAATTTGTTAAATATACATGGATCAAAAATGAACATTCAAACTGGATTTCACAATCTCCAGAGCAATCTTTTAAATGGTCTATCAAATTAACACATTTAGAACTGCCTCCTTGCAGTTCTCCAAATCTCTAAATTCAAATCATATCGACTAATTCTTCATAAAACATGTTTTACTAATCGTATATGACCCATATCTGATTGGGTACCTTTTTGTTTTAATTGTTTTATGTAGAATTTATGGTATCTTGATTTTGGTTGTTCAAGACACATGACCAGAAACAAAAATTTATTAACAAATTTTAGAGACAAATATTTGGGTACTGTTAGGTTTGGTAATGACCACTTAGCTGCTATTATGGGTATTGGAGATATCATTCGACACAATTTAATCATCCGAAATGTGACCTATGTTGAAGATCTCGCTCATAATCTTTTTAGTATCGGTCAATTTTGTGATAAAACATTAGAAGTTAATTTTCGTACAAAGAAATGTGTTGTTCGTACCTATGATGGTGAAGAACTTCTTACTGGAACTCGAGAGACAAATCTGTTTACTATCAATCTAAATGACGTAGTTCCACTTGAAGAAGTTTGCTTAATGTCAACAGCATCATCAGATGAATCTTGGTTATGGCACCGTCGCCTCTCTCATCTTAACTTGAAAACCATCAATAAGTTGGTGAAAGGTGGACATGTATCTGGTCTTCCAGATGTTAAATTTGAAAAAGATCATCTTTGTTCAAAGTACTTCAAAACCGCTTAAATTACTAAGAAGCCTCATAAGTCTAAACCAGTTCAAAGTACTTCAAAAGCGCTTAAATTACTTCATATGGACTTATGTGGACCCATGAGCGTTCAATCTTTAGCAGGCAAACGTTATGTGTTGGTTATTGTTGATGATTATTCTCGATACACTTGGGTTCATTTCTTACGCACAAAAGATGAAGCATCAAATGTAATCATATCCTTCATCAAGAAAACTCAAACAAATTTAGATTTAAAAGTAAATACCATTCGTACTGATAATGGAACTGAATTTAAAAATCAAGTTTTAGATTCTTTTCTTGACTCAGTTGGTATAACCCATCAATTTTCCGCTGCAAGAACACCTCAACAAAATGGGGTTGTTGAACGAAGAAATCGTACTCTAGTTGAAGCTGCTCGTACCATGCTTTCATATTCTAAACTCCCATTATCTCTTTGGGCAGAAGCCATAAGTACAGCATGTTTCACTCAAAATCGTTCAATCATCAACAAAGCATACAACAAAACTCCTTATGAACTGATCAATAATCGCATTCCAAATGTTAATTTTTTACATATTTTTGGGAGTCGTTGTTTTATCTTGAACGATAAAGATAAATTGAATAAATTTGATGAAAAAGCTGATGAAGGAATCTTTGTGGGATATTCAAGAGAATCCGCTTCTTATAGAGTATATAATCGGTCAAAACGGACGATTAGAGAAAGTGTTAACGTTATTTTTGATGAAACTTTTCCTATCATTTCATTAACTTCGAATGTTGAAATTCCTTCACCTTCCTCGTCGCCTTCTACATCTGAAAATGACTTAGATATCTTATTTCGACATTTTTATGATGATTATCATAATATTCGACATACTTTACTTGAGAAGGCAGGCATTCCATTTCCAACAGTAGCTGAAGTTCAATCTATTTCTGTACCTGATATTCATACTTCAAGTTCAACGGATTCTCCTTCTCTTACTTCTGCTACTCCAAATAAAGATTTTTCTCCTTCAGCGTCTGTTCCACAAAATGAAACCACATCATCTTCGTAAAATTCTTCACTTTTGCCACATCAATCATCTCCGGACGACTCCCCACCCATGAATAATCAATCATCACCTTCTGGTCAAGCTGCTACTTCTTTAGATTTATCTTTAGTTCCAGCACAACCTCCACCTTTGGTGATTGATTTCTCCAAATTCAACGTTCAACATGTTGATCCTCCACCGTCTACATCACTTGTTCAAACTGCAATAATTCCTCATCCTGAATTCACTGATACCTCAAATATCAATCCAGGTCAACTTCCACTTCCTCATTCTCTTAAATGGACAAGAGAGCATCCTTTACATCATATAATCAGTGATCCTGAATCTTCTGTTCAAACCCGTCGAGCTACTGCTGATGAATGTCAGTTTACTGGATTTTTAAGCTCGAATGAACCAAAGAAGGTCAGTGAGGCTCTCTTCGACCCAGACTGGATTCTTGCTATGCAAGAAGAAATAAATCAATTTGAAAGATTAAAATTTTGGCGTCTTGTTCCAAAACCACCTGGCAAATCTGTTATTGGTACAAAGTGGATTTTCAAAAACAAGAAGGATGAAAATGGAATTGTAATTCGTAACAAAGCACGTCTAGTTGCAAAAGGCTATGCTCAGCAGGAAGGCATTGATTTTGAAGAAACTTTTGCTCCTGTTGCACGAATAGAAGCCATTCGAATATTCTTGGCATATGCAGCACATAAGAATTTTACTATCTATCAAATGGATGTAAAAACTGCATTTTTAAATGGCATTCTCAAAGAAGAAGTGTTCGTTCATCAACCCGAAGGTTTTGTAGATCCACACATGCCTAATCATGTTTTTATCTCGACAAAGCTTTGTACGGTTTAAAACAAGCTCCTAGGGCGTGGTATGATGTATTATCCAAATTCTTAGTTGAATCTGGTTTTTCTAAAGGGAAAGTCGACACAACTCTCTTCATCAAACGTCAAGGGGAAGACATCGTTCTTATTCAAATTTATGCCGATGATATAATTTTTGGTTCTACAAATCCCAAATATTGCAAGAAGTTCTCTGATCTTATGGTTAAACGTTTTGAGATGAGCATGATGGGTGAAATGAATTTCTTTCTTGGTCTTCAAGTTCGCCAATTACCTACCGGGATCTTCCTCAATCAATCCAAGTATATCACTGATTTATTGAAGAAATATCTTATAGATGATTGTAAACCAATTTCGACGCCGATGTCGCCTGGTTCTAAATTGCATGCTGATCCGGATGGCAGACTTGTTAATATTACCCATTATCGGGGGATGATCGGATCCTTGTTATATCTGACTTCGAGTCGACCCGACATTATGTTCTCTACTTGCATATGTGCTCGGTATCAGGCAGCTCCTAAAGAATCCCATCTTCAAGCGGTTTAAACGAATATTTCGTTATCTGAAGGGCACTCGAGATCTTGGTCTCTGGTATCCTAAAGAAAATTCTTTTGACTTGACTGCATTTTCTGATGCTGATCATGTTGGATGCATGTTGGATCGAAAGAATACGTCTGGGAGTGTCCAATTTCTGGGAGATAAATTGGTGAGTTGGTCTTCACGGAAGCAAAATTGCGTGTCTCTTTCAACTGCAGAGGCAGAATATGTTGTTGCTGCAAGCTGCTTATCCCAGGTAATATGGATGCAATCACAATTAAAAGATTACGGCTTTTCATACAGTCGTATTCCTTTATATTGTGATTCTCGAAGTGCAATTGCAATTTCATGCAATCCTGTTCAACATTCCAAAACTAAACATATTGATCTTAGATATCATTTTATAGAAGATCATGTTGAACATGGTAATGTGGAATTGTACTTTGTTTCCACTGATTATCAATTAGCTGATTTGTTTACCAAGGCATTAGACGAAAAATGTTTTAACTTTCTTGTGTCTAAACTCGGTATGCTAAATCTAAAAGCTTAAACCGTTTTATTTTTCACATAATAAATTACTTATACATAATTCAGTGTATAACTCGCTTTTCAACATAATGGCTTTCAAATATATTAGTTTGAAACCCGTTCTTAACCAGATTTTCACATATTTGTAAAAACTCTTTCCCACCCCTCTTAAACTGTATATTTTTCATTACCTTTATTTTGTCGAGGGGGAGAAATATTAATTCTAGGGGGAGAATTAGTATTTCCAGGGGGAGAAACTTTCTTATATCAATACTTTTATACCCGTTTGATTTTTTTTAATCGATCAATTTTTTTTATCAAACGACAATACCTTCCTATGGTTTGCCAGAACAGGCCTAACCTTCCAAGGGAAATATTAGTCTAGGGTATAGATTTAGGTGAGTGCAGGGTGATGTGAAAACATGATAAAATTAAGAAAACACACCTTTGAGTGCATCCATACCGTCAATAAACCGGGCAACCTCACAAATTTGTGATCATTCACGTGTTGAATGATTCACCAGACTTAACTGGCCCAGTCAAGCATTTGCACTCCACCACCAACCACTCAGATTCCTCTCAAAAGGAATTTGTTTCAATTCATCAGGGGACGTAGTACATAATCTATCGACAACTCATTTGGAGTATGTTGGTATTTAAAATAATTAACCTTTTGTCCCGGGTTACGTCTTCAATTGAATGCACAATGTGTCTAGATCTCACCGTCAAATATTTCCAATTTAGGACACATACACTATTTCCAATCAAGTATCACGGGATCTTAATTGGGGTGCGCTGAGATAAAATTTGAGAGGGGGAATGTAGTATGGGGTGCAAATCAGCTATACATGGTAAAATGAAATGAGGGAGTAGTCGAAAAATGAAATAGTAAGCTTGAGTGAGGAGGGTGTGACAGGGTTATATAAAACGAAAAACCCTTTCCAAACGGATAAAAAGCCGGGTTGCCACGTCTCTATCAGATTGCATGTGTTGCTCTCTGATATTGAAATAGACATCATGGACCCAGTGATGTAATGCACAACCCCCCCAGCCACTCAAGTATTTCTTAAAAAGTACTTGTTTCATTTCCACGGAGACTATCTCATATGCTATCGACATCTCACTTGGAGATTGTTGATATTGAAATAGAGGACAAGCCTCTTCAGTCCTCGCCTTCGTTTGTCCACTAATTGAGTCTAGAACCGCAATACACTTTTAGGACACAAGGCATCATACCAAGCTTATCTTTGTGATAAAGCCGGAACATTCATAGTGATACCAACATTCTTGGTATTCCACGATGATTGAATGGAAATCCTACCAGTGCTATCATCTATTCCAACACTGAACGTAGGTCACACAGTTTGTGTAACTGTTGTGTCAACGGGTAATCTATGTGATCCCGGTTTGCCCTATTTGATTCGATCATTGAGATTAACTGCCAAACGATTTGAACGGATATCTACATCATCAACATAGGTTCGGTTTTCGATGATACAATGTGATGTATATTGATTCATTCAAAATATGAATATATCATTCTTCTTCACATTTTGTATCCATGGGCTTCGAAGATTTTCTTCATTTCTCCTCGACGAACTTCACATTTTTCATGATGATTCCGATAAATCTTCATCATCATGAGGGGGAGAAAATTTACTAAGAAGTTCAGTTTATGAAGTAAAATGCTTACAAGACTTAAGAGAATATATTAGCCCAGTTTACTCCACATCAAAAAGACATATGCACCGATTAAGGGGGAGTAAACAAGAAACCGAAGAAGATTTGTTGAAGAATAATTGTTTGTTTGAGGGGGAGCGCAAATCTTTTCCACATTTTTCTCTCAACAACAATTATCAATGATCATAAATCGACAAATCCACAACTTCGAGAAAAGACTTCCGCTACAAACAACTCTATCTATCTATGGGTCTACATTTTCGTCGATTTACATGAAATAATTTGTGAAGAAAAAGAAACCGACTCATCTTCAGAAATTTCTCACAAATTCTCAACATTTCCATTACAAATCTTAAACTGACAAATCATTTTATCCAAACCACAAATTCACATTCATATCCATCCAAAATCTAATCGTATAAATCATTCTTTCCAAATTCTATAACAACCATATCCATACAAAAGCAAAACTGTTCAAATCTTTTGTATTATACAAAATACAAATTATCCACATTCATTCAAATCTTAAATGTATATATCATTCTTTCCTATATACAAACATTCATACACACACACACATCCAATATCTTTAACTTTCAAATCATTCTTTTCATAATACAAACCATCATTATCCCATCCTCACAAACCTCTATCCAAAATTAAATCTCCAACATTTCTAAATCCCAGTCAAATCCTTACCGAACAGATGTTTCATTTCTAGAATTTTCAAATTTTTAAATATACTCGGTTGAAGGAAGACAGGGATGTAGTTCTAAAGCTCAAAAAGAGGGAGATTGGATAATGATAAAGACAGATCAAGTCAAGACTTCATGAAATCTTCAGAGATACTTTATATTGGTTGAAAAGCCGATTAAAAGTTTTATCTTATCTGATTACCAAAATCTGAAGCTGATTCTTCATTAAACCTACTCAACAGATATTCTAGTTTCAGATTTTGCTCGAAAAGAACACTTCAAGAACATGCTATCCAAACTATTGATACAAATGGGGAGATTGTTAGGATTAAATATGTTGTATCAAATAGTATAGGGACTAGTTGTGTAAGATTGTCTAAATGATAAACTAGTCATAAGCCTAAAACAATGTAATTAGGCTTAGTTAGTGGTTAATTAAGCATGTTTAGAAGGGAGGTATAAATACCTATCATGTTGACTTAATGAAAAAGCTTTCCTCTCATTAATTGGATTATCATTTGAAAGCTACAAACTCCCTCCATCTTTCTCTCTCAACTTACACATAGTGAAACACCAAGAACACACACACTTTATTCTTCAATCTCACTTGAATCTTCATGGATTAGCTTGATCTCAGTGTATTATGTTCTATCAACTTTGACTGTCAAAACATTCAAAATCATCATTATCCTATCCTCACAAAAACCTCTACTACAACATCTCAGTCAAATCCTTACCTAACTGATGTTTCATTTCTAGAACCTTCAAATCTTCAATATATCAGTTTTAGGCATTTCTTACACCAACAAACTCAACGATAAAAAATTTTAGTTCCTTTGAAGGAAGACATGGATGAGGTTCTAAAGCTCAAAAAGAGGGAGATTGGATAATGATAAAGTCATATTAAGTCAAGAATTCATGAAATCTTCTGAGATACTTTATATTGGTTGAAAAGTCAATTAAAAGTATTATTTTCACTGATTTCCAAAAGTTGAAGCTAATACTACATCAATACTACTCAACGAATAATTCAGTTTCAGACTTTGCTAGAGAAGAAGATGTCAAGAACAGGCTAATCCAAACTATTGATACAAAGGGGGAGATTGTTAGGACCATTTATGTTGGATTCAATAGTTAGGGGACTAGTTGTGTAATATTGTATAATTGATATACTAGTCATTAGCCTTAATCTTGATGTTTAGTGAGTTAGGTATTTAAGGGAATTTACCTTTCACTAATTGTAAGCTTTCCATTCACTTAATAGAATTACAATTTTGAAAGCCTTCTTCCCTCCATCTTTCTCTCTCAACATTCACACCAAGAACACACACACTTTCACACACTAGATCTTCAATTCTTCTAGAATCACCATGGATTAGCAAGTTTTCAATCTCATTTGATCTATCACTTTTGCATATAATGTATGAGTAATAACTAGTTTACGTCGTACATTAGCTTAGTGGTTAACTCATATATCTTAAACATATAACATTAAGTTCAAGTCCTTTTATATGCATTTTTTTTAATATTTTTTTCCTTATTTTTTTAATGTTTTTCGTTGTATTTTCCACTAACCTTTTCTTTACTTTTGACTACTTTCCCTCCTTTTTCTTAGTTTAAGAATGTTATGTTTGCAATGTATTTGATTACATATGTTTAACTAGTGACATATTAGTCCACATCATTCATATATAAACAATTTAAAGAATTTACTTCAACATTATAACAAAGATTATGATTAGACTGATTTAATTATTGAATTAACTAACAAGCGAATTTTCATTTTGACTGATTTAATTTATAATTAGATTTTCTTCAAACTAAAATTGATAATGTATTTGATTACATATGTATTTTAACTAGTGACATATTAGTCCACATTATTCATATATAAACTATTTAAAGAATTTACTTCAACGTTATAACAAAATTTATGATTAGACTGATTTAATTCTTGAATTAACTAACAAGCGAATTTTCATTTTGACTGATTTAATTTATAATTAGATTTTCTTCAAACTAAAATTGATCATTTGATTTTGTCTATAATTTGACCTTAAAAAAGTATCACTCAGGAACCTGACTTTCACTCTAAAATTTCGCCCACCTTTAAAAAAATTGCTGGTACCGCCACTGGTTGTAGTTGAAACATACTAGCTCGCTACTATAGATGAAGCTTACCAGCCTGGAGCTGCAGCTGAAGCATACTAGCTCGCTACTATAGATGAAGCTTACTAGCTCGCTACTGCACATGGTCCTTAAGTTTACCGTTCATCCTCAGCTAGTCGAAGAGCTGAAGCTGGTCAAGTCCTAATGGTTGGCCAGACCATCTGCAAATCAATAATTCAGCTTACTACTCGGGATTTTCGGAGTTGCATTCGTGTGTGCACGTCGCCTAGCCGGGCATGAGTTCAAACTTTTCAAGCCACTTGTTCCAAATTATCTTAAATGCAAAGTGACAAACCATTAATTATATATAATTCTTAGGAAACTCTGGTTTTTAACTCAAAATTTTCCATCATTGAATAACCATCAGAAACAGTCAAACAGGCCACACATTTGTAAATTAGTTGTTTCATTTTATGTATATGCACTAATGCACATGTATACCCCGACAAAATTATAAACCCACGTGATGTAATATCAACCATACATTCCTGTTTTGAACAAATACAATGGATTGCCATGTTGTCTAAACCCACCATTCAAGGTTCGCTTTCGTTAGGGAAAAACAAAACTATAACAATGTACAAACAAAGAAGAATAATAGTTACAATAGTTTATTTTTGACTTGTAATAACTGAAATTAACTTTTTCCATAGCAGTCAACGACCTCTAAATCATAATAACCATTACAATAAAAAAAACAGTTGAAAGATTTTTTTATCCAACAATTTAATAAAGACAGGTGGGCTATTAATTAAAACGGTCCCGTTTTGATATTTGTAGAATATAATGATGCCACCGGCGCCATGCACGACTGGTACCTAAAAGTTTGCCTCCAAACCTAAAGTAAAGTAGCTCCATTAATTAATTAGTCAATTGGGACAAAACCTTTATATCATTTTATGTAATGCATGTAGGGTATTTGTGTCTCTATAAAGTTTTTTTTATTATTAGCTCTTGATACCAAGATCGTTTTTGGTTTTTTGCATCAAAGGTTTTACGTGGTGGCTTTAGCCTACCTAGTAAAGCATGTGGTTTTTATTTCCTGGGATGTTAATATTTGCAATCCAACTGTTTATATTATATAACAAATGAACTCTGAAATCCCAGGCTAGAATGCAGCTCCGAAATCATGTGCGACCTACGGATAAGAATGCAGCTCCGAAATTCCGGGCTCGTGCGAGTTAAAACTCGATTACTTTAATAAAATTGATATTAGCTCCTTTAATTTTTAATTTAGAAATACTTTTTATAGTATATTTTTAGTGTCTTTTATAATTCTTATTTTTGTTTGTTATATCGGCTTAATTATATAATAGTTTAAATGATAATTAAAATTAATAGCCATAACCTAATTAATAACAAGATATCGATAGTAAATTTATCTAACTCTGTTATTGTGAATCCGTATGTACCGATTCAGCAAACAATTAAGCAATAACAAGTGATAATATGGAGATTGAGAGGAAGAACAATATTGAGCTTTGCACTAAGAAAACGTACGTTCGATTTTGACAACGGCAAGCTTAGGTCAATACTAGGTTACAACTAGGTATTTATACCTAGGCCTAGTATTGACTAATTACATAAAATCACCCTAGACTATTTGTTACAATAAATGTCACATTACACCCCTAGACTATTGAATACATTAAAATGTGACCCAACAATCTCCCCCTTTGTAACAATAGTCTGGGAAGCATATCTTCGAAGTCTTCATCTTTAGCAAAAGCCTAGTCTTGTAGATATTTCGTTGCATAATAATCAGGATCAGGCTTGAACTTTATTAATCTGTGAAAACGAATACTTCTTGTAGCTTTTTAACCACAAAAGGTATTTTGAAGACTTTACTTTGAACATACATATTGATCGACCAAAATTGAGACCCATAATGATAGAGAGATTAACAGCGGAAGTCTTTTCTTGAAGTTTGTGGCTTTATGTCGATCAATGATTCTTAATAATTGGATTCTTGATAATTGTTGTTCGGGAAAATTGTTGATAAGTTTTATGCTCCCCCTCAAACAGACAATTATTTCTTCATGGAGTCTTCAGTTCCTTGTTTACTCCCCCTTCACTGGTGCATATGTGTCCTTTTGATGTAGAGTAAGTTAGGCTAGTATATTCTCCCCCTCATGATGAGCAGGAACTGTCTGAAGCATCATGTAACAGGAAGAATCTCCGAAGCTTGGTGATGAAAATGTGTTGAATAATGATACATTCATTTTTTGAATGAATCAATATATAACACATTTTTCAATGTATAATTAACACATAGTCAACTAGGATAAACCGGGATCTCATAGATACCCCATTAACACAACAGTTAAAAAAATCTGTGTGACCTACGTTCAGTGTTGGCTTTGATGTTAGCACTGGTAGGATTTCCATTCAATCATCGTGGAATACCAACAAGTTTGGTATCACTATGAATGTTCCGGCAATATCACTAGGATATGCTTGGTGGAATCCCTGTGTCCTAGAGAAATTTAATTCGGTTCTAGACTCTATATGTGGACAAACGAAGGCGAGGACTGGAGGTAGGTCCTCTTTTTCAATATCAACAATCTCCAAATGAGATGTCGATAGTAGATGTGGTAATCTCCGTGATTTTGAAACAAGTACTTTTTGTACTTGAGTGGTCAGTGGGGGTTGTGCATTGCATCACTGGGTCCATGATGTCTGAATCAAAAGGCATCGTATGCAGTCTGATAAAGATGTGGTTACCCGGTCTTTTGATTGGTTTAGGGAGGGTTTTTCGTTTTCTTTAACCCTGTCTCACACACTCCTCACTCAACTCACTTTTTCATTTTCAACCACACCCTCGTTGTTGTGTTACCATGTGTTAAGCTGATTTGCACCCCATACTTCATACCCCCCTCTCAATTTTTACCTCAGCGCACCCCAATCAAGATCCCGTGATACTTGATTCTGCTCACCTAGACCTATAAACCCTTACATTTTGTCCTACATTGTAGGTGGCTCCTAGGGAAGATCATGCCGGTTATAGCAGATCATAGGAGTAATTTGAGAGTGAACTAAAACGCTCATGTGCAATGGATCAGCATATATGATGTTACGCTTTGTGAATAACATGGATTTTTCATCGGAAAGTGTATGTGTTTCCGGCATAAGTTGTTGCCTTTAAGATGTCAAATTTAGGTACAGCAACTTGAACAAGTAAGTGAATACCGGACTCACATAGAGTATCTGTTTGCACACTGTATGAATCTGTAGTTGTTTGCACAACTGTAGATTCAGATGTGTGACCTGCGTTTAGAGTTGGCGTGATTTTAGCTCTAGCAGGATTTCCACTCGATCCTCGTGAAACATCAGATCGTGATGCCACTACGAGTGTTCCGATGGATTTAAAGAAATCCATGTTTGTAGTGCAAGTGACCTATATTAGAATATTCTTGAGGGTGAGAACTAGACACACTGTGCATACAAAGAGACTTAACCCGGGGCAGGAGGTTATTTTGTTTCAATACCGACATACTCCGAATGAGTAGTCAGTAGCTTTTGTGCTACGTCCCCTAATGAAATGAAACAAATTCATGTTGAGAGGAATTTGAGTGGTTGGTGGTGGTGTGCATTTGCTTTACTGGGCTAGTAAAGTCTGGTGAAATATTTAACGCATAAATGAGCACCCTTTTGTATGGTTGCCCGGTTTATTTACGGTGTGGATGCACTCAAATGTGTGTTTTCTTAAAGTTATCATGTTTGTCACATCACCTTGCACTCACCTATTGCTATACCCTAGACTTATACCCTCACATTTACCAAATGGCTGAAAAAGAATTCCCTTGGAAGGTAAGGCCGGTTCTGGCAAACCATGGGAAGGTATTGTCGTTTGATAAAAAAAATTGATCGAATAAAAAAAAATTCAAAATTTATATAAGAAAGTTTCTCCCCCTGGAAAGACTAATTCTCCCCCTGGAATTAATATTACTCCCCCTCGACAAAATAAAGATATATAAAAGTTTGTAGATCAGAAATGTACCTTTTAACAGCAGCAGAGGGGTGGAGAAGAGTTTTTACAGTTCTGTGTTTTCTGATTAAGAGCGGGTTTCAAGCTGATGGACTGGAAAGCCAGTGTTTTAAAGTTCGAGTTATATATTGATGTGTATATAAGTCATTGCTAAAAATGTAAACAATAAAAAGCATTTTGCAGAAACAACATTGAAAATTAGTGAAAATAAAAATAGAAACGATTTATGCTTTGAGATTTAACATACCAAGCTTAGATACAAGAAAGTTAAATCGTTTTTCATCTAAAGCCTTAGTAAATAAATCAGCTAACTGAAAATCAGTGGATACGAAGTACATTTCCATAGTTCCTTGTTCAACGTGATCTTTGATAAAATGATATTGAAGATCAATATGTTTAGTTTTGGAATGTTGAACAGGATTGCATGAAATTGCAATTGCACTTCGGGAGTCACAATATAAAGGAATATAGCTGTATGAAAAGCCGTAGTCTTTTAATTGTGACTGCATCCAAATTACCTGGGACAGGCAGCTTGCAGCAGCAACATACTCCGCTTTAGCAGTTGAAAGAGATACACAATTTTGTTTCCTTGACCAGCTCACCAATTTATCACCGAGAAATTGATCACCTCCAGAAGTGCTTTTACGATCCAACATACAGCCAGCATGATCAGCATCAGAGAATGCAGACAGGTCAAACGAAGTTTCTTTGGGATACCAAAGACCAAGATCTCGAGTACCCTTTAAGTAACGAAATATGCGTTTAACTGCTTGAATGTGACACTCTTTGGGAGCAGCCTGATACCGAGCACAAACGCACGTAGAGAACATTATATCAGGGCGACTGGCAGTTAGATATAATAAGGACCCTATCATGCCTCGATAGTTGGTGATATCAACTAGCTTTCCGTCAGGATCAGTATGCAATTTTGAACTGGGTGACATTGGTGTAGAAATGGGTTTACAGTCATCCATCAGATACTTCTTCAACAAATCAGTGATATACTTAGATTGAATGATGAAGATCCCGGTAGGTAACTGACGAACCTGTAAACCGAGAAAGAAATTCATCTCCCCCATCATACTCATTTCAAATATTTTGATCATAAGATCTGAAAATCATTTACAGTATTTTGGATTTGTGGACCCGAAAATAATATCATCTACATAAATCTGAATGAGGACGATATCTTCCCCTTGTCATTTGATGAATAAAGTTTTGTCCACTTTGCCTTTTAAAAAACCAGAGTCGACTAACAATTTGGATAGAACATCATACCACGCACGAGGAGCTTGCTTCAAACCATATAACGCTTTATCAAGGATGAAGACATGGTTAGGCAAGTTTGGATCGACAAATCCTTCTGGTTGATGAACGAAAACTTCTTCACTTAGAATACCATTAAGAAATGCAGTTTTTACATCCATTTGATAGATTGTAAAATTCTTGTGTGCTGCATACGCCAGAAAGATTCGAATGGCTTCTATTCTTGCAACCGGGGCAAAAGTTTCTTCATAATCGATGCCCTCTTATTGAGAATACCCTTTAGCAACCAGGCGTGCTTTATTTCGAATGACAATCCCATTTTCATCCTTTTTGTTTTTAAAGATCCATTTGGTACCAACAACAGACTTTCCAGGTGGTTTTGGAACTAGACGCCAAACTTTCAGTTGTTCAAATTTATTGATTTCATCTTGCATGGCAATAATTCAGTCTGGGTCTGATAAAGCTTCGCTGACTTTCTTAGGTTCATTGGAGCTTAAGAAAGATGAGTATTGACATTCATCAGCAGTTGCTCTACGAGTTTGAACCGAAGGTTCAGGATTTCCAATTACTTGATGTAAAGGATGCTCTTTGGTCCATTTCAGAGTATGAGGAAGTGGAAGTTGACCTGGAATTATGTTGGAGGTATCAGTGAATTCAGGATGCGGGGTCATAGCAGTTTGAGTGTTGGATGTAGAAGGTGTAGGATCAACTTTTTGAACATTGAATTTTGAGAAATCAATCACCAACTGTGGAGCTTGAGTTGGTGCAATGATTAAATCAGAAATACCGACAACTGGAGTGGGCGATGAAGAAACATCTGGCGATGATTGAGTTTCCATTGATGATGAAGTACAGTCTGAATTTGTTACTGACTCAGTGTTCTCAGGAGCAGCAGACGTTGGAGATGTAGAATCAGAGGAACTCAGACTGTGTGTCTCAGGGACACTGATAGACTGAACATCTGCAGCTGCAGGGAATGGAACGCCAGCCTCCTGAAGTAAAGTATGTCTGATGTTATGATATTCATCATAAAAATGTTCAAACAATACATCGAAATCATTTTCAGAGGTGGAAGGTGCGGAAGGAGGTGCAAGAGGTTTAATATTTGAAGTAAGTGACTCAAGAGGAAATGTCTCATCAAAATTCACATTTACACTTTCTCTTATTGTCTGATTTGATCGATTGTAAACCCTGAATGATGCAGATTCTCGTGAATAACCAACAAATACCCCTTCGTCCTCTTTAGCTTCAAATTTGTTCGATTTGTCTTTGTCATTCAAGATGAAGCAACGACTCCCAAAAACATGGAAAAATTTAACATTCGGAATTCGGTTATTTATCAATTCATACGGTGTTTTGTTGTAGGTTTTGTTGATGATAGAACGATTTTGAGTGAAACATGCCGTGTTGATGGCTTCAGCCCAGAGAGATAAAGGTAGTTTCGAAAATGAAAGCATTGTGCGGGCTGCTTCAACTAAGGTCGATTTCTTCGTTCTACTACTCCATTCTGTTGTGGAGTTCTAGCAGCGGAAAATTGATGGGTTATACCTACAGATTCAAGAAATGAATCTAGGGTTCGATTCTTAAACTCAGTTCCATTATCAGTCCGAATGGTGTTGACTTTTAATTCCAGATTTGTCTGAGTTTTCTTGATAAAGGCGATAATAGTATCTGCAGGTTCATCTTTGGTACGTAAGAAGTGAACCCAGGTATAGCGTGAGTAGTCATCAACAATCACTAACACATACCGTTTACCAGCAATTGATTGTACACTCATTGGTCCACATAGATCCATGTGAAGCAATTCAAGAGGTTTGGAAGTACTGGGAACAGGTTTTGATTTGTGTGACGTTTTCTTCATCTTTCCCATTTCACAAGATGAACACAGATGATCTTTTGCAAATTTAACATCTGGGAGACCAGATACATGGCCACCTTTTACCAATTTGTTGATGGTTTTGAAGTTAAGGTGTGAAAGGCGACGGTGCCATAGCCATGATTCATCCGATGACGCTGTTGACAGTAAGCATACTTCTTCCATTGGGGTCACGTCATTTAGATTGATAGTAAACAGATTTGTATCCCGTGAGCCGGTAAGAAGTTCTTTTCCATTATAAGTACGAACAACACACTTCTTGGTGCGAAAGTTAACTTCTAACTCTTTATCACAAAATTGACCGATGCTGAACAAGTTGTGAGCAAGATCTTCAACATAAGTGACATTTCGAATGATTAAATTGTCACGAATGATATTGCCAATTCCCATGATAGCGGCCAAATGATCATTTCCAAAACGAACAGTACCCAAATATTTATCTCTGAAATTTGTTAAGAGGTTCTTGTTTCCAGTCATATGCTGTGAGCATCCAGAATCAAGATACCATATATTCTACATAAAACAATTAAAACAATTTAGGTACCCAATCAATTATGGGTCCTATACGATTAGTAATGGATGTTTTATGTAGATTTTACAGCAGGATTAATTTAGAGATTTTGGGGAACTGCAAGGAGGCAGTTCTGTTTGGATAGATTTGATAGACCATTTAAGCTTTTTCTCTGGAGAATGTAAAATCCATTGGGACTGTTCATTCTTGATCCAAGTGTAATTAATAAACGTGGATTTTGTGTTATTCATCTTTGATTTGGTTGTTGAAGAATTGGATGAAGTACTTGATTGTGATGATTTAGGTGTGGTGGTTCCTCGAGTTGTGTGACGTGGGATGGGACGAACAGGAGTCGATTTGACAGCTGGTGTAGACAAATGTTGACATTAATATAGCAAAGAACGAGAAACTGATGTTTTGCATGAGGATGGGAAAGAAGTTTTGCAGGACTTAATTATTTTACCAGACTTATGTAAAACATAGTTTCTAGGACCATATGGAGCATCTAACCTAATGAAGTATCGTTCATCATACTGGGAAATTTGTTTATTTGTTTGCTTGTCACAATAAATCTTTTTACCAGTTTTATCATATTTAACAACCAAATTATCACCATTAACAGTATAATTCACAGGACGATAAACAACATACTCATAAACAGTACCAAAAGCCAATTTAGGAGCAATAAAATCCATGGAGTTATTACATTTATTATGAACAGAAAAAGAAGAAACTAAAAAGGACGATGAACTAGACTTCTTAAGTTCTTTTGACTTAAGCATACTAGAGTCGGACGACTTAGACTTCTTTATCTGAGCTGCTCCTCTGTCTCCGATTGGCATGGGCTTCTCAAGCGTTGAATTTAAGGGTTTATCTGAAACATTTAAAACAGTTGACTCAGAGCTTCTTTTTAAAATAACAGGGATTTTAATTGTAGAAGTCTTTTCAAGAGTTTTAGTTTGAGCAGAAGAATTGATTTGAAAATCATTTTGAACAGAAGAAGAATTGGTTTTAACAAGTTTATCTTCTAAGTCATGAATTTTGGTTTGTAAAACTAATTTTTCTTTATCAAATGCCTTATGTGTTTCATCAATTTCTGTTTCTAATTGGCAGATTTTCTTTTCGAGAATTAATGATGGAATATAAAGCTTTTGTGTCACTTTTTGTTGAACGACAGCATCCCCTTTAATTTCAAATTCTTCTGGGGTTATTATAGGAAAATATTCATCATTTTCAAATTTAGCCTTTTTAATTTCATAAGTTTTGTTCAATTCTGCATAGTTGAAACTGATTTGTGCATTCTCCTGCTTTGCTCTGTTGAATGCTTCGATTTCTTTTTCTTCATCTGTCACCCGCATGAAGCTCTGCCAGATATCTGTTTGCATGTAGCGAGATTCATATAGTGTTGGAAGAACCCTGCACGCCTTGCTCAGATATCCTGGATTGTCTGCCCCTAGACCTTGTTTGGAGTTGAAGTATTTGAACTCTTTAGGCTTGTTCAAATGGATGGTTTGATCAGTATGTCCTCGTTCGGCGATTAACTCTTCAAGGTGTTTAATGTGAGATACTAACTGATCTTTGTCGTAGGTGAGACGGTGTATGATAACCTGTTGACTATTTCTATTTTGTGATGATTGATTAGTTTGATCGGTTAATTTTTCTTTTAATTCTTTTATTTTAGAATTTAAAGATTTAAATTGATTTTCATTATCATCAAATTCTTGTTGTTTACGTTCCATCCAGTTTTTTGTAAATTGACATTCTTGGAACGTTTCAATATACAATTTGTAATATTTGTCATTTCGTTCCTTTGAAATAGGATTTTGTGCATTTTTAAGATTTGTAATTTCAGCTTCTTTCTCGGAAATTGTATGTGACAAATGTTGAATATCAGATTCATATTGGACCTTTATTTCTGATGCTTGTCTTTTTAAATCCTGAATTTCCAGTGTAAAAATTTTATTTTGTTTAATGTGATTAACAAGTTGCTCACCTAGATGAGCAGTTTGTTTGCATTGTTTTTCTAAAATGTTTACACGCTCTAAAAGTTGTGTATTCATATCCTTTTCGAGTAAAATTGTTTGATTTAAGGTATCAATTTCAGAAATCAGATTTTTATCCAGACAAGTATCAGAATCAGTGGAATGATCAGAAGTAGATAAAGAAGGGCTGGTTACCTCAATTTCCTTGTTGGCCTCCTCATTGGAACGTTCGTGGAGCTCAGCATTTTCTCTTGTCATAAAACACAAGTTTGCAGCATGTTCTTCATCTTCTTGATCAGAATCTTCCATCCACTGAAGATCTTCAGCTAACAACACTTTCCCAGATTCAATTTGTTTTGCCATTAACATCTTCTTTTTGAAATATTCAGAATCACGAACTTTAGGTTTCGTGCAATCACGGGAGAAGTGACCAGCAACACCACAGTTATAACATTTCTTTGTAGGATCCAAAGGTGTCATGGCTGGCTTATCAGTTGAAGCAGAAGCAGATTGAGCAGATTTAAAGTTTGATGAAAATCGCAGATTGTTGTTTGCGGTTTTCGGGTAATATTTCTTCTCATATTTGGAGATGAGTGGCATGGCTTGTAGCACTTCTTGAAGTTCTTTATCCAGATCATCGATTTTTGGAGGAGTGGGTTCTTCTGCTTTTTCTTTAGACTTAGCAGTCTCATTTAACAGATGATATTGTTTGGTAAGAAGTGCAAGAGTATCTTGTGTCTCTTGTTTTGTTTTGGCTATGTTATTCACCATTGGAGAATTTTGGTACAAATATTCGTACAGCTCATGGATATCTATCAGACTTAGATCTTTATTCTGCATAGCATTGTTACCAAACATTTCCCACTCAGGAAGAAGACTGTTGATAAATTTGATGTTGATCTCTAGGTTTCCCTTTGATAGACTGTTTTTGCGGAGATCATTTAACAGATTACAGTATCGGTGGTAAGTGCTTTGCAAGTCTTCCCCGACTGAGGCTTTAAAATTTTCATAGGAGTTTAACATAGTAACCATCTTAGCCTTATTCCCAAGAACCGTGCCCTCCATTTGTTTTCTTATTTCATCCCAGAGTTCTTTAGCGCTCTCAAGACTATCTAAACTATTGTAGATTTCATTCGGTAGTCCTTGAAGCATGAAGGAATATGCTTGAAGATCAGCTTTGGCACGTTGCTTTTGAATAGCATTATATCTAGAAGGAGGGATGAGAACTCGACCGCCAATAACCGGAGGATCTGCATCAGGTAACGCAACAACATCTTCATAGAATTTTGCATTTCCATTCTCAAGTGACTCAAGAATTTCAGTACCTAATTCTTGACTTCTGATGAAGTGGAGAAACCTTTTCTTCCGCTGAGCATACTCTCCTCTGAATAAGACTGGAGGTTTTAGATCAGATCCGATTGATAATGCTTCTCTTGAAGTCATTTGTTTGATGTTCGGTTACGACCGAGAAAAAAAAAATTAAATTTGAAAAATTTTCAAAAAAGATCTCAGATGATAAAAGACCCTTTAAATATGTCCTCGATTTTCGAATTGGCCAAAAATGATAATTGGGTAAGAAACTGGGGCTAAACGAAGTTTGGAAATTGACCGAAAAATCACAAAAACGCAAATAAAGTGATCGAAACAAGCGTTTTTGGGCCGAGAAGTGATAATTAGCTTCGATTTGGTTACTCGTGGGCTGAAAACGGACACCCGAGCTGAAAGTTATGATCGTTTTAGTATAACACCTTTTGACACACGATAGTTCGGGCCGAAGTTGAGAAGTTCGGGCCGAAGTTGAGAAGTTCGAGCCGAAGTTGAGAAGTTTGGGCCGAGGTTGATGTTCGGGCCGAGGTTGATGTTCGTGCGGAGGTTGAAGTTCGGGCCGAAGTCTGTAGTTCGGGCCGAAGTTCGATGTGAAGTTCGGGCTGAAGTTCGATGTGAAGTTCGGGCCGAAGTTCGTTGTGTAGTTCGGGCCGAGGTTCGATGTGAAGTTCGGGCCGAAGATTGTTGACAAGTTCGGGCCGAACTTGTTACTGTTCTCGGGCCGAGAACTTTCTTGACTGTTACGAACGAACTAAGCAATATTTTCTACTAAATCGATCCTAGAATGCTCAAAACTTAACCAAATCAAGCGATTCAAATCCCAAAATGCTCGAAATTGATTTTCGCACAGAATGGGTCAATAAACTCGATCAAAACACAACAAATCAGAAGGTAATTTCGATTTTACAGAGGAAAAAATGTGTTTTAATGGTTTTCTTTAAAATCAACGAATTGGGATCAATTGTTGATGGATTTAATCGAAACTTGATTCTAATATGCTTAGAATTACAAGATGAATGTAATGAACAAAGAATATTGACGATTTATTACCTCAAATTGCGATTTCGATTCTTGAGTTCTTCACCAAAAACTTCAAGATCTTGCTTAATCTTTACTGAAATGGATCGAATCAAAGATGATTTGTGCTCTGATACCAATTGTGAATCCGTATGTACCGATTCAGCAAACAATTAAGCAATAACAAGTGATAATATGAAGATTGAGATGAAGAACAATATTGAGCTTTGCACTAAGAAAACGTACGTTCGATTTTGACAACGGCAAGCTTAGGTCAATACTAGGTTACAACTAGGTATTTATACCTAGGCCTAGTATTGACTAATTACATAAAATCACCCTAGACTATTTGTTACAATAAATGTCACATTACACCCCTAGACTATTGAATACATTAAAATGTGACCCAACAGTTATTATAAATAATAAAGAATTAAAAGTGGTAGTTGCGAAAATAAGATAAAATGTATCTTAATCATCATGTGTGATATTTCTTAAAAAGTATTGAAATATGATAAAATTATAATTTATAGTTATAGAAATAATATATGATTCACATGTAAATATATATATGGGTTTAAAATGTAAAATTGTTAAATATATGGACTAAAAGAATCAAACATTGAAAGATGATTAAGTGGTGGGTAGAAATAAGTGGTTGGAGTGACCTCTTAAAACAGCCATATATTCCAATGGTCGAAAGTCATTTTAGAGGTTATTCAAATAGTAATCGCCTCTTAAAAAGGCTCCTATTGAATATGCTCTGAGAATTGATCTGGATTACAAAAAAAAACATAATAAACACGAGTTAAAAGTCGTTAATTAATACCAGAAATGCATAAAGTATGTAATGTTGAAAATAGAAGGCCGACAACCCTTCGTGCCACTCATGAACTAATGTAATTATGTTGATGAAAGCTTTTAAATCAAGTGTCACTTGAACCATATCATATGGTCTAACCCTCCCAGTTTATGGTCTAAACCGGGAAAACCCGGACCTAACCGGACTAAAGCTATTGAACGCCAAAGACCAGCAAAGTGGTGAATGGCTAAGCATAAATGCTCCCTTCTGCCCGTACTCCCTTCCCTTTTATATAATCAGCTCTATGCTTGCTATTCAAGTAAATGGAATAATTTTTATTTTTGTGAGAATGTGCTATCAACTATACGTAACAGATTTACTGACTAATTTATTTTTTTTTGTGAGAATGTGCATTCAACTATTCTGGCAAAATCTTAATTTTCAACCTACACTATTACGGTATAGATTTGAAGAGACTGATGCGTCGATGATGTGACTAAACTGACGAGTTATGTATGAATTCACGATCGGAAACTTCTATGACAACATCAATTTGTTGGACATAATTAAAAGTTCACTTTAAATTATTTTCTTTGATTATCCTTAGATTAAAAAATATATAATAACAATAATAATAATAATAATAATAATAATAATAATAATAATAATAATAATAATAATAATAATAATAATAATAATAATAGAAAAGTGGGTTCGCTTTTTATCATAAATTGACACAAATGCACTCGTTTTACATGAGAAGACTCTCCTTGCCGACTATATTATGTTATCTAATAAACAAAATTTAATGAAAATATATCAAAATATGTTTAAACAAACATTGAAATTGGCAACATTAAAGATCTATTATGTATACATTACGAGTAATATTTAGATCGTATGTTGCTACGGGAATTTGAAGCGTTTATAATTATTTTTTTAAAAATTAAAATTTTGTTTATATCAGATTTAATATTTTTATTTGGATTTATGATCAAAAAATTATATGATTTTTAAGTAATCGATAGAGGTGTTTGCTAACTATAATCCTAACCATAGCTCTTTAAGGCAATGGTTAAGGGTTGGTTAATTGGTTAATGTATAAGTATTGAAACATTATTATCATAGGAGGTTAGTGATTTTTAGGGGATGATTTTTTATGGTTAAAGTACACTAAATTTAAGCAACAATTTCATTTATTAACCACAACCTTAATGGAAATGGTTGACATTTTCTAAAAATTAATACAAATTTAAAAAACTCACATCATAAATTGGTATTTCTCAAATGTAAAGAAGTTTTAGTATTTATTAAAAATAACATATACTTCCTTCGTATCACAATAAGCGATACACTTTCCATTTATTGGTGTTTCACAATAAGTGATACACTTCAAAAGTTACCATATTTGACAAAAATGTTGGACTCAACCTCCACTAACTATCCGCTTTAATAAAATGAAATTACTCTTATACCCTTACTTTTACTTTTAAAAATAATTAATATCACTTTATTTAAGAAAAGTGGGATCCATGATCCACTAACTATCTACTTTAATACTTCTTCTGATTTAAAATAAGTGATACACTTTCTATATTTGGGTGTATCAAAATAAGTGATACACTTTGAAAACTTACCTTATTTGGTAAAAAGTAGTGGGACCCACACCCACTAACTATCTACTTTAATAAAGTGAAATGACATCTTTACCCTTACTTTTATTTTTAAACATTATTAACCTCACTTTATTCAAAATTTGTGGGACCCATTCCCCACTAACTATCCAATTAATCTAATTTAATTATCATTATCATATTTTGCCTCAAAACCCGTGAAACTAACAATGTATCACTTATTTTAAATCGGAGGAAGTATATTTTAACCTTACTTTAATCTTTTGCCTCAAACTCCGTGATCTTCCAAATGTATCACTTATTGTGATACAAAGGAAGTATGAGTTATACAAGTAACATTTACATATTAATTAGTTATATTAAGTAGAAGGATGTGGATGTTAAATTCTGAAAGAATAAGGGGGCTTAGTTTGCAAACGAATTCTAACATTTGGTCTATGAAAATGCTTGACAACTGCATGAAAATGCTTGACAACTGCGACATCTGAAAGACGACCATATTAAAGCGCGTAAGGAGTCTTGATGATAAAACGGAACTCCGTTTATAAATATCTTATGAATAGTAAATTGTTGTGGGATCCATCATCCACTAACTATCTACTTTAATATATATTAACCTTACTTTAATCTTTTGCCTCAAACTCCGTGATCTTCCAAATATATCACTTATTGTGATACGAAGGAAGTATGACTTATAGAAGTAACATTTACATATTAATTACTTATATTTTTTTGGAAACGGCTTTCATTAAAAAAACAACTAGCAATTAGCTAGCAGCGAACAACAAAGAAAATCAACAGTTACATGGTAATATAAGTCATTCGGCCCAACTAACTATATACTTAGGTTTACGGTAACAAATCCAAAAATATGCTACTTCTTTTATCGCATCCACAAGTAAATTTCTCGGCTATCCCCGTTATTAAACGTGATCGCATTCCTATGCCTCCATATAATCCAAATAACCGTAAGAAACACCGCGTCAATAATCGATTTCCACCTATTGCTTACGGAGCTATTATCCAAGTTAAACAAAAACTCATCCAAATCTTCCACATTAAAATCCACCACTTGTAACCAATTCCCGATTGCACGCCACACGGCTTTTGTAACATCACAGCTCCAAAAATATTATTCGTATCTTCAACACCATCACCACACATCACACATTTTAAATCATCAAAATGTATTTCTCTAAGAGATAAGTTCACTTTACAAGGAATCCGATTTAAATTAACCTTCCAAAAAAGAATGTTTACTTTTCTTGGAACTAACGTGTTCCATCTAGTTTGAACCAATGACGATGGAAGTAACAGACTATCAAGCCACCTTCTGGTACTACTCACTTCATACCGACCGTCTTGACCAATATCCCAAATCCACCGGTCCGGTTCATGTGATAACGTGACACCATCTAACGAACGAGTCAATTCCTCGACTTGGGCCTCTTCTCTACCTCCCCTGATGTCTCTCCGCCACTCCAAACGCACCACCCCATTTTGGAACCGATCTGATACTGAACACCCACTGTTAGCATCTAAATAAAACAATCTATTAAAAACCACACACAAAGGCCTTTGGCCAATCCAATTATCCGTCCAGAAGTTTGTACACCTCCCATTTCCGATCTTCTTTTGTAAATGGGCTACAAGATCCATTCCTTTGTCTTTAAATTTCCGAAGCAAGTTCAAAATTTGGGCCCACGGCTGCGGCCCACTTGATGTTATATCTACCAAATCCAAATTATCATTCTCACCATAAATTGATTTTATAACATTAGACCACAACATATTCCCATTATTCACAAACCTCCAAATCCATTTTAGGACAAGGGCAATGTTAAATGCATACAAACTCCCAATCTCAAGACCACCATTTTGTTTAGATGCTAAGACCAACTCCCAATTAACCCAATGAATCTTTCTTTTTTCCTCCGTACCACCCCAAAAGAAAGTGGATCTCAACTTCTCTAAACCTCTAGCAACAATTTTAGGCATAACAAACATAGACATATAATAAATACCCATACCACCCAACACTGTTTTCAATAACATAGATCTACCGCCAACCGAAAGAGTATTCACTTTCCAACCCGACATTTTTTTGTTAAATCGGTCAATCAACACGTCCAAATTCTTTTTTTCTTTTTTTTTGACATACAAGCTCCTACCGGGAGCCCAAGATAAACAAACGGAATTTTTCCATGACACACACCAATTTTAGTCTCCATTTCTCTAACCTCCCTATCCGGCACCCCTATTCCATAAAGATTTGATTTATGAAGATTAATTTTCAAACCTGATGCCATATAAAAGTAATGCAAAATAATAAGTAAATTTTGCTGATTACTAAGCGACCATTCCCCCATAAAAATGACGTCATCCGCATACAATAAATGAGAAATTATAACCGAATCTTCTTTGACCTTGACCCCTTTAAACAAAACGAGAGACTTTGCATCTTCCATTGCTACATGAAGACCTTCCATAGCAATAATAAATAAAAAACGGTGATAAAGGGTCACCTTGACGTAAACCTCTTTCTAATTTAAACTCCTTAGACGCATTGCCATTGAGAATGACCGATGCCCTAGAAGAATGAAGAATCGCCTTTATCCATTTTCGCCATTTAACCGGAAAATACATAAATTCCATCATCCGGTCTAAATATTCCCAACTTATGGAATCATAAGCCTTTTCAAAGTCTACCTTCAAAACCATTGCACTCTTCTTCTTTTTTTATACCAAGCAATAAGTTCATTGACTATTAACGGACCGTCAAGAAGTTGCCGACCCTTAATGAAGCCCGATTGCTCAATACTGACCACCGAATCCACCACCGAAGCAAGTCTCATAGCTAGTAATTTAGCTATAATTTTGTACTGAACACCAATGAGACTAATTGGACGATAATCGTTGGCCACCATCGGGTTAATAACTTTGGGAATCAAAGTAATGAATGAAGAATTGCACCCCGTGGGTAAAAAAACCTGTTTCAAAAAACTTAACAACAAAATTAAAAATATCATTTTTTATAAGATCCCAAAATTTTTTAATAAAAGCAAAAGGAAAACCGTCCGGCCCGGGGGCCTTGTCGTTTCCACAGCTCCAAACAACACTTCTTAGCTCCTCCATCGTAATTAGCGCTACCAACAGACCCGAACTACCCGCAGACAAACTTTTGAATTTATCACTTCGACGCGCAACGTTGATGCCCGGAACACACTTAAACTTATTAGCATAATAATTGAAAAAAATGTCTTTAACCACCGCCAGGTTCGTAATCCAATCGCCTTGATGTTTCACACCCCGAATCATAGAATGCCTTCTCTTACTATTTATAATAACGTGAAAGTACTTAGAATTTTCGTCCCCTTCAATACACCATTTAATTTTTGCTTTTTGAGACAAGTCTCTCCATTCTTTAGTATCCAACTTATACAATTCAACCTTTGCATTTTGCCTATCGATACATTCGTCTTCAGAAGCCGAATTTGTCTCCATCTTCACTTCAGTCTCGCTGATTTTCGAATTCAACGTTTTTCTTTTTTCGATCAAACCCTGATTTTTTATCTTCCACCAAGCCTTGCACTTATCTTTTAACATTTTGAGCTTATCTTTGAACCGAATGAGCTCACTACTATTCGGCCCCTCAGCAACCGTATTACAAGAGCTTTTTACCATGTCTTCAAACGTTTCCTCCTCCATCCAAGAATTAAAAAACAGAAAGACCCGTGGCCCGTAATCAACGGACTCTTGAACTAACACTATCGGTCTATGATCGGAAATCACATCCTGCAACACATTCGCAACCATATCCGTGCAGACTTCAAAAACCCCTTCTGTTGCAAAAAAAAACGATCCAACTTACTCATTTTCCGGCCATCCGGACTTAAGCGAGTAAAGGCGGACCCCCCCCCCCCCCTCCCACATGGGAACTTCTATAAGACTCGTGGAGTCAATAAAAGTATTAAAATCGTCTCTTTCTCTATCATCTCTTCCACAACCCCATCTTTCCCCCTCGTCGTGCACCGCATTGAAGTCACCAAATAAAATATCGTTACCCTCGTTTTCGTAAAAATAGTTTTTAATAAAGTCCCACAACCTCCTTTTATCTCTATTGCTTTGTGGAGCATACACATTTCCCATAATACACGGAACATTATTTATTTTCCAATTCCCGTGCACAAACAAAACATTTTGAGCACTAACAATATGCGACTTAATAAACAACTTTGGGTCCCATATAGATAAAATGCCACCCGACGACCCAACCACACTACTTAACGCAAAATCAAACGACATATTACCCCATATTTGTTTAATCATAAACAAATCCACCTTAGAAACGCGCGTCTCTTAAACCCCTACAAACGCCACCTTATGTTTATTACCAATTCCGCCAATTCGTGTTCTCTTTACCGTATCTCCAATTCCGCACGCATTTATGGACAAAATATTCATAAATGACCGCTACCTTCTCTCATACTGCTAATTATACGATCAAGCGAAATTTGACACCCTTCCATATCATGCCCCATAGCTTGCCCAATATCAATGTATCTATTTAGATCGTCAATCAACGACACCGTTTTTTCATTTTTCTTCATGTAACCTGTAGACACCCACGAATTTTCCTTTGACTTACTAATATTCGATTTTTTATTATCTTTTCCTGTTTTTGTCTTTTTTCCTATAAAACTTTCAAACCCAAGGGGTTTAGATAAGAAAGTTTTTTGTTCCTTACCCGAATCTTGAATCACCTCCTGTTCGACACCATCATTTTGTGGCATATTAATTCTATTCGGACTAGTCTCATTCGAATTAGTCACTTCATCCGTGGCCGGTTTATTGGCGGCTTCATCTTCATTACCGTGAACATCATTACCTACTGATCCTTTGTGATTGTCTTGTTCACCATTTAACTCTTCTTCATTACCGATAAAATCATGCTCATCATTATAATCTGAGTTACCGTCCCGGGATAATGATCCTTCCTCTTCCTCATCTTTACTCTCTACATCAATGTTTCTCATAGTAGGTTGCCACAACGCAATCTCATAGATCCACACTTTATACTTATTATTACCAAGTATAACCTCCACTTCTTCATTTATTCTACCACCTATGTTTGTCTTTATGCAGACTTTTCTCGTTCCTACTTCTCCGTTTTCCTCCTCCACAAACATAACCTCACCCCAGTCTTTAATAATTTTCTTAATTGTATTCACAGTACCGGCCAACAATGGTAATCCGTCCACACGAACCCACGCCACTTTATCATTAACTACAAACTGATCATCCAAAGCCCGTAGCTGCGTGAAATAGAAACCCATATCTTTATGCTTCTTAAATTTTTCACACGCCATTCTGTTATCGAATTCCAACCATAACCATGACCCACCAATATACTGGAAATCAATATAAAAAAAACCCTCTTTCACGCACACCTCTTTAATATTCTCTATAAGTGACAGTTCTCTAACCTGACCAAGTAATATAGTCCCTTCATCCGTAATTGACATGACATCTTCTTTATCAATGTTTATACTCTTCCTTTTGTTAACTGCCTCCGTTTCTCTGTTGTTTTTAATTGTCTTTACCCGGTTTTCAGCTGCTGAATCCGTTTCAGGTTTAAACAGATCAACAAAAGAAAGACCCCTATTCGTTGTATGTGATTGCCGCATCGCAAGATTCTTCCCGAGAGTCTCCTGTCTTTCATCCAACTTTGGTTTACGATCAAACCGAGACCGAGAAGCATATAAATGGTACGAACCGTACCGTGCAGCATTCATACGTTCAATCACCGTATCCACATTCTCAACCCTAATTAGTCTAACAAAAGCAAATCGACGTCCAATTTTCGATAACTTACGCGGAATGAAGGCATCAACGACTGTACCGAATACTAGCATAGCCTTCCATAGGTCACCCTCGTCCCAAGAGCTTGGAAAATTAGTGCCGTAAAAGGAAGTCGCGATATTCTTCAGATCAAGTTCTTGCCGACGATACATCGAGCTCTTTTTCCCGGTGTTTTGCGCCCAACTACCGTTCGTATTTGATCTTGACATCGAAACCCAACCCTCCCCCCCCCCCCCTCCCCACTGTCGGAGAGAGTCGGAAAAAACTTTGCGAGCACCGGAACCCTAGTGTCGGCGTAATCGCCTAAACCCTAGTTGGAAAAAACTTTTTAATTACTTATATTAAGTGGAAGGATGTGGATGTTAAATTCTTAAAGAATAAGGGGGCTTAGTTTGGAAACGAATTCTAACATTTGGTCTATGAAAATGCTTGACAACTGCATGAAAATGCTTGACAACTACGATATCTGAAAGAAGATCACATTAAAGCGCGTAAGGAGCTAGTCTTGATGATAAAAGGGAACTCCGTTTTAAATATCTTATGAATAGTAAATTGCTATCGCTAATGTATATATAAGGAATTGTTTGCATTAAAATAATTGTATAAAACATTTCACTACTTCAATTTTGGTAGATTAGACAAATTCTACAAATATTTTATGAATCGTATATTTATCAAAACATATATTTCTCCAACCATGTCATGTGAAAAATTGTATGTTGATTTTTATATCATGAAATTATTTGAGTTTAAACATATTTAATTACTTTTTATTAGTTGGTTGTACCTGATTTCGTAGTTAATTTTGATAGTTAACAAATTGATTTTTTTTAAATCTACATTCTATGTTTTAAAACTCCCAAATCAATTTTCAAGAAATCTAAGACTGATACCGTTGACACCAACTCTCCTTGCACTTCACTTCTCCAATCTCTTCAATTATTCGAATATAAAAGAGACGAGAAGTGAGAGAGATAGAGGTAGGGGTGCGCATGGGGCGGTTTGGGGCGGTTTTTAATTAAAACCAAACCACGCCCCGAAAGTTCGGGTTTTGAGAATTACACCCCGTTCGGTTTCGAGTTTTTCGGTTTCGGTTTTTCGGGTTTTTCGGTTCGGTTTCGGGTTTTTCGGTTCGGTTTCAGGTTTTTTCGGTTTTTTAGTTTCCTTTAATTTTACCAATTTGTTACCTTAAAAAACTAATATTATAATTCAAACTTCCAAACCTTAACTCATTTCATCATGTATAAAAAACAACTAGTAAATTTAATATAATGTAATGTTAAATTCGACTAACATAATTTGAAAAAAATTAATAATAGAATAACATCCAATCATCTTTCGCAACAATCTTGTCAATGTCTTCATCCATAGAAGTTTCATTGCATAGTTGTTTTCCTTTTGCAAATAAATTTATATCAAATCTTTTAAAAATATAAGAATATTTTTATAAAACTTGAAATATATATAAAGGCGGGGCGGGGCGGGTTTTTCGGTTTGGTTTTTCATATGCCCCCGAAAACCGCCCCAAACATTCGGGTTTTCCAAAAATCAAAACCGTTGATGTCGGTTTTTCAAATGGTTCGGTTTTTACGGTTCGATTTTTTCGGGTTTTTCGGGTTCGTTTCGGTTTTTCGGTTTTTATGCTCACCCCTAGATAGAGGGAGATGGAGGACAAAGGAAAGAGAGAGAGAGTTGTGATTAAACTTGAGAGCGAGGGATTTTAAGTTTTTTTTAATAATATTATCTTAAAAGTTATTTTGTTTATTTTTAATATTTTCTTTTTATAAATATTAATATTTAATTAAAAAATGGTCATTTGTTGATAATGTGAAGAAACGGAATAATGAATAAAGAAATATTGTTGATTTGAATGCGTTTGTTTTCTTGTTAGTAAAGAATAGGTGATGTGACATTGATTGTTAAAAACCGAAGAGGGGAGGTGGTAATGACTATTGACAGGTCTAATAGACGAAAATACTTGTATCCATTCTTTCTTTGTGACACCACGTATTTTCTATTTTTTTTTTTTTTCTTCTTCAAACTTGTTTGTTTAATTATAATAAAGTAAGCGTAGCTTTCAATTTTATGGAGATGGGGGAAATTTAAATTAATGAAAATGACATAGTAAAGCTTTTAAGAAATTGTTGAGAGGCATTAAAGATTGTTCTTTCTTTGTCCCATTTAATTTTTGAATCGCTTGGAAATTCAGGTTACCCGGCCATCAACAATAAAGATTTTGAATGCATAGGTGGTCCGATGGGGAAGGTGTCTATCAAACCTTAATTTGACCCATTAAATTGTAAAAATTGAACTATTATTGTTTTTCAACTCTGTAATAGAGTATGACATAGGTATTTTTAGAATATCCAAGGATCTCATCTTCTAATTGCTATCTTCTAGATGTTTTTATTTCGTTACATTGAAAGAAAATTATTTAAGTTGATGGTGTATACGTAGACACGCTTACACTGTGTTCCAGAGCTTTAATTTGGAGAGAAGAGAAGAGAAAATGAAGGAAATAATTTTTTTATCATGTTCCAGAATTTGTTTTATAAAAGAAAGGAAAAGAAGGGGAGAAAAATTATGGCCATATTTTCTCTCATAATCTTCCTCCCAAAAGTGGGAAGATTTGGAGAGAAGAGAAACTTTAATTAATTGCAATTACCAAACTAACTTTGTCATTACCTAATTTCTTTATATTTTAAGGACAAAATTGTAAATGTGTTAATTTTTTTCCTTTCTCTCCAACTCAGGAACACAAAAAACGATTATTTTCTTTTCTTTTCCATCCGACATGGGAACACAAAAAGGAAAATTATTTTCTTCTTAATTTCTCTTCTCTTCTCTTTACTTCACTTCCTTTCTCTTCTTTTCTTTCATTTAAAAAGTGTGGAACACGGTGTAAGGATACTTAGGTTTACTTATTAGGAGCGTGATTCTTAAGACATGTTTGGAAAAAAAAAAACTTATTTAAATGACTTATTAACTTATAAGTTTATATGAGCTTAATTATGCACTTTAAACATGACTTATATAAACTTATAAGTTAAGATTCTTAAATAAGTTTTCTCAAACATTTCCTTAGACCTATATATTTAAGAGTTTCATATATCATGTCTTATATATTTCTTAAATATTAATCCACATGTTTTATAATATATATGTCAAAACTGCAGGTTATATTTAGGAGCGTCTCTGAGAATTTGAAAGCCCTGAGCAAATAGACGAAATTGGGCCCCCTAAATACATAATTTATATAAAAGATTTAGACTTTTTAATATTTTTTTCTATTAAATTATTAAGTTGACTTAAATTTTAAGATTACACATATAAAATATATATAAAAATTGGATCCCTATAAAAGATGGAACATGTGCGGTTGCACCTCCTCAAAGAAACCTCTATTATATTTGTACTATTAACATACTTCACATGCCGTCTTTGTTTTATATGTTTTGATTGTTCCACGTATCATATAAGCATACATACATGCTCGAGATGTTTTATAAATAGTTTATACGATTTATTTTATTTACATGCTATATATGCACCTATATACTCTTAACATCATCCATTTTATTTATTTTATTATTACTTAATATTTGTTACCACCGCTCTTTTGCAGGTTGTTTTTCATTAAATAGTCTTTTACTCTGGGTAGAGTGAGAAGATCTTCGTAAGAAGCATGCCATTATTTTTTAGTTTCTAAATGGAGAAATTTATTCTTTAGATTCAAAATAGCCATATGAGATCTTCGATCTTTTAACAAATATTTGTCATAGATTACAACACAATTGTCTACCACGCTGACACATGGTGTGGTCGTTGACATGCATTAGCTTTCACACTCTGTTTTAAATCTTTATTTTCGACTGGACTGAATAATAACTAACTTAGGTTAGTCAACTTAAAAAAAAATTATATTCAAGGGTTACCATGTATCAAATCCACATGTTTACTGTGTTGCCGGATTGGCCTAGATAATGATCACCCCGCTAGATTTTTCTATTTCTATTTTTTCTTTTTTAATTTTCTACTTACTCCTATTCAAAATAAGTGACACAATTTACTAGACATGGTTATTAAGGTAAAAGATTATAATGATGATTAAATTAGATTAATTAAATGGTTAGTGGAGAAAGAGTCACATGCCTTTTGAATAAAGTGAGATTAATAATGTTTAAAAATAAAAAGTAAGGGTAAATGAGTCATTTCACTTTGTTAAAGTAGATAGTTAGTTGGTGTGGGTCCCACTACTTTTTGCTAAATAAGGTAATTTTTCAAAGTGTGTCACTTATTTTGAATCACCCTAAACAAGAAAGTGTGTCACTTATTTTGAATCGGAGGAAGTATACGATTTGCTACAATTTGAAGTATGGTGACAACTTAGAAGTAGGTTGAGTTTGGGTTAGCGTGTGTGGCTTGACATGTTGACGGATTAAAATCAGTCAATTCGAATTCGATCTATTTAGAACTTCAGGTCAGAATAATTAATTATAACCCAGACATATTAAATCAGGGTAATTTAAATGTGACTCATCTAACACAATATAACTTAATAGGTTGCTGGGTTAAATAGATTAGCGGGTTAGAAATAAAAAATTGACACAACTACAATGGTAACTTTGAGGAACTTGAAGGTTACAAAAAAGTTCAGATATGTTTTAGGTCGTATTTAGGAAAATTTATAGTACTTATATCATTTTTTAAAATATATTTTATTATAAAACTAAACGAAATGATGGGTCGAACCGTTTATACATAAGTCAACTTGAACACGACCCGAGTTATGTATAGGTAGGATAGGCAGACATATTTTTTTAACCCGGACTCATTTAGACTTAAATTAAACTTGATTATTTTTTATGTTAGATTAATATCAAGTTTCAAATCATGTCAGGATTAATGCCCTAATGTATCCCATGTTATGTGTACCGATGCTACAATTGATTTTAGATATCTCCTTCGATAAATTAAGAAATAATAAATAAATAAAATATCTGCGACGAAGTGCAGGGCACCTTCCTTGTTTGATACAGTTTTGCTATTACATAAATTTAGACATGAGTCATAGACTCATAGCTAGGGAGATTGTCATTTTCAAATTAATTATTTTAATTATTATTCGTTTTAATGATATCACTTCAATAGTAAACATAGTGAATGTGACAAACTAAACACAATTTTTATTTATTTACACAAATTTATATTTTTTTATATAATATAAAATACTAATATACATATTAATATTCTCCTATATATGAGACTACATTTAATTTTAGCATGACAACTCATCTGTTTGCTGCTCTGTGATTGGCCCATTATGCCACGTGGAATTCAAGCATTGGTCCACGATTAATCAACTAATTCCGAAGGGCGCTGATATTTGCAGAGCATCTTTTAGTTTTGTAGACCAATTTCAAGTGGAAAGACAACTATACCCTCCCTTTTCCTGACTTCTCTCCTACAGTCCTACCGAGCTCTTTCTCTATCTTCTCTTAACTTCTCTCCTATCTATTTATTTCTCTCTCTTTAAATCAAAACCCACCATAAATTTTAGGCTTTATTTTGGCCACTTTTCAGGCCAAATCAAAGAGAACAAAATTCACCATTGAAACTAGCTTCTTTTTCCGATCACTTTGATACTTGCCTCTGTCGGAATCTCAACTGAATCGCGTCGCCGGAAACTCGCCGGAGTTATAGAACCCTTTCTGTATGTTTGTCTTCAACCTCTGCCTCTTTGCAATAAGGATGTGGTTAGGTTCATATACAACACCCCATCATCTTATGGGGGTAATCAGATTTCAAGACCTAAAGCTTGAATGTCATGATTTGTGGTTTGGTTCATGTGGGACTGTGTATCTTATGTAATCCATCAATAGGACGTAATGCTTTGTAATCATTTACATCAAAAGATGAAGTACTTATTATAAATTTTGTATGCAATTTTCATTTCTATGTCAGTGAATACTTGCGATCAGGAAATAAGTATATTTTAAATGGTGTTATAAATCAAGCTTCTCAAGGTGCCGGAGTATCTGCTCCGGCTAGCACCGTTGAAGCCCTCCCTATGTTTCGTGATGTTCCATCGGTCTCCACCTCCGTTATCAAACCTTCATCTTCTCCGATTAACAACTAATTCCATCAGAGCTCTAACGAATTTATCTTTAATTAGTAATGTTCTTCCTTCTTTATGTGCTTGAACGATAGGACCGAATGTGGTATTTGAAAGGGGCATCTGCAGAAGGGAAATCTAATTGATTTATTGATTCGATTGCAGATGGTGATAATGGGTGAAGAAGATAGAAGAAAAAGGATCAAGAAAAAGATTTGAGAATTCATTTGTTTGAATTTAACCACGTTTTTTTACGAAGAGGCAGGGATTGGCGACGGATGTAGAGAAAGAGTTTTAATAAAAGGGGCAAAATGCTGGTAAAGGGAGAAAGGGTATAATAGTCTTTATATTTAAAATTGCTCTATATTGCTAAATTTTGCTCTGTAAAGATCAGCACCCAATTCCGAAGACTTAATATGATGCAGTTACACTTGTGCAGATTCTACGCGGAGGATTACTTCCTAATTCACGTTACAGCCTGTCAATTTCGTTCTTTTAATTAGATTGATTATTTCCTTTAGCAACACTTAAATACCCCAAAAATAGTGTAACTGGATGCAATGATAATTAGGAAGTTTTTTGAAATAATTGTTCAGTCAATATTTTCAATTAAAAACTCAACTACAATTCCGCTTTAGTCTACAACAATATTAGAAACCACCATCTCCCATAACATGCCAAATATACTGATTGTAACTACGGGCCGTAAATAACTCACTTAGATTAGGAAAGTTTTAAATAATTATAAACGACTTAAATAGCTAATTCTGGCGATTTTCATGGAAATTTTGCCTAATTCTCGTGGAGATTAGTATCAGTAATTTGAAAAGGATCATTATAAATTTCAAAATAAATCGGAAAGATATGCAAACCAATTTTGTTTCCCAAATATGACGGAGCTGATAAAGGCCATTTAAAGAGTATAAGGGGTCGAATACACCTCATGTTTAATATCACCGGTGCCCTTTTTTGCTTCATCATACTCTGATTTCCGAGCTCCAAACTGCAAAATCCATCAAACATCGGTTAGTTATCATATTTCTTCACCGAATAATTGATATAACTTAACATGAATGCATGATTAACTTAAAGCGTATAATGATCCCATCTTAACAGTTTTCGATGATTATGCATTCATGTTCAGTTTTAAAGTGGTGTATCATTATTCTATCAAAAAAATATTACATGTCTCCTCTAACGTCAATGTAATACTATTTTCGCAAATTTTGAGAATCATGATGTTTTGTCATTAAAATTTGGGTTTCAACATAAACAATCTTACCCGAGTCTTAATTTCTCTATTTTGGAAAACTTGTGATCTTTTTAAATACTATTTTGAATAACAAATAACTCACATATTTAATGAAGTCATTTTATATTGAAATATTTGATACTGAAATAATTCAAAACATGCAATAGTTGACTATTGTAAATTTTTTGCAACCAGTCCATGAGTCTGTTTTAGATAGCATAGGACTATTATGTAAAAAGGGATACATATAAACCATTTTTACGTATTATGAATATTATTTGTTAGTAAAAAACTTTCACGCAAACTTTTTTATAAATATCGGAAAAAAAATTGTTCACTGTTTAGGGTAAATAATGGTTTTAATAGTAATTAAATATCCTAATGGCTAAAACTGGAATGGTTTAAAATTGTTCACTGTTTAGAGTAAATAATGGTTTAAAAACATATTAAACCTTAACCACATATTCTTTTTTGTAGTAAACAGTTTAAACAACTCTTGTCTGAAATTTGTCAGCTTATGTCTTTTTATTATTAAGCAAGACTTAAGCACCCTAATCGCTACTGTATTACTCAAACCATGCAAGTGTTGACTAATCACTAAATTACTGTTTACAACTTCATCAATCTCTTTTAGATATCATATAAGTTTTATGGTCAATGCAGTACATATAAACCATTTCTTAGCAAACCCTTACTAAACGTAGACTGCAAATAAAACCAAATTCATTACCTTAACTATAATGACTTAAGTTTACTTAACTATAATGACAATTGTTTGACTGAAATAAGTCAAATTATGTCCCTTTAGTTTAAAGTTAGGAATTAAATACCTTAAAATTTTAGTTAATTTTGATGTTTTTTAAATTCTTATGTTAAAAAATTTATACAATTTTGAATTGTCATTATATTATTATCTGATTTAATATTTATGTTGCTGAAAACATCAATTCATATTTTGTTTTAATCTTTATATGTTGGTGATACCACAATTTTATTCATTGGTCGATAGGTCAAGATGAATACACAAGTCTATAAATTATATTTTTTAGTGATTATTTCAAAAATTTAATCTGTGTTTTTTGACTTTTTAGGCTTACAATAGCTTTTTAAATTGTCTAGGGTTTTAGGGTTTAGTATTAACTTAATACTATCCATTGGGTCTCACTTTAACAAATTATGTTTTATGCTTTATAATCACTAATTTAGGTTAACTACAAACTTAGCTCTAATTCTTTTAATTCCATACTGATTCATATTGATATACCTATACACATCGCTGCGGTACGCCATCCACAAATTCAATGAAATGTACAGCTTCATTTCAGTAGATAAACCTAAATAAATCTTATAATTGTTAACAAATTAACAATTTTATTTTAATAATTACCTTTTTATGACCAGGAAATCGCTGGAAACACCCGAATTCTACGATTCTGTTGGCAAATTACAACCACAAACTGAAGCTTTAATAGAGGAATTAGAAGTTTGAGATGATGATATAGAAGCTGTTATGTTTCGATTTTTTCTTGAATTTTGTTTTGCAGATACGCAACCTCCATAAGTTCTTGAAACAATTCTAGCTCTAATTCGAAATTGTTAAAATCTCTGATACATGATTAAACCGTAGTCTTTATATTTCATCCTTGATTTGTACTTCGGCATATTCCCACGAAAACTTGTGCACCGAATGAAAGCCCTAGATCGGTTCATTTGCTTCGATTGTGATATCACTTGAAGACCCTACAGAGCCTAAATCGAATTATGTGTTTTACTGACTTAAAAATCGAAACAATTGAATAGCCCATAAAACCCTTTACATGAAATAATAGAGTCCGATTCAATTGAGCGCTAGATAGCCCAACAGTCAAATTTTATACTATAACAATATAGAAATGGGCTTTTTAACTGTATAATTAGGTAATGCTTTGAGTCCCTTTTTAAATGTATCAAATTTTATGTAACAATAGATAAATGGGCGGACTTTTTACTGACTTAATAAAAGTCAAGGTTAGACGTTGTCGCAAGTTGGTTTGTTTCGTCAAAAACCAGTATTCTCACATAGTCAACTTTATGTCGTTGTATCACGAGTTAAGAACAAGAACGGATTGAATGTTATTTAATGCGACAAAGATGACAATTACACTAATTCAACAACACAAAAAAGTCTTATTTCGTCTATAAATCTTCTGTAACATTTATTCATGTATCAAAATATGTACAAACTTATCATTACAAATATGAATTGTTATGTCATTTAAACTGTAGTACTATTTTTGTTGTTTTTTCTTTAATATCTCTCTTGAAGCATCCCGCCCAGTCGGGCGGGCTATGAAGCTAGTACTGTATATGTCAACAATGAAATTTAAACTCTTGACTAAAAGAATGAAGGATACACATCAAATTATACGGGTAGGTCAAATGTTTTTTTAGTTATCAAACTATGTTTATTTAAAACTTCTAAAAATTTATAGAACAAGATAACATTACTTTGCCTTTAATTAACATACATATTTTAATGCTTTTATCTAAGAGTTATTATTATCAAAACTCTTTAAAAAACTAACTTGAAGGGAAGTGAGTAAACAAATTAAGAGTTGTATTCTAGGAAGTCCAAAGGATTTGTCTAGTCCCAAAAGACAAATCCTAGACATTGGATCAAGATTGTCAAGATCAAATCCCCCACCTACAGCCACCTACAGCCACCGCCGAACGCCGCCACCGGCCGCCGCCGACCACCTCCGATCGGCGGTGGCTGACAGTGAAGCTGCTGGTGGTAATGGGGGTGGTGGTGGTATTGATGTATTGAAACATATGTGATTCACTAAAACACAACATATTACTTCGAAGCTCACGTGCTTCAGGTCACGAAACACATGTGTTTCAAGTCACTAAAAGAAGAGTTTCTAAACACACAAGGGAGCATATGAAGCACATGTGCTTGACGTTATGAAATACATGTGCTTCACTACACAGAAAAAAAAATCAAAACAAGTGACGGACATATCATTACGAAGCACATGTGCTTCATAAAGTCAAGCACATGTGTTTTTGTTCCTGAACACATGTAACTTACAAGCAAGTCATTTGTGTTTGAATCACGAAGCACATGTGCTTGACGTTATGAAACACATGTGCTTCACTACACAAGAAAAATAATCAAAACAAGTGACGACCATATCATTGCACATGTGTATTTGTTCCTGAACACATGTAACTTACAAGCAAGTCATTTGTGTTTGAATCACGAATCACATGTGCTTGACGTTATGAAACACATGTGCTTCGTACACAAGAAAAAAATCAGATAAGTGACAAACATATCATTATGAAGCACATGTGCTTCATAAAGCCAAGCACATGTGTTTTTGTTCCCGAACACATGTAACTTATAAGCAATTCATTTGTCTTTAAATCACGAAGCACATGTGCTTAACGTTATGAAACACATGTGCTTCATTACTTGAAACACATGTGTTTGGCTGTACGATACACTCTTTTATTTTCAAAACACATGTGCTTCCAGTCACGACCACCACCACCAGTCACCACCGCCGGCGGCCACCTCCGGCCGCTGTCCGCCGCCGACCGCCGCCCATCACCGTCGTCCGCCGCCGGCCGCCGTCTTCGGTCGCCGGAGAAGCACATGTGTTTGTAGTGGTGGTGGTTTGAATCTTCATCTTGACCATTGATTTTTCTTGATCCAAGCACTAATAATTGTCCCTTGGGATTAGATAAAATTAATAGACTACCTTGAACATTTACCAACAAATTAGATGTATGAAAACTTCTAAGCCATCTTATTCGAAAATTTAAGTTACTTATATAATAAGATTGTTTTTATGATCATGACTGGAATTTCAATTTAAAAAAAATAAAGAAAGAAAATTGTAAAATGGTAGGAAAAATTGTGTTAATAGGTCACTTGACCCAGGTTGGTCCATTCTGATCCAGTCTAAGTAGCAACTTATCGGTAGTAACTCGTCTCTGTAGGGACAAGTTTAAGAACTCTTCGGTTGGGGGGGGGGGGGGTTAATTGGGATGAGTTAGTTATGAGTTGTTGTTTGCACGACCTTGTCAGTAACTCTTCGATAAGGAAGAGAATGATCTTACGTTACTAACAAGTTAGAAAACACATTACGCTTGGAAGACATCTTAGCAATTTATGATTTTACAAACCGTAAAGAGACAAGATGATAGGGACATCTTTCAACAATATTGTCCTTACCTTGAAAATGTTATATTGTCTATAAAAAAGTCATTATTACTCTATAAATACAATTTGCATTCAAATGGATATTGTTCATTAGAATCTAAGAGTTCCGTTTTGTTATAGTTGGATGGGTTAGTGGTCCTACTTGCAATACCCGTTACCTTTGTACTATCTCTGTATCAAAATAAGTAATATATTTCAAAAATTACGGTTTTTTAGAAAAAAGATTAAAAAGTGGTTAAAAATAAATTAAAGTAGATAGTTAGTATATAATGGGTCCCACTTTTTTTTAATTAAGTAATATTAATGATGTTTAAAAGTAAAAGTAAGGGTAAAAGGGTAATTTCATTTTATTAAAGTATATAGTTAGTGGAGAACGTGTCCCACTTTTTTACCAAATAAGATAAGTTTTGGAAGTGTATTACTTATTTTATTTCACCCCTAAATAAAAAGTGTATCACTTATTTTGATACGGTGGTAGTATTAAAAATCCTCATGAAACCAATTTTTTTATATTTTAACATGACATTACCTTTCTACTCTTTAAATGCCATTGCAATTCAACCCCTCAAATTTTATAATTTTTTTTCTTCTGTCTCAAAAACATTTATAATTTACACTTTAACTTTATTTAATATTCCTTAAGATCATTAGTTACTGACAGATTATCCTCTAAAAATTCTATAGATAAAACTTTTGATCCATAATTCTAAAAAAATATTCATAATATCTTGCTCTCCTTTTGTTACTAAAAAAAAGTTTTGAACTATGCTTTTTTTTTACATAAATTTACGTACTCAATATAATATCTAAAATCATAAAAGTATTATATAAGGAAGATACTATTTTGATATACTCCCTCCGTCCCTAAATAAAGTTCTCATTTCACCTTCAAGTTTTGTCCCTAAATAAAGTTCCCATTTCTCAAACTTAAGGGACCCACTTAATATAATAATATTATTATCAATACTTTCACCACTAACTATCTCTTAAAACACTTTCTTTCTCTAATCAAACCTTATATTTTAATCAAAAGTAATACCAAATACCCCACCACTAACTATCTCCTAAAATGTTGTGCCCAACACAAATGGGAACTTTATTTAGGGACGGAGGGAGTAATAAAAAAATGATGCATAAAAATCCTCAGCAACGCGCGAGCTATATTACCCTTGTTAAAATACAAACGAGTAGAAAGATTGACGTAGACATTAAATTAATTAACTTTAATAATTTATCCGTAACAATCAGATGATATATATGATAACAAACGTATTCTTTTCGTCCGTAACAATCAGATGATATCTATGGGTGCCCATCGTGGCGATGTGGCATGCTTTTCACACCGTGATTGAAAGGCAAACACCACTCTCTCACGCCATGGGGGTTTCAAAGTCAGGTAGTGGCCACGGCCACGTTCGATCACGCCGAGTGGTAGATAAATTTCTTTACATTTGGTGGGCCCTCTGGCTCCTGCACATGTGGGTGGACTTGTTGGGTATTTCTTTCAAAGTTGTGTGATATGGTTGCGTAAATAACATCTGATATTCTGATGTGATAAAAATTTAGTATAATTAGTGGTGCCCATGCCATCACCCTTATATATATATTCCAACACAAATAATCTCTAACTTTAGAATTTTGTGACATTATCATCATATTATATATTCATTTTATCCACTGACAAGAACTATCAAGTTCGTACAAATTGTATTTCTTGCTTAACCCCCCCCCCCCCCCTCCCCCCCCCCCCCCCCCCCGGCCCGTGTTGAACTCCTCGAGCAACTTGTCGGATTACCGATGCATTTGGGGATGAGGAGCAACCGACGAGTTACCGACGTGTTGGTGTCAACGATATCAGAAACCGACAAGTTACTAACGACGGAAAGAAAGAGAGCATTCGCCTTGCTCTTGAACAAATCCAATGATTAAATGCATTAATTTACATCATCCAGTCAAGAAATCATAAAAGATCGACATATTAATATATTATAACTATAATGGGATCAAGCTATTATAGTAGTTCAGAAAAAAATTGAACTGTATATACTCGATTTATTTGAATATAATTATATAATTATCCAAAAAAACCTTGAAATACACAAAATCTTACAAAATATTTTTAGCTTTATTTTTAGCCCTTCTATCAATAATGTAAAGAGCAAAAACCGAATTTTTACAAAATAAAAAGATCACTTTTTTTAATAACTTTTTTAATAGTGTTGCCATGAATATGCGTCAGAAAAAAAGGTCCCATAAGAAGTAGAAGGTAATATAGAAAACGGTTCTCCGGCGAAGTATTCACCGTCACAATCCACCATCCACGACTTCGACGATGAGTAGTAGTCCCATCCTGCGTCAACAAACACATAATCATTTCTTGGCTCAGCCGAATTATAACTCATTCCTAAACTCGGTAATTCCGTTATCTCATCCAACTCCTCCGCCGGCGGTGACACAGTCGACTCCTCCTCCTCCGTCGAAGTTACCGTCGAGGCGGCGGAGTCCGACGATGAAGATGACGTGGAGGGTGAAGATGGTGACACGTTAAGGTGGTTCATGTTAGCAGCTTTAGTGGCTGCCACTTGGACGTCACGTGGGGAGCACGAGTCGGGTCGGGGCAAAACACTGGCAAGTTCCGGGAAGTTAAGGATCGCCGATGAGCCCTTTATTGAGAGTGCAGCCACGTCGTGTGCACGTGCCGCCATTTCCGGGTCGGAAAAGGTACCGAGCCAGATCCGAGACTTCTTTTTGGGTTCTCGGATCTCGGATACCCATTTACCCCATGCCCGCATTCGAACACCTCTATAAACCGGGTGGTTTTTGTTGTCCGGGTCTCTGTTCCTTTTACCCATTTTGGAATTCCGGTCGTTGGAGTTGGGAAGCTCGGACATTGTGATGGGGATCAAGAAATCTTGAGATGGATAGTCCGACCCGAAAAAAGAATGAAGTTTAGGAGAACAAGAAAGAGAAGTGAAGTACTGCAATGTTTAGGTGAGGAGGGAGAACAAGAAACAGGTGTTTACTAGTGTTGATGTCTAAATGCACCCACACATATTGGTGTGAGTCCATATATATATACACTTATAGATACAGAAAGAGAAAGTGAAGGGAACTTGCATTTGCATACCCATAAATATTGGTGTAAGGGGGAAGGAGGCAAGTCCTTTTTTGTGTATTATCATTATGTGAAGGTATGGAAACACCATTAATATAGTAAAATATGTGGTAAGTTGGATCCAATGTCAAAAAATATATTGATATATATGATCTTTGCCAAAAATTTGGATCAGATAATAGCTTATAAGTATACGCGTATAGCTTTTAAGACCGAGTTCTACACTTACCTTATAGCTTGATTTGCGTAGTATGATTTGCTTTCGTATTAGTTGGTATCATAGCTAGCAAGTATATCTACATATGATCGGAACAGTAAGTACTGCTACATATGATCATTTGTCTGAAAATGCATCGAATAGTTTATGTTCTACTATAGTGTCTCTCTTAATGTTAATTGTTTTTCCTGTATTCATGTATATTTCATTTGTTTGGTCAACATAAAACAATAATATCTGAAAATGTTAATTACCGAAACAGAGTATCTCTTTAATCTTTATTTTACTTTTTTTGTAAGTACAACTTTAGACCTTATAACTACAACTAAATAAATATGTAACTTCATTTCATTAAAAAAAAAGTAATTCCAAAAAAAAAATTAGCCAAAAATTAATTAGATATTTTAGGTGGGGTTAAATAGTATAGACTATAGATGTTTTTAGGGAAAAGTTTTATACTACAGTATTAGTAATTAAAAAAGGATATAATATTTATAAGGTTAAAATTGTAAATTATTAAAATTTTAGGGTTAAAAGTAAAATGTAAAAAAGGAAGGAAAGTAAAACTTGATCTAATGAATGGTATTTTTGGGTTAACTAGTCCGCTATATAAAAGTCAGTAGGGGAACTTTAAACATTATTTTTGGGAGGGTTGAAGTACTGTTACTTAATTTTGATAGGGCCATACATGTAGTCCTGTTCTAACATATGAGTTTTTTTTTTTTTTTAATAAGAATAATATTAAAACATATTTAAGAGGTAAAATATTTGAGGGATCGACAACCCTCTATAACCTGTATATATGAAGTTCAACCCATGCTACAGGGCAACAACTAGAATGATGTCTAACCTACAAAGTCGAGTACCAACTAACACTTTAGTTTTATTATATTAATGTCATATCAATTGACACTCCAACAGACACATTCATTTTAATTATACTCATTCTTTTTAATTTTTTGTGATCCACCATTTTAAAATATATACACACAAAATACTAAATATCATGTTAAAATACTCACTAGCTCCACCTCTCCCTCATCTCTTCCTGAAATTCTTAAAACACTGAATCAATCCATTGTTTGATGTTAGATGATGAATTTAGAAGGAAATTGAGTGAAGACGGTTAGGGATTTTAGAGAGAGAGTAGAGAGATGTTAGAGAGAACAATTGCTGGAAATTAGAAATGATTAATGGCAAAAGTTGGGGAATTAAGGCTTACACTATAGTTTATATACCATGACCTTAATTCCCTAATTAGTTTAAGACTAATCCTAAGCTAAACTAATACAATATGCAATGTTACACATTGCCCCCTAGACTATTCTTTACAACAATTTAGTACCTAACAATCTTCCCCTTTGTAACAATAGTCTAGGTTGCATATCTTTGAAGTCTTCTTTGTTTGTAAAGCTGGAGCTGAGTGTTGAACTGCTGAGCAGTTTTGTTGAAAAATCAGCATCAGCTTTTGATCATCGGTGACATACATACTTTTAATTGGCTTTTCAACCAATATAAAGTATTCCAGAAGACTTCATGCAAATCGACGGAATGTAGACCCATAGATAGAGCGGTTAGCAGCAGCAGTCCTTTCTTGAAGTTGTGGCGTTTGTCGATTTGCTGCTGATCCTCGGTTCCTGATGTTTGTTGAAGTCGTAGCGGTGCGGAATATTGATATGATTTGGATTTTCTGACCGTTGTTGATAATGTTGGAGTACGGTCATAGAATCTCTTATCTGATGTATTGACTGTTGTTGATAAGATTGGAGTACAGTCATCAGATCCCTATCAGACATAGTGACCGTTGTTGATAACAATGGAGTACGGTCGTCTGATCTTCGCACGAGAAGGTATCAAGGTAACCAAGGATCACATAGATTGCATGTTAGCACAACAGTTACAGAAACTGTGTGACCTACGTTCAGTGTTGGCATTGATGTTAGCACTGGTAGGATTTCCATTCAATCATCGTGGAATACCAATATTTTTGGTATCACTATGAATGTTCCGGCAATATCCCAAAGATATGCTTGGTAGAGTGCCTGTGTCCTAGAGAATTTTAATTCGGTTCTAGACTCTATACGTGGACAAACGAAGGCGAGGACTAGAGGTGGGTCATCTTTTTCAATATCAACTGTTAAGGCAAAAAGCCTTACCCCTTTGGATCTTAAGATAACAAAACAACCTAGACTAGCTTTGATTAATATGTAGAATAATATAGCTAAGTTTAGGTCTGATACTGAGTGATCAGTATTAGAACTCAGTATCAGTACTCAGTATCAAATAGTGATACTGAGTAGAAGGACTGAGTGATACTCAGTATAGTAACGGACTAAGATCAAATCCCTTGATCTTAGTCATTTTCCTTGCTTAGTCCTTCGGTTACTCCTTTGCTCATTATGTAAGATCTCTATAACGTTATAAATAGAGATCATCTTGCAAAGGAGTACTCACTAATTTACTTTACACATTCACATCTTTTGTAATTGATCAGTGGTCTTGTTATTCCGCAACAAGCCACACTTAGTGGATTTATACATTGACCATATTCTTGTGTTATCACTTTAATATTTCTCTAAGTATAATATTCTATCAATTAACATTATAAACCAGGGTTGTTGTGACCTAACAACTGGTATCAGAGCAGGCTAAATAATCTTCTTTTTAGTAGATCTATAACCCTGGCAGCCATTTCCTACATCTATCCCTCCAACACTCAAAAATCCAAAATGTCTACAATTATTGCACCAGTTATGTCTGGAAAAGGAGTACCCATCTTTGATGGAAAAGACTTCCATCAATGGAAGCTCAAAGCTCAGTGGTATCTTGAGTCTATTCATCATGAGATGCTCACTGTGCTAAATGATGGTCCCATCATTCCACAAACTGTGGAACCGGTTGCTGCTACTGATGATGCTCCTGAGGGCATAAGATCTGTACCTAAACTAAAGCACAACTGGACTGACACTGACCGTCAGTTGTATGCTTTAGACTCCAGAGCTAAAGGAGTGATTGGTAATGCTGTTACAAAAGAGATACTTAATGCAATTATGAAATTGCCAACAGCAAAGGCTATGTGGGATAGCCTATCAGTCACTTATGAAGGTACAGCAAAGGTGAAGTTGCAAAGAAAAAGCAACATGAGAAGGAAATATGAAAATTTCTTTTCAACTCCAAATGAAGACATCACCACTCTCTATAACAGGTTCAATACTGTTATCCATGATTTAATCAGTGTAGGCATTGTGAAAGAGGAAGGAGAGCTTGTTCAAAAGTTTCTGGATAGCCTTCCTCAACAATTTCTTGACATGACAAACTCTGTCAATGCTGCTAACAACATTGAGTCATACACTCTTCAAACTTTGTATGGTTTAATGCTGAATCATGAGGAGAATAATGCTGCAAGACTGATCAACTGGAAGAAAACTGACAAGTCTTCCACTGGTATGGCTCTAGTTGTGCAACAGGCTTATACTGTGACTGAGCCAGAAGAACCAGAAGTTGATCTTGCTGATGCTGAGGCAGAAGAGCTTGAAACTCAAATGGCTCTCATGTCTATGAAGCTGGATCAGTTGAAGAAGAAGAGGCTTGGTGTTAGCTCTTCTAATACTGACCCTAGATCAGGTCTGTGCTATAGGTGTGGAAAGCCTGGACATATTGCTGCAAATTGTCATACTAAGTCTTCTGAGACTGACCAAAATGACAAGATTGCATACCGAGCAAAAAGATATAGAGACAAATATGTCAAGCTGAAGAATTGGAGCAAGGGAAAGAGGGCCGAAGGAAATGGAGCACCTCATCAAGCACTTTACTCAGAAGCCTGGATGGATGAAGAGTTAAGTGATGATGAAGAGGAGATTGAAAATAAAGCCTTTATGGCTTTCACTGAAGATGATTTGAAGAGTTCCTTTGAAAAGGATATCAAAGAGGCTGAGAGGATGAGTGTTCATACTGATTGGGATTCCACTCAGTTGTACAAGGTAAGTTCCTTTCAAACTTATTCAGTGAATGAAAAAACCAAGATTTTTGAGTATATGCTTGTTGATCTTAAAACTTCTGTACAAAAAGAAAAAGCTTTAAAATTAACAATTAAAGAACTTGAAAGGGTAAATAATGAAAACTTGGATAAACTAGCAAAATATAAAGATTTAGAACTAAATTTTTCAGATTTAAAAGACATTAACCAAAGATTAGCTGATAAAGCTCATTTACACAAACTTGAAAAAGAGAAATTTGAAAAACAGTGTAAATCTTGGGGAAATGCTTCAATAAAATTAAATAAATGTTTAAATGAACAATTTCCAGAAAATGTGAGGGCTGCACTTGGTGTTGATCCTCAATTTAAAAGCAGGAACAATTTTGCTGATTTATTTGAAGAGTTTTCTACTATGAACCCTATTAATTTTGTAAAAGCTAAAACTTTATGTGAAGTTGGATGTCAAACTGAGTCAGATGATGAAGAAAATGAAATTTTAGAAAAACCTATTGGTCCTTCCATCTGCTCAAAGTGCTATACTGAGCTACAAGAACTCAGTATTGAATTTCAAATAACAGAAATTTCTGATACCGAGCTACCAATAGTTCAGTATGACACTTCTGCTGTTCCACCTTTTGAATTATTATTTAATACAACAACTTTTGAATTATATAATGATAATAAAACAACTTCTATCTCACATGTTTCATCAAATACAGAAGTTGCAGGAACAGAAACATCAAATACTGAGACATCTAAAGTACCTGTTAAAGTTGTTCCTTCAAAACATGATAAACAAAAGACAACTTCAACTAGGTCTTTGGTTGGCAAAGACAAGAAGTCTACCACTAATAAAATTAGAAAGACTTCTCTGCCAAATAAAAATAAACAACCAGATCATCCATCTCCTAAACCAGTTAAAAACAATATTAATACATCTATTAGAAATAACAAAATTAATGTTTTAAAAACACTTGGTGATCAGGTCAAATCTTTAAGTAAACAATTTGCAAAACTCGTTCATACTGACCTACCAAAAGTGAAACATTTTTCTAAAATACCATATGAAAATATGTTTAGAAATAGACCTAGGAAATGTTATAGATGTCATCATACTGGTCATAAGGGAGATGAATGCTGGACTGATCTCTCAAGTCCTAGGTACTCAGTACCAAAGAAAAGGAGAGAAACTAAGTCAGTATCACCAAAGAAAACTTCTAAAGTAACCCCTGAAGTGATACCGACCTCTTCACATAAAGAGATCAAGTCAAATTGTGTTTATCCCACCAAAGGTCCCATTCAAAAATGGGTTCCTAAAAGGAACTAATTCTTATTTTGTGTCTTGTGCAGGGTGACAGAAAGTGGTACTTAGATAGTGGCTGCTCAAGACACATGACAGGCAGTATGGAATACCTTCTTAATTATACTCCAGAGAAGGGTCCTTCTGTCAAGTTTGGAGATGACTCAGTGGGAAAGACAAGAGGTTATGGTGTGATCAAGGCAGGCAACATAACTTTTAAAAGAGTTGTCTATGTAGAGGGTCTTAAACACAATCTGCTCAGTATTAGCCAGATGTGTGATGATGACAATGAAGCTCGATTCAGAAAGGTTGCAGGAATCATCTACAATGATAAAGGGCAGCCTGTACTCATTGCTAGAAGAGAAAAAGACGTATATGTGGTCAACCTATCTGAAATAGACCCAACTATTCGAGTATGCCTGCTTTCTAAAGTCAAGCCAGAATTACATTGGCTATGGCACAAGAAACTCTCTCACATAAATTTTAGAAATATCAACGAGCTCAGTATGAAGAAAGTGGTGAGAGGATTGCCCACAATTACTTATTCAAAAGATAAGTTATGCTCAGCATGTGAAATGGGCAAGCAGAAGAAGAGTTCATTCAAGTCAAAAGTCAATCATTCCATCAATGAACCTCTTACTATGATACATATGGATCTTTTTGGCCCCATCAGCACACCATCTTTGGCCAAAAAGATCTATACTCTAGTCTTAGTTGATGAATTCTCAAGATATACTTGGGTCATCTTCCTCAAGACTAAGTCAGATGCAACAACAGAAATCATTGCCTTTATAAAAAGAGAGGAACTTCAAAAAGGCAACAAGGTCAAGCAACTTAGAAGTGACCATGGTACTGAGTTTAAGAACTCAGTATTAGCAGATTTCTGTGAAGAAAAAGGAATCATTCAAAACTTCTCTGCAGCCTACACACCCCAACAAAATGGTGTTGTAGAAAGAAAGAACAGAACACTGATTGAAGCTGCAAGAACTTTATTATGCCATGCTGGACTGGCACTGAGTTTCTGGGCTGAAGCTGTAAACTGTGCAAATTTCACTCAGAATAGAGCCACTATAGTCCAAAGACATCTGAAGACTCCATATGAGTTATACAATGGCAAGATTCCTAATGTGGAATATTTCCACATCTTTGGGAGTAAATGTTTTGTACTCAGTACAAAACAAAATCTCAATAAATTTGCTCCCAAAGCAAATGAAGGTGTGTTCATGGGCTACTCTCCACACTCCAAAGCTTTCAGAGTGTATATCATCTCAACCAAGATGATTGTAGAATCCATTCATGTCACATTCGATGAATATCAGAATGAGCATTCTACCTCAGCAAGTGAAGACATAAGTGGCATAGATATTCTATGCAATCCAGAACACTCCATTGCTGAACAGCCTAAGTTTCATCCACACTTTATTCCTAATAAGTTTAATGAACCTGATCAAGTTCAAACTCAGTATCACTCAAATGCGTCTAATACTGAGGTTCCCATAACAGATGACCTTCATACTGAGTTTCCAACCAATGATCTGAACCACTCTATTTATGAAGAAGGTGAAACATCCAACACTTCACAAGAATCCACATCAATTCTGCAAAATGAAGATGATCAGCAACCTGTACTGTCTAATACTGATCAGAATTCCACTCAGTATCAGACAGACAACACGTCAAATCAACAAGATATTGTTGATCCTATTTTAAATGCTCCCTTAGGAAACAATTTAAGGGAACACAGAGACCATCCACACTCAAACATTATTGGTCCTATTGGAGAAGGTGTCCAAACAAGAAGAAAATTAGAATTTCCAACCCAAGCAACTGCAAACTTTTGTTTTTTCTCAAGTTTTCTATCTACCATTGAACCAAAGAAAGCTGATGAAGCTTTATTAGATGAAGATTGGGTAGAGGCTATGCAAGAAGAGCTCACAGAGTTTGAAAGAAACAAAGTTTGGAACTTAGTACCACCTCCTTCTGGCAAAACTATTATTGGTACTAAGTGGGTGTTCAGAAACAAGATGGACAAGGATGGTGTTGTCATCAGAAACAAAGCAAGGTTAGTTGCTCAAGGTTACAGGCAAGAAGAAGGCATTGACTATGATGAAACTTTTGCACCAGTTGCAAGAATTGAAGCTATTAGGTTGTATCTTGCATATGCAGCCTTTAAGAATTTCAAAGTGTATCAGATGGATGTCAAAAGTGCTTTTCTAAATGGAAAACTACAAGAAGAAGTTTATGTTAAACAACCTCCAGGTTTTGTTGATCCCAAATTTCCTCATTATGTTTTCAAGCTTGATAAAGCTCTATATGGGCTCAAACAAGCTCCAAGAGCCTGGTATGACACCTTGTCTGAGTATCTTATTGAAAATAAGTTTACAAGAGGTAAAATTGATAAAACATTATTTTCAAAAAGGAAAGGTTCTGACATCTTACTCATTCAGATATATGTAGATGACATTATCTTTGGTTCCACTGACAAGTCAATGTGTGACTGGTTTGCGAAGATAATGTCAACTCAGTATCAGATGAGTATGATGGGAGAACTTACTTACTTTCTGGGTTTACAAGTTGAACAAAAGCCTGATGGCACTTTTATAAATCAAAGTAAGTATGTGCATGACATGTTAAAGAAATACAACTTTGAAAATCTATCTTCCATGCACACTCCTATGGGTACTCAGGATAAGATAAGTAAGGATGAAACTGGTAAACCAGTATGTCAATCCACATACCGAGGTATGATTGGTTCATTACTTTACTTAACTGCTAGTAGGCCTGATATCATGTTTGCCACATGTTTGTGTGCTCGGTATCAGGCTGATCCTAAAGAATCACACATGAAAGCAGTTAAGCGCATCTTTAGATATCTTACAGGTACTCCTAACCTGGGTCTTTGGTATCCCAAGGACTCAAACTTTGACCTTGAAGGGTACACAGATGCAGATTTTGCAGGTTGTAGATTGGACAGAAAGAGCACAAGTGGAGGATGTCAATTTCTAGGTGGAAGACTAGTTGGCTGGTCATCCAAGAAACAAAATTCGGTAGCCACTTCCACAGCAGAAGCAGAATATGTTGCTGCAGGAAGTTGTTGTGCTCAATTATTATGGATGCAGTATCAACTCTTAGACTATGGGTTCAACTTTCATAAGACTCCTATTCATTGTGATAACAAGAGTGCTATTGCTATCACAGAGAACCCAGTCCATCACTCCAAAACCAAGCACATTGATATCAGACATCACTTTATTCGAGATAATGTGGAAAAGGGTAAGGTTGAAGTAGATTATGTACCAACAAATGAACAATTGGCTGATGTATTTACTAAACCTCTTCCTGAGGAAAGGTTTATGTATTTACTAGGGCAATTAGGTATGTTGAATCCTTAATCTTTATTAAATTTCTTTAAAACTGAGCGCTCAGTATCACTCCTGTTGATACTGACCACTCAGTATCACTAGTCTGTTATCAACAAAATTTAAAATTTTTATTTTTTTTATAAATTTCAAGAGCAAATAAATTGTTTTTATATTTTTTTTAATTTTTTAAAATTAATTTTTTTTTAACTCGGTATTGGGGTATGACGGCTCTTACACCGAGCTTAATCCTCATACTGCTCAAACGGTAACTTTTCTTAATAAGAAAGTTACCATTGGCAGAAGATAAGGCAGTCAAATCAGCCGTTTTTACTTCCCAATACCTTATTTATCTTTCAAATCTCCTATAAATAACCGTTTATTTTTATTTCAAATTTTTTTTAACTGTTATTTCTTCTTTCATCTTAAATTCTCTCTGCGATTAACGATTTCACTTTCTCTTAGCAAGCAAATTCTTTCAAATCAAAATCACAGATGGCGAACTATACTTTTGTTGCTCCAGAAGTTCAATCGGAAATCCAATTCCGAAATAATGAAGTACCCAGGTTTGCGAGGAACAACATCACAGCAAATTTCAATATTCCTCAAGCCTGGGCATGCCAAGAATTCACGAACATCGTCACTTTTATGAAGCATTGCCCAATTGCTCGTGCCCTGACATTATCTCCTAGAGCAATCTACCCAGAAATGTTATGCGAGTTTTGGTACTCTGCTACACTCGATTCTCCAGATATGATTGCTGGGTGGGTAATTAGAGATCAAAGAAGGGCATTTGTTTCTACTGCAATCATTCGTGAAGCACTGAGACTTCCCGCCCAAGCTCAGTATGACCCATTTGTTGATCGATCAGAGGCACGCTCTGTTCTGCCTTTTCTGGGTCGAAGAGGAACAACTGGCACAATCAAAAGAAATGAATTTGGTCCTATGTGGGGTATTCTTATCACAACAATAATTCGATGTATGACCCACAAGACGGGGGCTTTGGACCAAATAAACGAATTTGGGATGCAAATAGTACATGCTCTGTACTATGGAAGAAACATTGATTTTGCTCGCCTAATCTTCAATGAATTAGCTACTCTGGTCCGAGCAAACACAAGGGAATGCAATGTCCCTTTCTGCAGATTTCTTTCACTCATATTTCAAAACTCAATGCCCACACACATTTATGATGAATTTCACAGCCCAAGAGTTGATCTTCCTCCACTCAGTGAGAAGATCTTCTTTTACAGACCAAGAGAAGGAGAACCTCTTCTAAGTCCTCCTATGTGGGCCATTGTTCAAGAACACATTGATGATGTAGAACACATGTCTGATACTGAGTCAGACAATGATGATGATGGTGATAATGATGATGATAGTGGAAATGGAGCACAGGCTGGTCAAGATATTGAGATGCAGGATGTCCCACAAGTTCAAGAACCAACTATCTCTCCACCTGCACAAGATCTTGCTGATCCTCATATTGAAACCGATCGTGAAACTGAGTCCTCAGAAGACACACCACTGCTCCTTCGAAGAAGAAGAAGGAATGTTTCTCCTATCATTATGGGCAACTTATCATCTGAGGAGGTGCAGCCTGCCAATGTTCCATCATTAACTGCATCTATTCAAGCCCAAAGCTTTATTGCAGCCACCGCTGACCTTCCAGGTCCAGAAAAAGCTCCACCTGCTCAACCAATTGAGAAACCTCATGTTCCTCTTGATGTGGAGATTCAATATGCACAAACTGCACTGGAAGGTGCTCAGCATGACAGAGGGGTCGGTATTGAAGAGGTTGGTGCTGCACATCAACAAACACATGATCCTGCACCGACCTCTGCAGATGCTCGAAGGGAATCTGACAGAGTCTCAGGTATGAATTTCTAAAAATCCTTAAACTTATATACATATATTTCATTCCCAAATAGAGACTAAGTATTGGACAGTACCAACTCAATACTGACCAAAGTCTCAAACGATCTTTTAAATATATATCCTCTTATGGCCAACATAGATAGCCCACTGCTGCTATGCAAAATTCATATACTGAGCACACAAAGTTGATCATTGTCAGTCTACAGTTGTCTCAACATTTAAAGAGACAATGGTGGTTGATGTCATACTGACACCCACTGGTGCTGCTTGAATAATGTCCAACTTATTTTTGAGTTGGGTAGCATCATTCAAGAAATGATCACAAACCCTTAAGCCACAAAATCCAAAAATATTCAATGGGGTTTAGCCACATTTCTGTTATCACTCTCATACCGAGTGATAAACATTGAAAATAACAAGAAGCACATCCCAGGCTTCGAATTCCCACACCCAAACCTTTTAGTAATTGTGACTTATCCTATACTGAGCTACTTAAATTTTCACACTCATCTTTACTAAAATCTTCTTACACATGCTATGCACAAGTCCACAATATTTCATCCTATACCAGATGAAATACAGACTTCACAAACTCTGTTTATATGATTGTAGAATTAAACAACACCACAATTCTATTTGATAAACCTTTCATTCTAACCAGTTTTATATTTTTGTTTCTTTAGCACCATCTGTGCAGGGCATTCCGGCATCTCAAGCTGCAGCAGCCCAAGTGACTCTGCAAGCAATCATGCAGCACATTCTGGCCATCCAACAAACTCAAAATGTAATACTAGCCAGAATGGACAAGATGAGTGGTGATATTGATTTAATAAAACAGTCAGTATCACTCCTTCAACAACCACAGCAGCCTCCACAAACTCCACCAGGTTCACCTGGTGACCACAATGAAGAAGGAGAAGGAGAAGGAGGTGCTGGTGATACTGATGCTGCAACTGAGCCCATGCCCTCCCCTACTCTTGAACAACCTGAAGGGGACATGGGTGGTGATACTGATCCTCTTCCCTCCTCATCAAATGATAACAAAAAGGGGGAGAAAAGACAAAGAGATTTTGAGGTTGATCAAACTGAGCCTTCTGCTCAGGGGGAGAAAAGAAGAAGATTGAATGAAGATCAACCTCAACAACAACATCAGCAAAGCCCTCATACTGAGCCATTTCGCATTCAGTATGAGAGAAGAAGACAAAGAACAAGGTCAGAATTACAAGTTCAAGACCCACTTGAGCCATCTGCTCAGGGGGAGACTCATACTGACCAACCACAGCAAGCTTATACTGAGCCACCTGCTCTAGAAGAAAATAACTTACAAATTGTGGTCTATAGACCTTTTGTGTGGCCCATTGCTGATGATGAAGATGAAGAACATCCAGTGGAATCAGAAGATTTTTTAAACTTTGCATTGGATGAAGCAAATAAAGAAACCTCTTCATCATCATTCTCAGATGATGAAGAGCATACAAGAAAATCTATCTCATCTCAGGCTGAAGGACCTTCTAGAATTCCTAGAAGACCAATAACCAGAAGAATGACAAATGTGGTTATGTCCTCAGAATCTAGTGAAGAACAAGATCCAGCTCCTCTGATCTCAAGACCTAGAAGATCTGCTCAGTTTACTGAGGGAAAGAGTGAAGCTGAGGATGAGATTGAGGCCCAAAGGTTCTTCCCTGTTAAGGAAGAACCTGAATCTGAGTCTGAAGATGTTCCAAGAAGATCTCATACTGTAAGAAGAACTGGAGATGAATTACTTGAACAGTATTGGAACATTGTGGCACAAAGAACAAGATATAGGGAAACAAGGATGAGTATGCTGAGGAAGAAAGCATTTCCAACTGTAAGAGACATATACTGGCTAAATGAGTTTGTCAACAAAATAAAGGTCAAAACTGTTGATAGATCAATTGTTGCAACTTGTACTGGGCCAGTCAGTCCTCCAATGAAGTTTCTCCTCTATGACATTCAAAATATGGGACTTCATGATTGGATAAAAATTGCTAGACTGATCAAGGAAATGCCCTTAAGATCTTCTGTAGCTTATTTTGTTTAGTTTTTTCTTTGTAATTGTTTTGTTATCATTAGATAGGGGGAGATTGTTAAGGCAAAAAGCCTTACCCCTTTGGATCTTAAGATAACAAAACAACCTAGACTAGCTTTGATTAATATGTAGAATAATATAGCTAAGTTTAGGTCTGATACTGAGTGATCAGTATTAGAACTCAGTATCAGTACTCAGTATCAAATAGTGATACTGAGTAGAAGGACTGAGTGATACTCAGTATAGTAACGGACTAAGATCAAATCCCTTGATCTTAGTCATTTTCCTTGCTTAGTCCTTCGGTTACTCCTTTGCTCATTATGTAAGATCTCTATAACATTATAAATAGAGATCATCTTGCAAAGGAGTACTCACCAATTTACTTTACACATTCACATCTTTTGTAATTGATCAGTGGTCTTGTTATTCCGCAACAAGCCACACTTAGTGGATTTATACATTGACCATATTCTTGTGTTATCACTTTAATATTTCTCTAAGTATAATATTCTATCAATTAACATTATAAACCAGGGTTGTTGTGACCTAACATCAACAATCTCCAAATGAGATGTCGATAGTGGATGTGGTTATCTCCGTGATTTTGAAACAAGTACTTTTTGTACTTGAGTGGTCAGTGGGGGTTGTGCATTGCATCACTGGGTCCATGATGTCTTAATCAGAAAGCAACATATGCAATCCGATATAGATGAGGTTACCCGGTCATTTGTTCGGTTTAGGGAGGGTTTTCCATTTTCTTTAATCCTTTCACACACGCTCCTCACTCAACTCACTTTTTCATCTTCAACCACACCCTCGTTTTTGTTTTTACCATGTGATAAGCTGATTTGCACCCCATACTTCATACCCCCTCTTAATTTTTTACCCCAGCGCACCCCAATCAAGATCTCATGATACTTGATTCTGCTCACCTAGACCTAGTGACCCTATCTTTTTAGTTCCTATATTATCGGTGGCTCCGGGGAAGATCATGCTGGGTTTAGCAGATCATAGGAGTAATTTGAGAGTGGACTATTATGCTCATGTGCATTTTAATCAGCTTTCAAAAGATGTTTCAATTAAGGAGTATTCACATGGATTTTTAGGTAAACACCGGACTCACTTAGAGTATCCGTTCGCACACGGTATGAATCGGTAGTCGTTTTCACAACCGTTGATTCAAATGTGTGACCTGCATTTAGAGTTGGCGTGATGTTAGCTCTAGCAGGATTTTCACTCGATCCTCGTGAAACATCAGATTGTGATGCCACTACAAGTGTTCTGATGGATTCACGGAGATCCATTTTTGTACTGCAAGTGTCCTATATTGGAAGGTTCTTGAGGGTGAGAACTAGACACACTGTGCATACAAAGAGACTTAACCCGGGGCAGGAGGTTATTATGAGTCAATACCGACATACTCCAAATGAGTAGTCAGTAGCTTTTGTGCTACGTCCCCTGATGAAATGGAACAAATTCTTGTTGAGAGGAATTTGAGTAGTTGGTGGTGGCGTGCATTTGCTTTACTGGGCCAGTAAAGTCTAGTGAAACATTCAACTTATGAATGATCACCTATTTGTATGGTTGCCCGATTTGTTAACGGTTTGGATGCACTCAAAGGTGTGTTTTCTTAAAGTTATCATGTTTTCACATCACCTTGCACTCACCTAGTACTATACCATAGACGTATACCCTCACATTTACCAGTTGGCAGAAAAATATTTCCCTGGGAAGGTAGGCCGGATCTGGCAAACCATGGGAAGGTATGGCTTTTGAAGTAGTAAGTAACGAGAATTAAAAGAATTTGTAATAAACAGATGCTATCTTTACTAGGGAACTAGTGAAGAGATCATTTACAGATATTACAACGACTTATAGTTAACGTTACAAACATAAAACTTTTTGATTTGGGTAATTTGTTTTGATTTTCTCAATTTTCTCTCCCTAGAAATAATAATTCTCCCCCTAGAATTAATATTTCTCCCCCTCGACAAAACAAAAGTATGAAAAGCTTTGAGGTTTGAGGACATACCTTATTCATCGTCGGAGGGTGGAAGGAGAGTATTTGTGGTGAAGGTTGATTGAGCTTTGTGCTTTCTGTTGAGAGCGGGTTCTGAGTCTGATGTGATCAGAAGCCATTGTTTGGAACGTGGACACATTTTGACAGGTGAAGTGCCTCCCAGCGATTGATTATTGACGCGGGCCACCCTTTTTGTTTAGTCTTCTGAGAGTAACTGGTTCGCCAGCCCGTCGGAGGCCATGATATTGACCAAACTGTTGTGGTGGGTTATTGACTGCAGTTGTGTAGGTGGGCGTTTTTCGACGTTCTCGTACCCCTAGATGAACCTCAAAATGTCTAATCACTGTGCGCCATTTTAATCTGTCATCAATGGCAGTGATTAGTTATTCAACGTTGCTTTGTAGGGAGGTGTTCTCTGGGGTGCTGGGAAGCCTGTTCAAGTGTCGCCCCTTTTTCTCCAATTTTTTCTTCAGGAGTTTTAATGTACCATCACAGTACTTGGCAATGTCTAATACACGAAAGAAAAGTCTTTCATTGAATAGGTTCGTGTAAGTCATTCCCAAGTTAGGTTCACCCAGAACAACTGTTCTCCGTGTTTGAATTTCGGAGGGAAGTGATCTGTAAGGTGCAGCCAGGTGAACCTTTGTTGTGCCACTCTCAACAGCCATTTGTACATCTTCCATTCGAGCAGCAAGAGATTTGACGAGCATGAAGCGCTTCAGAGCAGCCTGAGCAAAATTTCTCGCATGATTTTGAACTAGATGTGGGGTGTCAGGAAGTAAGCGTACTTTTTTGTAGAGACATTCTATATCTCTAGGTTCGCGGATATAGAAGTCTCCTTCAGTAATCGTGTACAGTTGATTGTCTGCTCTGCGAATATGGAACATGGTGTACCAGTAGTAGCCTGAGAAGTGGTCGGTCGATATCTCCAGGAGCTGTGTGATTGGAGACTTGTTGTATCGATGTGTTTTGCCCTTTAGATAATGCATTGTGAGGTAATACATTCTCTTTTCTCTCCATGGCAGAATCACATCTTTGTACAAATCTTGATAATTGATAGGCAGCTTTTTCTCCTGGAAAATAGCTGAGAAGCGGTCTTCAACAAATGGCATTTTAACTTGTTGGAATAGGCACTTTTTGGAGATCTTTATATGGCGTTTGTTAGCTCTATTCGCCGCTCTCTTCTCGCTATATGATAAGACCGGCACATCATGTTTTGGAGAGGCAGTTGGTGGTTCTGGTGCTGGTGTTCTAGCGGCAACTAGTTGATCATAGTTGTGGAAGTATCTGTGATAGTTTTCACGGGTGAAAGGGAATCTTTTTACCTCCACTCGTTCCTCCTCCCTTGGTTTGTCGCTGTCAGAGTTGTTGTCTGGAGGAGAGTTGGCAGTTTGAGGTGGTTCGGTAAAAGCCTCCTTCACAATATTATCTTCTTCGGTGTCACTTGGTAGATCAATCACTGTGTCCGCCTCCTTTCTTAGAACCCGTTGAACGTTGCCTTTTCGATGATGCTCAACCTCAGAATTGATAGATTGGAGATGACTCATAGATTCGAGTTTTTCTTCTTCAGTCATCTCACTTGGCTTACGTTTGTTTTGTGGCAAGATGTCTTCACTTTCATCCACACGCCACTGGTTGAGTGGTTCAACGTTCAGCACCTGAGTATAATCAAACTCAACAACCGCCCATTCATCGATATAATCGTCGTCTTGTGGGCCTCCTCCCTGTGTTTGATGAGAGGAGTTGGGTTGTTGTTGTGACTGACTCGCACCTCTTTGAGAACTGGACCCTCCTAGTTCCAGTATCCTTCTTTGTCCTCCTCCCTGAGGATCATCCTCAGGGTCTTCCGGCCTTCGGTAAATTTGGGGTCCTTGAGAGCAGGGCTCGAGCAGTTCTTCCAAGCGATAGTTGAACATCGCTTTAATTTGTTCCATTGTAAATGGAAGGGATGCTTGCAGGAGCAGCTCTCTGTTTAATGGATCAGATGCCGGTGGAGGAGGAGCAACAGTCGCCAGTCTACCCTCAAGGTTTTCCAGCCTGGTATTGAATGTTTGTATTGTTGAGGCGAGATGAGGGATGAGCTGCAGTTCTGGAATTTGCATTACAGTTGTGGTGGTGGTGGTAGCCTCTGATAGTGTAATGTGATGAGGGAGGGTCATAACAACTGTTGCAGGTGGAGTTGTAACGACCCTCGAGGCAATACCAGTTGTGATGGAGAATGGTGGAAGGGAGGTTTTTGTTGGTGGTATTGTGGTAGTAACTGGTGGAATGGTGGTTGTGGTAGGTGGAACAGTGGTTGTGGTTGGTGGAACGGTGGTTGTGGTAGTTGGGATTATGGACGTGAGTGGTGGAATTGTTGTTGTGGTAGTTGGGATGGTGGATGAGATTGGAGGAACGGAGGTTGTGGAAGTCGGAATGGTGGTTGTGAGTGGTGGTATAGTGGTTGCGGTAGTTGGAATGGTGGATGTGAGTGGTGGTTGGGTGTGTCGTTGAGAAAGATCCGAGAAAATAGGATCATCGAAAGGTTTTGGGGATCTTTGCGGTGGTGGTGAAGGTGGACCGTGTGGTGATGGTGGTGAAGGTGGACCATGTGGTGATTGTGGTGATTCTGGTCGATCAGACAAAGGAGAGGAAGGTTCAGCTGTTTGTGTGGGTTGTCGTATAATGGGTCGAGTTGGTGGAATTGCCTGGTGTTGAGATGAGGGGGTGGCTACCGACCGACTACCAGAGGCACCGCTGGGTGTAATGCGCATTCGTTTTGCACGTCGGTGAGCCGGTGGTTGTTGTGATTCAGCTACTCGACGTCTAGGTCGTTGTTGATGAGGTGGTGGTTGTTGTTGTTGAGCCTGTTGTTGTTGTGGAGCATCTGGTTGTTGAGGAGCAGCTGGTTGGTCTGGTTGCTGTTGTGCATCCTCGGGTCTCCATTCAGGATAATGAAGATCCCGGTATCGTCTGATGACATCAAGATTGATGTCACCAAGTTTGAAAAGTGGGAGAGGGACCGGTGCAGCATTAACAGCAATTGTACCACTATTTTTTCTAAGGAAAGAAACACTCGGTGGTATGAATCGATTTGCAGCATCTCTAATGTGAATGGTTGGGTATCGCTGCATGAAGTGTTCAATCATGATGGACCAGAACCTCGGGTATGGCAGAAATTTTGGTTCTTTTTCTTTGGAGAGCTTGAATTCTTCCCACAAGTAGGCAGCATAGTCGTAATGTCGGTTATAGCAGAGGGCATGATAGGCGTGGTGAACATTTATCGAGGCCCTATCATGACCAGCTGACTTTCCTGTCATACATCGGTTGAAGATAGTGAAGACGCGGGACCAGCTCCTTGCCATATTTTTCTTTTTGAGTTCTATGAGGTCGATTGTATCCCGAGGAAGGTCAAGAACGAGATCGTGGAGTCCTTCATACACTTCCTTTAATGTTAGTTGTGGTTCAAATGTAGTGTATGGTGGTCTTGAATCGCCACGAGGTAGTCGGAAGATGTCATATAGATCATCTTTAGTGAATTCCACCGGACGTTCATCAATCATAGTTTCGAATTGGTGTGGGTCGGTTGATGTTACCAGGGTGAGGTTAGTAATGAATTGTTGAACATATACCGCTGGAACCTCCGGCCTAGCATTTATCAAGTAGAATAGAGGGTGTCGTTGGATAACATGGGAATGAACCGAAAAATCGATGTTGAATGTGACCTCTTCGTCCGGGGCCTAGTACGAGTTGTTCTATGTTAATGGCTTGATCCTGTAGAGAGGAACCAGGGTGTTCTCGTCTAGGATTTGTTGTGCGGCCATCCGAGAATTATACAGTAAAAACAAGATCGCACAAAACAATTAGTAAAATTAGTACACAGTGTTTGGAAAAATGTTACGATGATAATTTTCACTGATCGAGACGAGACAGTTCTAAGTGATTTTAAGAATATATAGATATATATAAATATAAGAATAATATAAAAATTTTAATTTTATTAAAAATATTAATAAATAAAATTTATAAATTATAATTATATAAAATATACTTATATATAAAAAAAGACTTAGAAGAAAATGTGATTGACAAGTGTTCGGCCCGAGATTGGCAATTTCAAAAAGAGTTCGGGCCGAAGACATTCAATAGATTTCGGGCCGAAGTCAAAGGAAAGAGTTCGGGCCGAAGTCATTGGAAAGAGTTCGGGCCGAAGTCTATTCAAGAGTTCTGGACGAACACTATGAATAGTTCGGGCCGAAGATATTAAGAAGTTCGGGCCAAGGAATTCTAAGGTCTTCGGGTCGATGATCAGGACAAGAGTTCGGGCCGAACTCTCTTTAAAAGAGTTCGGGCCGAAGACTTTGGCGATTTTTCAGTTTTTTACAAGTTTGAACTCAGATCTTTCCAACATCGATTTGAACTGTAAAAAACTGTCCAATGGTGATCGATTCACCTAATCGAACATACTAGATAACATCTTACAACCTAAGGAACCCTAGATCGAACAATTTCAATAACTCAGAAACCCTAGACGACGACCGAACCTAAATCGAGTGAAAAACTTTAAATCGGACATTAAATGGATGAAATTATGGAAGAAAGTTTACCAGAATCTGATGTTAAGTGATTGCGAGTGTTTTGGAACGGATTCGAGCGGAGAAGATGGTGAATCGAAGACCGAATATGTCTGTGTGTGTGTCGCGTGGTGTTTAGTGCGTGTGTTCGAGAATAGGATAAAGAGAGAATAGATGTTCGGTGAGGAGTATTTATATGGGAAAGAAGTTCGAGCCGAACACATGTGAGGTCGAACACTGGAAGCCGACTTAAGTCTTCGGGCCGGGAACAGTAATATGTTCGGCCCGAAGAGATTAGTGAAAATTAACTTTCTAACTTTTTGATTTTAAATTCTAAAGTAAAATAGAATACATAGAAATTAAAAATTAAAAATTAAAAATTAAAAGTAATTAAAATTTAGGAAAACTTTTAGCATCAGCTCCCCCTTGACTGATGAGTAGTTGCTCCCCCTTGAATGATGACGACTTTTGACGACCGGGTTTCAAGACGAGTTTCTTGAAAGCCATTGCGATGATACGAAGAATGCAATGATTTATCAAATTGAAAAATAAGAATTGAAGACAATTAAGTTTTGAGATTTAGCATACCAAGCTTTGAGACCAGATAATTAAAACGTTTTTCGTCCAAAGCCTTGGTAAACAAATCAACCAATTGAGAATCGGTGGATACTAAGTACAATTCAACATTGCCCAGTTCAATGTGATCTTTGATAAAATGATATCGAAGATCGATATGTTTAGTTTTAGAATGTTGAACTGGATTGCAAGATATTGCAATTGCACTTCTGGAATCGCAATATAAAGGAATGCGGCTATAGGAAAAGCCATAGTCCTTTAATTGTGATTGCATCCATATCACCTGGGACGGACAGCTAGCGGCCGCAACATATTCTGCTTCAGCGGTTGATAGTGAGACGTAGTTTTGCTTTCTTGAGAACCAGCTGACTAGCATATCTCCCAAAAATTAAACTCCCCCAGATGTACTCTTCCTATCCAGCATACACCCAGCATGATCAGCATCAGAGAAGGCAGAAAGATCAAACGAGGTCTCCTTGGGATACCAAAGACCAAGATCTCTGGTGCCTTTTAGGTAATGGAAGATTCGTTTGACTTCCAGAAAGTGAGACTCTTTGGTTCAGAAAGAAGATTGTTGCAGTTCTGAATAGTAGAAGGGATGAACTCAAAAGCAGAGAAGAGTTTGTCCACATTAAACAAGAAGTCTTCTATGAGAATGAAGCCATCAACAGCAAATGAAGAAGAAGATATTGCTACCTATGCTGTTGTATTTTTTGTTTATCTCTTTGTAATTGTTTTGTTATCATTAGATAGGGGGAGATAGTTAAGGCAAAAAGCCTTGCCCCTTTGGATCTTAAGATAACAAAACAACCTAGACTAGCTTTGATTAATATGTAGAATAATATAGCTAAGTTTAGGTCTGATACTGAGTGATCAGTATTGGAACTCAGTATCAGCACTCAGTATCAGATAGTGATACTGAGTACAAGGACTGAGTAGAAGGACTGAGTGATACTCAGTATAGTAACGGACTAAGATCAAATCCCTTGATCTTAGTCATTTTCCTTGCTTAGTCCTTCGGTTACTCCTTTGCTCATTATGTAAGATCTCTATAACATTATAAATAGAGATCATCTTGCAAAGGAGTACTCACCAATTCACTCTACACTTTCATATCTTGTAATTGATCAGTGGTATTGCTTTTCCGCAGCATACCACACTTAGTGGATTTGTACACCGACTCTAATACTGTGTTTTACACTTTAATTGTCTCTTGTATAATCAATCTAATCAATTAACTAACAAACCAGGGGTGTTGTGACCTAACAACTGGTATCAGAGCAGGCTAAATAATCTCTTATTTAGTCGATCTATAACCCTGGCAGCCATTTCCTACATCTATCCCTCCAACACTCAAAAATCCAAAATGTCTACAATTGTTGCACCAATTATGTCTGGAAAGGGAGTACCCATCTTTGATGGAAAAGACTTCCATCAATGGAAGCTCAAAGCTCAGTGGTATCTTGAATCTATTCATCATGAGATGCTCACTGTGCTAAATGATGGTCCCATCATTCCACAAACTGTGGAACCTGTTGCTGCTACTGATGATGCTCCTGAGGGCATAAGATCTGTACCTAAACTAAAGCATAACTGGACTGATACTGACCGTCAGTTGTATGCTTTAGACTCCAGAGCTAAAGGGGTGATTGGTAATGCTGTTACCAAAGAGATACTTAATGCAATTATGAAATTGCCAACAGCAAAGGCTATGTGGGATAGCCTATCAGTCACCTATGAAGGTACAGCAAAGGTGAAGTTGCAAAGAAAAAGCAACATGAGAAGGAAATATGAAAATTTCTTTTCAACTCCAAATGAAGACATCACCACTCTCTATAACAGGTTCAATACCGTTATCCATGATTTAATCAGTGTAGGCATTGTGAAAGAGGAAGGAGAGCTTGTTCAAAAGTTCCTGGATAGTCTTCCTCAACAATTTCTTGACATGACAAACCCTGTCAATGCTGCTAACAACATTGAGTCATACACTCTTCAAACTTTGTATGGTCTAATGCTGAATCATGAGGAGAATAATGCTGCAAGACTGATCAACTGGAAGAAAACTGACAAGTCTTCCACTGGTATGGCTCTAGTTGTGCAACAGGCTTATACTGTGACTGAGCCAGATGAACCAGAAGTTGATCTTGCTGATGCTGAGGCAGAAGAGCTTGAAACTTAAATGGCTCTCATGTCTATGAAGCTGGATCAGTTGAAGAAGAAGAGGCTTGGTGTTAGCTCTTCTAATACTGACCCAAGATCAGGTCTATGCTATAGGTGTGGAAAGCCTGGACATATTGCTGCAAATTGTCATACCAAGTCTTCTGAGACTGATCAAAATGACAAGATTGCATACCGAGCAAAAAGATATAGAGACAAATATGTCAAGCTGAAGAATTGGAGTAAGGGAAAGAGGGCAGAAGGAAATGGAGCACCTCATCAAGCACTTTACTCAGAAGCCTGGATGGATGAAGAGTTAAGTGATGATGAAGAAGAGATTGAGAATAAAGCCTTTATGGCTTTCACTGAAGATGATTTGAAGAGTTCCTTTGAAAAGGATATCAAAGAGGCTGAGAGGATGAGTGTTCATACTGATTGGGATTCCACTCAGTTGTACAAGGTAAGTTCCTTTCAAACTTATTCAGTGAATGAAAAAACCAAGATTTTTGAGTATATGCTTGTTGATCTTAAAACTTCTGTACAAAAAGAAAAAGCTTTAAAATTAACAATTAAAGAACTTGAAAGGGTAAATAATGAAAACTTGGATAAATTAGCAAAATATAAAGATTTAGAACTAAACTTTTCAGATTTAAAAGACATTAACCAAAGATTAGCTGATAAAGCTCATTTACACAAACTTGAAAAAGAGAAATTTGAAAAACAGTGTAAATCTTGGGGTAATGCTTCAATAAAATTAAATAAATGTTTAAATGAACAATTTCCAGAAAATGTGAGGGCTGCCCTTGGTGTTGATCCTCAATTTAAAAACAGGAACAATTTTGCTGATTTATTTGAAGAGTTTTCTACTATGAACCCTATTAATTTTGTAAAAGCTAAAACTTTATGTGAAGTTGGATGTCAAACTGAGTCAGATGATGAAGAAAATGAAATTTTAGAAAAACCTATTGGTCCTTCCATCTGCTCAAAGTGCTATACTGAGCTACAAGAACTCAGTATTGAATTTCAAATAACAGAAATTTCTGATACCGAGCTACCAATAGTTCAGTATGACACTTCTGCTGTTCCACCTTTTGAATTATTATTTAATACAACAACTTTTGAATTATATAATGATAATAAGACAACTTCTATCTCACATGTTTCATCAAATACAGAAGTTGCAGGAACAGAAACATTATATACTGAGACATCTAAAGAACCTGTTAAAGTTGTTCCTTCAAAACATGATAAACAAAAGACAACTTCAACTAGGTCTTTGGTTGGCAAAGACAAGAAGTCTACCACTAATAATATTAGAAAGACTTCTCTGCCAAATAAAAATAAGCAACCAGATCCTCCATCTCCTAAACCAGTTAAAAACAATGTTAATACATCTTTTAGAAATAACAAAATTAACATTTTAAAAACACTTGGTGATCAGGTCAAATCTTTAAGTAAACAATTTGCAAAACTCGTTCATACTGACCTACCAAAAGTGAAACATTTTTCTAAAATACCATATGAAAATATGTTTAGAAATAGACCTAGAAAATGTTATAGATGTCATCATACTGGTCATAAGGGAGATGAATGCTGGACTGATCTCTCAAGTCCTAGGTACTCAGTACCAAAGAAAAGGAGAGAAATTAAGTCAGTATCACCAAAGAAAACTTCTAAAGTTACCCCTGAAGTGATACCGACCTCTCCACATAAAGAGATCAAGTCAAATTGTGTATATCCCACCAAAGGTCCCATTCAAAAATGGGTTCCTAAAAAGAACTAACTCTTATTTTGTGTCTTGTGCAGGGTAACAGAAAGTGGTACTTAGATAGTGGCTGCTCAAGTCACATGACAGGCAGTATGGAATACCTTCTCAATTATACTCCAGAGAAGGGTCCTTCTGTCAAGTTTGGAGATGACTCGGTGGGAAAGACAAGAGGTTATGGTGTGATCAAGGCAGGCAACATAACTTTTAAAAGAGTTGCCTATGTAGAGGGTCTAAAACACAATCTGCTCATTATCAGCCAGATGTGTGATGATGACAATGAAGCTCGATTCAGAAAGGTTGCAGGAATCATCTACAATGATAAAGGGCAGCCTGTACTCATTGCTAGAAGAGAAAAAGACGTATATGTGGTCAACCTATCTGAAATAGACCCAACTATTCGAGTATGCCTGCTTTCTAAAGTCAAGCCAGAATTACATTGGCTATGGCACAAGAAACTCTCTCACATCAATTTTAGAAATATCAACGAGCTCAGTATGAAGAAACTGGTGAGAGGATTGCCCACAATTACTTATTCAAAAGATAAGTTATGCTCAGCATGTGAAATGGGCAAGCAGAAGAAGAGTTCATTCAAATCTAAAGTCAATCATTCCATCAATGAACCTCTTACTATGATACATATGGATCTTTTTGGCCCCATAAGCACACCATCTTTGGCCAAAAAGATCTATACTCTAGTCTTAGTTGATGAATTTTCAAGATATACTTGGGTCATCTTCCTCAAGACTAAGTCAGATGCAACAACCGAAATCATTGCCTTTAAAAAAAGAGAGGAACTTCAAAAAGGCAACAAGGTCAAGAAACTTAGAAGTGACCATGGTACTGAGTTTAAGAACTCAGTATTAGCAGATTTCTGTGAAGAAAAAGGAATCATTCAAAACTTCTCTGCAGCCTACACACCACAACAAAATGGTGTTGTAGAAAGAAAGAACAGAACACTGATTGAAGCTGCAAGAACTTTATTATGCCATGCTGGACTGGCACTGAGTTTCTGGGCTGAAGCTGTAAACTGTGCAAACTTCACTCAGAATAGAGCCACTATAGTCCAAAGACATCTGAAGACTCCATATGAGTTATACAATGGCAAGATTCCCAATGTGGAATATTTCCACATCTTTGGGAGTAAATGTTTTGTACTCAGTACAAAACAAAATCTCAATAAATTTGCTCCCAAAGCAAATGAAGGTGTGTTCATGGGCTACTCTCCACACTCTAAAGCTTTCAGAGTGTATATCATCTCAACCAAGATGATTGTAGAATCCATTCATGTCACATTCGATGAAGATCAGAATGAGCATTCTACCTCAGCAAGTGAAGACATAAGTGGCATAGATATTCAATGCAATCCAGAACACTCCATTGCTGAACAGCCTAAGTTTCATCCACACTTCATTCCTAATAAGTTTAATGAAACTGATCAAGTTCAAACTCAGTATCATTCAAATGAGACTAATACTGAGGTTCCCATATCAGAGGACCTCCATACTGAGTTTCCAACTAATAATCTGAACCACTCTATTTATGAAGAAGGTGAAACATCCAACACTTCACAAGAATCCACATCAACTCTGCAAAATGAAGATGAACAGCAACATGCACTGTCTAATACTGATCAGAATTCCACTCAGTATCAGACAGACAACACACCAAATCAACAAGATATTGTTGATCCTATTTCAAATGCTCCCTTAGGAAACAATTTAAGGGAACACAGAGACCATCCACACTCAAACATTATTGGTCCTATTGAAGAAGGTGTCCAAACAAGAAGAAAATTAGAATTTCCAACCCAAGCAACTGCAAACTTTTGTTTTTTCTCAAGTTTTCTATCTACCATTGAACCAAAGAAAGCTGATGAAGCTTTATTAGATGAAGATTGGGTAGAGGCTATGCAAGAAGAGCTCACAGAGTTTGAAAGAAACAAAGTTTGGAACCTAGTACCACCTCCTTCTGGCAAAACTATTATTGGTACTAAGTGGGTGTTCAGAAACAAGATGGACAAGGATGGTGTTGTCATCAGAAACAAAGCAAGGTTAGTTGCTCAAGGTTACAGGCAAGAAGAAGGCATTGACTATGATGAAACTTTTGCACCAGTTGCAAGAATTGAACCTATTAGGTTGTATCTTGCATATGCAGCCTTTAAGAATTTCAAAGTTTATCAGATGGATGTCAAAAGTGCTTTTCTAAATGGAAAACTACAAGAAGAAGTTTATGTTAAACAACCTCCAGGTTTTGTTGATCCCAAATTTCCTCATTATGTTTTCAAGCTTGATAAAGCTCTATATGGGCTCAAACAAGCTCCAAGAGCCTGGTATGACACCTTGTCTGAGTATCTTATTGAAAATAAGTTTACAAGAGGTAAAATTGATAAAACATTATTTTCAAAAAGGAAAGGTTCTGACATCTTACTCATTCAGATATATGTAGATGATATTATCTTTGGTTCCACTGACAAGTCAATGTGTGACTGGTTTGCTAAGATAATGTCAACTCAGTATCAGATGAGTATGATGGGAGAACTTACTTACTTTCTTGGTTTACAAGTTGAACAAAAGCCTGATGGCACTTTTATAAATCAAAGTAAGTATGTGCATGACATGTTGAAGAAATACAAATTTGAAAATTTATCTTCCATGCACACTCCTATGGGTACTCGGGATAAGATAAGTAAGGATGAAACTGGTAAACCAGTATGTCAATCCACATACCGAGGTATGATTGGTTCCTTACTTTACTTAACTGCTAGTAGGCCTGATATCATGTTTGCCACATGTTTGTGTGCTCGGTATCAGGCTGATCCTAAAGAATCACACATGAAAGCAGTTAAGCGCATCTTTAGATATCTTACAGGTACTCCTAACCTGGGTCTTTGGTATCCCAAAGACTCAAACTTTGACCTTGAAGGGTACACAGATGCAGATTTTGCAGGTTGTAGATTGGACAGAAAGAGCACAAGTGGAGGATGTCAATTCCTAGGTGGAAGACTAGTTGGCTGGTCATCCAAGAAACAAAATTCGGTAGCAACTTCCACAGCAGAAGCAGAATATGTTGCTGCAGGAAGTTGTTGTGCTCAATTATTATGGATGCAGTATCAACTCTTAGACTATGGGTTCAACTTTCATAAGACTCCTATTCATTGTGATAACAAGAGTGCTATTGCTATCACAGAGAACCCAGTCTATCACTCCAAAACCAAGCACATTGATATCAGACACCACTTTATTCGAGATAATGTGGAAAAAGGTAAGGTTGAAGTAGATTATGTACCAACAAATGAACAATTGGCTGATGTGTTTACTAAACCTCTTCCTGAGGAAAGGTTTATGTATTTACTAGGGCAATTAGGTATGTTGAATCCTTAATCTTTATTAAATTTCTTTAATACTGAGAGCTCAGTATCACTCCTGTTGATACTGACCACTCAGTATCACTAGTCTGTTATCATCAAAAGTTAAAATTTTTAATTTTTTATTAATTTCAAGAGTAAATTAATTGTTTTTATATTTTTTTAAAATTTTTTAAAATTACATTTTTTTTAACTCGGTATTGGGGTATGACGGCTCTTACACCGTGCTTAATCCTCATACTGCTCAAACGGTAACCTTTCTTAATAAGAAAGTTACCGTTGGCAGAGGATAAGGCAGTCAAATCAGCCGTTTTTACTTCCCAATACCTTAATTATCTTTCAAATCTCCTATAAATAACTGTTTTTTTTTACTTCAATTTTTTTTAACTGTTATTTCTTTCTTTCATTTTCAATTCTCTCTGCGATTAACGATTTCACTTTCTCTTAGCAAGCAAATTCTTTTTCAAATCACAATCACAGATGGCGAATTACACTTTTGTTGCTCCAAACGTTGAATCGGAAATCCAATTCCGAAATAATGAAGTACCCAGGTTTGCGAGGAACAACATCACAGCAAATTTCAATATTCCTCAAGCCTGGGTATGCCAAGAATTCACGAACATCGTGACCTTTATGACCCATAAAGGTCATAAAGCACTGAGACTTCCCGCCCAAGCTCAGTATGACCCATTTGTTGATAGATCAGAGGCACGCTCTGTACTGCCATTTCTGGGTCGAAGAGGAACAACGGGCACAATCAAAAGAAATGAATTTGGTCATATGTGGGGTATTCTCATCACAACAATAATTCGATGTATGACCCACAAGACGGGAGCTTTGGACCAAATAAACGAATTTGGGATGCAAATAGTACATGCTCTGTACTATGGAAGAAATATTGATTTTGCTCGCCTAATCTTCAATGAATTAGCTACTCTGGTCCGAGCAAACACAAGGGAATGCAATGTCCCTTTCTGCAGATTTCTATCACTCATCTTTCAACACTCAATGCCCACACACATTTATGATGATTTTCATAGTCCAAGAGTTGATCTTCCACCGCTTAGTGAGAAGATTTTCTTTTATAGGCCAAGAGAAGGAGAGCCTCTTCTAAGTCCTCCTATGTGGGCCATTGTTCAAGAACATATAAATGATGAAGAAGATATGTCTGATACTGAGTCAGACAATGATGGTGATGATGATAATGATGATAATAGTGGCAATGGAGCCCAGGCTGGTCAAGATATTGAGATGCAGGATGTCCCACAAGTTCAAGAACCAACTATCTCTCCACCTGCACAAGATCTTGCTGCTCCTCATATTGAAACCGATCTTGAAACTGAGTCCTCAGAAGACACACCATTGGTTCTTCATAGACGAAGAAGGAATCTCTCTCCTATCATTATGGGAAACTTATCATCTGAGGAGGTGCAGCCTGCAAATGTTCCATCATTAACTGCCTCTATTCAAGCCCAAAGCCTAGTTGCAGCCACCGCTGACCTTCCAAGTCCAGAACTACCTCCATCTGCTCAACCAATTGAGGAACCTCATGTTCCTCTTGATGTGGAGATTCAATATGCACAAACTACAATGGAAGGTGCTCAGCATAACATAGAGGTCGGTATTGAAGATGTTGGTGCTGCACATCAACAAACACATGATCCTGCACCGACCTCTGCAGATGCTAGAAGAGAATCTGACAGAGTCTCAGGTATGAATTTCTAAAAAGCCCTTAAACTTATATATATATATTTCATTCCCAAATAGAGACTAAGTATTGGCCAGTACCAACTCAATACTGACCAAAGTCTCAAACGATCTTTCAAATATATATCCCTTTATGGCCAACATAGCTAGCCCACTGCTGCTATGCAAAATTCATATACTGAGCACACTAAATTGATCATTGTCAGTCTACAGTTGTCTCAACATTTAAAGAGACAATGGTGGTTGATGTCATACTGACACCCACTGGTGCTGCTTGAATAATGTCCAACTTATTTTTGAGTTGGGTAGCATCATTCAAGAAATGATCCCAAACCCTTAAGCCACAAAATCCAAAAATATCCCATGGGGTTTAGCCACATTTCTGTTATCACTCTCATACCGAGTGATAAACATTGAAAATAACAAGAAGCACATCCCAGGCTTCGAATTCCCACACCCAAACCTTTTAGTAAATGTGACTTATCCTATACTGAGCTACTTAAATTTTCACACTCACCTTTACTAAAATCTTCTTACACATGCTATGCACAAGTCCACAATATTTCATCCTATACCAGATGAAATACAGACTTCACAAACTCTGTTTATATGATTGTAGAATTAAACAACACCACAATTCTATTTGATAAACCTTTCTTTCTAACCAGTTTTACATTTTTGTTTCTTTAGCACCATCTGTGCAGGGCATTCAGGCATCTCAGGCTGCAGCAGACCAAGTGACTCTTCAAGCAATCATGCAGCACATTCTGGCCATCCAACAAACTCAAAATGTAATACTAGCCAGAATGGACAAGATGAGTGGTGATATTGACTTAATAAAACAGTCAGTATCACTCCTTCAACAACCACAGCAGCCTCCACAAACTCCACCAGGTTCACATGGTGACCACAATGAAGAAGGAGAAGGAGAAGGAGGTGCTGGTGACACTGATGCTGCAACTGAGCCCATGCCCTCCCCTTCTCTTGAACAACCTGAAGGGGACATGGGTGGTGATACTGATCCTCTTCCCTCCTCATCAAATGATAACAAAAGGGGGGAGAAGAGACAAAGAGATACTGAGGTTGATCAAATTGAGCCTTCTGCTCAGGGGGAGAAAAGAAGAAGATTGAATGAAGATCAACCTCCACAACAACAACATCAGCAAAGCCCTCATACTGAGCCATTTCGCATTCAGTATGAGAGAAGAAGACAAAGAACAAGGTCAGCATTACAAGTTCAAGACCCACTTGAGCCATCTGCTCAGGGGGAGACTCATACTGACCAACCACAGCAAACTTATTCTGAGCCACCTGCTCTTGAAGAGAATAATTTGCAACTTGTGGTCTATAGGCCTTTCATCTGGCCTATTGCTGATGATGAAGATGAAGAACCAGATTTAGTAAACTATGCACTAAATCTGGTAGAACAAGAGAGTTCTTCATCATCATCCTCGGATGATGAAGAACCAGAAAATCTGGTAATTAGAAGAAGGAGTTCCTTATCAAGAAGACCTATCAATGATGTTCTCACTTCTTCTGAATCAAGTGAGGAATCTGCTCCTCTGGTAACAAGACAAAGAAGACCTGTTCTTACAAGGGACAGTGATACCGAGCAGGCTCCAAGACTGACTCCTCAACAACTCTGGGCAGAACAAGAAAGATTATTATATGAGCAAGAGTTGGGAGTCAAAACTGAACCAGAATCTGACCCAGATACTGATACTCCTGGTCCTTCACATAGAATCTCAAGAAAGGGTCCAGACCATATTCAACATTATTGGAATATGGTTGCTGCTAGGACTCAGTATAAGGAACAAAGAAAGGAGTTCTTGAGGACCAAAACATTTCAAAATGTAAGGGGGATACATTGGTTAAATCTGGATGTCAATAAAGTAAAAGTGAAGCTCAAAGAAGGAAGAATTACTATCACTTGTACTGGCTTAACCAGTCCCCCCATGAAGATATTTATTCATGATATTCAAAGAATTGGTCTTCAAGACTGGGTGAAGATCACAAGACTGATCAAAGAGCTTCCAAAGAAATCAACCTATGATCAAATAGTCTTGGATGAGATCTGTGCAGTAGCTGCAGTATGTTATGAGAAGGACTTACTTCATGAAATAGAGTACAGAACACTCAGTGTGATGACTGAGGCTTACTCAAATAACAGACCAGAATGCCTTCATACATACAAGTATCTTAGAAAGTACCCTCTTCCTCCTAACCTTGTATTTCAGGATCAAAAGAGTGTCATATATCCAACTTCTGGATATATGTATACTGACTCAGAGGATAGAGAGTGCTTCATTTCTGAAGAAGATCTACCAAGAGCTCAAATCAGTCACCTTGTTGGACTGAAATGGATGATCACCAAGAAAGAAGACTCTTGGTTCAGAAAGAAGATTGTTGCAGTTCTGAATAGTAGAAGGGATGAACTCAAAAGCAGAGAAGAGTTTGTCCACATTAAACAAGAAGTCTTCTATGAGAATGAAGCCATCAACAGCAAATGAAGAAGAAGATATTGCTACCTATGCTGTTGTATTTTTTGTTTATCTCTTTGTAATTGTTTTGTTATCATTAGATAGGGGGAGATTGTTAAGGCAAAAAGCCTTGCCCCTTTGGATCTTAAGATAACAAAACAACCTAGACTAGCTTTGATTAATATGTAGAATAATATAGCTAAGTTTAGGTCTGATACTGAGTGATCAGTATTGGAACTCAGTATCAGCACTCAGTATCAGATAGTGATACTGAGTACAATGACTGAGTAGAAGGACTGAGTGATACTCGGTATAGTAACGGACTAAGATCAAATCCCTTGATCTTAGTCATTTTCCTTGCTTAGTCCTTCGGTTACTCCTTTGCTCATTATGTAAGATCTCTATAACATTATAAATAGAGATCATCTTGCAAAGGAGTACTCACCAATTCACTCTACACTTTCATATCTTGTAATTGATCAGTGGTATTGCTTTTCCGCAGCATACCACACTTAGTGGATTTGTACACCGACTCTAATACTGTGTTTTACACTTTAATTGTCTCTTGTATAATCAATCTAATCAATTAACTAACAAACCAGGGGTGTTGTGACCTAACAGAAACTATCAAGGCTGCTGTAAATTTCATTCGTGATGCCTTGTAGCATTTAGGAGTGTGCGTACACATCAGCCCTATCCCTATCCTTCTGCTCTTGGGTGTATTTCGTCGGGGGAATTTCGATTACACCTCCAGGTAATGCTGGTTCAGAGTTTGGGGCTGTTTTCAATGCACGATAGAACTTAGCGGGTCCGGTATGAAGGGAGTCAAGGATATCTAGACCGGGATGTTGGCTCAGGATGAAATGGAGAAACCGTTTCTTCCATTGACCATATTCTCCTCGGTAGAGAACATGTGGTTTTGTCTCTGGTCCAATGGACAAGGCATCCTTGGAAGTCATTTCTTAGTGGTAAGAAAAACGACCGGAAAAAAATTAAGTGTGGAGAGAGTTCGGGCCGAAGACTTGTAAGAGTTCGTGCCGAAGATTGACTAGAGTTCGGGCCGAAGATTGTGTAGTGTTCGGGCCGAGGATTTTGAGATGTTCGGGCCGAGGACTTGGAAGAAGTTCGGGTCGAGGATTTTGAGATGTTCGGGCCGAGGACTTGGAAGAAGTTCGGGTCGAAGACTTGAGTCGAAGTTCGGGTCGAAGACTTGGGATAAGTTCGGGTCGAAGACTTGGGAGAAGTTCGGGCCGAACTGTGTTCAAGATGTTCGGGCCGAGAACAGTTGCGTCGTTCTTGAGCAGAACAGTTCCGAACAGCTATGAAATACCACTAATTTGATCCTAAAACACTCGTTACTTAACCAAAATCTTTGATTCTTTTTGCAAAATGACCCAAAACCTTTTTCCATCAATCCATTACAACAATCATAACCAAAAACAACCTAGATCTAATAGGAAATTTGAATTTTGAAGGTTTTTGAAGCTTTAATGGCTTTTACTAAAAATCCAATTTCTTCATCAGAATGGATTGGATTAGATCCTAACTCGATTCTAAGCTTAATATAATAACAATATGAAGCTATTTAACCCAAAAGAACAAGAATTAATACCTCAAATCCGTTTTTTTTATTTTTGACCCCTTTTTCTTCAAAAAAAACTTGATAAACTCTTTTGATCTTCTGATTTGGACAACAAGCAATGGAAATGGATCGTTTTCAGAGTGAAATTAAGCTCTGATACCAATTGAAATTCTTAAAACACTGAAACAATCCATTGTTTGATGTTAGATGATGAATTTAGAAGGAAATTGAGTGAAGATGGTTAGGGCTTTTAGAGAGAGAGTAGAGAGATGTTAGAGAGAACAATTGCTGGAAATTTGAAATGATTAATGTTAAAAGTTGGGAAATTAAGGCTTACACTATGGTTTATATACCATGGCCTTAATTCCCTAATTAGTTTAAGGTGGTGTTTGATTTGAACTTAATTGACTTAATATAGAAACAACTTAATACATTAAGTCTATTAAGGTTTGTTTATTTTTTGCTTAATGTTAAAAGATTGACTTAATATAAAAAGTGATGGAGGTTAGGGTCTCCCCATTAAGTCATTACTTTTTCCATTTTTACCCTTCCATTTCATCCAATATAACTAACCCACAGGCCACAACGTCCCATTACTTTTTTATATTTCTTGCATTACATTATTTTGAGTTTACTTGACATATAATTATTATTATTATTTATTTTTTTATATATATTTTTATTATTTTTATATATATTTTTATTTTTATTGTAAAATACCTTCTGTATGTTGAATTTTTTATGACATTTCATATTATAACAACTTTCAAACTTTGTGAATTAGTATTATTAATATAATTAAATAAATTAGTATTATTTTCCTATAGTTTAGAATTTTTATTTAGTTATTTATCAAACAATCATTTTTTATTAAGTATTTACTTTTTGTGTAAAGGTTAAATAAGTAATTTGTTCTTATTCAGTTAATTCATTTAACAAAAAAATCAAACATTATAATGTTATTTCTAGACAGACCTCGTATATCCAAACATGACACTTTATCAAAACAGCACTTAATGTGAGAGAAAAACAAACAGGCCCTAAGACTAATCCTAAGCTAAACTAATACAATATGCAATGTTACACATTGCCCCTAGACTATTCTTTACAACAATTTAGTACCTAACACTTCCCTTCGGAAATTTGAAGACATGAACATCCTCTCTCCAACCAAAGGTGTGGTGTCAAAGAAGGGAATAAAGTGATGTAACCGAAGAGGGAACTGACCTCCCGCGTTGGCATACATGTTATTGAAAAAGTAAAATGTAGATAGTTTTTCGGTTTTTCTCTGCCAGGGGCGATAGATACTTCTTCCAAAAGAAAATTGTTCCCTCCTTATGTATGAGGTGATATTTGCAACACAATTATTTAGAAATAAATGCATGTACACATAACAAAGGGATTAGGCTAGTAAATTTAATATTATAATTACTTAAATTATCTAACTAGTCTAAAGATAATGTAGTATAACTTAAAACTATAATAGTTAATTATTTTAGCAATTTTAACAAAAGACGTTAAATGAATGGCAAGTAAATAAAATAAACACAAGAAATAATAAGACTAGTAAGTATTTAAGCAATTCAAAACTGAAATAGTTAATTATTTATTTGATCGATAGTTACCATATTCTTTTAAACAATGTAATTAATAAAAACAAATTGTTAGAATATTATCAAAAAGCAACTTTAATCATTGCATTATGTTTACACAAATTTCACACCGTTATTAATGTTAAATATTAAAAATAAAAAGGTTAATGCTTTTGACTGAGTTAGTAATTTAGTATTATAATTATAAATTATGTCTTGTGTTTTGCATGTTAATAGTTAGATTTTTAAACTACAAACCAATTAATAGCCCAGTCACATGCTCACATATAACAAGGGAGAACTTTTTTATAGGATTTGAATCCCAAACTTTAAGAAAAATGTTATATGTCCCATGAACTTGTTTCGATTAATTAAGATTTTAATTAATAACAATCCAGTCCTTCAAATAGTCCTTAAGTTGAGTCTTAAAGATAACCCAAAATGACTATATCCTTACAGTAAATATTACAAACTTACTGACAACCTTAGACACTAATTCCAACCGTACGTAGATTAAAAAATTTCGTCAGATTAGAGCCCGTAAACTTACAAGCTTTCAAATCATTTTTCATATATTTTAATCTGCTGATAGCAAATTTTGGAAACAAAAACAATTTGTTCAAAATTTAAACTTGAAATCTAACCATTATTATAATAACCCATACTGTATACAAAATTTATTGCCTGCTTTTAGTACTCATTTAGTCATTGCCATGTTATTTTCAAAATCAATGTAAGTGGACCAAATGGCATCTTAGAACAGTTTACTAATTTTACAATAATTATCAATATGTAGTCACGTTGTGTTTTATGTTTTGGATTCGTTTATTCTTGTATTGTTTAAATTAGTCATTTAAATGTAAATGGTTCTTCCTCACTCTAAAAAAACACGAATACTGATATTGTTACACTGTCACAAAATCGCTTCACATGCTATAACATCTTATTTATCTTGAGTCTAATTTTAACAATGTCTATAATGCCTCTTCTACCAAAGGTAAAAACATGAAAAAAAAAAATTTACACATTAATTAAATATTCAGAGTTTGTCCAACTTATCATTTTAGGGTATGAGTCAAGATGTGCTTACTAAGGTTAGAATTTTAAACTATATTAACAATTTGAATTTTATACACGTTTATAATGGCTATTTTTACATTAACTGAATGTACTGTTCAATTCAATACTATTTCTTGATGTCCCTCCACTTGTCCTTCCACTTTGCTTATGAACCTCAAGTTTTCATTTAGTGGGAATCATCATGTTTTTGAGTTATTTGTATAGGTTGGTTAAGTTTATTAAATGAATATGGGCACTAATGGGTCATTTAATGGGTTGGGCCACTTGGGCCTACTTTCAAGACTTACCATTTTGGAGTGTTGCAATGATGCATTAAATGATTTGTCACAACAAATAATACAAATAGCTTTTTTCAGAATATTTCTTTTAATACAACATAATATACAGCTTTAGGTACACGATGTATTACTTATGAGTGGATTTATTATGAATTTAATAATTTTAACTCTGGAAAAAGGAAATCGTATTTCATTTTAAACCAATTATTTGCTTCATCTTTGTTACGCATATTTCATGAAAATAAGTAGTGGCTATATTTTTAAATAAAAAATAACTTATTTTCTACAAGGAAGTCTGATCTTATTGTTTGGGTATTTAGATCGAAAAAATGCAATTATCAGGTTTTGTTCTTTTTTTTCATTGACTAATCTTGTTTATATTTCGAAGACTAACATGTTATTATATTAAAAACTTAAAAGGTTGAAATTATCTAATTTTGATCAAAATGGAAATTTTTCTATCTAAATGTCTCATTTTTAAATTTTAAGTACTATTAATCTATCGAATTTCAAACCATAACAAAAGCGAAATTGTATAAATATGATGAATGTAACTAATGACAAACATGGAAAGATGGTGATTCAATAATATTATGAGAACTTCAAGTAAAAATTGGAAAAATAATGAATTAAACAAGGAAATGCAAAAACTGATGCATGGAAATGGTGATGTAGACGCCAAAATTCCAATTGAAATATAATGTTTTATTAGTATGTACCATTTGATGATTTTATATAACTTTTAAGTGCGATGTTTCATTTTTATTGTGAATGGGTAATAAACATTCGTTAAAAAATATCGACGAAATTTCACAGTTTAAATAAGAAACAAGTTAATTCAGAGACATTAATTAGATTTGTGACTTGCGAGTCAATAAAATTTATATGTGCTAATTGACGATTAGTGGTTATTATTTATGCCGGTTAGGGTTTGTCGGGTTTCACAAGACCATCAAGGCATTAATTCATCGAATACCAAAGACGCAAGTACGGGGTCATTAAGTCCAAATTACTGTAACTATAATGGTGGTGGTCTAATGGTTCAATTTGTTATCTATAATGGCAAAATTTCAAGGAGATCTCAGTTTAAATCCCTAGGGGCAAAACAAATACCCCCTTTAGCCAATAAAGTTCATCTGCAAATTCCCTGCAAAACAAGTGATCTCTGTGAAATAGACAAGATGGAACTCAGATATGCAAATACATGGGACAACTTTTGCATAACTTATAGACCTAAACAACTTATTTAATGCACCTGAACTTAAAAATTGAATTCGTTTTAGATTTTACAGGCCGTAACCCAAAAGTCAAAGTGAATAATAAATAGATAGGACACATTCTGGGTAGATTCAAACTATGACCACCCTTGTAACGTGCAAACAACATATGACTTGTCAAATTAATATACGAACACGAAAACTTGTATTAGTACACATGGAAACAACATCAATAAATTAACACATGTACCATGCACTTTAATGTGTAAGGTGTACCAATCAAATCTTGAGTTAATACCATAAAAACCAAACAAATTTTCTCAATTTGCATCAAAAAGTTCTATCTACTAGTTTTCTATATCAATTATCATGTAACAAATGTTACCATTGTTGTAGTTAAGTTGACTTTATGTAAAATAAAAAAGTATTTTAAGAAATTAACCTAAGTTTGATTTCATGCGCAAATCAAAAATCCCTTGAGATATATCCCATGCCTGCCGCAAAGACAATAGTTTTCGTCCTTGTGAGGAACAACCAACCGATCCCCAAATTTATGAATTGTACTAATGGGCTGAAAACTAGGCCACGATTCCTTCTGGGCCCGCTCTTTATTTTGCTAATAATTCAAGTGCATTTGATTTACCCATATGATATGCATACGCGTTATCGTACATACAGGTGTTCATTCATTAGATCTTTTTTAACCAAACCGGTTAAATGATACCAACCTGATTTCAGTTTAAAATAAACTGTCTGAACTAGCTCAAAAAACTGAACCTACAATTTACTTGGTTAAGTTTTATATTTTGGTTCCCCTTTAAGAACGTTTTATATTTTTGTTTTATAATTCGTCCATACGATCCATAATTCCATATAAATTGCTCATTGCATTGACACAAACCATATGAATTGTGAATTCTTGAAATAATATAAACAATAACAGTTGTTTTAAACTTTCAATTGCTATAATTTTGTTTATTTCACTTGTATCAGTTGTATGAAAACGGTTTTGTTAGTCATTCGTTATTTTTGAATTGCCTTACACTAATGCTTATCTTCTTTGATAATTTTATGTTCATCACTAATTTCTCTCATGTTTATCCATTATTATTTTTTGAAATTATAGTTTACCGGTGTATATGCATAATATATAAGTACTAACTCTCGATATGTTATTTTTGTTAGAATTCGTGACTTAATCATTGATGATTAAACTGTCAGAATCGTAACCTTAATCATCGGTGATTAAAGTGTTAGATTTGTAATGACTTAATCATTGATGATTAAACTGTCAGAATCGTAACCTTAATCATCGGTGATTAAAGTGTTAGATTTGTAATGGCTTAATCATTGATGATTGAACTGTCAGATTCGTGGTGACTTAATCATTGATGATTAAACTGCCGGACTCGTGACAGCTTAATCATAAGTGATTAAACTGTCAGAATTTAGTGCCCACCGACACACATGTACGGGTATCATGGCCGATGATGCACAAGCTTATCGGGTCACACGCCGGGGGAATTCCTTTCCGATAATACTTAAATTAAGAGAGATAAATAAAGATGTTGGGAGAAATAAAAGTAGCTTTTATTTCATTGGACCATTTGATGGTCCAATGCATGTAAAAGAAAGCCACTACTTTCTCCACATGCTTGCTTTAATTCTATTGGACCACCTTTTGGTCCAATGCATGTTGAGCCTTTCCACCCACCTGCACTTGCTCTCTTATCTATATAAGAGAGATGTGGGAGGTTGTAAAAGGGTATGAAAAATCGTTTTCTCTCTAAAATTACAAGTGTTTGGCTACCGAAAATCTAAGAAAGTTCTTGAGCATTTTCGGTGTCGGGTTAGCAACTAAAAAGGGATCACTTACTCGGTGTGGATCAACGGTAGAGGGGAACGACTACGTGACCTTCATCCATTCAAGAGTTCATCACTATTCTTGCGGGTGTCTTCGAGGGTATGATGTTCTCTTTCTCTTCTTTGTTGCACGATTTGGGTTTAGAGATTCGGTCATTGGTGGATCTTGGTGGTTAAATTTATTTTTAAATATCCGTTTCCGCTGCGTTTTAGAACCCACCAAAATCCAACAATTTTGTATGCAATTATACTTACCAAGCATTTCGTTACATCTTGAAGGGTATAAGATTTATTTTATAAATTATTTTGTATTTGTATGAAATTATACTTACCAAACATTTGGAGATCCGAATATTGTGTTTATATGTACTACTGTAATTATGCAAGATCGCTTTAGAGGGCTAATCATGTTGACCTGTTTCGTATTTAATCAAATTTCAATTGTTCGTCTTTTTAACTTGCACATTGCCGCGGGCAAAAGACTAGTAAAACATAAAATATAATGGTAATCTTATATAACATGCTAATGACTTATAAAATATTTTAAACGTTAGTAAAAACTACTTCGAATAAACCTAACTCGACGTTTTTGGATCTTTACAAAAAAAAAAATGTTAATTTGTTACCTAACATGTCTGACCTACTTATTTTGCCATCTCTAATGAACATACTAGTTTATATGAGACAAGATGAATGATGGCAAAATACATTAAGTTAGGAAAAACACTGTAATCACCCCAATCTCCTAAGTAGTAACTAAATATATTAAAAGGTCCAAACTCATAGAGCCCTGTTGTTCCCAATTTAATTTCTTTATAACAACTTCAATTATTAAGCTTAACCAAACACTAAATTAATTTATTTAATTAACTCATACATGATAAGATACAAATTCAGGAAGTATCAAACCTGGGCTGTAAATGGGACGAGATAGATTTAGTGAACCATCTAAACCATGAATACAAACCTAATACTAGGCCCGCATACAATACTAGAAGGCTACGAGGCCAATCTTTACATATGGTCTGCTAATTTTAGGTCATATTGCTAATTCGCATATTATCTCCTAATTTTATGCCATATTATAAGGGTATTTTTATGCATAGATTGTGCAAAACTTAGATTTATATAAAGATAAGGCATCTAAGTTATTAATGGTTAATGTCTTAATGATATTTCAACCAGTTCAACGTTTTCTAAGTTGGGTAATTACTAGTTAAGGAAAACCTAATACAATCTTGATACATAAAGGAGAATGTAGATGAACGCGTATATAGTCTTAAAATTTAGTTTGTTGGGGTAGTTTATTAACTTCAAAAGATTTGGGTGTTAAGTATAAGAGTTTTGATAATGACAGCTCTTAGGGTTGTCTAAGTGCATTAAAAATTGTACAAATGAGTAATTCCTGAATTTTAGGAGTTGGTTACAGATAGATGTACAATGCATTTATGTCTATCTACAATGCATTTATGCATGTCTTATGACAGCCCTTAGGGCTGTCATTATCAAAACCCTAAGTATAAATACAAAACTTCTATTTTTCAATATCACCCCTTGTAGATCATGATTGTTTCACTTTCTTCCTTTTTCTCTTCCAAACGGATTGAGCTTACCTGAAACCCCAAAAAATGGCTCTAACACTAAAAACCACAATCCAATTCCCAATTTTTGCTCTACCACCGTCTCACCGCCACCGTCAGGCCACCGAAATCCGATTTTCGAGGTGGAACAACGCAAACGCCCAAAAATTCATCCGCCATGAACGCACTCAAAAAGAAATCGAAGACCAATTACGCTTCCACAAACGCTTCGAATCCGCCGGAAAAATCGCCAATCTCCAACCAACAACCACCACGCCACCACCATTCAAGTCCGCCGGAACTCCTTCGTCACCTTCCCGCCCTTCAATTCCAGGTAAAAAATCAAAATACTCAAAACCCCCAAAAAACCCTAATCCTAACCCTCATCCCGCATTCAAACGAATCGTACAGCTTCGGAAAATTCCAACCGAAACTGAAGATGAAACCTGTATTAAAGTTGGTGACAATGGTCTTTCATATGTAATTCCTGAAGCACCTTTCGAATTTCAGTACAGCTATACAGAAACCCCCAAAATTAAACCTGTAAAACTCCGAGAAGCGCCGATAGCTCCGTTTGGTCCGGGGACAATTCCGAGACCGTGGACCGGGAAAAAGCCGTTGCCGCCGAGTAAGAAAAAGGTGGATTTTGATTCGTTTGTTTTGCCTCCACCACATAAGAAAGGGGTTAAACCGGTTCAAGCTCCTGGTCCGTTTTTACCCGGGTCGGGTCCTAAGTATGCACAGTCAAGAGAAGAGTTGTTGGGGGAACCATTGTCTAAGGAGGAAATTGATGATCTTATCAAAGGGTGTTTGAAATCGGAAAGACAATTGAATATTGGTATGGCTTTTTATTGGTTAATTTACTTGAAATGTGTTCAGAGCTGCATTTGAATTTGGTGATGATTTTGTTCATTTATGTTATTGGAACTGGAATCACTGTATGTGTGTATTTGACAATTTATTGGAGCTTTTAGGAGCTTAAAGCTTTCAGATTTAAAAAATAAATTACTCTAAAATTAGGAAAATGATAAACTTAGAAGGTGTTTGGTGTTTGGGCTGTAATGTGATTGATAAGTACTTATGTTTGAATGAATTTTGTGTTATTGATTGCTTATATATATTTTAGGTAGAGATGGGTTGACACATAATATGTTGGACAACATTCATGCTCATTGGAAAAGAAAAAGGGTGTGCAAAATAAAATGTAAAGGTGTGTGCACGGTTGACATGGATAACGTACGCCAACAACTAGAGGTTGGTACTAAATACGTGTTTAGAGTTTAGACCACTCATTTCTTTAACACTAATCTTGTTAAAAGCATTTATTTTTCTTTATATTTATTGTTTAACAGGAGAAAACAGGAGGGAAGATAATATATAGCAAAGGAGGAGTTGTGTATTTATTTAGGGGCAGAAATTATAATTACAAAACTCGGCCTGTTTTTCCATTAATGTTATGGAAGCCAATTTCCCCTGTATATCCAAGGCTCATTCAACGGGTCCCAGAGGGCCTAACACTTGAAGAAGCAACTGAAATGCGAACAAAAGGACGACAATTAATCCCAATTTGCAAACTCGGTAACCCTTTTTTAACTGATTTATAATTTATTTATAAGGTTTGATCTCTAACGGGGCAATATAGTAAACTAAAAATTAGCCTAAAAGGAAACCAGTCTAACAGTTCAAAGTCATCAAGATTTAGAAGTGTATTTTTGCTTTATAAAAACCTTCTAAATAATTCCAGAAGTTAAGCTATTAATGAAATATTTCTCAACACGATTAGGTATTGGGTCGATTATAGTTATGTTTGATTTTTAACAGGTCAAAAGGATGAACTAAAAATTGCCGTATAACGGCTAAAAAGTCATCCAAAGTCTGTTTTTATGCATGAAACCTCGTGCATAGTTTCATAAAGAAACTAGATTATTAGTGAAATTATTTAATTTTTGTAATCAAGCGTGACACTAATTATTTTAAATAATAGTGGATTAATCTCGATAAGAAGTGTTTGGGTTTACTGAAGTTCTGAACCAGATACGAACTGTGCAAAGTTATCCATTTTGACATGAACCTTTTTTGACCCATAACCCATTCCACTACCCACTTGACCCACACATTTTTCCTATTCTATGATGAACATAAAAGACATTTTTTTTATACAAAATGCATATTTTATATCACATAAAACAATGTCAGAACGCCTCTTATTTTTAGAACCAGTTATTGGACAGTGTCATGATTGTGTAATTTATATTTTAGTTTTGACATTAAATAGGCTATTTATTTATTATGATTTGCAGGAAAAAACGGGGTTTACTGTGATCTTGTTAAAAATGTTAGAGAGGCATTTGAATCATGTGATTTAGTGCGAATAAATTGTCAAGGAATGAATGCCAGTGACTACCGAAAAATTGGTGCTAAACTAAAGGTATGTCATCTTTCTTTATTGCTACTTGTTCCGTACAACTCAAAGTATACATGTGATCCGCATTTGCAACATCATTTATCTTTTATAAATATGTGTCAAATATGATTAAAATCTAATTTTATATTAACAAATGCATAACCTTTTAAATAAGGTTTAATGCATCAAGAATACAGTTTGGGGCGGCATTGACCTCTTGACTTGTTTCTTTCAAGTTCTTTTTTCTTCCCACCTGAACGACCCGACCCGTTCATAACTGAATGGATCGTTTTTGTTATTTCAGGATCTTGTCCCTTGTGTATTAGTTTCATTTGAGCAAGAACACATACTTATGTGGAAAGGCCCCAATTGGACATCAATGTTCACACAAGAAAACGAGCCTAAAGAAACAAAAAACCTCGAAACCAATCATTCAAATTCAATCATAACATCTCAAGAATCATCATCATCGCCCGAATACATGACTGAAGATGAATGTGAAGAAAACGAAATTACATTTTCTACACCCGAAAACTACAAAAACATGACACCTGATGATAGTGAAAACAATATATCAAAAAACACGAGTGATCAAGAATCTTTCAAGGGAGTGATGTCACTATTAAACCAAGCGGTACAAGATGGAATTGCGGTTGTTCTAGAAGATTCTTGTACGGATGCTGACATTGTGTATGCGAAGGCGGTTGCTTTTGCACGGTCGGCGATACCCGGGCCCACTTTTAGAGAATATCGGGCTGAAAAGGCCGCAATGGAGGATGTTGAGAAGCAAGAAGTTGGGGGGAAAGAGGCGGTTACGGTTATGAAACATAAAAAAGGCGGGAAAACAAGTCCAAAAACTCGAAAGAAGGGTGTTAAGGATAATTATCTAGATGTGGTTCCACAAGAGACTCTAAGAGTCGACCAACTAGCTAAGCTTCTAGGTTAAAACTTACGTGTTCAGCTATGTAATATTTTTGTATCGTGCACTCGGTTATATAAAAATTCAATTTTCTTATATCGTTTTTCATAGCTTGTTTACTAGTGAGCAAAATGGGCGGGTAGTAGGGTTGGTTGGTTTGTCTAAATTTTAGTATCATTCATTTATCTATATGCAAATAGAGAATTGCAATGCCCACGTCTTGCGAAGACCCAATTGAAGACCGCCACCCGCCCGTTGCTGCCACCGCCTTCATGTTTCTTCTTTTAAACGCTTGCTTTCAGTATCACGTTTAAGCTTTGACATCTACGATTCATCGATTTCTCACTTACAAAATTGCCTGGTATAAACAACTCACTTTGGTGAAGCCCCGTTTATGTATATGTACAAAATAATTCATCTCTCTATTCTTAATTTCATATTTATATTTCTTCTTCTCCAAAATTATGCTTCTGTTAATTGTAAAATCCACTTTTATTCTTTTAATTTCTACAGGGTAATCAAGGCATAGCGTACACAACAGCTTGGAATTAGATTCAGGATACGCTAGCTGTTCACGTCGGGGAACAGGGTAACTAATTTTTATGTTTTTGATTAATCAATTCGTTTCACTTATTAGTTAATGGCAAGATATTGTTATGCGTATTCATGGTGATGGTGATTTGAAGCATCTAGGTTTAAACGAAACGTTAGAGAGAATTAAGCAAGTGTGGACTGTAGGTGCTAAATTGTATGGTATACCTGAATCATATATTAGGGTTTGTTTAGCTGCAAGTTTGCTCAGATTTAAATGCGTCTGGGGGAGGATCTTTTGAAGTCATAGGTTTGAATATACAGTCTTTTGAAGTGCCAAGTACCTAACAAATTACAACGATTAGCAGGTAAACACAAAGTTGTTTTTGAGCATAAGGCATAAGTATATTAGGGAACTATAAACCATTTATGGCAGAGGTTAAAGATTATGCAAGTTGTTGTTTATACCATCTATTTGTGTTCATGGTTTGTCACTCTGATTGCTTGTTGTAAGATTTTACACTCTGATTGCTTGTTGTAAGATTTTACAGTTGAAATGGAGATCTTAACAGAACAATCATTGCAATATGATTTGAAGACAATTGAAAGTTTGAAACTACAACAAACTACTTTTCTCAGGATAACAAAATTGGGAAGGGTAGGTTTCGTCTGGTATACAAGGTAAGAACTAATTCATTATGGAGTATTAATGTTGCATTGAATGCTAAAACTCTTACGTTAAGCATTTTGATGCTGAGGTTGAAGTTGGCCTTATTAACTGTGAATATGAGAGAGAGCTTGAAACTTGCCACATGATGACTATGAAGTGTTCACAATCTCTATACTCTGCATAGGTATATAATTTTATATTTATTTTTTAATGTTTTCCCCACATATTGGGGTGGATATCTATATTTTGCATTTTGGTGCTAAGATAAATTCAATGTCGTTTTATGCAGTGTATTGGCTCACAGTGGTGAGGTCCATGGTGAACATTATTATGCTTATATATGGCCAACACTCTGATCAATGGTACAACAATATTGCTAATGGGCAGAATTGGCAAAACGGGCAAGTTTGGGAAGGGTCAAAATGGGTTCGGGTCTAAAAACATATACCTTTAATGTTCAGGTGGAAACCGGCCGACCTGTCAACTCATTTTTTTCCAGTTTTAGAACTTGGAATATTAGATATATGATAAATAAACTATATAAAAAAAGAAAAATATAATTTCTCTTAAATGTTTTTGCGTTTCTTGTAGGCTGAAAATTGATGATGAACGTGTAACAAAAGAAGACAATAGAGAGCTTTGGATGAACAATATGGGGTGAGGAAGAGGTAACTGGGCAAATAAATATCATGCTAATGTGACCTTTGGCCAAAACATGCTAAACATCTTACATTATTAGACTTTTTGTTAAAAGATTTGATTTTTAATTCTGATTAGTTTTTAAAGTAACCACTTAAAAGGGTGTTAATACTGCTTAAAAGTTGAATAAACCAGAGTCTTATTTAGTTTGGAATAAAACCAGAAGTCAAAACTATAACATTGACTTGGGATGTAGCCACTTAATTTGAAAGTTATATCTGACATAATTTTTTCTACTCTTCTGGAACAGTTACCTTAAGCAAATCCTGGGCTTAATGACTCTCCATTTTGACTTTACAACATATTCAAATGCATATATGCTTGGGTATATATGTGAAAGTGATAAAGAGAAAATAATCTTTAATGTAGATGAAAATGACGTAGCAGAGCACCTGAGAGTAAGTTTTTAAATTTCGTGACTTTCTTATTATCTTGTATTCAAAGGTGTCAATTTCGACCTATTTACTTATGAAGTGGCCCATTTGGGTTGTATTTTATCTCGAATCATAACATTAAAGCATTAGTTGTTCATAAAAAAGAAAATTGAAAAATGGACAAAACGTGTTTTTTCTGGTTGGTCAACCCAATCCTGTTTTGACCCATTGCCCAACCTGCCAGATCTGACTCTTTTCCCACCCTTTGTACAACAAACTGTATTAGATTGAAGAAAGAACAAGAAGAAAAGTAGCAAAAAAGTAAGGAATAAGCAGAAGCATATTTATATACTAATTTTTTTACTTTATTTTTATTAGTATTGAGCTTTATATATTAATTTTGTCTTAGCCAATAAATTTATGTGAATAGGTTGCTCGTGATGAGAATCTTTATGAACAATTAGGGAAAAAAATTGATTTAGTGGATCATGATAAAGTTCATAGTTTCTGTATCCAAAAGCAAACTTCTTTTGCCCTTTTCAAGGTCACTCTCACTCTCTTTATCTATATTATTATACTCACATTTAAAATAATAAATTTTCTATTAATTTCCGAATTTGAATTTTTCAGGAGGAAGTAGCTAAAGAACTGGGTATACCAGTTCAATATCAACGTTTTTGGCTTAGGGCAAAACGTCAAAATCATACTTACCTCCCTAATTGTCCATTAACTCCTCTAGATGAAGCTCAATTTGTATGTAGCTTATTATAATTGCATTTCCTTTTCTTTTAGCATGTCAAAGTCAACGAAAAAGGAGAAGTCTTCTAAATGTATTTTAAATGAATAAGCATTTTATAAAGCATTAATATTTTATCCATTTAAACAGTAGTTTATTGATGATTAGCATTTTGAATGTAGCAATGTGTAGGTTGGACATTTGAGGGAGGAGTCAAATAAGGCCACCAATGCTGAACTTAAGTTGTATATGGAAGTAGAACTTGACAGGTAATAAAAACATATCTTTTCATTAAAATAATCAAATATTCATATTTATTCATCTCTGTTGCATACCATGTTTGATATTGTCCCAGGTTGTCGAGGTTAGGTGATGATGTCACTTAAAAGTAAATGGAAAAACATCAAGTCGCAACTTAAAGTTGCTCATTATGATACTCGTGAAACTAAGGAATGGATGAGAGAGCACTTCTTGATCAGTGGTCATTTCTTGTTTCTACTCTGAAAAATGGCATGTTTTGTCACAATCTATGAATCTAAATATATATTTTAAAGATATATATTAAATGTGATTGTTATTGATGTATTAGTGCGAGAGCAAAGGCCAGTCATGCAAAGGTGAGATTCAACCCGCAACAGGCACAAAAAGCTTTGCTAGATTACTTGAGAAGGAGGTAAATTGTTAATTATAGTTGCAAAAATTATGTTGTTGAGAGACTTTAGAGTATAATGATTGACTAAAGTGTTCTGTTTAAATATGACAGTGCCAAATTATTTTATCCAGCAACTACTGTAGTTTTATGATTTTATAATAATCATGTTAAGAAACAAATTATTTTTTCTTTTTCGTATACATTTTATTTGTCTTTTTTTTTACAGTCCCAACTCCTTGAAGTCCCAACTCCTTGAAGTCCCAACTCAAGGATTAGATGCTATATCCTCACTTCTTGGAAATTCCTAATGGTAGTGAGGCTTTAAGGATGGTTAAAGAGAAGAATGCAAAGGTTGTTGAAATGAAGGAGAGACTTAGATCACTAGAAGAAACATGCTAGCAAATGACTGCTCAAATGTATGCAATGTGTAACACCACAATCTTAGAGCCATTTTTTTTTTTTAATATGCACATGGAAGCGACTTTTAGAAAACTATAAACCCTATTTATAACATATTATAAAGGCCATTTACATATTAACCAAAATATATAAAACATTTAAAGGTGTTACTAAAAACAGGCTCGACCTGGTCTACAAAATCAGAGTACGGTCAGACTTCCAAAACCCGACTCTAGTCAAGCCAAATCCACAACCTGAAAAGAGTCAACAAATGAGGGATTAGCACAAAGCTAAGTAAATAGAAATAGACGTCAATTTGCATAACCACAACAAATTAGAAATCGAGAGAAATCAATAGGGAGAAAACCGTCCAAACTTCCACAAGCAATTGGACGTTAAAAGAGGATCGGCGGTCTGGCGAGGACCTTCGACTGTTGTCGGCCAACAACAGTCAACTGATGGCTTCTTTACTAGAGGCACGGTGATCCCTCCTTACGTAACGAATTCGAAGGAGTCCGATCTCCCCTGCCAAGAGTAACGAAGCGTAGCCGAAAACCACCATAGCTAACCTCTAAAAAAACATGTGCACATACTACCATTAACAATCCCATAATTAATGGTACCACTGGAAAAATCAATGAAAATCAAGAACAATGAATTTTCCCAAATCAACCAAGAAATCTGCTCATGACCAAGTTCGCGTCAAAGTGGGAATTAGCATAGCTAGTTCCAGAGTTAGCAATGCTAAGCAGGAAACTCGCATTGCTAATCTTAATATTCGAGATCTCTAAAATGTTCTGTTCCATTGGTTTCCAAAACTCGCAATGCTAATCCAGAAATTAGAGATCTCTAAAATGTTCTGATCCATTTTCACCCAAGTATACAATTTCTACCAAATTGTACACATATAGATTGAAGGCTAAATCCACTCACCTTAGCTTCCTTTCTGTACCGAGCTCAGTAATCTTATATTACTGAGGCTCCTTCCCTTTTCCTGTACAAAATGAATACCGAATTAGTCACCCGAAATCACTAATTTTTGCAACAAGTAATATAGGTTAAGACCACATCTTGCAACAACAAATTACAACCAATTACTTGCATTTTCTACACATAATCAATACTAAAGTCTAACAATTCATCAAGTCAATTCATCATACAATTTGACCAAAATGCACCTTAGGCCCAAACGGGTCAAAAACAAGAATAATGAATCGGGAATCTACACAACACCTTCCAATGGGTTAGACCACATGATCAACATCAATATTACATGTCAAACAAGTTACTTGCATCCAAATGCAAGTTTCACCAAATTTGACCTTATTTAGGTCAAATGCACCAATTGTCAATCAAACGGGTCAAGACTCGAAACCAACACAATCAAGCTTACAATTCATTCAACTAACACATTTCTAACATGAAATTGACAATTAGAGTTTACAAGCCATACAAGACTAAAAGTCAATTCCCAGGTTTGACCAAAGTCAACAATTCACAATTTTAGCTAGTTATGACCAAATTTCCATCTAGCCAAACACTACCATTTCTTAGGCATTATCTCAATAGTTAACTAGTGATCTTCATACTTAACAATTACCATTCTAACATGCATAATTCAACTAACAAAGCTTCAAGAACACCAAAATATACAATTCACCAAAATTAGGGAAAAACCCATCTTCTTCCCAAAACCACCATTGATGGAACTTTATGAAAGCTTCACCAAATGAGCTATAACTAACAACAATTCATACAATACATGCAAGAACTCAAATAGACACCAAATCATGCATCAATTTCGGATTTCCATCAAGATTCAACAAGAACTTCATGAAAACCCACTAGCTCAAGAACCCTAGTTCAACTCTACATCAAGAACATGAAACCCTAGCTTAAGAAGGAAGGAAACTTAGTTAATCTTGCTTCTAATCACGAAATCACAGAGATGGCAAGCAAGGGATTAGGTTATGATCTTCAATTTTGAGAGAAAAAACTTCAAGAGTGAGTGTGGTGTGTGTGTGTCGTGACTGAGAGAGAGACAAGAGGGGAAAACCAATTTTTTGACACCTGCCTAATACAAGGCCACGCACCCCCTTCCCCCACAACATGTATTTTCATTTAAAACGCAGTACAGGTTATTAGGTACGCAGATAATTAATTTAGACCTAACAAACTCCAATTTTAACAACGAAGATATTTTTGGAACCCGGGTTCAAAGGTGAACCCAAATATATAAAAATCATTTTAATATTTAAATATCTCAGTATTTGCTAATTTTAACCACATGGTAAAAATACAATTAATTCAAATACTTCAACTAAAATAATATAAAATAATAAACACTAAAAATATTATTTACCGAAAGTAATTAAAATACTAGGCCGGGTCTCGGGATGTTACAATTCTACCCCCCTTAAAAAGATTTCGTCCTCGAAATCTCATTGATTACACATAAAAGAAATAAAACAAGTTTATAAATATCATTATATCTATGTCTCATATTTACATGTCAAAATATAATTCTTATGGTTCCTCCATTTTATTAATATTATCGAAATAGTAATTTATTAAATCCTCATTTCCTTTTCTTTGTAGTTTCAGACTTGGTGTCTCATCTGACAAATTCTCTAGTTACGTTGTTTTTAATTTATCCACTTAACGAGAAGTCATATCTATTTAAGTAATTCGCATATTAAACATAATTTCTTCAGATAATCACACACTGTAAACTCTTTCGGTATGTATAATTCGCACGTTTTATATTTAAAAGTTGATAATTACGCAATGTCATTTATCACAATTTCCAAGTCATGGTCCGCATAACTCTACTTAAACGATTAAAACCATTGCAAAGCATAGACAATCTATTTTTTATTTAAAGTAATGCAACATTTTAAGTGTCTTAGATTCTCAAATATCCTCTTATGTTTATTATTTCACCAAAATTTTGCACTCTTAAGCGGTTTAACTTGTTAAAAATCTCATAATTTTAGAATAATTATAATAAATCCACAGTCATAATTCACTAATTCTCAAAATTACACATTTCGAAATCCAAGTTCTAATCAATTTTCACATATAACGGCATTAATTCTCATTATTTCAAAATGTATCTTTAATAAATTTCTCAATCTTATTAAATTTTATATTCACTCTGAAATTTATCCATCAATAATCAGAAATCAATTCAATATGGTCAATAAATTTGATTCTTCATGTCAATTTTCATTTACACATTGAACATAAAAGGCATTTTTAGAAAAAACCAACCTATAACAATTCGAGTCATGGAGGAATCATTCAGATATATTTCATTAACTTTCTTTCTTATTTAACATCTATAACACATGAAAGAACCCATTAACACTTTTATAAGCATACAACAATGTATTTCAACTAAGTGGCCAAACAAAATAAAAGTCAACATGTCAGTCTTCACTTTTCAAACCACTACTATCTTCATTTGTTAGCAATTCAGTATATCATTTAACAATATAATCATAATTCAATATACAATGGTCAATAAATTCGGCTAACACTTATCGAGTCACTATATGTGACTTGATAGGTCAAGGCAATTAATTAAATTTTCTTAAATCAAGTAGCAATCCTACATAGGACTACTTAGTCAATGCCTAAGATTACACCAATCTAACTATAGTCATCACATTAATGGACGAGTACATCAATCATTTACCAAAACAAATTGAACCTCACACAAATAGATGAAGACTTAAATCCGTATATCACTAACTATCTTTATTCCTAATGGAGTAAACACACACGTAAACAATTTTCAGTTCATCATATAATTCATAATCGCAATTAAGCAATTTACTTCAATTCAATTAACATATATATAAATATATAGATTGTCAAAGACATACCTGTGATATCATCATCGGTGGAGGTGGTATCTTGGACAATCATCTGAAATAACCTACCCTCGGGTGGAGGGTGATTCTTCCTCTTCTGGCCCGTTGAAGATAACGATCCACTCATCGACCCCGACCCTGAACCCAATTTCCTCTGTGAAGGACAATCACCGGCCCTGTGACCCTCTTTCTGACAATTCCAACATACATTTCGCGGGAACCTACAATCATTCCACTCGTGCCCGAACTGACCACACTTAACACATCACATAGTCTGAGTTGTACAACCACCCGTGTGAGAAGATCTGCACCTAGCACACCATTGTGCCTTCTGACCCGAACTACCTCCTCACTGTATATGATTCGAGTTTTCATGCTTTTGATTTCCCTGCCCTTTCTTATTTTGTTTGGAATCCGACTGTCCAGACTTAAACTTTTGATACTCTGACCTATCCCTGATCACCCAATCTCGAGTATTCAAATCACCTTCTACTGTTTTGGCCAACTCGAAGGCCTGTGACAAAGTGGTTGCGAGCCTCGCTGTAGTTCGGTATTCGGGTCGCAAAGCTCCAATAAAATGTTTTATTTTCGAAGACTCATCAGGTACCCATTGTTGTACAAATCTTAATTTTTCATTGAACTGCTCGATCAATTCATCTACCGTCATCCCCTCTGTCATCCGCAAATTTATAAATTCTGATCGAATTCTATCCATTTCGAATGAACTACAATAACGCTTACATACCTGCTCTCTAAATTGATCCCACGTTATACTGTTTTTAACTTCCTTGGGTAAATGTTCAATCAGGGTGTCCCACCAATTTATTGCACCACCTATTAATTTTCGTATAGCATACATCACCCGATATTTATCATCACAACCGCAAGCATCTAAAGTTCTCTCCATTTCCCTCAACCAGTTGATTGTGACATTGGGGTCTCTACTTCCACTAAATTCAGAGGGTTTACAATCTAGGAATTGTTTGAAGGTGCAAGTTGGTTTCATACCCAATGGATAAGGTTGGTTTGTGAATTGATATTGGGGCAAACCTTGGCTTGGGTTAACATAGTAGTATTGTGGTTGTGACATTACAGGATGAGGTTCGGTTGAGGTTGACATCAAGGGAACCGTCATTGTAAAGGCTGAAGTTGTGGGAATTTGCATGGTAGGGGCGGATAATATAGGGGTAAACATGTGAGGGATGTTTGATGGTTGGTTATTCTGATTCTGATTCATGCTATCAACAAGATTTTGGAGGTGTTCCAATCGACTTTTCATTCTCAAAATATAATCTTCTCTGTCTACATTTGCATTTCTAGATGTACCAATGATTTCCGGTTCGGGGTTCGACAGGATTACCAACGGGTTGGGATCGTTATCGGCCATACCAGTGACAAACACAACATCTCACAAACTCTTAGTTTAATCCGTTAGTACCTATCTACTAACTACTACTAACACACAATTCATATTCACTCGACTAATCCACTCCCATAATTAAGGAAGTTTGACCAACTCGAACCAAGATTTGGGAATGGTACACCTAAATGTGCAACCATCGCCAAACCAAGGCTCTGATACCAAATTGTAACACCACAATCTTAGAGCCATTTTTTTTTAAATATGCACATGGAAGCGACTTTTAGAAAACTATAAACCCTATTTATAACATATTATAAAGGCCATTTACATATTAACCAAAATATATAAAACATTTAAAGGTGTTACTAAAAACAGGCTCGACCCGGTCTACAAAATCAGAGTACGGTCAGACTTCCAAAACCCGACTCTAGTCAAGCCAAATCCACAACCTGAAAAGAGTCAACAAATGAGGGATTAGCACAAAGCTAAGTGAATAGAAATAGACGTCAATTTGCATAACCACAACAAATTAGAAATCGAGAGAAATCAATAGGGAGAAAACCGTCCAAACTTCCACAAGTAATTGGACGTTAAAAGAGGATCGGCGGTCTGGCGAGGACCTTCGACTGTTGTCGGCCAACAACAGTCAACCGATGGCTTCTTTACTAGAGGCACGGTGATCCCTCCTTACGTAACGAATTCGAAGGAGTCCGATCTCCCCTGCCAAGAGTAACGAAGCGTAGCCGAAAACCACCATAACTAACCTCTAAAAAAACATGTGCACATACTACCATTAACAATCCCACAATTAATGGTACCACTGGAAAAATCAATGAAAATCAAGAACAATGAATTTTCCCAAATCAACCAAGAAATCTGCTCATGACCAAGTTCGCGTCAAAGTGGGAATTAGCATAGCTAGTTCCAGAGTTAGCAATGCTAAGCAGGAAACTCCCATTGCTAATCTTAATATTCGAGATCTCTAAAATGTTCTGTTCCATTGGTTTCCAAAACTCGCAATGCTAATCCAGAAATTAGAGATCTCTAAAATGTTTTGATCCATTTTCACCCAAGTATACAATTTCTACCAAATTGTACACATATAGATTGAAGGCTAAATCCACTCACCTTAGCTTCCTTTCTGTACCGAGCTCAGTAATCTTATATTACTGAGGCTCCTTCCCTTTTCCTGTACAAAATGAATACCGAATTAGTCACCCGAAATCACTAATTTTTGCAACAAGTAATATAGGTTAAGACCACATCTTGCAACAACAAATTACAACCAATTACTTGCATTTTCTACACAAAATCAATACTAAAGTCTAACAATTCATCAAGTCAATTCATCATACAATTTGACCAAAATGCACCTTAGGCCCAAACGGGTCAAAAACAAGAACAATGAATTGGGAATCTACACAACACCTTCCAATGGGTTAGACCACATGATCAACATCAATATTACATGTCAAACAAGTTACTTGCATCCAAATGCAAGTTTCACCAAATTTGACCTTATTTAGGTCAAATGCACCAATTGTCAATCAAACGGGTCAAGACTCGAAACCAACACAATCAAGCTTACAATTCATTCAACTAACACATTTCTAACATGAAATTGACAATTAGAGTTTACAAGCCATACAAGACTAAAAGTCAATTCCCAGGTTTGACCAAAGTCAACAATTCACAATTTTAGCTAGTTATGACCAAATTTCCATCTAGCCAAACACTACCATTTCTTAGGCATTATCTCAATAGTTAACTAGTGATCTTCATACTTAACAATTACCATTCTAACATGCATAATTCAACTAACAAAGCTTTAAGAACACCAAAATATACAATTCACCAAAATTAGGGAAAAACCCATCTTCTTCCCAAAACCACCATTGATGGAACTTTATGAAAGCTTCACCAAATGAGCTATAACTAACAACAATTCATACAATACATGCAAGAACTCAAATAGACACCAAATCATGCATCAATTTCGGATTTCCATCAAGATTCAACAAGAACTTCATGAAAACCCACTAGCTCAAGAACCCTAGTTCAACTCTACATCATGAACATGAAACCCTAGCTTAAGAAGGAATGAAACTTACTTAATCTTGCTTCTAATCACGAAATCACAGAGATGGCAAGCAAGGGATTAGGTTATGATCTTCAATTTTGAGAGAAAAAACTTCAAGAGTGAGTGTGGTGTGTGTGTGTCGTGACTGAGAGAGAGACAAGAGGGGAAAACCAATTTTTTGACACCTGCCTAATACAAGGCCACGCACCCCCTTCCCCCACAACAGGTATTTTCATTTAAAACGCAGTACAGGTTATTAGGTACGCAGATAATTAATTTAGACCTAACAAACTCCAATTTTAACAACGAAGATATTTTTGGAACCCGGGTTCAAAGGTGAACCCAAATATATAAAAATCATTTTAATATTTAAATATCTCAGTATTTGCTAATTTTTAACCACATGGTAAAAATACAATTAATTCAAATACTTCAACTAAAATAATATAAAATAATAAACACTAAAAATATTATTTACCGAAAGTAATTAAAATACTAGGCCGGGTCTCGGGATGTTACACAATGGTCTCAATGATTGCTAATACGCAAAAATATTCGAATGATATAAGTTTGTGATCCAACAAATAGACTATTAAAATGGTTCATCTTCTCAATTTTGGGTGTTTTGCTGCATTAGGGTATGGGAAATCAGTTAGAACTATCTTATAGATTTAATCATTAAGTTCCTACAAAAAAGGGCTAATTTATTTAATTTTGATTTTAATACAGTAAAATGTTTTTTACATAATTAGTTTGTGTTCCAGAGGGGAAAAGCAACCAAAGGTAAATGACTTCAAAGGGGGTGTTAGCATCTAGATTTATGAACCCTTTGACTTTACACTCTTTTTATTACGAATCTTTTGAAGTTTTAGTGTCCAACTTATGGTAAAATTTGAAGTATTGTTAAAAGATGTTGTACCATTGAATTTGAACGTATTTGTCATGGGCCGTGCTTAACACGGCTGAAAACTATCTAGTTTTTAAAGATAAAGATAAAAAGTTAGTTGTTATGAGGGCTGTTTTTTCGCTTTTCTTTTTTCCTTAAAATAAATTGTGTATAGTAGTATGATCATACAACCACTTTACCATCACTTATTCTGTCACTTGTGCACTCCATTGGCACCATCCGCCACTTTCATCCGTCAGTTGCTTCTCGCCAGTATGGAGACGGGATGGAGGGACGCGTTAGTTTGGTGGGTGGGTCCAAGGGGGTATTTTGTGTTTTGTAATAGTGGGTCCCAAAAAATTAAAGGGAAGTGGTATTATTGGCATGCGTACGTCAGTTTATTGTCGGTTGGAAGGTGAGTTGACGTGGCGCTGATTTGGCAACAACTGACGGTATCAGTTTGCCAAACCATTGGCACCGGTCTTAGAGGAGCGCAATCTGTATTGCGTGTTAAATTAGACCGGTTTAAAAAACCAAAGACCTATTAACATACAACAATTTAAAGAAACCTTTTTTTTAGTATGTAGTAGTATAGTGATTGCTAATATCTTAAGTCTACTTTAGTACTTTAAATTGATACAACCTATGGTTCATCTAAACTTATATTTTTGTTTTGTATGGTTTATTCTTGTAACATTTGGTTGTATTTTTTGGATCTTTGGACGTTTTAATGCATCTTGCTTTTTTCATAAAAAATTAGGATCCAGCCAAAATAGTTCAAATTTAAAATAATGCATACTTCCTCCGTTTCAAAATAATTGATACATTTTAAAAACTTATCATATTTGGTAAAAAATAGTGGGACCTACACCCATTAACTATCTCATTTAATATAGTGAAGTGACACATTTACCCCTACTTTTTTACTTTTAAACATCATTAAATGTACTTTAGTCAAAATGTGTGGGACTTATCCCACACTAACTATCTACTTTAATCTAATTAGCCCTCATTATCATATTTTGATTTAAAAAATATAAAACTAAAAATGTATCACTTGAAACGGAAGAAGTATAACTTTTTAAGATACTTTAAGACCGACTAAAATTATTGATAATTTGAAGATATTTGAATCTAAATTATCTCTTTTCCCTAAGTTGCACTTATTGTCGTTGCATACACATGTTACTCAACTAAATTATTTATTTCATATAAGTTAAGAGAATTAATTTTGCTACCACATTTTTTTATGTCTATATCACATTTACATGTATTTTTGTATACTGTACAACTAAGTAATACATTTGTTGTAGTAGATGCATTAAAGCATGTGGTGTAAAAATCACCCCTATAAGTTAAGATATTGTATGTTTGTATGAAGCACTTTTCTAATTACAATCAAACAAAAATGATGTAGTTAATTAGAAGAGTACAAATGTGATAACAAAAAGAATTTAATCTTGTAATTAACAATAGTAGTCCTAAATTTGACCTCTTCATATATTCCTTTTCTTAAAATACTCAACTAAATACAATCATTACCAATAAATAATATATTGTCTTAATTATATGCTAAATAATTAACGTTGGTATATGCTAAATAATACAATAGGGCAATGGTTCAGATAGATTGAAATGATTAGTGAAGAAGTAGGAAAATATAATTAACATTGGTAATTTTTTGAGCGTTTATCTCTACTATCTATAATAGAGGAATGACTTTCTACTTATAGCATGTCTTAAAATATGTCTGCCATTTCTGGAAGGTCTTAAACCCACATATTAATGTGGAAAAAAAAAGGCTTTTAACAGGTTTCGAACTTAGCCTCTCTAGAAACACATTTATGCACCTTACCACTACACCACATCACATTTTTGGTACAAAAACGAAACACTGAGACACTATGCTTTCAATATGCAGACGCAAATCATTATAACCATTACAAATAAGACGTTTTTTACTCTTATTTTTAGGAACAATAATCCTTAATGGTAATTTATTGATTTTAACGTTTTTTTCATAGCTAATTTACTTCTCCATCGCGTTTTTAATTTTAACATTGAAATCATTTAAAGCATACATTTTTTTCAAGTAAATCATTATAACCATTACAAATAAGACGTTTTTCTACTCTTATTTTTAGAAACAATAATCCTTAATAGTACAATATGATGATGCCATTGTTTTATGTGATGAAGAACCCGAAGTCCCACCCGACACGCAGCCAAAAAGTTATTTCAGACGTTTAAGAACTCCCCTCTATGGAAATAAGCGTCTATCGACTTACCCACAAAACAACATTTAAACAGACCCCTACGAATGGACAACAATAATTAATTGTATCGCACATAACGTTTCTATTACACTATTGGTGCTTTTTTTTATATTATGCTTTGACTTAATTATATAAATTACTCACTTTCCCAATAATTGTTTTTGTTATACGAATTAATTTAGTGCAACTACACAAATTATATATTTTGATGTGTGAATTATCTCATTTTTCACACCTTATTACTTATTTTTATCTCTTAATGTGTCATAATAATTGGAAAATCATGAGACAGTTTGTTAATGACGTTTAAAGGGTATTCCATTTGTACCTAAATTAGAATCCATAATAAATGGTCATTACATCTTTAAAAGAAAAATTATATACAAAATAACACCTATATTGAATCACCCTCAAAATGATACTTCGTCAACATCAACCACAAGCAATTGAAATCGCTGTTTGGACGGAAGTTTAGTGACTAATGCGAGTTAAAAAAATGTCCTTATTACTGGCAATTTAGATTTACCGTATAAAGATATTGACTTATTGCTTTTTACCCCTACTAAACATACCTTTTAATAGATATTGACTTATTGATTTATGTACCACATAAGTTATGTACCAAGATTCATAATAAGATTCGTTTCCGAGAAATTTATTGCATTTTGATTGCATTTTATATTGACCATACTAAAAAGCATATTGAATCCTCCCTTATTAAACATGTATGAATATGGAAATCTAATATAATATTGAATATTAAAATTAGTGGTAACAATATCTGCGTAATTTACTCATTATAATATTTAATAATTGAAGAAAAACGAATTCACACAATAGGAATGAAAAAATAAACCGATCAAAATAGTAAAGCACTTAAATACCAATTAAATGATATTGTGTAAATTCGTTTGGAAAGTGAGTAAAGACGTTGTCATTCAAATGTGTAAAAGCGTGTAAATTCGTTTGTAGAATCGGTCGTTACGAACTGTGAGACATCATATATAGTAACAAATAGATATTTCGGATACCAATATAAAGACTACATTTTATTAGTAAAACGTTTTTATTCATTTTTAGCAGGTCTTATAACATAAACGGTCAGTCAATGCAATAACTAGGTATAAAGACTTAATTATGTATACGTTTTTTTCTCCCCTACGTTTTTTTCATGCTTAACACTGCCAGAGATAATATATGGCAACCACTTGTTTATATCGGATACCAATATACAGACTTAATTATACGATATACGTTTTGTTATTCATTATTAGCGGGTATTAAAACAGAAACGGCCAGTCAATGCTATAACTAGGTATAAAGACTTACTTAAGTAAACAACACATATTTTGACTCTATATATCACAGTTCTTAAAACCGTATCGGTCAGTCAATGCTATAACTAGGTATAAAGAGATAATTACGTATACGTTTTAATTTTAACATTGAAATCATTTAAACCATACGTTTTTTTCAAGTAAATCATTATAACCATTACAAATAAGATGTTTTTCTACTCTTATTTTTAGAAACAATAATCCTTAATGGTAATTTATTGATTTTTATGTTTTTTTCATAGCTAATTTACTTCTCCATTAATGGTAATTTATACGTTTTAATTTCAAGCGTACGTTTTTTCATGCTTATAACTACCGATTAAATCTTTGCATTAACTACCGACTTCAATTTAACGTATATGTATTTTTATTCATGTTATAACTACCGATTAAATCTTTGCATTAGTATTCATTTAATTTGTTAATGCATAATCCGTATTACCTCCATTCTATATAAACGTAGGTATCATAAACCGAGAAAACCCGTCACTGTTTTCATCAAAAAACCGAGAAAACGATCATAACCAACGGTATTATTTATCACCCGCAACTCTGATTTTTCATTTAATTCTTAAACTTTTGATACAAATGTTATTCCTACCGTGTATGACTTTCGTAATCTTTTTGTGTAAGGTATTCTTAACATGTCAACAGTCGGATTGCACTTTATAAGAAACATTCATGATTTCAAGGACAAAATTTACCTCAGGGCCAGGGTTCTACGAATGTGGCCCCACACGAACTTCAACAATAAAAATGAGATAATATCACTTGAGATGCTGTTAATTGACGAGGAGGTATTTTTCTTAACCATATTCGATAAATGATCATTACGTAAAAATATTGTATTTACTGTTTTAATTGTAAATTAACATCGTATGTATTATCCATTTTTTTGTAGGGAGGCAAGATTCAAGCTTCTATCTACGTTAAACTGATGAGTAGATTTCAAAAACAATTGAAGGAAGACGGTGTTTACTATATCAGAGGAGGTAAGTTGTGGCAGTCCAAGTCAAGTTTTACATTTACTGGCCTGAATGAAAAGCTTTCATTTCAATCAAGCACAACTGTTAAAGAATGCGCTGAGTGGTCTGGTCCATTACATGGTTTTGAGTTTGCTGCATACGAGAACATTTTGAATAACTCATTACTAGCCTCGAAGTCAATTGGTAAAATTAACTCCATTTTTACTATGTATGAGTTATATGTTAAATTACCCTATAACCCTACTAATTAATTATACTTTTTTTAGATGTTATCGGAGAAATTTGCGTCGTTGAAAGCCGTATAACCCCCGCATGTTCTCCGGCTCAAAATTGGGTGCCTGATAATACTGTTACGGAATATCGATCCCTCCCAGGGATTATGTAATGGCACTAGACTTATATGCAGAAAGGTTGAGCCAAACCTAATTGATGCGGAGATAGCCGTTGGCCAGCATGCTGGAAAAATGTTTTCTTTCCAAGAATACCTCTATCTCCGTCTGAAGCCGACATGTTTCCTTTCAAGTTGAAAAGAAAACAGTTTCCGGTTAGGCTAAGCTTTTCGATGACAATCAACAAAGCCCAAGGACAGACAATTTCAAACGTGGACGTTTATCTGCCGGAATCGGTGTTCTCGCATGGGCAACTTTACGTTGCCCTTTCAAGAGGAATTTCACGTGACAATACAAAAGTATTGGTAACTCTAGCAACAAAAATTAATCTCGACGGAGTTTACACAGCAAACGTAGTGTATCGAGAGGTTTTACATGATGAGTAACACGCATAAACAGACATGTCTTCCCTGTATTTTATACTTTATTAGGTTTATCGGGTTACCTCTATTTTATACACAATTTTCATGCTTATGTATTGTATTCGTTCTAAAATTATGTTACGAAAGAACTTTTAATCGCCAGTAATATTTAGTTCGCAGCACGCCGTATCGCGCGGGTTTTATCCTAGTTTTCTAAAAACACTTAATCTACTTCAAATTATTCATAATGAAATTTGTACGCATGACATATATGTAACATGTAATATCTTACACCAATATTATTAAACTAGAAGTCGTATTTTTAGAGATTAGTTTTTTTTAGTTAATTTTATGAAGCTAAAAAGATTTTTAACATTTCTCATTTTTTTAAGGGTTTTGCTAATGACAGCCCTTAGGGCTGTCATTAAGAGGTGGTTACGTGCATAAATCGTTTGTACTTTCAGTGGTGGGGGTTGATTCCTAAAATGCATGGGGCGGTTATTGATTATTGTACAAGTTTTTTTTACGTGTGTTGACTTCTTAGTGACAGCCCTTAGGACTGTCATTATCATTTTCCTTTTTTTAATTATTAAAATAAAACTAGTATAAGAAACACGTGCCTAAAAATATTTGGAAATTATAACAAAGCGATCTTCACCAACTATTTTCCCTCTTATTACACAAGCTTCACCTAGGGTTTGTTTGATCATCTCTCAGTCAACAGATTCAGGTAATTTTAACGTCTATTTTTCGTTAAATCTCGTTACAAACTTTAATCGTTGATGATTAAAAACCAAAACATTTATTAATTGCTCAATTTGTTGCAATATTCATTGATTAAGATCGCACATTTGATTTTTTCTTTTTTTTTGTGTTAATTTTGTAGTCCAAATATGTCAGTTGTTAAATCTGTTAGTGTATAGAAGGAACTTTCAGCTGCTTAAAGTCGTAACTTGTTTCAAAATAATTTCTAATATTTAAATCTGTTTTAGGTTTTCGATCGATTCGGTGTTTTCGATTTATGATAAATGGTAATTAATATCACCGAGTTGTTTAGATTTAGATTATTTACTAAAATTGGATAATAAAACAATAAACAGATTCAGTAAAAAAGAAGTTATATTGATTGTAGCAGCTCTGAACTGTAGGTCAAACTTGTTGTTGGAGTTAATATTTAAGGATAATATAATTAAGATTTCTGCCCAGATATATTTCTGGTTTCATTCGTACCAAATTAGGATGGGTTAATAATGATTTACTCCTCAAACTTCGACCCAGTTTTCGTTTTAACCCCTTATCATTCTTTTTGCAATGTTATAAATATTGTGATCTCTAAGAAGTTTTATGTAGGTGAACTGCAGGAAGATGATGGTTTGAAGAGTGTGATTCATTAGTGAATATATATTTGTTTTTGGTATATATATTATTCTAGAAACCGAAAATGGATAGTGATAACGGGCTAGACCTCTCCTTATCACTGCCGTGTGGCGGGCCAACTAGCGGCGTAAAGGGTAAAACCGCCACGGGCTCAGAAACTGAAGCTGATAGGGGTAGCAAATTAATCGATGATTTCAAGAACTTTCTAGATGGTTCTAATCATAAAGAAGAGTCAACCGTGGGCCCACCAAGAAATACTCAGTCAAAACCTGATGAAAATCTCTTTTACGACCTTTCAAAGGGGCCCACTAATCTAGAAGACAGTAGACAAGAAACAAGTAACAAACGTAAAAACATGTTTGATGAAATAAACAAGCAAAACGATGACGTGGCGGATTCCGAAACCGAGGGCTCGACTTCAAAACAAGGTAATAAAGAAGCTCGGGTTTCTGATGTTGACTTGAAAAATCAAAGTCAAAGGAGATTGGCCGAATTTAAAAGCGGGAATGTATCACTTTCGGCTAATGTTTTGAACATGCCGTATTCGTTTTCGGTCAAAGAGTCAAACACGATTCCGATGAGTCAAACTATTCCGGTCAACCAGAAACCGGTGATTCCGGCAAACTTGCCGGCGATGTTTGGTGGTGGTGGTGGTTATTCTGCTGTGGTGGTGCCGACAGTTGAGGGTGGTAAATCTGAGGGTGTTGTTTCTCATTCATTGCAGTATCATGGTTCGTATTTTAATAGGGGCCCACAAAATTCAACTATGCAAAATGATGGGTTGAAGATTATCCAAGGTATTTGTTTTTAATCTTTGAATATTTTGGTTTGATGATTAATCTTTTGGATTTGAAAAGAATTTAGGTAGCATTTGGTATATATAAACTTAGGTTTTGGTGTGTTACTTGTCCCCTTTCTTGCTAATTACCTTACTAATATAGTCTCTTTTGTATGATTTTACCCAATAATCAAAATAAAATTATCATACTTAATTTGTTTTTTCTTCTTATCATTTTGACTTTTTGTTCTTTTACATTTTCAAAACTATTTTAGCTGCCTCACCAGTGACAACACCAATGTCATACGAGAGGGCAAAAGGTGACAATAAACAATCAAAGGAAGAAGGATCATCATCTATGCACACAGAGACGGACACGAAGGGTAATAACGTAATTGACCAGTCAAAACCTGAAAACTTCCCACCCGAATACCCGGCTATTAGGCCCGGTATATTAGCCGACTTAAAATTTGGTGGCAGTGGTTCATCTCCAAATCTTCCATGGGTTTCCACAACGGGCCAAGGCCCAAATGGGAAAACAATATCGGGTGTTACATATAGATATAGTGGGACCCAGATAAGGATTGTGTGTGCTTGTCATGGGTCCCACATGTCACCTGAGGAATTTGTTCAACATGCTAATGAAGAACAACCTACTATAAATGGTGGTGGTTTAGTGTCGTTTTCGAATAGTAATCCGGCCACATCGGCTCAGAATTGATTGATCTGGGTGATACTTGTTATTTTTTCTTCTTTCTAGTGGTTTTTTAGGCTAATAAAAGTGGGATTTGATGCGAAAAGGAGTGATTATTATTGTCATTGTGTGATAAATATTGTTATATCTTTATGTTATATACATGTAGGAAGCTGTATGTAGTGTATTGGTATTGTAGTTACGTTTATAACTTTAATTTATGGATGTAGTTTTTAAGTTTAGTTAAAAGCAGTTTATTTTTGTAGGGATATTATATGTGAAGTCTACCCAAGTATCCGGCGTTGTGTTTCTATTATTTTTACTAAGGTCACGTATCTATTGAAATTTTCATATACGCTGTTCATGTATGCATCTTGTGTAGATTTTTTTTATAAAAAAAAAAAAAAAAAAAATACTTGTCAAATTACGAAAATGTTTAAGAGACAAAGTCTATGGTGAAATTGTTTTCTTTTCATAAAACTTAATGGCATTTATCATTTTACAAGTGTTTTCCTTGGTTAAAATTGGATATCTTTTACGATGACTAACCCCTCTTTTTATAAATCTTCATTATGATTTTTAAGTTGATTTATAACCTATTGGGTAAGTATATGTGTAAATAAAATAATATCTTGGAGTAAAAATATGTATAATTTTACCATGTTCTCTCATGCTTGTAATTTTCATATATGTAACAAAGCTTTAAGAGAGAAAAGAATGATATGGAACGTGCCAGATTGAATTTGATAAAACAAAAAACTAATAACAATCTAAAGGAAGCAATATACCATATTTTTTCTTTCAATTGACAGATAAAGTTAAAGAATATCATAAAATTAAAATAATCAAAAGCAAGCAATTTCCTGTAAATTCCTATTGAATGACAACATGTATATACCACGCAAGATTAATCCGGATGTTTGAAATGATCTTCTAAAAACAAATCCGGTCACTAAAAGAGAGCTTGTTATAAACGAAATATCTGTTTAAAAAATAAAAGTAGAAGCAATTAATTTACCATTTTATAAGGTAAATACAAAGGTATATATATATATATATATATATATATATATATATATATATATATATATATATATATATATATATATATATATATATATATATATATATATTCAGTAATGATAGAGAACCTAATTTAGTCAAGGTTGGCCCGGTACATTTTCTGAAAAATACGACTTAAAACTTAAATGATCGATAATTATAAATACAAAAATCAAAATTTGCAGTTGTAATTTTGTGCGACTGCTAATCTCGCCATAAGTAATACCCCCTCCGTCCCACAAAAAAATTCTCATTTACCTTTTGCACAAGTTTTTAGGTGATAGTTAGTGATATGGTCATTGATATTATTTTTTATTAAAATATAAGGTTGGGTTGGAGAGAGAAAGATAGTTAGTGGATAATACTCATATAAGTGGTTAAGTCTTTAGTAATAATAGTTTTTTTTTATTGTGTGGAGCCCATCAAATATGGGAAATGAGAAGTTTTTTGTGGGACAAAAATTTAGAGGCAAATGAGAAGTTTTTTTGTGTGACGGGGGGAGTATAACATAATATTACTTGAATCAATAAAAAAATGCTATTATACGTGTAAGAAAAAATATTGGGCCTCTTATTTTGGAAGGTCATGTTCATATGCATATTTAGAACACCCCTTTGGCCAGACCCTGAATTTAGTAGCCTAAAAATTAATCTAGCTTGGAGTTTATGACGAAGGATAAAATCAAATATGCATATTAGGAAATACAAAATAGATAAGACGCGTGTTAGATTTTAAATAGTTTAAAGAGAAAATATGCATTCTTACATTTTCTTCTTATTCATATGTTTACTGTTGGAATATGCTTCACGCGTATAACATAGTTATATGGCTAGTTATTTGTGAGCCTAAAGGGTTACACACTTAAACACTTAATATCATTAGATATATAATGTAATTCGGGTAATTACATTATTTATTAGTATAAGCTACAAGCTTGTATGTAATTATGTTTAATATTAAATGTTAATATTGAAACTAATTGTGAGCTTAATAAGAAGAACAAAAGGCAAGGGACTAGAATGAAACGTTGACTAATTACTAGTGCAAGTAATTAAGGGAGATTAGGGCAACCAATCTCCCCATTCCATCTCCCCAATTCGGCGCCCCCTCCCTTTCTATCTAGGGTTCTTGCTTCTTTATTGCTTGCACATTGGACTAGCATCCTCCTTCGTGTTCTAGTTATAGTGTTGTGTGGACTAGCTTTGGAGGGATTCCCCATTGGTATCATTGGTTTCGTTCGTCCCCTCTCACCAACCGATTCATCATAATCACAGGCAACTAGGGTATGAATACTTCCTCTATTCTCTTTGATTTTACTTGTAGTTTAATTGTATGATTGATATTAGATCCGTTCATGGTGATTAAACGTTTCCGCTGCGTTTTGCTTCTTGTTTTAACCTAAAATCACCATTAGTGGTATCACGAGTCATTATATTAATCATATAATTAGCTAGATTTTCTGAAAAGTGGCAAAAACCAATCTTTTTTTGTGTTTTAAAAATCCCGATCAGATGAACAAAAACCCTACGGGTTTTTTAAATTTTTTTTGGTTTTTTTAATTAAAATATGGGTTAAAATATTGTATTTTTGGAACCCTATTGTCACTTGTTACAAAATCACATCAAGAAATTAATCTAGTTATTGAATTTTTTGATTATTTGGCTTGGATTTACATTTTAATTTCGTTTTTTTTATATGGCAAAACATGTATTTTTGCCATATCCCAAGCCAAAGCCTTGTCAATTGTTGCTTGTTTATGCAAACTGATGAAAACCTAGACCGTTTGTGATTGAATGTGATTGTGTTTGAATGTTTGGTTGTTTTGGAAAGGCCGTGTTTTTGGCTAAATTGTTGTAATTGTTTAATTTTTTCTTTTATTTTTGGTGCCATTTTTTTGGGGCAAATTTCAGTTGTAAAAGTAATTAGAATAGTTGTATTTTTCTTCTTTTTATTTTGTAATTTGTTGACCAAAGTTGAAGAAAAGATGAGGACAAAACAACAATTTTCGGCACCTCCTGCGCAGCTGCATGAAAACTGACTTTCCCGGAGATTGGCTATTCCGTTGGACCTGAAACCACCGCCAAAATTTCCGCAACTCAGATACCTACAACTTTACAGAAGGCAGGGAATACCACCGAAGACTCCTTGAGTGATTTTTCGAGCCTTCAATTCATGTTGGATTTTCTGGCAGATTGCATTTTTCCAAAAATGTTGGTTCCTACTTGCCCATGAATGTCTCGGAGCAAGTGGGAGCCCATTGGGTTTATGTAGGCCCGTTTGGGTTCATGTTGGCCCGTCCCCTAGTTTGACCCTTCGGTCCGTCGTGATGAGTCACGTGACCGAACCTAGGCTATCATAGGTCGAGGTTTGCACAAAATATGTTGCATGTTTTTCTTTATGTTTGTGGTTGTTTAATTTCTATTCAATACAAATAATAAAACAATTAAAATACGATTTTTAGACACAAACATTAAAAACATCCAAATCTTTGATCATCTATGATTACTTGTTAATCATTGATGATCAATCTTTAATCTAAAAATGTTTTGAGATTTAACAAAGTTTAAATACGATTTGAAATTTAACCCTTAATAATCGTTAAAAGTGTTTACCGTTTATTAAACGACTTATGAAGTGGTATGAATGAAGTACATGATTCATTCATATCTTAATAAAAAATTTATCTTCAAATTTTCATACCTAAAATTTAAGTCACGCCGTCCAATTGGTTAAAATCACTTGCTTCTACTTTTGAATTCACGTGAGACGTGGTTTGAATTTAGCTCCGAGGTCATTATTCTCTACGTGTGACACCTAGATCTATTTTGACATGATTTTACATTGGATGACTTAATCGAGTTGACGGTGAGACCTTGGCACGAGGCGAAGATGCGACAAACATGCCACTTGACCCTAGATGCTTGTTCACTAGGTGCCATGAAGTCCCATAACTCTAAGAGTTGCACTTGTAATGCAATTGTTGATCGTCACCTACCTATTAGATCTATCATCACTAGCAGATCAACTGATGCGGTGATAGAAGCTCAATGGGATCTTAGCTTTTAATTAAAATTAATTGGGTAGTTAATTTATTAAAAGAAATTATTATTGAAAATAATAATTAATGAACTTTGTAATTTTGTAGATGACTTCAAACAATCAAACCCTTACTCACACCACCATTCGTTCCGTTCTCGAAAAAGAGAAACTTGATGGAACAAACTTTGTGGATTGGGCTCGTAACCTAAGGATTGTCCTCAGGGCCGAGCACAAGTACCACCATTTGGAAAAGGCGCTGCCCCCTGCCCCCGCTGCTACTGCCACTGCTGCTGTTCGTGCGGCCTATACAAAAGGTTTAACGAACAACAAGAAGTCGTTTCTCTCATGCTAGTGAGCATGACTCCCGAGATTCAAAAGAATCTCGAGGACCTCACTGCATTTGATATGATGCGTGACCTAAAAGCCACATATCAAAAGCAAGCCGAGCAGGAACTCTTTTGACACTGTCAAAGCTTTCCATGTTTGCAAGCAAGAGGAGGGTCAGTCTGTTAGCTCTTATCTTTTGAAGATGAAGAGCTACTTAGACCAATTGGAGAAACTTTGTTACCCCATGACTCATGTTCTTGGGATTAGCTTGATCCTAACTTCCCTCAGCAAGGACTTTGCACCGTTTGTCATGACTTATCATATGCATAGTATGGGGAAGACTTTCGCCGAATTACATGCTATGCTAAAACAAACGGAATCTAGGCTACCTAAGAAAACTCTTGCCCCTGCTGTCCTTGCTATAAGGCAAGGTAAGATCCAAAAACCAAAAACGCAAGTAGTTGCTAAGGGCCAAGGTAAGGGTAAGCAAGTTTACAAACTCAAGCCAAAGGTTCCCCCACCTACTAAAAAGGAGCACCTTGCTAAGGAGCTTGCTTGCCATCACCACGGTGAAACAGGCCACTAGAGGAGGAACTTTCCTGCCTACCTGGCAGAGTTGATGAAGAACAAAGCCAACAAGGTTGGCACATCAGGTATCTTCACAATAGAACTATATGCTTTCCCTAAAAAATCTTGGGTATATGACACTGGTTTTGGAACTCACATTTGTAATACCATGCAGGGTCTAAGGGGAAGTAGAAAGCTAAACCATGGAGCTTTGGACTTGTACGTGGGCAATGGAATGCGTGCACCGGTCGAAGCTATAGGAAGCTATGATTAAATCCTTCCTAGTGGTTTAATTATTGTACTAGACAATTTTCACTATGCACCTAGTATTACTAGGGGTATAGTTTCGCTTTCATGTGTAACACCGCAAAATTTAGAAAGCGTTTTTTTTTTTTAAAAGGTGTGCGGAAGCATATAGATAATATATAGTTTAGGTTTAGGTTTACAAACCAAACGTCCCGAAATAAACTCCAAATAATAATAATACTAATATTTAACGGTGTTAATAAACGGCATGAACCATTTTACAAAACATATCAAACTGAGCTGGTCAATCATCCCGTCCAAAGCACAGATCACCTGAAAAGATTCAACGAGAGAGGGATTAGCACAAAGCTAAGTGAATGAATATAATCTACAAATTCTGTAAAGCACAACAAGCTAGCATAGACATCTCTACGATCTAAAAGCCACATAACCACATAACACTGTTTGTTCGAGAAGATCGGGGTCCTACCAGAGCCTTAAACCATGGTCGGCCAAAACCACGGTAACCGATAGCGTTTCGTATCCAACACCCGGGCAACTCCCTCCCCTTAACCATGCAACAAATACAGGTGAGGTCGGATACCCTATTAGTCGATACCCGATGCCCAGCGCACTGACTTCTTAAACCTCGGTCACCAAGTCAAACCGAGTCCTCGGTTACCAATCAAACCGAGTTGTTGCTACCGATCAAGCCAAGTGTTGCTAACAATCAAGCAAAGTCTCTTCACATATGTGCACATAACCTATTTGACTCAATACTAGCAAATAGGTAACAAACAAGTAAGCTAGGTAAGAAAAAGTGCCAAAAGCTGCTCAGGGAGATCGCGTCGCTATTTAAAGTTCGCGTCGCTATTTCCCGAAAATCGCGTCGCTATTTCCCCTGCCTTAGCTATTTCGGTTTTCTGTTTCAAGTTTTCCAAAAAGACAACAAGATAGCGCCGCTATCTAAAGATAGCGCCGCTATCTTCCACATTCAGACAAAATCCTGCAATTTCACCAAGTATGCAAATACCGAACCAATTGTAACCAAACACAAGTTGGAGGTTAAATCCACTCACCGAAACCTTCAATCCCGTAACTCAGTGAACTAATATCACTGAGTCTCCTCCTCGGTTCCTGTAACAAGTATAGCGAATTAGTAACGAATCCATCGAATTGTCACAATCGTCAAACTTAACAATTAACAATACAAGACTCATAAAATACACATTTTATGACGTTTACAACTAGTCTAGAGTTATCAACATTTCATTGGGTCATCTATGACCGTCTATCAAATTATCACAACTAGTTGGCCCAAACGGGTCAAAACCCGAACATAACTATACACTTCCAAAACTCCACGATCTAGCATACGTTCACTACAACTAGCAAGTCATAATCATGTAACAATTCATCAAGTTCATAACTACCAACAATCCAAGCATCTTACTTCCAAATTACTAGTTCAACAATTTTGACCCAAATCATCCAAACACTAGATAGATATTCCATCAAAACATACTATACTTGATTTCTCAACATCCATAACTTACTAAACATGTTTTCTCAACCTAATGAACAATTCCAACCATTCAAACATCAAGAAATCCAAGGTTTGCCAAAAACCACCTTCAACATCCACCATTAATGGAGGTTGAAGGTGATTTTCACCAAACCTTGCCTCCTTTCAACAATCAACCATATATTTCATGTAAAAGCTTGTAATAACACATACTACAATATCCATAACAAGATTTAACCACAAAACACTAGCAATATCAAACCCTAGTTCATAACCAAGCTCAAGAACCTCATAAACAAGTAAAGGAGAAGATGTAACTTACTTCAAAGCTTCTTTCACACAAACTCTAGTGATGATTTTTGGGTCTAGCACAAGGAATCACCAAGGATTACTCAAGAACAAGTAGGAGATAAACTAGAGAGAGTTGGAGAGGAAGGAGATGGATGGAATATGGATAATGTTAAAAATGAGAAGTAAAAGAAAAGAGATAGTGTGCTCTCTCTCTCCATCTCACACTGGCCAAGCAAGGGAATGGGCCCCCTTGTTGGCTATTTTTCCTCTTTATCAGTATACGTCTGAAAAGTCCCTTTCGTAGTTAATTTATTTAAAATACCAAACGAACTCTGTTTTAAAAACGAAAGCATTTCTGGAAACGAAATCCGACAAGGAATCCAAAGATATAAAAATCACATTTTCATTTAAACATTTCAGAAAACGGATATTTTAATCCCTTGATTAAAATATCACAAAAGGACAAAAAAATCAAACAACTCATTTAACACTTGATCAATTTATTCCACATATGGTCAAATAGATATTTTTTTTTCAAATATCAATATATACCTAAAACAACTAGGCCAGTTTTAGGATGTTACATCATGTTTGTGGAATAATGGTTTTATTCACACTTTTACGGATTATGGTATTTCGGTTTCGAAGGATAATATTTTCTATTTTAATGCTATTCCTCGTGATGGTATTTTTGAAATTGATATGCATGATCGTGTAACAAACAGTAGTTCTATTTATACATGTAGCAATAAGAAATCCAAGAAGAATTTGGATTCAACTTACCTATGGCGCTGTCGCCTTTGCCACGTTAACAAGAAACGCGTTTTAAAATTACAAAACGATGGACTTATAAAATTAGATGATTCTAAATTATGTGATAAATGCATTTCTTGTATATCTGGCAAAATGGCGCGCAAGCCTTTCCCCCATGTAGGCGAAAGGGCCAATGATCTACTTGGACTCATACATACTGATGTATGTGGCGCATTTAGAACTAGGACTAGGGAAGGTGCTACCTACTTCATTACTTTCACTGACGACTTTAGTCGTTATGGTTATGTTTACTTGATTAAACATAAACATGAAACCTTTGAAACGTTCAAAGCTTTCCAAAATGAAGTAGAAAATCAACTCGACAAGAAGATAAAGGCTCTCCGTTCTGATCGAGGAGGAGAGTACATGAGCCATGAGTTTCAAGACCATCTAAAGAATTGTGGGATTGTCTCACAATTCACTCCTCCTTATACACCACAGCATAATGGCGTATCAGAAAGGAGAAATCGCACCTTGCTTGACATGGTCCGATCGATGATGAGTCCTACCACTCTGCCTCTATCCTTTTGGGGTTATGCACTCAAATCGGCTGCTCGAATACTGAATATGGTTCACACCAAGAAGGTTGAAAAGACACCATATGAGATATGGCATGGGAAGGTCCCTAACTTGTCTTACTTGAAGGTCTGGGGTTGTGAGGCTCTCGTGAAACGAGACACACCAAAAAAACTTAAACCCAGAGCTGTCAAGTGCATCTTTATAGGATACCCTGAGGAAATGATGGGTTACTATTTCTACTACCCACCAGAGCAAAAAGTAATTATTGCTCGTTATGCTGAGTTTTTTGAGAGCAATCTCATTTCACAAGAAGCAAGTGGGAGTACAATCGACTTTGACGAGATTCCAAGCGATGAAGATGCGCAACCTATTGGAGATACTAGCGAACATCAAGTTGAGGCCGAACATGAATTTGTTCCTGTTGCACCTCAAGATGATGTAGTCCCCGTTCGAAGGTCCGCAAGGACACCTCATGCACCTGAACGATATGGTTTCCAAATCGATGCTGAGGAGCTAAGTTTAGCGGATCATGATGAACCCCCTAACTACCGAGCTGCATTAGCAGATTCTGAATCTGACAAATGGCTTGAAGCTATGAACTCGGAAATGCAATCCATGAAATATAACCAAGTATGGACTTTGGTTGATCTTCCTCCTAACAGCAAGACTGTTGGTAGCAAGTGGCTCTTCAAAAAGAAAACCGACATGGATGGTAATGTACACACCTATAAAGCTCAGTTGGTAGCAAAAGGTTACACTCAAACCTACGGGATTGACTATGATGAAACCTTCTCGCCTGTTAACGACGTTAGAGCTATTAGGATTCTCTTAGCCATAGCAGCATACTATGACTATGAGATTTGGAAAATGGATGTTAAAACTGCTTTCTTAAATGGACACCTCGATGAAGATGTCTATATGGTTCAACCTGTGGGTTTTGTAAGTACAAAACACCCCAAGAAAGTATGTAAGCTTCAAAGGTCCATTTATGGACTAAAGCAAGCATCCAAAAGTTCGAATAAAAGGTTCGACGATGAAGTCAAAACGTTTGGTTTCACTCAGAATCCCGACGAGCCATGTGTATATGTAAGAGCTAGTGGGAGCATCGTCGTCTTTCTAATCCTATATGTCGATGACATAGTAATCATAGGAAATAACGTTTCAATGCTACAAGATGTAAAATCTTGGCTTGGGAAGTGCTTCGCTATGAAGGGTCTAGGGGAAGCAGCATATATACTTGGTATAAATATCCATCGAGATAGATCAAAGCGGTTAATCGGATTAAGTCAAAGTGCGTACATTGAATTTTTTTTAAAACGGTTTAGAATTGATGCTTCAAAACGTGGAAATCTTCCTATGCAACACAATGTACACTTGAGTAAGACTCAAGGACCGTCCTCACCTGATGAGGTAAAACGTATGCGTGAAGTTCCCTATGCCTCGGTTGTAGGATCTATCATGTATGTTGTACGGTGCACGAGACCAGATGTAGCGTTCTCTCAGAACATTACAAGCCGATATTAACAGAATCCAGGTGAGAGTCACTGGACTGCTGTTAAGAACATACTGAAGTATCTTAGGAATAATAAATATATGTTTCATGTTTATGTGGTGGTACTCAAAATGAGCTAAGCGTTACTTGTTATTCTGACGCTAGTTTTGAGACTGATAGAGATGATTCCAAATCTCAAATGGGGTATGTTTTCGTTTTGAACGGAGGGTTGTTGATTGGAAAAGTGCAAAGCAGAGCACTATTGCGATGTCTTCTACCGAAGTCGAATACATTGCAACTACTGAAGCTGCAATGGAAGCTGTTTGGATGAGGAAATTTATTTCTAGGCTTGGATTTGTCCCCAGTAATGAAAGACCCATGGATATGTACTGTGATAACACAGGTGCTATCATCATTGCCAACGAACCTGGCGTTCGAAAGGCACCAGACATTACCGAAGGAAGGTTCACTAAATTAGAGATGCGGTTTTAATGGGAGATGTACGCTTGCTCAAAGTTCATACATATGACAACTTAGCTGACCCCTTCACGAAGCTAATGTCATGTACCAAACATATTGAGCATGCTTGGAATATTGGGCTTCAACCGGCTAGTAGTCTCATGTAACCTGTATTAGTATTTGAATAATTGAACATTGAGCAATTTTTACTGGAATGAATTCATATATTTGATATGATCGTTTTTATATGAATATCTACTATGTTCTATATTTGCATGTTTATATCCTTGAATATTTACCGTGTTTTATATTCTAAATTGTTCATTGTCATATTAATAATATGGGAATATTATTGTGACAAATCTGAGTGCATTGATGACATTATCTTGATATGACTAAGGATGATGAACTCAAACTCACATGTTGTTCATTATGATGCAATTTGAACTGGCCCAACCTATGAGAAATCACTTCCTGGATTTATGTCACAAGTGAATCTCACAAAGGCTTTGTCACTTATCCTCTGACTTGAGATGCAAGTTGGTTTGTGTATCTAGAGGGGCAAAATTTGATGTGGTTAAACGTAGGGGTGGCAATTCAGCTCGAGTTCGGGTTGACGGGTTCGGGTTCGCGGGTTGGCAGGTCAGAAACGTTCAACCCGAAACCGACATGTTTATATAAACGGGTCAGATATTACAACCCTAACTTGTTTAACTTCAACCCAAACCTGACCCATATAACCCATTTAATAAAACGGGTTAAATAGGTTATCAGGTCAAACAAGTTAAACGCTTCAAATGTAACAACCGTAATTTTACGTTTTGTATTATTGTATAATTTATTCGGGATTTATGTGAATTTCGCTATTTATATTAGTTTACGTTTCTGGTTGTGTTTTATCGAGTGTTTGAATGTTTAGGACTTGGTATAACCAAGTATGGGTCAAAACTTGGATGGAAACAAGTTTAAAGGCCAAGAATCTGACTGGTTCAGCCCTCGCGGCGTGAGCCAGACGCGAGGTGAAACAGAGAGTTCAGAGCCCAGACGCGAAAGGCTCGCGCCGAGCTTGAGCCGAGATTCGCGTTGAGCTCGCGGCGCGAGCAAAACGCGAGCGGGGCGCGAGGAGCTGCTTCGAGCGGCGACCAGATGGAGAACCCGCGTCACCTCGCGGCGCGAGCGAGACGCGAGCGGGGCGCGAGGACCGTCTGAACTATAAGAATTTGTGTGAAGGCTAGGGCTCATAACACCTACGAACCCTAGAGCTATAGCAACCGTTTTGAGAGCTTTTGGTCGGTTTTAGGAGATAAGGAGCTCAAATCTTCATCATATTGAAGGATTCAAGCATTAAAGGTAAGAATTCTTGATCATCTTGCTTAGTTACCTTGATTTTGAGCTTAGTATGGGTAACAATGGTGGTTTTGGGAACAAACCATATCATCTTTGGGGAAGATGAACTTTCATGAGTGTAAAACACTCCTTGTAGACTTGTAATCAATGTGTACAAGTTAGATTTAGAATTTATGATGGAAAATCTTGAACTAGGGTTTGAGATTTCCACCAAGTTGTATGAACTTGGTGGTTGGAGATGTTTGGATGGATTGATTAGTAGCTAGTCATGGAGTATAACTAGGTTTTGTATTGATATTGATGTTAGGTCAAGAAGACCTTGTGATTGGAAGTACTTCTTTAATCAAGAAGTAAGGATTGTGTTGTTGAACACAAGTGTTTGGATAGCTTTGCTAAGGTGAGTACATGTGATCTTTTTTGAGTACATAGTAAACCATGTTTTATGAATTGAAATGATTTTAGAGTCTTTATTAGATAAATGTTTTAATAAAGAAAAGATTAAATTGATAGAGTATGAATTTAATAGAAGTGAAATGATTTGAATTGTAAATTGATTTGTTTAGTTACCACTAGTATGATTGAGTTGTGATATGGGCTTTGGCCCAAGTTGATGATTTGTTATGTGGTAGCTAATCAATTAGATCCTAGATAACCCACACAAGTTGGGGGAGTTAGTGACACCTACTTGGGGCGGTACCACCCTGCGCAAGGGTAGTGTGTCGTGAAATAGATAACCCGGAAAGCGTTGGAGTTTGAGATAACCCGAAAATCGGGGGAGCAAATAGATAACCCGGAAACGGGGGAGTTTACCTAGTTAACCCATATCGGGGGAGTTGTTTCGGGGAGGCCCGTTACGTATGTGATCGGCTTATGGCAAGCCTTAGAGAATGTTTGACTATGTGCAATTTGATCATTATTAATTATTATTTTATTGCAAATATTTTCTAACCGGGTCTAAAACCCATGTTTCTCACGAGACAATCTTGTCTCACGTACTACGTTTATTTTGGCTATGTACTCAGGTTCGGGAGCTAAGGATTAGGCGGCCCGTAGTTAGCATTTGGAAGTGATTAGCTCGGTGTACTTATTTAATTCCCTAGACTTTAGTTTTTGATATATTTGTAACACCGGTTTTGGCACTTACTAATTATCCCAAATGTTTTGTTTAAACCATATTTTGAGATACTTGGTTTGTAAAGACTTAAGTCTTATTATTTTAATCCTTGTCTAAAATTCAACATAGTATCAGTAACAAAAGGATAACTGCTCGAAAAACTTTGAACAAAGATTTTATGAAACTCCTCATGTACTTCTAGTGGCATTGGCGGGTTGCTAGACTCTAACCTTTGCTTGTATAACTACTTGATGTTATCACGTGCGCAAGTGGGAATTGTTGGAATATGCTTCACCCGTATAACATATAGTTATATGGCTAGTTGTTTGTGAGCCTAAAGGGTCACACACTTAAACACTTAACACCATTAGATATATAATGTAATAGGGTAATTACATTATTTATTAGATATATAATTGATTATGATAAACCGGTTGGTGAGAGGGGATGGACGAAACCAAGGATACCAAAGAGGAATCCCTCCAAAGCTAGTCCACACAACACCATAGCTAGAACACCAAGGAGGATGCTAGTCCAATGTGCAAGCAATGAAGAAGCAAGAACCCTAGAGAGAAAGGGAGGGGGCGCCGAATTGGGGAGATGGAATGGGGAGATTGGTTGCCCTAATATCCCTTAATTACTTGCACTAGTTAATTAGCCAATGTTCCATTCTAGTCCCTTGCCTTTTGTTCTTCTTATTAAGCTCACAATTAGTTTCAATATTAACATTTAATATTAAACATAATTACATACAAGCTTCACTTCTAAACTTGACATGTGTCATTCATTAATTCTCTTTTGAGAAATGATATTTAGTCCTACCATTTTGTCACACCCCGCCAAAAATGGTTTGCGGAAGAACGGGCGTGGACAATTTGAGTAACACAAGCATATGATTATTGTAAACAATAATTATTTAAAACTTCATAAAGTTTTGAAATAAAGAAATGTCACAAAAATTTATGTAAATGTAATAAACTAAAATCCAAAAGACATAGTTTTAAAATGATTTGTGATCGTGGCATCTTGACACACGCATGCTTGCTATCCAATGCTATTATGACTTATGCTTCAACTTAGTTACCTGAAAAACATATGAAAAATGATCAACAAAATTGTTGAGTGAATCCACAGGTTTGATATGAGTTTTGAAAACCAAAGTTTTTGTATACCAATAATGGCATAAAATATAATAGTGTAACGTTGTAAATAGTTTGAAACCCAAAGTTTCAATGTGCCAACCATGGCATAAAATGTATGATGATATAATAAGTTGTATGATGATATAACGTTTGAAAATGATGTGCCACCACGGGCAATAATATGATAAACGTTGAGATGTGTAAACCAATAAGTACGTAGAAAAGCATGACTGGTATCCATTGAAATGCCGACCCTAAGTCCATAACCAAAACTACCAACTCTAAATGATGTTATTGTATCTAAGATATACACTCCCTGATTTGATCACACTGTGGGAGGGGGAGTATCAACCGATAGTACTATCTGCATATCCAGGGCCTAGTCGCAACTAGCTAATGATTATGTGTGTAAGCATCTAATGATGTTGCTATGCACTACACCTAAACTTAGTCCGAGCATAAGGATTGATTGTCATGTTTTGAAATATGTATCATCATAAAAAAATAAATAGTTATGAAACATTATAAAACAATTGATATGATTTTCACCCCAAAATAGTTACAAAACGTATAAAAAGAGTAAAATGAGGGGCTGTGGACTCACCTGATGCAATGCTAGTCAAAATCACAAACAATAACGAGCGGTCTCCAACCACAATGATCCTAGCGTCCTAAACGTACAGAAATAAATGTATGAGTGACGGTCACGACGACACGCCTAACTAAGTGATGCAAAATGATTCTCTACGGGAAAATAGATTTGAGCGATACGCTGGTGACATTAGGTGATAACATATTTTAGATACGTTTGTTTAAGCGTATACGTGATCGAGAATAGAGTTGCTCTTTATCTAATAGTGAACGAATTGCAACACAGTTGGTGATTGTGTAAACAAAGTGTTCAATTAATTTACATTTTATAAATCGAATATATGTTTCATTATCGAAAGTTAAATAAATTTTATTTAGATAAATGAACAAATAATAATTAATAACTAAATATTATTTAAGAGAAAGAACCCAAAAAGAAAATTTTAAACTTTTAAAAGGATTTTATTTAAGATTATCATTTAAACATTAATGTGTTAAAACAACAAAAAAAAAAATAATAAAAAAAAATAAAAAATATCAGATTTGATTTCGGTTACGGGATTGGACCAAAATTAGCCTGCTGGACTATTGATTCACGACTTGGGCTTGACAAATTCAATTTGGGCTGGCTAAGATAACACAGCCAAAGCTTTTTATTTAATAAAACAGTGAAGGCAATATGTGGGTTACGGACTTCCGACGAGCATAAAAAAACGAAATGACTCCGGCAGCTCTAAGGCTGCCGGTGATTTACGATTTTAGCCAGAAAATGGATTCTTAAAACACACACACAAATCGTTTACTTATACACAATTTCGATGTAATTATTTTTTTATTTATAAATAAAATGACGATAATTTATTGTCCGTAACCACTCGTGAGTACATGTGTTCCACCGGAGTTATAAAACCCAGAAAACAGGAACAACGATTAATATATACGCATTACGTGATCGAAACAACTCGACAACAAAAACAGTTCAAGAAAGTGTGTATACATATCGAGCGAGACGAAAAGAGTCAGAGTATCAGAATAAGCTTTGCCGGAGAAACGTTTTTGATCGCCGGAAATCTGGTTGTCTGAGTTACGATGAGAGGAGCAGCGGCGGCAATGGAGAAACATAAACGAATACAGTTAACGGAAAATCAAGACCCCAAACTATTTATGATAAAACGATGAGAAGGAAAACATGATATACCTTCAACGAGATAGACAATCGTGAGACCGAGTGTGAGCTGAGATGGTGAGGTAGCCGGAGCTTCCTGGTTTTGCCGGAGGTGGGTCGGTGATGGTAGTTCTCTTTTGCTTCTGGTATGCAAGGGAATAGAGTAACGAGAGATAGATATGGAGTAGTTTTTGGTGATCACAAGTAACAAGAGGTGATGAGATGTGGTTGGTTATTTGAGTTTAAGAAGATGATGATAACGAACGGTTGAGTATCTGATTGTTTTTAAGTTGGTGGAAATCTTAGAATGTTCAGTGTAAAACGGAAAGTTAGTTGGTACGCAGGAAGTGCAGTACAAGCACGTGGGAAGATACAAAAGATAAGATGGATTTTTAAAATTTTGGATTATTTGTTTGATATAATTAAGGTTGTATTTCGAATTAACTTTCGTTTGATTTATATTGATCGTAGGGTGCCTTATGTATATATTATTGTAGAAGCTTATTTATTTGAGTCAAATTATTATTTAAAATTATAAAATTTTATAATTTTGGGTTGGGTTTGAGTTTTGTTGAGTTACCAACTCACTAACTGTACATTTTCAACTGTACGAGACACAGACAAATTGACTTCTGTGTGTACTACCTACACATGATATTAGTGTTTTTGCTAGACTTAAATGTTGATATAAATGTACTTATAAATGAGATGATTGGTCTGTGATGAAGTTTGGACACAATAAATGTCGGGTCATTTACCCGATTCCGAGGGTTGTCACATTCTCCCCTTGTTAAAAAAAATTTCGTCCCGAAATTTAAGACGACGTACTATTAGGTTAGGGGTCGAAAAGAATAATAATGGTTTACATACGATTAGTGATTTTTAGAGTACTGTTATGAAAGAGTGACGTACCAGTTTCATTTTCGTTAGGGTTTCGATTGTTGTTGTCATTGTTGCGGTTGTTAATATTTGGGCACTTGTTTCTAAAATGGTTGGGATGTCCACATTCGTAGCAAGCCTTAGGTCTTGGTCCATGATTTGGTGGGTTGGCTCTACAGTTTCGGGCTTTGTGACCCCATCGGTTGCATTGGTTACATCTTTCACACTTCCCTTCATGATGCCACTCACATATGTTGCACTTGGGTTTGTTGCCAGTATAGGGTTTGGCTCCATGATTGGTTTGATTGATTGCAATGTAGGCTCGAGCTGTTTTCTGATGCTTATTATCGGGTTGGCCCTGATGAAAGTCTTGATTATCTTCCCAACTTCGTTTACCATCAATGTTGGATCGGTCGTCGGTTCGGTTGGTGTTGCTTTGGTTGTCGGGAGAGTTTGCATTGGCCTCTTTCTTTTGTAAGGTACCATTACGGATAGCATCATCTAGTTAATCGTTTAGCTCGGTTTACAGCATCCTCGAAAGTAGTGGGATCAGCAGAAGTTACATGGCTTCGAATCACATGAGATAATCCATGGATATACTTTTCGATTCTCTTACATTCAGGAGTAACCATATGAGGAACTAATCGTGCAAGCTCTTGGAATTTCGTGGTATGCCCAGTAATATCTGACCCTTCCATAGCGATATTCCACAGTTCTGACTCAATTTTCGCAAGTTCACTCCTCGGGCAGAATTTATCGGTCAGTTGGCTTTTTAAATCAGCCCATGTCATAGAATCAGTAGTGGTACGACCTAGTGTTTGCACCTGCGAGTTCCACCAAGATAACGCTTCTTTTTCCAGAGTGCTAGCAGCATATTTAACCATGTCGTTTGGGGAAACGTTCACAATGCTGAAAATAGACTCGATCTTTTCAGTCCAGTGGATTATTGCGATGGCTTCTTCGTTACCAGAGAACGTTGGAGGACGACAATTAGAGAAAGTTTTAAAAGAACATCTTTGGCGATTTGCATTTGCGTCTCCATTATTGTTGTTATTATTTTCACGAGCCGCTCTGTTCGCTTCATACTGTGTTATTGCTTCGGCAACTCGACGTGCTACTATTTCTTCCACAGTTTCAACATGTGGTTCATTCCTAGGGGGTTCGTTAGTTCGACGACCACCCCGCGCAGTGTTTCTTGGAGGATTTCTTGGAGGCATTTTTTCAATTCTAATAAAAATGAAATAAAGATATTAGAATATGGACATTAAATGATTTAGAATGCATGCCAATTTTCTGAGGTTTGAATTGTAAAGTATTATGTTAAGATTTTAATTTGCACCCTTTTATTAATCCATGACTTTAATAAATCCACATTGTATCATGTAATTATAAAACCGTTGATCAGGCGTTTTTATAATATCATCATACAATGTTTCTTCATCATTGTCACTTCATAACTTTATTAATGAGTTCGCGTGAGGGATAGCGTATGAAAAGGATATACAGTGTGAAAGGAAAAACAATAGGTGTGACAAAGATATGTGGTGCAATTGTAGAAGTGTTTCTTGCATGACGACGATTGATGTCGTGCCACTATGCTCCTTGTGCGGTATAGTAGAGTAACCATAATAGTCATTACTTGTAGACGTTTGGTAGAGATTATCGAGTGCGTGTTTACGTGTAAGTGATAAATGAAATGTAAGCAATCTACCTAATGTAAGTGTAAGCCAAGTGACCTGATTCTAAGGTATAGGTGAGGTGAATGATATGTAATGCAATATGCAATGAGACTCTTTATGAAATGCAACTATGTATGATATGAGACTTTCGATGCCACGAAAATGGTTAGACTCAAAATAGTTTTGTCCAAAAATCTTTTTGTAGTTATAGAATAAACTCGTTAGTTCACTATAACCAATGGCTCTGATACCAATCTGTCACATCCCGCCAAAAATGGTTTGCGGAAGAACGGGCGTGGACAATTTGAGTAACACAAGCATATGATTATTGTAAACAATAATTATTTAAAACTTCATAAAGTTTTGAAATAAAGAAATGTCACAAAAATTTACGTAAATGTAATAAACTAAAATCCAAAAGACATAGTTTTAAAATGATTTGTGATCGTGGCATCTTGACACATGCATGCTTGCTATCCAATGCTATTATGACTTATGCTTCAACTTAGTTACCTGAAAAACATATGAAAAATGATCAACAAAATTGTTGAGTGAATCCACAGGTTTGATATGAGTTTTGAAAACCAAAGTTTTTGTATACCAATAATGGCATAAAATATAATAGTGTAACGTTGTAAATAGTTTGAAACCCAAAGTTTCAATGTGCCAACCATGGCATAAAATGTATGATGATATAATAAGTTGTATGATGATATAACGTTTGAAAATGATGTGCCACCACGGGCAATAATATGATAAACGTTGAGATGTGTAAACCAATAAGTACGTAGAAAAGCATGACTGGTATCCATTGAAATGCCGACCCTAAGTCCATAACCAAAACTACCAACTCTAAATGATGTTATTGTATCTAAGATATACACTCCCTGATTTGATCACACTGTGGGAGGGGGAGTATCAACCGATAGTACTATCTGCATATCCAGGGCCTAGTCGCAACTAGCTAATGATTATGTGTGTAAGCATCTAATGATGTTGCTATGCACTACACCTAAACTTAGTCCGAGCATAAGGATTGATTGTCATGTTTTGAAATATGTATCATCATAAAAAAATAAATAGTTATGAAACATTATAAAACAATTGATATGTTTTTCACCCCAAAATAGTTAGAAAACGTATAAAAAGAGTAAAATGAGGGGCTGTGGACTCACCTGATGCAATGCTAGTCAAAATCACAAACAATAACGAGCGGTCTCCAACCACAATGATCCTAGCGTCCTAAACGTACAGAAATAAATGTATGAGTGACGGTCACGACGACACGCCTAACTAAGTGATGCAAAATGATTCTCTACGGGAAAATAGATTTGAGCGATACGCTGGTGACATTAGGTGATAACATATTTTAGATACGTTTGTTTAAGCGTATACGTGATCGAGAATAGAGTTGCTCTTTATCTAATAGTGAACGAATTGCAACACAGTTGGTGATTGTGTAAACAAAGTGTTCAATTAATTTACATTTTATAAATCGAATATATGTTTCATTATCGAAAGTTAAATAAATTTTATTTAGATAAATGAACAAATAATAATTAATAACTAAATATTATTTAAGAGAAAGAACCCAAAAAGAAAATTTTAAACTTTTAAAAGGATTTTATTTAAGATTATCATTTAAACATTAATGTGTTAAAACAACAAAAAAAAAAATAATAAAAAAAAATAAAAAATATCAGATTTGATTTCGGTTACGGGATTGGACCAAAATTAGCCTGCTGGACTATTGATTCACGACTTGGGCTTGACAAATTCAATTTGGGCTGGCTAAGATAACACAGCCAAAGCTTTTTATTTAATAAAACAGTGAAGGCAATATGTGGGTTACGGACTTCCGACGAGCATAAAAAAACGAAATGACTCCGGCAGCTCTAAGGCTGCCGGTGATTTACGATTTTAGCCAGAAAATGGATTCTTAAAACACACACACAAATCGTTTACTTATACACAATTTCGATGTAATTATTTTTTTATTTATAAATAAAATGACGATAATTTATTGTCCGTAACCACTCGTGAGTACATGTGTTCCACCGGAGTTATAAAACCCAGAAAACAGGAACAACGATTAATATATACGCATTACGTGATCGAAACAACTCGACAACAAAAACAGTTCAAGAAAGTGTGTATACATATCGAGCGAGACGAAAAGAGTCAGAGTATCAGAATAAGCTTTGCCGGAGAAACGTTTTTGATCGCCGGAAATCTGGTTGTCTGAGTTACGATGAGAGGAGCAGCGGCGGCAATGGAGAAACATAAACGAATACAGTTAACGGAAAATCAAGACCCCAAACTATTTATGATAAAACGATGAGAAGGAAAACATGATATACCTTCAACGAGATAGACAATCGTGAGACCGAGTGTGAGCTGAGATGGTGAGGTAGCCGGAGCTTCCTGGTTTTGCCGGAGGTGGGTCGGTGATGGTAGTTCTCTTTTGCTTCTGGTATGCAAGGGAATAGAGTAACGAGAGATAGATATGGAGTAGTTTTTGGTGATCACAAGTAACAAGAGGTGATGAGATGTGGTTGGTTATTTGAGTTTAAGAAGATGATGATAACGAACGGTTGAGTATCTGATTGTTTTTAAGTTGGTGGAAATCTTAGAATGTTCAGTGTAAAACGGAAAGTTAGTTGGTACGCAGGAAGTGCAGTACAAGCACGTGGGAAGATACAAAAGATAAGATGGATTTTTAAAATTTTGGATTATTTGTTTGATATAATTAAGGTTGTATTTCGAATTAACTTTCGTTTGATTTATATTGATCGTAGGGTGCCTTATGTATATATTATTGTAGAAGCTTATTTATTTGAGTCAAATTATTATTTAAAATTATAAAATTTTATAATTTTGGGTTGGGTTTGAGTTTTGTTGAGTTACCAACTCACTAACTGTACATTTTCAACTGTACGAGACACAGACAAATTGACTTCTGTGTGTACTACCTACACATGATATTAGTGTTTTTGCTAGACTTAAATGTTGATATAAATGTACTTATAAATGAGATGATTGGTCTGTGATGAAGTTTGGACACAATAAATGTCGGGTCATTTACCCGATTCCGAGGGTTGTCACACATTTAGACGTACTCATAGGCATACCCACTTGATAGGATGACATGTGTATTCCACTAATTATCTCTCTTAATATTATCCCTTGATTTTGACACGTGTCTTCATCTAATGAGTAGGCCTATGCGTAGGTCTAAATGGTAGGCCTAAATACCATTACTCTTCTCTTTTCTTATATCATTCCTTGATTTTGACATTTGTCATGATCAAATGAGTAGCAATATAGGTTTGAAGAAATGGTAAGACGAAATGTCATTACTCTAGTTTAAATTGATTTTAGAAAGGATTTTTTTTTAACGATAAATCTTAATTTATAGTTAAGTAAGTATCACTTATGTTCACTATAATAATTGAACCCAAAACTTTAAGGATATGAAACAAATACCTTATCGCTAGAGCAATAATCCTTTGGTAAATAATTAGGCTACTGTATCAAAATTTTCTTGCATTATAGTTAGTTACATAGTTACATGCATACAAACATATATAACTATAAACCGGTTATTCAGACCATCGATTATAAAACTATTAGTGTCAATTTATACATAACAACTTTATATCCATATAAGACCAATTCCATGTGTATCTATTTTATCTTTATACAACAAATTGTGAAAAAAAAATCAAATTAAGACATAAACAATATTTATAGACTAAAGTATATCAATAAAAGAAGAGAAATATTTTTATCCATTTAAATCGATTTTGCAATCTTTCAAGATATATTTTTTGTAAAAATATATAATATATAATGATCTAATAAATCAATCTAATTCATTAGAATTTCGACACATATTTTTTCATTTTTTTATATCCACTTTTAATTTACTACTTGTCGCAAATTTCTTATTATATTCTCTTTTTAGGTTGATAGAAATAGAATTATGTTAGATTTTTCATTACTCATATTTTTATAGGAAATTTATTCAGTAAAACACGACATGATCATAAAATTATATATACTTTAATAAAAAGTCAAATCTCAATCATTATCAAGCCTCCCCACTTATCTATCACTATTGAGTATTTGTATACGCTCGTTAAATAATATATGAATATCGTTATATGAATAATAATGAATATGCTCTACTGGCAAAGGCATAAATTTTAATTCATACAATATTTTTTCATGTGCCAATAATAATATAATAACTAGTTTTATACATAAGGGACTGCATGTTATTCTAAAATATTATCCACGAAAAATATTAAAAATGAAATTTGCTATAATTATTTTTTAATCTTGAATTGACTAGTAGAAAATAATCAAAAAATAAGATTAAGTGATAATATGGTGAACACTGATTTAATGCTACCTAAAAGAGACAAGGTTTGTTGTTACAATCTCTCTTCAAAAATATATGTAGTAAGACTACCCGTAATGGGTGACCAAATTTAGTTTGGTCACCCCTGCCACCTTTGCGCCACACCAGTTTTCTCTCTCCTGATCAAACACATGACCAGACAGCGACCTATAGCCCGTAATGGGCGACCGAATCGGCGACCAATTTTTTTTTTTTTATTTTGCAGATTATTAATATATATATATATATATATATATATATATATATATATATATATATATTACTTATTTTATATATAATATATTATTAAATTAGTAATTTATTAATATATATATATATATATATATATATATATATATATATATATATATATATATATATATAGAAGTGGGATCCTGTGAGGACTCTTTTTTCGGTGAGGACTCGCGAGGACACCTCATAAAAATTTCAAAAAATTCCGAAAAAAATATATATAACCCACCATGATTAATACTATATTTGACAAAAAAAAAATTCAAAAAAAAAATTATGATCCACTTTTTTTAGCGAATCATAACAATGATCCAGATTTTTTTTGTGGATCATTATTATGATCCATATATTATTTTTTTGATCATTTTTTGAAATTTTTTTTTTTTGGATCTTATACATAGCGATTTTAATGTTTAAAAAAGAATTTTTTGAAAATATTTGTTTTGGATCATTTTTAGAGTTTTTTTTTTTAGTCCTCACAGTACTCGCGAGGAAAAGAGTCCTCACCGGATCCGGACCCTATATATATATATATATATATATATATATATATATATATATATATATATATATATGTGTGTGTGTGTGTGTGTGTGTGTGTGTGTGTGTGTGTGTGTGTCGAAAGAAAGAGGGCAAGGCGACCAAACAAGCGTGAACGGTCGTGGAGTCGACCATTCGGAAAATAGAACACGTCGCCGGAAACGGGTGTAAGGGGGAGGGACGCGTCGCCGGAGGGGAGGTGGCAGTCATGACCGATCGATCGGTCGTGCGTTACGTTCGATCTAACATCTTTTTTGTTGTATACTAAAAAATGAAAAATCAACATAAAAAATAGATGGAAATAGATTTGTAAAGTCGGTCATATGATCATTATGAGTTTATGACAATGGATATGACGTATCAATTTTTTAATGTATTATGCATAATTTTAGACTGATACTTTATAAACGTCCCAATTATTTATCTTTTCGTATATATGTAGCACATATATATATGTTGAATTAATATTACATTATCGTTTATCTACTCAAGGGAGGATCTAATATGGGAGATTGCATGTGCAATCCTTAAAAAAAATTAAATAATTTTAAATTCGTCTTTTTAAATCTTTTTGTTAGTTTAGTGAGACATTAAAAATAAAATGCAACCGATAATAGCCTCAATTTTTTTCTTGTCTACGCCACTTTATCTACTTTTTGGTAATTATTATAGTTATCAGCACCATTGATTTACGTCTAAACAAACTTTTGTTTTGTTTAATCGAGAAATTATTTTGCATTTTGATGAAATATTGTTATTTGATATTAATCGAAATATTAATTTCGAAATAATCACTAAGAAAAATGTTTAAAAAGTTCAACATTTGTAGTTTTGGTTAATCTCAATGGTAATTCTATAATGTTTTTATCATCGTTAATTGGAATTGATATGCAAGTTTAATTGTTGTTTTTAAAATATATACACGTTATGGCTCAATATTTGTATACTGTATTTATCAAATACTGGTATTTAAGCAATATTATTTCGTTTAAAATAAAAATATATAGAAGAGTATTCTATGTCAAAGAGGGAGCTTGAAAAGACTATAAATAAACCAAAAAGAATCATTCAAAGAAATTATAGAACTCAACCAATGTCAACCCTCCCTTAACACCCATGAACTTCCCGGCGACTCACTGGCCGGAGTTCATCAGAATTCCGGTGAACCCACAAAAAACACTCACTTTCATCATAGGTTTTCTCATCATTTCTCCACTTCCATCACATTCTCAATCCTCATTTTCTTCTGCAAATGATGAACATTATTCAAATAACTCATCAGATTCCATTAGTAAATTTGAACCAAGTTTAGCCGTAGTCATCGGAGCTCTCTCAATAGTGTTTTCGATAACGGCTTTAGTAATAATCTATGTAAAATGTTGTCTCATATCATCTTCTACTCGCCATGAAAACTTTGGTAATCTTCCAAGAACAAGATCAAGATTCTCGGGAATCGATAAGACGATTATTGAATCACTCCCATTCTTCAAGTTTTCGAGTTTAAAAGGATGGAAAAACGGGTTGGAATGCTCCGTTTGTTTGTCCACTTTTGAAGATGTGGAAATTCTTCGACTTTTACCTAAATGCAAGCACGCCTTTCACATCGATTGTATCGATCAATGGCTCGAGAAACACTCGAGTTGTCCTCTTTGTAGGTTTAAAGTTGTAAAAGACGATATTGCCCTTTTTATGAATTCAAATTCTTTGAGGTTTAACGTGTCCGAAACTTCGAATTTAGGGCTTTTTATAGAAAGAGAAGGGTCTTCAAGATTTGGAACAAATATCGAGAAAGATTTTGATCAAGAAATATTGCACAAGTTTAACCATCGGATCATGGTATGTGATGACCATGATCCGATGATGTTAAAGACCAGATGGAGCAATGTAAGCTCGTCTGATCTTCTGTTTTTGAAATCTGAAATGATTACTTGTGCGTCAAGTAATCGATTTGATAGTCACTTGAATCAAGAAATCGAGGGTTGTGGCCTAGAAGTTGAGGGGGAAAACATTGACTATGGCGGGAGAAGATCAGTATCAGAGATTACGGTTCATCCAAGATTTCTTGAAGGTGAAGTTAGGGTTGAGGAAGAAAGATTAAGGCGATTATGGATACCGATTGCTCGAAAAACAGTTGAACGGTTTGCTAATAAGCAAAACACTTATGTTCATGGTGGTCAACGGGTACAAATTGATATTAAGTCAACAGAAGTATTAGATGTATAGTTATATTCTTTAATTAACTTTATTATATACTACACGGTATTGTCAAATATTTTTATGGAAAAAGAGCTAGGATGATATAGTATTGTTCATACGTACAAGTTAAGAGAATGACACATACAGAATTTGATAGATATTTGTTTAAATTACGTCTAGCTTATGTATTTTAGATTATAAAATATTTAAGATATGTATTTTATTAGTATATATTTGTATTAAAATAGTTAATATTTAAGATTACCATATATTTGTATTTAAAGAATGTAATTTGGATTATTTTTTAATGTTAGGGTACAAGAGGAGATAAGTATACATTGAATCTAAAGATTTTGGACTATATTCGTTTGGGTAAATTACAGTTTTTGTCCCTGATTTTTTCCAGATTCGGGGTTTTGTCCCTAAATTTTTTTTTCTATTTTTTTGTCCTTTATGCTTTTAAAATTCTGCATATTTTTCTTTCCATCCATTTTTGGCCGTTAACTAACTAAAAATGCAAAAAAGATAAGGGTATTTTCGTCATATTTTTTTTTCATCTTCATCCCTCTTCTTCAAAAAGTTCTTCAGCAGCAGCTGTGTTAAACTTCTAAAATCAACACGAAAACATCATCATGATAACACATCCATTGCAGAAATTCGATCGAACACTTCTGGGTCTCAAACTTTGAGCGAGTCATGAAAACACCTCCATTGCACATATTTTTCTCTCTCAAGGCCAGCCGTCGTTTTGCGGATTCCGGCCAAATCGTGGGTCATGCTTGGTCGGAAACTGTTCAGGGGAGTGAGGAGAGTATTTCCCCTAAACCAATTTCGGTTTCTGAACGTGTTTTGAAGATTGAATCGGAAGGGAAGCATTCAGCGCCGGAATTGGTTCGGCGGCCGGAAAAACACGATTCCGGTGGGAGTGTTATACATGGTTCGACTCGTGTGGGTGACAGGAACATGGATCTGCAACCAATTGGGACTCCAGTTAAGTATTTAAGTTTCGATTTGGGACCTTCGGCGATGGCTTCTTGCGTCGGTAATCGCTGGTAGGTGATGAAGATGATGGATAATCGCTGGTAATTGATTTTTGATTAGGGTTATCGTTGGATAATCACTGCAACTTGCATTTGGGTTTTTGATGAAGATGATGAAGATGAAGAAGATATAAAAGAAAAAGAATTAAAATAGGGGTAATTTGGGGAAATCACCAAAAATATCGTTAGTTAACGGAAGATTTTGGAAGGAATGACAAATATGCAGAATTTTAAAAACATAAAGGACAAAAAAACAAAAAAAAAAGTTTAGGGATAAAAACCCCGAATCCGGAAAAGGTCAGGGACAAAAACTGTAATTTAACATATTCGTTTTTATTGACATGCACAGTTGCACACACATCTAATTTATATTTTAAAGTTATTTCTCACACTTTTGCGAGAGGCCTCCATGAAAGCGATCGCTCTACCTCCGGGTAAATATATGATTATCTACATTTTACCTCCCTCATACCCCTCTTTTGAATAGGCTGTGTATCATTGTTACTAAAATCTATAAGAAATGAAATATGTGCCTACAATTTGTGCCTACCCATAGGCCTGCTCACTTATAAATTTGACATGTGTCATCCACTAATTCTCTCTCTTCATATTATCCCTTGATTTTGACACTTGTTATGATCAAATTGGTAGACACATAAATAGACACATTTACTAGGCATTAATACAATTACTCAAAATGTAGGGTAAATTACAGAAATTGTCCCTATGGTATACTCGATTATGCATTTCTATCCCTAAAGATTTTTGGATTTGGGTTTTTTGTCCTCCAGTCCAAAATACCCAGTTAACTAACAGTATTTTTGTCAATTTTCCCAAATTATTTTTTTAACTCTTTTTATTTAAATTTTTACATTTTTCTTTCTTCATCTTCAAAGAATCTTGAATGTATTGAAGCTGATTTGAGATGTGAAAGTAAAATGATTTTGGATGTTCGGTGGAGAGGAACAAACAACACCATAAAAAAAAATACTTCCTCCGATTCAAAATAAGTGATACATTGTTACATTCACGGTTTTTGTGGCAAAATTTTATAATGAGGGTTAAATTAGATTAATTGGATGGTTAGTGGGGAATGAGTCCCATAATTTTTTAATAAAGTAAGATTAATGATGTTTAAAAGTAAAAGTAAGGGTAAAGAAGTCATTTCACCTTATTAAAGTAAATAGTTAGTGGATGTGGGGGCCATCACTTTTTACCAAATTAGATAAGTTTTTAAAATGTATCACTTATTTTGATAAATCTAAATATGGAAAGTGTATCACTTATATTGAATCGGAGGAAGTATCAGCTTTGATTGAAACCCTAATTTGTAAAAAAAACCTAATTTGTAACCAGTTCAAAAACCAAATTACAAATTTGATTTGGAACCCTAATTGTAAAAAAACCCAATTTAGAGATCTGATTATTGAGATGGAAGGAAAAATAAGAAAAAATATAGAGGGGAGCTGCAGGCTGTCGGCGATATTCGTTTAAGGAAATATGGTGTTGAAGGCAACAATGGAGGTGGTGGGCAGAGAAGTTGTTTGTTGGCGGCGATCTTCTTTAAGGAAATGCAGATCTGGAAGGAGAAGTTGTTCTTGGCGGGTGGATTGCATCAAGCAAACACCACCGCCAACATTTCGCTAATGCTGGAGAAGACGGCCGGAAAGGCCGACGATGGTTGACGCCGAAGAAGACAGCCAACGATGAGCGATTGTTGGCCGACGGTTGTTAACTTTTGGATTTCTGCTCATGCTCTGGCTTCACAAGGTATCGATTTAATTTCTCGAAATCTATGATTTTTATAAATTTGTGATGAAGAACAAAGGATTTGGGGGATTCCAGTCATTTTAGCATTTCACGTTTTAGCATTTCACAGTTTAGCATTTTTATGAATCTGTAATTTTGCATAAGATGAAGAAGATGAGGAAAAAAAAGAAATTATAAAGGAAAAAGAAAAATGACGAAAATACCATTGCCTTTTTAGCATTTCACGTTAGTTAACGGAGGATTTTGGACGGAAAGACAGAAAACTCAAATCTAAAAAACTTTAGGGACAGAAAAACCGAAGAAAAAAGTTTACAGACAGAAATGCAGAATCAGGTATACCACATGGACAATTTATGTAATTTAACCTAAAATCTATTATTATATTGTAGTAGCTAAAGACATAACCATCGTTCTAAAATAGGCATATATCTTAATAAGATATACTCCGTATACTCTATTACGTTCTTCTGATCGAAAGGGTGGTTATTTCTACCAACTTTAAGCATTAACTACTTGTCAAACAAACTGTCATACGTAAACGTTTAAATAATTTTGTCATTAAATCGTATAATCAAAACATGGGTTTTTCTAATGTGTGCCCCATATGCACACAATAAGAGATATTTAAGTCATCCGAAACTTTTAAAATTAGAGTAATAATCATCAATGAAGATACAATATACTATTTTTAAGTGATGCATTAAATGCATTTTATAATTCACTTGGAATGTTTATTTCATTTATTGACTTTATTGTGTGCCTAAGGGCACACTTTAGAAAAACCCTTATTGTAGTACATGTATTAAAATATGTGATGTAAATATCATCACCTAAAACATAAATATGAAATGTCCTTTCAAATAGTTATACACGACTTTTACTAATAATACAATATATTCGAGTGTTGAAATTAGTCAAATTACTTAAGCTTACTTATAAAAATGGTGTACGTAGAGCCAAAAGTGACAGAAATTGAAATGAAAATATGATACGAAGTAGGGGTGAGCATTTGGACCGAAAAAATCGAACCAAACCGTAAACCGACCGAAACCGAACCAAACCAAAACCGATAACATGTTATCGGTTCGGTTTCGGTTTTGAAAATTCATCGTTATTGGTTTTATCGGTTCGGTTCGGTTTTCGGAAAAGGATGAACATTTGGCCTAAAATAACCGAACCGAACCGAAAACCGACCGAAACCGAACTGAACCAAAACCGATAACATGTTATCGGTTCGGTTTCGGTTTTGAAAATTCATTGTTATCGGTTATCGGTTTTATCGGTTCGGTTCGGTTTTGGCCCGATAATCACCCCTAATACGAAGTATAAGAATAATTAGGGGTGTTAATTATTCGGATATAACTGGATTGTCCAATTGGACATTTTGGATTGAACTATTTGAATTGGTTTTTTGGATCGGTTTGGACTTGAACCAAATTAATAGTTTGGATTTCGGATTGGATTTGGTTTCCGTTATGGAAACCGGATTGTCCAAAAAAACCGAATATTAATATAGAGTAAAATTGATTTATATACTAACACTTGTTGGTTTCCATCATAAGCAATTATGGTTTCCTTTTCTTTACATTTCTTATAGTAAATTGATTTATATACTAAAACTTGTTCTATTTTATACTGTATCAGTTGGTGATGTACCAATCTTTTTGGAGTTTTTGATAAAGTCGATTTCAAAATTTTTGCATATATGATTGAAAATGTCACAAACTATGAATTAGACTTGTTTTTATGTACAAAGTAGTTTATCATTTTGGAATATTACATATGAGCTTAATATTATTTATGTTATATACTTTTGTAATATTTTGAAAATTTTAAGGAAAAACCAAACGGATAAAGCCAAACCAACCAAATTGTTATTTGGTTCGGATCGGTTTGGTTTTCGAATTAGTTTGGACGGTTCGGTTTGAACTTTTGAAAATCGGATTTTATTTGGTTTCACCTACTTGGTTCGGATAAAACTAAACCGTCCAAACGAACACCCCTAAGAATAATGACACTTCTGTCTCTAAATATCTCATGGAAAGCTGAATATTCGTGAGTCATTAGGTCAAGGAAGTCAACGATAATCTGCTTAAAATGTCATGAGAAGTAGGCAATTGTTTGACAATTGATAATAAGGGTAATCCAGGACATTTTAGGAGTTTTTCTTTAATTGGAGATAAAAATTATATGATGCCATTTTATATGTAAGTCGTGCAATTGCGTGTGGCTTCTCCTCAAATATTGAAATCTCTATGCGGCCGTGACGGTTGATCTGTCACAATAATAAGAAATTCAAAGTTCCAACCGGATTATTGTAAAGTTTGCTTCGAATCATAAATAGTTAAATACGATGCCATGTAAGTTGAAATTTTATTTAAAATTATCATATTAAATAAAAACCACATCTCAATCATTCTATACACCGATTACACGCCAATCATTTTAGAATTGATTGTATGTTATGTGTTGTGATTTTGTTATTAAATTAAAAGGATTCGTTAGAATGTTAGCATATATGCATTTATTTACCGTTAAACCAATTATCATTTTGAATTTTGACCAACAAACAGAAGCTTAAACATAACAAAATTCATATCGATTTTTTCAAACTCACCAAACAGAAAATTTATAAATCTTGTAAGGGAATCATATGAACCAAAATGGTGAACGATAAAGCAAAATCATACACCACTTCATCACGAAGCTTTGAAAAAGCTTCAGTTTATCCCACTTTTCCCAATATTTTAGTGCCAAATTTTAATCTTTTCCACCTTAAGTTAATGTTTCTTGAACCCTGCCACTTCCCATGCCAAAAGTCCCAACATTATATCTGATGTATCAAAATCATTCCATAAAGCCGAAAATTGAGAATAACCCAAGAATTTTCGTAAAACCGATATGCAAACTTGCAACCTTTTGAATGGATGGGGGGGGGGGGGATCATACTCAAGTTTCAGGTATTGGTACTAGAGTTTGGAACCTCATTGATAGGCCCATTGAGCTACAAACAAGGGTGGTAGCTATGTTGCACGGATACGGATACGGCACCGGGATACGGATACGCTACGGATACGGGATACGGCAAAAATAAAAAATTCAAGATACGGATACGGCAGAGATACGGAAAATATAAAATATAAAAAATATGTATATATGTTAAACAAAGAAGACGAATTGAAGTTTAAGCGAATTGAATGAAGCAGAGCATGTACGTACGAATGAAGCTGAAACAGAGTAGGGGAATTGCCGTAATTTTGATCACGATACGAGGGTACGGGTTTAAGGGCTTAGGGGAATTGACATATCTTTTATGGATCAAAAAGCCCATTACTCCATTAGCCTTCATTAGACTCAAATAACCCATCAAACAATTTTGAAAAACACGGATACGTCCCCTGAAACGCCGTAGAAACGGCGCAGAAACGTTTCCGGCATCGGAGAAACGTTTCCGGCAAGTATCCAAGGCGTATACGTATCCTAGGCGTTTCCGATACGGGAGCGGCACCCTAAGTGGCGTATCCGTGCATCCTAGGGTGGTAGTGGTGGCGGCAAAGGTGGTACTGGTGGCGTCAAAGGTGGTGGTGGAGCGAGAAGATTTTTGTATTATTATGATGAAACGTGTACATGATAGTATGATACCGCTGACGATTTCTCTAGAATGGTAAGATAACAATATATCGGTGTTGAAAATATAAAGGATTATTGCGAGATATATTTTTATGATAATAAAAAAATAAATTACAACTTAAATATAAGAGCAAACCCAACCCCGGTGATTTTATGATTCTCATCGTATTAAGACTGTGCAAAAGTCGGGCTGAACCACTAAAACTAGCAAACTAAATCTAACCGGTTCCGATTCTTAATCCATGATATGAAAAATGGTTCTTGGGCCAAGTTGGTTAGGTCTGGCGCAAATCAAGTTTTTTCAATGAAACGTTGTTTAGACAATTAACTATATACAAATCACTAGCACAAAAAGTTTGAGTTCAGTTCAAGGGTCTAGTTTGGGACCGACTCGGTCCAACACTGATACCAAAATAGTCCTAATCAAAGTTCCGATGTTTTTAATTTGTCGGCTCCAATAAAATTTTGTTTGGTCTATTTTTGGACCCTAGTTAACATCAAGTAAGTTTGAGCTAGCACGAGCACGATGACTCGATGGAAACCGGGCCAAAAGACCATTTTGATAAGCAAGCCATATCCTATCCTGATTCAGAACACTCATAAACTCGCAACCAAACAATCCCTAACGAACGATAAAACCTCGTTACTCTCGTCCCTTCATACGTCACCTTTTAGGGGAATCAATCCTTCCCTTGGAACAAAAAACAAATTCACTCTTATCTCACACACATACACACAGAAATCACCGAAAAATCGTTGAGAAGTGTGTGTTTTATGTGTACGATATTGTGAAATTGTAGATATGGTGCGAATTTTACCGATGGCGTCAACGATTCGTCCATCGTTCTCATCATTCGCCATAAATCGATTTGGTGGTAGAATTTCAATGGTTAATTGTTCTTCTTCGCAGTTCAATTCGCTTCATTTTGCTTCAAGTGGTATGAATATAATTAATAGGAATATGATTAATATGTTTTGTTTTTGATGAAGTTTAGCGTTTAGTTTGTGTGTATATTGATAGGGTAAGATTGTGTTGTTTCACACCTGGATTGAATTTGATTAATTAGGTTTAGTGTTTGCTTATGAGTTGATGAGTCTTAGGACATTTATATGCAATTGTCATTTTGTAAAGAAAAAAGTTCAGGGGGGGTGGTTTGGGTTAGTGATAAAGCTCAAATCCAAATCAATTGGATTTAGCTAGCAATTTACACAAAGAACAGCTTTGTAGAACTCAATTAAACAACTGGTAGTCGACAATATCATTCAATTCATAATCAATAATTGTTCATACATTGGGAAAGGGTATCATAACCATTTAATTAGAAAATGCATTTAATGCATCACTTAAAAATAGTATATTGTATCTTCATTGATGATTATTACTCTAAAAATAATTGTTCATACATTGGGAAAGGGTACCATAATCAATAATCATGAAAGTTTTAGTAATTTGTTAAACACAAATGTCTACATTTCGACTAATTGACTATTTTGTTTCTAACAGTGGGATTGAAATCAGAATGTTTTGGTGGTAAAGGTTTTAAGTTATTTAGAAAAGAAGGAAATATGAAGTCATGTAAAAGGATTGTAAGCATGGCCCAAGGAAGCACAACAACCACTCAAGAAAGTGCATTAGAGTGGGTCAAAAGTGACAAGAGAAGAATGCTTCATGTTGTTTACCGTGTGGGCGATTTGGACCGAACAATAAAGTAACGTTTTTAATTACTTGAATTTTTTTATATAGTTGAATATGAGTTAAAACAAATAAATAAATAAATACTTGTGCAGGTTCTATACAGAGTGTTTGGGGATGAAGTTGTTGAGAAAAAGAGACATACCTGAGGAGAGATACACCAATGCATTTCTTGGATATGGACCAGAAGATTCTCACTTTGTCATTGAACTCACTTACAGTAAATAAACTACTTTTTTTCATTACTAATATTAATTATATTATAATATAATTTATATAAGTGGTAAAATGAAACGCACTTACGCAAGTGGTAAGTTGGATGGTAATTTTGGAGGTAGTCATATATATTTAAGCTTTATAATATTGATTATGGAATGATATTCATATAGTTCGTTCTTAATGCCTCTAGTTATATAAGTATATATTCTTTAACCTTGACTAATTTTCATTCATTATGCCACAGATTATGGAGTTGACAAATACGACATTGGGACTGCATTTGGTCATTTTGGCATTGCTGTTGATGATGTAAGTTAACATAAAATGGTTATGTGATATTTAGTAATGCAAAATCAAATGATACTCAGATAATCAAATACTAAGTGTTTGACACTCATTATTATTATTTAAGAAATTAATAGATAGATAATATATTCACCAAATATGAAACTTTTGTGAAGAAATAAAGTGTTTTGTCTGTGTGGCATAAGAGTGAAAATATTCCAAATTAGGTTTAAGGAAAGGGTAAATATGAAATGTTAATTTACCCTTAGATGATCTGTGGCATTTGACCCCTAATCACCAAAATTGACACTTTTGTTTAAAAAGTGGTTTCATAGTAAACATATCTCAAAGGAAGGGTGAATAAGTAATTTAATTTTGCCCTTGGATGATCAGTTTTGTTAAAGATGAAGCAGAATCTGTATATCCAAATGTTAAAAACCAACATGTCATAATAATCATTTCCACAACACAAATCCAAACACCCCATATTACCCTTGAATTTTATAAAAGAGTTATGTTTTTGCAGGTGGCTAAAACTGTGGATCTGATAAAAGCAAAAGGTGGGACAGTAACTAGGGAAGCTGGTCCGGTCAAAGGTGGAAAGTCAATAATTGCATTTATAGAAGATCCCGACGGTTATAAATTTGAACTTATAGAAAGAGGGCCCACACCTGAACCACTTTGTCAAGTTATGCTCCGTGTTGGCGATCTTGACCGTTCGATCGCTTTTCATGAGAAGGTCTCACTTTTTCTATTATCTTATTTAATATTTTTTGTATTAACATAATTTTTATTATTTTAATATATTCTTAGGCTTTTGGTATGGAGCTCTTGCGCCGTAGAGATAATCCTGAATACAAGGTAAGGTCAACTGACAAATATCTACTTGTTATACAAGCCCATTTATTTATTCTTTTGTGATGCAAAATAATTGAATGATTTCGATTGCAGTACACCATTGCAATGATGGGGTATGGACCAGAAGATAAAAATGCTGTACTGGAGTTGACTTACAATTACGGGGTTACTGAATACGAAAAAGGAAATGCTTATGCTCAGGTAAATAAATATATATTTCGTGAATTTTTTTTCTTCGAATAATATTAATTTAATGTTATGTTTATTAACAGATAGCAATAGGGACAGATGATGTTTATAAAACTGCAGAAGCGGTTAGACTTTTTGGCGGGAAAATTACCAGAGAACCTGGACCTCTACCTGGTATTAGCACCAAAATTACAGCCTGTTTGGATCCTGATGGTTGGAAGACGGTAAACTCATGTTCTTAGTTTATTCCAACTTTTTGCAGGATTAAATAATACTTTTTTTTCCTTGTAAGTTATTGTAGGTGGCAAAACGGGTGGTTTGGGTAATGGGTCAAAAATGGTGATTTTTTTTTGTTTGGGTAGAAGGGTTGACCCAAAACACTTTTTGTCCATGATTTTTTTTTTTATCTTTTAAGAAAATATAAGTATTGTATCAAATAGACAAATGTGATTTAACATATTTATATTATTTCGATAATAAACTATAAATTAATGATTCATGAGGTTTTATGGGTTTAAATAACACTTTGGGTGACTTTCAACTTGTTTGGCCCGTTCCCATTTTAGCTAACGAGTTTTTTGCAATTATCATGTTTTGATTTGCACACCATTTTGTTAATTAAAACTTGAGTTTCAACTAAGATAATTCCCTAAAAATGACTTGACCTGATATTTCTAGAATCAATAGGAAATGGGTTAAACGGGTCAAAAGTAGCCCTAAGTATACCCTTCATAATGCATAAAAAAAAGTTAATTTATTATATAAATAAATGGTTAAAATAAAAAAATATTTGACAAAAAGTGTTTCATGTAACCTTGTATAAACTTGTTACCTGTTTCGACATGTTACCATTAGCTAGCGATATAAAAGCAAAAATCTTGATAATTTCTCATTAATCTTTTGCAGGTGTTTGTTGATAACATCGATTTTCTGAAAGAACTAGAGTGATTAAAAAATGGTTCTTTAAGGAGTCATCACACTTGTCAAAATGTGTAGCAAAACCGCCCATTTTGTAGATAATTAAACAATGTTTGTGACGTGACATGAATGGGAAATCTTGTTAGAATGGCTAATAATGTGTAGAGCATTTTGTTTTTGGTGAAATTAATTGTCAACAATCAAAGAAAAGAGAGAAAAATAGCATAGTAGAGTTGGGATATTGCCTTTATGTATCAATTGTTTTTCGAAGTTTATTGTCATTCATTTCACATTTTTTTGCACTATGATCTATACAAATGGTGTCAATTTGCAGTTTTATTATAGAAGGAATTTTGGGCCTATTTAAGTCGGTAATTATTAACGTCTAAAGATGCAAATTCATTCTTTTATCCCGTTTTGAATCCAAAATAAAATCTAAAGTGGTAGGCAACAAAAGTAATGATACGCTTTTGTCAATGCAGTTCCGTTAGGTTAAAGACAGTTCGGTTAATGGTAAGACGGGTGCCAACGGTACACACCAACGGCGCCGGTTTGGCTCGCCGGTTGTGGCGACCGTTGGCACGGCCTCGCCACTTTTCCGCCGGTTTGAGCCACGCCGGTTTGAGGACGAGGGGTGTGGGTGTCGCCGGTTGAATTTTCTTTTTTTTTTCTTTTTTTTCTAACGGTAATATTACCGTTAATATAGAAAAACATATATGTTCAAATAATGCAAAAATAACACTTGTGTATACATACATGAAAACATACATGCACAAAAACATATATGTTTTCGTGCATGAATAACATACATGCATGGGGGTCCCTCGTTAAATCACTTCATGTATCTTCCATGATCATTTCATTTTGAAATTCAATGGTTTAGATTGAGTTCTGCGGGTTCTGTAGCCTAAAATGGGTTCTGTAACTAGCCATTCACTATATATATATATATATATATATATATATATATATATATATATATATATATATATATATATATATATATATATATATAGTGTCCGATTCAGCGCAGAACCGATTTTAGCGACAGAACCACAGAACTATTTTTTAAAGTAATCTGGATCGTCCATGTTTTCATCCACGGTTAATATTGTACAACCGTTTTTTGCCTTCAATATTAATTATATTTCGGATTTTTTAAATAAAGGAGGGGTATATTTGGAATTTTATATGGAGTGGATATTCTTTTCAAAATAACCGATCTCTCTTATTCAATGCTCGTTCAAAGCGTGCGCAAGGAATCCGGACCACGAAGATTTTGGCTTCCTCTTCCACTTCTCACATTCCTAAAATCACAATCGTAAAAATCGACAACTGATTCTCCGAAATCATTGACATTGTTTGATTGTCGATAGAAGCGAACACGAAATTACGTTGAATTTATACCTTACAGCCGCTGTCGTCTTCAAGCTAGGGTTTTTTTCAACGAACAGAGGGTTTCCGATTTTGAAATTCAAGGTTCAATAACGATGTCAGGTTAGCGATTCTTGCTTTATTGTGTTTTATATGGTTCGTATGTAGTGATTATAGGTTTTTTGAATGTGAGTTTTAGGGCTTTTTTTTCCGAATTAGTATTAAATTTTACATCTTTTTATTTATCTTGTAATTCCTTTTTTTCTTATGAAATTAAGTATGTAAATGCAGTAATTGTTACAGGTTGATAGTTATTTCTGTTGTATTTCCATTTTTTCTTATGCGATTGTTGAGTATTTGGGTAGTGTTCGATTGTTGATTATTAAACTCGTGGTCAGATACATGGTTGTTCAAAAGAGTATTTCAATGTTGTTCACATTTTTATGTATTGTTCTATTATAATACTTGGTTGTACAGTTTTGATTGCTTGATTTGTTGTATTATGTATCATCGATGTCCAGCTTTTAGTTAACTATCTGTATGTTCTGTTAGGGTTTCTGAAATGCCATTATTTTGGTGATATTTTTGTCATTATCAATTATAATATAAGAATTATGTTGTGAAACCCGGTCTAAAGGATATTATGATGTTGGTTAAATGACATTGTATGTTTTTCAGTTTTGAATTATGTCATATTATGTTATGTTTGAAATTGCAGGTATCAGAAGAAGCGGTAGGAAAAAGCAGAGATCAGTTAATTACAATGAAAGCAGCAGGCCCAAACCGGTTGTCATATTCGGTATGTTTGTGTTATTTTAGTTAAATGTGTGTATTTCGTATAATGTATGTTATTGTTCAGATTTAGACGATGAGGAAGATCGAATTAATCCTGTGATTTATTATCTGTGAATTTATTATGTTATTTTCTCCAGGTGCTGCTGAAACTAAGAGTCTATTGGATAAGCTTGTGGTGCTAAAGCTTAATGGTGGCATGGGGACAACAATGGGATGCACTGGCCCAAAGTAAATGGTTACCTAGTTTACATAATAGTGAATTAAAATTAATTAAGTAATTAGTTTCTTGATCCCATTATCAACAATGAATACTTTTCTGGCACAGTAAATAGGCAGTTAATCTTAGTATACATCTGTCTAGGATATATATTTTCATAATTACAACACATTTTTACTGTAAACTAATCATTTTGGTTATGCAGGTTTGTCATTGAAGTCCGAAATGGTCAAGGGCATGTTCAGTATTGTTAAACGGATCTTAAAAGATGGATGACATTACAAGAGGGCAATATGATTATGCATTTGATGTTTTTGATATTACATTTGATGTTTCTGTAATTACTGCATTTGATGTTTTTGTCATTATTAAATTTGATATTAAAGTGTTTTCGTATAAACATTGTATGTATTGAAAGTGTAAACATTGTATGTATTTGGGTCAACATCATATAATGATTATTTTACGTAACACATTTCGTACAATACTCATTGCCTAATACCAAAAACATCCTATGTTCCATAGATTACAGGCCGAAACATCCAATGTATTTCGTTAAATATTACAGGCCATAAACATCCAACATATTCCGTTAAATATTACAGGCCGCAAACATCCAATGTATTTCGTCTGATAACCGATTTGTGCAATTTGACTTAAATACCCTTTTCGTTTAATATTAATAAAAACATATTAATTATTAAATGCTGCGATTTGATTGGCTGGAAGAGGGTTCTGTGAATCTGTCGCTAAAAATGGTTCTGCGCTGAATCGCACCATATATATATATATATATATATATATATATATATATATATATATATATATATATATATATATATATATATATATATATATATATATATATATATATATATATATATATATATATAGTGAAGAGTTATATAGAGAACCGATACTTTCGTACAGAACCCGTAGAACCCTTATTGACCAATAAGAAATTAGTAATATGTTTTCCATTTATTTAATTCATAAGGGTAAAATCGGGATTTAATACAAATCGATAATTAGGAAATAATTAATTTATTCCCTACAATTATGGGAAGTGGAGATTTGATAAGATCGTAACTTCCTGCTGAAACTGATTCCCCATATCGTCCCGAATTATAGCAAATTGAACGAAATTAATTTAAATCCATTATACACATTCATATCTTCTATCGATTTGCAGGCGGACGTGTAGCGTATATCGATTTGCAGGCACACGAAGTTTTTTCATTTAGTTTTAAAAATTCAGACGATATTAGTTGACTGATCGAATATCGGCATGGTATAAGGAATTGATGAGCCTGGTTTTTCGAGTGTTGTTCCAGTCAACAATCAATTGGTAGACGCCCCCCTTATTGAAGTTCAAGATGAATTGATGGATGCGTGTTTCGAAGATACTCTAGTTGATCAAGATGGTAAATTTTTTTATTTTTTTTTAATGTTGTTGCTGTTATTATGATTAATTGGGGTGTAATCACGGGAAATAATTGTTGACTGTTGTATCTTCATAATTTTGGACGGTAACTAATTGGGGTGTAATTCAGGGAATTAATTGTTGACTGAAGTTTCTTAGTTATTATGGGTTTAAAAAAATTGTGATTTTCATGATATAAATCATATGAATAAAAAATCCACAATTCTTTATAGCTAGTGTTTTAGTTCTTAATTCTTATTATTTGTTGACGGTAACGGTCTTTTGTTTGTGCAGAGAAATCCATTTTTAATGTGATTAAAAATGAAATAGATGTTTTATCAACGCCTGGAGGAATTAAAAATTGGTCCCCTTATGTCCCTATCGTTGATAAACCTGTTGTTGGGTCCATTTACGAATCATTTGAAGCTGGGTATCAAATGTATAAATTGTATGCTGATAATGGTGGGTTCAACATACGCAAGTCTGGTATTAAGCGACACAAGGGTAAAATAACCCATGGATATGTGTATTTTAATCGTGCTGGAAAGTGTAGATCAAAATTTGATATGGATTCATTGAAAGTGGATTAAGATTTGCTTTTTTTACTGAAAGCTTTCTGTTTTTTTACTGAATTTATGGTGTTGATACATATGATATTTTGTTCAATTTATAGGTCTTTATAATTAATGGTCGTAGAAGCTTTATTTCATGGTATTGTAATATTCTTTTAGATGTTATTACATTTGTGTAATTAAATAGTTAGGCTTTAATACATACATGATTTCCATGAGCACATCAGTGTGTTTTCGGTAAATACATGTATGTATTCTCGGTTTTTTTTGGGTGCACATGTGTATCTACACGTATGTCTACTTTTCATTAGTAGCCATTCCACTGTTGTGAATACATGTATGTATTTCTGTTGGGAATACATGTATGTATTTACATATTTTTTTTGGGTAAATACATGTATGTATTCTCTTTTTTTTTGGGCGCTCATACATGTACCTATAATGATGTGAATTTATGATTCGGGCATGAACATATGTGTCCTAGTCATATGTTTTTGCATTACTTATTAGTCAAAATGAAAACAGAAACATATATAACATCCATGTAACATATATATATATATATATATTTAAACCTTTTAAACTTCTATAAATACTAGGGCTCGCAAAATCAAACCCGACCTGTCAACCCGACCCATTTACAACCCGAAATTAGCGGGTTGGGTCATAACTTTCAACCCGTGGGTCATAAACGAGTCAACCCATTTACAACCCATCATAAAACAAGTCGGGTTGGGTTCAAATTTACAACCCATTTATGACCCGTCAATCCGTTTAAATATTTTATGTATCTTAAATGCATAATATAATACAATATATTACTATTTATTTATTAATTTTAGATACATATTATTGTGTCGAAAAATGATGTCTAACAAGATACAAGATGAAGATGATGAATTGATGATGAAAATAAAACGGGAAGTTAAATACCTTAGGCTTTCATGTTGTATTTTTAACAACTTTTAGTAGTTGTTAACTTTCGATTGTACTTTGCAACTAATTAACTTATTTTGGTATTTTAGTCTTTAATTATGTGTGTGTGTGTGTGTGTGTTTTTTTTTTATAAGTTGATGTTTTTGGGTCAACCCGTTTATGACCCAACCCGTTTAATAAATAGGTTGGGTTGAATATCTCAACCCGTTTATGTAACGACCAGAATTTTCGGTAAATGAATTAAATGGAAATATTGAGGAATAAAGGTGGTAAAATATTTAATCGAGTCTCCGTTGTGTTTTATCGAGTGTTTAGATGTTTGGGACTTGGTGTAACCAAGTATGGGTCAAGACTTGGATGGAAACAAGCTTAAAAGGAAAAAAACTGACCCAGACAGCCCTCGCGGCCCGAGGCAGGCGCGAGGTTGAACAGAACTTCAGAGGCGAAACGCGAGAGACTCGCGCCGAGCTCGAGTCGAGCTCACGTCGCGAGCCAGGCGCGAGCGGGGCGCGAGATCTGTTTTTCAGCGGCAACCAGCAGGCAAAGCCGCGTCACCTCGCGGCGCGAGGTGGGCGCGAGCGGGGCGCGAGAATCGTCTGGAGTATATAAACTTGTGTGTAAGCTAGGGTTTCATTTCACCTTCAACCCCACACATAGTGCAGCCGATTTGGGAGCATTCTTGGACGTTTTTAGAGCTCAAGAGCTCAGATGTTCACCATCTTGAAGGATTGAAACATCAAGGGTGAGTATTCTTGATTGTCTTGCTTATCTACCTTGATTGTGAGCTTTGTATGAGTAGAAATGGTGGTTTGGGGAACCATCCATGTCATCTTTGGGGAAGATGACTAATCATGGGTGTAGAACACTCATTGTAAGCTTGTGCTCATATTTTGATTAAAGGAATTAGTAAAGAGAATAATATGATAAATTAGAATAGATGTATTCTAATAAGTGATGAATTTGATGAAAGGAGCTGATGCTCATATTTTGATTAAAGGAGTTGAGGCTCATAAGTGTTAATGAGATATCCGGAATAAGACCGCCCAGAAATGGGGGAGCACGAGACGTCTACTTGGGGTGGTACCTCCCTGCGCAAAGAGTAGAATGTCACAGTTTACGACATCTAGTGTTGGGTGAGCATGACGACCCGAGAATGGGGAGAGCTTATGAATCTCGGTAAGGTGGGGGCTCCCAATTACCTTGATAGTTTACCTATGACGTCCCATATCGGGAGAGATGGCTTCGGAGAGGTCCGTTGCATATGTGATAAAGAAAGTGTAAGCTTGGAGATAGCTTACAAGTATGTGATTAGATGATGAGTAAGCTTATGGTAAGCTTATTAGTTTATACGGTTAAATAAATAGAAGATGAATTATGAATTAATAAGTAATGATAAGGTTAAGTATTTATAACGTTATAAATATTATTTTATAAATCTTTTGAGAATGGGTCGAAAACCCATGTATCTCACGAGACTATTTTGTCTCACGTACTACTTTGTTTTTTGCTATGTACTCAGGTTCAGGATCGAAGGATTAGAGGGTCGCGATAGAAGTGGCCTAGTGTTGATTAGCTCGGGAGCTCGTAGGTAGATCCCGTTTATCCTATGGTTATGATATTGTTTTTGTAACACCGATTTTAATACTCTGATAAACTTTTAATGGTTTTTGTTAAACCGTATCTTGGGAATATTGGACTTGTAGTATTTTTATTTAAAAATATGATTTAAAAAGTGTTTTAAAAATTGAGGTGTTACAACTTGGTATCAGAGCTATAGTTTAAGTGAATTAGGTAGGTTTGACCTCCCTAGTCTTAAGCTATGCTTAGTAGGACCATATGTTTTCCATAGGATGTCCATGATTAGTCTTATGAGACCGTAAAGTATGGGTAAGTTAGGGCCGATCCCTAAGAGAAAAGATAATGTTTTGGGCTTTATGGGTTATGTTTGACTAATAAGTCAACCTTTGAATTCTAATGGTTTAATATGTGGTTATAGCAAATGGTGAACCCAAGGAGTGGAGAAATTCCACGAGATCATGACACGGATTCGAATCGAATCCCGACTCATCCCGGTAATAATGGAGAGGGTTCCGGTTTGGGTGCAAACCAAACCCCGGTAACTATGGAAGCTATCTAGAAATTGTTTACCCAAATAAGGGAAGTGGTGAATGAGGATGTGAACCGGATCATAACTAACCGGTTCAATGAGGAGAAGAATGATAATTCTAAGTCTCGTGGGGGAAGTAAGTCTTCGGGTAGCAAGGCCCGTACCGAGGAGCCATCGACCGAGGAAAGCAACGATTCGGGGTCGGAGAAAAGAGAAGGATGTACATACAAGGCATTCATGACGAGCAACCCCGGTGAGTATTATGGAAGTTCGGAACCGAATGTCACGACGCGTTGGATTCGGGAAACCGAGCAAGTGCTAGAAAGTAGCAACTGTTTGAAGAAAGACATGGTCATTTATGCATCCCGACAGTTGAAGGATGAAGCGTTGACATGGTGGGATACCATGTATGAGACTTTAGGAAAGAAGGTGTACAAGATGTCGTGGAAGGAGTTCACGAGTAGGTTGAAGGAAAAGTTTTGTCCCGAGAGAGATTTAGAAGAGTTGCAAGAAGAGTTCATGTTCATCAAGAAGGGCAATATGTCGGTGGAAGAGTACACCAAAAAGTTTATGGAATTACTTCCGTTTGTAATCAAGTCTTATCCGACGGAACGTATGAAGGTGGTTCGGTATGCAAATGACTACCACCGGAGTTTGAATTGGAAGTCTAACGAGTGGCCACGTTAGATGAGGCCATTTGTACCGCTCGAGGTGTTGAGAGGGTTTTTCGGCGAAAGGCACAAGAATCGGCATCGAAAGGGGAAGAAAAGAAGCTCGATGGTAGCTTAGGATCGACAAAGAAAGAAAAGTTCAAACCGAGCTCGTCAAAGCATGGTAGTGTTGGAAGTTGTCAAAGTTGTGGGAAGAATCACCATGGGGAATGTAAAGCAAATACGGCCATATGCTTCAAGTGTGGACGAGTAGGGCACCGAGCAAAGGATTGCAAAGTAAGGAACCTCGAGGAAGTGGAATGCTACACTTGTCACGAGGTGGGACACTTTAGTAGTGCGTGCCCGAGGAAGAGAACCGACACGTCAGCATCAACCGCCAACAGGAATCGGGTGAAGGAAACTCGTGGAGCCGCTTCAGGTAATTCGTTTATGAAGTTTTTGATAGATGGTTAGGATTTAAATGCTTATATGTCGCACAATTTAATGCTTATGTGATCTACGTGTGAGAATAATTTTAAATGGAACGTATGATGCAAAAAATTAAATTTGGGAGATAATCTCCCCGGGTTATTATGTGTATAGTCGAATGGGTTGCCGACCGGTATGTCGCGAGAAATAAGAATATGAAGGATTATGTTATCATAGAATATTGGAAGTTGGATCATGAGAATGGTAGTACAATGAAGTACGAGGTGTTGGTGAGAATCGTGAAGTACAAAAAATATATGCATATATAAAATGGACCCTTAGATATTGGAGATGATTGATTGAATGTTGGCAAATAGCCATAGCAAATGCTTGTGTCAGGGATGTCGGGTGTGACATCAAGAGTGAATAATTTATTTTGGTAAAGGTTTATAGAAAAAGTATGATAGTGTTCGTATGAGTTCCGATCGAAGTCAACTGGTTGACTCAAGATGATCGGGTGAAAGAAAAAATTAGAAGTTTTAGTAATGATAGAATGAATCGAACAAGGACGATTAATAAATGAGTAGATTGGTGGAAAGCACTAGAAATGATTATGTGTATACTGTGTGGTATAATGTATAAGTGGGAAAATTGAAGGTCAATGATGAAAGAAAATGATAGCATGATGCTAAGTGTAATGATGCATACATGAATTGTATGCAAGATGGAATAGTGTTGTATGAGTCACTTTGGATTGGAGGCTTTCCGATCATTGTGACAGTTTGGAGTCGTGATGGAAGACTTGGGTTGAAAACACGGGTCGTGTTTAAGTAGAAGTATGTGTAGGAAATGCCTACAAGCTCATGGTATATGGAAAAGGAATGCTTTTAGGAAGCAAGGTTGGTTAGGAGCCAATGAGTGGTGAAAGATGTATAATGGTGGTTAGGCCACAATCGGATATGAGTGAGGCTCTAGAGCCGGTAATCGGGAATTACAAGTATGGTATAAGGATGTTTGAAGGAAATTATTAATGGTGTAAGTAATTGGATGAAAGTTAAAAAAAAGTAATAGAGACTTGGTATGACTGTAAATGAAAATTGTTAATCAATTGTGGAAATCGAAATCGAGGAAAAAGGGAACAATTGAGAAAGGAAATTTAAATGTGGAAATCGGGAATGAAAATCTTGGGAAAGATGTTTCAGTGATAAAGAATATGTGAATTTTGCAAAGTAAGTTTGACTTTACTCATAAGTCAAGGTTGGTCAACTAGTAGATTGTTGACTTTGGTAAAAAAAAATTGGGCTTTGACTTTCGTTTAAAATGGTGACTCAAGGATAGGGGCATAATGTATCAACTACATGTGTAAGATAGTGGTTAATAGATTAATGGAAATAATAGTAGTCAAAGGGTGCGACTTTGACTGTTGGGTATTTCGAGTTGGATTTAGGATCGAGTATGATGGTTGTTGGACCATGAATGTAAGGTCGATTGTTAAGGAATTGATGGTTAATGGAACCACTAGTGGATAAAGAAATTGGCAAGATATGGTTGACTTTGTGCTTAAGTCAAAGATTGGACAATGTTGACAATTTGGTCAGAGCTAGGCATTGACTATCGCTTTGAGTCAATTTGCTATTAGTAACGATCGGGTCATATCATCCTAATGTGGATAAAGGGATTGATTAAATGGTTGGGAGTGTTAAGGTCAAATTGTGAAATGTTGATCCGTTTGAGTATTAGAAACTCAAGTTTGGTTTTTAACCCGTTTGGGTATAACGGGTCAAGTGGGCAATTAAATGCATAAGTATTATTGGATCATAATTTGGAAGTGGAATGAGGATTGGAAATCCTTGAGTTGATTCCGAGGACGGAATCCTTTTTAAGGGGTAGATAGTTGTAACGACCGGAATATTCGGTTAATGAATTCAATGGAAATATTGAGGAATAAAGGTGGTAAAATATTTAATCGAGTCTCCGTTGTGTTTTATCGAGTGTTTAGATGTTTGGTACTTGGTGTAACCAAGTATGGGTCAAGACCATGGATGGAAACAAGTTTAAAAGGCAAGAAACTGACCCAGACAGCCCTCGCGGCGCGAGTCAGGCGCGAGGTTGAATAGAAACTTCAGAGGCGAAACGTGAGAGACTCGCGCCGAGCTCGAGTCGCAAGCCAGGCGCGAGCCAGGCGCGAGCGGGGCGCGAGATCTGTTTTTCAGCGGCAAACAGCAGGCAAAGCCGCGTCACCTCGCGGCGCGAGGTGGGCGCGAGCGGGGCGCGAGAATCGTCTGGAGTATATAAACTTGTGTGTAAGCTAGGGTTTCATTTCACCTTCAACCCCACACATAAGCCGATTTGGGAGCATTCTTGGACGTTTTTAGAGCTCAAGAGTGTAACACCCGTATTTTTAAAACATCGTTTAAATCATTTAAAATACATTTTCCCAATATCTGACATATTGTCCAAAATACAGTTTAACAAAAACTTTAAAACTTATATCAGAGTTTACAAAAATACGGTGTCACCAAGTATATCAAAACCATAGGCAACGGGATCTACCTATTAGCTCCCGAGCTAAACATCTCTAGGCCACTTCTAGTGCAACCTTCTATCACTTCAGACCTGTACCTGAGTACATAGCCACAAAACAAACGTAGTACGTGAGACAAAATAGTCTCGTGAGATACATGGGTTTTAGACCCAAATAATAATAATAATCGTTTCATAAATATATATATAAACATATATATACACTACATCAATTCTGTCTAGTCACCCTATTGTGACTCTAAAATTCTTGCTTCCCTAGCAAACATATCTAGTTATCGGGTTGCCCCCGAACTAACTAGCCACACTATCGTGCCTAACTATCGGGTTGCACCCGAACTAGCTAGAAGCACCATCATATCCAACTATCGGGTTGCCCCCGAACTAGCTAGAAGCACAAACATATCTAACTATCGGGTTGCCCCCGAACTAGCTAGAAGCACAAAGATATCTAACTATCGGGTTGCCCCCGAACTAGCTAGAAGCACAAACATATCTAACTATCGGGTTGCCCCCGAACTAGCTAGAAACATCACCATGTCTAGTTATCGGGTTGCCCCCGAACTAACTAGCATCACATCATCTCATTCTTACCGTAACTCAACAGTTATGTCAATCTAGCTCTCGGCTATCACATCAATCATCAAACAAGTTAGTTATCTAACAATAACTATATATAACTAGTTCAACATAGTGTGAACGTACCTGTATAGTCCCATGGATTCGATCGTAAGCAACCCACATCTATATCCACATCTATGAACCCTGAGAGGTCCATATCTACTCACTTCATAAGATACGTTTCTTATTTTATCGATATCATGATACTTTTATCTCTTGGTTGACTATAATACACAATTATTATTAGTCTTATCATATTCATTTTCATATATGCGCGTCTTTACTTTTATAAGTAAATCTTACCAATAGGTACTCATTACTATAAAATCATTCCCAATTGCTTTACTAATACATATTTATTAATAAAGGCTCCGTATACATTCTTTTAATCAATTACTTCCTTATTATTGTTCATTAACATAGGTTCCATAATTACTTGAATTTATCATACTTTACTTCAAATTCATCAATCATACTAGACATATTCTAGTATCACATTCTACATACTTTCATACATTTTCAGTCACTATCTTTATCAACATATTTATTAATAAAGATCCACAAAATATCATATGTATTTTCAAAACTATTTACTATGTACTCAGTTTAAAAGTCTCATGTACTCACCTTAGCAATAAAGTGCTCCGACCGTATTCTTTACGCCAATTTCCTTGCTTCACAGTTCAATCAACTTCCAAGACTTCACCAAAAGCCTAATACAATTATCACAACATGATCAACATCACTTACAACTACTATTGTGTCCATCTATCTTTAGATAACACTTATTAACACATTTCCCCCAATTATGGTGATTTACCAAACCCTAGGTTTAGCCAGATCCTTAAGATTCTTACAAATCATAATCATACCCTTGTTTCCTTTGATAATATACCATCTATTAAGTGTATACATCATCAACATCACCATATCCCATAACCCATGAACTAGGGTTTCAAACTCATACATCAAAACGCATAGATCTTAAGCTACAAAGATCAAAGAGTGAAGATATACCTTTAATCTTCAACTAGGAGTGAAATCTATCAAAGATTTGAGAAGAAATCAACCAAAATCTGCACTTGAGCTCCAAAATCGCCAAAGGGAAGAACTAGGGTTTTCTATTTCATCGAATGAGCTCCAACCCGATTTTAATGCTGCACGACACAAGTTCACGGCGCGAACAATAGTTCGCGTCGCTAACTTCGCGTTTCTCCTAGTTCGCGATCGCTAAGTCGTCGCGAACTACTTCGCGACCAAATGCCAAACTCCCTGAAGACAGTTCCCGATCGTTATCCCTAGTTCGCGTCGCGAACTTCCTAAGGCAGCAGGGCTGCACTTTTTCTCCTTTGTCTCGACCCGGTTTCGCCCATAACTTTCTCGTACGGTGTCCAAACGACACGAAAACAGTTCCTACGTTCTTTAAACGATTTATCCTTATTTATCATATTTTTGTACAATTTATTTATTTACAAATTTCGGGTCGTTACAACTATCCACCCCTTAAAAGGATTCCGTCCTCGGAATCACTAAAATTTCCAACCTATATTCACCCGAGCATTACGCTCTCATTTCCTTGTGGTCATTACCACCAAACTTTCCTCATTCCTATTCCGTCAACATTACATATTCAAACATTCACTTAACTCCGTTAAGTCCGAACGGTCAAGACCCAACTTTAAAAACTCATAATACTCAAACGGGTCAAAATTTCACAATTTGACCATAACACCGTCATTTTCTCGACCAATCCTTTCATTCTCATAACAATGGTATGACACAATCATACCATTAACTAATTGATTAAAACGAATGTCAAACTCTAGCCTTGACCAAGTCGATATATCCCAACATTGGTATATCCCCACATCATCTACCCTTTGACTTAAGCACAAAGTCAACTACACTTTAACATTTTCCTTTCTCGATAAGGATCCCATAAATCCTCCTTTCCTTTACAATTGACCTTTAATTTATGATCCATCTACAACCATATACTCGATTCCCGAATCCAATCTTGACAACACCTCAAACGGGTCAAAGTCGAATAATCCGACTACAACTATTTCAACTATTCCATTAATCTTTTTCTTTTTTTTCACGCATATACCATCGACGCATTATGCCCTCAACATTCACTAATCATTCATAACGAAAGTCAAAGCCCACCTTTGACTAAGTCAACCAATCACAAATTGGTTAACCTTGACTTTTGCATGAAGTCAACCATACCCTTCCAAACTAACAAATTTCATACTCACGGGGCACCATCACTAATATATCACTTCCGGTTCTACTCATTATTGTTCCCTTAACAATTATCCCCGTTTTTCCACAATTATCTGAGGGTCGTACATTCACATATGGTCACATCGACCTTTACCGATCCTTGACCATCATCTGGTCACTCACACCATCACTTAGTTTTCTTTCAACCATCTTTGCATCACATCGATCAATTTCATAACTCTTATTCTCAATTGTCGGAATTAGTTCTCCTTTCGCAACATATTCCACTATTTCATACAAGTTTACCATACTTTGGTTATCAAATGATAATTTGCTCACTAGGAGTTTCTCTTTCATCCTATTCTATAAATCGTAGGCATCCCCTACATTTACATGACCTAGATGCAACCCGCATTTCGAACTAGGTCCTCATATACCATAACATAATAGTAATACATTATCAACCACATGGTTCTACATTCATCATTTAAACACGTAAACATATACACACACATATAGATATACACATATATATCACGCCAATTCAATCTAAACACCTCTATTGTGCACATATACAAACATATGCATATGTCACACCAAAACCATCTATACATCTCTATTGTGCACATATACAAACATATGTATATGCCACACCAATGTCATCTGACATTCATCTTTTCGCATCGTGTAGCCTTTCTACTATCTTACTCATTCGATCATCAAATCATTCATCATGCATTCTGGCACCTCTCTCATAAAATCACATTATCGTTTTCTTTCCTATTCACATATCTCCCATTAGACATACTACTTAATACATTTCATATAATATTATCTTTCTATTATCATATGCCTTCCAAGGCCATCACATAATGCACATGCATTGTACCCTGCGGGTAACTAATAACATTCTCTAATTGCTATTTATTGTTTCACTTACACATTAACCGTCCTTAACCGGTTCATTTCCTTAACAATTTCCAAGACTTTTGTCACCGCCGGATTAGCTACCACTACATTCCATTAGCCAAAAATCACCGACCAATCAAATCATCCTTGAGTCAAACAATCGACTCCGGTCCACACTCGCAACCAAAAGCCCAACACTCGGTGTTCTACTTTTACACATCGTGGGACTCCGAAATATTCCTTTTCAAATCGTAGTCTTACACTACGCTATGACATACATTGTCACACTTATTACTATGGCATTTTACCAATAATTGTCTTTTCACCCTTGACATCGAATTTATCAATATTATCACGAAACTTGCTATGGCTATGCGCCAACTTTTACTCAACCGTTTTCAACAATCAAAATTCGTCATTCCCGACACTTATTCTTTTCCACATAGTTTCCATTCATAAATTCTAAGGCATCACTATACCTTAGTCATTCTTTCCTTTACGGTTCACGTATAATAACATTACATTGCGTATCCGGATTCCTGCCGAATATCAAAGTCCCATTTCCAAAGTTTCTATTTCTATAATTCTCATCCTACTAACAATTCTTACCAAGACTTAGTACTTCATTATACTATCATTATTTTGTTGACAACATCTACTATTCTCATGGTTCCCCCTTTGCACTACATAGTAGCATCAACCCATATATCTTTACTACATGCGACACACCGGCCCATAATCATTTCCAATGCATGATTTCTATACACATACTAACCGGGAAGACTATTCCCGAAATTAAACCTCCACATCATACAACTTATCTACAATTTCTATAGGCACCAATTCGTGCAACAACAACAATTAAGTCATAATCTCAAATCATTCATCTTACCCAAGATCTTCGAGGTGGCCCTTCCGGGTCAATTCCCTATTTCAACTCACTCGTGAGTTCATTTCACAACATCTTGTACCGTGCTCTCCCTCACAAAGTTTCATACAACACATTCCACCGTGTCAACACCTCATCCTTCAATAATGGTGACGTCAATGTCGCCATATCGTTCTTCCTTCATTTGCTGTTCTCTAGCACTTGCTAAATCTACCGAATTCACCACATCGTGACCTCCGGCTCAGAATTTCCGAATTACACATAGGTTTTACACGCTATAAAGGATCTATACAACATCCTCCAATTTCTTCCGATTGGGTCTTGCCACCTTTTTATGTAGATGACTTCCACTACGAATTTCGCCATTCGATGACTCCTCCTTCGTACGGGTATTGGAATCATTTCGCCTACCCTCATTCGTAACTCTTTCCAATTTAGTGGAGTTCGTCCACTTTTCACATTCATTTTTTTCGCCATACCAACATATCCAACCAGCAAGATTCAAACGGTCAACTCAACAGTTGAAAACAACACAGTTAGATCAAATTATGGCATTTCTTATAGGGATCGACCCTATCATACTAATCCCCTACGGTCTCAAAAGACTCACATTGCACATTGCATAACAACTTCTATAGGTCCCCCTAGGTTCAACCCTAAACTTAACATAAAGTCTCAAGGTCAACCTATCGATCTCAAGGAATCTTACATTCCTATTGCTACAGTCTAAGACTAGGATGGACATCCAACCTAATTCACTTAAACTATAGCTCTGATACCAAGTTGTAACACCCGTATTTTTAAAACATCATTTAAATCATTTAAAATACATTTTCCCAATATCTGACATATTGTCCAAAATACAGTTTAACAAAAACTTTAAAACTTATATCAGAGTTTACAAAAATACGGTGTCACCAAGTATATCATAACCATAGGCAACGGGATCTACCTATTAGCTCCCGAGCTAAACATCTCTAGGCCACTTCTAGTGCAACCTTCTATCACTTCAGACCTGTACCTGAGTACATAGCCACAAAACAAACGTAGTACGTGAGACAAAATAGTCTCGTGAGATACATGGGTTTTAGACCCAAATAATAATAATAATCGTTTCATAAATATATATATATAAACATATATATACACTACATCAATTCTGCCTAGTCACCCTATTGTGACTCTAAAATTCTTGCTTCCCTAGCAAACATATCTAGTTATCGGGTTGCCCCAGAACTAACTAGCCACACTATCGTGCCTAACTATCGGGTTGCCCCGAACTAGCTAGAAGCACCATCATATCCAACTATCAGGTTGCCCCCGAACTAGCTAGAAGCACAAAGATATCTAACTATCGGGTTGCCCCCGAACTAGCTAGAAGCACAAACATATCTAACTATCGGGTTGCCCCCGAACTAGCTAGAAACATCACCACGTCTAGTTATCGGGTTGCCCCCGAACTAACTAGCATCACATCATCTCATTCTTACCGTAACTCAACAGTTATGTCAATCTAGCTCTCGGCTATCACATCATTCATCAAACAAGTTAGTTATCTAACAATAACTATATATAACTAGTTCAACATAGTGTGAACGTACCTGTATAGTCCCATGGACTCGATCGTAAGCAACCCACATCTATATCCACATCTATGAACCCTGAGAGGTCCATATCTACTCACCTCATAAGATACGTTTCTTATTTTATCGATTTCATGATACTTTTATCTCTTGGTTGACTATAATACACAATTATTATTAGTCTTATCATATTCATTTTCATATATGCGCGCCTTTACTTTTATAAGTAAATCTTACCAATAGGTACTCATTACTATAAAATCATTCCCAATTGCTTTACTAATACATATTTATTAATAAAGGCTCCGTATACATTTTTTTAATCAATTACTTCCTTATTATTGTTCATTAACATATGTTCCATAATTACTTGAATTTATCATACTTTACTTCAAATTCATCAATCATACTAGACATATTCTAGTATCACATTCTACATACTTTCATACATTTTCAGTCACTATCTTTATCAACATATTTATTAATAAAGATCCACAAAATATCATATGTATTTTCAAAACTGTTTTCTATGTACTCAGTTTAAAAGTCTCATGTACTCACCTTAGCAATAACGTGCTCCGACCGTATTCTTTACGCCAATTTCCTTGCTTCACAGTTCAATCAACTTCCAAGACTTCACCAAAAGCCTAATACAATTATCACAACATGATCAACATCACATACAACTACTATTGTGTCCATCTATCTTTAGATAACACTTAGTAACACATTTCCCCCAATTATGGTGATTTACCAAACCCTAGGTTTAACCAAATCCTTAAGATTCTTACAAATCATAATCATACCCTTGTTTCCTTTGATAATATACCATCTATTAAGTGTATACATCATCAACATCACCATATCCCATAACCCATGAACTAGGGTTTCAAACTCATACATCAAAATGCATAGATCTTAAGCTACAAAGATCAAAGAGTGAAGATATACCTTTAATCTTCAACTAGGAGTGAAATCTATCAAAGATTTGAGAAGAAATCAACCAAAATCTGCACTTGAGCTCCAAAATCGCTAAAGGGGAGAACTAGGGTTTTCTATTTCATCAAATGAGCTCCAACCCGATTTTAATGCTGCACGACACAAGTTCACGGCGCGAACAATAGTTCGTGTCGCTAACTTCGCGTTTCTCCTAGTTCGCGATCGCTAAGTCGTCGCGAACTACTTCGCGACCAAATGCCAAACTCCCTGAAGACAGTTCCCGATCGTTATCCCTAGTTCGCGTCGCGAACTTCCTAAGGCAGCATGGCTGCACTTTTTCTCCTTTGTCTCGACCCGGTTTCGCCCATAACTTTCTCGTACGGTGTCCAAACGACACGAAACCAGTTCCTACGTTCTTTAAATGATTTATCCTTATTTATCATATTTTTGTACAATTTATTTATTTACAAATTTCGGGTCATTACAAAGAGCTTAGATCTTCACCATCTTGAAGGATTGAAACATCAAGGGTAAGTATTCTTGATTGTCTTGCTTATCTACCTTGATTGTGGGCTTTGTATGGGTAGAAATGGTGGTTTGGGGAACCATCCATGTCATCTTTGGGGAAGATGACTAATCATGGGTGTAGAACACTCATTGTAAGCTTGTAATCGATGTGTACAAGTTGGATTTGGGTTTATTGATGGAAATCTTGAACTATGGTTTAAGATTCCACCAAGTTGGATGAACTTGGTGGTTAGGAATGTGAATATGGATTGATTAGTGATTAGTTATGGATAATAACTAGTTATTGTGATGATATTGATGGTAGGTCAAGGAGACCTAAAGATTGGTGACATTTCACAAGTTGGAAAGCAAGGATTCGTGTTATTAGACATGATTTGGAGTTAGCTTGGCTAAGGTGAGTACATGAGACTTTTACTGAGTACATAGCAAATGATTTTGAAAACTATGATGTTTTAGGAATCTTTATTAATAAATGTTTTTAATAAAGATATGATTGATATGATGAGAAAATGCTAGTAATAGACTATTTAAGTATGTCTAAATGATTAATGGTTTTGAAAGAGTTTATGATAATGAAAAGTATTTAATGAGTTTTTTTAAGTAAGATGCATGAATAAAGATAATGATTTAAAAGAGTTTGATAATCGGTTTATCAATAATATGTATTAATAAAGTTTGAGACAATGATTTTTAAGTAATAAGTATCGATTAGTATATTATACTAATAAAAGTAGTTATCGAATTACTAAGAGAATAAGTATAAAGTGACTAGTAATAGACATGTATTCTAGTCAAAGAGGAGTCAAAATATTGTGATTTTGATAAATGATAAATACGTTTTAAATTAGTAAAGGACTTGGTAAAGTTAAGATTTTAAAATGAATTAGTAAAGAGAATAATATGATAAATTAGAATAGATGTATTCTAATAAGTGATGAATTTGATGAAAGGAGCTTATGCTCATATTTTGATTAAAGGAGCTGAGGCTCATAAGTGTTAATGAGATATCTGGAATAAGACCGCGCAGAAATGGGGGAGCATGAGACGTCTACTTGGGGTGGTACCTCCCTGCGCAAAGAGTAGAATGTCACAGTTTACGACACCCAGTGTTGGGTGAGCATGACGACCCAAGAATAGGGAGAGCTTATGAATCTCGGTAAGATGGGGGCTCCCAATTACCTTGATAGTTTACCTATGGCGTCCCATATCGGGAGAGTTGGCATCGGAGAGGTCCGTTGCATATGTGATAAAGAAAGTGTAAGCTTTGAGATAGCTTACAAGTATGTGATTAGATGATGAGTAAGCTTATGGTAAGCTTATTAGTTTATACGGTTAATGAATAGAGGATGAATTATTAATTAATAAGAAACGATAAGGTTAAGTATTTATAATGTTATAAATATTATTTTATAAATCTTTTGAGAATGGGTTAAAAACCCCATGTATCTCACGAGACTATTTTGTCTCACGTACTACTATGTTTTTGGCTATGTACTCAGGTTCAGGATCGAAGGATTAGAGGGTCGCGATAGAAGTGGCCTAGTGTTGATTAGCTCGGGAGCTCGTAGGTAGATCTCGTTTATCCTATGGTTATGATATTATTTTTGTAACACCGGTTTTAATACTCTGATAAACTTTTAATGGTTTTTGTTAAACCGTATTTTGGGAATATTGGACTTGTAATATTTTTATTTAAAAATATGATTTAAAAAGTGTTTTAAAAATTGAGGTGTTACAGTTTAGATAAAAAGGTTGTGTTGGGTTGAGATTTTCAACCCGTGAACCCAAACAGTTCAACCCGTTTATGACCCAACCCGCATTATTGCCACCCCTAATAAATACTTACCTTCATTCTATAATTTTCACAACAAAAGTTCTCTCTTCTCCCGTCCAACCATACTTATAAAATGGATAATGTTTCTGATTCCTCTTCCGAATATGATTCCGATTTGGAAGCTATTATGACGATAGCCAATTCTTATAATGCCGAGGAAATGGTCGCCATTGTGAATGCTCTTTCATCTGATACATATGACGATGAAGAGATCGTTTCGATCCCCAGAGCGCCGAGAAGATATGTGCCACGAGATCGTGAAGCTGCCGGTGAACGTTTGTATACAGACTACTTTGCTGAAAATCCAATGTTCTCGCCAGATTATTTTACGACGTTTCCGTATGACCCGTTCGTTGTTCCTTCGTATATATGACGGTATAACTTCTTACTCTCAAACTCCTTTACCTGAATATTTTTTGTATTTTCGTCAATGGGACGATGCTACCGGAAGATCAGGTTTTAATATTCTTCAATCATACGACAATTGGCCTATGGTTGTGCTACCGATTTGTTTGATGAATATCTACACATGGGACAACAAACATCGTATGATTGTTTGGATAATTTTGTCAAATGTGTATTCCATCTATTTGGTGGTGAGTACTTAAGAAAACCCAACGTGCATGACGTCGAGCGCTTACATCAACGTCATGCTGAGGTGCATGGTTTTCCGAGTATGCTCGACAACATCGATTGCATGCACTAGCCTTGGAGGAATTTCCTGGTGGCATGGAAAGGACAATACACACGAGGTGGCCAAGGGTGTCCAACGATCATGCTAGAAGCGGTTGCGTCTTACGATTTGTGGATTTGGCACGCTTACTTCGGCCCAGTTGGTTCGAGCAACGACATCAATGTCCTTAATGCATCAGACTTATTCAAAGACTTGCTGCAAGACAGAACTCCTACTATTCCTTCTGTCATTGCCGGGCAACAATTCACTAAAGGATACTATCTCGTGACGGGATATATCCGGAATGGTCAACCATTGTGAAGACATTTAAGTATCCACTATCTGAACAACAAACTCGGTTTAAGAGATATCAAGAAGCCGCAAGAAAAGATATTGAACGAGCATTCGGTGTTTTGCAAGGGCGTTGGCAAATCATTAAAAACCCGACAAGACCATATAGCGTCAATAAAATACGTCGAATCATGTATTGTTGTATAATTTTACATAACATGATAATTGAGGACAACGGTCGCAACATGTGTCCACTTGAGGAGGCGTATATGTATAATCCAGCAAACATGCCGCAACGCTCGTGGAATGACAGAGTTGCAACACACGTTCGAATGGCCAAAGAACTACGGGATCAAGCAATGCATCACAGACTTCGCAATGCACTAGTAGACCACATTTCGCAACTTCAACCAAATTTCCGCCAACGTTAATTAAAGTTTTTAAATTATTGTAATTTTTTTTTATCGTATTGTTTTTTTTTTATGTTTTTAAATTATTGTAATGTTTTTTTTATTAAAAGTATTATGTTTTTAATTATATTTTTGTTTTAATTAAAAAGAAAGTAAATTAATTATATTTGGTGAAGTGACGGAGTGCTGTTGGCATGACTACGTCAGTTTAGTGTTAGTTAGTTTGTCTGCTGATGTGACGCTGAGTTGGCAGCAACTGACGCCGTCAGTTGCTGTCACCATTAGGAGTGGTCTAATTGGTAATTGAATTATGACTGAAACTTTTGGTTAGTGATAATTGTTAAATCGTCCGGTTTCTATTAAGATGGTTCGGTTATTCAATTATCATTCTATAATGGCGTAGTTAACTTTTACCAGAGTTTTTGTGTTGGGCCTTAACAAAAATCATTTATTCATTTTTTGCATCCATAACTTTTAGCTTGAACCAAATCAATAAATATCATAAAACTTGTTAAAATGTGGAATTTTAAACAAAATTCATAAACATGTACTACCAAATGGCTAATGAGCCAATATGTTCCCGAACAATCAGCGAACGCACATATATCTCTGAAAATCCGGTTTGCACGAGATGATACTTTTTGCTATCACTAGAAGATTAAACCATAATTTATGGATGATTAAAGTATTACTATGAGCAAAGAATTAGATTAGGAGTAGTTCAAAACAAAACAAAAAAAACATAAAAAAATAAATTTGAGACGCTGTAGAGTGTAGATTCTTAAGTTATCACACCTTGTACTTGTAACGTTTTACATTATCAGACCTTGTACTTATTACTTCTTCCCTCTTTCCATAACAGTGCCAATACAATCACAGCAAAACCCCTGAGAAACCCTAGAAGATGGTAGACGAAGAACACACCAAAAACACCGACGTAAAATCTACCAATGTCAACGGTCAACAATCCGGTCAAAAGAGAAAAAAGGCTAAGGAAGTTGCCATCTTCGGCAACTACAGAAACTATTACAGCTATCGAGTAAACCCTAATTTATTCAATTTGTTGTGTGCTTTTTTTGCACGTTCATCTTGATATTATGTGTATATATGTTTATATATACTTGGAGTTTACTATATCAAACATTGAAGTTAAATTTGTTGATATTTTACAAAATATTTGCTTAAATTTGAAATACTTTTTTCTAGGGCTTGCCAAAATTTAAATTTCTTATTATAGAAGTCATATTTATTACCAATGTCAGCTGCAAGTTCTTTGATTTGGTACAGTTTTTTTATTTAAAATTTTCATTTTATGTTGCAGATTGATCAAGGCTTGGAAGAAGATCCCCGAATTAAAGTTATGAAAAAAGAATGGTTTGAAGGGAAAAACTGTCTTGATATTGGTTGTAATAGTGGATTGATAACCATTACAATCGGTAATTTTTCAATTTCAGTTTCTAGTCATAATGCATCTGAATTATTTAAAATTATATTATTTAGTTGGTATTATTTAATCTAATTTCTAAATATGATTTTCTTGATTGCAGCAAAAAAATTCGGTTGCCAAAAAATCCTTGGAGTTGACATTGATTCAGGCAAGTGGTTGCGGTCTTTAATAAACATTATATCATTTTCTAAAAAGATCCTAAATCCTAATGAGAATTTACGTTTATAATCATGTGAGAACATAGGAAAAGTAAAAACACTCAAGTTTTAACTATGAATTATTATATAAATAGACAAATTCACAAAATTGATATATATATGATTCAAATTTATAAATTTGAGCGTTCTTACTGCTATTACCAATAACAGTTGGAGTTTTAATTTGTCAATGTTTTGATTAGAGAAATACCTACATTTGCTCATTTTGTAGCTCGAATTGAGGATGCACATTGGAATCTTAGGAAAATTGTGAAAATGGATGAACTTAAAAAGTCAAAGGATGGTTTGACCGAATCAGCTGATAAAACAAACTGTGAAAATTCAGGGGAGTCTACTGCTTCACATTTGTTTGATATAGTTTCTTTTCAGAAAGATAATTTTGTTCAAGGGTGGCCCACACCAGGAGATAAGGTGTATGGTACCATTCTGTGGTAAGTTTTTTAATTGCTGTATTTTGATTGTAGAGGTGACAAAATGGGCGGGCGGGTTAAGGTCAAAACGGGCTATTTTTATTGTGGGTCAAATCGGTATGTAAATTTATTCGTTTATGCAGCCTAAGTGTTACAAAATGGATCCATTTGAATTGGGGCGATGAGGGATTAATAACATTATTCTCAAAAGTTTGGAGGCTTCTTCAACCGGTAACCATTTTTTTTTCCTTCTAACTTAATTTATGACAAAATTATAAATATTAAAGGTGGAAACTTTGACCCATTTACTTTTGAATGGCCCGATTCGGGCATGTGTTACCGATAAGGCGTCAAATGTGTAAGGTAATTTTTATTATAGCTAAAATGAAAAAAAATGGGTCAAACCTCGAAAGTCGTCTAAAAGTGTCATTTTAATGCATTGGACCTTTTATTTCAAATATTTAAATCATTATTGTAACTTTTGTAGTCGTCTAATGTGTAATTTTGATCCAAAATAGGGTGGAGTTTTTATTTTGGAACCTCAACCTTGGAAATCATATGTCAGCAACCGTCAAGTGTCACCAGTAAGTCGATTTATATCCAAAATCTTTTTTTTTTTTTTGATATTTTTTTTGCATTTAGTTCATATATAATTGTGTTTTATGGTAAATGTATTAGCTGTTTCTGAATGTGTAATCCTTTTTTTTTTTTTTGCGTTGTTTCTGTTCAGGTAGCATCAGATAATTATAAGAATCTCAAGATTTTTCCGCAACAATTTCAGGAGATTCTTCTAGACAAGGTTCATACATGTTTCGGTTATTACATATTTGGTTCAGTTTATATAAACGCGATAATGTTATAAAATATCACTTTTTGTCCGTTTTGGTAATTATAGCTTTTAAAATATGATTTGATGATTACAAGTTTTTGAGACGACCTTATTGGAAATTAAAGTTTTTCTTGTCTCTATCTAGGTTTATTAGAAACTTGTAAATAGCAAAACAAGCCTTAAAAATTTATAATTATCAAATATTCCACCGTCTAAAATATATTGCTATGAGCTTGTGATATGACATTTGTTAGTCATATACTTGCGTGATTAGAGTTGTGAATAGATTATATATTTAAGTAATTTTACGTTTATTCCATTAACCAATATTCTTACCTTGTAATTGCAGATCGGGTTTAGGAAGATTGAAAATTTAAGTTCAAGTTTGTCCGGAAGCAAAAGTGGATTTAATCGGCCAATTTTAGCTTTATGGAAGTGAACATAATTGGCTTTTGGGTATCAATTTTTGAGGTTTGTTGGTAATTTGTAAGAATGGGTAAGCTCATATAAAATGCCAATATCAGTCTTCTTATTTCTTGTTTTGTAACCATTTAATCAGATTTCTTACGACTTTTAACCTTCTAACTATGAACTGGGTTTAGGAAAATCGAAGCTTTAAGTTGAAGTTTTTACGGAAGCAAAAGCGGATTTAATCAGCCAAATTTTACCCTTATGGAAATTAATATATTTGACTATTGGGTATCCATTTATGAGGTCTGCTGGAAACCTTTGGTCATTTGTAACAATGAATTTTGAATGAAAATAGTTCATAGTAAAAGCAAATATATAAATTACATTTATTTATGACTATTTATGTTTATAGGTAAATGTCCAAGGATTTTAGATAGTCTCAGGTGACAATTAATAGTCATTAGATCAAGAAAAAGTCAAAGGTCAATATCAAGATTCAAACCATACAAACACATGTGCTTCAATACATCAATACCCCACCCACCTCTGGCGGCCGGGGACGGCGGACGGCGATGATGGGCGGCGGCGGACGCGGCCACCGGCGGTGATGGGCGGCGGCGGACGCGGCCGGCGGCGGTGATGGGCGGCGGCGGATGCGGCCGGCGGTGGTGACCGTGACTTGAAACACATGTGTTTGAAACATATGTGTTTCACCTTTTGAAACATATGTACTTCGTAATTCGTATGCTCTCATATGTTCTAGAAACTCATGTTTTTAGTGAAACATATGTGTTTTGTGACTTGAAACACATGTGTTTCGTAGTTCGTATGCTCCCCTGTGTTTTAGAAACTCATGTTTTTAGTGAAACACATTTGTTTCGTGTAGGGCTGTCAAATCGTGCTATCGTTTCGTGTTATCCAGTAACACGACACGACACGAAATCAAGATTTAAACCATACCAACACATGTGCTTCAATACATCAATACCCCACCCACCTCCGGCGGCTGGAGATGGCGGACGGCGGTGATGGTCCTCCGCCGCCGGCGGTGGTGACCGTGGTCGTGACTTGAAACACATGTGTTTTACCTTTTGAAACATATGTGCTTCGTAGTTCGTATGCTCTCTTATGTTCTAGAAACTCATGTTTTTAGTGAAACACATGTGTTTCGTGACTTGAAACACATGTGTTTCGTAGTTCGTATGCTCCCATGTGTTTTAGACACTCATGTTTTTAGTGAAACACATGTGTTTCGTGACTTGAAACACATGTGCTTCGTATGCTCCCCTGTGTTTTGGAAACTCATGTTTTTAGTGACTTGAAACACATGTGTTTCGTGACTTGAAACACATGTATTTTGTGACTTGAAACACATGTGCTTCGAAGTAATATGCACGTTTGTATTTTGGAACACTTGTGTTTTAGTGAAGCACATGTGTTTCAATACATCAATACCACCACCACCCCCATTACCACCAGCACCTTTACTGTCAACCACCACCGGCCGCCGTCGCCGGCCACCGGCGGCAAACGGTGGTGGTCGGCAGTGGCTAAAGGATTTGATCTTGACCATTTTAATCCAATGGTTAGAATTTGTCCCTTAAAACTATGTAAAATCCTTGGACTTCATTCAAGACAACTCTTTATTTATATTATAATATTTACCACCTAAAACATGACGAATAAGATATAATAGACCGTATGTCTAACTACCATCTATAAAGCCTTTCGATAATAATATCACATTTCGTAATTACATAAACATAAACTTTCTATTCGTTACATTTTTATTCTATTTGCTTCATTTTACTCTATAAAAAATAAGCTCGTAAATTAAAACAAAACGCAAGTTTGACTTAATTTGTGAAACTGGTTTTTTGAACTACCAAGAAAAAAGAGTCAAGTTTAGTCAACGTGTACCCAAACACCCTTGCCGGGGACCCCTCTGAAATTCACGAATAAGATATAATACCCAGGCGGAGCAATCTTTCCAGATGGCGGCGCAACGGCGGTGACCAAATTATTTGTGACCGTCTTCAGCGGCAGAATCACCAACCGTTGATTCATAGAAAACCCGTGAGTTGTAAATGGCGGATAAAGCATAGTCACTTTCACGTCTTGTGGTTGTACTGGACCGTTAAATTTCGCAGCAATATTAAAATCTCTCCCGTACTTCAACACCTTCTCGGTTCCCTCCGGCGAGACCACCGGCCGGAAACCGGCGAGCGCGGGGTCAAGATAATGAGGGGAGAATTTCTCCACACGTAATTCCGTTGGGTACTCACCTTTTAAAATGTATTTCGCGTGTGGGTTACTTCCGGCGACTAAAATCTTCCCGTCGGGACACAAAGCCGACACCGAATGGTACATTCTAGCAATATTGGTCGGAACCATTTCTTTAAATCTTTGCCCGATTGGTTTATTCGGTTGGTATAACACCGGAGTGAAATTCGGATCAACCGCGTTTTCCCAACCTGCGACACCCTTCCGTGCACCGTTAATCATTAACAAATCTCCGGTGGGTAAGTCAAGTAAATCACCCATGCATCTTCCCGACGGCATGTCTTGTTCCTTCTCCCAATTCGAATTAGGGTTCGATAACACAATTCTATGGCAATCCCGTAACGCCGGCGTGAAAACCCTTTCTTTCGTATGTTTGCTATCGACCGCTTGGTAAGCTTCTTCCGTATTTCCGCCGCAGATCACCGCCTCGGCATGGATGTTTCCGGGGACAACGGTTAACGGGAGGAGTGCCGCCATGCCGGAAGGCGGGTAATTGCGAGCACCGCCGGGGAGTTTTGGGAATTGGCGGATGACTTTTCCGGTGAGTGGTTGAAAGACGATTGCACGGTTATTTGCGAAGAGGAAAATGTTGCCGTCGGGAATGAGGAAAAGGAAGGGGTAGAGGTTGTTTTCGATGTACATTCCGGGTCCTGGTTTTTTGGGTATGGTGGTCTCTTCGAGGAACGGGAGGTTGAATTTTTTCGCCGGAAATTCGAGTTTGAATGGTGGAATAATTTCGTAGCTGAAGGAGTTCCGCCCACCGACAACCACCGCGCTTCCGTCTTCTAGAACCTGGTTAGATGAATACCTGCAATAAGTTAGGCAAATTTAGGGTGAACTAAACACGGTGCAGCAACCGAACCGAAACCAATATAACTGAAACTGAAAATGCAATAAGTTCGGATCGGTTTCGGTTCGGTTTTTTAACCTAAATGCTCATCCAGTCCGAGGCCCGGACCGAAACCGATAAAATCGAAACCGGAAACGATGAAATTTCAAAACCGAAATTAAACCGATTACATGTTTTCGGTTTCGGTTCCGCTTCGCCGATTGTTCGGTTCGGTTTTTTCGGTCCAAATGCTCGCCCGTAGGCAAATTATAACCAATGTTAAATGTTTGTTTTGATCACGTATTAAATTCTAGTTTATAAGTTGTTTGAGATTGCAATTTAAAGCTGATTATTTACTTATTGTTTTGAAAACACAAATAATTTAAATTGCATATTTGACAAAAAGTTTGAAAAATCAATTATTTGCTATTTGGGACATTTAAAACAGAGTTTTTAGAAAAACGTGTAGACATACCATCTTTTATCACCAAGAACATTTTTCTTCTCCACAAATATGGCATTGGGGTCGGCCATTGACAGCATCCTAACAGACCTAGAACCGCCTCTAGTGCCGCCAGTAGCCACCAAGTCGCCATTAGGCCATAAGTTTCCCGACGAGCACCATGGTTCTCCGTCCAACTGTCAGACATACATATACAGATGATAAATTACATGCTTTTATATCTAATCATAAAAGTTTTAACAAGTTCTATAAGCTATATATGTGCAGCTTTGTTGAAAACTAATCATTATGTACACACTCATAAATAAATATGGCTTATTTAGCTAAAATGCTAGAAAGATGAAAAATACGTACGTAAACGGTCCGGCTTTGTCCAGTCTCAACATCATAAGCAATAGCATGGGCAAAACAGTCAGGCTTAAAGTTCATCTCGGGGTTCTTCGGGCAGTTTCCTGGTGGGCCAAGTTCTCGGGCAGACGGGCCAAGCGACGTTGTATCAAACCACACGGCTTTATTATTGGGCATCAATTGGAATTGCATGGCGGCAACACCCACATTCGGGTTATCTATGGCCCATGCACCCCTAAAATTCGTTTCCATCTCGGCCCCGCCTCCCGGCATTACAATTACACCGGGCCCAGGGCCGCCACCAATGCCACCGCCTCCACCAATGCCACCGCCGCCACCACCGCCTCTTTTGCCTCCGCCACCTCTTTTTGCGCCACCGCCTCCTCTTATGCCGCCTCCGCCTCTTATGCCTATGCCGCCTTTAATGCCACCGCCGCCTCTTATGGCGCCACCACCCTTGCCAGCTTTTCGGCCAGCGATACCACGGTTTGGGGCGGCGGCCGTGACAGAAAATACAAGCAATAGAAGGATGAGGAGATGGTGCAGGGAGGTGGAAGGTGGTGTAGCCATTTTTCTAAATGTTGTTAGTAAAATTGTGGACTTTAATAGATGAAAATCTTGGTCCAAGAATCAGGGAAATCCGTACAGAAATTGTTGGTTTGTTAGATTTTGTGGTTTATTGTTGCATATCTAATTTGGATTTGATTTTATGGTTTGTTTGAAACAAAATAAGGAATTTGAGATTCTCGTCATTTGATCGAGAAAGGACAATTTGAATCTAGAATTACTCCGTATTTAGTTATGACAACATTTTTGTATGTTTGGTATTTGTCTCTTACAAATGTGTTTACAATCGGTTATTAAAAGATGGAAAAATCATACGAAGTATTTGTTCCTATATTTTCTTTCTATTCTATATGCCTATCCACTTCTAAACTTGACATGTATCATCCACTGACTTTTTTTCCTCATATCATTCATTAATTTAGACATTTATCATGATCAAAATGAGTAGAAAGAAAAGATTAAAAAAAACCATTACTCTAAAAGATGATTTTATATTTTGTTTGGATTACTTATAGGCAATAGCGACTAGGGGATAACTAGAATTGTTGTTTGAAATTCTGCCAAGAGAAGCCGAACTCACATGATGTTGTGAGTTCTTCAACTATGTCATCACGGGTGGATACCAAGAGCTTCCCGTACGTGTGATCTTTCTTGTGAAAATTGACAAGATACATTCTAAACCCCTCATGGTTTTTTGATTCTTAAGTGGTTTCTGATGTGACAAAATTTTTAATGTGGCTAATGGTACCCACCAGCATTATATAACTAATTGCAGTCACCAACAAACAAAATAACATTTTAGTGAAGTCTTTATACTTGACAAGCGGATTTGATGAATATCGCATGTTACCCATACTCTATACCGGTCAACTTGATACCATTAGGCATTAGGACAAAATCAAGTTATTATTTAACCAACTAAGTACTAGAACACAATCACATGTAGCATCTAACCATATAAATTTATGTACACACAAACAATCATAAAGTACACTTAGCTTATGCAAAATAAACTATCACAATAATGACACATCTAGGATACATATTTATCTTTATAAAAACCTAAAAACGGGACCCACAAAATCAAATATGAAATAAAATGAACATGAACACTTGACAATTATCATAAAATTATTATACGAACCATTTGGCTAAACTGTTTGCTACTCTTGCTTGATATTACAGATCGACATTAGTTACGGCCTTTGCATTTCTCCATGGCTCGAGGAGCTATAAAACCCAAATCAAACAAGAACACGACTATTATCAACATGAAAATATAATAAAATTGTATTGAGTTATCAAGATTTACCTAAGCCGATTGCATCAGAACTCTTCATGATCCTCATTCTCTTACAGGAACCCGTGAACATACTGCAGCAACAATTCATAATATTAAATGTCAAACAACACATTTTCAACTGATTGACTTTGACTTTTTTGGTCAAACAATATCATTTTCACCTTTAAAATGGATAAAACCAGCCAACTTTTTAATCAAAAAGGTCATGTACTCTTGTCAACAGACAGAAAATGTTGTTCTTAAATTGGAAACATAACTACCTCAACTAAGTTTGACCATAAAAAGTCAAAGTTACCGTCTTTTGTGGTCAAAGCGGTCAATTTAAGATTTAGAATTATGAAACTTACTCCCATGGAACATCACCAACAAGCATCAAGTCACCATCTTTATCTTCATACGTTAATACATATTCCGAACCGTTAAGAAGATTCATCAACGGGCTTTCGTTCAACCCTTCTTTCCTATGAACTCCATGACTACCATGTTGACCTAAAAAGTCAACCATAATTCAATTTAGTAATTCCAACAAAATATGATGTTCTAGACTCTAGAGATATGAAACCTCTTACCCAACTTAAATCCCCAAAGCATTTGTTACAAATAATTAGTCTCTCAAGTCACAAATATAATTGTAGTTATTTATATTATTTCAATAATACTATAATAATCTGAATAAAACGGTCTAGAAGGTTTTATTCATTAAAAATACCCATTGGCAGACTTTGACCCATTTTATTTTCAGCGTTTTTTATTTATCTTACCCATTAGATAAATACTTACAATAAAACATAATGAAATCAGCATTATACAGTAAAAACATATTTAAAAAAATTTGAAGGGAATTTACCAAGAGTGAAGCTACTAAACATCTTTTCTAAAGCGGAAGAAAGATTTGAATAACTTGAATAGATTTTGAGATCCACTTTCCTCAAATATGGAGCTCCATCCATACTAACCTTCACATAAACACAATTTGATCCAATTTCTGCATTCGGCTCATCTTCATTTTTTGTTTGTCTTGCAGCCATTGAATTCTTTCTGAAAGATCGAATTGGAGGCCATCCCACTACCTGTGCTGCCCTGATTTAACCAAAAAAAATATAGAAATTATACGCTGTTTTGCCAAGAAAATTGTCAAATATAGTATGCCTTGACATTCAAAAGTCAAATGTTGACTCTTTTAAATGTATGGATCGAAATATAGAAGTCGAAACTGAATCTTTTCTTAAGAAATAAAAAGGGTACATAATCATCAAACCACCTGTGAACATTTCTCCAACTTTTTTGATTATCTTATAAATGATTAGTGTACTATATATGATTACATAAAAATTGTATCATATTATCTAAGTTTTTCAATTAAAATATTTAGGAGGCTTTCTATAGTAAAAATACAGTTTTGCCACTTTCAACATGTTTGACTGGTTTCCATTTAAGCTAAAACTTTTAGTAAACTTAACAAATGGTCATTGTGGTTTGTCAAAAATTTCATGTTTGATCCTCAAGTTTCAAAAATTACACCAGTGGTCCTTAACTCAAACGTTCGTCCAATACACCCCATTAAAATCAGACACACACAACACACAAGAGAATAGTGATTTTAACGGTATGTTGGACACACGTTTGAGTTAAGGACCAAAATTTAAGGACCATTGTTGTAATGTTTGAAACTTAAGGACTAAACGTGGAACTTTTAGCAAACCAAAAGGACCATTTGTGTAATTTACTCTAAAATTTTTAACTTTTTATGGATTAAGATAATATATGACTCAAATCGACTAATTTGTAAGTAAATGCTTACACACATATAAATTCAACTATGCATCAACTTATTATTTACTTTTTAATTAGTAAAATTAATTTAAAAAATTAGCATAAAATCATTAGAACTATTCTCCCCTTGCTAGAAGCCGTCATACTTGATGTAATATAACGTAAATGTCTTAGTTAAATTAGAAAACCTACATTAAATTATATGACTGTGTACTATAAACAAGTCCATGTCAAAATTCAGTATTAATAAAAGTACTTCCACAATCTTTTATTAGAACTAAATACTTTGACTTTAAAAGTCAACATAACTACTTTAATTTCAAAATTGATCCCATGATAGTCTAACTTCAGGGAAATAAATCCAGATCTCAATTAAAAAGTACAAGAAATACTATAAATGAAAAGGAAATTAATACTTAAAACATATAGTAATACATATAAAAATATTTAATGAACACAGATCGACTTACAAAGTCAAAGATTTAAACTTAGCAAAGAAGTCCATGTCAATCTAATGTACTTCTATAAAAGAAGTACTCCCTCAAACTTCTAATAGAAGTAATACTTTGACTTCAAAAGTCAACAGAACTACTTTAATTCTTAACACCGATTCCAGTATACAGTCCTTATTTCATGAAAATGTCCACAGTCCAATAAAAAGTACAATAAATACTATATGTTGTAAGGATGTTGATATATAAAGCGCAAAATAAAATACAAATACATACAAAAATATAAATTAATTAATACAAATTGACTGCAAAGTCAAAGAGAGAAAAAAAAGAATCCTTACTTTGAAGCAGCAACAGAATCTTGACCATTTGAAGCAGAAACTTGAAGGTTTTTATCATCTTTAATTATAGAATTAGGGTTCTTATTTTCACATCTTGGAGATGAAGAAGAAGAAAAAAAGTTACCATTTTTAACAAAATCAACTTCCGATCCACCATTATTAGAAAAAACCCATGTTTTTGAAGGAATATTAATGGTATCTAAAAAACCCCTTTTAGCTCCTGACACCAAGTTTTTCATCGCACCACCAGCGTTGACGGTGGTGGTGATTCTTTCCGGTGACTCAGTACCCGGCAAACCGAGTCTTAACTCGGTGGCTTTCAAGTTCAAATCTTGATTATCGGTTTTTTCTTCAGAGATTATAATATCCATTTTTCTTTTTGTGATGAGAGAATTTGAATGTAATTATGTTCTTTTAAGAAGATAGATACTGAAGAACATGGAAATGGAAACAACAGTGGGAATAAAACAAGTGGACAAAGAAATGTAGTGGCAAGTTACCTTATAATAGAAGGAATTGATTTTAATACAACTAACTTTTAATGTTATACTGTACTGATAAGTTAATTATACAAGTATATAAAACATTAAATGCAATATATACTTTAAAAATTGTGGTACTAAAATCACCCCTTTTTATAATAGCTAGTTACATTTGGAATGAAATACTTTATAACAATAAATACAATATTTTCTATAGAATATAATAATAATTTATAATTACAACAAAATAAATAAAAAGTAATACTAAAAAGAAAAAGAACAAGCATCAAAACTATTACGTGAGAGGTGACGTTTTCCAAAGCATTGTATTTTTCTAACTTAAAAGTAACTTTTAATACTACTATATATTATATCCAGATTTTAATATTGAGAATGTATTCACTCTTGATATATCAATACACATGATGATTTTTTTATTTTACTTTTAGGTCCTCAAATGAACTCATTCCAAAATAATAACCTTTAATAACGATAAGATTAAGAAAATCCCTTAGACATAGACTCTAGTGTCACTATCTTCTAGTACCAACGTTTGTTTTTTGATTTGAATGTTTGTATACATATATGGTACCCAATTGCCAATAATCAAAAGAATGGGTCCATTGTGTCACACCAAATATTTACTAGACAAATTTATTCACAAATAAAAGGAAATTATCATTTACCTGTATTGCATTCAGTAAAGTACAAGTATAAATAGAATTATTTGTCATTTTAAAATAAACATAAAATATCAAAAATAAATTGTTAAGTTTGTTTTGTATATAAGATGTATGCAACAAACTTTACCCGAACCAGAACCGGTCTAATATGGTTTTCATAAAAGCAAAATTTTCAGGAGTTCTCTTGTGCAATCATTATGAGAAAAAAAAATATTTAGAACATGTTTGGATAAATTTTTCAAAATGATTATTGACTTATTGAAAAGCCAAAATCAAAAAGTAAAGGGCTCTTTACTTTTTGATTTTGGCTTCTCAAAAAAGTCAATAAGTCGGTATGGAAAGCACATCCAAACATCCTCTTACATGCTTGTAGCCACGAAGGTTCACATGCATCGACTCCGGGCTATCCGTAAAACGGATGATATCTTATAATTAGTTGGCTCGCAAAATAAATTAAAACTCAGCTTAAGAAAACGAAATAAAAACAAGCTTTACCCATCATTCCCTCTGGATAAAAATACCTAAACACCATTGTCAATTTTATTATCATTATATTATTATGTTATAAGAAAACTTTATTCATTACATCAAATTCATTGATTTCACTGTGAATTAAATTGTAAATTTTATTTAATAATATAAGTTTATTATATTTTTAGCTTCTATAAAACAAAAAATAAATAACACTTCACGAATAGGAGTGACAATTTTTGGTGGGTTCCTTAAATTAATCCTTTTCACTTTAATGTAAAGTGGAGATCCAAATGGGTTAATTTCGTGAGCCAAAAAGAGACAACATAAAGAGCTGGAGATAAGTACTACTACTATATTTGTGACCCACAACGAAATGATTTATTGATAGCTACAAAAAGCTTGATGAAGATGAAATCCACCATTATTTACTTTAATTTCTTGTCAACATCTAATTTCAATTATTGTATTATGTCTTTTTATTATACTAAAACAAAAAAAAAATTATTATGTTTCCTTCGTTAACAAACAAACCGCAGGTGTGAGGTATATTGATACATGAGGTGATATATACACCACAACTATTAATACATTCACCGCAACTATTGTAATAGTATAATTGTACAATTCATTTTAAAATTTACATTTTTGTATGAATTAAAAGTTATAGTATACATAAATTTTCCACAATTTATTTGCATTAAAGTTTACTCATCTTTATACTGTATGGACAAAACAGAATATCACAACAATCGTATTGTTTGTATTCTGAATAAAGATAAACAAGAATGTAAAAATGTAATATCAAATACCAAATATGAGCGAACACTTTTTAGTAAGAAAGAAATAGCATATTACCATTTACGTTTTGCATAGAAAAATTATACGCCAAGGATACCTCAAAATTAAAGAATTAACATATGTACATCAACAATATATGCGCTATCATTTTATATACGCATTTGATATCTCTATGTGTAAATACTTATAAGATTTTCAGTAAAAGATTCGAAAATAATATAAAGGTTTATATGAATGTATAACCTTACTACTTAATTACTCAGATAATAAATATAGATACTTATAGTTCAAAATATAATAACAACATATAACATGTCATGTGCAAAGAATGCACACTGAGGAAATAAAGTGAAATTGAAGCATGTGGATTATGGATGTCATAATCTTAAACAAAGACTTTCCATTAGCAAACATTTTAGGGGACAGCATGAATCTTGGAATAGCATTACCGACCCCATGAAAAAGATTTCATTTGATTTGATTTAAAAAAGAGAAATAAAGGAAGCAAAGCTGTTGGTGTGAAATTACTTAAGTACCCCTATGTATACTAGACTTATAGCATTGTAGTGTGAACCAAATGGACCCTACTTGCAGGCTAAGTTGCACAGAAACGGATACGGAACGGGGAAACGGATACGTACCAGATACGGGAAACGGCAAAACTTAAAAATTCAAGATACGGATATGGCAGAGATACGGCACATAAAATAAAAAATATATATATATATATATTAAAGAAATTCCAAATAGATATTATTGATGTAAAGTGTATAAACTCTATAAATACTAAATCTTTCAAATGTAATTAATTATCAATAATCAAATCATTTTTTAAATCCGGTTCATCTAGTGACAGATCAGCAACCTCCAAAACCCTACATCTTTCATTAAATCAAAAGCATCTCCACCTGCATCCCACATCTTTACATCTTCCATTGAATCAAAAGCCCATGAAAATGTATAAAAAAACACAGATACGTTTCTTGAAACGCCGAAGAAACTTCACAGATACGTTTCCGGCATCTGAGAAACGTTTCGGGCAGGTATCCTAGGAGTATCGGTTTCCCAAAGGTTTCCGATACGGGAGCGGCACTCTAGATGGAGTTTCCGTGCAACTTAGCTTGCAGGTTCAGACTGTTCAGTCCAATTGTATCTGTTACATGTACCACAATGCATGTTTTATCAAGTTTGTGTCAAACCAAAAGGCTGACCCCTACCCCCAAACTCTCATGGATGACATACATCAGTTGTAAGTTGTAGCATTAAAGTTGCATCATGTATTAAAAAGGTTTATTAAATTATTTTAATAAAAACTTTATTGTATTTTAATAGTTTGATTATTAACAATGGTTGTTTTATAAATTTTGGTAGACTTCTTGAGAAAAACACGGTGACAATGTTAATTCTTACAAAATGGCAATTAAGGATTTAACCGTCAAATATATACAACTTTAAGGATAGATCAAATTCCATACTAAAAATGTTTGAAAGTTAAGCAATCGAATAATTGCCAGTTTAAAGCTCACCATGAAATGTATATTTGTTTTACGGGTAAATGTCAAATAACTAGCGGCAAGAACTCGTGCGATGCCGCGGGGATTTTCAACGATGCTCAAAAGATGCTTAAATCAGTAAACGTTTCAATTGTAAAATGTCTAACTATATGTGTGACTTGTGTTTTTCTAATGATTGTATCCAAATTGTTTTTATCCTTACTTATTATGTCGATTCAAATCCATTAGTTTTATTTTATGTCATCCCAAAAACTTTATGATTAAAGTAAGGTCATATAATCTATTATTTTGAAAATTAGGCCTCTTTGAAACAAATTTCGTATAGAAAATTATTAATATTAATACTAAAAATAAAAATAAAGGCATTAATAATATTTGGCGTATTAAAAAAGAACATCATTTTAAATTATATATAAATTTATTAGTTATATAGAAACATAAATATTACTCGTATAATAGTAAATGATTATTGTAAGAAGAATATAACAATTAAAACGTATTAAAATTTAAGAGATCAAATTGTCACTTTTAAAGAACCAAAACTCAAGGAATTCAAGAGATCAAATGATATTGTAAAATAAGAGTTGTATAAAATATATGGCCAGAAATAGGAGTGAGGATTCGAACAGATGACATCCCCATTAGAGACACATAACGTTAACAACATGCACTGTAATTCTATTGGTGTATAATATCCGTTCACTCAAAATATAAAGACGAAAGTAAAGATGTGCAAAGTGACTATTTGTTAGTCCCTAGATTAAATAAATAAGATTTGATGATCGATAGTTAAGAAGAATAAATATCAGCTGAAGTATGTATCTCAGCTGAAGCAAGTATATGCAATAAACCTTCAGCTGAGTACGTACTTAGCTCTAGGAAAACAAGTCAAATCAGCAGCTATAGAAGAGTGTTCATTCGAAGTCTATGGCCAAAGGACAAAGACAAGAAGAAGATCATCCAGCTGATTGTGGACTCAGCTGATGATATCTGCTGCAGATGAAGACTTAGTGGAAATGTTCTTGACACTTTGAACATTTACCTTTCCCGCTCAAAGAATAAGAAAACGATGAGGATCTTCTATTTTGGAATAGAAGATATTATGTCAGTACATCATCGTTTGTCCCTCCAAGCATGTAAACGGAAAGTCAACTACTTTTGTACTATCATAGTACACCTTTTCACTGTGTGTCAGAAAAGGTACCAAAAGGAGTTGACACAAAGTACACTTGGGACTACAACATATGCAAGAGCATTAAATGTTTCCGTGGACAAGTCCACATCGACGAATGATATGTTTACACGTCGAGTATCTTGTGGACAAAGGAACACGGATCTTGGGCTATATATAGAGACGTAAATGCTTGCATTTACACACACCTTTTAGAATTCATAGCACAAGAACATTCTCTGAGAGTTGTTATTGTCTGGTATTAACTTCTCAATAGTTATTACTCGGGCATTGAATATCAGCTGTCTGTATCAGCTGATATAAAACTCTCCTTGCATAGTCTTCTAGTTTGAGCAAACAAAAGTGTCATTTCAAGTAGAAAGTTTTATTTAGTGTGTACTATCTATTTCGGTAAACTTTGTACTGTATTAAGTTGTTTTAATAAACTTTTAATCACTGAAATTTTGTGTGTTATTCATCTTATCTTCGTTACTCGGTCATAACGCAACACGTTTGTGTTGTTGGGATCCAACACTATTCATCTCATGCTAAATGTTATATATAGAATAAGTCAACCAAAATTTATGATAAAATCATAAAAACATAGCCAAAAAAAGTTTAAAGATTAAAATACTGAAAGAGTGAAAATTACCTAAAAAAGGAATGATATTATTTTACCATTGACTCTATAAAAACTGAAACATTTAGATCAAAGAATGAATGGTCAAGATCCAATAATCAACTGAAACTACCTCATTAAAACAAAATTTTGATAAAAAACAATTAACGTAATCTTCTTATAATATATATAAAACTGCTTCCTTTTAATATATTTTTGCTACATTTTAGTGGCCAAGAGTTTTTGCAGGTATTATTATATTGACAAATCAAGTCACTGTAGAACTGCGAGGTCTGGTTCTGTTAATACTGATCTCGTTACCTTTTAAAAAGTGTTGATAGTGAAGACAAGGTCTAAACCTACTTTTTTATAATATTTTTCAGAAATTAAAAAGATTAAAATTAATAAAACCAACAACCAAATTCATACAAGTCAGTACTCCCCACTTGGATGTACAAATGTCAAATGGTCAATGGGACCCTGCAAAGAAACATGAAATTATTAAAGCTTTTTAGAGCACTGAAGCTTTCAGCTCATCATGTAACAGCAGATATAATTTTATTTTGTTTTTGGTAAAAAAACAAAATAATATTAAAAAAAGTTAAGTAGCAAATATATTTCGGTAAATGTATATGTGAAGTCACAAGATGTGAGATTAATATGACAAACATGAAAACAAATGTAATTATGTAGACATGGATTCGTGGTACACAGCAAAGTAGATCCTGACATAGTTTTCATGCAGGGCCCATAAAATAAAAGTTTATAAAATATTAGGCCCATATATTGTTTTTTATATAAATTATATATATACTTCTAAAACTATTTGCATTTGTAAATAAAATTGCGTTCACAATATATAAATTTCAATACATTTATAAAACTGTGATTTTTTTAATGGAAACTTGATTTAAAAACAGGGAACTAGCAATGATCGGTCAAAATCAGCACATTTTTGTACCAAGTAACATTTGATTACAAGTTGAAAGGTTGGATTTCATGCTTCAAAACACTATCTAAAACTTATGTTAAAATCAAATCTATAATCATGCGTTACACATCAAGAATTTGTTACCTTCAAGACTTTTAGTGGCTAAACACTTCAAATATAGTGCTAGACGAATCAGATAGTGAGATTTGACTTCAAATGCAAATTAATCAAAATGCAATTTTCTAGTTTTTATAGTTCTTGCAAACGATAAAAAGTGTGAAACTGTTATTCACCTAATTAAAAATTGCATTAATTCCACATTTTTCTAAATAGGTGTCTTAATTAGGAGTAAAATGGTTTACGATTGTGGGATAAAAGAATTGTGTCATAAATAGGTTGACAAAAGATTCGTGTTGTAAAAGATTCGTGTTGAAATCAAGTTATACATAGTTATCGACTCGTTAACATATTTAACTAATAAAATAAAAAATAAACAAATTTTAAATTCGATTAGCCAACCTGTTTATAACTGTAACAACTTGTTTACAAATCAAACCCATTTACAGCATGCTTAACTCCCAAACGCGTATACATGAATTGTGTTCGGTTTAGATGATAGCAACCCACTAACTTAATTAGCTTAACGGATCGTATTATCACCCCTAATTTTTTATTAGTGAAAAATTAAATTGGGACGGATACGTTCAAGGCAGTCCTTCTCACAAACTAATTATGTTATTAATCAATGGTTAAAAGTATTTAATAATATTTTATGCATAGTCTATATAGGCAAATTGAAGAAGAGGATTACAAGTTCAACGTCTATGGTGTATTTCCTTATTTGTATGCAGGTTTTGCATTTCAGTAGACAAACATAGTACAATTACGATACTGAATGCTCAGTTGCATTATTAACAGACAAATGTCTCATCGACACTTTAAAAACCTACAACCACCTAAATATAAGATTTTTGAGTATAATATTTTTCCAAAAATAACTACATAAATAATGCTCTTGTTTATTTATATCTGCATTTATAAAAGTATACTGAATTTATCTTAGGCTACTGAATTTATGTTTTTAATTTTCTGGCATGGGTAACGTGATTTTTCATTAGCTCAAATATTTCATAAATCTATTTACTTAAAATGGGTTATGTATCATCTCAAACGTGTCAAAATAATTGTTTCAGCCGGTCAAATAGGTACAAAATTTGTTAGAATCTATTTTTAATAACTCCTAATCAGGTTTTTCGTAATTTAATGTAATAGTTGTTTAATCTTTTTGAAACATTATGTGTCAAGATAACGCCACTACTCCAAATCTGTTGATGTCATAATATATAAAAGGTCACGATGATTAGCGCAACTGAGAGAACCATCAAATAAATAATGTTGGACATTAATCATAACTAGGATTGAATTAGAAAAATATTTTAGGTGCAATTGATTAAAGAGTTAAGTAATTGTTTGCAAGTGGAGGAATTAAATTGTAATAGTAGAATATATAGGGGCTTTAGTTGTCATTATATGATATTAAATGTCATATAATTATGAGATAAATAATATTCATTCCAATCTATAATTATGAGGTAATATATTTTGAACCTCCTATGGTATTGTTATTTATCTTATCTAGTGATTCTTTTGACCGGATCCTAAGTTTGGGTTTGCATTTTCGTTAAATCTTTAGTTGCATTTTTCTGGTAAAATTGTTGCAAGCCGCAGCAATTTTCTTTGGAAAAAATAGATATAAAGATGTTTGAAGAGAGGACCAGTTAATGCTCTAGTTGTACCTAACCCGCTACCTGAACCACTTTATTGAAGAGAGGACCATTATCGAATAAATATTTATATTTGTAGTCATAATTCACGAATTAATCATTTAGCTTTCTTGTAATATATAGACATTAACTTGTCAACCAGCCCGTTCTGAAAATGACACATTTCATGTTTTGACCCATTAACCAACTGCCCGACCCCCAACTCTAAATGCAAGAGTTGACTTTATGAAAGTCAAAGGATGGTACAGAAGCACCTGTATTGTTATTTTTGGGGAATATAAAGTTGTCTACTGCCCGTAAATAACGTTACATAACATCCACATTTCAACAGAGTATATATATAAATGATGCCACATATTATCGATTGATATTTTGTGGCTGTCATACATTGGCATATCTAATCGATGCACTTTATAGTTCAACGTTGGCATTATGTATCAAGAGAAACACTAAAAAGTTTTTGCATATAACAATTTCTTAGTGGAGATAAGGAGTCAACTTATACAACAACTTGTACTCATAAGTTGTAAGGTGTCAAAAATGGATTAGGGTGTTCAATAATATTAAGCACATATGGCACCCATTTAACTCGTTGCATTTTAAATTAAATGTTTTGGCTCAGCTGACCCGCTAAACATGACCCAAATCAACCCGTTTGACAAGTAAATGGGTCAAAATTGCAACCTCCAACATTTAAATGTGGAAATGGACCTAACTTAATCAAACGCTGCTAAAACCTCTCAATTATCTCTCTATATTCAAAGACAGCAAAATTGCCCTATTATATATTCATCAAGTTTATTAATTGGAGTTAATATAACAATAAGAACTGTTGCAGAACATTTATATATAAAAAAAAACCTTTAAAAAATGAGAATTATGCAAGCCAATTTACCTTTCATACCATCTCGTCAGGCCACTATAATTATGACAAATTTAGCTACTTAAAGTTATTTCCTAAAAGAAAACTGAAATAACGAATTTGACAAAAATACCACTCGGTAACATATTGCTAGTAAAAATGTTAAAAAATTATGTAGATTAATGTTACAATGTCAAGAATTATGTGATGTACAACAATTCACCATTTATAGCCTCAACTTGAAGAACCATGAATTATAATTTAATCATTGTTGAATCAAAATTAAAAACATTTATCGGGTGAAAACTTTTGATTTGCTTTATTTTGTGGTTATTTTTAGTAAATCTTCCCAAGTGGTTAATTTATCTCGGGGTTTTGATTTTAAATTCCCGAGTCGTTTTTCTTCAGAATCTATTTTTTCCCAATCATTGAATGTAACAACTTGGACATTTCTGCTTTGGAGTAATTGAAGCAGTCCCTCTTTGCCTGGTTTTGTTAATGCAGATGTTAGCTGTCTTTTGTCTATGTCTTCAGAGATGCTTGCCACCTGTCATTTCTTTAACTAATTAATCCACATAATTATAGCTAACAAAATTAATTCATGCTTACAGTTTCTTCTGCATCATAAAGATTTGTAGCAACAATTCCAGTTGGTCCTCTTTTTAACCACCCACAAACATACAACCCGTCTTCATGCTGACTAATATCAGAACAAGATACAACACGCCCTTTAATATTCGGGACCACACCTACAAATTAATTCATGGAATAATTATTAAACCAAATATGGTATTAAAACAAGAATATGATTAATATGGTATTAATGTATTGTACCTTTAGAATGGTCAAATGGTAAACCATCAACTGGTACTGATTTGTAGCCTATGCTCTTCAATACCAATCTGTAAAAACCAAATTTAATTTCTAACAAATCCCATAAATATGGTGCTCATTTTATTTTATCTTTGTTAGACTTGGAGCAATCAGCTTCTAATTTATTTTAATTTCAAAGTAAGTATGCACAAATAATATAAATTGCAACCATTTTTTAAGAAGAAATTATATTGAAAATTACCCGCATTTCAGATCCTCATACTGCCCTGTACCCACTGCAATCTGATTTCCAGAGCCACCACTTTCTACAAATATATATAAATATAGATATAACTTTTCACTAAAAATTTGATATTGTACATAAGTGAACAGGCCGACCCATTTGAGATTCAACACAACCCAAACCGACCCGTTCATAAGTGAACGGGCTGAAATTGCCACCTCAAAGAACATTGGATGTGTAGAATCACATTTTCATCAAGTTAGTTATAATTTTTAACTAATTTTTTTACCTTTAAGTGTTGTTTTCTCAAAATTCACACCAGCAACATGTCCAATTTTGTCATTCGATTCTAGAAACTTCTCGGGTTTCCGGAAGAAGGTGAAATGAAGTTCTCGTTGACCTTGACTTGGATGTGGGGCCCGTGATGAAGATGCCTTGGATAACAAGTCAAAGACCCTCCTTCGTATACGGTTGTTCTTCATTTCTTCCTTTTCATAACGACAAAATAAACAGCCTCAGTTGTTGATTAAAAATATATTATAAAAAAGTTATAAAGTAAAACAGACTATAAATGGAATTACTGAGGTGATTTTTAGTTTTGTACACTATCTCTTTTACTTATGCATCACTATATTAAATAGTTTTTGACCATTCTACGCTTCACCAATTAAACTATTTTTTTATTGTTACAAATTGGGGAGGGTAAAATAGTCAAAACTATTAATTTAATGGTTTTGTCTACCCAAAATAAAAACAAAGAAAATAATCTGACCTCGTCTGCAGAAGTTGTTAGGAGATCGACTTCCTTGATGTTAATGTATAAATCTTTAATAGCTGCAATGAGAGATCCAAAGTCAGGATTAATTCAGCATTAATGTAATAATAATAATATTAGAAAAACAATACAAAGTAGAAAATGTTGCCTATTAATATAACATAATAGAGGTGGCAATTTCAACCAATTTACTTATAAATGGGTTGATTCAGGGTATATTATGTATCTCAAATGGGTAAATTATGGCTTAAAGGAAAACGGGTCAAACGGGTTGAAAATTGTTCAAAGAGTAACTTTCATTCAAAAAAACATTTTGTTGCATAAATTAAGTTACTTTTGAAATAATACGAGCTATAAAAATTACCAAGAATTTCTCGTAGTTCTTTTGCAGTACAAGCTGCTTGCGCGGGCCCACGTCTCCCAACAAGATAAACCCTCCTGAAAACGCACATCAGATTAAAATGCAGAAACTAATTTATTTATTTATTTATTATTTTTGCATAAGTAGGTATTTGTAACCTTATGGAGCTCTCCCTAAGAGCAGCCAATGCATGGGTGGCAATATCAGTTACAGCCAATTCGGAAGGTGGTTTTAAAAGAATCCGTGCAACATCAAGAGCCACATTACCCTAACAAATGCAAAATCCTTTCATTTCATAATTATCATTTTCTTCAAAATAAGTAATTTAGTTTAACAAATTAAATTAAAAATAAAACAAAATTTTGAGTCTACCTGGCCCAATACAATGGCAGTATCTGTGTTTCTTAAATCAGGTGTTAGGTTGCTGAAATCTGGGTGCCCGTTATACCACCAAACAAATTCTCTAGCAGAGTGTACACCTTTTAATTCCTGTAATCAGATAATGCAATAATAGTAAATATTAAAAAAATAATGATTTTTGCTGAATCGATGACCTGGCGACAACCAGAATATAACATACTTCTCCTGGTATACCAACAACTCTATCACTTTCAGCACCATAAGCAAGCACAACCTGATCAATCGATATATGATTACACAATAATACATATAATGTAAATATATCTTCATAATTTTAAATTGTTGTCAATAGACCTAATACTCACGCTCAAATCCAGAAGTGTGTACTAATATGAAGTTATGAACATTGATTTAGTAGCATATTGGCATAAATTTACGTGGTATTCACATGTGCACACAATGTTTTTGAATGTATATAATGATATTCACATGTGAATATAACATATAGGTACATGCAAATAGGACGTTTGAACGTGTTGATTATCAGTATTCACATGTGAATAACAACTTATACAAATATTAAAACGAAAATCAACGATATTCAGGTCAAATTAAAGAGAATAAAATGCTCGTTGATCTGGTACAACTTGAAAAAATATAATATCTTAATAAATATTTTAGTTCATAAAATTTGAGGGTGATACATTATTAATTTTTTGGAAAAGGAAAAGATTATTTCTTATTATTGGATTGTCTAGCCTGTGATATGTAGTTTTTAAAAGGAAATCCTAATGCTTACTTGACCGTTTCTTACTTTCAAAATTACAATTACGCCCCTATATATGTGTGTGTGTGTGTGTTTTACTTACCACATGATAGATTTGGCGGAGCTCAGATAAAGAAACAGAGGATCCAAGTGACACATTCCCGAAGAATGAGCAGCGCTCATTTTGTGCAACCCGAGAAAATTGGTTGATAACAATCTGTTGCAAGTTTTCTGGTCAACTACATCAATTAAGCTTTTTTCAGAAAGAAAAAAAAATGATAAATAACTAGATCAATTGAGGTTTTTTCAGAAGAAAAAAGAAATAACAACTACAGAACGCGGTGGTAAAAATGTTAATATCAGTCATTCTTGACCTATTTTAAATTTTATTCAGTCTTTTCTGTGTATCCCGTCTTTCTTGATTACTAACTTATGGGATAATATATAAGAAAACCACCCAACTATTCAAAAAAATTCATTAAAGCCACCCTATGATATTAAAAAGCTTCAAATTCCAACAAAAGAACTTGTCGCGAAATTGTAAAATGACAAAAATGCCCATAACCTTAAAGCTTTGTCACATATAGAGTTGTAAATATTACAACAATGCCCGTAAAGTAACTCTGATATTTGTTGTCAATCCGTCTACACTCTAAAGTGGATCATTTTGAGAAATTTAAGGGCATTTTTATCTTTTTACAACTCTAAACATGACAAAACTTTACAGTTAGGAGTGTTCTGTCATTTTACATACTTCCAGTACGTCTGGTTGTCAGAATTAGTACAAACGAAACCAAACTGATACGTTGGTGGCCTTAATAAATAACTGTGTGGCCTATGCATTATTAATTTATTTATCAAGACCATAAAATTGATAATAAATGTTGTAAATATTGCAATGCATACCTTTGTTTCAGGGTGATCAGGTGCTACCCCAGAACGGACCAAACCAAATGGTGTTGGCAGTCGATCAATGATATCAACTTCTGCTCCTTCATGTGCTTTCAGCATCTATTTATTTAATAATATATAATTAATTCCCAAGTTAATAATCATTGTAGAGAGAACAACAACTGAACTCCCTTTAATGTTTGAAAGTAGAACCTTGTAATACTAATGTAATTTTCAACTTCTCCTTGAAAAGAATAATTACTTGATCAACTAATTAACTCCTCAAAGTGAAATATCTAATTCAAATTCTAAACGTTCTACCTTAGTTTATACTTCTTCAATAATCAATTGTAACAAGATATCATCAATTTCACCTCATGTGTCCATTTCTTCACATATACCTCACAGAAACACACAATATGTATGTGTGTGTATACACAGAGAGAGAGAGAGAGAGAGAGAGTAAAACCTTCTCGGCGGTGTAAAAACCAGCTGGACCGCTGCCGACAACACAAACACGCAATGATTGAGCGGTAGCGGATGAAAACTTTCTGGAAATCATTGCTCTGAAAATGGCCATTGATGATCGGAGATGGAGAATGCTAATTAAAAAATTAGGGTTTTAGAAGTAGAAGCAGGAAGAAGGTCAAACCGCCATTAAAATTAGTTTTCGACGTTACCGTTAGTTCATGAGAGAGAATTTGGGCCTTAAACTAAAGGCCCAATTATTTTAAGAAAATATATAGGTGACATTTGATCATAGACCTTTTGACTAATAATGTCCAACTTCTACTCTTAAAAACATACCACGCACAATACATTTTTTCCGGAAAAACAAATTAAAACGAATATAACTAAAGAAATTAGTGAAGTCAATACTTGAGTTTGAAGGTCGACATACCGTTCTTGGCAACATATAATCTTCAACGCTCAACAACATGATATGATACATATTATAATCAGGTAATGTGGCGGTAGTAGGCTGGTAGCGAAAAGAAAATTTTGCTTTTAATCAACATTTCGTATTCAACACTTAAATTTGAAGGGTGAATACCATTCTTGGCAACATATGACCTTCAACAGCCAACATAATATGATACATATTAAAGTCAACCATACATTTTTTGGTTTAATAGTGTGACCTTTGAGCTCTAAGCAGTATGAAATATATAACGTTAAATGCTAGGTGACTAAGAGTACACCAAACTATATGTTACCTTACAACCATGCAAAGTTACAATTTTGCTTTGTAATACAAACCTACTTTCCGAGAACATTCTTTGAGAAAACCTTGCAAAAATAAATTTTATATCTCAATACATACAACAAAAGTATAAAACCGTTCTACACATCTCATCTCCAAGATTGTTCGTAACAGTTGGTCGCTCGCACAAATTTTCATTCGGTTTGATCGTGCAGGCGATCGATAGTAGTCCCTTATATATTATACATGGTTAGTTAGTGGTATATGTATTAATAAAATTAATTTAAAAGATCTAATGGTGGGTTTGTTCACCACTACAGGAGTTTGATCTGAAAAGAGAAATTATTTGTTCGGTTTGATCGTGCAGGCGACCGATAGTAGTCCCTTGTATATTATGCATGATTAGTAGTATATGTATTAATAAAATTTGTTTAAAGATCTGATAGTGGGTTTGTTCACCACCACGGGAGTTTGATTTGAAAAGAGAAATATGAGGTATGATAAAAAATTACAAACAAACTAATTAACAAAAGGAGAGTGTGTAAATGACCCGCGCGGATATATTAATTCCAAAATGTTCTAATGTTTTAAGAATTTCTACTATCATTTTTTGTAATATTAAAATCGCGACTATATATTTACTAAACAAAATTGGAAGTATATAATAAAAAAATGTCAAATAGATATATTTAGAGTATGAATATGGCAAAAAGACACGTTTACATGTAGTTTGTCACAATCGCTAAATTGGTAATTATATGCAGTTCTCAAGTGTTGAATATTGATCATATTAATTTACTCCTATGAGTTTAACCACTTTTGACTCCTTATACTGAAGTTGTTCCAGTATGCAGAATGGTGGAGCTGCTAAATATGAAGACGATTACATGTTGCACAGAACAGATTACATAAAATTATTTTAAAAAGTTTGGTAAAAATACGTTAATAGGTTGCCACAGAGATATTGGGTGTTTCCTAACTGAAAAGCACCAGCTGCCTTATTCTACCAAATCCTTTGAATGCAGATATCTTCAATATGCAGTACAATACGGATATGCAAAAATCAGTTTTCCATACACTACATATCGTAACGTGTCTATGTGCCGAATCGTTTATTTCCTATTTTACTTTAGTTAGACGACATCTTTTTAGACAAGAAAAATGGGTTAATATCACTAACTCAAAGTTCAGTCGGGTATTCAGTATACATATTCTCAAAATGTTTGTTCAGATAGTATCAAAAGCCAGAAAACATTGAGTGCCTAAATCATTTTCTATGGTTCTAACAGCCAAATCTTCACAATATCCATCGTAATAAAGGAATACTTGTTCTATTTAGTCTTTTCAAAGGTTTTGACGCACCTTAAATTGGAGAAAGTGAAGCTGGTATGATTCCGTTAATCGAACAAGATGTCAATTATCATGAGTTCGTTATGCATGAAATATTACCCGTTTTATTCAAATGGGCCGGGTATTTCTTTGCAATCGGTGGCAACACATAAAGCTTTCCATATGGGTGCCAGCATTTTCAATGGTGGACGGAATTTCTGACAAACAAAATGTACGTTCAAACACCATAACAAACCAGAACGCTAAAGTTAAAATTATGAATAATGATTAATGATGAATTTAATTGGGGAAAAAAACTTTAATATATTCAGTTATAGAGTATAGCACCACAAAAGGAACATTTTGAAAAATTCAGTACCTTTTTATGTAGTTTACCCATAAATTAAACGAATTAGGAGGTTGTGTGCATTAAAAAAAGACTTTAGGCAACTTTGAACTCATTTGACCTGCTAAAACTTCTGTTTAGGCCCACCTAACCCATTTCATAAAAAAAATCAACCCATTTATTAGTAAACGGGTCACTTTCCAAAAAGTACCTTAAAAACTAAGGTAAGCTCATCTTCATCTCGAACCAAAAGAGACAGACACCAGCAACAAGTAACTGGAGTAACACATTCATTCAGCACTGGTTTAAGAATCTTACTTACATGAATAAAAGACCGTTTTATCCTTCCACTATAAAACAAATGTGGAAAATAAAAACAAAATGCATTAGAAAATTGTATGGTATATAAATGAAAGAAAAGGACGCATTGTATATGGTGTTTAATGATTTAATGATCTTCGTTTCATTCTTCTTCTGCAATTAGCAGAGGTGGCAAAATGGGCGGGGCGGGTAGTTTGGGTATTGGGTCAGGCCGGGCAGCCCCAAAACACTTCTTGACCAAAAGAATTGATTTTTATTAACTAGTGTTTAAAATATGATTTACCAATATTATACTTCTTCAGTAATAATCAAACTTTTTTGAAAATATATTTATTAATAATAATTGAACTTTTTGGATATAATCATTTAGGAGGGTTTATGCATTAATATACATTGTATGTGACTTCAGAAACATCGAATTCTATTTGATATATATACATAGTTATGGAAAACAACACAGTTGTCAACAGGCTTTTTTGAGGGACAAAACAGTAAATTTAGGTTAGTCATGGATACTTCTTATTTTCGTGTGTTCTGAAAGAATTTACAAATATTGGGCTAATTGCAGTACCTTCCATAATGAGTTTCAAGTTGGACTCCAAATGCAGGCATAATGATAACAGATTCTGAAACAAACAAATCAGAAAGTAGATGTGATTAAAACCACAAATGCATTCTAAGTTTTAACAGTTAATATATGTCGAATATAACAAAAAGTAAAGCATAGCAAAGTTAAAAGTTGTGCGTACATCATTAGCACCCGTATCATGCCTAATTGAAATCAATATAATAAACGGGTCAGGGCTGGGTCTAAACGGATTCGGATCATAAACGGGTTGACTTATGGGTCATCTTACTCATGTTCAGGTTGGGTTGCCGATAAATGGGTTGACCACATAAGATTCTTACCTTTCACAATGGGTCTCCATATAAGCAATTTGACAACAAGTACGCCAAAATATAGACTCCATATAACAATAGTGACTGGTTTTCCCTGTATAAGCAGAAAAGCTTGTTAGATGTTATTCGAGCAAAATACTAATTATATGTATCCAAGATTACAATTATAAACCCTAAATATATCTAATTTCATAAATACATATACCACACAATGTTCAACAGATATGATTCTCTTAAGTCTTAAGAGAAAACAACTAAGCTAAATTAAGGACATCACCTAGACATAAAGGATCATTTTACATTTATATTTGGCACTAATCAATCACAAACCATGTGTCTAATTTTCATTAACACATATACAACACAACATTGAACCAATATGACTCTATTGAAGGAAAAATCAACAAGCTAGACAAGAAAATAAAAATTCAGATGAACTTATGCACATATATCAAACGGTATTCAACAAATTATAATAACTGAAATTGACAGGAAACATAGCAAATCCATGTTTCCAATTTTCATAAACATATATAGCACATGATATTCAACAAATTATTATAGCTGAAATATAATTATACCTCTCCGAAATGAAGAATTGCAGCATATGCTACTATAAGTATCGCAATCAGGTAAATGACAATTGATTTCAAAACATTTTTCCTAGCGACAATATGATGAGCATCGACAGCGTGAGGCGGAAGAAATTTATAAGCATCATGTTCGTATGTAAACCTTGAATTTGAAATTAACGATGAATCCGCCATTTTAGAACCAAACTAGAGCTCGTTAAACCAATTACGATGTATATGACAGTGAACCAAACTAGAGCTCGGTAAAAATTCGAACACAAAGTTGCAGAGGGATCTGTGCTTAAACATCGAAACGAAGGGGTTTATGTTCGAATTTTTTTCAAAAATAGGCTCGATCGGAGCCCTATTTTCACAAATAGGCTCGAATCTTTATCCCTTTCAAAAATAGGCTTTCATGACTCGTAGAGGCCGGCTTCCACTTGAAACCATGCCTCCCCGAGGCCGGCTTCTTCTAGGCTGATGTGACTAGCGGTTGCCGGTCTCCCCGAGGCCGGCTTCCCCTTTACGGCCTCCCCGAGGCCGGCTTTAAGCATCAACAACTCGCCTATATATTTTGCACACTCCGGCTTAAACAACAACCTCCAAAAAAAAAAAAAAAACATTTTCCCCTTACATCTCAAAAAACAAAAAACATATTTCACAACTAAAAAAAACACATTTCTAATACCATGTGGCGAAGTCAAAAAGTCTTAATCATGGAACTTCGCCTACAGGTTGAGATGTTAGAAGAGAGTATTGACCAAATGAGTCAAGGAGCTCGAGCCCGTGAACTTCAAATTATCATTGACGAAATGCAACGTACAATATGTGAAATGGATAACTTGGCTTATGAAGGGGCATTGGAGGAGGCGGTTGTGGAGCAGCAAACTCAAAACTCGTCAATACGTAATCAACAACCAGAAACAATCGACTTGGTTGAGGAGTATGGTTGGGCCAGGAGTGTGGAGGAATTTTACTTGAACGGGGATAAGCGCGGGAATGAAACATTTTGCTATATTGTATTCTTAGGTCGTACCCAGGTACCTAGGGAGTTTTGGGGTACCCTGTTAGATGAAAATTCCAGCCCTGTTTTGTTCCGTGCGGTACGTAATTTAATTATGTTATTATCCATATTTTTAATCGAATCTCAAATGTTGATGAAGCCGGGGGAGACCGGCAACCGCTAGTCACATCAACTGGTTGATGAAGCCGGCCTCGGGGAGGCATGGTTTCAAGTGGAAGCCGGCCTCTACGAGTCATGAAAGTCTATTTTTGAAAGGGATAAAGATTCGAGCCTATTTGTGAAAATAGGGCTCCGATCGAGCCTATTTTTGAAAAAAATTCTTTATGTTCGATCTGTTGGTTGAGAATTCCTGCGTAGATTATTGCTCAATTTTATTAAGGGAAAAATACATAACTTTGATTGAAATATTTATTTTTGTTTTAATCACTGAACTTTTATAAAATATTATAAAAAGAGTATATTTTGTTATGATCACTAAAGGGTAGTTATATGAAAGTTATAGGAAGTAAATCTATTTTTATTTTGATCGGTAAATGGTAATCAACTTTCATATACGATAAAAAAAATAAGTAACTTGTAACTGAGAATTTTATGGATTATAACACATATTCGTCAGATGAAGATTTGCCAATAATGGATGGAATAACGATGACACTAAATGTTAACTTCTCAAGAGGTTAAAGAGGTCGATCAAATGTCAAAGGCGAAGTGTACAGATTGTTTTGAAAGTTGGTTACTCATTAATGATAAAACAAAACTATATACCCTTATTATAAATCTTTATAAGAGTTGGTTACCCTTCAGTTATCAAAATACAAGTACATATATACCCTCCTAATAAACTTTTATAATAGTTGATTACCTTTTAATGATTAAAATAAAGATAAATACACTAAAATGAATTTTCATCTAAAATATGTTACCTTTTTATGCATTTTCCTCTCTTTATTAAAAGAAAAGAGGAGATAAGAGAAAAATAAGAAAATCTTAAAAAAATTATTTTCATATTTGGGATGAAATTTTGAAAAGAAAATTATATAAATTTTATTTCCAAAATTCTTCTCTTCTTTCGATAAAAATATCTGAAACACAATCTATTTTTTATTTCTCTCAATTTCCTTTCTCTTCTTTCCAAAATTATGATTCTAGAACACATTATAAACAAAGTTAAAGGATAAAAAATAAATATAAACTAAGTTTATTTAGGGCACGTTTGGGAAAGTTAAGCTTAAATAGGGGTTGTTTTCTTTCTATGGTTCCGGACTCGAAATGGTTGGGGAAGTAAAGGAAAAATACATTGAAGAATTTTGGAGGCTTTGTGTAATGTTCAGTAGATCACGCTACTAAGCCTACTATGATGTGCAGTTTTTGGTTCCTTATTTGTATACTCATATTTCTGTGTTGTTTTATGTTTGTTCCTTGAAATATTTAGGCGTGGTCTGTATTTTAGATTGAACTCTTATATTTTAGTATCAATGATGTGCTCTTAGGGATTTTTTCTATTGGTTTGCAAGCTATAAAAAAGAAAATTATTGAGGCAATTTGTTTCTTTACTGTTGATGATTTAAAAATATAAGAATGACCATATGTTCAACAATTAGGTGAGTTTGGTAAGGATAAATTACAAAGAAATGAAACAGAGCAAAAAGTTGAAATGGCTGAGAAAATATAATGGATACCACTATTTGGCAACATCAGATAATTGACATGAAGAATTAGTAGTGAAATCAATTTTCAGTAATCCATCTTCATTAAAACAACTCCCATTTTTTTAAATTACTAAAACATATAATTCAAAATCAAAGGAGCATAAGGGATAGCATGTGGCTGCCACGTGATCTATTTCTCCATGTAAATGTCATTTTCCAACAAAAAGTAGAGAAATGGGCTGATATGTAAACTAACGAGTGTCGGCACTACCTTGCGAGTATATTTGCTTATCACAATTGCATAATACAATTACATATGTTCATGTCTGAAAAATTAAAACATTTGCAAGATAAGTTTTTTAAAACCTATTGTTATAACATTATCAAAATAAATATTTTTGTTTGTGTCATGAAAATACAAATTTAAAGAGATTTTTATACATGACATAAAATAGATATAAATATATATATATATATATATAAATATATATATATATATATATATATATATATATATATATATATATATAATTATCGGTAATTGAAGAAAAAAACTCAATAACAGTCACCAAAAAAGATTGAACACTACACCTTGGGAATGAAGTTTGTTCTACATGAATAAATATACTATATATCAACTTTGATTCCCATTTTATCAACAAATCAATCAATAATCTAAGAGTGAACAATAAGTTTATACTTCGTACTATTTAATGTATAAAAAATGTACTATATGTGTAATTTATCTGAAAATTCAAAATCTCCGTGCTCCTATTACTCCTTGGTACCAAACAACAGAGATAAATTTTTTTTCATTTCTTTAGCTTCATGTCTCCTTACCAAACATATCCTTAAGAGATGAGGAGTAATGTTATTATCAATTTAATAAATAAGTTTTTTTAGTTGGATTTGTAATCATTACAATAAGTTTAAAATTAGTTGGACGGGTTAGTTATTAAACTCTATTTCTTGAATGTACATATTTTAGCATTTTGCTTTTCTTAATCGTATAAAAGCTGAATTTAAAAAATTAAAAATTATAAAAAAAACAAACTAAAATTATCTCTAACATCGACGACAACGTGGCCAAATTTTGTGGGGGGTTGCTGACCATGTTTGTAAAATATTGGATTTTGACCATTTTGAGATACATGGAGGATTATTAAGAGCATTTAGGTTCAAGACTTATTGTTGATAAATAGGTGGAAGGTTTGAGGAAATGCATAATATTCTTTATAGATATCACTGTATAATCTCAAAACATTAATTTACTAATTAGCGGTTAAAAAAAGATAATACCAATCAAACGCGTTTATTAAATTAAAATCCACCAATTTTTTTACCAACCAATCACATAAAATAGCAGCTGAAAATTAATAGTGTATCCCTAAAATATCGCACCATCTGATCAATGGACAAACGGTACCCTAAGGGCCAAAATGAGAAATGATATTTTCCTATTGTTTTTGTTTTATTTATATTGTAATTCAGCATATAATAACACGTATAATTAACTAATAAGTTTTGATAATAATAGCCCTTTGAGCTGTCAATAAGTGCATAAAAAATTGTACATTTTTCTATGGAGGGAGTTTTTTCTAAAATGCAGGAGTCGATTACAATGAATTTACAAATTTGTTATGCATGTCTTTTGACAGCCCTTAACAACTGTCATTATCAAAACCCTTAACTAATTATCTTTTATTATATAACTCGTTGACTTTAACATTTATCTTAATTAAACAAGTATAAATATAAATATGCACAAATTATAGAAAATATCATTTCGCGGCAAAAATACACGTATTATTAGTCAAAAAGATAATTAAGTAACATCTATTGTAACGCCTAATAATGTCAAACGATATTTATTAAAAGAAAAATGATAATAATATTTTTAAGGACTGTCAATAATAAGCCAAGACATGCATCAAAATTTGTACAATAAATAATAATTGACCCTTGCATTTTAATAATGATACCAAACTAATAAAAGTATAAATGTATTATGCGTACAACTACCCCTTAAATACATCTTTAAGAGTTATCATTAACAATTTTTTATTTTTTTTGAAACGACAAATCTAATCTACTCCTAATTACCACCTATGTCCACGACGGGACTCGAACTCCAGACCTCAAGGTTGAGAGACGGACACCATACCGCTAGGCCAAAGACCCTTTCGTTATCATTAACAAAATCCTTATTAAAATAATTGGAATTTAGTCATTAAAATAATTTTGACTAAATTGGAATTATTTTAATTTGGAATTATACAAAATCCTTATTAAAATAATTCCAATTTAGTCAAAATATTAAATAGCATTAAAGTCCATTAATTATCATTCGAACTTACAGCAATCGGATGATTCGGATCCCAAAACATTTGTTTGATATTTTAACCAAGTCCCTGATCCATAACATTATAAATACTCACCCACACCATAAACTACACACAGCAAACACTTCACAGTCGCCTAAAAAACGCATCATCATCAAAATCATTACCGGAAAAAATGGCTCCGATCGCTGTTGGTGATTCAATTCCTGATGGTACTGTTGCTTACCATGACGAACAAGATCAGATTCAGACTGCCTCGATTCATTCTCTCGCGTCCGGTAAGAAAGTCGTCATTTTCGGCGTTCCCGGCGCTTTCACCCCCGCTTGCAGGTATAACGTTTAATTATCCGGCTATTTTCCGCTGTCATATACGAAAATATTGCGTAATCATGATATTGTTTCGTTTGATTTTGATCATGCCGGTAACATTTGTGTATTGATTTGGTATACTAGATGGAATTTGGGCGTTAGTTTTAAAAATCCTTTTGTTTCAGTAACTCGTTATTAAATTTTTGGTTATCTTCCAGAGTAATATGTGAAAACTTCATGAATACGTTCTAATATTCGTTCAGATTTGATCATTACGCTAAAATGTGCGCATTTTAAATGCCTTGGTTATCGTATTAATTTGATTGGAAAATTGTCCAAAAGGGGGTAATCAATCAGCTTTTTTGCAATAAACAAAAAAAAACCATTATTTAACATGGTGGTGCAGTGCTACATGATCTATTACTATTACTGCATTTAATTTTTTTGATGGAAAATTTCCATTAGAGGTAACAAATGGTAAAAAAAATTGAATATTTTGTAATGTTTTTTTTCTTTAAATTTAGGTATATTGATTGATTGCTAATGACATTTTATGCCATTGGTATTTAACATTTTTGTCTTTATTAAATTGTTATGGGACAGCATGAAGCATGTACCAAGTTTCATTGAAAACGCTGAAGCGCTGAAATCAAAGGGTGTGGAGGAAATTCTGTTAGTCAGTGGTCTGTTTTTTAATCTTAGTTTACTTTTATCAATAAAATTTCTTGCTTATAATTCATGTATATTTGTTAAATAAAATAAATTTCTTTTTTATGGGTATGCAGTTAATGATGTGTTTGTAATGAAAGCGTGGAAGAAATCATACCCTGAAACGAATAATGTGAAGTTTCTTTCTGATGGATCTGCTGCATACATCAAAGCACTGGGGATGGAGCTTGATCTTTCTGACAAGGGGCTCGGTTTTCGTTCAAGGCGGTTTGCAATGTTGGTTGATAATCTTAAAGTTGTTGTATCTAACGTTGAAGAAGGTGGTGAATTTACTATTTCTGGTGCTGATGAGATCCTCAAGGCATTGTAAATGATTATGTCATTATCAATGTTTGAGTATCTTTGGCTGTTATTAAAATTATGTAATGTGTGGTTTTATGCTCATGAATTATGATGAATAAAATATGTCATTTCTCTTTATGTTTTGTTTACATCTATGAGAATGAGTATGGGTCACAATGGGTAATTTTTTGGATGGTTTGTTGTGCTGACTTTAGATTTTGAATATTTTGTAGATAATTAGTATATGTTAAATATTAGAATAATATGGTATTAAAATAAGGTTTTTCTAATATATGTTACGGATATGTGTTCAAATTAATTGTGTTTAACATCAAAGCAATTATTCATTACGGATTTGTTAACTTATTATTGGATTATGTGTATAACACAAATATGTGTTCAAAGCAATCGTGTTTAGGATGAAGAATAGATTATGATTTCAGGGATATATATAGAGATATGTGTTCTCCAGAATATAATGAAGCCTTAGATGTTGTAAACTAACAATCAAAATATTATGATTTCAAGGAGTATAAATTTTTCACGGATTAAAGGTTTTACTTAATGATTGAAACTAGACAGAAACATAGATGAAAAAATGAAAAATACATTAACCCTTAGATGTTATTCATATATGTGTTTGCATGTTATCCGGTTTAAAGTATTGATCGTCTGGTTCGATTCTAAATCCAGATTTAAAAAAAATTGAATCAAATATAAGGCACGTTTACACGAATTTTAGTTTTGGCCCACGAGGGGACCCTTGACCCCATTAGGGGGCACAACTTCTTTATCTTTTATTCTTCACCTCCTAACCTGTTTCAACTTAACATACCTAATTACACTAAAATGTCTAACAATCATTACAAGTGCAGCTAACGTTATTTGACCAACAAAATAATACTGCATGACAAAAACTAATCGGTTAATTTATTAACTTACTTAGTCCTTTCTCCAAAACAAAGTTAGTCAAATACAAAAAAACAGCCTGAGCCTCGAGCCTAAACAACACAAACAATCTTGCAGAACTACTACTTCGGGAGCCTCGAGCCATTTAGACATGGTTGTTCTGAAAAATATCGCAAACATCACAAGATGATATTAAAACAATTTTTAAACCTAGATCCTACCTTCAAAACATTATCAAGTGATGAGCATTCAAATGTACCAAAATATATAACAAAAGACTAGATATATCTACAATATAGAGAAATCAAAGTTTATTTATTTATTATATTTCAAGGTGAACATACCGATAGAACCAAACGTGTCATAGTTAACTCTAAAATAAATAAATAAATAAATAATCATTTTTTATTATTTGGTTAAAAACAAAATAGAGCGGACAAAAATAGATCCGAAAACGATACGCATGCATGGAGTGTATCGTATTCTAAAGTAGATTCACTACGTCCAATAATTTTCGATATCTTAAACACTTGTATTTTTTGTATGTTTTTCTTTTTCATATTATATTCAAATAATTTATGTTTTTTAAACAAATGCAAGACGTTTTATATAATTATATTACATGTAAGTTATAAAGATTAAACAACAAGATATTTAGTTATCCATTAAACAGCCAAATTTCACTAAGTAATGGCAATTCAAGGGGAAATGAATGGACTAAAAAAATCATGTTATTTAGCATGTTAGGGTTATTAGAGAAAAAAAATGCATGTCACCATATTTTTCAAAGGTTGTAAAAAGCGTAAGGTGCGGCGTGACGGCACCATCAAGGTTCAAGTCATGGTGAGTCATGACGTTTTTCAAAGCGTGACTTAAAGCGGTAATTTTACGCAAAATCTTACGCCGTCGTCATGGTCGATGTCGTAAGAAGGTGATCGTGCCTTGACGAGCCTTTTTGAACCCTAACTATTTTTAGATAAGTGATGGAATACAATATAATGTTCGATTTGAATAGTTGTTGATTTTACGATTATAAGTTCATTTCATACCGAACGACGAAATAGAGTTCTATACATTCTCATTGCAAGTAAAGGTTCATTTGAATGTTTCTAAGAGGGATAGGTAGTTAGGTATCATGGCTCAAATCACGTACTTTGCCAAATCAGGCCGCATCAATGTTCACATTCACACCTTAAATACATCTTCACTCGTAATTCAACTCAAAATATCACTTTTGAGACCCACTTAAAATATCTTACTCAAAAAATACATAAGAAAAAACACTCAAAAAACCATCTCTCTCACGCCACTGAAGTGGCTTGGCCACTCATTGTGGTGGCGGGTGAGTTGAAAGGGTGCCATGTAGGTGGCGTTGTGACCATTCCGTATCTTCTAAATATATGATCATAAAACATTTTTGCATACGAACTATCTAAATTTGCATATACACGTATATATTTTATGTTCAACCTTATCCAACATAACTTAAGGGTAATATGTTCCGGTTTCAGGATGGAATAACTCAAACAAGTTATTTAATCACAGATCTACTAACAAAGAGAAGTTACAGCGGACTAACACTATTGTTATTTGATTAAGAACAATGTAAACTGTAATCGAATACGAAATATTAAGAACACAGTTTATCACAAAAAACTTCAATATATATTAACGATGAATCAATACACACGTACGTTTACAATTCGTAAGGAACTATTTATAATAGTCCTTGAAGCCTAAAACTTTAACCTAGTTATTCTAGAAAACGATTACAATTGAATTACAAAAAGATATGCATTCTAAACTAACTTAACGAAAATATCGAACACGATCTGCACCAAATATAGACATCAGTAGCAAATAAGATCGTCAGTAGTATTTCCATCGTCAGTAGTATTCTTGCTTTTATGTCCCATCAGTACTAACTTGATTAAGTCTTCATCAGTACTAACTGCAGCCTCAGTAGTAGAATGCTTATATCTCAACAATCTCCCCCTAAACTTAATAATTCACTTTGAATTAATCAAGTTTCTTTTCTTCTTCTTCATTCTTTCTTTTCTCTTCTAACAACTTAGCTCTTCTTTGATCACCTTCTAAAGTCTGTTTGTTTTGTTGTTCCCTCTGTGCAATGATATATTTACTATTTCTTCTCACAAAGTAATTATACTTTTCTTGAAACATTGCAAGGTCATGTGGTCTCATAAATGAACATGTGGTGATCTGATACATGGTTTCTTCTGAGTGTGGATATTCTTTTTCATATAAGCATAGTTCACACTTTTTACATGTTCTTTCAAAGAAGTACATATTGACTGTTGGTAGCACATTCCAAGCATATACATTTTCTGTGCTAGTGAAGTTCTCAGGGTAATTGTCTGGATAGAAAGCAACATCAATCATTTGAGTTAAATATCCAGCTCCTGAGTTTCTCCATGACTTCTTTGTCATCCTTGGTTTACCAATAATTAGAACTTTTATAATGTCACTTCTGGTACAGGACATAACCATTGGTTTCCAAGCATTAAATCTCTGAGTTGTTTTGTCTTCTCTTATTACTTCAATAACATCATTAACAACTCTCCAATTGATAATTGGATTATCTAGTAGAGGAGCAATAGGAAGATCAAGTATTTGTATATGTTGTTCTGTTTGTTTTGCTTTCTTCATAGCCTCTTGTTCTGTTTGAAGAGCTTTTCTTTTCGTTTTATTAACTGAAGGTCTTGATGATTCACCAGAGATTGGTTTTCTTGTAATTACTTCTGTGGGATCAATTTCTATTAAGTTTGTTGATTTTTCTTCTTCAACCTCTTTGATCTCTGGTTCTACAAATTCTTCAGCTTTATTCTACCAAAAGATTTTGCATTGTGACCTCTTGATTTTAAATATGAAATCATATCTTCTTTCTTTTCAGCAAACTGTTCAGGCATATCTTCCTTCATACGTTTGCATTCTTTCACTTGTGCTTCAAGGAAATCTATGCTTTCCTTTTCAATTTGTTTTATTTTGTTTAGTTCCTCATGTTGATCTCCTTCTAAGAACTCTTCAATATCTTGAAGTGCTGTATTTTTAAATTTCTCTTCTTCAGCTATTCTTTTGTCTTCAAGAGCTTGAGTCTTAGCAACCTTTCTTAGATACCTCATTTTTTTCACCTTTCACTTATCTTGCTTAGCAGGTCTAACACAATTTATTTTATTCATCATAACATGACCTAATGCTCTGTGTGGGTAGTCATCATCAAATTTTTCTTTACCTTTACCAACACACTTAGATAGTGGAGTATATTTCATATCAACAACCGGGGTAATCACAATTGATTGAGAAAATAAATGATAATTTCCCTCAGTTAATATTTTGGGGTGAGGAGGTAGTGCACATTTATCTACATCATCCCAATTCACATTATCATCAATGTCAGGTATGATAAGTGGCTTAAGTTCTAGAGTTGGAGGCCTTGGGATGATCACGGCTGGTTCAAGTACTTCTGGTATTTCTTCTTCATCTTCAGTAGTAACCAAGGTAGTTACTACTGGTGTTGTTTCTGTTGTATATACCACCAATTGTTGTGAGGAGTCTACTACTGGTGAGGTTGTTGTTGTAGTTACTACTGCTAGGGCATCAGTAGTAGAAATGATCGTTTCTGTTGTTAGAGCATTTACTACTGGTGTTGTGTCTTCTTCAATGGGATCAGTAGTAACAACCTCTTGATCCTTAGCATTAGTAATATCCATAAGATCAGTAGTTTCTATTACCTCAGTAGTAACTGGAGAATGTACTTGTTCTGCTGTTGGGGATTGATTTGCAGACACAAAGACATCTTCATCCATACTCCTTACTCCTCTGTACAGGTCTTCACCAAAACTTTGACCTGTTTCACCATGAGCTTCTTTTAGATTTAGGAGGGAGGCTGCTGCTGCTGCAATTGAATGATCAATCATTCCTTGTAATTGGTCCTTCTCCCCCTTAGTGATCTCAACTTGTTGAGCCTCACTATCTGTAATCTTCTTTTGTAATTTTCTGATAAGAGTAGATTGCCTTTGAAGTCTATAATCAAATATTTTCTGTCTTCTATTCAAAGTATTGATATAATGCTTCATGTAGCTTATGGTTTTTCCTTGATTGTTCAAAAGTTCCAGGCAATTTTGTACAGTGGTTTTAAGGTTTTCCTTCCTATCCGTCAATTTTGTTGGTTTAATACTGCCCTCAGCCCCTTTGGGTGGATCATTGGGCTCATTTGGTACATTTTTTAGGTTTTCCATCCTATCCGTCAAATCAAGTTGTTGCAAACTACCCTCATCACTGCTTGGTGATGAAATGGGTTGTGTAGATACTCTCTTCTTCCTAGAAGAAGCAGAAGTACCTCCCCTTTTGGTTTCTTGGCACCGGGGTCCTTTAAGTGCTGCCTCAAAGGATGAGTCATCACTTAAAGTTGCCGAGGTCTGGGTCCTAATTATGTTCTCACTAGCCTGTGCACCCGCCTTTGGGGCATCAGTAGTGAAAGCCATTTCCTCATGCCCTCTCTCCTCCTTGGAGGACAACTCTTGGAGTCTGAGGTCTGACTTAATTGGTCCCCTGGTGTCCTTTAAGGAAGATTTATTCCTTTTGTAAGTTTTAGAGATTTGTTTGGCTTTAGGTTGGTCTACCTCAGAGTGAAGAGTAGCACTCTGAGGTTTATTAGCATGTACTTGGGATACAATCAGGACATTTGATTGTTTGGGTAATTGAGTGGACTTTTGGGATTGTGTTTGGGTTGTTTTTTGTGATGGAGTGGGTTGGGGTTCAATGGGGTGGCTTGAACCTTCTCCAATTGGTGGTTGATCATAAATCATATTTGGGAATAATGGAGTTTCTTTACCAGAAAATTTAAACAGTTCCTCATGTTTGAGTACACCTTTTTATTTAATTCGGGTGTAGGAAAAATATTCTTTGTAATTGAAAGATTTTGAATACCTGGTTTGTGCACAAACAAACAACAGCAGATGCTATTGATTTGTTGAACTCATTCCATGTACTCTTTTACAATGTTGAATAGTGTGAACAAGAAATTTTCATTGCGGTGAAAGAAGACCTTTTTGAAAAGTGACTATGTCAAGTCTTCCTTCATAACCCATATTTTTAAGAGTTTCAACAAGATCCTCCTTAGGAAGTGAGAACATACATGTTTCATCATTTAGTTGAAGGTGGTGTCTGATGGACTGCTCTGTTATGATGATTGATTTGTCATCTACAGTTGATTTTATTTTTGAATGACTTGCTTCTTCAATTACTTCAGCATTTTCCCAGAAGTGAACAAGATGTTGTTCATAGGCTTTGGGATTTACAGTAAGTGCAAACTTGATGTAGGAGTTCTTAAAAAACATAACAATTGGTCGAAAATCCTTTGTTCCATCTGGATTCCTTAGAAAGGCACACATATTGTGGAATTCTGAGTATTTGAGATCTGTTTTGACTTCGAGAGATTTTAGAGTTGCCATTGATATTGATTTTGATCTTGAAATTGATATTGTGATCTTTTGAGCGATTTGTAGAATGAATTTCTTTGTTACTGATGCAGGGTTTTGATCGAGATTTGAGAAATTAGGGTTTATTGTAGGGTTTATCGAATCGAGGTGTGGATAATGCTAAACTAATCACATTCAGCTATTTATATTTTACGAATTAACCTGAAAAAGGACCGAAATACCCTTCGAATCATAACCCAACGGCTATTTTCATGGGGGTTAGTATGGTAAAATGTTGACTTTTACACTTAACGGTCAATCAGTAGTAACTAAGTATCAGTAATAGAAACATCAGTAATAGCTGTTGTTTTATACTTAACCTAATTCTAATGAAAAACCCTATCAGTAGTAAATTATAAGGGTAACTTATGATCAGTAATAATGAATAACCAGTAGTAAAACATACTTATAGATATAAATATTGTACAAAAACTTTACATATGATTTTAAAAGTGAAATTAATTTATTAAAATCATTCCAATACTGCTAACCAAAAAACTGAATCTTCCTACATCAAATGCTTTGGTAAAAAGATCGGCTAATTGATTGTTAGTATAAATTTTCTCTACTTTGATTAATTTCTTTTCATTGCAATCCCTTATAAAATAAAATCTTATTTCAATATGTTTGGTTTTTGAATGTTTTACTGGATTGTTCACAATACTAATAGCACTTTGATTATCAATAAAAATGGGAGTTTTAAGGATAGAAATACCAAAGTCTAGGAGTTGATTTTGAATCCATAGGATTTGAGCACAGCAAGCAGATGCAGCTACATACTCTGCTTCAGCAGTTGATGTTGATACATTTGTTTGTTTCTTGCATTGTCATGACACCAATCTTGATCCAAAGAATTGACATCCACTAGTAGTAGATTTTCTATCTTGACATTCACCTCCATAGTCACTATCTGTGTATGTTATGAGTTCAAATGGCGAATCATGTGGATACCACAGACCAAGAGAAGGTTTTCCCTTCAAGTATCTGAAAATTCTTTTGACAGCCTGCAAGTGTAGCTCCTTAGGTCTTGCTTGATACCTGGCACATACACAAACACTATACATAATGTCAGGTCTTGACGCAGTTAAGTACATCAAAGACCCTATCATTGATCTATAAAGATGTTCATCTACATCCTCCCCCTCAACATCAGGATGTAGGTATTTGTGTGTTTCCATTGGTGTGCTTGCACTTTTGCATTCTTTCAATTCAAACTTTTCCAAGATGTCTCTGACATATTTTGATTGATTAATCAAAATACCATATGATCTTTGATTGATTTGGAGTCCAAGAAAGAAGTTCATTGGACCCATTGAGCTCATCTTGAATTTGATCTGCATTAACTCTTCAAACTCTTTGCACAGTTGATCATTTGTTAAACCAAAGATAATATCATCTACATAAATTTGGACCAGTAGTATATCATCTTTGACTTTTCTTGTGAACAGAGTTTTGTCAATAGCACCTCTTTTGAAGTTGTTCTTCAATAAATATGATGATAATGTGTCATACCAGGCTCTTGGTGCCTGATGAAGGCCATATAGAGCTTTGTCTAGTTTGTACACATAGTCATCATGTTCAGGATTTTCAAATCCTGGAGGTTGACATACATATACTTCTTCTTCAATTTTCCCATAAAGGAATGCACTCTTCACATCCATTTAATAGACTTTAATTTTCTTGTATGATGCATATGCCAGAAATATCCTAATTGCTTCAATTCTAGCAACAGGTGTATATACTTCATCATAGTCTATTCCTTCTTCTTGAGTGTATCCTTGGGCTACAAGTCTGGCTTTGTTTTTGATCACTATGCCTCTTTCATCTTTCTTGTTTCTGAAGAACCATCTTGTTCCAATGGGTCTTTTTCCTTTTGGTAGAGGTACAAGAGTCCATACAACTTGTAATTTGAATTGAAGAAGTTCTTCTTGCATTGCTATGATCCAATTTGAGTCTTTCATTGCTTGTTGAATCTTCTTAGGTTCCTCCTGTGATAGAAAGCATTCATACATACATTCATTAGAAATTAAACTTATGTTACACATGTTTGTATTTAATGATGAATTGAATTTGCTTCTTGTCTGCATATTCGAGTTGACATCACTTAGGACTAGGTCCAAAGGATGGTTCTTTTCAGTTCTAGTGCTGGGAACTTTATCAACAAGTAATTGACTATTAAGGTTTGACTCATTGGATTCAGGGATTTGAGCATCTGTCCATGTTTCTTCTTGATTGTCTGGATTTTGTGGAAATTCTTCATTGCTACTGGTATCAGTAGTAACAGGATATTCATTTGACTCAGGTGGTTCATTGTTAGTACTGACATCATTATTGTTTGGTTCAGCATCATTTGTTTGAGTTTCTGAGTTACTACTAGGATCAGTAGTATCTTGATAATTGGAGTTGTTACTGGTGTCAAGATTGCTAGAGTTATCTGAGTTACTGCTGTCCTCAGTATTGGCTGTGGGATTAGTATTAACTAGAATATATTTCATTTTGTCTTGACTACCATTGAATGATGATGATCCTCCTTTTTGACTTTGATTGTTTGAATCTCTTGCGTTAAAATCATAATTAACATCAAAAGATTTGGTTAGATTATCAATATTAAATAACCAATCTCGACCATTTCCCTGTTCATTCATCAGATTTTCGTTAAAGGATACATTTACACTTTCTTCAATGATCCTTAGTCTTTTGTTGTATACTCTGTATGATTTGCTTTGAGTTGAGTATCCTACAAAGATTCCATCATCTGATTTGCAGTCAAACTTACCAATTTGTTCTCTTGTAATTACAATTGTACAAGGACAACCAAATGATTTTAGAAAACTTATTGAGGGTTTTCTTTTATTAAAAAGTTCATAAGGTGTTTTAAAATGAGGCTTAACAATTAATACTCTGTTTTGAACATAACAAGCAGTATTAACAGCTTCAGCCCAAAAGTTATTGGTAATTTTGAATCCGCAAGCATGGATCTGGCTGCTTCAATAATTGTTCTATTTCTTCTTTCAATACACCATTTTGTTGTGGAGTTCTTGGTGAGCTTTATTGCCTGTCAATACCCTTAAGATCACAAAAAATTAATTAGATTAGCATTTTTAAATTCTGTGCCATTATCACATCTGATGGCTTTCACTTTGAGATCTCTTGTATTTTCCAGCTTGACTACTAGATTCTTTATGATCTCACTTGTTTCATCTTTGGTCATAAGAAAGAAAACCCAAGTATATCTGGAAAAATCATCAGTAATAACAATACAATATTGTTTCTTTCCAATACTCATTACATTTGTAGGTCCAAATATGTCCATATGTAAGAGCTACAAAGGGTTAGAAATAGAATTAATTGCTTTGGTCTTATGAGAAGTCTTATGTTGCTTACCTTTTAGGCATGCAACACAGTGATGATCACACATAAATTCTTTTTGAGGTAACCCAACTACCAAATTCTTTTTGACTAAGTTATTCATATTTTTAAAATTTGTGTGACACATCCTTCTATGCCAGAGTTCTGATTTATTTGTGTTTGCCTTAGATATAAAACAGTTGATCTCATTTGAAGAAATGAGTTCTCCCCTATATCCAGGCAATACACATATTTCTCCTTGGTGTTCTTAAAACAACAAATTTTTCATCTAAAATAAAGTCAGGAGAAAGAATGATGCACTCTATATCTGTAAAAAGAATTTTGTTCTTTTTATCACATACTTGTGAGACACTAACCAGATTATACTTAAGCTCAGCAACATAAAATACATCATCAAAAGTAATTTAACCATTTGATATTGTACCTTTACCTGTAATCCTACCACCTCTTGGATTTTCACCAAAAGCAACATATCCACCTTCAAAAGACTTGAAATCTCTAAGAATTTGAAGATTTCCAGTCATGTATCTCGAGCATCCACTATCAATATGCCATGTTCTTCCTTCTTCAGGGATCTGAATGCTCTGCACATAAAATAAATGGATTAGTTAATCTTGGGAACCCAGGCTTGTTTTGTCTTGGGTTCATCATTTGAAGAGTAAGATTTTCGAAATGGATGAGCTTTGTATGCAGTTGTGCTCTTCATTTGTTGTTTATTACTGGTATTTTGATTTACTACTGACCTAGGGTTATACCCGTAGTTTTTGGCTTTTGAGTATTTTACTACTGATGGACCAGTAGTATTTGGGTAATATGAGTTTTTTAGCATAGTCAGTAGTGTTTTGATAATTGTACCCGACAACATTGTAATTAGGGTTTTTACCAGTAGGAAATCTGGAATAGTTCCTACTGATGTTTGAAAACTTTGAATATCTTTGAAATTGATTTTATTTTCCATTATTTTTGAAATAATTGCTTCTGTTTGGACTTTCATGCCTGATATTTTGCACAAATCTTTGTGCAGTTCTCCCAAATTTAGGAACCTCAACATGTGGATTGTTAATCTCTTTTGCTTTTGCAGTTTGTTTTAGTTTTAATTCTTTTAATTTTGCTTTGTTTTCCTTAAATTCTTTAAATTCTTTACAGTTTATGGGATTGAAGTGACAATCCTTTTCTAAGTGATTAACTTTGTTGCAAATTAAACATGTTAATTTTATTGTTTTAGCACTTCCAGGCTTTCTTTGTTCTTTCAATTGGTTTAAGTTTCTTTGATTTCCCCTTCTTAAAATGGTTGGTATATTTTCTGAGTTATATTTAGGGGATTCAGTTTGACTTTGTGTGGTATGAAAAGTTGTATCAGTTGAATTAATTGTCTGATCATCATCAGATGAATCATTATTGGTTTCAGTTTGACTTTCTATTTTTAATTCATTTAATATTCTTTCTGAGCTTGACTTAAGAGGAGGAATAAAATTAGTTGGAGGTGGAACAGCATGATATCCAACCCCATGAACAACTTTTTTCAGTTGTTTGATTACTGGTTAATTCATCAATTATTTTAGAACTTCTTTCAAACTTTTTAATAGTTAATTTATTTTGTTCTAATTTCATTTGACATTCTTCTAATTTAATTAGAGTTTCTTTTAATTTTAACTCAGCATATTCTTTATCATAAGTTGTTTGTAATAATTCATCTTTTATCTTTTGATCTGTTATTTTATAGATTTTAATTTGATTTTCAAGATCAGCTATACAGCCATTATATTCAATTCTTCTATTTCTATTTAAAATCATCTCATCAAGAGTTTCTTTGTTAAGCTTTTCTAATTCTTTATATGCTTTAATGCATTCAGGAGTGCAAGATTTAGTATGTAACTCAGTTGTAGAGTCAGTAAAGGCCATAAGAGCTTGGTTTTGAGCATGTTCCTCTGCTTGAAAGATCCAGTCATAACCTTGACCCTCTTGAGACACTAATGCAGTTGAGTTTGAAGTGCTGTTTTTGTTATAATTTGATCTTTGATCTTTGCTAGGACATTCTCTAGCAAAGTGACCAAGATTGTTGCAGTTGTAATATTTGACTTTGGTTTTGTCAAATCCAGCACGATCACCTTTGTTGTAGGTCAGATTTTGTCTGCCAGTTCTTTTGAGAAACCTTTTAGTTCTTAAACTCAACATTCCAATCTGCCATTTGATGTCCATCTCTTCCAGATCATCAGGATTGAGTTATTCTAAATCTTCACTAATCAATGCAGTGTGTACATGACTAGTAAAGAAGGATTGTCTTGCTACATCTTCTATGTCTACATTCTTTCCAGTTGCAGCATCCTGACGTGTTCCTGTACTAGACACAAAAGCAGCATTGTTTGAAGGTAAAATAGGAGTTTTATTACTTACCTCAGATTCAAACACTCTTAGTTCATTGTATAGTTCATCCAGCTCTTTCTCTTCCAATGCATCTCCTTGTCTATATATAACAGTATACATAGACCATTCTTCACCAAGTGATCTGAGGAACTTTCTGTTGACATCATCATTGTCTGGTTTAACACCAACTTGATTGAGTTCACCAATAAGTTTATTGAATCGATCAAAAACTTGTGACAATGACTCATTCTTCTGCCCATTGAAGCTTTCAAAGTCTTGCTTCAAAACAGACTTCATGTTTCTTTTAGTGCTTTTGGTGCCAACAAACCTCTTCTCCAATGCTTGCCACAACTTCTTAGCATCATCATATTCAACAAATAAATGTTGATAGTCATTGGGAATAGCAAGCAAAAGAGTGCTTAAGGCTTTAAGTTCGATTCCTCTGTCCTTCTTTTCTTTTTCACACTTGAGTTTGTCAGATTCAGTTGATGAGCTTGTTAATGGAGTCTGAATGGTTTTGTTGCCTTCAAGAACAACTTCCCACATGGAATAATCAGTAATAAGCATGTACTGCTTAATTCTGTTTTTCCACATCCCAAAGTTGTTGGGAGTGAGAATTGGAATTTTGTTTGCCTGTGTGCTTTCATTGTTATCAGACATGATTAACAATTTTGATTTCGAATATATGAAACTTTTTGATGTTCTTAATTCGTAGATCTAGAACCTTTACGCTCTGATACCACTTGTTATGATCGAATAACTCAAACAAGTTATTTAATCACAGATCTACTAACAAAGAGAAGTTACAGCGGATTAACACTCTTGTTATTTGATTAAGAACAATGTAAACTGTAATCGAATACGAAATATTAAGAACACAGTTTATCACAAAAAGCTTCAATGTATATTAACGATGAATCAATACACACGTGCGTTTATAATTCGTAAGGAACTATTTATAATAGTCCTTGAAGCCTAAAACTTTAACCTAGTTATTCTAGGAAACGATTACAATTGAATTACAAAAGATATGCATTCTAAACTAACTTAACGAAAATATCGAACACGATCTGCACCAAATATAGACATCAGTAGTAAACAAGATCGTCGGTAGTATTTCCATCGTCAGTAGTATTCTTGCTTTTCTGCTCCGTCAGTACTAACTTGATTAAATCTTTATCAGTACTAACTGCAACATCAGTAGTAGAATGCTTATATCTCAACATCCCGTCTTATAAGAGTTCAGGGCTCGGAACTCCTTGAGTAAACATTTTGTGATAACTAAAGAAGAGTTCGAAAATAACAACATTACTACCAATTAGACCACATACATCAAAGCCAAAAACTCAAATTCCCCCGAATAATCTAAACAACAACCCCTCTCAATTTACCTATTTTATAGTTTACATGTTCATTCTTAAATACTTCCTCCGATTGAAAATAAGTACTACACTTTTACTTTTACGGTTTTTTGATGCAAAATATTATAATAGTGATTATGATAGATTAAAGGGGATAATTAGTGAAAAATGATCTCATCTTTGACTTTATTGAAGAAAGAGAAAGTAAATTAGTTAATCTTAATGATGTTTAATAAAGTTAAGTAAGGATAAAATGGTAATTTTATATATAAAAGTTTACCAAATAAGGAAAGTGTAACACTTACTTTGAATCGCCCATATAAGAAAAGTGTAACACTTATCTTGAATCGGAGGAAGTATTTAGGAATTCAAACTTATTTACTAGTCTTTTAGAATTCAACGCTTTTGAGTTTTGATATGTTGTCATGACAGAGAACTAGTTTTAGAAGTACTATCCTGGATGTTAATTAGGTAAACAAATAATAAGAATTCAAATATGTATGATTTATACGCTATTTGCTCAAATTCATGTAAGCCGAACAATTGAAGTTACAAAACAAATTTTAATATACTACCAGGTTACCCGCGCAATGCGGTGGCGGATACCCAGTGACTAAATTTGATGGCGATCAAGTAGTGGGCGGTGATGACGGTAGTGATAGTGGCTGCTGGTTGTGGTCGTGCGGATGGTGAGTGATGCTAATTTTAATTTTGTAAAGATTGATAAAGATATCTCATGTAACAACCCGAAATTTGTGAATAAATAAATTTATTAAAAATATGATAAATAAGGATAAATCGTTTAAAGAACGTAGGAATTGGTTTCGTGTCGTTTGGAGACCGTATGAGAAAGTTATGGACGAAACCGGGTTGAAACCTAGACCGAAAAGTGCAGCCCTGCTGCAAAGGCAGGCTCGCGGCGCGAGCCTGGCGCGAGCGAAACGCGAGGTTGAGCAGAGGGACAGAGCTGAAACGCGAGAATGTCGCGTTGACTTCGCGTTGACTTCGCGACGCGAGCTCGACGCGAGCGAGGCGCGAGCGGGGCGCGAGCCCTCCCGACCAGAACATAAAAATCGGGTTTTGGCTCATTTGTGCCATCTTCAAACCCTAGTTCTTCCTTTTGGCGATTTTGGAGCTCAAGTGCAGATCTTGGTTGATTTCTTCTCAAATCTTTGATAGATTTCACTCCTAGTTGAAGATTAGAGGTATATCTTCACTCTTTGATCTTTGTAGCTTAAGATCTATGTATTTGGGTGTATGGGTTTGAAGCCCTAGCTATTTGGGTTATGGATTGTGGTGATATAAGTGATGTATACACTTAATAGATGGTATGTTATCAAAGGAAACAAGTGTATGATTATGATTTGCAAGAATCTTAAGGGTTGATTAAACCTAGGGTTTGGTAAATCACCATAATTGGGGGAAAAGTGTTATTAAGTGTTATCTAGAGATAGATGGACACATTGGTAGTAGATTGTGATGTTGATAATCTTGTGATTATTGTATTAGGCATTTGGTGAGATCTTGGAAGGTTGACCAAATTGTGAAGCAAGGAAACTGACGTAAAGAATACGGTTGGAGCACTTTATTGCTAAGGTGAGTGCATGAGACTTTTAAACTGGGTACATAGCAATTAATTTTGAAAGTACATATGATATTGTATCAGTCTTTATTAACAAATATTTTGTTAAAGATAGTAGTTGAAAATGTATGAAAGTATGTAGAATGTGATACTAGAATGTGTCTAGTATGATTGATGAACTTGAAGTAAATTATGATAGATCCAAGTAGTTATGGAATCTATGTTAATGAACAATAATAATGAAATAATTGATTAAGAGAATGTATACGGAGCCTTTATTAATAAACATTTATTAGTAAAGCAATTGGGAACGACTTTATAGTAATTAGTACCTATTGGTAAGATATACTAATAAAAGTAAAGAATATGATGTGACTAGTAATAGTTGTCTATTATAGTCAAGGAAGAGATAAAAGTATTATGTTATCGATAGATAAGAAATGTATCTTATGTATAAAGTAAGCATGGACCTCATAGGGTTCATAGATTTAGAAGTAACTGTGGTTGCTTATGATCGGGTCCATGGGACCATACAGGTACGTTCACACTGTGGTGAACTAACTATATGTCGTTAGTATTAGATGACTAACTTGTTTGATGTTGGATGTGATAGCCGAAGGCTTTGACTGTCATAACTGTTAGGTTATGGTAAGAGTTAGATGGTGGTGATGCGGGGGACCCCCGGTCACTGGACGGTGGTATATATGTTTATACACCGAGTGTATATATGTTTATACACTAAGCACACGGGTGCTTCTAGTACGCATATGTTTGGTACTAGGTATGTTAGGTTCTAATACATATATGTTTATGTATTAGATATGTTGGTAGGACGGTGGTATATATATTTATACACCGAGTGTATATATGTTTATACACTAAGCACACGGGTGCTTCTAGTACGCATATGTTTGGTACTAGGTACGTTAGGTTCTGGTACATATATGTTTATGTACTAGATATGATTGGGCTTCTGGTACCTATACGTTTAGGTACTAGATATGTTGCTAGGAAAGCAAAGCAGTTAGAGTCACGAAAGGGTGACTAGACGGTATTTATGTAGTTTATATACATGTTTATATATTTATGAAATGACTATTATTGGGGTCTAAAACCCATGTATCTCACGAGACTATTTTGTCTCACGTACTACGTTTGTTTTGTGGCTGTGTACTCAGGTACAGGTTTGAAGTGATAGAAGGTTGCACTAGAAGTGGCCTAGAGATGTTTAGCTCGGAAGCTATTAGGTAGATCCCGTTGCCTATGGTTTTGATATACTTGGTGACACCGTATTTTTGTAAACTCTGATATAAGTTTTAAAGTTTTTGTTAAACTGTATTTTGGACAATATGTCAGATATTTAAAAGAATGTATTTTAAATGATTTAAACGATGTTATAAAAATACGGGTGTTACAACTTGGTATCAGAGCTATAGTTTAAGTGAATTAGGTTGGATGTCCATCCTAGTCTTAGACTGTAGCATTAGGAATGTAAGATTCCTTGAGATCATTAGGTTGACCTTGAGACTTTATGTTAAGTTTAGGGTTGAACCTAGGGGACCTATGAAAGTGATGTGATTATGGATAATCAGTGTTTTGAGACTCATAAAATGTACACGAGGTATTAATTGTTTAATGTCTTTCGTATAGTCAAGATCGAAAGAAATGGTTAACACTCGAAGAAGTGGGAAAGCCCCGGAGGGCCGGGAGAAGGATACACCTCATGTTGAGGCTGGGGTTGAACAGGAAAGTCAACCGTCGATGCACCGGGTGGGTGAATCGGGGGTCGGAGCTAATAGAACTCCGGTGACTATGGCGGACCTCCAAACTATTATTGATCAATTCAAGGGAGTGGTGGCCGATGAGGTGCACTGCATAATTGGGGACCGGGAGAGGTCGGATGGAGATCGTGTATCCGAGGCTAGATCGGATGAGAAAACCAGGGGTGGTGGCACTCGAGTGGAGAAATCCTCCACAGGTGGTTGTAGTGATGCAAGGGCGAGGCCCGATGAAAATTATGGTTGTTCTTTTAAGACCTTCATGGCTTGTAAACCAAACATATATACGGGTAGTTCGGACCCGAAGGTAACTATGAGGTGGATCCGAGAGACCGAGCGGGTCATCGGAAGTAGCAAGTGCAAGAAAACCGATATGGTGTTGTATGCATCTCAATTGCTAAAAGAGGATGCTATGGTCTGGTGGGACATAGTTTATGAGACCCTCGGGAGGGAGGTGATAGAGAGAATGTCATGGGATGAGTTTACCGCGAGGTTGAGGAAGAAATTTTGTCCCGACCGGGATTTGGAGAAAATGCATGAGAAGTTTGTGACCCTAAGGAAGGGTGAGATGTCGGTCGAGGAGTACACGAGGGAATTCACGGGATTACTTCCGTTTGTTGCTAAGACCTACTCCGAGGAGAGGTTGAGGGTAGTTAGGTATGCTAGTGGGCTACCTTGGGATTATCAGTTGGAGGTAAAGAGAGCGGTCACGCTAGATGAGGCCATTAGTGCCGCCCGAGGTGTGGAAGAGGTGAACGTGGCAAAAGTTGCCGAGAGGGCGTATGTGGGAGATAAGAGGAATGCCGAGAGTGGATCGGGTACGGTTAAGAAGGGAAAGTTCACGTCGAACTTCTCTAGGCAAGGAAGTGTAGCCTCATGCAAGAGGTGTGGGAAGAATCATACCGGCGAATGCCGTGGGGAACCAAAAATTTGCCATGATTGTGGAAAGACGGGACATTTGGCCCGAGATTGTAGATCCAAACCAATGGCCGAGGTTGAATGTTACTCGTGCCATGAGAAAGGACATTATAGCCACGTGTGCCCGAAGAAGAAAACCGGAACGCTTGTGTCAGCGGCTCAAAAGAAGGCGGAGCCGGCAAAGGTGAGAGGACGATCCTTCCTACTCACACGGGAGGAGGCGCGCGATGGGGCGTCAGGTTCAGGAGCTAAGGAATTTAGCGGCCCGTAATTGTAGCATTGGATGATTAGGCCGGTGTGCCATTTGTTTCACTAAGACTTTAGTTTTGGGTATTATTGTAATCCTTCCGAATGCTTTGGTTAAAAACATATTTTGAATGTTATGAATTTTATTGTTAATTTATTCACTTGAAAGATTTGAATTAGCAAGGTTGAATAATTGTCGATAAGAGTAGAGGCATTTGGTAGGACCATTGAGATGGACTGGATGATTATGCACCAAGCCAGTATGTTGTGTGGGTATAGCCATATTGTTGGATTGTTGCCCAATTTGGTGCTTACGGGAATTAGTAGATGAGTTGTATGACGTGAATAGTCATCGTGGGAATAATCTTCCGGGTTAAATGAATTCGTATTTTTGAGAATCATAGACCGGAGTCGGTTGGTTGACTCAAAGATGACCGGGATGACCGGCGAGTTATGGTTAATAGAATTGAGTGATAGTTACTTCTGTAGCGACAAAAGATTTGAAAATATGGTAATAAAGAAATGAACCGATTAATGACGGTTAATGTGTAAGTGGAACGGTAAATAACGAATAGAGAATGTTATTAGTTACCCGCGGGGTACGATGCATGTGCATCATATGATGACCTTGGAAGGCATATAATTGTGGAAAGATAATATTATATCATATGAAATGTGCTAAGTAATATGTCCTATGGAAGACATACGAATGGGAAGGAAAACAATAATGCGTTTTGTGGGAGAGGTGTTTGAATGCACGATAAATTATTTGATGATCGAATGGGTAAGATAGTAGCAAGGCTACACGATGCGAAAAGATGGATGTCAGATGGCATTGGTGTGACATATACATATGTTTGTATATGTGCATGGTGATGATGTTTATATGATGTTGGTGTGACATATACATCTGTTTGTATATGTGCATGATGATGATGTTTATTTGATATTGGTGCGATATATACATATGTTTGTATATGTGCACAATAGAGGTATTTAGATTGAATTGGCATGATATACGTGTGTATATCTATATGTGTGTATATGTTTATGTGTTTATTTGATGAATGTAGAACCATGTGGTTAATGAATATTACTATTATGTTATAATAAATGAGAATTGGGCTTGAAATGCGGGTTGCATTTAGGTCATATAAATGTAGGGGATGCCTACGATTTATAGAATAGAGGGAAAGAGAAACTCCTAGTGAGCAAATTACCATGTGGTAACCAAGACATAGTACACCGTATAAGGGTGCGGGACGTATTACGGTAGCGGGCCTAGTACTGATAATTTAAGTTGATCAATGTGATACAAAGATGGTTGAAGGAATACTAAGTGATAGTATGAGTGACCAAGTGAAGGTCAAGAAACGGTAAATGTTATTGTGACCTTATGTTAAGGTGTGACCCTTGGATTAACGGGGACGATTGATGAGAAAGTAATAATGGGTAGAACTGAGAACGATAGATTGGTAATGATACGCCGTGTGTACGGAAATTGCTAGTTGGAAAAGGTATGGTTGACTTTATGTAAAAGTCAACGTTAGTCACCCGTGATTGGTTGAATTGGTCTAAGATGGACCTTGACTCTCGTTTTGATTTACTAAAGAATAGTGATAGCATAATGTGTCGATTATGTGTTTGTGAAAAAGTTGATGAGATGGTTGATTGAATCGTAGTCGGTTAATACGACTTGGCCGTTTGGGTGATTCCAATGTTGAAATTGGGAATCGAGTGTAAGACTGTAATTGAATCTTAAATTAAAGGTAAATTGTAAAGGAAGGAAGGATCTATGAAACCTTTAAAGAGAAGGGAAAATGTTAAGGTATAGTTGACTTTGTGTTTAAGTCAAAAGGGTAGACAATGTGGGGATATACCAATGTCGGGATATATCGGTTGGGTCAAAGCTAGAGTTTGACATTCGTTTTAATCAATTAGTTAATGGTATGATTGTGTCATACCATTGTTATGAGAATGAAAGGATTGTTCGAGTGAATGACGGTGTTATGGTCAAATTGTGAAATTTGACCCGTTTAAGTATTATGATTTTGTTTATACATGGGGTCTTGGTCGTTCGGACTTAACGGAGCTAGGTGAATGTTTGGATATGTAATGTTAACGGAACGGGAATGAGGAAAGTTTGTTGGTAATGACCACAAGGGAATGAGAGCGGAAAGCTCGGTTGTATGTGGATTGAAATTCTTAGCGATTCCGAGGACGGAATCCTCTTAAGGGGTAGATAGTTGTAACAACCCGAAATTTGTGAATAAATAAATTTATTAAAAATATGATAAATAAGGATAAATCGTTTAAAGAACGTAGGAATTGGTTTCGTGTCGTTTGGAGACCGTATGAGAAAGTTATGGACGAAACCGGGTTGAAACCTAGACCGAAAAGTGCAGCCCTGCTGCAAAGGCAGGCTCGCGGCGCGAGCCTGGCGCGAGCGAAACGCGAGGTTGAGCAGAGGGACAGAGCTGAAACGCGAGAATGTCGCGTTGACTTCGCGTTGACTTCGCGACGCGAGCTCGACGCGAGCGAGGCGCGAAGTCTGGTATAAAGTGGCGACCAGCGGGAAGACCCGCGTCCTTTCGCGGCGTGAGCTCGGCGCGAGCTCGGCGCGAGCGGGGCGCGAGCCCTCCCGACCTGAACATAAAAATCGGGTTTTGGCTCATTTGTGCCATCTTCAAACCCTAGTTCTTCCTTTTGGCGATTTTGGAGCTCAAGTGCAGATCTTGGTTGATTTCTTCTCAAATCTTTGATAGATTTCACTCCTAGTTGAAGATTAGAGGTATATCTTCACTCTTTGATCTTTGTAGCTTAAGATCTATGTATTTGGGTGTATGGGTTTGAAGCCCTAGCTATTTGGGTTATGGATTGTGGTGATATAAGTGATGTATACACTTAATAGATGGTATGTTATCAAAGGAAACAAGTGTATGATTATGATTTGCAAGAATCTTAAGGGTTGATTAAACCTAGGGTTTGGTAAATCACCATAATTGGGGGAAAAGTGTTATTAAGTGTTATCTAGAGATAGATGGACACATTGGTAGTAGATTGTGATGTTGATAATCTTGTGATTATTGTATTAGGCATTTGGTGAGATCTTGGAAGGTTGACCAAATTGTGAAGCAAGGAAACTGACGTAAAGAATACGGTTGGAGCACTTTATTGCTAAGGTGAGTGCATGAGACTTTTAAACTGGGTACATAGCAATTAATTTTGAAAGTACATATGATATTGTATCAGTCTTTATTAACAAATATTTTGTTAAAGATAGTAGTTGAAAATGTATGAAAGTATGTAGAATGTGATACTAGAATGTGTCTAGTATGATTGATGAACTTGAAGTAAATTATGATAGATCCAAGTAGTTATGGAATCTATGTTAATGAACAATAATAATGAAATAATTGATTAAGAGAATGTATACGGAGCCTTTATTAATAAACATTTATTAGTAAAGCAATTGGGAACGACTTTATAGTAATTAGTACCTATTGGTAAGATATACTAATAAAAGTAAAGAATATGATGTGACTAGTAATAGTTGTCTATTATAGTCAAGGAAGAGATAAAAGTATTATGTTATCGATAGATAAGAAATGTATCTTATGTATAAAGTAAGCATGGACCTCATAGGGTTCATAGATTTAGAAGTAACTGTGGTTGCTTATGATCGGGTCCATGGGACCATACAGGTACGTTCACACTGTGGTGAACTAACTATATGTCGTTAGTATTAGATGACTAACTTGTTTGATGTTGGATGTGATAGCCGAAGGCTTTGACTGTCATAACTGTTAGGTTATGGTAAGAGTTAGATGGTGGTGATGCGGGGGACCCCCGGTCACTGGACGGTGGTATATATGTTTATACACCGAGTGTATATATGTTTATACACTAAGCACACGGGTGCTTCTAGTACGCATATGTTTGGTACTAGGTATGTTAGGTTCTAATACATATATGTTTATGTATTAGATATGTTGGTAGGACGGTGGTATATATATTTATACACCGAGTGTATATATGTTTATACACTAAGCACACGGGTGCTTCTAGTACGCATATGTTTGGTACTAGGTACGTTAGGTTCTGGTACATATATGTTTATGTACTAGATATGATTGGGCTTCTGGTACCTATACGTTTAGGTACTAGATATGTTGCTAGGAAAGCAAAGCAGTTAGAGTCACGAAAGGGTGACTAGACGGTATTTATGTAGTTTATATACATGTTTATATATTTATGAAATGACTATTATTGGGGTCTAAAACCCATGTATCTCACGAGACTATTTTGTCTCACGTACTACGTTTGTTTTGTGGCTGTGTACTCAGGTACAGGTTTGAAGTGATAGAAGGTTGCACTAGAAGTGGCCTAGAGATGTTTAGCTCGGAAGCTATTAGGTAGATCCCGTTGCCTATGGTTTTGATATACTTGGTGACACCGTATTTTTGTAAACTCTGATATAAGTTTTAAAGTTTTTGTTAAACTGTATTTTGGACAATATGTCAGATATTTAAAAGAATGTATTTTAAATGATTTAAACGATGTTATAAAAATACGGGTGTTACATCTCATAAGTTTCCTTAAATCCGAAATTGATGTTTTTTTTAAATATGTACCGTTTTATCTATGTTGAATATCTCATAAGTTTCCTTAAATCTGAAATTGCCGTTTTTTAAAACATGGACCTTTTAGTTATGTTGAAGTTAAATTATATATATTAGTTGTTGGGATAAAGCAAAATATTAAGTAGATCAATTAGTTAACACACAGTCCGTACTCACAAAAAATCTTAGGTTCGAATCCTGTAAGCAATATATTTTTATTTTTGTGGTGTTTAAGATGTTACTCAATATAAAAAATATGATTAAGTTTAAGTTAAAGGAAATCTATACTTAGTAGTCCTAAATAATAAGTAAGATAAGTGTATAACGTAACCTGAAATAAATGAAAGTTTTCGTAAATTAAATTCGGCAAGTAAGTTGATTGTAAAGGGTTGTTTTATTCAGAAAAAAAGGGTTGTTTTATTAGATTAATAAATTAGTATTTTTTAGATCATATTTATTACTCCCTCCGTCCCACAAAAAAGTTCCCATTTCCTTTTGGCACAAGATTTTAGGTGATAGTTAATGGTGGGGTCATTGGTATTATTTTGATTAAAATATAAGGTTGGTTTGGAGAGAAAGATAATTAGTGGATGTTATTGATGGAGTTTTTAATAATAATAATATTTTATTGTGTGGAGCCCACCACATGTGAGAAATGGGAACTTTTTTGTAGGACAAAAGCTTTAGGAGAAATGAGAACTTTTTTGTGGGACGGAGGGAGTATTTTCTTATAGAGAGTGAAAGCTTTGTTGGATTCTATTTCTCACCTCTCACCATCTCTCCCTACGGCCTACTTGATACTATTAGTTTGACTGGTCCGATAAATATTATAGTCCTTTTTGACAAAATAAAATAAAATGTTTTTTTTATTATGCGAAGCTAAATTATAAATATGTACTATCTCCGTATCAAAATAAGTGATAAATATTTTATTTAAAGATGGAACAAAATAAATAAAGTGTAGCCTTTTGTATTGAAGTGTAGGTTAAAATAGGAAAGTAATTTTCACAACCAAAAAACAAGTGATTAAGACATAAAAGATACATACATGAATTTATAATACAAAGTTACTAAGTCTAATACATGGATATTATCCTTTTTTTTCTTATAAAAATCACCTCTCAGTACAATTTTCCCAAGTTAATACATCATAGACACCCCTAAGCAGGAATATAACATATATGATATTTAGATTCACCACTACAATAATAAGCACACATTAGTCCAAATTTGACAATCTTAAAATAACTAAAAATATTAAACAAAACAAACAACACTTATTTTCACGAGGTATCATGTTAATAATACTTGAAATGTTTTGTTTTTGTTTCTTGAATATATACAGTAGTAAACAGACACTCTTGGAACATGGTGCCCCCTTTCTCTTGGCAATATACTAAACAACAACACAACTCTCTTCTTCCACACAACAACTCATTCTCTCTCTCTCTCTAAACTTCTTCTCCACTCTCACTTCAAAACACAAATTTTAGGGTTTTATATTTGATTTTTTTTTTAAAAAATCATCACAGCAAGAAACAACATAATCTCAAGAACACAAGAATGAGTGTTTCAAAGTTCATTAAATGTGTCACTGTTGGCGATGGAGCTGTTGGTAAAACTTGTATGCTCATTTGTTATACGAGCAACAAATTTCCCACCGTAAGTATATATACACATATTTTTGTTTGTACGTATATCTTTTTGGAGAACCCAGAAATATCTTTAACCTTTCAAGCATTTTAGATTACCTATTCTGGGTTAGACCTTATTGCACAATGTACAAGTCACTACAGAATGTCACTGTTATTACTTCATTACCTCTGTTTTTGCTTAATTATGATTTGTGGGTTTGATCTTTGTAGTAGTATTTTCTTGATTTTAGATGATTTAGATGTGAAAGGTACCCCTCTTGTACAACTTACACTTCATAAAGTACAAGTCACTATAGCATTGTTACCTTTGTTTTTTTGCTGACTATAATCTGCGGTTTTAATCTTTAGATGTTGATTAAATGTGGTTTATCTTAATTTAATATTTTTGTAATAACGGTTTGAATCTTTAAGCTATTTTTATTTATTTTTTAATTTTGAGATTTTTTTACAGGATTATATTCCAACAGTTTTTGATAATTTCAGTGCTAATGTGGCTGTAGATGGAAATATTGTCAACTTGGGATTATGGGATACTGCCGGTAATTTCTTAAAATTCCAATCCTTTTAATATTTTCTTTAATTAATATAATAAAATTTTTATGGGTATTTATTGTTACTTGTATACCTTGTTTATCTTGACTAATTTTTTATTTATTTATATCTGTGAATTAAAGGTCAAGAAGATTATAGCAGATTAAGGCCACTAAGTTACAGAGGTGCAGATGTCTTTGTTTTAGCTTTCTCTTTAATCAGTAGAGCAAGCTATGAAAATGTCCTTAAAAAGGTACACTTTTTTTTTAGTGGTTCTCTCCTTTTTATAATTTTTCAAAATTTTCCCTTTATTTTTGGTTGTCACTTTCGTTTGACCTTTTTAGTCAAGCTTTCACTATCACCCCTTTTTAGGGTTTTGATTCTTGAATCTTGAAAAAGAAGATAACTTCACAATCAAGTTCAAATTTACCTTTTTCTGATATATTTTTCAAATCTTGAATCCTGAAAAGCACTATAATAACCATAATCAAGTTAAATTTTCAACCCTGTTACCTTCTTTGACAAGTTAGAGTGAATTTGACTTTGAAAAGTCAAACACTTCCGTTTGTAACTCTAGCAATCGGTAAGAAATAATAGTTAAGGAAAGCGATGTGGACTACATCTCATTTTATATGCTAGTTTCTTGAATCAGAAAATAAAGAAAGAAAACCCCCTGATCGCATAAAACCTTTTTATTTCCACAACAATTAGAATCGATCTTGACTTTTTTATAATAAAAACTATTAGCTTTTAATTTTTTAACTTCAAAACCAATAGATTTTTAAAAACTATAGAGAAAGAAATGTGATTTAAATTAAAAAAAAAATCATAATCAAGTTGAAAGTTGAAGCCTCTTGTATTTTTCCAAAGTAGAGTCAAATTTGACCTTTTAAAGTCAACACGACTAGTTTTCCATTTCAAAAATCAATAAGAAATTGTCTTTCACTACAGAGAAATAAATGGTATGTACGCTATTTGTTAAGATATAGCATGAATTGTGAAAAACAATTTTATCACAAAAAGTATAATACTCTCTAAAATCTGAATTTATAAAGTCAAAAGTTGAGTTTTGATTATGGGGACAAATAGTAATTACTTCAATTCAAGTAACACTCAGTTTTGAATTTTTATACAGTGGCTGCCAGAACTTCGGCGATTTGCACCAAACGTTCCGGTAGTACTCGTTGGTACAAAATTAGGTACAAATATCACTCAAGATTTCTTGAAAATAAAGTTGGAAAAATGGGTGGCTTCAGTAGCGGGTCAAAACGGATCATTTTTTTTATATGGGTCACATTTACCCGAAAAACTTTTTGTCCAAAGTTTTCACATTTTTTATGAACTATTAATGTGTCAAATATGATTATAACAACTATAAAGTCCAATAATCTAACTTTTTAAATCAAATTATTTAGGTGGTTTATGCATTAAAAATACACTTTGGGCGACTTTCAACATGTTTGAACCGTCTAAGCTAACTTTTTTGAGTCTACCCGTTTGACCATGGGTCAAAATTGCCAACTTAATGTGAAAGTAAGCACTTACGCCTGTTTTTTGTTTCTTTTTAATATTATTTTTTTCAGATCTTCGTGATGACAAGGGATATTTAGCTGACCATGTTGGTTCAAACTTTATCACATCTGGGCAGGTACTAAATCATTAATCTTTTTAGCTTTGATTCAATCGATACTAAAAGTTGTTTCTTTTTTTTATTTTATTAATGTTTATTAGGGTGAGGAATTGAGGAAACAAATTGGTGCAGCTGCTTATATCGAATGCAGTTCCAAAACTCAGCAGGTGAACAATCAACCCATACACACTTTTCTATTAATTTTTTTTAATGTTTTGAAGTAAGCTTGATTTTTATTTTTATTTTTGTGTATCTTTTGGGTTTTTTATTAATAAAAAATAGAATGTGAAAGCGGTTTTTGATACGGCTATCAAAGTTGTTCTTCAACCACCAAGGCGAAAGGAGGCCGTGAGGCAAAAAAGGCGTAAAAGCTCTGGTTGCTCCATTATGTAAGTATTGATTAACATTTTTTTCATGATTTTCTATCTAAGGTGACTTGTACCTTATGCATTGGAAGTTGTATCTTAAACAAATTTCTTATTGGTGATAACAGGGGCATTATGTGTGGTGGTTGTGCAGCTTAGTGGTTTTCTCATGTTGGTTTGTCGATTTTCTGATTTCTGGTTTTTGTTGTCAAGGATTTATGTGTGAATGTTTAGCTGCAGTTGATATAGTTTGATGTTTTCCCGTTTTTTGCTGCTGCTGTTTTGCTTTTTGTATGAATTGTGGTGGTCTATGTTTCACTTAAGTGGTTTAGTTTGACCAAAACCGCCACCTGCCGCCATTAACACCACCATGATTGACCCTCATGCACTTGTCGTTGACCAAAAACATTGCCAAGTGACCACTTTTGTGCAAAATTTTGTATTTTTATCTAATGAATTTCGTTCCAATTTTTGTTTGAATTTTGTGTTTATGTGTGCAAGGATCTTATCACCATGAATGGTCAACATTGTCAAATTAATTAGTCAAACTGCTTTATTTCAATCGGTTTCAGTTAAACTATGAACACCCTTAACTAAAAGTGTGTATAACCTCTTTGTGTGATTTGTTATTAAAGATTCAATGCATGCTGATATTGTTTTAACATAGTGAAGTTTGGATCAAAATAATGATGAAAAGTTGTTGAACCAAATATGCAAATTCACATAGTACAGGGACCAAACTTGTAGTTTACTGAAACGGAATTGGTCAAATGACAGAAAAGTTAAATAGAGTCAAAGTTTCTCTGACAGAATAAAAGATGCGAGAGAAAATATTAAAATAAATTTAGTCAAAGTCAAAAATCTAGAGTCATTCATATTTCCCCCCTCCCCTCTTTTTTTTTTTCATTTTTCTTTTTCAGTATCCACACATTTGAAAAACCGATTAATTTGCTTAAAGATTCAATCAACCAAATTGCAATGTCTTCGGAAAAAACAATGTATAGAATAACCAAAAGCAATAAAAATGGAGCTTTTTAAAAAAGCTAAAACAATTCGCCTTCGAAGCATAAAAGACAAATACATGTTGGCAGACGATGATGAGGAAACCGTTTTTCAAGATCGTGACGGATCAACAGAAAAAGCCGAATGGGAGGTTTTTCTAACGGGAGAAGATTTTATACGTTTCAAAAGTTGTTATGGAAAATACCTAATGGCATCCAATTCTCAATTTCTTCAAGGCGTAAAGGGTAAAAAGGTAATTCAAACAGAATTGAAACCTGATTTAGATGGAAGTGTAAATTGGAAGCCAATGAGAGATGGTTTTCAAGTTCGACTTAAAACGCATACGGGTAGTTTCTTGCGTCCAAACGGGGGTGTTCCACCATGGAGAAATACAATAACTCATGATAACTTGCGTAGGCCAAAAACAAAAGAAAAAGTTTTGTGGGATATTGAAGTTGTAGAAACTCTTCCATCTTATCGGAGACATAATTCGGATTCAAAACTTTATCGTGTTTTTGATATGTAATGACTTAAAGGTTGGAAGTTTTATGTTAGTTTTAATACTTGTATCTTTTTTCTGGCTTTTAAATGATTGTAGGTAAGGTTTAGAATTACATAAAGTCTTCACAAAAATGTAAATTGTCGTTTATTTTTCTTAGAATAATCGTATCGTTTTTTACTTTTAATAATTATTTGATTAACCGGAATACAATGTTAAACCCTAGAGCAAATGAAAGTAAGATTAAAATACATTTTGATGTTAGATTAAATATGTTTACAGATCACTGAATATAATGTTTTGGAATTATTTTTTATCAAGCGATGATAGACTTTTCTCTCACGATTTTCTACGATCATTAATTCATCATCACAAAATTTAGTGTACTCATTCTCTCAAACAATTCATATTTTTTTACACACTTTGACCCACAATGGCTAACTCAAATAACAATTTCTTCAGTCAATTACTTACGTTTCAAAGCTCGTTGATGCCATGTTCTTCTTCTACGTCCGCTTCACCATCAACTACCTCGACACAACACATCATTTCCCCTATTCTAGCTTATGTGCAACACGTATCCACAAATAACCTACAAATAATTCGCTTTCCTTCAACTTCAACAAAAAATCACACAATTTGCACCACTAATTGACCTTCATTGTTTTATATATAAAATATTATACTCTTAACCACTGATTATTGGTCATGCAACAACTACGAAGCTTAAATTATTAATTTAGTAATAAAGATTACACATTAACATTTACATATATTTTTTCAAACAAAAACACTATCTCAATATTATTTTAATATTTATTAAAAATTTCTGACGGTGTAAAATCTTGTTCCTTAACTCATCAGAATAATTACTTAATTATTATATTAAAAAAATTACATTAGCTTTTACTAAATTTCCATACTAATTCATCTTACTTGTAAAATAATTTATATAGAATCCACAAATTTGTATTCAAATTATATTGATCAAATTAGTAAGTACCCTCATATTTTAATCACTTTAGCCTCCAAATTTATTAGTAGTATTTATTTATTTACTACCTCTTTTTGTTATTCATTTGATTGATACGGAAACATTATATTCATTAACTTTGTATTATTATCATCTTCTTTTCGTATCGAATAGGAAAGAAAAGCACAAAAATTCAAAACCCTAAAAAATTAAACAACCGGAAAATCAAATGGATCCAACTCCCGCACCAACAACCAGAAGCTGGAGCATCCATACTCGCCGTGAAATCATCTCCAAATACGAGATCCAATCCAGAATCGGTTCCGGCGCATATTCCGACGTCTACAAAGCTCGCCGTCTCTCCGACAACCTACCCGTCGCATTAAAAGAAGTTCACCATTATCAATCCGCTTTACGAGAGATCGAAGCGCTTCAAACTCTACAACATTCTCCAAACGTCGTCGTATTACACGAGTATTTCTGGAGCGAAGATGAAGATGCCGTGCTTGTGCTTGAGTATTTAACGACGGATTTAGCGTCGGTGATTCGGTCGGCGAAGAAGGAAGGGAGAGGATTGAGTGCCGGAGAAATTAAGAGGTGGATTGTTCAGATTTTATTGGCGGTTGATGCTTGTCACCGGAGTTCGATTATTCACCGTGATTTAAAACCGTCGAATTTGTTGATTTCAGCTGATGGCGTACTCAAAATAGCTGATTTTGGACAGGTAATTATGTTACTGATTTCTAGTTTCTAATTTCTGAGATTATGTTTTTAGCCTAGATTTCACTGTTTGTTGATCATATAACTGTTAGTATACGAAATTGATGCAAGATCGCTCTATAGAAAATAAATCTATATATCCTAATTAAATTATTTAAGTGTAGCTTAGATAAACTGCAGTGAATCTTAATAATTGGAATCAAACCTGTAGAAGACAATGAGTTATGCGTGTTCCCTCTGATATATTATTTAAAAGAACCTTTAAATTATAATCTTACTGATTTCTGGTTTATGAGATTGTTTTTGCCTACATTTTGCTGTTTGTTGATCTTATAACTGCTAGTATAAGAGATTAAGGAAAAAACAGTGAATATAAAATAAATCTATAAACTTTTCATAATTAATTAGGATTAAAGCCTTAGATGATAATAAGGTAGGCTGTAGGCATGTTCCTTTAGAAGAAGCAATTTAGAAGCACCTTAAAATTATTATAGTATTGCATTCAGTCAATCGAGATACAACCATACAAATTACTTAATTTATTTGCAACAGGCAAGAATACGTCTAGCACCAGGATTCATTTCAATTCAGGACTCGCAAACCCAAGAATCAACCGAAATACACCACCACAAAACCCTTCCCCAACACGAACCCGTTAATCAAGAAAACCCTTCAAATTATATTGAAGAACCATTAGGAACTATAGACGAATACGGGCCGTCGGATGACTTCAGATCAAAAGACCCGTTTGATGATCAAACCGATAAAGAAACAAATTTCCCCGATGCAGATACATCCTGTTTAGCTACATGCACAACAACTGATGTAGAAGAAGACTTTTTAAAAAGTAATTACTCCTATGAAAATAATGATGGTGGGACCGAATCCGGCCTTTTAACCTCGTGTGTCGGTACCCGTTGGTTCAGAGCACCCGAGCTTTTATACGGGTCAACGGATTACGGTGCGGAAGTTGACTTATGGTCTCTCGGTTGTATAATTTCCGAGCTTTTTACTCTTGAACCGCTTTTTCCAGGAACTTCAGATATCGATCAATTAAGTAAAATCTTCATGGTTCTAGGTAATTTGAATGAAGATATTTGGCCCGGTTGTACACAACTACCCGATTACCAATTAATTTCGTTTTCAAAAGTGGAAAACCCGGGTGGGTTAGCTTCGTGTTTACCCAACAGATCAGTTGATGAGATTTCAGTTGTGAAGAAATTACTCTGTTTTGACCCTGCGGGTCGGGCTACGGCTATGGAATTGCTTCATGATAAGTATTTAAATGAGGAACCGTTGCCGGTTCCGGTTTCTGAGCTTTGGGTTCCGAGCTTGAAGCATGGTTCAGATAGTGAACGGGATCATCGAGATATGGATTCAGATTCTGATTTTGATTTTGATGTCGTGAAAGGAGATGGTGGGGATTTTTCGATTCGGTTTTCTTGATTTGTGTGGTGATATTGAAAGGTAATTGTTGTTTTCTATGATTTTTTTGTAAATTTGAGAGAAGTTGGAAGGAGTGAAATAAAGAACATGAAAACCCTAGCAGCATATGCAAAGGAGAGATGGGTCCTTATTTATGTAACTTTTCTTATCAATTAAATAATTTTTGTCCCCAAAAAGATGGAAAGCCTAAACTTCATGTCTGATTTACAAATACAAATGTTGTATACAATACTGTGTTATAAACGAATATGCTGTCAAGTATGGACAATAAAATAATGTATAGATCAAAATATTGTAATATTAGCCTGTTGTGATCGTATAAATAAAAGTTAAGTTAAAATGATTGTTATATATCTTATACGAAGTATGTTTCTTCTCTCATTATTAAGTAGTTGTAAGTAAAAAAAAAAAAAAAGATGTTGACATTAACCGCCCAGGGTTTTTACGTTTATAAGAGCCCCTCTTCGAACCTAACCGTAACATGACACTCTCCGAACCTCTTCTTGGCTATCTAGTAAATGACTTCCCAGTAAGAGATTAAATGACTTCTCAGTAAGAGATTAACTCTGTAACCTCCTTTTAAACAGTTATTCAAGAATATTATAACCCTACAGATACTATTGCTAAGTTTGGTAAACTTAAATGAAAAAATTTGTTGAAGAATAATAATTAATATATTTTATTTTATATTTATATTTATACTATATACAGTTATCATAGTTAAAACACTGTTCACAAGGCTTTTTTTTTATTTATTTTTGCTAAACTAGATCGTTATATGTAAGCCGTTTTGAGTTACATAAAAATACTCTAGCCCAGCGGTAATATTAACATATATAGCTCGTATTTAGAATCATTTTAAAAACTTGCAAGGACGGTAGGGCTTATAAAATAAATAAAAAGTAGGGCTTAAAAGTAAAAAATAAAATAAAAAAGTTTAGGAGGGAGTGTAATTGTGAATTTGAAAAGAATTGTTTGAATAGGATTCGATCCCAAGGCTTATTATAGATAGATGTAAGTTTCTAGTATCACAAACACATCATTCATAGAACTCAAAGTGGTCTTATTGTACATACACAGCCTCAGACTGAGTTATGTGACGTCAGCAGCAGCATCAACTTACGCTAGACTTTTCTTTTTTTTAATCAGCATACAAGTAATGGTCTATTGTTGTGGCAAAAGAGCAATCTCGATTTCTTGAAGTGTTTTTCCTTTAGTTTCCATGACGTTTCTTTTAACAAAGGCCAGCCCCACCAGACAGAAGGTACCCAACATTGTGTATAGGAGCTGTGGGCCCATTACCTCCAGCAGACGTAAGAATAGTAATCCCACCATGAAATTGAACACCCAATGCACCGACATGCAAAAGGCCATGGCTTTTGCTCTTATTCGGTTTGGAAATATTTCTGACAGCAGCAGACCTGGAACAGGACCAACTCCAACAGCAAATGAAAACACAAACCTGCAGATGTTGTATTAGTTATCCATCTTCAGTTATTAATTATTTGGATCACAAACAAAAAGGGATGTTATCTTCTTACATAAGCATGCCACCAACATTCAGGTAAAAAGCTACAGATGTTGATGCTGCTGCAGTTACTTGAAACACTGTAGATATAGCCTAAAATACAAACAAAACCCCCCCCACCAAATTGATTTTATATATGTTTTAGGATGAACGTGCAATGGAATTTGTTGTTAACAAATTACATTACATAAAATGGTAAAAACATTAAATTACCATGCCAAAGAAACTCCACATAAGGAGAACCTTCCTCCCAAGTTTATCCATCAACGCCAATGCAATGAAAGATCCTGAAATTTCTCAACTCACTCTTTTTCAATAAATAATACAAGTAAATATAAATTAATAATTATTTTCTCAAATCAGAAATCGCGTAATGCTTGATAACTAAGATAAGATGTGATAAATAACTAAGACCTGATTTTGGTTATGTTTTTATCTCCAATGGGTAAAATGAAAAATATTAAGAATGGAATGGGTCTAACAGGTAATAACTTAGATGTGTGCGTATGTGTGTGTGTGTGTGAGAGAGAGATGATTACCCAATAAGTTGACGATCCCAACAAAAGCATTAGCAAGATTTGATGAAACTCCAGCACTTCTAAATACAGTTGAAGAGAAATAGAATATAGCATTTATGCCTGATAGCTGTTGTAAAGCAAACAAACTTGATCCAATGAAAACAACTGCAAAACCCACCAACTCAATAACAACCTACTTTGCATCAACTACTCACTAGTGTGTGTGTGTGTGTAGCCTAGCTCAAATACATGGCCAAAATCGATCGTCCATTTTCATTATTATAACTTTTTAAGGTCTATTTTGGTAATTACAAGTTTTTCAGTTAAGAAAAACATGAAAAATAAAAACCACATATGGCCAAAACAACTTTTCTGCTAAACATAAAGACAAGGGCTAATGTCACAAATACAAGTATACTTTAGTTGGTGGTCCATTTTCGTAATTATTGTTTTTTAAGGTCTGTTTTGGTAATTACATGGTTTTGACTTTGAGCCACGCAGCGTAAAAAATAGTAACCACACTAGCCCAAACCAACTTCTTTTAATTACAAGATAAGGACGAACAAACCTTGTAATTACCAAATAAGGTTACCAAAACAGACAACCGCCTGAAGTATATAGCTATATTATGACATTTGGCCCCAAGAATATTTTTTAACTTTACCTCTAGAATGACGGCCGAATATAAGTTCTGAAAATTTCACGGTGTCATTTTCTTCTCCTTTATCTGAATTTAACAGCTCTGCCATTGCTGGTCTCACATTTGCAGCTCCTAAAAGTTTCTGGAACTCCATTTCTGCTTCAGTACTTCGTCCTCTCTGTCAATTATAAAAGTAACTTCACATTAGGTTTAAACAGTTATCAGTTTTGTTCTGTTTGGTTACTGTTTTCTATTGATGAACACATATCCAAACTTCAAATAAGTAACTAAAACATATAAGTGTATGCACACACACACACACACAAAAGAAGAAGATAAAGGAAGATGAGAAGGAACCTTGTAAAGCCAATGTGGGCTCTCTGCACAGAATACCATAGCAACAGCAAGTAATGTTGATGGAATAGTAGATAACCAAAAGCAAATACGCCACCTGTAAACATAAATTCAAACACACTTTTTAAGAGATTGAGAATATAATCAAAGTGTAGAGAAAAGGTACTTCAATACCAGCCTGGAATACTCTTAACAGGAATTCCTATTAAAAGAGCCCCCATTAACCCTAAACATGTTGAAATTTGAATGAAGCTGCCATAAGTACCACGCACACTAGGAGGCGAAACCTGTAACAAATCACAAAAAAAAAGGTTAGAGATCACAAACGGGTATCAATAAAAAAAAAGTTACTAAAAAGCAAATGAATTAAACAGTTGGAAAGTTGCCCCAAGTGAAGTTGTAATGCATAAAACCCCCTAAATCTATAAAATTATCAGATTGTTATTTAAATACAACAACTTTTAACCATAATTTAGAAATAAACAGTTTCTGGGTCAAGCTGACCCGTTTCGACCCGTCCAAAAGTGACCTGTTTTAAACTATACCTCTGTGATATAGAGAGAAGCAACAGGAGGACCAATACCCAACCCAATCCCAACGATAAACCTCCCAATTAGCATTCCAGTCAAATTATTGGTTGTCGCACTGAAAAGAAGATATTTATATTAGTATCTCTACATAACACTCTATATGCTTACATGGAAAAAATAAGATAAAGCATGATAAATGCAATTAACTATAGTTTACAAATTTTCTCTATTTTATCCCCATTAAGGAGCTCTTCAGATTAGATAATTGAAGAAGGGTAAATGTCATAGCATAGCAATATACTTCAGGCGCTGCTCGGTTTTAGTATTATAGCTATTTAATGCCAGTTTTTGTGATTACTTTTAAATTAAATTATGTGACAAGTAAAAAAAAAAAATTGTTGCAAAATATTGATTTATTACCTGCAAGCAGCACCTATGATCATAGGTAAAGCACACAACTGAAAAGTCTTACGACGCCCAAATTCATCAGCCATCCAGCCACTAAACAAAGATCCAATAAAAGCACCACCAAGACACGTGCTCACCACCAAACCTATATATACAACACACAAAACAAAAGCTCATAAAATAATTTAGTATTATAAGAATTAACTATTTGTTGAAATGTAAAATGTACCTTCAGCTAAACTGTGCCCATTGAAACCAAGATCACGCGATATGCTCTCAAGTGGTTCATTCACTACCCTGCACATAGATCATGGTTACAAAAAAAATTACTGTTTCAAAAATCATTATGTTTATATAAAAATGTACAACTTATTTATAAAATTCCTAGATTTATGTTTAATGAAAATTGTCACATATAATTAACTGACTTAAAACGTTTTTAGTGAACCAAATGCCACATAAAACCATCTTTTAGTGATCCAACTTGACAAAAATTTGTACAATGACTAAACAGGGACAAAAATTCATTTATCTTTTATTTCCAAATGTGATATGGCAATAAAAGATTAATGAATAACATCCACACAACAATCTCAATCAACCCCATTTTTACAAATATCTCCATTATATAACGGGAATTATTTTGGATTATTGTTTTTAAGGGGAGGGGAAAAAGGATATTTAGATTAAGAACGAACCCAAGATGGTAACCGAATAAGAATGAGACTATGGATGCCACAAGTACATGAGGCAGAGAATGTCTTAAAGGTGGATCTGTAGACTCTGGGACCATATCGTCCTGCATAAATTCTACACCAAAATACAAGATTTTAGCATCATAAACAAACAGCATATTGCAATCGTAAAGGTTAATTTAGAAAGATGGTGGAATACTTGTGATAAATTTGGAAGCCTTTGACCCAGAGCAAAAAAAAATACAAAACATGAAAAGCTACACTTTTTGCAATGAAAAAAATTAATTTGAACATCCATATTCACAGACCTTTTTGCATCTTTTATCTTTATAATGAACTTTCCAAAACAAGAAAAAAGAACCAATATCTAAGCTGATGGAATATGATAGATATTATTAAATTATCTGAGATTTACCAGAACCATCTTCTACATCAACTGAATTTGAACCGTCCCTAGACGGCATTCGCTTGAACATAGAACCGTGTGGATGTACTCGCATGCTACCTGTCCAAACTTTATTCTAAACTGGCCAGCTTAGAGAACTCTTAGACCACTGTCACTGTAACCATTATAAAAGAACGTTGTTTACCAATTGATCCATCAAAATATAGCATCATATACAAAAATTAAGCTTCATAACACTAAGCTTATGAATATGATAGACAACAAAAAACTTAATATTCAATCCACACAATTTAAAGCATTCCCTATCAAGGTTGGCAAAAGATTCCAGAGACTTCTACACTAATCAATAGGCTTAAAGGACTGTGGAGAACCCTAGAAACAGTTTTAGATCCACCTCAGATATAAAATATAAAATTCTCTCCTTAATAGTATTATTTTCTTTGTTATTATGTCTTAACATTATGCTTTTGATCTGTGTGTTTTATGTCAAATTGTATCATATACATAATCTATTAATTTTTATCAACTTTATACTTGTAAGCACTCCCCAAATAATAGAAATTAATTCAGCCATCCGCGAATTGCTGACTTAAAGCAAGTGTAAAATTCTCGCAGCTCAAAGTAATATAAGCTGGCTAAAATAATCACTCATTTGCTACTAATTACTTGCTATAAAAGCTCAGAGTTCAAAATCAGAGTTCATAATCAGATTGTAACATCGCATAATTTACGAAATGCAATAACCTCAACAAGCAGGTATTAGATCTAACACACTATAATCTCAACCTTGAATGTACATCACTATTTAGTTGAAATCCGAAAGAGCAAAATCAATCAAATTCGTGCAAATTAAAAACAAATTAGGAATTATACATCACAATATCATCGCGTTAAAATGAAATCAGATAACTAATAAACGAACGATCATAATAAATGCGAAATTGAAGTAAAGGTACCAAAATCGAAGCTACTTACCTAACAGTTTCTTCTCGGAAGGAAATATGTAAAATCGCGAGTTGAGTTGTCACTGTAATCAAAAGTTCGAGAAGTTTCTTCACCAATTTTTCACCGGCTATCTAATTTTTGCTTCAGACGTACGCGGATGAAAGAGGTTAACGGTGATTAGCTCTTTAATACGCCAAACACGTGTGGCTATAATGCGCCAAAATGCTACTTTGGTAAACACACACCGACCCAAAATCCGATTTGTTTATAAAAATTGTTATAATTTATGCGTCATAGTTTATGTTGCATTTGTCTAATTTGTGCTCTTAGGCACATAATTAGAAGTAGTCATTACTTTTTTTTTTTTTTTGGACGGCTAGTTAGTAAGTTAGTGGTTCGAGCCTAGACAGTAAAATCCACAAGGGGCAGTATGCCTTCCCTCGAACCTTCCACCTTTTTGTCCACGATGGGACTTGAACCCATGACCTAAAATATATTCTAACTAATTAAGTCTATTTAATTTTTTTCTCTACCAAAACTATCCTTGCTATTTTTCTTAAGCGGATCGGTACGGGCCAACGCCCCAAATGGCGTGGGGGTGTGACTAGGCGGCCACGGCGTGACGAAGAAGAAGAACACCGCCCCCCACAACGGCGTGGGGGGTCGGCATGGTGGATCCGGCATCAAGGCAACGGCGGAGAACGGACGTGGGAAGGGAAAACTAGCCGTTGAACGGCTATTTTTTGAGCCGTTGGGAATTTAAAAAATAATAATTAATTAATTAATTTAATTTATTTATTTCGTATATAAACACACTCAAAACACTACCAAAACACTACCAAAACACACCATAACTCTACCAAAATACCCCAACTCACAAATAATGAATTATCTTGGTTCATCATCTGACGACGATGACACGTTTATGCTAACAATATACTCAGAACTACTTGATGATATATCCTCCGATGAAAGTGAAGAAGTCTTTGACACTAGAACCGCGAAGCTAAATAGAAATCGATAAGCTGGACACGACATGCTATACCGAGATTATTTTGCGGATGATCCTGTTTATGACGACAACAATTTCCAACGAAGGTTTCGTCTGTCCAGAAATCTATTTATGCGCATATGTACCGCATTAGAAAACAGTTATCCTTTTTTTCAGTTGAGATATGATGCTAGAGGTAGGCGGGGATTCACTGCTTTGCAAAAATGCACTGCAACAATTCGATCTATGGCTTACGGGTCATCCCCTGATTCTCTTGACGAGTGCCTACGCATGTCTGAAAGAACTGCTAGGGAAAGTATGTATAGATTTTCACAAGGGGTTTTGGAAATATTCGGACCTATTTATTTGCGAAAACCAACAGTAACCGATGTTCAAGAATTATATGAGGCACACGAAGAGAGACATGGTTTTCCTGGAATGCTTGGTAGCATTGATTGTATGCACTGGGATTGGAGGAACTGTCCACAATCGTGGAGAGGTGAGTACATCGGTGGACATCATGGAGTACCGTCATTGATATTAGAAGTTGTTGCTTCCCAAGATTTATGGTCTTGGCATGCTTACTTTGGGGTTGCGGGTTCTAATAATGATATTAACGTGCTTGATCAGTCACCAATATTCAACGACTTGTTATCAGGAAAGGCACCCGATGCTCCTTTTACGGTGAATGTCAATCCATATAGATTCGGTTATTACCTTACCGATGGTATATATCCTCGTCATGCGACGTTTGTCAAAGCCTACCGACATCCAGTTGATCCAAAAGAGGTCTTGTTTACCAAAAAACAAGAATCCGCACGTAAGGATGTGGAACGGGCTTTTGGAGTTTTAAAGGGGAAGTGACACATTGTCAAAAACACGGCCCGTTCATATGACCTTGAAAGATTAAGATATATTTTGTATGCATGTGTTATAATGCATAACATGGTTGTCGAAGATACTGGTCGGATGATTTCTCCATATGTGCCGGACGGTCCCCGACATGCTTTGTATGTACCGGGAAGTGCAGAGTATTTGCACAGGGTTGTCGACATTCGAGACGCAACAACACACGAACGACTTCGACAAGACTTGGCGGACCATCTCTACAATAACCCACATGCCGACGATGAAGACGTTGAAGAGTAATAATTTATTTTAATTATTGTAATTTTTAATTTCTAGTATTTTAATGTTTAATTTATAGTATTTTCATTTTAATTTAAAGTATTGTCATTTTAATTTTATTTAATGTAATGTAATTTTAAATTATATAAAATATTATTTGTGTGAAAAATAAATGGAAATGAAATGATGAGATGGAAAATAAAATGGTGTGGTGTGGTGGGTATTTCCACCAAATGATGTGGTGTGATGGTGGTGTGGTTGATGAGGTAGCGCTGATGTGGCAGAAAAGGGCACCACCGCATGTGGTGCCCATACCCACTAGCCTTAAGAAAACTACTAAACACATATCTAATAACATCTTCATGTATCTTTTTTTACTAATTAAGTACTTGATCATACATAAGGGTATGCTTGTCATTTTTTTCATTCAAGGTCCTTTAGTAGTATCATTAAACAGTTTTTTTATTCATAACCATGACTATACTAAACGACCGAAAGAATATGAATGAGGCTTGTTCATGTTTATTTATTTAAGTTTAACTAAAAAATGTACAACACGAACAACTGAACGAACGAATTTTCATGTTTATGTTCATTTGTTAAGAAATTAGTTTGTTAACAAACGCTCCGGAAAACATCATTAAGAAGATAAACGGACATAAACGAACGAACATATATCAACTAATACTAAATAATTTTATATATAATACTTTTTATACGGTTGCTTGTGCTTATTTGCATTAGTAAAATGATTTTAACTAAGATACTTGATATATAAAGTTATCGAAAAAAATGAATGAGCACACACGAACGTAACTGAACGAATGATGCTTTGTTCGTATTTGTTTGTTTAGCTAAACGAACGAACATAAGCCTCTAAGTATATACATAACCTTTTAATTATCTAAACTGAATTAAACGTTAAACTATTATATTTCAACAAACAACACCTTAAGGTTGTTTGACAATTTATTTAGTTTGTGATTTGAAATCTACATTTTTCTTTAGATATTTATCTCGAGAATTTTTCACCTGAACTTTCCAAATTTTATTTCTTCATCCATTTCTAGGGAAAAAAAAAACCAAAATGATAGTTATCATTTTTCTTTTACGTATCACATCACAAAAGTATATAGTATGTAGTAAATCACTTAAAATTACACACGTTGAAAAAAGGTGATAGTTTAACCTTGTTTGTTTAGATAATGATTAAAACAAATTCAAATATTTAACTAACAAACTTATATAAAATGCATAAATAAAAATTTAATAATTATTTTATAAGTTTATTCTCCAAGTAAAAGTGTAAAACAAGATATTTTAGGCATATTTGTAATCAAACGGCCCAAAATAGCCCCATCAACTCAGTTATGAATTAAAGCCGCTAGATACAACTCTCAATCTCAACCATACGATCAAAATACCAAGGCGTTATCCACCGTAAGTTATTTACAAAAATAAAAATAAAAATTCAAAACCTCGCGAGAGGGAGGAACAAAGCAAATAACTCCATATTTCGCTCCTATTTTTTGCCCTTTTCCAAAATTAATCGTAAAAATAGTTTGTGATTTTTGTGTACACTCGTACTTTTTTTTGAATCTGAGCTGTTGGAGTGAGAGTGATATTTTTCTTGAATCTTCATATCGAATTGTTTCCGAGTTTCCGTCTCTGATTCAAATAGTTGTTGAATTTCGTTTAAAAAATTATAATCTTTTTTTAATCATACTCTTGAAATTTGTCTTGAAAAAATAATCAAAATTTAGAGAGATGAAAGATGAAGGTGAAGGGGATTTGAATTTCCCTCCGAAAAAGAATCTCGCACGGCAGCTGGATTTTAATAACGTCGGCGGTAGTCTGTCGGCGCCGGCACAGGCGACACTGATGTTGCCGGAAAACCCTCATCGGCCGGTTGTAGTGCAGATGCATCTACCAAAACAGTTTCTGGTGCAACAACAATCTTTAAGACCTATGTGAGTATTTTGCAATATGATCAATTTAAAGTTTTTTTACTTTATTTTATCAATCTGTGCTTTCGAAACATTATGCTTTTGAAAAAATTGAGAATTTGAAAATGTAGCTCTTTTTTTGTCATGTGAAATATATAGGGTGTTTGGATGTGGGTTTTGAAATTGATTATGTGATACTGAATAATTAAAATCAAATAATAAGTTGTAACAAAACGCAGGGTGTTTGGATGATCTTGTGCTTACTTGAAGCTGTAATAATGAATTTTGATGCATATATTAGTTGGATATACTAACTATTATTTGTTGGGTTTTGATAAGGGAGGTGATTCGTACAGAGCAATTTTTATTCATGTAGAGCAATTTCATGCTAAAGGACAATCATGCCCTTAATTTCATTTTATCACACTTTCCATTTCACCCCTCCCACTAAGGGCATGATTGTCCGTTGGCATGAAATTGCTCTACATGGATAAAAATTGCTCTGTACGAATCACCTCCCTTTTGATAATGACCTTTAAGTGCAATAAAGTTGTACATTATGGGTAGTTCCTAAGATTAAGGAGTTTGTTATGGTTAGATGTATAAGTTTTTTATGCATGTCTTATGACAGTCCTATCAAAACCCTTATTTGTTTAATCGCTTTGGCTAGAAAAAAGTGTGAACTGAATTTTTCTGTCTAATATCCTTTTTAGGTGAATTCATTAATATCTTTTTTGTTTCTATATGGTGCAAATGTGAACAATGAAGCATTTTTTCATGCAAGCATCAGGTGTTAGTGGGTCGATTTAGGTTGTGTTTATCTCAAACGGGTCAAATTGGTCCAATAATGTGAATAGATACAAAAAAAAAAACATTGTATTTGATTTTTTTGGTTAGTGTTGCAAGTTTGTAACAAACCAACAATATTGTCTAATGCAAGCACTTGACACCAAAATTATGGATCAAGAAAAATATTTTTAATTGTCCATAAAATACAACATGGCTTACTTCATGGACACTTTTTATTTATTTATTAATTTTGAAAAAAAAACACAATATTTTATTTTTATCATTTTAGGATGCCCGAATCTCCAAAAGCCCGACCAAGACAGAATGGGGAAGGAAAAGACGGCACCCCAAAGAAGCAAAAACATTGCAATTGCAAACACTCAAAATGCTTAAAATTGTAAGTATTACAATTTTTTTGTTCTTCTCTTGCATAAAAAGTTATTGTGTGATTATTTTCACATTAACATGCTTATTATATGGTTGGTAGAATTACTATTCATGAATGTGTAGATTAGAGTTTGATTGCAGTCACAATAATTTAAAATGAAAATAATTGTTATTAATTTTGAAATTGCTGATTTCATTAATGTGTAGATATCAAACATTACTTGCTTGATTACTAAGGAGATAAAATATATTATAACGTTATCTAATTTGGCTAAAATTCATCGTTGTTTCCTTCACATTAGGCGATTGATTTTTGAACTTTAAAAATTAAAAACTTTTGTTATTTTTGTTTGTCAGATATTGTGAATGCTTTTCTTCAGGAGTATATTGTGATGGTTGTAACTGTGTTAACTGTCACAATAACATTGAAAATGAAGTTGCTCGATTAGATGCTGTTGGTATTACTTTGGATCGAAATCCACATGCATTTAGGCCCAAAATTGCAAGCAGCCCGCATAAAAACCGTGATAATAGGGTGAGAAAAAATTTCATCTTTTTGTTCGTTGACCAGTCAGTTATTTCATATGGTCAAAACTTCCTAAATCATTTTTATTCAAAATAGTTAAAAAAATTTATGCAGGAAGAGGCTGGGGAAGTTGTGGTAATCCCCAAACATAACAAAGGGTGTCATTGCAAAAAATCGGGGTGCTTGAAGAAATATTGTGAATGTTTTCAGGCCAACATTTTGTGTTCTGAAAATTGTAAATGTATGGATTGCAAGAATTTTGAAGGAAATGAAGAACGACAAGCTCTTTCTCATGTTGATTCAATAAATAATATTGTTTATCTACAACAGGCGGCAAATGCCGCCATTACCGGAGCTATTGGGACCTCCGGGTACGGGTCGGGTTATGGGTCGCCGCCCGTTTCAAGGAAAAGAAGAGCCCAAGAACTATACTTTGGTGGTGGGCCCGCAATAAAAGATCCCTCTTTTTATAGTGGTGTGCGATTTCCTGAGGTAATTTTATATTTTTATTCTTAGTGATTCTTGTTTAGATTGATTTAGCTTCCTAATTGTCGTAGGTTCTCCAGACTATAAATACAATATATAATTAATGTTAAAACAGAGTTTTGTGGTTCTATATGGGGTAACGGGTCGAAAAAGGTCGGAGCAGTTTGGGATGGCCCAAAACATATTTTGTTCAATTATTATTTTTTATATTTTTATAAATAGCTAGTTTGTCAAATATAGTACTAAAAATCCTATATTATTTCATAATAGTTTATTATGTATAAAATGATAAAAGAGGTTTTAATCCATTAAAAAATACACTTTGGGCAACTTTGGACCTATTTTTTATAGGCTAAATTTTCCGATTTGAGCAAAAAGATAACCCAAATCGAAGTATTCATAAGTAAATGAATTGAAATTGTTACCTCTAGCATTTAGATTTGCTCAAATTTTGGGTTTTAAGTAATTTGAATTTTGTATAGTTTGTGAACCAGATGAATCATTTGAAAGCTTCCACTTCATGGCCTTCTGTTCCTGTTCCTCTGGTTGCTAACAATGCACCTGTTGCCCCTTCTAAATTTGCATACAGGTTTGTGCCTCTTTTCTTGCCATATATTATTTACTAAATGTGGTCAAATCAAATGAGTAAAAAACGGTTAATATTTAGCTAAAGTTAGTTGTTAATGCTGGTTGAAGGTCTCTTTTAGCGGATATGATCGCTTCAAATGATATGAAGGAACTTTGTGCTGTTTTGGTGGTGTGTGCAAGTCGCCTGATTTCAGGTATATTATAATATTCATTTTACTAATTTAAGAATCTAAATTAGATAATATTAAATAGATTTGCTTAGGTTAAGGATGATTAGGTCATTTTACACTTGCCCTCAAACAATAGTTTTCACTGGAAGGTGGCAATTTTGACCCGTTTACTTTTTAATGGCCTACTTTTAACGCACGCAATCTACTATCTTAAATGCTATATACAAAAGTTTCAATCTATTATTGTAATAATCATAATTGTCACGTTAATTAATTTCAAAAAATGATTAACCTGTATATCTACACTTTGAGATGAGAGAAACGAGAAGGAAAAAATGACGACTGGAGAAAGCTCAATTGCATCATCATTAACACAAAGCCCGAAAGCAGATGAATCTTTAAGTGGGCCCCACACCAACAAAGTGTGCCCCGATGAATCGGGCTCAGATGGGCCCACGGATGCTTCAGGAACGAGACCAATGTCTCCTGGGACTCTAGCATTGATGTGTGACGAACAAGATACGGTGTTTATAAATTCTAATTTGAATGGATTAGGCAGTGAGGGTGTTTTTGGTAATTTGCAAAACGGGCAGGTGGTAACGCAAAGTTATGCTGAGCAAGAGAAGACCGTGTTGACCATGTTTCGAGATTGTCTTAATAAACTCATCACTTTAGGAGAAATAAAAGGTAAAGGTTTTACATCTTAATGAAGCATAATAAATTTTGTTAATATATGTTTTTTTTTTTTGGATGATAAGGTGGTCCTGAAATGTAAAAAACGTTATTGAGACAAGTATATAAAACAATGTACTTTTACATTTGTTCATGTTTAGTCATTGTACAAATTTTGTCCATTTGGTTAACGCCATGTCATCAAATTATCATGTCCTTACCCAATTGGACATAAATCTGTAGGGATAATTGTAAAAGTACATTGTTATTTTAGTGGCTAATTGCAACAAAATAATAGTACTGAAGTCATGATAATTAAATAGTCATTATACCTTTAATTTAGTTCTAACTTGTTTCAAAATTTTGCAGAAAAACAATGTTATTCATTGGCCCGAAGTGATTCAGGAGGTCAAAGTCAAACACAAGCATACAAAAGCTCTACTACAAACATTCATTGGGATCCTTTCATCAACAGTTTGACAAAGTCAACGACAACACAATCGTCACAAAATAACGATAACCACACACATTCCATAATCCAATTTCATGCAGAAAATCGAGATTTGAAACTTAACCCTGAAAAGGATGCCTAGTAAGTGTTAGATTTTTGACTCGTTACATGATAAGTTATTTATCTGATGCTATGGCTAATTTGATTATTTAGGAGCACATAGTTGATAATTTCTAGATTTATGATAATTAGTTCTGAGTTTCAACTAAAAGAGATACATGTCAAATGGGTGGCCCAAATCATGTTCTTATTGTACACAACCTCGTAGATTGCTATGTACAAAACCTTATTTTTAATAAATATAATTTTTGAAATCACATTTTACACACAATTTATCTGTAGAAGAAATAAAATAATCTGGAAAAATAACTTTTCAGGTTGACCAGACCTGAACCCATATTGACCCATAACTAATTCATCTATTTTTCCACCTCTAGTTCTACCATTGCGACCTCTTTGATAAATCATACACATACTTTGAACCCTTGTAAATATTCGATAAATCATACACATACTTTGAACCCTTGTAAATAGCTTTCATATACAGGTTCAGTATCGCTTACAATTCCAAACGGGCTATGGAACAACCCCACATTTCCTTACAACTCTTGAGAAAAAAGTTATTTTATTCAACAATTCAGCTTCATGTAAAACTTGATCATTGTTCTATACACTTGTGTTCTTGCAATTAGATTGATAATACAACCGTTTACAGGCGGGCTTTAGAAACAGGTGCACTCTGCAAAAATAGACATATTTCTTTAACCTAAAATACAACGTATTTTTACATTTGTGTTCATGTTTAGTCGTGCAAATTTCTGCCCTGATTGACCCAAACATGACAGAAAAAATGGTATGTAACTTACCACTTTTGGTCCACTTTTTTTTTAAGTTTAAATAGTTAATGCGCTAATTGTGAGAATAAAAACAATTTATTGCAATAATAATTTGAACCTTTCGATGCATTCAAAATAGACATTTGCACAACTTTTAACCCATTTAAGATGTTCGATCCATTTGACATGTGCCCTTTTTAGCTAAATATATGTTGACCCGTTTAATGCAAGACAAATTGACCCATTCCTAATTAAACGGGTCAAAATTGCCACATTTAATGAAAGGATTAAGATTTCTCACCAAAGGTACACCATTCATGGCTCGTTCTTCCAAGAATGTTGATGGTTTATAAAAATTGCCATATTTCTCAGACCATTTCTTGAGACTTTTATATATGTGTTTACTTCCAACCAGATCTGCCCAGAAAATGATACCACCACTGCAACCAAAACCACAAAACTATAAATGACGGTGCGTTTAGTTGCAGAAAATTGTCTATTTTTTCTAAAAAAACGGTGGCGTTCTTTTTATCTCTAGAAAACTACTAAATTTTTTAAAAACGTGTCATAAAAGCTTTTTTTTCTCATTTTCACGAGAACAAAAGTTGTTTGCAATAAAAAATAATTATTACCGATATGAAGGAAAACTCATCCCAAGAACAGTTGCAATATCAAGATCCGATGATCGCACAACAATTCCTTCCTCTAAAACACGACATGCTTCATTAACTACTGGAAACAACACCATCTCTATTATTTCTTGGTCTGTCACATACACAGGCTGCCACAAATAATTCAAGCATAAGTATTATTTTTATTAAAAATAAAAATAGGAAGTGGTATTTTTTGTATACAAATAAAAAAGGGTGAAGGTTGGGCTTGCTCAAAACACCAGTCTACAATTTTTATTCTTTTCTATAAATTAGTAAAGTCAATTACGATTACAAGACTTATATTTTTAATAATAATATAAATAAAAAAGTTTTAGAAGGTTTATCCATTGAAATTTGACTCGTTTCCTTGTATACTCTCACTATATTTGACCCCTGGTATATATAACATAACCCGAAACGGGTCGAAATTTCCCTGTATAATTAAAGTGTTACCGTCCCCTGTGGCATAATATTGGCTAGCCTCCTTGATTCCTCTATAATTGGTAGCACAAGTGGATCAGGTTTCGGCTTGCTACCTTTTTCATAAATATAATACCCTTTTCCATTGTTTTTACCTAAAAACAACAATTTCATGCAAACAAAAAGCCCATAGTTGAAATATAACAAGAACCCAAACATAATCACATTCTAAATTTAAAGAAAGGGATAATACATAAGGAGGACACTAGCTATCCAACTTTGTTCATTAACAACACTTTTAAAGAAAACCCATTTGAAAAAAAAAATAATTACTTTTTAATTCACACATTAAAACACCGAAAATAATTAAAATTTATGGTGCAGAAGCTTACTGAAAAGGGCCCATTGGGAGCCCAAAGCTCTTGATCAATCGGTCAATTCTAAACAAGTCAACACCTAAATGAAGCAAAATGTGTGCACTCTGTTTGTATGGAAAAAAGGTACGATTAACCGCAAATCCCGTACAATTTCCCACAACAACAGGAATTTTTTTAATAATTTTTCCAACTGTCATAAGATCAAGAATCACTTGAGCAGAAGTCTTTTTTGTTCTAACAATTTCTAGTAGAGGCATCACATGAGCAGGACTGCAATCATTTCACCAAAAAAACAGTGTTGTAAGAAACTTATGATCATCTTTATATATATATAAGGAAACAATTAAAAAATACAGTTATGTCAGTTAACCTGAAGAAATGTGCGCCCACAATTCGATCTTGAGATTGTAATTTCTCTCCAACTAAATCTAGGTCAATTGTTGATGTGTTGGTTGCCAAAATGCAATGAGGAGGACATATCTTTTCGATCTCATTAAATATTTTTTGCTTTATTTGAACGTTTTCAATAACCGCCTATTATTAAAAGTAGCTAATCAAACAACTAAAACTACTCCAATTTGTATACTTATTCAAAAGTATATTATTACAAGAATATAAGGTTGCGTTTAGTTGTAGAATTTATTTTCTAATTTTCATCTTCGGTCTTCTAGAAAATTATTATCTCTAGAAAACTACTGAAAGTTTCGAAAACGTGTTCAAATGTTTTCCTGTTTGAGTTTAGAAAATAAGAGGAGTTTGAGTTTTATATATAATATTTTAACTTGATTTAGAACTCATGTACCTATGTTTCGACTTTATGTACCATTTGCTCTTTGTTTATTAAACAAAAAGTACAACGTAATAGTGGAAAAATTCTATAAAAAATAAAATAAAATGTACCTCAATGACCATATCTACATCTTTGAATTCTGAGTAGTCCAATACCCCTTTAATCATTGACAAGGCTTTGTCAGCTTTAGATTGTCCCAACTTTCTTTTTACAACCAAATTTCGTATATTTGCTGCAAACAAATAAAACCAATATTCAAATTTATAGAATATTAGAGGTGGTAAAATGCGTGGGTTGGGTAGTGGGCCAGAACTGATCGGGTTGGGTCGGTTGGCCTAAGAACCTTTTGTCCAAAATTACCCTTTTTAACAATCTATGTTTTTGAATAAAATGAATTAAGGAGATCTTATGTGTTAAATATACACTTCAGGAGACTCTTGAGTCTTGCCCTTTTTAACTGGTACCCTTTTCAGCTATTTATTTATTTTTAACATAGCCCAAATTATTACATTAAAAAAAAAAGGTCGAAATTGCCACCTCTGCATATAAAAGAAAGAAAAGAAAAACAATATAGTATACCAAGTATCCCACTTATCAATCACCCTTTTATGATAGTCAATAATTAAATACATTAGAAATGAAAATGATTTAACCTTGTATCATTTTCATTCCTTTTAGAAGATACTCGGAGTTGACTTCTTTAAAAATCACAAATATATTACTAACAATAAAGGTTGTTGCAATTCCAGACCCCATTAAACCTGCACCAATAATACCAACTTTCTTCATAGCCCTCGGTTTGAGCCCAATATCAGTTATTTTAGGTAGCTGTTAATAATGAAAATTATTTGAGCATAAAGATAATATTCAGCCAACAAATATTAATTAATGCTATTATAAATTATAATATTTAAGATCTGTTTTGGCGATTACAAGTTTTTAGCCGGCATATTTTGGTAGATATATACTAGATTGCTTATATTACCTTTGAAGTTGCTCGTTGTGAAAAGAACACATGACAAAGACCTTTTGATGTATCCGAAACAACAAGCTCATTAAAAACTTCGAACTCCTGAAAAGTAAAATTTTTATATAATTTTTTAAAATTTATTTAATTTATTTTGGAATAAAGAAAAACATACCTTCAAAACACCAGGGTACCCTCCCTTCGCAACTCCTTCTTGAATTACATCAAGGCATGCTTGGTGTTGTGGCATATTAGGTGTGGCCCGTTTGACTTGTTGACCCGCAACTTTAAGTATCTCATATGCTTCAGATAAAGACCCAATCTTGTCTACATTGTGAAGAGAACGGGCCCACGGTTTACGGTTTTCTGCAATGTCTAATGCCCATTTTCTAGACAATTTTATCAAATCTTGAGGAGGTACAATAGCATCAATCAGACCTAGGGTTTTCCCTTCTTCAGAGGATATTGGTTTAGATGACTACAAAATATATAAAAATAATTAAATCTGTTTTATTAATTCACTATAATAAGATAATTATAATAAGCAAACCATAATTACCAAAAATATACGAGTTTTGCAATGTTTAACTTTTCAAACGAAAGGAACTCACCAACATCATATCAATTGCCTTCGGCAAACCCACAAGCCTAGGAAGTCGTTGTGTACCTTAAAAAAATCAAATTCTTATCAAATAAAAATCATTTAAAAAATGGCATTTTATTAAACTTAAATCCAAAGATGTTATAAGTTTACAAATTCACTAAATATTATACCTCCAGCCCCTGGGATAATTCCGAGAGACAATTCGGGCAACCCAAGTTGTGCATTTGGAGTTGCAATACGTGCATGGCATCCCTGTTTAAAAAATAAAAATAAAAACATTAAATTGCAAAATTTTAAAAAAAATTAAAAAAATTGAGGCCCAAAATTACAAAGTTACAAACCATTGAAATTTCCAATCCAGCCCCAAGTGCAAGTCCTTCTATTGCAACAACTATAGGTTTCTTTGCATCTAAGATTACAAAATAGCAGAAAATTATCAGAAATAAATTTAAATAAATACTCGGTAACATTTATGAATAAGGATTTGTATAGTAAGACCTTCAATTTTGTTGACCACAAGGTCAATGGATAAATCCGGTAAAAGAGATAAATTTCCTGCAAGATTAATACAATGTTTAATTATCAGCAAACATATTTGAACAACAAAATTAACTACTGATAAATCCATACCCGTTTGCTGAACTTTTTGGAACACATTTATGTCAAATCCACCTGAAAACTTCCCATTCTTGCCTATATAAGATTTTAGAAACAGAATTTAGCAAGCAAAATCCAAAGAAAAAGAAGAAGTGATAAGTTTCACTATAACGGGTACGGGTTATGACATATCATTTTCTAATATGGGTAGAAACGGGTAGGGTTGGATTGAACCGCAAAAACTTTTAAGTCATTCGTTAAATGTTCTTGTAACTAATTATTTCATTAATTAAAATTACAAATAATATCAGTACAATAGTAATTTAAATCAAGATTGTTAAGATCCCGATCCGGATCTTGATATTAAGATTTCACGATTTTGTTCAATGAAAATGTGTTGATCATCAAAATATCATCTTTCCATTTCTACTAATGAATTATAATCTCTTTGAAGCAAAACATCAAACAGTTGGTAGGCATTCTAATCACATTACATAACATCAAAACAGCAATCAAATTCAGTAGAATTAAATAATTATTTAAAAAATTACCAGTCAAAACAATAGCTTTGACATCATCTCTCCTCATACATTCTTCAATTTTCTCCTTTAGCCAAGCAATAACTAAACAAGTAAACCCATAAACACATGAAAATAATTCTTTTTTTTTAACAAAAAAAAAAATTTACGAAACAACAAATTAAATTAAAAACTATTAGGTTAACCTAAAATTAACGAAACCAAATCGAATCAAATCTTACTTGAGACAGCAAGGAAATTAACAGGTGGATTAGAGATTGCGATCACAGCAACACCATCAGAACCCACCTCCAGATTTACTTCCATTTTCTTGAGTAATGTTGGTCAACTGTATGTCAACGGAGGAGATACAGTGATCTTATTAGTTATCAAATACTTCTGATTAAAAAGTATAATACGTAGGGAGAGTGTAATGGGAAAATGACAAATTGTGGTCGTTGGCACAGCCTTTTTTGTATTTGCATTTAGGGGTTCAGAGTTTGGTGGAACTATCATTTTAGTCCCTTTGTTTTCTAACTACTTTATTTATGGGATCGAGTTTTTACATCAACTAGTCAACCCGAACCTGCTAATCCAAACCCGATGTGATCGCCACTCCTATCAAATCGTCAAACTAGTGTAAATTAAGCAAAGAATTGAACATATTAAAACCTTTGTGATCACACTATTTTTTATTGTAAACAAGAAAATATATTAACTCATGTATAGAAGCATTTGTTACCTTACATACTGATAGAATATGCAATTCTAATCTTTTGAGTAAACCATTACTCATAATGAAATGTCACCCAATTAAGGGTTTTCTTGACACATAATCTAAGTCGTAAGTTGTAAAATTTTTCCCATTTAAGGTACTTTTGTAACACCACATGTCCACATCACATGTCGCCAATAAACTGAATGAGTGGTTACAATTTGAGGCGGTAACTAGAAAATTGCGTACTAGTATTATAGCATTGATTTTAATCTTATAATTTAGTAAATATCGTTTTAGCCCATTTTAGAAAAGTGGTGTCCAACGGCCCAAAGTAATTCAGGTCCAATATCAATTCGATAAATGGAAGACTACCCTATAGGCTATCCGCTATAGAGATGATAGAGCAACCTAATTTATCTAACGTAAAAAAATAATCTAACAAGAAGATTTAGACAAGTGATAAAATCGAAAGTGGGTATAATGAGAGAGAATAAGTGGAAGTTGTGTGTCTAATTTTGGATTGATTAGATTGATAATTAGGTTAATTTATTACTTATCAGGTTGATATAGCATTTTTTTTAGTTACTCCGTATATAGTTAGTCACTGATTTTAACCGTGTGTTAAGTTTTTGGATTCCGGAATGAGTATCAAAGTCGTAGTTTGTGTTTGTTTAGAGTCTACGAATTTAAGTAAACCCATGAAATATAGTTTTTGCAAAAATCATGTAAATGTTTATCAGAGAGAAATATCAAACTCAAGGGGAGGACCTGGTATATGGTACACAGGGTTCCTTAAAATTTTTACGAATAATGCTAAAATAGTGTTAAAATATTTTAAATTTTGTTTGTTAGTGTACGTGACGCCTCTGAGAAAAAATGTACAACCCCTGAATTTTTTTTCTGGATCCGCCACTATTCGGGAGCCTTTATCAAACGTGTTGTATGTTCTTCTCATGTTATAACTTGATTAAGTAGCATTTTCTTGAAGTTTTAAAAAAAATAATACACTTTTGTTAAAAAAAATTTGAGTAAATTACGGTTTTTGTCCCTGTGGTTTGGCCGTTTCAGCGTTTTTGGCCTTGTGGTTTTTTTTTCTGTTTTTTTGTCCCTGAGGTATGCAAATTTCCGTTTTTTTGTCCTTCCGTCCACCCGCCGTTTGAATTCAGCCGTTAAAGCCCTCACGTGCTGAAAACGTGAGGGTAAATGTGTCATTTTATCATTAATGTACAACAATTTATACATAAGTTACAAACATAATGATGTACAATTAAAATTTCACAATGTACAACTAATCTCAACTCTCTCTCTCTCTCTCTTAACTCTCTATCTTTTAACCCTCTCTCATCTCTTATACCCCAAACTCCCATCATCATCTCCGGCACCCTCATCACCATCATCTCCGGCACCCTCATCGCCCCCGCCGCCAAAACCGACAGCTTCACCACCACCACCATCTCCGACAGCCTCTTTCTCTACTCTCTTTCTTTACCCTTTTTAATTGAGTTGTAAGGTTATCGGGTTGACGAAGATGACAGAGGACGACGGTGGTGCCGGAGTAAAGATGATGCTTTACCGGAAAAGAAATGAAATCAGGTCTAGCCGGAGAAGAAGAAGGTTTCTGGAGAAGAAGATGCAAAACGGAGGTCGACCGGTGCAGGTGGCGGAGACTGATGGTTTTAAGGTTTGTTGAGCAGCTGTGGTTCCGGTGGAATGGTTGCCGGAAAGCAAGACCTTGTCGGAGAAGATGATTGCAGTGGATAAGGGACGCCGGAAAACCAAACCAGAGCTGCCGGAGAAGACGGTGGTACGATGGTTTGATTTTTTCGCCGATCTGTCAATTGACTTGCACCCGCAAAGACACAGATAGAAAAATACACATTTTCATCTTTGTTTCTCCCGATCTCCTTCTGTCATCTCCCCTCAAAACCCCCTTTTCAAATTGCGTGTATCAATTTGCTTCAAGAATCAGAAACCATTCCTATAGTAAAAAATGATGCCGTTTTGATCGTCTTCCTCATCATCGTCATCTACTTGTTCTTGGAAAACCGTTCCAAAATCTTCTGATTCTCGCTAATTTTTAGATCCACCGTTTTCAATCTCGTCTATTATTTCATATGGTATGTTCTTGACTTAGGGTTTTTAGTGTTAATTTGGGGAAGAGGAAGAGAAGATAAAGGAAAGAAAAATAAAAATAAAAAGGAAAAAGTAAAATGACAAATTTACCCTCACGTTTTCAGCACGTGAGGACTTTAACGGCTAAATTCAAACGGCGGGTGGACGGAAGGACAAAAAAACGGAAATTTGCATACCTCAGGGACAAAAAAACAGAAAAAAAAAACCACAAGGACAAAAACGCTGAAACGGCCAAACCACAGGGACAAAAACCGTAATTTACTCAAAAAATTTAGAACTAATGATGTTTGTTTTTGCCCATTTCCTTTGTTCTTTGTTGGTTTAAATAAAAGGTCTTTTTCCTCTCTTCTGTTTTTAAGTAAAATATAAGCAATGGAACGAACCTTGAAATTAGAATGCAAAAAAACTATGAAATGAGCACTCTGTTTGTATGGAAAAAAGGTACGATTTCCCACAACAACTGGAATCTTTTAATAATTTTCCCAATTGTCATGAGATCAAGAATCACTTGAGCAGAAGTCTTTTTTGTTCTAACAATTTCTAGGAGAGGCATCACATGAGCAGGACTGCAATCATTTCACCAAAAAAAAAGTGCTGTAAGAAACTTTTGATCATCTTTAGATGAGATGGCAATATTCCACCCGTACATTTATGAATGGGTAGATTTGGGTTGTGTTTTATCTCCAACGGGTCAAATGGATCAAACATGTTGAAAATGGCTCAAAGTCTATTTTTTAGCGCGTATAACCTCTTGACTATTTTATTCAAAGATTATAGAGATAGTTTGACTGCTAGTTTGTCTACTTTGCCCTAAAATATGTTTTTCTGTGAATTTATCTTGGTCATTTCGTAGGAATTCAATGGAGTCTTAATTACTTAAAGAACCCTCCATGTGCCGAACATTCATATTACTCAACCTTGGCTTATACATAACATGTCTTTCTAGTTTTGTATGTTATTTAATTATTATTTATACTACTATTAAAGTATTTGAGCCTACTACTTTTAGAAGGTCTTAATCTCTCTTTCTACTTTGGGAACTATCTTAACCAATACAAAATGTTAAAAAACGCAGCTTAAGGGATTCGAACCCGTGACCATTTGGGAGTTATGCATGTGTGTTAACCACTTCAGCCACTTGCTTACTTTGCTTTATTCCAAATACTAATACATATAACCTTTAACGTATGCAGAACCCAACACCATCATTTATCTATTTAAACGGCCCATGTTACGTACACAAAAAGACCAATTTATTCTCTGATCCTTCCAGGAAAAAAAAGGTCCAGTTTAGTTCACCTATTCTTTTTTTACTTGTCGTAGTAGGATCTTCAACAAAACTCATCCGCACGACCACAACTAGCAGCTACTATCACTACCGTCGTCACCACCCACTACTTGATCGTCATCAAATTTAGTCACATGGTACCCGCCGCCACATTACGCGAGTAACCTGCTAGTATATTAAAAGAAAGCCTAACATGATATCTTTAGGTAATTTTGTTTAGTGCAAAATGACGGATTAAAAATTGCAAAATTTAAGCTCAAAACTTTACAAAATTGAGTGGAAACAATGCTCTCTTTTATTTAAAATTATATACAGTGATAACATGAGTGCAAATAATATCATATAAGTTAACGTGAGAAAAGAAAAAAAAATGAAAATTTATATTTTCTGTCGTTTGAATTTCTTATAAGATCATTATGTATGATAATGTCTTAAAACCATGTTAATAGATTTTTGGAACTTTAACATAAGCTTAACACTCATGTTGAACCCCCCTGATATGGTGTTAAAGCTTCTCCTCGCAAAAATCAGTACACACTCCAGGGAACGAATGGCTCTACCGATGGCCAAAGCTACAACAAAGGCATGTTAATGGAAGATTTAGTGTGGTGCTAAAGGCTTTGGGGGCCATCAAAGGCATTTGGCGAGCTCCTGCTCTAAGTGATAATTACCCTTCCTTCATACCTTGTGGCACATAAACTTGCGTGTTGACGAATATTTTCTTTTATATACTTCCCGCAATTTAAAATTAGTGATACATTTTTCAATTTTGGGTGTATCAAATTAAGTGATACACTTTGACAATTTACCTTATTTGGTAAAAGATAGTGGGGTCACATCCACTAAATTATCTCTTTTAATACAATGAAATGACTTATTTACCCTTACCTTTATTTTTAAATATCATTAGCTCAACTTTATTCAAAAGGTGTGAAATTCATCATCCACTAACTATCTATTTTAATCTAATTTAACTATCATTTTATTTAGGACTAACAATCATCATAATATTTTGTCTAAAAATCGTGAAACCAACAATATATCACTTAATTTGAATCAGACGAACTATAATACTAGAGCTAACTGAAAAAGGAAAATTTGTATTGCCTCCATGGGCGGTACCAAAGGGGTGGGCAGGGTAGGCGTCCACCAACCCAACTTTTTTTTCGATTATATAAAATTTTATAGGTTTGTTTATGTTTTTTTTTTGCTTTTGCTAGCCTAAAGATATATAATATAGTAGTATATGCGATAACTAATGCAACCTACGTTTAAGGTTACCGACTTACTGGTTAATACATGGTATCCTAAAGCATATGCCTTGAGTTCGAGTCTGTTCCATATGCGGTTTTTAACAAAATAAAAAAAAAATCTCTATTTTGTTGTTTTATTTTCCCTTTTCTCATTTTTTTAGTGTAATGTACCAAATCTATCCATTTATTATCTCTTTTCATCTTCTACTCATGACACAGTTCTCTATTATAATATTATCATTTGATTTGGATACGTATATTGATCAAATCAGTAAGAAGATAAGTAAGACGATTTAGTAGAAAGCAATACTATATTTCTTAAAAAAAATTTTCAAAAAATAGTGACTTGAGAATATTTTTTATTTATTAATGAAAATTCGTTAGAGTTGTTTAAAATAACAAACTAATAATCGAGTTGTATGTTTTTCTACTTATTAAATTCTTTAATTTTTAAAAACATTTTTTTGCACAGTTAAATACTTCCTCCGTATCACAATAAGTGATACATTTGGAATATCACGGAGTTTGAGGCAAAATATCAAAATAAGATTAAAATATATTAAAGTATGGTTAAAATATATTAAAGTAGATAAATAGTGGATGATGGGTCCCACTTTTATTGAATGAAGTGATATTAATTAGTTTTAAAAGTAAAAGTAAGGGTATAAGGGTATTTTTACTTTATTAAAGTGGATAGTTAGTGGAGGTTGGACCCCACATTTTTGCCAAATAAAGTAATTTTTAAAGTGTAGCACTTATTGTGAAACACCCATAAAAAGAAAATGTATCACTTATTGTGATACGGAGGAAGTATAACATAGCAATTCCAATGCAATTTGAACCCTTTTTAACGAAAATATAGTCATAATCTGACTTACATCCTAACGTAACGGATGAGCAACATATATAGTCGTTATTATAAAAAACGATGATAGTACGTACTAACAAGATTCATATATCAAACGAAAAGATAGCACAAAACAGTATATTTACATGTGATTCGTGGGACCTATACTCGTAACTCGATAGTCCTGTCACATGATAATTTTAGTAGCCTTTTGTATCTATATAAATGGCTAATTATTATTCATCTTTAAATGCTTTAAATTCTTGTATTACTAATAATTTTCAATTAGTTTGCCAATTCATGACAATAAAATTAAAATACTTTCTTTATAGAGAAATAAACAAAATTCAATCCAAGCTGTCTACTATGGCATTTCTTTTATTTTGATTAAAAGGAAAATAACAAAATAAATAAAAATGGCCGCTAATCTTTTTAAAAAATTAAAATTACGATTATAAAATATATCTTTCCTTTTCTGAGAAAAGGAAAAAAGTTGAAATCACAAAAGTGTCACGAGAGTGAACTGGCCAAAAAAACTGTCTTCTTGTTGGATATTAATTATTGTGTGCCATGCCAGACAACTCACCCTTATTTGGTCTCATAAAAACCCAATTATTTATTTTCAAAATATATTTTTTGTTAGTAGTATAAGAGAACAGGCGAATAAGTAAATTAAGAGTTAAAATTATCGACGCACTCTTTTATTATTTAAGCGCCACTAATTGTATTTTAAGTTATTAACAAATACAATAGGTTGTTCTTTGACATTTATCCTTTGATTTAATACACATAAATAATCTGATAGCGTGATTCATAAAATATTTTAGAGTTAATTAAAAAAATCATCCTTATTGTTTCTACTAAATTATGGATTCAATTCCTATCTTTTTAAAATTACAAAAATCATCCCTAATATGAAACCTTTTTCACCTTTCATCCCTAATTTTTTATGTCCTTTAGAAAAACAAGCTTTAAAACTTGTATGTGCTTTACTTGTGAGGGCAAAGTCGTATTTTTAGCTTCACGTGCAAAGTACATGACAGAGTTTAACGACTCTTTTTAACGGACATCCAAGTTAGGGACGGAAGGTGAAACAAAGTTTTAAAGATAACTAGCCGGGTACCCGCGCAATGCGGCGACGGGTACCCTACAACCATATTTTAAAGTGGGGATATTGATGGTAGTGATGACATTATTGATGGTGTTAAGTGGTCGTGTGTAGGGATGATGGGTGACGGCGATAATAGTGATTTTGGTGGTGTTGATAAGTAGTGGTGCTAGATGACGGTGGAAAGTAGTGATGGTGATAGTGGTGAGTTGTTTAAGGATTAATAAAGATGATATTACATAACTAAGATGGCTTGAACCATAAATCTTATTTATTAACAAATTTATAAATAGTTTTAGTGTCAAGATCAGATGTTTTAGTGTCAAGATTAATATACACTTTTAAATAAAATGACGTATGTCCCAAGAATAGAAAACAATTTGTTGGTTTGAATGATCCTTTAAGAGATAGATACCACAATTCAGCCCATGGAATTACCACAATTATTTCTTCACCGTGCAATAAATTCAAGATCGGATGAGAATTAATATTTTAAGTTTTTTAACTACATAAATGTCATACTATAAACACAGTTCTTGTAGAATTATGAAAGTCAAAACTGAACAAACAATTATGAAGGAAAAATATATGCAATACACAACTCATAGAAAGCAACAAATCAAAGACACAAATGAAATCATCCAAGCTATTTTTTTAACCGAAACACATCAAGCGGGTATTACAAAAAACGGGTCAATCAAGTAATATTAAAATCTGTAATGGGAGCCATAGCGAATACTTTACTCTTTAACGACCTATATTACAAAATAAAAGAACACATAATATTACTTGAATAAGAGTCTTAACCAGCCCTAAATGCACATGCTGCAGCCTAAAATTAAATAGCTAAATTATCGATATTATTACATATAACTTAGAAATCTTTAGAGAAACTACTATATGCTGTAAAGAGATTATCAAAAATCAAAATCTATTTAATTTGAAGTACATGAAAACTTAAATAAACCAAAACCACGACTTTTAAAATTTATGCAGTCTTGGTGCTACTAATTGGTTGTGCAAGATCAATGGAGACAACATCTTGGAATACCTATATTAGCAAAAAAAAGAGTTAGTTTATTACAAACATAGATATATGCTTAATGTGACCAAAAAATATGTTTACCTAATGAGAAATATTACTTATGGTTAGAGTATTGCATGGTATAATATTAAGTTAAATCTAGATTTCTCCACAATTTGAGAACACCTAAAAATGTAGCAGAAAGCTAATCCAATTTAGAAAATTTAATCACATTATAGATCTTAAGGCTAACAAAAAACGGCCTAATATATAACATAAGAGATCGAATTATGCACAACACAATAGCCACCTTAAACACATCATCCCAAGAGCCTGAAAATGCTTACCATTTTGGAGTATATAACATGTTGCAGCGGTACCAAAGACTACTGCAAGTACAAAAGTACTCCTTCTTGGTTTGACAACTCCAACAACACTCTCTGTAGGAAAAAAAAAATGTGTTTTTCTTAACTACAAACAATAAATTGCTTCCAATCGCTAACTAAAAGTTGCCAAATCGACCATTTTAGACAACAATGATCGAATTTTTTACTTTTACAGATTAAGAAACAATCAAACCGAAATAAATAAATAAATAAATAAATAATTATAAGATACATCAGCAAACAACTGCAAATTCTATTTCCACGAACACGACCATTCAACATCATGTAAAAATCCTTCTTTACCTGCAATAATCCATCAACCAATTATAAAAAACTAAAAATATCGATAATTATTACATTATTATAAACGAATCAAATTTAGATAAATCAAAAAATGGTACACCAGTTAAGCATCATGCACAAATAACACCAGCACTAACCGAGCATGTAGATGTTTTCCGCGGACGTGTTCCTCGTTTGTATTGTATTTATAGGGTCGCAAGCTTTGAGGAATCGATGAGGCGTTTGTAGGATCGAGGAGCCTTGGATCGACTGGGGAGAGGGAATGAACGAATCGACGGTATGAACGAAGCAATTAGGTTTGACATTGAATGGTTCTGCTAACCGAGGACGTTGGAATCGAGGAGGCTGGACATTAAAGACTCTGCTAATCGAGAACGTTGGAATCGAGGAGGTTGAACGAATACAACCCTAATTCCTAATTTTGTTTTTTAATTTCAGTTTTGAAAATGCTGAAAGGTTTTGTGGGCCGAAATGCAAAGGGCTAAATGAATTGTGTTTGGGTGTATAACACAGCCGTAGGTCAGCGCAGCTGGTTTGTGTGTTTGCATTCCACCTGCATGTGGTGTGTTCGATTCCTGGTTTCGTCATTTTTTTAGCAAAAGTTGAAAATTCTCAAAATGAAAAGAATTTGGCTGAAATTTTCAGCAACTATTTGAGGAAAGGTTTAAATGCTTTATAAGTAGTAGAGATATTTGTAATTTTGGAAAGTTTAGGGATGAAATCTACAATTTGTTATAATAACAGCGACGATTTTTATAATTTTCTCAGTATTTAATAATAAAATACCATCGTATGCGATTATTTTTATAGTGTTAATTGGTGCAAACAAACAAAAGTGGTATAATTGGCTTATTTAACCTTTGTGCTTTTTCCATCACATGCATGTGTATATGTTTATATGCATACACGAAAAAATAGTATAATAAACTAACAATTAACTGGTTCATTTACAACCCCCCCCCCCCCACCCCCAACCCCCCCCCCCCCCCCCCCCCCCCCACACACACACACACACACAACTATATTAAGATCGACAGAAACAGAGCAAATTAAGGCAAATTGTGCAAAGATGATGGAAGTTGATTCAGATTCATCCCAAATTGAAAACCCAGAAAATGAACCACAAAACCATTCAAAGTTCAGCAATTCTCTCCAAGTAAGTCATGCACCCGTTTCATTTTAGAAAGAAAAAAAGAACATAGTTTAGAAATTAAATGAAATTCTTGTTTATAGTTAACATGTGCTTTATAATTACAAATTTCCAAAATTTAAACCATTTAATAATTATTATTATTATTTTGTTGTTGTTTTGGTGTTTGCAGGAACTGAAGGATTTGTGTTCACAACTTCATGCAGCAGCAGGATACTGTGAATCCACTTTCTTGAATTCAAATCACAAGCATTTGTCAGTCTCTCCATATTTTATTTTATCTTCTTCCAATTATTCTTCACAAACATACTTTTACATTCTATATTATAATATATTAAATATATCTTTTAATGAATTTTTAAAAGGGTTGGACGTTTAACTTAATTTTAATTATTTATCATATAGTGGATCTTTCTCTTCGGAGGCCCGTAACTTTTCTCCGCATTTGGAGTTTCACGTATATTCTTGTGTTCATATTTATTTGGCGTTTTTCATTGACTGTGTTGTTGGGAATCTTTGAGCCTATTTTTTCTTAACACATTTATGTTATTTGAGGTTGTAATATATGAACTTTTACGAATTTTTTATATCGAATTTTTAAATACGATTCTTATATTTGAAACACAAAAAGTGATCGACTTTATTAAGCTTTTGAAAGTACAATATCTACGAGATTATATACAAAATCGAATTAAACTAAGATCGAAACAAATTTATGTTATTGTATATCATATCTAAGGGTAATTTTTGAGACTCTTAATTAGATCTATTTCCATATAGAGTTGTGGAGAGCACCAAAGAGTATGTGTGTAAAGCAGTGGTTGCTGTTGTGGATCATCTTGGAAGTGTTTCTGCAAATCTAGAACATCATATTTCTGAAACAAATACGGACACAATCATACAATCCCAAGTTAGAATTGATATTTTGAAACAGGTACATATGTTTGTTTGGTATAAAGTAATGATATTTCTTCCTACATTTTAGTCATATCTATAGTTCTACACATCTCTAAACTTGACATGTGTCATTCACTAATTCTCTTTCTTCATATCATCATTTGATTTTGACATTTATAATGATCAAACGGGAAGAACTATGGATAGGACTAAAGGGTAGGAAGAAATATCATTTCTCTATTATTTATTAAATTTCATTTGATATAAACAAGTAATATTTGAACCGCACGTTGCAGCGGAATTTTAAACCGTTCAATTTCCTAAGCATAAATTAAATTTTAGCTTTATCCAACTTAATTTTTCTTTACGTATTTATGATAAATAATTGTAAGATCATATCATATAATATAATAGTAATAGTAATTATTATGACATTATAGTACTATAGTACTTGCCGTAGCTCTCATCGCCACATTATGTATCGGGGCATAGATACGCCCATCGTCACAAAATCAACGTGACTAATTATGGTCTCAAAAACCATTGGGCACAAAAACCTTGAAATTCAAACAATATATTATCACTTATTTTGAAATATATGAGGTATTAAACTTGATAATCTAAATTGCTAAATTAAAATTAAATTAAATTAAAATTACTAAATTAAAATTTGGAATTTTCAACTTTTGGTTAGTTTGGGTGGGCTTCGCAATATTGAGCTTGTTGGTGTGTTTTTGTTAATTTTCAATTTTCGCATAAGGGACTCTTTCGTGGGCCACAAATATGTTTTAACACATTTAATTTAGGGGTGGTTTTAAAACATGTAAAACTCCGTTTCCTTTTTTGAATCCCGTTAACAGCTTTTGTAATGAGTAGTACTTTTACAATGCCTATTGTATAATAGGTGAATTATAAAAGTAAATTATAAGGATAGTCACTAAGGTTTAAACTAAATTTCACGTAAGATTATTTACTTTAAAAAATTACATAGACAGTCTCTCTTTTCTTTCTGATTTATTTTGCATTTACTGTCCTTACATATTTTACAAGTAAAAGGACTATTAGTGTAAACTTTAACAGAATTTTGTAACGGATATTAAGTTAAAGGACTATAGGTGCAAAATATTTAAGAAAAAAGAATATTAGTGTAATTTTGTAAGTAAAGAACCATAAGTCAAATTTTATATAAACTTCATAGACATTTTTATAATTTACTCTAACTATAAACAAGTAGTTACCACTTTAAGAACTTCATAAAGAAAAACCCATCAGTATGGACAAAGAATGTTTAAGTATATTGTTATCTTTCTAATGGTTTGTTCAAGGTAGTCTAAGAATTTTGTTTAGTCTCAAGGGACACTTAATAGTTCTTGGATCAAGAAAAAGTTAAAGGTCAAGAATTCAAACCACCACCACCACTACAAACACATGTGATTCAATACATCAATACCCCACCCACCTCCAGCGGCCGGAGACGGCGGCGAACGGCGGTGGTCGGTGGTGGTGGCCGACGGTGGTGGTCGTGACTTGAAACACATGTGTTTTAAACACATGTGCTACGTAGTTCGTATGCTCCCCTGTGTTTTAGAAACTATGTTTTTAGTGAAACGCATGTGCTTCGTAGTTCGTATACTCCCCTGTGTTTTAGAAACTCATGTTTTTAGTGAAACGCATGTGCTTCGTAGTTCGTATACTCCCATGTGTTTTAGAAACTCATGTTTTTAGTGAAACACATGTGTTTCGTGACTTGAAACACATGTGCTTCGAAATAATATGCTCGTTCGTATTTTGGAACACCTGTGTTTTAGTGAATCACATGTGTTTCAATACATCAATACCACCACCCCCATTACCACCAGCACTTTCATGTCAGCCGCCGCCGGCGGCGGCGGCCGGCGGCAGCGGATGGCGGTGGTCACTGGTGGTGACCGGCGGTGGTGGTCGTGACTTGAAACACATGTGTTTGAAACACATGTGATTTGATCATGATCATTTTAATCCAATAACTAGGATTTGTTCCTTAGGACTTTAAAATTTTAGTGGACCTGCTTGAAGACAACTTTTTAACACTCAAATTAAGTTTAGATTAAAAGTGTTTTTTTTATGGTTAAATATTTACATTGTATGAAATTTAGTGACAGATTTTATTGTTTATTTATGATACAGAAACTATATATCTGCCAAGAATATTCTGACAAGGTTGCACTAGCTAAACTAAATTGGAAGACGGATACCCCTCGTTATAACTCTCGTTATATAAAACCACGTAATATCTTGTTTTTACTGCTTATAGTTATTTATTTGGTCCTTTTGGTTGGTCGATATCACCCACACCGACATGGTTCATTGATAATAATATTATCTGACCTATATATGGCTCGATAACAATTAAACAGACCATTTTGGATTTTATATAAAGAGGGTTGTAAACTTGTTATCATCAGGTTGGCGAATCGACCCATTTATCAACAAACTAAGTACCCAACCAAAACACGGCTCGTTTATTAAACGGGTTAGACGCACTAACCTGTTTATGACCCAAATCTGATTAAACCCAACCCTAACCCATTTATTATGTCGGGTTCATGCCGTGAGTTACCACCCCTAAGTTATAGTCGATTGCAGTAACGGTCATTTTTAAGAGCATCAATTATCAACGTGTTAGTAATAATTAATTACAACAATTACCACTAATCACCGTCCATCACACCACCATTAATATTCGTGTTTATTAATGTTGTTTTATCAGCTCTGTCGGACGTTTCGAGCCAAAACGAAAACCTAAGGTAAACCTTCACCAAAGTGACATTTCTTATTGAATTACATCATTCTAATTTTTCTTGATCTGTAAAGGGAATCTGGGGGTGAGATTGTTGCAAACACCAAAAACATCAAGCATGGGTTTCAAATAGATGAGGAAGTTCCACTTTTCTTTTACACTTGTATTTATAAGACACCATCATCTCAATTTGGGGGAATTACATCTCAAAATGGTGACAACACAACACATTCACTATCGCTTTCAGGTACCAATTTAAATCACGCAAAACCAAAAGTTTTTCTAAAATATATGAGAATAGGAAAAAAGAAATTATATTACTTCCTACTAAATATTATTACTTTATCCTCATATCAATATAATTACAGACACTAATTCTCTTTTATAATCTTATCATTTGATTTGGACGTACATTCGTATTTTTCACAGCCTTACCAGTTCGTGATAATAACTTGTCTACCCAATCAAAACATCCACCCTTACCATTCCAATTACAGGTGATGTATCTTTTTACAAGGCTATTTAGAAAAATACTACTATAACAAAAATTCAAAACCCGCAGTTTATTGGATGCTTTATGCTTATATATATGTTTTACCAGGACAAGCGTAAGAGTAGACGTGGTACGTTATTTAGGAAGTCAATGACGAGCAACGAGATCTTATCAATCATTCGAAGGAAAAAATGATGTTATTTCAACTTCATTTTTATGTAAAGTATAAAAATACTTCAGTAGTTTTATCTAAGGAAACATACAACGGATTTGTGAGATTCAGTCACAATCTAATTATACACCTTCAGTTTATATTTGTGTTTCATTTATTAAAATTTGTATTTACAATTTCAAGTTGTGCATTTTAATTTTTTAATCAATGTAATCCGTATTAGTTCTGCAGTTATAAAATAAAATTGATAAAAACACATAATTTTCTAAGTACGCACTGAGCTGTGTTTACATTTCTCTTCCATTGATTAAAGTTAGTACTTAATCTTTTATTTGATAGAATTGGTATTTGTTGGATCCCAACAATTTACAGTTGGAATCTGAAAACAAGAATGCAATGAAAGTAGGCAACACAACAATTGTAATGATTAAATTTGTTAATAATTAATATAAACATTCCCTTATATATACATTAACGATCAAAGGTTGACTGTTCATTATAATTTATAACGGCGTTCCGTTTTATTGTTGACATTCCTTCACGCGCCTTTGGCTTTTTTGCTTTTTAGTCTTTGTTCACATACCATCACAAATCTCAAGAGTTGCATGACTAGAACATACTAAATTATATATTAATAATAATAAGTTACTATTTTAAAAATTCAAAATACTAATGGTTATTAGAATTATAACTCAAGAATTACATGGTCAAAACATATTAAATTATATATTAATATTATTTGTTACTATTTTAAAATTTTAAAATTCTAATTGTTATTAGTAGGATTTTAAAAAGTATGTCATTAAAAATTTACTAAAATATTATCATAATAAGCCTAATATTACAATAATTCTTACAAACTATTTTAAAATTTTAAAATTATTATTTTTTATTAGACCAATCAACTTTTATTTTAATTTAATTCACAATAAAATCTAATCATAGAAATCAAAACCGATTGAAATAAGAATTGACTCTTTACGTCAAAAAATTTGTTCAAAAAATATATTTATAAATCCCGCTGCAACGCGCGGGGTGTAACATTGCTTGTTATTATACAATATGAAATTACGAAATATGAAGACTACAAACTAATTATAATTTGTAACTGAATAAAAGAAGATTCTCAAAATTCTAATATTTATACTTCGTACTAATTTTCTAAATATTTGTTGAACTACAAATTTTGTTAGGAGACTAGATTTTTACATTATACCCTTCGTTTACTACGTTCCTAAAGACACGAATGTATGTCCTTGCTACTATATATAAATATAAAAAATAGAAAGATAAAAAACTAGTAAAGAAATCATATAAACACAAAAATAAGATAAATCAAAATATAATAAATGTTGAGAGTGGGATTTGAACCCACGCCCTTTCGGACCAGAACCTTAATCTGGCGCCTTAGACCAACTCGGCCATCTCAACGTTTTATCCTAAAACTAACAAACAAACTCATAACCCTGTCCCTATTAAATAACAAGTTAATAATGGTTCTGTTAAATGTCCTTAATCTCTTTGATATGTATTGTAAATCATATTAAATACCCTTTATGCAATAAATTTTGGTGTTATTTTTTTTTTTAATTTTAGTAGTGTTACACTTATGCAATCCTTTTTAGTCTTATCGTGGTGACACATGCCATGTAAAATAACCCCACCAAATCATTTATATTTTTCTCTTGTTTGCAAGTAGTGAGATGTGGCAAAAAGAGTGGGGTTGTTTAAACCCCTTTTATCGGCCATGTCCCCTTGTAAGAAGATATGCCAATTAATACACAATAAAAAAAAGGTTTATAAATGTACGAGGGAAATAATGGCCTAAGCAAAATAATGGGTTTGAGTGATAAATTTTGATGGAAAGGTTGTTCCCTTTAATTGGTTGGTAAACAAAATGATTTTTCTATGTGACTAATTGACAAATAATAGATTGAAGGGGTTGTTTTGATGAGGGTATGGGACTCTATGGCAAGATATATCGACAAATAGATAGCGGTTAAATAACGATAAATTGACAAAAGAAAATCTTTAAAATGAAGGCTGAAATACCCTTTACAAAAATACCATTATTGTGGATGAGCACAATACCATTATCGTATCGAACCGGGTTACCAACTTTTATCTTGGGACCAAAACCGAGTACTGATTCCTACTTGTTTGGTACATGACCAGTTCGGTTTCAGTATTCGCATGAATGGGCTAATCATGGTACTTGTCGAGTACCCTACAGCGGGTAACAATTGTATTAAGATCAAAACCGGATACTGAGTCTCTTGGTTTAGTTTCAATATCCGGTCCTTGTTACTCAACCCTACAATCTACTTTTAAAAAACGATAAAAACTAGTTAAATACAAGTGCAATGTCGTTTTTAATAATAAATATTTATATGTAAACTCATACTATACATATAACCTAGTAGATATTTAACTTCCAAACATATAAAAGTAAGATTATAATACTATATGCGTTGCTCCTTTATATTACTTATAAAAATATAAAATAATCATATCTTGTACATATAAAAACTTTATTAAGGTAGTATATATAAGCTTGTTCAGCACCGGCCCTGAAGGGATGTATTAGAGGCCCAGGCCTGCACTAAAAGAAAATTAGGGGCCCATTTTCTTTAGTATTTTAAAACCCAACTCCGATTTTTTTTCCAGAATGTGACCAAGATCATCTTCAATTTAAAATCAAAATGTAAAAGGAAGTAGTTTGATTAATTGTATCACTTATTTGTTCATTTTGACTTTATTTTCTAAGATGTCTTATTTGTTCATGTATTCTTACTCTAGCCAAAAACGAAAATTGATTTAGTACCCTCGCAAAATAAATATTCTTCACAGTTTTTTTCTCTCATCACCACAGCCAAAAAACGAATTTGTTTCTAATTATTTTTGCAGGTTAACAAACCGTCACTTATCTTTATTGATGAAGTTAATGAAGTAATTAATTTCCTAATATATTTTGAATAACATTTATAAACTTTAATGTTTACCAATTTAGTAGATGCAACAAATACGGTTTTTAGTTTAAAAGGAAATTTGATATTCATTAATCACACATAGTGTCCCTGTGGCATACGTAAAAAATCCATATATAAAAGATTTGATTTAGTAGTGTAATTCTAGGCCATAAATAATTCATTGTGATTTATATTGACGTTGCCATAAATAATTAGAAACAAATTCTAATTCATTGTGATTTATATTGACGTTGCCATTAATAATTAGAAACAAATTCCGGAATTAATTTTTAACAATAACAGTTTAAGAGGCGGAAAAGTAATAAAGGGTTTCTGAAAATTAAGCTATATATAATTAAAAGCTAGAAAATTTGTAGGATTAACACGTGTAATACTGAACTTTAAGATAGGTCATGTGGCAATTAAGAAGTTTGATTTATTATAATAGTAGAACAGAATTAGAGTTCCTTGTAGATTTTTAGGAGATTAGAAATAAATTGTCTACGTGGCACGATAATTAAAATCAAAATGGTGCATATGCATCTTCATGGAGACTTTTGTATGGAACATCTAATTTTCAAATATTTTATTTAAAGTCCAAAAATAGTAATATTTTGTTTAGGATTTTATAACAACAGAAACTAAAAGTGGGAACCATATTATATTATATTATATTACAATGGTTTGGGAAAATTATACAACGGTGCGGTGCCAAACCGGATTAAGAAATTTAGATATGGAAGAAAATTTGGTTTTTGACTATACCTGATCCAAACTAGAAATGTACAAACTAGGTTGAAGATCATGTATTTTTATTGTATAAGAGACCGTGACCTGAATCATAATAAATGGTCCTGGTCTAGTTTATTCGAATGTTTTAACTATTTAGCCGGTGTTTTACACACCCTTAAATTTGAAGGTTTTATTACAATATCGCAACTTAGAAATTAACGGGTCCAAGATAAAGATACACTTAAAAAAAAATTGCATATACAAAAATTGGATAACTTATAGTATGTGACCCTGGTCGTTTTAGGGTTTTATTGGTACATGAATTTTATAAAATTTGGTGCACTAAAAAATATTTACATACTATTTACTTATATAAATTTGCCCTCAATATGAATTGCATATTTTAAAAAAAAAAACATTATTTATTAAATTAACTGTAAAAGCAACAATTGAAAACCATGATAAAACAAATATCTCAACGATAATCTAATGACAAGAAAACCCACTTAATTATTTTAATTGGATTTTTAGTGGTCCCTTTCCTCTTTGAGCAAATAATGGATCTACTTTAATTAAAAAACATGGGGAACAATATTCTCAATTTTTTTAGTAAACTTTGTACCTTATCACTGTCTTCGCTAGCATATTTTGATTAAATATTTCCCAAAATAGTATGGGGTTGCTAATAATGTTATATATTATAATAATTTAACAATATATAATACAGAACTTGAAATCTAGCCATGCAATTTAGGAGTTGGGTGTCTCCTTGTGAATGGTTGAAATCTTAATTATTTTTAAATTCTATCTTTAACCTTTCAGCAATGCAAAGATACTCCATTAAGAAATAAGTGGTCCTATATTTGAATTGCAATTTTAGCATGACAAACCATTAACCAACAGTAAGATTAACAACCAAATACCAATCACTTGCATCCACCACAAAGTCCAACTTTGAATCCCACCAATGCGGTCAAAGTCAAAAGGAGAAAACAAAAAAAAATAATGACTAATTCAATTTACTAACTTAATTTTGGTTGATCACTCGCAAACAAACAAAGCCATTAACCTATACCAAAGAGCTATATAAGATGTTGAAATATATATTCTTATTAGGAGAATACGAAAAAGATAATGACAAATTCAATTGACTAACTTGATTTTGGTTATCACTCTCAAACAAAGCCATTAACCTATATATACCAAATAGCCTATATTCTAGTAGCATAACATATTAGAATGTATTTTTCATTGGTTTGTGTTCACAGGTTCGAGTCATGCTTTTGTCCAAAGAGCTTACAATTGCTATCTATAGTCATTATTTAGAGTAAATTATAAAAGGGCAAATTGCATAAAATATCAAGATAATATTACGGCATTCCTAATTCTAACAATCAAATATCAAAAATTTCAAAAATAACAATGCATTTTTAAATTTTTGCAATTTGGGAACACTAAAATGGAAACGAGGATAGTTGATATTTTCTAGTGACGTGACCAGTTATTTAGTTTTTCTATTTCGATAGTTCTACAACCAAAAAATGTTTTTTACATGGTGCAAGTGATGATGTGAACGACATATGTATGATTTAGTTCCGTTTGCATTGTGTATGTTCACGTAAGTCTTCTTACAACAGTGACGAGTTCCATATTTCACCAATTTTGTCACATCGCATCATACCACCTCTTCTCTCTCCTCATCTCTCTACCTATCCCCCTCTATCTCTCTCTCTAAAACCGATGCCTCTTTAAACTCGTTAAATTCCCGACGAGTTCTTTCTCTCTTCCAGCAGATGTGTTGGTGTCAATAGCATCATTAATTGACGACTTCCAACTCATCAAACCGACGAATTACAATCTTGCCGTGGAGGGGCCTAACATGTGATATAAGGAAGAAAAACCTACAAACCGTTGCATTGTGGTGAAAGTTGTAAACTAGTAATAAGTTTATTTCATATACGACAAAATAGTTATCCGTTATACAAATGAAAGTATATTTTTGTCTAAAAGGATAATAAACATATTCACACATCTCCCATGTTCTCGTGAACCTACCATGGATACACTCACAGATACAAACACGTATTTAAAATAACATCATAAATGTAAATATAACCCTTTGATGGGCTCTCAAAGACGCAAGTCAATGTCACTAAAAGTTATTATCTTCTCAATGTACAACGTTCCAGTCATTACTCGTTAGATAACGTCTTAAAATTATTTTTTTAGGAGCGTACGTACTACCTGAAATTTTCTTAAAGGATCTACCTTGAGCAATTTTGACAATAAAATGAGTAATAATTTTTTATTTTGTGTAACTTGCTAGAGATGTTTTAACCTTCGTTTTATGTATTAATAATTAATATTTTCCTTTATTATTAAGTAAAATAGAGGTATTTTTTACCCACAAAAATCACATTAAACATAATACAGAGTATTATTGTTTTGATATATTATACAATTTATTATAACAGATATATTGTGATTTTTGAAGTAATTTATGTGTAATAAAATCACCTACCCAATAAAATAGCCAAACTTGGACCACGTAACCAATCAAAATATCCTAGCGGCCACGCAATCACACACACTTGCCTGAAGTGGTCCTATCATGACCCTTGGTCTAGTTGTAAAATATGTCTGCAAATTTTAGTCGTACATAATATGGTATTATTTTTTATGTTGCAAATGATGATATTTTTTTCTAAGAAATGCTTCTTGAAAGGAATAATAATATGTTTTTTTTTTGTTGTAAAAATTAATGGGTTTTAATGTATATTATGCTGTCGAAGACTCATATTTTATTGACTTGATCGATGAATTACATCTATCACAAAACTGCATTTAATTTATATTTACATTTCACAAACTTATATTTTTGTTAAAGTAGTAAAATCGATATTTAACCGATTAGTGATTAGTAACTAAATTAACTGATGAAGAACTTTATTTTTCCTAATTTCAACAACGTTTTTTATAGGAAAATGACAAAACATATATTAGCACATGTATTTTATTTATTTATTTATTTTTTGGAACGGTCAATTAGTAAGTTAGTGGTTCGAGTATAAACAGTGACATCCACAAGGGTAATATGTCTTCTCTCGAACCCTCCATCTATGAGGAATAAACCACACCAACTTTTTATCTCCAAGTCTTGCCTCCAACAAGTTTTGAATTCAAGATATCTTGAGGTAAAATCCAAGGCTATCCTTGGTGGCCAATTGATATAGACCAATTAGTTATTAAGACATGTATTAGAAACTTATATATCAATCAATAATCAACCCCTTAATTTTAGTAATTATACTCCATCCATGAAAATATAATTTTTTTATGCATATAATAATTTTTTTCGGAAAAAGTATTTTATTTATTTATATTGTATAGAATATTATGTATATCTATAGATTGACGTATTTCATGAAGAAAAAAAGAGTGGTCGGGTCGGTATATTAACACTACGTTGCTTTATCAAAACCAATTTTATAAAATCAAAACGCAAACAAACACACACATATCGTCTCTTATACTTGTGATTCTGCTTCTGCTACAAAAAATTAATCAGAATCCATGCAATCATGGAATCTAACGAAGTAATCGCACCATTTGTAATGAAAACTTATCAAATGGTCAACGATTCATCCTTAGATAACCTAATTCGATGGGGGACTTCAAACAACACCTTCATCGTCATCGATTCGTTAGATTTCTCACAACGCCTCTTACCTGCTTACTTTAAACATAATAACTTCTCCAGTTTCATTCGCCAGCTCAATACCTACGTAAGCAATTAGCAATTTATTCAATAGTTAGTTGTATAAATTATAGTTGTTTTGTATTTTTGTTGATTTTGATCTCGGTGTGTTTCTAATTTATTTGTGCGTGATTTCGTTCGCGAGATCGATATTTACGTTAGCAATCAACAACTCTATAATCGACGTATGAATTATAATTTCTGTGTAAATTTGTTGATATTGATCTAAGTGTTTTTCTGATTGATTTTTATGTGTTTGACTGTTTATTATCTAGGGTTTCAGGAAAGTAGATCCAGATCGATGGGAGTTTGCGAACGAGTGGTTTTTAAGAGGCCAGGTGCATTTATTGAAGAACATTGAACGGAAGAAACATATGAATTCAAGAGGAAAATATTCAGCAAATTCACGACTAGAAGATGACGATGAAGATGAGATGGTGATGGAGATTGCGAGATTGAAACAAGAACAGAAAGTTCTAGAAAACGAGCTGGTGATGATGAATAGACGGCTTGAAGCAACGGAACGACGGCCGGAGCAGATGATGGCGTTGCTTTGTAAAGTCGCTGAAGATCCAGAGATTTTACCACGTATGATGCTCGAAAAGGTTCAGAGATCTAAACGATTAGTGGATAAAAAGCGGCAACGGCGGTTGATAACTCCTCCGGCGCCGGTAACTTCGTCTTCGTCGAGTGTTGGAATTTCTAATTCGGTTAAACGCGAGGAAGACGTTTCATCACCGGAAGGATATTATGGTAACCACACGTTATGGCGATCGCCACCGTCGGCGATTTGGTTGTGGAATAAGGATGGTGGCGGTTACAGTGATGGTTATTCGACGGAATCGGAGCGGGTGAACGGAATTAGCATGTATGCAAATAATGCAGGTGACGACGTCGGCGACGGTGGTGGTGATACGATTTACTTCGGTGGTGGATCGCCGGATCTGGAAGTTAGACCACCACTGCCGTATCCATTTTCCCTCCTCGGCGGCGGATTTTAATAGTTTATTTTTGTTACAGTATTTATCAGCCGTTAGTAATATGAATTATCGTATTTTGTATGTTGTATAGTTCTAAAAATGTTTTTGTGGAATGAAATGACTTATTTGCATTTTCGTAAATTTATATTTTATATATTAATTGATTAATTAATACTAACAGTATGTATTTAGAATTTGCCTTCTCCTTTATTTTCCACTCTCTATTTCGAATTTAATAAATTATTGAAATTTATCAAAATCTTTTTTTTATGGTCATTAACTCAAAAAAAAAAAAAAAAAAAAAGATAAGAAGAACAGAAAATGGAGAGGATAACACGTAACACATAGAAAAGAATGGATGAATAAGAAGAGTGGAGGAAGAAGAAGAAACATCGACCTCCAACGGCCGTTAAAGCGACCTAATCACCATGTGGGACAAGTCGCATAAGACTCCCGTCATGGCAGGGACTCGTTGTAGATGCAGGGACGGGCAAAATGTTCACATCTAGGAGTGAGCATTTGGACCGATAAAACCGAACAGATCCGAAACGTATAACATGTTATCGGTTCGGTTTTGAAAATTCATCGTTTTTCGGTTTGGTTCGGTTAGATCTTCGGAAAAGGATGAACATTTGACCTAAAAACCCCGAACCGAAACTGAACCAGACCGAAACCGAACCAAAACCGATAACATGTTATCGGTTCGGTTTCAGTTTTGAAAATTCATCTTTTTCGGTTTCGATTTCGGTTCGATTCGTTTTTTAGACCAAGCTCACCCCTACTCACATCTACAACTGGGTATGAGATCCGTGAGATGTTCACCACCTCCACTAAAACCAGCAAAAATATGATATTTAGAGTTATAAATTTAAACTATGAATCGACCTAGTTATTGACTTGGTGATTTTTCATCCTTTACTCCGCTATGTTCACTCAATCATTTTGGTAAATATCAATATATTATAGGTAGTTCTATTTTATAGGTTTAGTTTTTTGGATTAAATAAGATTTCTCTTGGTACGGTATTGTAATGTTTACTACTTCGTATTAACTTCAAACTTTTTTTTTCGTGAAGATGATTTTCTTTTTGGAAAATAGTTTATATCTGCAGAAAAATACACATTAAATACAGACAAATATCAACATCGATAATTTTATTAGAAAATGACAAAAACAATAAATTTAATGTCAGGAACATTTAGCTTTCGCTTTCGTTACAGTCCCCATCTTTTGTCAATTACTTCGAATAGTAAACATTGTAATTTGTTTTTGACGCGTAGTGGTCACACACTCACACATATTACTCCGAATAATTGTTGGATAATAAATAGTTTTTATGCATGTATAAGTAATAAACTAGCTTATAACCTGTGATATATCACGGGTGCCTTATAAAATTTCATAATAATCATAATTTTCATAATTTTTTACTTCTACGTGAACTTTATTCGTAAAAAATTTTATATTTTTGAAATAATCACGGCATGACGCGTTTGAGATGCTCGACCCATTTAACTAAAAAAGAGGTTATGTATTTGAGATAATACATAACTTAAGTCAAAACATTTACAAGTAGCCGGGTATTGCATACCTCATGACCCCTTAGCAAAAATATAAGTTTACAAAAGTTCCATTTAATTTTAAGTCTTTATAGCATAAAAACTTGGACAACGTTGTTGCGGCATTGCTAGAACAACATCTTCTGCCTTCAAATGCAAAAACAAAAACATATTTAATAGTATAACAAAATAAATTTTAGTTTTAATAGAGATGTAGGCAAATTGATTAAAACAAAGGATAACATAAATACAAAACAATACTGTGTAGATGTTTGATTCCATCTAAGGACTTGTAGCCTATTGGTATTGGTGTAATGTATAAACTGTTGCGCATGACCTATAGTTCATGGGTTCAAGACCCGTTGTGGGCAAAGGAGTAGAATTTAGGTGCCGCTCAAAAAAAAAAAAAAAAAAAAGATGTTTGACTTCCACAAGGCTACATTTTAGGTCAAGAACACTGCAAACATAAAGATTAATCAATATAATCTTCTTGTTGTGTAGATGTTTGACTTTTGCAGGAAACTCCATATAAGAACTCACTTTGACCCGTTTGCGAAAAGAGTTATGTATGTCGACCAAAACTCAATTTAACCCATTACCAACCACGCCCGACCCGCCCAATTTTAAACCTTACGAGCATTTAGAGAAACATGCAAATATAGAATATTTCATGGCTCTTGCATATCTTAATTCTATCTCTAAAAATAGTATTTTTCAGGTTTCAACAATATGCAAATAGAGTTTGTTTGAACATTCAGTTAAATGTTGATTTGTAGTAACCGCTCGTTTTGCCGCCATACCAATCTTCATAAACATCCTATTAAAATGCCTTTGAGTACTATTTGTGGAATATATACATCAAGAAATTTTAGAATTTTAAATAGTTCTTTCGGTCAATCTCAAGGACTTTATATAGAATTGTTTCAAAGTTTTAAATTTTGATAAGGAAACCGATAATGCTTTGGTTACTGATTCGTTGACGTGATAATATAAAGATAATATCATAAAAAGATAATATTAAGATGATATTTAAATTATCTTAATCAACATGAAAAGATAATATGTTAATTCAAAAGGGTGACGTGATAATATGCAAAGATAATAATGGTTACTGATTTAATTCGAATATCAAAAGGGTGACGTGGAATGTGGAATGGTTTCATTGGTAGACGATTTATGATGTGGCAAAAATGACATGGCAATGATGATGTGGATTAGGTGACATGACATGCTTTCTTTTATTATAGATAGAGATTACTGTTTTTGTTTCTGTGGTTTATCCGATTCTGCGTTTTTGTCCCTGTGGTTTTCTTTTCCGTTTTTTTGTCCCTGAACTATGCCAAATTCCGTTTTATTGTCCTTCCGTCCACCCTCCGTTTCTTTTTGGCCGTTAAACCCCTCACGTGCTGAAAACGTGAGGGTATTTCTGTCTTTTTCCATTTTCTATATTATTTTTACTTTTTTTTTTCTTTCTCTTCTTATTCTTCTTTGTTTTACCACGCTTGTACCATGTGCTTACAGACTTGTACTTTATTGTATCTTCTTCTTCATTGAGTACAAGAGCAAATGGCGGCCATGTCAACACCCATTTGCACATCCAAACAAATCATAAACACCCATTTTCTTTCTCTCTTCTCCTTTTTATCACTTTCAGGTGTATCAACATCGTCATCATATCTGAACGATTCTTCATCTCAAACACAGATTTAAGCTCAGCACCACACATTCTTCATCTCAAACGCAGATCTGTGAATCAAAAATCTGAAATTTGTGGTTGGAAATGAAGAATACCAGTCTCGTTTCTCTCCGGTCATTTTTGTCTTCCTCGACGAAATCGATTTCACCACCGTCGTCTCAACCCGAATCTGGTTCACTATTGAAGCTTAATTATGGAATTTATGTAGATTGTGGTAGAGCAGGTGACCACCGCTATTTCATTTCCGGCGAAGTTCCGCCGTACACCTTCACCGCCGTGCGTTTCCGCTGGAGCTTCACGCACCATTGCTGTTTCACCGGTGTGAGAAGATTTCCCGATTTTATGTTTTCATAAAAGAGATTTTAGGTTTAGTTGTTGATTTGGGTTTTTGGAGGTTTGATTTGGAGATAAGGGATAGAATCTCTGATGTTTGAGGGACAAAAAAAGAAATAGAGTGTTAGGGTTTTTACAAGGAAGAAGAAAGAAGAGGAAAAAGACCAAAATACTCTCACGTTTTCAGCACGTGAGGGGTTTAACAGCCAAAAAGAAACGGGGAGTGGACGGAAGGACAAAAAACGAAATTTGGCATAGTTCAGGGACAAAAAAAAGGAAAAAAACCATAGGGACAAAAACACAGAATTAGGTAAACCACAGGGACAAAAACAGTAATTTACTCCATATATAAATATAAGTATTTAAATAATTGTTGATCTCGTATATGTAGTTTTGATTATAAAATCTTTTGGAGAAATTTGAATTTCTCTCATTATATTATACATATTTGTTATCTTTAATAATTGTTTGTGTTGTGACGGTTCTTCTTCATCAGTGTTGAAACCTGATTCTTCGGGGATTGGACGGACGCACTTCCTTCGACGCAACGTATCCTGAAACAGACGACAACCCTAGTCAGAGGCCTTCCGGGAGTCGCTCCCAGAAGACACTCCGATGCCTAAGTAAGAAACGGATTCGAATATGGATTACACGATCGTCTGAGGACTGTATTTAATACTTGGTCGGCATGGGGTGTGTGTATTAAATGTTAAGCGTATTAAATGTGGTCGTAGTATATTTGAGTGAGAAAGAATGGATACTTGTTGTCTTCCTCTCAATCCCTATTTATAGCCAGACAAATGGGCGAGATGAATAAATGAGGATTTGAGCGGGATAAACGGTCGCGTAGTATTGTCCGCCCCTTGCGCCAGTCCGTTGGTTAAAGGACTTGAACCAAGTTCTTGGTCCGAAAGGTAAAGCGGCGATCCTTCTCCATGGCGCCGCCTGCATTTAATGCTCGTGTGGTGTCGCACCTCTTTTCCTTAATACCCGGACACGTTGTCAGTCGTCTCGGGAATCGACGTGCTCTGGGGTTGGCTTCTTCCGTCCTCCGGCTTTCAATCCTTCCGTCTGCATGCTTATTCCGCTATACGTGGTATAGTTCATCAAGTCCCCCTAGTTGGGATCGACTTACCCGTGGTGAATTGATTCCAACTATGCTGCCCTATCTCGTCCATCGCCCGATGTTTAAAAGTTAATATTTTTTTTTAATTACCGTTGTGAGTTGACACCATCGCTTATTCATTGGGCCAACTTCTTTTTTTTTTACCGTTAAACGTCAATCATGCTTAATTCGCGCACCCCTTGAACTTCTTTCCTACTTGTGCGTACATGTATATATATGCGCACCCCTTATTCTTTTCCTTACCTTCATCTTCTTTTGAAATTACCGTTACTCTCTACTCTTTGATCTCTCTGATTCCCGTTTTCCCCCAAACTTCTCCCCCATTTTTCTTCACTCATACTCATTATGAGGAAAGACAAATCATCCAAAGATAAAGCCGAGAAAGCCCCAAAAGAGATTAAGAATGCCACGAACATCCATTCGAACCTTACCGCCGCTGATATCTATCGAATTACTCTTGATTACTACATTGATCAGCGCTACAAACTCCTTCTCCCTAAGGAAACTGACACCATACGGTCCGCTCCGGATGGATACGAACCTATCTATCTTCAATTATTGCTTGGGGGGTTATGATTTCCAGTTGACCCGTTTATTCTAACCGTTCTGCAGAACCTTGGTCTGCATGCTGCCCAGCTTGCCCCCAATTCTCTTCGCAAGGTGATCGGTTTTATTATGCTCTGCCGATCCCTTGGCATCCCGCTTTCTGTTTCGTTGTTCCGTCACTTCTACACCGTCACCGGACGCGGTGATTGGGCCGTTTTCGCACACCGCCCAGGACAACATGGTTGTATTACGGGGCTTCGGGACTCTATTCATGGTTGGAAACCTAGTTTTATTTTTATTGATCGATCCGCTTTGAACGATGTAAAACTTCCCTGGGGAAAGGTTTCCGGAAGGGGGTCTGATCCTCTACCTGACCTGACCCCTGAAGAGCGTGCATACGCGGATAGAGTCTCAGCCGTTGTTGTTGAATGGGAAGACCCTGACGAAGCCTTTCTTGGCATGGCGGATCTTAGTCCTTATTACTTTTACCGCGACGTACGGGCTATTTGGAAAGTGAATGATCAACCCGTTTCGCTCTTGGAGCGTCTTACCATGAAGAAAGGTAGCCTGCCGGAAGGTGCCGCCTCTGTTGAAGAAATCGAAATTACCCTATTTCTTCCTCTAGTGGAAGAAAGCCACAGCTCCGAAGCCACCATTGAGCGTGGGGGTGGAAGCCGAGTGCGTAAGGTTCGCAGAGAATCTGAGAGCGCATCGCGCAAAAGGGGAAATCCTGAAGGTATGCCTTTTCTATACTTATTCGTTGTGTGTTTCATTTTTTGTGTAAAACCTTATCATTTTTTGGAACAGGTTTCTCCGAGTGTGTTGTGATATCAGAAGTTCCTGCGTCCGTTGTTCCTGTTATCAAGCCTGTTCCTGTATTTACCTTTAAGCCTCTGTCTTTTACCACTCTGACTGTTGCCGCTACCAGTGTTTCTGTTCATGTGCCTCGCTCCAATATATCATCCCTATGGAGGTTTCCCGCCTCCTCTAGTGATGCCGCAGTCGCAATGTTCGGTAGCCAACTATTCAGCTCTGGAGCTGCTACTTCATCAATGGCTAAGGAAGCTCGCTCGCCTCAATCGGCCCGTAGCCAATCGTCACTTCCCCCATTTCCTTCCACTGGTATGTGTTTTGCTTGGCACCCCTTGTTGCCTTCTTTTATATACTTATTACTAACTCATTTTTATGTGCCTATAGGTGCGTCGGCTCGCATTGTTGAGCTCTCTCCTACTACAACCATACCCGCATCAACCCAGCAGCGTCTGTTCGGTCGATTTGATCCTCCTCGAGATGTTCTTTCTGTGGTAACCTCGACCGCTCCTACTGGAGCGGGATCCCTGTCACCGCTGCCCAGAGGGTATTATTCCTTCCGCAACTGCGACCGAAACCGTGGTTCCGGTTAACCTTAAGGATACTTCTGAAAGTGAACTGTTCGGTCGGTTAAAATCCGGGTTACTGGGTTCTATGGAACTCATTACTGAGCTCCAAACCCGATGCGCCCGTCATAATCAAGACTTCAAAGAGCAAGGGTTGGCGATTGACCGTATCTCCCAACTGATGAAGACCTTACAGGGTTTATATGACGAGGAGGTATCAAAAAGAGAGCAATTATCACAACAGCTATCAAGGATCCGTGAAGAAAATGACCGTACTACCAACGACCTGCAACGACAGCTTACCGAAACCCAACGCCTGCTTTCTACTGAGAAGGAACGTTTATCCGAGCTGGACCGTCAATAAAATGCTTCAGCTGCTAGGATTACGGAATTAGAATCTTCGTTGGTGGAAAAAGATTCGCACTGAAAGAGGTAGAGGGTCGTTTTTCGGACGTGCAGGCTGAGAACGAATCGTTAAAAGAAGAGGTTGAGCTACATGAAGGGATGGTGGCGTCCAAGCGTGAGGACATCAGTTGGTTACTTAAAAGGGGGGTCCCCGGAGCGATCGAAGCACTCCTTAATTCCCACGAATTCGTGCAGAAGAATTCCGCCCTTCAGAGAGAGAGTGTCAAGTATGGACAGTATCAAGGATGTTTAGACATGCAGAAGGCCTACCCTGACTTGCTTCAAGACGCTCAACTTGTGCACAACTTTCCGGAGGGTCAAGCTTCCATTATTAGCTTGTTTGGTGATTTGGTCTCCCCCCACTACTCTTTGATTGATTCGTTTGAAAGTGGAGTTGTCAGTTTGGATGAGCTGAAGGTGTTGGTGACGAAGCCCCCTGCCAATACGGAAGGTATTGGCGAGAGTTCTGGCCGTAAAGACAAACCTTGATTAGTTTTTTGTGTTATGTAACTGTGTTATGTTTTTTGAGTATTGTTGAACGTTTGTCCTCCGAATCGGAGTTTGATGTGTATTCGTATCTGTAATCGTTTTTCGTAAAAGTGGTTACTTTTTATTGATCGTATCGCTTTGTGTAAACTTATCGTGCTTTCTTTTGCTTTATCGTATTGCCTGCATCAACATCGTGATTATTTTATGGCACTTATCATTTTATGCAAACCGTTACCTTTTAGTGAGGCGTCCCCCACTTAGGTTTATAAGTTCAATATTCGTTTCCATTCGTCGATCCGGTATCCGTCCGGTCACAGAATTGAGGTTTCCTTTCGGATTCCCCCTCCTGCTCATAGCTATGAGTTGTCGTGTTTATTTTTTACTTAGTCGAATATAAACATACACTTCACGAAACGTTTGATATAACATAACTTAGTTAAGAGTCCTTCTCGGAAGGCTCAGTTAATACATACTAACTTGCGACTTTCGAATCCACACAAAAATGAAAAACAAAACATAGAAAAAAGATTAGAAATGGAACTTTCGTAGATTCTTCATGTTCCAGGTTCGCGGAACTGTTGATCCTGCCATCGTTTCCAAGACATATGACCCGTTCCTATGGGCTTCCTTTATCTTGTATGGACCTTCCCAGTTTGGGCTTAGCTTCCCAGGTTTGTAATATAAGCTTGCTTCGTTTTTTCGTAACACTAAGTCACCCACCTTGCAAACCGCCCCACGAACCTTCTTATTATAATATGATTCCGTTAATACCTTGTATGCCGCCTGTTGAGTCGCAGCATCTTCCCTCATTTCCTGCACGATGTCCAGATTATACCTTAACGCCTCTTCGTTCCCATCTAACCGGAAGCTTGTTACTCTGGGAGATGGTATGAGCATCTCGATTGGTACTACCGCCTCCGTACCGTAAACTAGGTTGAACGGAGTATCCTTCGTAGCACTCCTTGCCGTGGTACGGTACGCCCATAGAACACTTCGCAGTTCATCCACCCAGGCTCCTCCAGACCTATCCAACCGCTTCTTTATGCCCTTCACAATTGTTCGATTCGTTACCTCTGTTTGCCCATTCGCTTGAGGATGGGCTACGGAAGTAAAGTTTTGACGAATGCCTGCCCTTTCACACGAACTTCAGAAAGGATTGTTAGCGAATTGCTTTCCATTATCACTAACGATCGTTCGAGGAAGACCGAAACGACAAACGATCTGCTTCCATACAAACTTCACGATGTTGCCTCCTGATATGCACGCTAGGGCTTCTACTTCCACCCACTTTGTGAAGTAGTCCACGGCTACTACCAGGAACTTGACATTTCCCGGAGCCTTGGGAAAGGTCCCACGATGTCTATTCCCCATTGGCAGAAGGGCCATGGACTGTGGATGCTTGTGAGGTACGTGGAAGGAGCCACCGGGACATTTGAATATGCTTGGCAATTTGGACATTTTTTAACATATTCTTCCATATCTTTAGACATTCGGGGCCAAAAATATCCTGTCCGGAGCAACTTTTGGGTTAAAACTCGTGGACCGGAGCGCGAACCGCATACACCTTCGTGTACCTCCTTCATCGCTTCCTTAGCTTCCTGCTGACTAAGGCATTTTAGCCATGGCATGGAGAAACCCTTACGATACAACCTTCCCTCCTGGACGGTGTATCTGCTGGCGTTCATTCTTACTCTGCGTGCTTCCTCTGGTTGTTAAGGAAGCGCTTCTTCCTTGAGGTACCGTCTTATTGGTAACATCCAACATCCTATATCCCCTTCGATTTCTAACATTTCCTCCTTGTCTTCTATGCTTCTTTTGGGCAGGATTTCTACCAAAACTTCTTTGGTTAAGTATTGATACAGCATGGATTCCATTTTGCTCAAGGCATCGGCTTCCTTGTTTTTGGCTCGAGGCACCTGACAAATTTTCAACCCCTCAAACTTGGAAATAGCCTCCTGAGCTTTCTCTAGGTATTTCTTTATGTGCGGCTCCTTGGCTTCGTACGTTCCATTGATCTGATTAACCACCAACATGGAATCTGCGAATGCTTCCATGTTTTTATCTTCATAGAGCTTGCCAAGCCAAGGCCCGCCAGCAACGCTTCGTATTCCGACTCATTGTTTGAGCATTTAAAATCAAACCTTAAAGCGTATGTCACCTTTTCTTCATTTGGTCCTGTGATCACTACTCCTGCTCCACATCCGTCAACGCTTGTGGCTCCGTCTGTGTGCAACTTCCACCACTTCTTCCCAGTAGAGCCTTCCTCTACACTCAGTACTGCCTCCTCGTCCGGCATTTCAACCAAAAAATCTGCGAGGGCTTGCCCCTTGATGCTTGCCCTTGGTTTAAAAGCTATGTGGTGCTCACCTAGTTCTATCGCCCAGTTCGTCATCCTGCCCGAGCGCTCCGGTTGTTGGAGGATATTTTTGATCGGCTGATTAGTTAACACCGTGATCGGATGAGCTTGAAAATATCTCTTCAATCGCCTTACTGAATATATTAGTGCCAAAATTAGTTTTTCCACCATGGTGTAATTGAGTTCTGCTCCTTGTAATGCCCTACTAAGGAAGTAAACGGGAACCTGCTTTCCTTCCCTCTCTGCTATGAGGACGGAGCTAATTGCTTCGTTGTTGGACGACAGGTACATGGCGAGGGGCTCTTTTATGATAGGACTTGCCATGGTTGGGAGGGTCCGGAGATGTTGCTTTAGCTTTACGAAAGCATCTTCTGCCTCCGGGCCCCATTTGACGTTCCCCTTCTTAGTACACACATGAAGCGCTCTGAAGAAAGGAATTGACTTTTCTGCAGATTTTGCCAAGAAATGTCCTAACGCCGCAAGCTTCCCGTTCAGACTTTAAACATCCTTCATCGTTCGGGGAGTGTTCATTTGAATTAAACTCTCCACCTTATCCGGGTTGGCTTTAATTCCGTTTGGGGTAACCACGTGGCCCAGGAACCTCCCCTGACTTACACCGAACGAACATTTCTTAGGATTTAGCTTCATGTTGATCCTTAAGAGCTGTAACAGCGTTTCTTCTATGTCTTGAACCAGGTCTTCGTCTTTTTTGCTTTTGATTACCATATCATCCACATATACCTCCAGGTTCCTTCCAATCTGCCCCTCGAACGCTTTATCTACCAAACGTTGGTACGTTGCACCGGCATTTCGGAGCCCGAATGGCATTTTGGTATAACAGAATGTTCCTTTGGCGGTATGAAATGATGTCTTCTCTTCGTCCTCTCGTGCTATCTGTACCTGGTGATAACCCTTGTACGCATCCAGAAACGATTTCCACTTGTAACCCCCCAACGATTCCACCTTCTGCTCGATTTCCGGAAGGGGGTAACTGTCTTTGGACAAGCTTTGTTCAAGTCTTTGAAATCCACACACATTCGCATGGATCCGTCTCCCTTTTTGACTAACACTGGGTTAGCTATCCACTCGGGGTATTGTGAGCTTCTGAGCACCCCCGCCGATACCAGCTCGCTGACTTCTTTATTAACTATGTCATTTCGTTCCATCGCCATGCGTCGTTTAGGTTGTTGTACTGCAGGAAACTCGGGGTTGGTGTTGAGACGATGCTTCCCCGTTGCCCTTAGGACACCCGTCATATCCTTTGGTTCCCATGCAAACGCCTCCTTGTACTTCCTGAGTAAGTTTCCCACCTCCACCTGCAGCCCAGGAGGCAAGTTTCCGCCTATTCGAATTTTGACATCAGGATGCTTCGGATTAATGACTAGTTGAATTTCGTTCTGCTCCGTCCAACTGTCCTGATGAGTGACGCTAGACGTGGCAAATGGGTCGTGTCGTGTCGGGTTCGTATCGTGTCGAAACCTTAAACGTGTTGAGACCCCTAAACCCAAACCCGACACGTTTAATAAACGTGTTGAAAATGTTGACCCAAACCCGACACAGTTAATTTCGTGTCAACCCGACCCAACTCGTGTAATCCGTTTAACCTGTTAAAATTCGCATATAGCGATTAAACGTAATAAAAGTCCAACAAAAATATAATAAAAATCCAAAAAACATAATATTAATCCAACAATAACCTAATATAATTAGATATTAACCTAAATATGCAATAAAAGCTCAATCTTTTCTACTACAATTATTAAGTTATAATATTTACGTATAATATATTTAAAAATATAAAATTTATTAAAATATTTATACTTAAACGGGTGATTCGGGTTACTCTCGAGTTGAAAATATTGACACTAACCCAACCCGTTTAACTTTCGTGTCGTGTCGAGTCAACCCATTTACTTAAACGTGTCAAAACCTCTAACCCAAACCCACTAATTTCGTGTCGGGTTCGTGTCGAGTTGTCGTGTCGTGTCTGATTTTGCCAGGTCTAAGTGACGCTATTGCATTCCGACGGAGGCATGGGCATGCTTCGGACTGTAACCACTCCTTTTTCTGAAGGAAATTTTAGCAAACCATGAATGGTTGAGGGAATAGCCTGAAATTGCCACATGCCGGTCCTCCCCAGGATGGCGTTATATCGGGAAGGAGCCTCTATCACGACGAACTCTGCCAGAACAGTCTTGTTATGGCCCTTCTCCCAATCTGCCAACATAAGAGGTAGATGTATCTTCCCTCTAGGCCACACTGACTGTCCGACGAAGCCTACGACCATTCCGTTAGCCGGTTTGAGCAAGGACTTCACATCAGAAGAGAACTTATCGAAGCAATGCCCATACATGATGTTGGCGGAGCTTCCAGAATCTACGTACACCCGACGAACCATCGTTTTAGCTATTATCCCGAAGATGACCAGAGGCTCCGTCCCCACGTACCCCTCCGGAACGGGTTCCCCCCGGCCAAATTCCACCGTGCCACCCCTTCTTTTTCCCAAGTGACGGGACGGACACTCTTTCTCTAGCGAGAATATTTCTGTATTGTATGCCGCAACTTCCTTCTTAGCCGGAGGCTCGACCGCCGCCACCTCTGACCTGCCCTTCACTTGCCCCTCCTTCTCTCTCCTGTAACTTTCACAGGAGGCTGTCGCATGACCCATAATCTTGTGGAATTCGCAATATGCGTTTGGGTCTCGGGGATATCGCTTTCTGACCATCTTCTTTTCGGCAAACCTGTGTGTATCGGAAGTTGAGTAAATTTCCTGTCGGGTGAGGCCGCTCCGTTCACTGGAAAAGCCTCCTTCCTGTGGGCGACTCCGGTAGGGGGGTTTCGTTCCATATCCAAACCTGAAACCTCCTTTACCCTTCTCACCGATTTTGGATGATCCGGAGGCCCCTGTTCCTTTCTTTTCTTGAGCCTCGAAACGTAACTTCTCTGCACTTTCCTCTTCTTGCTTAAGAACTTTGTTTACTACATTGATCATATCGTCAGCTTTTACAAAGTCCTTTTTTGACAGTTCCCTAAACAGCTCTCCCTCACGGAGACCGTATGTGAAGGCTGCTATTATCAAAGAATCTTCTCGGACAGGCATTTTTCGACTTTGTTCGTTAAACCTCTTGAAGTATGACTTGTTCGATTCTCCTTCTCGCTGCCTACACGCCATTATGGACTGAGATTTCTGTTGGTACTTCTTTTGTTGTATGAAACTGTGATTGAACTGTGCAGCGAGCTCCTCAAAGTTGGCAATGCTTTTCTAAGGCAAACTAGACAACCAATATCGGGCCGACCCTTCCAAGGTTCCTGCGAAGTAGAGACACCATAGCTTTTGATCCATTGGTATCATTTTCACGGCCCAACGGAAGCTAGCTACGTGATCGTCCGGATCTCCGGTTCCATCGTACGATTTGACTCTAGGACCTTTGAGTCCAGGAGGAATTGGCATCTCGTTGATGTCGTCGGTGAAAGGCGACCGGAAACTCCGGGGTGTTGGGTGGCGGTGTTGGGTGGACCCTTCTGATCTTTCCGGGGTTTTCTCTTTTCGTTCCTCCGATGTTCGTTCTGTTTGTCTGCCCGACGCCCGTTCTCTCCGTCTTTCAGGAGTTCGATCTCTCCGTCTTTCCGGAGTTCGTTCTCTCCGTCTTTCAGGAGTTCGCCCTCTCCGTCTTTCAGGGGTTCGTTCCCTCCGTCTTTCAGGAGTTCGTTCTCTCCCTTTAGACTCGTGGCTTCGGACTCGAGCCGGAGGGGTCTTTTCCCTGTAAACCTCTTCCGTAGACTCCTCTTCTTCAGACTCTCCACTGGAAAAAGTTAGAGTCCTTCCAATTCCACTAACTCTTTCCGTCGTTTTCCTCTTACTTTTTTCCAAATCTCGTAGCTTCCGGAACTTGCAAAAGAGATTAAACTCCCTTACTTCTTCTTCCGTCGGATCGCCCTTCCCAGACCCGGAAGGGGGAGGGCAAGTTACGACGTTAACAATGGCCGATGCGGGTAGAGGAGGGGTAGAGACGCCTCCCGGTGACGCCGGAGGTTGGCCTCCTTCCTCTGGAGTCGAAACGAGGACCATTTCGTTCAGGGTCCCACGGATGGCGCAAAATGTTGAAACCTGATTCTTCGGGGATTGGACGGACGCACTTCCTTCGACGCAACGTATCCTGAAACAGACAACAACCCTAGTCCGAGGCCTTCCGGGAGTCGCTCCCAGAAGACACTCCGATGCCTAAGTAAGAAACGGATTCGAATATGGATTACACGATCGTGTGAGGACTGTATTTAATACTTGGTCGGCACGGGGTGTGTGTATTAAATGTTAAGTGTATTAAATGTGGTCGTAGTATATTTGAGTGAGAAATAATGGATACTTGTTGTCTTCCTCTCAATCCCTATTTATAGCCAGACAAATGGGCGGGATGAATAAATGAGGATTTGAGCGGGATAAACGGTCGCGTAGTATTGTCTGCCCCTTGCGCCAGTCCGTTGGTTAAAGGACTTGAACCAAGTTCTTGGTCCGAAAGGTAAAGCGGCGATCCTTCTCCATGGCGCCGCCTGCATTTAATGCTCGTGTGGTGTCGCACCTCTTTTCCTTAATACCCGGACACGTTGTCAGTCGTCTCGGGAATCGACGTGCTCTGGGGTTGGCTTCTTCCGTCCTCCGGCTTTCAATCCTTCCGTCTGCATGCTTATTCCGCTATACGTGGTATAGTTCATCAATCAGAGTTTTAGAACGAACTAAAATATATTCAAAGTAGAGTTGTGATAAATAAAATATCAATTTTTAAAATGACATGTTTGTAATAAGAAATCAAACAAAATAAAAATGAGTAGAAAGCTGTCTCACATTGGTAAATAATCAAACTCTTTGTGAAAATTAGGACAAACTCTTTCATTGGATTTTCTTTAAGTATGCAAAATTGTTGAGCCAAAATCTTGCCTAAGCTTAAACTTGTCCTCCTGAATCTCGGGCTAGTGCGGGGCCAAGTTCAACTTGGTCAGCTGATGGCCTAACCAACCTTCAAGACTCGATCAACTTCAGCTCTTAGATTAACTGATTAACGAGTGGGAAAAGTCTTTTCATGGGTCTTGTTTATTCCTCAAATACAAATTTTGTTATAATTGATAATAATCTAGCAATAGTTAGACAAGGTCATTTGTTGGATTTTTCTTGAATGTCCAGATAGTTGAACTAAAAACTTGCCAAATATTACAAGCACCCGATTCTTAGGCTTGTGCTGGTCCAAATTTTGCAACCCGGTTCAGTTTGTTCAGCTGAAGTCATCTAAAGGCCGTGATATAGGAATGCATGAATAAAATTGCAATTAAGTCGTACACAAGAAATTGCCAGGAGGTACTTGAATGCTTCACTATGAAATGTAATGTTGCTCCATAATTTTCATTGCGGCCTTCTACTTGCAAATTAGTGAATTTGAGTTGTATTTATCTCAAACATGTGAAAAATGAAACAATTTCCAAATGGCCTTATTTCTAAAGCTCACAACCTGTTGTGTCGTTTCGTTAACAGATTTAACTTTATTTATATGACATGAATTTTATTTAGAATTAATTTGATAACTAAAAGGATACAAGCTAAAGATACGCTTTTTCATTTTGCAATTAATAAAAAAATCATTTCAAATTTGTTTTTTAAATTTATGTTATATGTCTATAGTGTATAGCATAATTGAAGGAGTATCATAGGATCACTTTGTCGAGGGCACGTAAAACCGACGGATCGGCCTGGCCCTCTCAATACTTGAGTTCTAACGAAAACATAAAAAGAAATCACCTAATATTTCAGTGTATGTGCCAGTCACGTCAAATGACCAAAATGAGAATATATACTACCACACCTGTTATTATTATACAACTGAATTTTGCTGTATTTTATATAAATGAGTAATTTAAAAATAGAAATAATATTGGTGTCTATTACTCGTGTTTACTTATGTGTCTTATTATTTGATCATTAAAAGTGTAAAAATCAATAGATGATATGGAGAAATATAACTAGTGGATTATATATGTCATATTGTGGTGAGCAGACATATAAAGTAAGCACATTTAATATGCATCAATGCTATTTTAATTTTTTCTAACGGCTATTTAATTAAGCTAGCAAGAAGCTAGAATTACAAAAGGAAAACAAGAAAAACAAAGAAACATACAAAAAACAACCTAGCAACAAGTCATAAGACTAGTGCACCATTCACACCATCTATTATTTAGGTTACATGATTTCAACCTATTTTTTAGCCAAAAATTTGATGAGCTTTGTATTTCACTAAATATGAACTTTTCTTTCTCCCTTGTAGCCGGCTCAAATATTTTCTGGTTACGGAATTTCGTAACGATCCATATGAGAGTGTATAACGATGCGATAAAAGCCTTGAACGTGTCTCCTTTTATGGAATTTTTCCGACCCCAATCAATTAAATCATCAATGTTTTGTACTTGATCAATGCCTACGCCCCACCACCGACCAAATTCAGCCAAGATTCTCCGCGAAAAAGAGTAGCCCGCAAAAATGTGGCACTCGGTTTCAGAAGCAACATAACATAACACGCAATCCGTCGATATGATCGGAATTCCCCCTTTTTCAAGGTTTACCTTTGTGGGAAGCCTACCATAGTATGCTCTCCAAGCAGGGGTATGCATCAATTCTATTTATGAAATTCATTATGCACTGTACTGTTATCTTTTAACATTGTTACATATGATGAGAAAAAGGTAAACAAATATCAATAAGATAAAAAAAAGTTTAAAAACTAATAAGATAAAAAGGTCAAATTAAGGAATGGGGTCACATGGAGTGACCAGGTTCACTAAGAATTATAGGTCATTTAAAAAAAATCTCTGCCGGATTTACAACATTAAATTTATTAAGGTTTTGATAATGATAGTCCTTTGGGCTGTCTCTAAGTGCATAAAAATTATACATTAAATCATGGGAGGAAGTGGTTCCTAAAATTCAGGGGTGGCTATTAATTGATATGCAAGCTTCTGATACGTGTCTATTGACAGCTGTTAGGGCTGTTATTATCAAAACCTATTTGCTAAATATTACTATCATATAATATAATTGTATGGATAAATTTATTTGTAAGGACTAAGGACTAGACATTTTTCTCTTTAAATTATTTAAATGTAAAATTTTGATATTAATTAATTAATAAAAAGCAGACAGCTGCGCAGCAAAATCTCCAATAAAACTGCAAGAACTTTTGTTTCTTTGATAACTTTTATCAACTTTTATATGTTTGCGAACCAATTACTATTAAACACGTGTAAGGATAGACCATGGTCCCCACTTATAGCTGTACCATTTATAGACACGTTTCGATCTGTCTACTGTTGTGGTCCCGTCTTTTCCACATCGGGTATAGGAGGGTATACCCGGATTTCGGGGTTTTGACTTTTGACCCAGTGTTTTCTAAAAGTGTAACTAATTTTTTTTGGGTTTGTTTATGCCCATGAATAAAAAAATCTGTATATTGATTAAAAAAATAATATTTTTAAAATTCAGGGGTTGTATTTTGTTATTTTGCTTTCTTAATGACTGCCCTAAAGGCTGTCATTATCATTTTCTTTTTTTTTATACATGAAAAATCTAATCAAAATAAATGATAACGAACATATCTAAATATTCGAATGAGTCTTTGTTAATAACAGAACAAAGGATTGCCTTTAATATGTATAAAAAGTTTGTATATTTATTGATGAAAAAATAATTCCTAAAAATTCTAGGAGTTGGTTACATTAATTTACAAGTTTTTTTTATACATTTTTAACATGTTATTGACATACTATATGGATGTCATTATCATTTTCTTATTCGAATTTGTATTAAATAATCTTGTTACAAAAGATAAATCATATATGAAAGGTAAACTTTTTTTTATTAGTTTTCATATTTGTTTTGCAATTCGACTAATCCCAAAACAACCACTCGTTTTGCGGGTAACCTAGAACCGACATGGATGTATGTTATGTCTATAAAGAGCTTTTTTGCTCATGGTAATAAAAGTTTAAGCCATTATATAGAAAAAAATCAACTACTAAACCATCACTTTTATGATTAGAAATTAAAATTCCTAATCACAGTTCATACCCAAAAGTGTTTAAGATCAAGGTTCCAAAAAACACGTCATGACGGCCCCAAGGCGTGAGGCGCGACTCCACCATTACGAAACAGTCTATGGCGGTAGTGTAAGGCGTGGCGAAGAAAAAACGTGATAAGGCGGCGTAAGACGCGCCTTATTGCGAGTTTTTTTTAAATGTCTTATAAAATTTGAACTTTAAAAAAAATGATACTTTATTGAATAAAAAATGATGGGATGTAACTATAAATTTAAATTTAACATTTTTTATTGTAAACTTCACATATGAAAATCTTATAAATTAATATATGTATAATTATTTTTGAATTTGATATACACATATACTTCATGAAGTATATAATTATGTTAAAAATATTGACGCTTTAAGTCAAGCCTTAAGAACCGTTATGACTCGCCACCACTCACCATGCTCAAGGCTTAATGGTCCGCCATACCGCACCTTGCGTCTTTTAGAACCTTATTTAAGATACATGTTTAATTTGACTTATCTAATTCTTGTGTGTATTTTGCCATAATAATTTGAATCAACATTCAAATTCATATTGCACTAGCTGGAATAGTTCAATGAAGTAAAAAACTTAAATAAAAGACCTATGATTCAGTTTGGATGTCCAAAAACCCAAACATATTAAGCAAACCTATGTATTAAGGGTGAGCAAAAAAAATCGTAAAACAAATGGAAATCGAAAATATTGCACCGAAAACATCGAACTATTTAAAAAACTGTTGTGAGCGGTTTTTATTTTACCGAATGTTTGGGGCGATTTTTGGGTGCATACCAAAAACGAAACGAAAAAACCGCCCCGCCAGATATATACCTTTCAAATTTTGTAAAAATATTTTCATATTTATAAAAGATTTGATCCTTAACTATTTAAAAAAAAGTTTTAGTATATCATTTGTAATTTTTTTCACACGTTTTATTCTAAGATTTTCCAGGTCTTATAACTATATGAATATTAAAGTCTGGATAATAACTTTTAAGTTAACAATTTGGTAAATTTTAAGGAAAACAATAGATCAAAACGGAAACCGAAATCGAACTGATATATTGAGAAAAATTGAAAACCGAAACTGAACGGTTTCAGATTCTAAAAAACTGAAGTTATGGTTCAGGGTTTGGTTTTAGTTGAAATCAGCCTCATACTCACCCGTACTATATATTTTTTAGTTGGGTAAATTACAGTTTTTGTCCCTAACCTATGGCCGATTCGGGGTTTTTGTCCCTAATGTTTTTTTGTCCGTTTTTTTGTCCTTTAAGTTTTTAAAATTCTGGAAATTTGTCCTTCCGTCTATTTTTAGCCGTTAACTGACGAAATTTTAGTCAATTTCCCTAAATTACTCCTATCATCATCATCATCATCATCAAAAAACCCTTTCAACCCAAATGTGTTCTTCATGTGTTCTTCAAAGCTAGGTCTACAAACGAATGTGAATGTCGGAGATTCATCGGAGATGGTGACCGGAGCTAAATCGAACACCCGTTATCACCACCGCCACTGATTCACCCACCACCACTAAAATGGATCTCTTCCTAACCTGCAAATCAATTTATCACATTTTCGACCTTCGGACAATTACTGCAATATCTTGCGTCACAAACAATGCAATTTTCCTTTTCTCTTAATCGAATCCCCTTTTTGCACCTATTACAAACATTTTGATTCTGATTCTGGGTTTTCTTCTGGGTTTTATTCTTTTCCCCAATTGAAATTGTGATGCTTGTAGATGTGGTATTAAAATCAATATCTAATTCTTCTGAATCTTCTTGAAAACATACCGCTTTTGAAATTTCGTCATCATAATCGTCGTCGTCATCTGGGGTGTCGGAAATAAGAGATAAAGTGGAGAACTTGTGGTTAATTTTTGTGGGTTTTGTGAACGGTGAGTTTTGTGAACTTGTTGGGGAATTTTTGTAATTGGCGGGTGGGGGTGGGTGGGGGGTTGGTAATCGACGGAAGTGGAGTAATCGAGTTCGTCGTCGTCAGGTAAAGGAGCTCCGGCCGGTAGCATTTTACGGAGGAGATCTTCCCATTGATTGTTGGAAGGCAGGTGATCATCGTCATCATCATTTGTCATTATTTCGTTGTGAAGAAGTCACAGATTCATCAAATCAAGGGTTTCTTATTAGCGATTTCCAGATGTAGACACAGATTCATCAAATCTAGGGTTTGTGGATGAAAATTTCATCAGTAAATTATGAAAATTTCATCACGGTGATGGATTTAATGGTATTAAACAAATCACGCAGGTGATGGATTTAATGGAGGAATGAAAAGATTTAAAGGGGTTTATGATTCTTACTTGGTGTTACATTTTGTGATTAAAGAGATAAGATGTGATTTTTAGGGTTTGAATGATGAACAAAAGAAGTGGGGAAGAAGATGAAAAAAGAAAAAATTATAAGAGAAAAAGAAAAGGGAAGAAGATGAAGAATGGTAAAAAAGACCAAAATACCCTCACATGCCTTGCATTTTTCGTCAGTTAACGGCTAAAAATAGACGGAAGGACAAATTTCCAGAATTTAAAAACTTAAAGGACAAAAAAACGGACAAAAAAACATTAGGGACAAAAACCCCGAATCGGCCATAGGCCAGAGACAAAAACTGTAATTTACCCTTTTTAGTTTTAATGTATTTTAAAAAATCCACTCAATAATTACGTTGTTGTGTTTTTTTGAACGGCAATCCTAATCTACACCTAATTTTCACATACGTCCACGACGGGACTTGATGAAAATGATATTTGTTGCCTAAACACTAGAACTTTTGGTTTATAACCGAATTAACTATATAACCAACCATCGTACATTGTAGTATGTTAAGCCCTTACACTAACCCGGATTTAATCAGAACCCAATGATTTTCAATTATAATTAATCTTGTTTTGGTTACGGTTAGGTTAGGCCATATTTAATTGAACTAAACCAATTCATATTTAACGCTAAGCTGATTAAAAAGTTGATTAAAAGGTAAACAAAACTTGTTAATGGATCAAAACAAAATGCCAAAATGGGTTCAAATTGTTTGTTAAGTGAAGTTAATCCAACAAGTTTTCGTTTGAGTTTATTCAATTTAATTTATTTGTTTTTACACTAAATAACTACTTCGCTTACATCAATATTTCGTCGATTTTAATCTAATCAGTCAAACACATTTCATTATTTAACAAATTACCTTTAATTTATTTTTGATGACATCACGATTACATTTTTCATTTTTCATAGTATAATCCTACCAAATTTACCAACTCTTGCAATTTCTCCTTTAAAATTAGTTAGTATTACATCTTCTAACGTCTAATATACTATTTTATTAAACTTTACTTCAAAAAAATTCAATATCAGCATTATTCGATTTCATATTTTAAAATATATTTTGATACTGAAATTTACGTTGTACTTACAGAGCTAATAATAAGTAGCTCTCATAATGATTTCCCAAACCTAAGTTTATTTTTTGCAAAACAAAATTTATATTAATACATTTTTATCGTTATAAAACTTAGCCTTATAATGTTCGATTCTCAATATATATTCCTTTATTAAAATTGGCATTATATGTATACTGAGAATTTGATAATTTCAAAAAATCCATAATGTAAATTTAAAACTTTAAAAAGTACAACCTACACAAACCAAAAATAATTAATTTTATAGTAACTTTCCTTAGCCAATCTGTGTATACTGCTGTACTAGCTTCATAGCCCGCCCAATTAGGCGGACATATTTCAAAATTTATATTATAGAAATATATCAACAAATATTAACAATTTTAAAAATGACATAATAATCGATAGCTGTAATGATGAGTTTGTACAAAATTTGATACATGAACAGATGTTACATGAAATTTATAGACGAAATAAGATTTCCTTGTAAACGACATGTTTGTGTTACAATATGGTACAAAATATGCAAGAGATACAAGATAGATTAGAGATGTGTTTGACACAACTACATAACATCCATACTTCTACTTATAGGGTAGATATTGGTAGACTAATGGATGTACACTTTATGTACATAAAGTGTACTTATGATTATGTTAAATACTAATCAACTACTCATCAAATATGAGTTACAACAGATTTGTCATAATTCTTTTTTGGACCTGTAATTTACTTTTGTTTTTGAAATAGTATTACACGGAAAAAAAACCATGTGCGCCGTCAACCATGAAACCCTCGACGGCTTCAACCTTGCGTCCAGACAAACTCTTCTTCTCCAAATTCATCACCAATTCACGTTATTTCTTCACAAATATTCGCATCCATTTCCTGAATTTCACAATCCCATTCTCGTCTATGCAGATCGAAGGTATTATCGATTGTTTACATCCATAGTCGTGTGTTTATTTGTGCCTTAATTTCGTATGTATGACATATATTTAAGCGACTTCCGGTTACTCAATTGCTTATGATTTGGTTCAGTGCAGGTAAATTAGCTATGTTGCCATGTGTTTCCCCAAAGATTGTTGTTTTAACCGATTATTGCAGTGCTTTCCCTTGTCGCTACAACATGGAACCATTTTTGTTCACTTCTTCACAATCATTCAATCTAGAAACCTAAAATATCATCAACCAATTTTCAGGTATGTGTATTCATTAAATGTTGGTTCTTTGGGTTTGGTAAACCTAGCTAATAAGAATATTGTAGTGATTTTTCCACATTCACATTGTTCAGAATTGGTTTTAATTCATGACCGACTTCTATCATATGTTGAACAGATGTAAATTAATGGTGATAATTAGTATGGATGTGATTTCAACTCATCTGATGTAAATTAATGATTCAGCCAATCCACACATAAAAGTTACCTTTCTACTTGAACCTCCTTACCCGACCCCCCGTCCTATATATGAAACCAAGAATCTTAACACATTTATTTATATTGTCCCAAAACATGATCCTTGCATATAAAAATATCAAATAAATAAAATATGAAGTAATATTTGTTGGTGGTGTATGGTAGTTCTGATCTGCAATTGTCTATAGCTCGTAACTAATATTTGTTTTTCTTATGTTTCAAATTCTTATTTGTCATTAAATAATCAGTTTATCACTGATGTATTGTGGCTCAGGATAACAAATGGTTAATGAAGTACATTGCTGCACTTATGTCATTAGTCCATTAAAGAAGTTATATGATTAGAGTGTAAGCATTTGTTTTACTAAAAACATACTGGCTTGACTATACAGCAAGAATTATGGGCATTTTGTTGATAAAAAAAAAAAAAAGAATTATGGGCATGCCATTTTGAGAAATTGTTTGACCCAGTAGTGATTTGAGAGTCATGAGGATAGTGGAAAGTAAAGACTACAAAACTCTATACAAATAATATGGTTTTATACATAGTGGTAAAGAAATTTATTATTCACTGAATATTGATCGGTTATTAACCATTTTAATTCAGCAAGAACAAATTGAATCATTAGACCATATTAATTATTTTGTTCAATTATGATCTTGTTTCTCTGCAAGAGAACACTTTCTTAAAAAAAATCTGTAACTGTAATATTTTAAATTGAAAAATTAAAACAAAATATTACCATGAAATTAAAAATAAAATTATGGAATGTTGCTGAAATTAATAGATTTTTAAAAATAGAGGTTTAAAATTCCTAATTTAATTTTGGTATCTTTATAATATTAAAGACATGACTTTTTTGGATTTGGTATGTTTAATTTTGTTAATATTCAAATCAATCTTAAATAATTATTAAATATTTTTAACAGATTTGTTAAAGGTAATAGTTTCTAGAAGTTCGAATTTTATGGAAGCTATAAATTTTAAAAACTCTGCAATATTTTAAATCAAAAGTTTAAAATATTTTAAAAAAATTGCAGTATTTTAAATCAAAAGTCTAAAATATTTTAAAAAATCTGCAGTATTTCAAGTCAAAAGTTTAAAGTATTTTAAAAAACGACATTAGTTTAGTATCGTATTAATTGTTAAAAAAATTACCCCCAAAAATAGCATTCATTGAATTTCCTTAAATGAAACTAAAAATCCGGAGTTTCTAAACCCCTAAAAATACCATATTGCACATCTGTAAACCGAATTGTATGACTGGTATTGCTGTCACATTCTTTTACGAAAACATTCTTAAAAACAGTAGTTTTTATCGAATATTTGGTTGTACACAGTTTGACATTTACTTAGAACTGATGCAGTTCTAAGGTCTGCAGTATTTGTTTAATTTAGAGAATATAATAAGAACTAGGGGTGTTGATCGGGTAAAATTTTCGGGTTTCGGGTAGTTCGGGTCGGGTAGTTCGGGTTTTTTCATATATTATAAATACCCGATACCTGAACCAAATTAATTTCGGGTATTTGGATATGGGTAATTTGGGTAATAGGTCGGGTACGGGTATATCCAATAATACCCGAAAATTATGCATAAAGTTTTAATTAACAATTTCTAATATGCAAACAAAAGTAAAACCATGCAAGTATTGTGTCATCAACATGCTCCATTGTAAGTATCGTGACAATTATGTAATTATAACTAAAATTAATTTGAATATTCATTAAGAGATTGGAAATTTTAAAAGAAGTGTACATTAAATATGATTAGTGGAAACTTGATTAGAATATATAATCTTAATTATGAACTATCAATAATTTTGATATGTATAAAAAGAAAATTGAAACACATTTATCCTTGATCCCCCATATCAACTTTCAAACTGTAGGATTCCACTTAATTTTGTTACCAAAAATCTATGATTTATCTTCTAAAAAACCCCTTCTAAAAAAATTCGGGTATTCGGGTATACCCGCCGACTTAAAATATTAACCGATACCGATCCGTTATATTTTCGGGTTATCCGATACCCGAATGTTTCTACCCGATACCCGAACTACCCGACCCGATCTACCCAAATTCGAAACGGATCGTGCGGGTAGAACGGATTTCGACTAATTTCGACAGCCCTAATAAGAACAGTAAAAAGCAAGCTAACATTTACCTTCTACCGTGGCCGTTCTTTGTTGCAGGTTAAACTGGATGCGTCTGTTTACTCGCAGAGCTTCAATATGTTAGCATGGTTTTTATAGTGGTGGATGGTCATTGATTTAGCAATTACGGTATAGATCCTGATAATAAAGGAAAATATTATGTATTGCATTTGATAAATTCTGGAATGTTAGTTTAAATTTTTTTGAAAAATTGATTTAATTCCGGATTTAAATATATACCTTAATTATCGAACTGTAATTGCTATGTATTTTTGGTGGTTGTTAAATATTATTAAAGTCAAAAATAATGCTAATAAAAACGTGTATCTTTGACAGGTTGTTATGATAAAGATGGAAGATATCTACCCCTATAAAACCGAGTGGAATTAACTGCTCTTTATGATGTATACGGATGTGTGTGATGAAAACGCTGGCCAATCATTGAATTACACGTGGCATTTGCATCCAATCAAAGAGCTTGAAACAGGTGATGTGTCAAAACCAAATCATGTGTAGCTCCATATATAGGGGAATATTACATGGGTTTTAAAACTAGTAAATAAATAAAATATTTTTGTTTTCAGTTTAATATTTCAAAATTATGATAAATATCGTGCAAATCAAGTTGCTGTCTCAAAGTAACAATATTACATTTTTATGTAAGAATCCGAAATACAAAACATTGTAATATTTTCAGTAACAAAAAATAGGATGATTTTTTGGCACACTTTGTTAAGGTAACCACAGTGGAAAATCTATGCCTGTAAAAGGGTATTCAGGGCATAAATTGCACTTTTGTGATGTATCCCCTCGTATCATAAAAAAAATTCTCATTTTTCCTCTAAATTTTGTCCCACAAAAAAATTCTCATTTCTTAAATGTGAGGGGTCCACTTAATAAAATAATATTATTACCAATAATTTTATGAATAAAATATTTTCTCTCTACAATCTAACCTTATATTTTAATCAAAAGTATTATCAAGGACCTCAGCACTAACATTCTCCTAAAAGCTTGTGCCCAAAAGAAACGAGAATTTTTTTTGAAATAAAGGAAGTACATTTTTCACTTTGCTTCAAAGATAGGTCTAAAAATCTAAATCTGAATTTATGGTTTACCTAACAGTAACACCCCACCGCAACACACACATTATCCAAAGATTTACACAAACACCCTCAAGTTTTAAAAATTACTCGTACATAATTTGCAAAACATACATTAATTACATGTTAGTCAAACCGAGCATTCTCATTATAAAGAGAGTCATATATACAAACACTTTACAAATGAACACCAAAGAAAGAAAAGATAAAAAAAATGTAGTATTCGGTCGAAATATCATTGGGAATTGATTTACTAAAGACAAGTTTTAATAAATCTAAGGCAAATTAATTGTTTTGACATTTATACCCTTATAAATCTTTTAACCCTAACCACACCTCATCAAATACTTGCCGTCTACCAAAAAAAGGTTTCGTATTCTATTCTACTTTTCATTTGACAATTGCATCCAACACCACCACCATGTCTACTCTTTGAGAAAAGTTTATAAATTTATTTCTCCACACACATAATTTGTAGATTTCTTCGAATAAAAAGGCAAATCTTAATGCCCAGGTGTACTCTTATTTGTGAATTTAACACTTCGTACGGCCAAATGTAAAAGAAATCATCCTTTTTTTTATAGAAGTTCTGGACATACAAATAAAAAAATTCAAAAAAATTAAGAAAAATTATGTGATTGGAGAAATAAATTCACAAACCTTTATGGTGGTGATTGTCGCAATTCATGTCAAATGACGGCAATCGGCAGATGAGGATACGTACGAAACTTATTTTTTTTAGACGGCAAGCATTTGATAAGTATTTGATTAGGTTAAGAAAAGGGCAAAAAATCATAAGGGTATAAATGTCAAAAAAGTTAAGTTTGCCTTCGATGTATTAAGGTTTGCCTTTAACAAATCAATTCCCAATGTGATTTACCTATTTACCTTTAGTTTCTAAATAGCAAGTTATAGAAATTAGAGAATTAACGACAAGAAGCAACTCTTTGTAGGGCATGTTTCGAGAATTGATGTAAAAACACGAAATTTTACAAATTTCTAAACTCGAATAGAATATCTTCTTGGCATTGATCAATTATTAGAACGAGGTAAACTAAAGACCTCCGAGTACATATCTATGAAAACTTCTCGACCATTTCGCAATAAATCGGGGACTTCAACCTAGAGTAAAAGTGGATAATTTCTTCAATGTCGAGAACATGATCTACATTATCCTTATCCAAATTTTCCAATTCCTTTAACTTTCTTGTCACCAAACACCTCTTTTCCTTTCTTTCTCTTGATAATGTTTCTTCATCTTTTTGTTGTTTTCGTCTATCGATTTCATGGTGATTGATCAGCATGGATGGTTTCTTGTGCTTCAAGTTATTTGTGTTCTTCTCATATGAAATTCCCATAACGCGGTTTGTGGCCTCCCATTGGTCGACGAATTCAGAGTAGAAGTTCTCCGGGGTAAAACCAACATTGCAACGACTATTTTATGATGGGGTTTTCGGAAGCCTTCGGAGAAATAGGACTTGAATGCTTCGATACTTTTTCTGAAGAACTTTTTGGTCCTTTGAAACATTGTAGTCTCTTGTGCGTTTTTTACAAAATATGAAAAGTGAAGGACAAATTTGAGCAAAAAAGTGGAAAAGTTATAAAGAATGAATTTAAGGAATGAAGATGGATGGGGTTTATGTAGAACATTCGAAGTGGTTATGACGAGATGAGATGAAGACGGAAGACCTAAGTGTTGCTGTTTTGTCAATTATTTCATCTTTTTGCTACTAAAGTATTTGTCTATATATAAATGCTTCTTTCATGTCTATCTGTTCATTTAATTTTTTTAGATCTTATATATATGTGCATGATATTTTAATTTATTTAAGACTCGAAATTCGACGACTAATATCTGATATTTGAGCTATCGGTTCACTCGATATTAATTTTATTTTTTATGGGGAAAGATGCATCACAATAGCTTGCTATTGGGGTTTTTGAGAGTCGCCTTGGCGTTGCGCTACTGCCTTAGCTTGACTCACCCCTCCAATCCTAGTCAAAACATATATCACGCTTCTAATATTTACCATAATGGCGGTTTTCATATTTTTGGAGAGACATAAGTGATTGATATAAAAGAAAAGGTGATGACCCAGACACTTGTAGCAACAAAAACCTGCTTATTGTGCTTTGCCTGCCAGCAATAGAAGTCGTTTGTTGAAGCAAAAGAAATATCATTTAAGAACTCAAAAACCTCAGATCGTAGCCACTAGCTTTTAACATGTTGTTGATGTAACAAACCATGTTGTTTGTGTAAGCTGCAGGGCCGAGGCCTAGATACAATCGCATCTTCTCTGTTGTAATATATAAAATATGTTAACTAATACTCCTTCAATAACAAGAACGATACCCAATTCCTTCAAATGAATGATATGTGTGAATGTAAGATGTAAACAGTGCATACATCTACTTAAATTTGTCTTAAAATAATTGTCCATTTAAAGAAAATGTTGATAACTCCAGAAGCAGCAGCAGAGTTTCAGGCAAACTTTGTATCAATATAGAGCGCGCGGCACCAAAGTTCCAATAGCGAGCATAAAGAAGAAACTCACATATAGTAGAGGGACCATAAGAAGTTTAAAGATTGTACCAGTTTACAAGTAAAGCTAATTAATAGTGTGAATGTTACACATTCATAGCAGCCGGTGAATGATAAATAAATTTAGTTTATGGAACTATTTGGTTTTCTAAAGTATGGATTTGATCCCACATCGGTGGACGAATAAGAAGAGAAAGGGGAGGGTGGTAGTACAAAAAGTGAGGGAGGACAATGGAAAATGTACTTACCTGGACCGGGTCTTTGGGCGATCACAAAGATCCATGACCTAGATTGATGATCTCCATTGCACATAACGGAGAGGTGTTAGTCTAAAGTCAGCCCAAGTGGCTGAACTTACGTCATAATTTGTGTTAGCAGGGGCCTGCGTTCGCGCGGCTCCTACCCATGCTTAGTAACAGTTTTATATGCCCAAGGCAGCTAAATCTGGCGCCGAAAGCAGCTCAGCTGCAAAGATAAGACCCGTAGTGATGCGGTTAAGTTGGCAGCATCTTTGATAGAAAAATTATAAATCGACAACAATAGGAATCTTTGATTAAAGCAATTGTATGAGCAGAGAATTTTTGAGTGAGTAGCTATAAAAAGGAAGTCTTGAGGAGTAACATTTCCTTTGGTAGGGGGAATTAAAGCCAAAGAAATGGAAATGATTCCATTTCCGTCCATTTTTGCTACCAAACACGAGAAATGATTTTACTACTAATTCTCCATGTAATTTCTCTGATATTACCAAACAGTGGAATCCATTTCTTTTCTAGGTCACCAAAATTCAGTACTAGGGGGCAGGCTCATTTCGGTATGCTCTAGTCTGGTACACTCAGGTACAATGTACCATACAATCCGGTACCGTGTACTAATTGATTTATCGTACTATAATATATTTCATTTAACTCTCTAGGGTTCAATTACCCGATGACAAAAATTCCTGTACGAATTTCCTGAAAATAGCATCTAGTGTTTCACTTTCCAGAAAATTAACCACATTCAATATGACGAAACTGAAAAGTTACGCCACCAGTTCTTTAATGCATGTCGACAATCCAAAATCGAAAAAAGAGGAAATTTTGGGTATGGATATTGTGACCGAAAACAGGGTTGACGGAAAAGCGTAGCAGTTCGTTTCTCAAATGAATTCTAGAGCTGTTATATGAAGTATGAAAGCTGTTATATGAAGTATGAACTGTGTTCTCTTCAACTTCAACTTCTCAAAAGTTATAAATTTACTTTCTAATATATGAACAGTTTGGCATTAAAAAGTTGCACTTTCTATGCTGCTGCTGAATTTTGTTTAAGCATTTACCATTAAACACAAAAATAATCTTTTGGTAACTGATCAGAAGACAACTACTTTTGGTGCAAATTAGTTGTTTGCAGTAGTATTTTGCATGCAGTAGAGGGAGACTAGGGTGGTAAAATTTTGACCCGATTTGGAAAACCAAACGAAAATAAAACAGGTCAAAGGTTGAGTAAAGCAAGTTTTGAATCAGTTTTGGGTCAAATCAATTAATCTGTTTATTAAACGAGTAATATTCGAGTTGATGATATTTTAAATGAATCAACTCGACAATCTGATTAATTATTAAAATATATTTAAATATAAATATATTTATATTTTAGTAGTTTATAGATATATTTGAAATAAAATATATTTAAAAAATAGATACTTTATTAAGTTTTGCATACACATTTAAAGTGTTAACATGTGAGTTATGTTCATGTTGAAAATAAGCATGATATGGTTGATGCATTTAGATAAACATGATACAGGTTGAATGTTATTTACCCACCAAGTAATTTCGTATATTTTCGGCGTTAGGAAAAAAAATCATAATAAGATTTACAATGAAACTACAAGTAGCAAAGTCATTCTTTCTTATACAGATCCGAAATCAAAGTCTCCCAAATTTCGGCAAAAACCTCAATAATGACTTTATGATGTTCTTCCGAATTTAACGAAAGAAAACATTCAACCAAATTTTCAAGTTCTTCAACACCAAATATCCCTTTTTCAACAATCATATCCACCATTGAAACCCTAAAATCTCCATATGGATCACTTGAATCTTTCGCCACTGCAAAACCATCCAACCCCACCAAATCCGTCGTTTTCCGATCGCCGGCATCGGAGGACACTGATCGCCGGGAAACCAGAGTATTTGTGGTTTTACTTTCGCTTTGATCGTCTTCTTCACTACTCCACCAATTATAGTAATAATTGTCTGTAATTGATGAAAAACTTGCACCGTTTCTTCTTCTCCGGTGATGGGTTTTCTTTTTCCGGTCTCTTTTTGAGGTTTTTTCGTGAACAGGGGAAACAGAGTGTTGTCGCCTGTGATCTGAAATCGCCGGAAAATGGTGGTTCCCGAGATGGGATGTATGGGGTTTTGGTTTGATGAAGGTTGAAGGAAGTGGTTGTGGTTTAGGTGAGAAGAGGTCGATGAGACGGCGGTTATGGGGGTTTTCCGGGCGGAACAAACGTTGGTCGGAGACGTCGGAGGTATTTTTTGGCCGGCAGGAATTGAGGGTGGATTGCAAGATTTTGGTGATTTGTGATTTGAAGCGATTTTCCATTTTTATGAGAATTTGTAAAGATGGAGGAAATGTGAATGCTTTGGGAGTTATATATTAGATGGGAGGCCATCTGATAATATTGAAATAGTTTAAATAGGGAAGTGATTTTGAGAGCACATAAATTACTGTAAATATTATAATTATTACTCCCTCCGTTCCACAAAAAAGTTCCCATTTCCTTTGGGCACAAATATTTAGGAGATAGTTGATAGTGGGGTCTTTGGTACTATTTTTGATTAAAATATAAGGTTAATTGGAGAGAGAAAGTGTTTTTAAGAGATAGTTGGTGGTGGGGCCCATAATAATAATATTATTTAATAGAAAATGAGAACTTTTTTGTGGGACAAAATTTATGATAGAAATGAGAACTATTTTGTGGGACGGAGGGAGTACTTTACAATATTTATACAATATATTTTAAATATTGTATAGTGTGGTAAATGAAGTAATTTGTATGGTCTCAAAATCACTACCCGAAATAACCTTGGCACCAAAAATATTGTGCTTTCTACTAATTTATTTAATTTTCATTACTTTTGGTAAATTCATTATCAACTAAATAAAATCACATTATGTTAAATTAAAAATTATACGAAGTAATACTTTAAAATAGAAAACACATTACACTAACTAAATATCCAAATCGCAATTCTTGGTTGTCACAGTTACAATTTTCGTTGTCAAATCCATATCACGATGAAGGTTTGTGTGTATATTTCTATCCTGAAAATCTTTATATTTCTTATGATATATATACATCTCTCAGCCCATATACATTGTAAATTTGGTTATGAATTAACTTGCAAGTCGTAAAATTCATTTATTGTGAAATTTTGATCTTTAAATATCATGCTATTCAATATTATGGCTCAGTACATGACTTTTCGTTTTAGTTAACAATATTTTTTGTACTAGCAGGGTACCCGCGCAATGCAGCGGCGGGTACCCGTAACTATATTTCGAAGTGACGACAGTACCGATGGTGGTGATAATAGCGATGGTGATGAGTGGTGGTGCGTAGTGATGGTAGGTGCTGGCATTAGTGATGGTAAGATCAGATCCGAAATTGAGCTTTTTTGTGAAATTAAATATGGGCCTTTTAAATAGAGAAATGATGGTTGAGTTCTGGTGACGTTAAAGCTTATATATATTAGTATCCGGAATAAATCAAAATAATCAAGTAGTTGAAGTGGTTAACACACAGTGACTACTTAGGAGAGGTCTTGTGTTCGAATCCTGTAAGCAACACTTTATTTTTTTAGTTAAAGAACTTACTAAAAGTGGAAATCTCATTAAACTTAAAATTAAAGAGCTCCTTAAAGTTACTAAAAGAGGTAGGCCTAAATGCATTAGTAAGTAACTAGCAGGGTACCCGCGCAATGCGGCGGCGGGTACTCGTAACTATTTTTCGAAGTGACGACAGTACCGGTGGTGGTGACAATAGCGATGGTGATGAGTGGTGGTGCGTAGTGATGGTAGGTGCTGACATTAGTGATGATAGGATCAGATCCGAAATTGGCCTTTTTTGTGAAAGTAAATATGGGCCTTTTAAATAGAGAAATGATGGTTCAGTTGGTCGATCATAACACGAATTTACCAGAACAATCATCTGATCCATAGAGAGATAACATGGTAGAAACTCACGTGATTTTCTTTAACTTCAACCGACAATTATGTCAATTTACATATAGGATGGAAGTAAATAATTTAAAACGGGAAAATAGAATGAAAAAAAAAACGTTAAATGATTAAAAACAATGAATATTGTTGTTCACATAAAGTGGATATTACTACAAGGAAGCAAATGGATAGCTGCGAAAACATCCAAGATCTCCCATAGTAGTCCTAGCAAGTTCGGTTTTTTTAGTGAACACTACTGTCCAATAGTTTTGAACGAAGTTGTAGTTTTTAAAACGTGGATAGTCTTTGGGTAGGTAGAAATCTATCTCGAAGCCCTTCAACGAAAACACACCACCTTGTAAATTGAGTCCGTCATATATAGTCCTTAAAATGTGGGGATAAAGGCCATGATTTTGTGTCCCTAAGACGAAATCAATGAATTGGTAATTGTAAAGTTAAGAAATTTAAAGGTACTACATGTCATTATTTAATAGCAACTTACAAATTTGTCGAGCAAAACAAGCCACATGTTGTTTTGTTTGTCGTCCCTCCAAACATAATCAACCCGGACATAGTTGCAGCTGTAAGTCCACTCAAGTTGGCAGAGAGAGTCAAAGCTCACTATTGGTACATACAAGGGGCATTCCATCTGCTGCAAACGTTTTAAAAATATATTGGTGATTCAATGGTTTACTATATCACTTTAGCTGTAGTGTAGATATATTTATAAACGCAGTGATTGACTAATGCGTAATGCACGTTATGTGTACACCTTAATGACGAATTTCAGTTAATGCCGTAAAAATTTAAAAACGGCCAAATGAATGTAAATATCACGGATTCACCTAATCATTGACCAAGTAAACATGCGATATATATCTTCATATTAATTACAGTCAATTCAACGACGTTACAAAAATAGACCATAAAAACGTTTCCTTATTTAGAAAAGTCCAAAGCTGTTACTTTGACTGTAATTATTTCAACATTTACTAAAAAAACGTTTCCCGATTTTGTTAATAATCATGAATAATACGTTTTCTTTGTTGCTTACACGTAGCTAGTTGAAATATGTATAGTTATTTCAAGTTGGTATGACAATTTGACAATAGATTGTATATATATATTTGTTATGAACCGGACACTAAACATTAACGTGGAGCATATAGTGTGGCCTGAATTGTAGCTGCTTGTTTATGTATGGTCAAAAGTTGATTTCGGTTATAAATGGTTTTGGTATGGTCAAAATTTGATTTTCGGTTATAAATTAAACGGAAATTGTTTCTAGAAATTGTTGATATATAGCCTGTTATATATGCTTTTCGGTTATAAATTTTTGTATCCCAAAATGCTTTGCATGAATTGTAGATGGTTGTTTATGTATGGTCAAAAGTGGATTTTCGGTTAAAAAATGGTTTTGGTATGGTCAAAATTTGATTTTCGGTTATAAATTAAACGGCTTTTGTTTCTAGAAATTGTTGATATACAGCCCGTTATATATGCTTTTCGGTTATAAATGAGTTTGGTATAGTCAATTGTTGCTATAACTAAAGCGGTATAGTTAATGTTAGTGATAAATCGGTTGGAGTAACAGGTTAATAGGGGAAGTGTGGGTGATTTTAAATAAAATGTAATGTAGAGCAAGTGGTTAACACATAGTCCTAAGTTAGGAGAGGTCCTGGGTTCGAATCTTAAAAGCTGCGATTTATTTTTTTAAGGCAGAGAAGTAAGTAACAAAAGAGGAAAGCTCCTTAAAATTAAGTTTAGGGAGGTCCTTAAAAGTTGCCTAATGTGGTAGGCCTAAATGCATTATATATTAGTAAGATAAGATTTTGTTAACCGAGGTTGTGCTGCATGTTGAAAAAACGATTTAAAACAAAGCACTATAAAAAAGTACTATTGGATGGATGGGACTTTTTAATCAAATTATGGGGTTTACATTATCCTCACAAAGCCAAGAGCAACAGGCATATTAAATAATTTTCGCATAAAATGAAGTATTGTTTATAATTAAGAATAGTAATTATTTAATCATTTTTCAATGTTTGTTAAATTTACTATTTTTTTTTTCAAATAAATTATTTGTTTATATTTCAACAAACATGGAAAAAAGCAACTTTAGCTAAGTTTGTAGTTAGTACATGAGCACTTGTACAAACAGATAGAAAGTAATCGGACAACGAATTGTTTATTCTGTTTATGTTTAAAAAATCATATTGTGATTTTCATGGGTCTTTTTCTTATGGATAATTCTTAGTCGTCTTTAATGATCCTAAAATATTAAAACAGACATATGGGAATATTAAATAAATATATATTAATAAATATATTAATATTCTGTTTTTATATGTTTTAGATTAAAAAACTCATCCTAAATAACTGTAAAGCACAATTTTGAATGACTGTTTTTAGAATCTTGTATGGAGAGTTCCATACACTTGACAACTTGAACGAAGGGTGGATCTACGTCAATATGCATATCTAGAAAAATAGACCTGTTGCATGGAAAATTTTTAAGATAGAAACTGCATATATATTATTAATTCACTCATTAAAAGTACAAGAAAAGAAACTCAAAGATTTGTCAAGAAGCTGATGTCGTGATGAATTTTGGCTTAATTTCTCATGGTTGGATTCATGAAATCATACAATCACCATCCTATGAAAAAAGGAGCATCTTTCAAAGTGTTAACAATATTCCAAGACACACACAACCAACCTAGCATATGATTCTTTTGAAAAATAATATTATGTTTGTGTGTTATCTTAAATAAATTAATATTATATAATACCAGATTAAATAATATTTGTCAAAAGTCTTTTTTATATTTAGATAGTTAATATCATCTTGTTCAACTAACTTGAGATTGTACTAACTTTAGGACTGAATATTAAAAATCCGTAATTTAGTTTACAAATAATGAACTTAATTGCAAATGTTGATTAATTGAGATTTCATGATGTTAATTTCAATATATTAATAAAAAAATATATTTAAATAAAAATGATATGGATTGGACAAAAGTCTGAGCGAGAATAGGCAGCCTTAGCATCGAGCATATCATCAAATTAACCGACAGTCGCTCATTTGAATTCCGTGAGCAATTAAGCTCTCATCTTCCACGTTGCTACAAAGGGCTTTGGACCAGGCGTCTCTATCTAGCTTTCCGATCCTTGAATGAACGACTTAATTAGCTCCTTGCATTGCACACTAAGGCTAGTGGGTATGGGCACCACATGTGGTGGTGCCCTTTTCCGCCACATCGTTGCCACCTTACACCCCCACACCACCACCACACCACATCATTTGGTGGAAATAACCACCACACCACACCACACCATTTTATTTTCCAACTCATCATTTCATTTCCATTTATTTTTCACACAAATAATATTTTATATAATTTAAAATTACATTACATTAAATAAAATTAAAATGACAATACTTTAAATTAAAAGGAAAATACTATAAATTAAACATTAAAATACTAGAAATTAAAAATTACAATAATTAAAATAAATTATTACTCTTCATCGTCTTCATCGTCGGCGTCTTCATCGTCGGCGTCTTCATCGTCGGTATGTGCGTTGTTGTAGAGATGGTCCGCCAAGTCCTGTCGAAGTCGTTCGTGTGTTGTTCCGTCTCGAATGTCGACAACCCTGTGCAAATATTCTGCACTTCCCGGTACATACAAAGCATGTCGGGGACCGTCCGGCACATATGGAGAAATCATCCGACCAGTATCTTCGACAACCATATTATGCATTATAACACACGCATACAAAATATATCTTAATCTTTCAAGGTCATATGGACGGGCCGCGTTTTTGACAATGTGCCACTTCGCCTTTAAAACTCCAAAAGCCCGTTCCACATCCTTACGTGCGGATTCTTGTTTTTTGGTAAACAAGACCTCTTTTGGATCAACTGGATGTCGGTAGACTTTGAAAAACGTCGCATGACGAGGATATATACCATCGGTAAGGTAATAACCGAATCTATATGGATTGCCATTCACCGTGAAAGGAGCATCGGGTACCTTTCCTGATAACAAGTCGTTGAATATTGGTGACTGATCAAGCATGTTAATATCATTATTAGAACCCGCAACCCCAAAGTAAGCATGCCAAAACCATAAATCTTGGGAAGCAACAGCTTCTAATATCAACGACGGTACTCCATGATGTCCACCGGTGTACTCACCTCTCCACGCTTGTGGACAGTTCCTCCAATCCCAGTGCATACAATCAATGCTACCAAGCATTCCAGGAAAACCATGTCTCTCTTCGTGTGCCTCATATAATTTTTGCACATCGGTTACTGTTGGTTTTCGCAAATAAATAGGTCCGAATATTTCCAAAACCCCTTGTGAAAATCTATACATACTTTCCCTAGCAGTTCTTTCAGACATGCGTAGGTACTCGTCAAGAGAATCAGGGGATGACCCGTAAGCCATAGATCGAATTGCTGCAGTACATTTTTGCAAAGCAGTGAATCCCCGCCTACCTCTAGCATCGTATCTCAATTGAAAAAAAGGATACCTGTTTTCTAATGCGGTACATATGCGCATAAATAAATGTCTGGACAGACGAAACCTTCGTTGGAAATTGTTGTCGTCATAAACAGGATCATCCGCAAAATAATCTCGGTATAGCATGTCGTGTCCAGCTTCTCGATTTCTATTTAGCTTCGCCGTTCTAGTGTCAAAGACTTCTTCATTTTCATCGGAGGATATATCATCGAGCTGAGTATATTGTTAGCATAAACAAGTCATCGTCGTCAGATGATGAACCAAGATAATTCATTATTTGTGAGTTGGGGTATTTTGGTAGAGTTGTGGTGTGTTTTGGTAGTGTTTTGGTAGTGTTTTGGTAGTAAAATGAGTGAAAGTATTTAATATATATAGGTAAATAATTAAAAAAAAGTTTTTTTTTTTTAAAAAACCCAACGGCTATATAGCCGTTGCCAACGGCTATATTTGGCCAAAATCTCGACCACCACCGGCGTTTCTTCCCGTGGCCCGTGGGCTGGTTCCGCCACGCCGACCCCCAAGGTCGTGGGAGGGGGCGGTGTTCCGGTTTCGTGCACGGCGTGACCCTCCTTGTCACACCCCACGCCGGAAGGGGGCGTGGACCCATACCCGATCGCCTAAGGTGCAGCCTTGGCCTGCCCAGCTATATATCCGATCTTGTTTTTCCTTTCCGGGTAGATCTTCTCATTGACAACAATTAATAGGTATCGGCCATAACTAAAGAATTTCTGTTTCAAAGGAGCTAATTTGTTCGCTCCTGCTTCTAATTTTTCCTAATTAAACACTCTTGCAATTCACTATTGGTAAATAATAACAAAAATAAGACGATGTTGATGTAAGCTAAAATAAATTTGAAAACCGTTATCAATTGAAAATGTCAGTTTGATAGTAAGATGAGCAAAGGTAAAATTAATAATATATTTTTAGTTTAAATTTTAACTTGGATTGTGTTATAGTAAAAATTGGAAATACATAAATAAAATTAAAAAAATGGAAGAAATAATACATATAAAGGTGAGGTGGATAAGCCAAATGAATGATATGTGTCAAATATTCTAATTGTGTTAAGTGGTTTATTACACCTCTCTATATGTGTCACTATCTTCTCTAATGACGAGTTTGTATCAACAATATCTCTTCATTCTCTCTCTTCCATTTACAGCCGGCCTTGGGCAAATGGGCTATAGGCTTGGGCCTATAGTAAAACAGTATATAGGGTCCAAAATTTTTAAACTTTTATCTATATTTTAGAAAAATTAAAATTCTCACTATTTTTATACATAATGTGAACATTAGTTGGAGGGGATTTTCAAGACTAAATTTTAAAGTACACAAATTTTCTTTTTATTGTTCAATGTTGAGTTCCACGATTTAATAGGGGCCCAAAAAGTTAATAATCGCCTAAGGCCTCAACAAACTCAGGGCCGGCCCTGCTTCCATTTCCCCTCTCTTTACCTAATCCTGATCTCTCACTAGAAAAAAAAAACTATCGAGATGTGGCAATCGTTATGAATCCGACGAGAGTGAAGATGCGTTCAGTGCTAACAATGTCTTTCACCGATGAGGTCTAGCAAGACATACCGATGAGTTTTTGTCATGCATTTGGAGCGGTGTTAATACTTTCATATAAATAGGTAAATGGTGAGTTACACACTTATATGATTTTCTTTTCTGTTTTTACTGTAACTAAGTTAAGTTTTATATCTTGGCAATATAAACTGATTTTGAATTGAAAATATTAACTTATTAAACAAAATCATAATATACTCTTAGAAGTGGGATCCTGTGAGGACTCAGAAAACGGTGAGTACTCGCGAGAACACCTCAAAAACATTCCGAAAAATTCCGAAAAAAATATATATAACTCTCCATGATAATTACTACATTTGACAAAAAAAAAATTGAAAAAAAAAATTATGATCCATTTTTTTTTTGCGGATCATAACAATGATCCATATTTTTTTTGTCGATCATTATTATGATCCATATTATTTTTTTTGATCATTTTTTAAAATTTTTTATTTTTTTTGGATGTTATATGCTGCGATTTTAATGTTTAAAAAAGAAATTTTTTAAAAAAGTTTGTTTTGGATCATTTTTAGAAGTTTTTTTTTTTAGTCCTCGCAGTCCTCCCCGGGAAAAGAGTCCTCACCGGATCCGGATACTCTTAAATATTATACTTCCTCCGTATCAAAATAAGTGACACACTTTCCATTTAGGGGTGTATCAAAATAAGTGACACACTTTGAAAACTTTCCTTATTTGGTAAAAATAGTGGGACACATATCCACTAACTATCCACTTTAACAAAGTGAAATTACCCTTATACCCTTACTTTTACCTTTAAAACTCATTAATATCACTTTATTCAAGAAAAGTGGGACCCATTCTCCACTAACTATGTACTTTAATCTTTTTTAACATCTACTTTAATCTTTTAACTCAAAAAACGTGTAAGCAAATTTATGTCACTTATTTTGATACGGAGGAAGTATATGTCCACTATAAAATTTAAACTATCAACTACAAGGATAAATGGATAAATGGTAGACATCTTACCCATAGGCCAAAATGTGGTAAATATTATTTTAGATACTGAAAGTTATATTTGTTTAGGTTATAATATTGTACTAGATTATAATACCGTATTATGGTTACTTAAATAGCTTTTTGTGTGAATTCATGGAATAAAAATAACAGTAGTATTTCTTTAACATAACATAGTGGGATAATAAGCTTCAAAGGCGGATTATAAAAAATAAACGACGCCTGAGAGATTCGAACTCTCGCGGGGAAACCCCAGTACTTAGCAGGCACACGCCTTAACCACTCGGCCAAAGCGTCATTTTGTGTCAGATTCCAAGAGCAAAGTTTTTTAAAAGGATTAATATAATGTATGAAATTACATAGTACATGGTTAAACACACTACCCAACTCACATTTTACTCGGACCTATTTCAGCCAATTTCCTAACTCACTTGACCCGTAGGCTTTGCCACTATAAGATTCTATTATCGGACGTATTAACTTATGCATTAATAGAGTATTAACTCACATTTGAATTGTCCTTACATTGTACGCGAGTGCCAAATATATAGGTGCAGTATAATCAAACCGATCTGCATATACAAGATAAAAGCTCATATCGCTAAAAAAATACAAAAAAAGAGAATAATAAAATTAAAAATATGCGACTATTTTAACCCATTTTACTTATAGATGGTCGCTTTCTTATTTTTTCTTTCTAAAATTTGGTCGAGTAAAAACTTTGAGTTGAAAGTCACCAAAATCTATTTTAAATACATACAAGTATACAACCTTCCAACCCACCCCCAACTAGTTTTAATAATTCATAATCACCCGTTTCATCACGATCCATCCATCTTCCATAGGGGTGAGCGTCAGTCCAATCGACTTGGACCAAACGGAAACTTAAATATCTAGAAAATGAGGATGGTGGACCAGACCGTAACACATCGGTTCGGTTCTATTTGGTTTAGATTTACAACCAGTTCGGTCCTCAACTGGACTAAGAACCTGAATTTTAAATATTATATATCGTACTAACTTTTTTAAGCTTAAAAAATTAATTTGACCGACTAACCTAGGCAACATTAGATTCTCATTTGGGACGGGAAACAATTATATCATAAAAATTAATGTGATCAACTTAACTTTTCTATATTATAACCCCTAAAAAAGATATTGATACGATAATAAGTCAAGCACGTAATTAAGAAACGAGAGCATGTACCTACATGAGTGACATTAAAACAATTAGCATTAATAATAGGTTACGGAAGTATTTAGTCTAACACCTACATTACGTTAAGTTTATAAATTGTGGTCCCACAAAACAACACAATTTTAAGAAGTTAGTTAAAAAGACGGTATTACAAAACACAGCTCATTCCATAAAAATATATTTTAAAAGCATGGTCAAACGCCCCGTCCAAGCCCGACCCGCTCAAGCCTTCCAACCTGAAATGTGTCAATGAGGGAGTGATTAGCACAGAAGCTAAGTTAATGAATAAAGCTACAACTATGCTAAACTCTAAGCACATAAGCAAGTAACATCTCCGATGGGGTAACCACTATTGAGAGGATCGGCGGCTCTGCCGATCCCTAAACCATGGTTGGCCATAACCATGGTAACCGATAGCGTTGTATCCAGGGGCGGAACTAGAAATTTCCACCATTGTAGCACCATTGTAGTGATATAAAAAGAAAAAAGTTGAAATATATGGGCTGAGAAAAAAAAATTCTTGTAATATAAAGGCTAAAAAAGGAAAAAAAGTTAATTTATAAAAGTAAGAAGGATAAGATTCGAACTCTAGACCTCCTCTACACATGCACAAGGTGTTAGCCAACTGTGCTAGCCAACATACATGTTTTATTATGACTTTTCGGGTATATATTAATGTATTCAAAATACAAGAACAAAAAAAAGTTCCGAAAATTTACCTTACAAAATTTTTTCGAGTAGTAGCACGTGCCACCGTGTGATATATATACTACATCCGCCCCTGGTTGTATCCAACACCACGGTAAACCCCCTTACGTGTAACGTATACATGTAAGGTCCGAATACCATGCTAGTCGATACACTATGCCCATCCGTTATCCATCCGACACTGACCTCGTCCCGAATGTGCGCATTGTCATGTATAGTAATCCTCTATCACTAGGTATACATATCAAGTAGGCTAGCTACAAAGAATCGCGATAAAAAACAACACAGAGAGTTCACGCCGTGAACTCTGCATGTTCGCGTCGCGAACTTGAGTTCACGTTGTGAACTCGATCGCGAACCAATTCACGTTTCGTCCCCAAATTCTCTGTCTCATGTTCACGTTCGCGAGCGTCGTGAACTCCCCAGCTCAGTTATAATCCTGCATTTTTCACAAGTGTACATATACCAAAGGGAAAAACCGAAACCCGATCGAGTTGTAGGTTAAATCCACTCAACTTTCAACCTTCGATTCCTTAACTCAGTGAGGTAGTATCACTGAGTCTCCTTCCCGGTTCCTGTAACAAGTATACCGAGTTAGTGATCGATCCACCGAATTGTCAAAATCATCAAACTAAACAATTAACCACACATGACTCCTAAAATGCACATTTTATGGTATTACCAACTAGCACAATTCCACCAACATAACAATTGACCATTTATGACCATCTAGCAATTCATCTCAGATAATTGATCCAAACGGGCCAAAAACCCGAATATGGCTATAACACTTCCAAGTCTCCATCAACTAGCACATATTCCCTAGATTAACAAGTCATAATCATTTAACAATTCATCAAGTTCAAAACTATCACAATTTCAAGTATTTACTTCCAAAATCTCTAGTTCAACAATTTTGACCCAAACACTCACTAGTTACTTCACAAATCTATCCATACTAAGTTTTTAACATCCATAACTTAGCAAACATGTTTTCTTAACCTAACAAACAATTCCATCCGTCCAAATATCAAGAAATTTAAGATTTGTCAAAACCCACCTTCAACATCCACCATTAATGGAGGTTGAAGGTGATTTCCATTGTAACATCCCAAAATCCGGCCTAGTAGTTTATTGACCTTAAGGTATTTTAATAAATGATTATCTGATTTAATGCTATGTGAAATTTGTTAGCTTTCAGTCTTTTGCGGTATTTTAACCAAGGGGTTAAAATACCCGACTTGTGGTATATTTGATATGAAAATATGATTTTTATATCTTTGGAATCTTTGTTAAATTTCGTTTCCGGAAATACTTTCATTTTAAAAATTGGAGTCCGTTTGCTATTTTAAATAAATTAACTACGAAAGGGACCTTTTAGACATATACTGAAAAGTGGAAAATGACACAATGGGGACCCACCCTTTTGGCTTGGTCGGTCAAGAGAGAGGGATGGAGAAACCCTCCTTTTTCTTCCTTGTCTCTTTTATTCAAACATTATCCTAAACTGTAACACACCAATTTTTCAAAATAATTTAAACTTTTTAAATAAACAAGTTTAATACCAAAAATCCATAATATCCAAAACATAGTTTAAGTAAAACATTTGGAATGATTACAAGTGCCAAAATTTGGTGTTACAATAATATTAAAACTAAAGTCTTAGGGAATCAAATGGTACACCGAGCTTAATCATCCAATGCTATCACTACGGGCCGCCTAATCCTTAGCTCCCGAACGTGAGTACATAGTCAAAAATAAACGTAGTACGTGAGACAAGATTGTCTCGTGAGAAACATGGGTTTTAGACCCGGTTAGAAATAATTTGCAATAAAATAATAATTAAAAATATTATCAAATTGCACATAGTCAATCATACTCTAAGGCTTGCCATAAGCCCAACACATACGTAACGGGCCTCCCTGAAACAAACTCCCCCGATATGGGTTAACTAGGTAAACTCCCCCGTTTCCGGGTTATCTATTTGCTCCCCCGATTTCCGGGTTATCTCAAACTCCCCCGTTTCTGGGTTATCTATTTGCTCCCCCGATTTCCGGGTTATCTCAAACTCTCCCGCTTTCCGGGTTATCTATTTCTCGACACTCTACCCTTGCGCAGGGTGGTACCGCCCCAAGTAGATGTCACTAACTCCCTCAACTTGTGTGGGTTATCTAGGATCCAATTGTTTAGCTACCACATAACAATTCAACAACTTGAGCCAATGCTCCAAATCATAAGATTCAACATACTAGTGGTAACCACGCAACTCAATAACAATTCATATAATCTACTATCTAATCAATCTTTATTTATTTATTAAAACATTTATTTAATAAAGACTACTAAAAACTTGTTTAATCATTTAAACTATGGAAACTCTTTTACTATGTACTCAGAAAATATAACATGTACTCACCTTAGCAATGCTATCCAACACTTGTGTTAATAAACACAAATCCTTACTTCTTAATCAAAGAAGTACTTCAATCTCAAGATCTTCTTGACCTAATACCACCATCAACACAATAACTAGTTATTATTCATAACTAATCACTAATCTATCCAATTTAACATTCCCAACCACTAAGTTCATACCACTTGGTGAAAATCTCAAACCCTAGTTCAAGATTCTTATCCATAAACCCAAATCTAGCTTGTACACATTGATTACAAGCTCACCATGAGTGTTTTACACTCATGGTGGACCATCTTCCCCAAAGATGGTATGGTTGGTTCACAAAACCACCATTGATACCCATGAAAAGCTTGAAACTAAGATAGGTAAGCAAGATAATCAAGAATCCTTACCTTTGATGATAAAATCTCCAAGATTGAGGAAGATTCAAGCCCAAGAACACCAAGAACGAGCTTTCTCTCTCTAAAAATGGCTGGTAGGTGAGTAGGGTTGTTGGTGCCTAAAACCCTAGGTTAAACCCGTTTTTATGCAGCTGAAATAGTTCACGATCGCGAACCAGAGTTCGCGTCGCGAACTTCGCGCTTCGTGAACAGTTCGCGATCGGAAACCAGTCGGGAACTCCATCTCTGAAAAACCCCAAGTCTCGGTATGAAGTTCACGATCGCGAACCATAGTTCGCGCCGTGAACTTCCCCAGGCAGCTAGGCTGCACTTTTTGGTCGTCTGATTCAGCCCGGTTTCGACCCTAACCGTAGCAAACGGTGTCTAAATGACACGAAACCAATTCCTACGATTCTGAAATGAATTATCCATAATTATCATATTTTTGTACAATTTATTTATTTACAAAATCTCGGTCGTTATATAAACCACTCGAACTATTCCATTGCTTGTTTCCTCCTTAAGCCATCCACTTGTTCTTGAGCATTTTTGGTGAACCTTTGAGCTTGAACCCGAAAATCATACTAGTGTTGGTGTAGAAGACGCTTAGAAGTAAGTTGCATCCTCTTCTTGACTTGTTTATAATGTTCTTGAGTTATGGGTTGAACTAGGGTTTGTGATTGTTAGTATTTTATGGATAAATCTTGTTAAGGATGATGTTATATGTGTTTATGCAAGCTTTTACACCAGTTGTATGGTTATTGTGGAAGGAAAACAAGATTTGGTGGAAATCACCTTCAACCTCCATTAATGGTGGATGTTGAAGGTGAGTTTTGACAAATCTAAAGGATTTCTTGATGTTTGTTTGGTTGGAATTGTTCATTAGGTTGAGAAAACATGTTTAGTAAGTTATGAATGTTGAGAAATCAAGTATTGGGTGTTTTGATGAATTAACTCGTTGGTGTTTGGGTCATACTGGTGAACTAGAGATTGTGTAAGTAAAATGCTTGGGATTGTGTTAGTTATGAACTTGACGAATTGCCAAATGATTGTAAATTGCTAGTGTAGAGATTATGTGCTAGTTGATGGAAATGTGGAAGTGATATAGTAATGTTCGGGTTTTGTTGGCCCGTTTAGGTCAACTACTCGTAAAATGGGCTAGATGGTTATAAATGACTATTGATGAGTTGTGTTTGTTAGACTTGTTGGTAGTGTCATAAAATGTGTATTTTATGAGCCTTGAGTTGTGATTTGTTAAATTGACAATTTTGACATTTCCGTGGATCGATCACTAACTCGGTATACTTGTTACAGGAACCGAGAAGGAGACTCAGTGATACTAGCTCACTGAGTTAAGGAAATCGAGGATTGAAAGGTGAGTGGATTTAACCTACAACTCGGGTTTCAGCTTATTTGTTTGGTATTGGTATACTAGTGAAATCGCAGGAAGTATAGCAGGTCTGGGGAGTTCGCGTCGCGAACTCCCTCTCCCGATCGTGAAAAGCGAACACAGAATTTGTGTGTAAATCGTGAAGTAGTTCGCGGGTGAGTTTTTGTGGTGTTTTTCGTAGCTAGTATTGGTGATTTTCGGTTAAAACATTTAACAAACGCAGCGGAAAAGATTAAATCACCATAAACGGATCTTGATATTAATCACACAATTAAACTAATAAATAAATCAAAGAGAATTGTATAAGTATTCATACCCTAGTTGCCTTTGATCAATAGGAATTCGGATGGTGGTAGTAGTTGATCGAAACCAAGAACTCCAAAGGGAATTCCTCCAAAGCTAGTACACACAACACTTGTGCAAGAACACCAATTAGGATGCTAGTCCCGAGCAAAAGAGATAAAGCAATAAACACACAACAAAGAAAACCTTCTGCTCGTGTGTGTTAAATCAAAAGGAAAAACTCTAAGTTTTGTTTTTAATTTCTTTGTGTACGTACCAAAACAACAACACACCCACTCTTTCTTTTTGTTATGTTTGTGCGGCTGTTCAAGGGACAAAAGGGGAGGATTAGGGTTTTTAATTAACTTGTCTAATTCTCTCTTATTTCCTAATTGTAGTTTACACTTAGGTCCCTTGCTTCTTGGTTCTCCTTTTTGGCACACCAACTAAGTTTCATACTTAACTATTTAACACAAAACTTTAGTTGGTTAGCTTATATAAATAATATAATTACACTAATTATATTACATATATTTAATGATGTTAAGTGTTTAAGTGTGTGACCCTTTAGGCTCACAAACAACTAGCCATATAACTATATGTTATACGCGTGAAGCATATTCCAACACCTCTCACTTGCGCACGTAATAACATCAAGTAGTTATACAAGCAAAGGTTAGAGTCTAGCAACCCGCCAATGCCCCTAGAAGTACATGAGGAGTTTCATAAAATCTTTGTTCAAAGTTTTTCGAGTAGTTATCATTTTATTACTGATACTATGTTGAATTTTAGACAAGAATTAATGTCAATCTAAAATTTCAACTATTCTATTTCTCGATCTATACATTGAAGTAGATTACCAAAATCAATCAAGATTCATCTTGATTACCTTTTGGGTGTGGCCACACATACATCTATTCAAATCATCGAGGGCCCCAGTAGTATCTAATCCACATGTGTGGAGGAACAAATTCTTTATTGACTGCACGTGTCTGTCATATGCTTAATGACAAACCCGATAATGGTTGTTATAGCAGCCTTATTTAGGTCAGCGTTTAACCATATCAAAGTTTTCCCCTCTACATACACAAACCAACTTGCATCTCAAGTCAGAGGATAAGTGACAAAGCCTTTGTGAGATTCACTTGTGACATAAATCCATGAAGTGATTTCTCATAGGTTGGGTCAGTCCAATTGTGCATCATTATGAACAACATGTGAGTTTGACTTCATCATCCATAGTCATACTAAGATAATGTCATCTATGCCCTCAGATTTGTCTTAATAATATTCCAATATTATTAATTATGACAATGGACAATTTAGAATATAAAACGCAGTAAATATTCATGGATATAAACATGCAAATATAGAACATAGTAAATATTCATATAAAAACGATCATATCAAATATATCAATTTATTCCAATAAATACTGCTCAATGTTCAATTATCCAAATACTAAAACAGATTACATGAAACTACTAGCTGGTCGAAGCCCAATGTTTCTAGCATGCTCAATATGTTTGGTACATGGCATCGGCTTTGTGAAGGGGTCAGCTAAGTTTTCATCTGTATGAACTTTGAGCAAGCGTACATCTCCCATTAGGACCGCATCTCTAATGTAGTGAAGCTTCCTCCGATAATGTCTGGCGCCTTTCTGAACACCGGGTTCGTTGGCAATGATGATAGCACCTGTGTTATCACAGTACATATCCATAGGTCTTTCATTACTGAAGACAACTCCAAGCCCATAAATGAATTTCCTCATCCAAACAGCTTCAATTGCAGCTTCAGTAGTTGCAATGTATTCAGCTTCTGTAGAAGACATGGCAATAGTGCTCTGCTTCGCACTTTTCCAATCAACAGCGCCTCCGTTCAAAACGAAAACATACCTCGTTTGAGATTTGGAATCATCTCTATCAGTCTCAAAACTAGCGTCAGAATAACAAGTAACGCTTAGCTCATTTTGAGGCTCACCACCATAGACAAGAAACATATCTTTAGTATTCCTAAGATACTTCAGTATGTTCTTAATAGCAGTCCAGTGACTCTCACCTGGATTCTGTTGATATCGGCTTGTAAGGTTCTATGAGAACGCTACATCAGGTCTTGTGCACCGCACAACATACATGATAGATCCTACTGCCGAGGCATAGGGGACATCACACATACGTTTCATCTCATCAAGTGAGGACGGTCCTTGAGTCTTACTCAAGTGTACATTGTGTTGCATAGGGAGACCTATGCAGTTATACAGGTCAGAAAACGAATACAGGTCGAGGTCCTAGATCTGGGATATCATTTATCTCAGTGAGATATCGGTGGGATATCGGTTTTTTTATATTGTACTGAAAAAATTATATATATTATATATAGTTATATATAAAGAGTTAAAGACATGTACATAGCATAAAAAGTCCCAAAAGGTCCCAAAAAGTAGTCATATCTTTCCAAAGTCCCCATTCCCAAGCCATATCCCCATTCCCAAGCCATATCCCCATTCATACATCTCAAACCGACATCTGATGAAGTAGCAGTAGGCGTACCATTAGTACCATTAGTGTTCGATGGAATTACAGATGGATTTACACAACCGTGTGAAGATTGACCTTCCATACTTTGAACAAATTACTAATAGTAATCACAAAATCATCACTGATCAGTTAATCGGTAGCAATTCAATATGAAAGAACAATGAAGAAAATCAATTTACAAGAAATCCTAGATAAGATTATACTAATGAAGAATCCAAATAAGAATGAAGAATGAAGAATCAGTTACCGTTGGTTGAGTTGATCGTGAAGTAGAATGAAGAATCAATCGCCGACCATGATGAGGATAACGTTTGAATCGCAGTAAGAAACTAATTTGACGTAAATTGACGTAAAGGTAAAAGGAGGTAATTGACGTTTAGGTTTTGGAGTGGAGCGGGCTTTTTTAATGGGCTCAAAAAACTAGGTTAGATATTATTAAAATTGGTGCCCAAGTCAAGCAACAGATCCAAAAAAAATACAGGAAAAAAACCGAGATCCCGATTTCAAAATATCGGTGAGATCCCGGTCAATATCGCCGATATTCTCGGTACCTATATTTGGGACCTGTATTATTTTGAACTCCGAGATCCGAGATCCCACTGAGATCCCAGTGAGATCCCACCGATATTAACTGCCGAGAGGGAGACTTCCACGTTTGGAAGCATCCATTCTAAACCGTTTTAGAATCTTATCAATGTACGCACTTTGACTTAGTTCGATTAACCGCTTTGATCGATCTCGATAGATCTTTATACCAAGTATATATGCCGCTTCCCCAAGACCCTTCATAGCGAAGCACTTCTCAAGCCAGGATTTTACATCTTGTAGCATTGGAATGTTATTTCCTATGAGTAGTATGTCATCGACATATAGGATTAGAAAGACGACAATGCTCCCACTAGCTCTTACATATACACATGGCTCGTCGGGATTCTGAGTAAAACCAAACGTTTTGACTTCCTCGTCGAATCTTTTGATCCAACTTCTGGAGGCTTGCTTTAGTCCATAAATGGACCTTTGAAGCTTACATACTTTCTTTGGGTGTTTTGGATTAACAAAACCCTCAGGTTGAACCATATAGACATCTTCATCAAGATGTCCATTTAAGAAAGCAGTTTTAACATCCATTTGCCAAATCTCATAGTCATAGTACGCTGCTATGGCTATGACAATCCTAATAGCTCTAACGTCGTTAACAGGCGAGAAGGTTTCATCATAGTCAATCCCGTAGGTTTGAGTGTAACCTTTTGCTACCAATCGAGCTTTATAGGTGTGTACGTTGCCATCCATGTCGGTCTTCTTCTTGAAGAGCCACTTGCTACCAACAGTCTTACTGTTAGGAGGAAGATCAACCAAAGTCCATACTTGGTTATCTTTCATGGATTGCATTTCCGCGTTCATAGCATCAAGCCATTTGTCAGATTCAGAATCTGATAATGCAGCTCGATAGTTAGGGGGTTCATTATGATCCCCTAAACTTAGCTCCTCAACATCGACATGGAAACCATATCGTTCAGGTGCATGAGGTGTCCTTGCGGACCTTCGAACGGGGACTACATCATTTTGAGGCGCAACAAGAACAGTTTCATGTTCAGCCTCATCTTGATATTCGCTAGTCTCTACAATAGGTTGTGCATCTTCATCGCTTGGAATCTCGTCAAAGTCGATGGTACTCCCACTTGCTTCTTGTGAAATGATATTGCTCTCAAGAAACTCAGCATAACGAGCAATAATTACTTTTTGCTCAGGTGGGTAGTAGAAATAGTAACCCATCGTTTCCTTAGGGTATCCTATAAAAATGCACTTGACAGCTCTGGGTTCAAGTTTGTTTGGCGTGTCTCGTTTTACGAGAGCCTCACAACCCCAGACCTTCAAGTAAGACAAGTTAGGGACTTTCCCATGCCATATCTCATATGGTGTCTTTTCAACCATCTTGGTGGGAACCATATTCAGTATGCGAGCAGCCGATTTGAGTGCATAACCCCAAAAGGATAGAGGCAGAGTTGTAGGACTCATCATCGATCGGACCATGTCAAGCAAGGTGCGATTTCTCCTCTCTGATACACCATTATGATGTGGTGTATAAGGGGGAGTGAATTGTGAGACAATCCCACAATTCTTAAGATGGTCTTGAAACTCATGGCTCATGTACTCTCCTCCTCGATCAGAACGGAGAGCCTTTATCTTCTTGCCGAGTTGATTTTCTACTTCATTTTGGAAAGCTTTGAACGTTTCAAAGGTTTCATGTTTATGTTTAATAAAGTAAACATAACCATAACGACTAAAGTCATCAGTGAAAGTAATGAAGTAGGTAGCACCTTCCCTAGTTCGAGTTCTAAAAGGGCCACATACATCAGTATGTATGAGTCCAAGTAGATCATTGACCCTTTCGCCTACATGGGAGAAGGGCTTGCGCGCCATTTCACCAGATATACAAGAAACACATTTATCAAATGATTCAGAATCATCTGATTTTATAAGTCCATCCTTTTGTAATTTCAAAACGCGTTTCTTGTTAACGTAGCAAAGGTGACAATGCCATAGGAAAGTAGGATCCAAGTTCTTCTTGGATTTCTTGTTGCTACATGTATAACTAGAACTACTGTTTGTGATACGATTATGCATGTCAATCTCAAAGATACCATCACGAGGAATAGCATTAAAGTAAAAAACATTATCCTTTGAAACTGAAATACCAAAATCCGTAAAAGTATGAATAAAACCATTATTCCACAAACAAGAAAGCGATACTATACCCCTAGTAATACTAGGCGCATAGTGACAATTGACTAATACAATAATTAAACCACTAGGAAGGATTAAATCATAGCTTCCTATAGCTTCGACTGGTGCACGCATCCCATTTCCTACGTACAAATCCAAAGCTCCATGGTTTAGCTTTCTACTTCCCCTTAGACCCTGCATGGTATTACAAATGTGAGTTCCACAACCAGTGTCATATACCCATGATTTCTTAGGGAAAGCATATAGTTCTATTGTGAAGATACCTGCTATGCCAACCTTGTTGGCTTTGTTCTTCATCAACTGCCAGGTAGGCAGGACAATTCCTCCTCCAATGGCCTGTTTCACCGCAGTGATGGCAAGCAAGCTCCTTAGCAGGGTGCTCCTTTTGAGTAGGTGGGGGAACCTTTGGCTTGGGCTTGTAAGCTTTCTTTCCCTTGCCTTGGCCCTTCCCAACTACTTGCGGTTTTGGTTTTTGGATCTTTCTTTGCCTTATAGCAAGGACAGTAGGGGCCGGAGTTTTCTTGGGTAGGCTTGCTTCCGTTTGTTTCAGCATAGCATGTAATTCGGCGAATGTCTTCCCCATACTATGCATATGATAAGTCATGACAAACGGTGCAAAATCCTTGTTTAGGGACGTTAGAATCAAGCTAATCCCAAGGATGTGCGGCATAGCGTAACCAAGCCTCTCCATTTGGTCTAAGTAGCTCTTCATCTTCAAGAGATAAGAGCTAACAGACTGTCCCTCCTCCTGCTTGCAAGCGTGGAAGGCTTTGACAGTGTCAAAGAGTTCCTGCTCAGCTTGCTTTTGATACATGGCCTTTAGGTCACGCATCATATCAAATGCAGTGAGGTCCTCGAGATTCTTTTGAATCTCGGGAATCATGCTCACTAGCATAAGCGCGGCGACTTCCTGTTGTTCGTTAAACCTTTTGGTATAGGCTGTACGAACAGCAGCAGTGGCGGTAGCATCAGGGGCAGGGGGCAGCGCCTCCTCCAAATGGTGGTACTTATGCTCGGCCCTAAGGACAATCCTTAGGTTACGAGACCAGTCCACAAAGTTCGTTCCATCAAGTTTCTCTTTTTCGAGAACGGAACGAATGGTGGTGTGTGTTAGGGTTTGATTGTTTGAAGTCATCTACAAAATTACAAAGTTCATTAATTAGTATTTTCAATAATAATTTCTTTTAATAAATTAACTACCCAATTAATTTTAATTAAAAGCTAAGATCTCATTGAGCTTCTATCATCGCATCAGTTGATCTGCTAGAGATGATAGATCCAATAGGTAGGTGACGATCAACAATTGCATTACAAGTGCAACTCTTAGAGGTATGGGACTTCATGGCACCTAGTGAGCAAGCATCTAGGGTCAAGTGGCATGTTTGTCGCATCTTTGCCTCGAGTCAAGGTCTCACCGTTAACTCGATTAAGTCATCCAATGTGAAATCATGTCAAAATAGATCTAGGTCTCACCGTAGAGAATAATGACCTCGGATTTAAATTCAAACCACGTCTCACGTGAATTCAAAAATAGAAGCAAGTGATTATCAACCGATTGGACGGCGTGACTTAAATTTTAGGTATGTTTAAATTTTAATTAATAAAATTTTATTAAGATATGAATGAATCATGTACTTCATTCATACCACTTCATAAGTCGTTTAATAAACGGTAAAAACATTTAACGATTATTGGGGTGAAGTTTCAAATCGTATTTAAACTTAGTTTAATCTCAAAACAATTTTAGATTAAAGGTTAATCATTAATGATCAACAAGTAATCATAGATGATAAAAGGTTTGGATGTTTTAATGTTTGTGTCTCAAATCATATTTTAATTGTTTTATTACTTGTATCTAATATAAAAGAAAACAACCACAAACATAAATAAAACATGCAACAAATTTTGTGCAAATCTCGACCGATGAAATCCTAGGTTCGGTCACATGAGTAATCACGACGGACCGAAGGGTCAAACTAGGGGACGGACCAACATGAACCCAAACGGGCCTACATAAACCCAATGGGCTCCCACTTTCCCTCATGACATTCATGGGCAAGTAGAAACCAACAATTGTGAAAAAAATACATTATGCTAGAAAATTCAGACTGACTTCAAGGCCCGAAAAGTCACTGAAGGAGTCTTCGGTGGTCTTCCCCGCCTTCTGTAAAGTTGTAGGTCTCTGAGTTGCGGAACCTTTGGGGGTGGTTTCAGGTCCAACGGAATAGCCAGACTCTGGGAAAGTCTGTTTTTGTGCAGCTGCGCAGGAGGTGCCGAAAATTGTTGTTTTGTCCTCATTTTCTCTCCATCTTTGGTCAACAAATTACAACATACAAAGAAATAAAATAAAACTATTCTAATTACTTTTACAATGAAATTTGCCCCAAAACATGGCACCAAAAATAAAAGAAAAAATTGAAATAAAATTACAACAATTTAAGCCAAAAACACGGCTTTTCCCAAATCAACCAAAATAACCAAACAATCAACACATTCATTCACAAAGGTCTAGGCTTTCATCGGTTTGCACAAACAAGCAACAATTTGACAAGGCTTTGGCTTGAGATATGGCAAAAATACATGTTTTGCCATATCAAAAACATAATTAAAAAAGTAATTACAAGCCAAATAATCAAAAAATTCAATAAACTAGATTAATTTTTTGATTTGATTTTGTAATAAATGGCAATAGGGTTCCAAAAAGACAAGTTTTAACCCATGTTTGTTATAAAAAACCGAATAAAAAAATGAAAAACCCGTAGGGTTTTTAAAATTTCCGATCGTCATTTTTAATACATCAAATAAGTTTGATTTTTGCCACTTTTCACAAAATCTAGCTAATTATATGATTAATATAATGACTCGTGATACCACTATAGGTGATTTTCGGTTAAAACATTTAACAAACGCAGCGGAAAAGATTAAATCACCATAAACGGATCTTGATATTAATCATACAATTAAACTAATAAATAAATCAAAGAGAATGGTATAAGTATTCATACCCTAGTTGCCCCTAGTTGCCTTTGATCAATAGGAATTCGGATGGTGGTAGTAGTTGATCGAAACCAAGAACTCCAAAGGGAATTCCTCCAAAGCTAGTCCACACAACACTTGTGCAAGAACACCAATTAGGATGCTAGTCCCAAGCAAAAGAGATAAAGCAATAAACACACAACAAAGAAAACCTTATGCTCGTGTGTGTTAAATCAAAAGGAAAAACTCTAAGTTTTGTTTTTAATTTCTTTGTGTACGTACCAAAACAACAACACACCCACTCTTTCTTTTTGTTATGTTTGTGCGGCTGTTCAAGGGACAAAAGGGGAGGATTAGGGTTTTTAATTAACTTGCCTAATTCTCCCTTGTTTCCTAATTGTAGTTTACACTTAGGTCCCTTGCTTCTTGGTTCTCCTTTTTGGCACACCAACTAAGTTTCATACTTAACTATTTAACACAAAACTTTAGTTGGTTAGCTTATATAAATAATATAATTACACTAATTATATTACATATATTTAATGATGTTAAGTGTTTAAGTGTGTGACCCTTTAGGCTCACAAACAACTAGCCATATAACTATATGTTATACGCGTGAAGCATATTCCAACAACTAGTCTACTTGATATGTATGCCTAGTGTTAGAGGAATACCATACATGACTATGTACACATACGGGACGAGGTCAATGTCAGATGGATAACGGCTGAGCATAGTGTATCGACTAACGGGGTATTCGAACCTTACCTGTATACGCTGCATGGTTAAGGGGGTTTACCGGGGTGTTGGATACAGCGCTATCGGTTACCGTGGTTTTGGCCAACCATGGTTTAGGGCTTTGCAAGGCCACCGATCCTCTCAATAGTGGTTACCCCAATTAGAGATGTTAATTGCTTACGTGCTTAGTGTTTAGCGTAGTTAGTAGTAGTAATTCATTCACTTAGCTTTTGTGCTAATCCCTCCCTTATTGACACATTTCAGGTTTGAAGACTTTAAACGGGTCGGGCTTTGGACGGGGAGTTTGATCATACGTTTTAAAAGTGTTTTGTTTAAGGAGCCTAGTTTTTGTAACACCGTCTTTTAACTAACACTTTGGTTTGTAATATTTTGTGGGACCACGGCTTGTAAAACTAACGTAATTAGGAACTAAACTCAATGCTTCCGTAACCTTTTAATTAATGCTAAAATGGATGTCTACTTTTAAAAGAAAAATGGTTTCCAAAAAAAGCGGTGTTACATCCACCAAATCTTGTTTCCTTCCAACAAATAACCATACAAATGATGTAAAAGCTTGTAGAAACATATACTACGACATCCATATGTAGGCTTCTCCTACACAACCTCTAGTATGATTTTCGGGTTCTAGCTCAAGGATTCACCAAGAAATGCTCAAGAACAAGCAAGAAGGTCTAGAGAGAGAGCAAGCAATGGAATAGTAATGGATAAGGTTTTGAAATGGTAAAAGTGTGAAGGAGGAGGCCCTCCCTCCCTCTCTTGACCGGTCAAACAAAAGGGGTGGGGCCCCTTTGTGGCTTTTTCCACTTTTTTAGTAATTGTCTAAAAAGTTTCGTTCGTAGTTAATTTATTTAAAATAACCAACGGACTCCGATTTTAAAAATGAAAGCATTTCCGAAAACGAAATTCAACAAAGAATCCGAAGATATAAAAATAACATTTTCATTAAAAATATATCAGAAGTCAGTTATTTTAACCCCTTGGTTAAAATACCGTAAAAGACGAAAGGCTAATAAATTTCACACAACATTTAATCAAATAATCATTTAATAAGATACCTCAAGGTCAATAAACTACTAGGCCGGGTTTTGGGATGTTACAAAAATTATGTACCGGTTAGAGTTTGGTTTTGATAAGTTCTGAACTGGCTGAAAATCAGTTTCGTTTTTTTTTTTTTTTTTTTTTTTTTTTTTTTTTTTTTGGCAAATGAGAGACCGAGAATCATACCTACACAACCAATTCTAGTTCATCTTGATCTGGTTCCAGTTCAGTTCACCAACATTTGTTGTTCAAACCGATAAATGTTTACCCCTAATCTTACCACCGCTAAGTACAATAAGAGCATGCTTGGTTCAAATAGTTTAATGAGAATGAGAACAATAAACGGAATGCAACATAATGAGTAGGGTAATTCATCCCCCATTGTTGCCCCGCAATGACAAAAGGAATAGTGGGAGTTCTGTCTTGCAGCAAGTCCTTGAATAAGTCTGATGCATTAAGGACATTGATGTCGTTGCTCGAACCAGCTGGGCCGAAGTAAGCATGCAAATCCACAAATCATAAGACGCACCCGATTCTAGCATGATCGTTGGCTCCCCCTGGTCACCTCGTGTGTATTGGCCTTTCCATGCCACTGGACAATTCCTCCAAGGCCAGTGCATGCAATCGATGCTGCCGAGCACACCTGGAAAACCATGCACCTCAGCATGACGTTGATGTAAGCGCTCGACGTCATGCGCGTTGGGTTTTCTTAAGTACTCAGCACCAAATAGATGGAATACACATTTGATAAAATTATCCAAATAATCATACGATGTTTGTTGTCCCATGTGTAGATATTCATCAAACAAATCGGCAGAACAACCATAAGCCAATTGTCGTACATCGGATGTATATTTTTGAAGAATATTAAAACCCGCTCTTCCGATAGCATCGTCCCGTTGACGAAAATACAAAAAATGCGCAGGTAAAGGAGTCTCAGAGTAAGAAGTTATACCGTCACATATACGGAGGAACAGCGAACGGGTCATAAGAAAACGTCGCCTAATATAATCCAGCGGGAACGTGGGATTTTCAGCAAAGTAGTCTGCGTACAAACGCTCACCGGCACCTTCACGATCTCGTGGCACATACCTTCTCGGCGTTCTGGGGATCGAAGCGATCTCTACATCGTCCTCTGTATCAGATGAAAGAGCATTCACAATGGCGACCATTTCCTCGGCATTGTAAGAATTGGCTATCGTCAAAATAGCTTCCAAATCGGAATCATATTTGGTAGAGGAATCGGAAACATTAGACATTTTATAAGTATGGTTGGGTGGGAGAAGAGAGAATTTTTGTTGTGAAAATTATAGAATGAGAGTGGATATTTATAGAGATTTAAAAGAGAAAAAAAGATAAAAATATATATTTAATATATAACGGTCATATGACCGTTGGGAAAAAAAAATGAAAAATCAACCGCCGCTCGCCATCAGCCCCGTCTCCAAACCGGTTGCACCCAAACCGGCGGTACCACTGACGGCCCGTGCCAACAGTGCCGGTACCGGCGGAAAACCGGCGATGCCCAACCGGCGGACCGTTGGCACCGGTCTTAATATTTTGCGGGTCCCATTAAGAAAAGGATAAACAGAATACAAGTTTAGAAGTAAATTAAGATTTAGTGCACTATGTACTTTGGTTCCAACTCAACTTGTCAGTTGAAGCCCAAATTAAACACTTCAAAAAGCTGAAAATATTTATTTAAAAGAATAAACGACGCCTGAGAGATTCGAACTCTCGCGGGGAAACCCCATGTACTTAGCAGGCACACGCCTTAACCACTCGGCTAAAGCGTCATTTTGTTTAACGTCTTAATAGCATACCATTTATAGAAAAATGAAGGAAGTGGTAGTTTCTATAGACAAATTCTGAAACAAGTTTGTTACACTTTTTGGCACTTAACCCAATTTTAAATTCCTACACCCATATTATCTTGCCACCGGTTAGGGGTGTGCATGAGGCGGTTTTAGGTTCAAACAAAACTCAATTCACTAATTTCGGTTTTAGAATTTTCAGACTCAATATTTCGGTTTCTATCGGTTTCGCTTTCAGCGGGTTCTGGCCATTAACTGTTATGTTTCGATTTTAAAATCGAACCCACCCGGTTTTTCAACATTAATAATAATTTCTACGCCAACCTTCATTTTCTCAACATTACATACAAATTACAGCAACATCTAATAGTATGTTTCAACAACGAATACCAATGAACCAAAAAAATTCAAAATGTAAATGTAGTATCAGATAATCATAATATAAACCAGAATTAGTGGGTTGATTTCTTAGTGTGTTGATTTCTTAATAACGTCGTTCATGTTGAAACCAAAACCATCATTTTTCCAGAATTTAAAACATAACCGACTTTTGTCAGTTTTATCATATTGGTTTCGGTATTTATGCTCACTTCTACCACCAGTTAATCATTTATCTCTTTCTAAAACACACATACAAACAGGCAAACAGCTACTAAGAAGCTTAATGGAATAGAATCATTAAAACCATAAACATGAAACGTCAAATTATTAATCATTCTAGAATTCCATTGGTTTCATCTTCTTGACTCAATTGACTACACATTTCATATATAATATATAAAATCAATTATACATCACGAAAAATAAAAAAGGAACATAACAAACACCCACAATAACCGCCAACCCGTAAACCTCACGAGCCCGACAAAACAAAAAACATCAAAAGTTCACAACTTTTCCATAATCATCGCGGAAATAATCGAAGGCCGCCTTTTAAATCTTCCAAAGTAATTGTCAACAATTCATCGGTATCCATACAATCAAAACTAAGCCTCAAATCCAAATTCTCACGGGCATTAACTAACAACGGGTCCACTAAACCACCATTCATCTCTTTTCTCTGTTGCTCATTTGTTTCAGTTTCTAGAAGATTTGAAACCGTTTCAATCGTACACGTAGGATGTAATTTGAACCCATATAATATACTCCCTTGCGTTTGATCTTTCATTTTTAAATGAAGAATATTGGCTAAATCTTGGGTACTGAAGTCATCAAAAGTGAAAAACTTAGTCACTCTTCTACAAAAACCTTCGTTTGATGAAATAACATGTTTCATTGGTTCACTATATCCTGCAAAGATAACAACTACTTTACCACTATCCATAACTGACATAATTTCTTCAAGTGCTTCTAAACCATAATCTTTATCGTCTGATTTTTGCATTGGTATTAATCGATATGCTTCATCAACGAATAGAATCCCGCCTTCAGCTTCCTTCATCTGCATTTCGATAAAAAGATTAGCTTTTTTAATACGGGTCAACGGGTCGGGTCTGATCAAGGGTTGATAAAAGATGCATACCACTCTCCTAGTCTTGGGTCCGGTATGACCAACAAATTCTCCAACTAAATCGGTTCTTTGCACCTCTGTTACTTTATCGGTTGGTAAAATTCCAACCATAAAAAGTAATTTCCCAAGGATCCGAGCTACCATTGTTTTACCTGTAAAGCCCATAAAGACGTTAAGAAATTACGATTTTGCCCCTCAATAACAAAAAAGTAACAAATCACCTGTTCCTGGATTTCCAAGAAAGGCCATGTGAGGTGGTCTTCGGGTTCCAACTTTTAGCCCAAGGGCTCGCCTTCTTTCATCTAGAAGCATCCCTTTAGCCCATTTTCTAAGCTGCAATTTAAGGTGATTTAGGCCCACTAAATTTGATAATTCTTTTTCAAGTTGGTCCATTTTAGCTTTTGTTTCAGAACATGCTTCAATTGCTTTGCGTTTTCTTTGTTCTTCAAAATAAGACTTGAGAAGTGATTCCAGTTTCTCATTTCCTGCTCCTTGTGATGCATGATTCAAAGGAGTCATGCCTTCCTGTTTTGTTTATGTCAAAAAGATAAAAATTAAATCAAGATTTAATGGGTCGAAAAACAGGTTTGACTCGTACCAGAAAAAACCCTATCTAATCCGACCCGTTTTGACAAATTACCCAACTTGCCAGACCCACCCGTTTTTCCACCTCTATGGTAAAAAAAAATATAAACTTGAAAAATAAAATAAAAAAGGTAAAAAAGTGTGAGTTATAATACATCATCTTTGGCACTACAGTCAGCATTATGTTCGAGCAAAGTTTTCACAGTTGAACTGTCCTCAGCTCTAAGTGAGTGCCAAACAGAAAGATGCAATGGAGTCATTCCATTCTGCATTTCAAAAATATATATATTTCATAATTTAAATTACAATAAAAGATGAGTATGAGATTCTATTAAATTTTAGGAATCAAGTATTCAACTTTTTTCATTAAGGCCGCCCATCTATTCAAACTTTCATATAGATCACCTAAGTGTCACTTAATATAAATATTTCGACCAAAATAAAAATGCTAAATGATGAAAAGGACCTTAAGTTTTTTATAAAGACCAAAGTACCTTTGATGAGGTGTCACTTGTCAGGATATTATATGTTAAAATTGTTGTTTTTTTCAAAAAGCATATGGACATTTTTGTCATTTTGCACATAATTTTTGACAAAATTGGTTTCATGAGGTGTCGGCATATATACTAAAGGTTTCTTGCACTTTTTTTTTGTCAAAATTGTTTTGATGAGGTGTCGGCAAACAATATGTTAAAATTGTTGTTTTTCCAAAAAAAAACCATAAGTGCATTTTCATCATTTCACACATTTTGGGTCAAATTTGGTATAAATGATACTTTGGTCTTTTATAAAGCTTAAGGCATTTTTCGTCATTTGACATGTTATTGGTCGAAATTGGTAGATTGTATGAAACTTTCAATAGATTGGTGGCCTTAATGAAAAAAGTTAGCCTCCACACATATACATTATTATCACAATATCACTAAATTTTATAGTGATTTGATGCTCCCTTAAAAATTTAATATCTTAAAATTAGATTAAAAAAATTAAAAAAGAAAACAAACATACATTTGCTTTGGCTTCTGTAGAAGCCCCATGAGCAAGAAGAAGTCCTGCAGCTTCATTGCAACCATTTTTAGCAGCCATATGTAATGGAGTTTCTCCATACTGCAAATTCAAATATATAAAAACAATCAATATCATCTTAATTAATTAATCACAATTAAGAGGGAATCAAGATTGTGTTTACCATGTTTTTTGCTTCCAACTCAACTGTTTCAGGGCCTGCTAAGTTTAACAGAAACTTAACTACTTCAACACTGTTATGACCAGCAGCAACATGAAGGGGTGTATTTGCCATCTACATTCAACATTCATTATAAATATAAAAACAATTTCAAACCAAGAATTGAGTAACAACCGAATTATTTGACGCTTAAAAAAACCAAATATAAAATCACCCAATCAATTATCATAACATCAACAGCACAATTACGTTAATTCAAAATCAAATCTCACGGATTTCTAATTTCTTACCACAGGGTTTCGATCATTGACGAGTGAAGGGTTTTCCCAGAGACGTTTCTGGACGGCGGAAAGATCGCCGGACTGAGCGGATGCATGAATGGTAATCGGTTTTGTAGATCTGGATTGCTGTTGATCTTTAACCCTCTGCATCCCTAACAATCCCGTCGCCGGAGATTCTGAGATTGGGGTAACCATATTGGGGGTTATTGTGAATTGGGAAAAACTGATTAAATTCTCCTGTTTTTTAATAGATTTTTTGGGTTTAGTTTCTGGTAGTGCAATTTCAAGATTTGATCTTTTTTTCATCAAGTATCAAACCACACTACCAATAGAAATGAAACCCTAATTTGACATAGATGATAAAACCTCAAGAAATCATTGTACAGGGATTTACCATTTTATATACAAGTAATTTTTTATTGATAAAGATGGCTAATACAATGCGAATGGTGAGGAAGTTAGCTGTCTTTGATTATTACCTGCGTCGGTGCATGTGGGTGTCCTGATAATTAGTAGCTACTAATAATGCAAAAAAAAAAAAAAAAAAAAAAGTTTTATACGTAGTAGATCATAAATAAATTAAGTCACTTTAATAAAACTTTATTTGACTTTTTTATCTGGAAATTATTTAAAAAAAAATGTTTTGTTTAAGTTATTTTAAACAAATTAAGTTTTTTTTAACAGCAAAAGAGATTTAAATAAATTAAGTTACTTTAAAAAAAAAAAAAAAAAACTCTGTTTGACTCTTTTGTCTGGAAATTATTTAAAAAAAAGTTTTGTTTAAGTTACTTTAAATAAAGATAAATGATATTTAGTTATATTATTTGGTCTCACTCATAATGCTATATTTTTTATAGAGAAAATTAGTGAGTGTATGGCTGTCATATATGATGTACCTAAGCTTAGGTATGGAACCACTCAAAATTACGTTGTTTTTTGTTAAAAAAAAGTTTATAACTCAACAGATAAACTCATTAGTGTGTTAAATGTATCAAAGCTCATCTAAAATTCATCACTTATCTTGAATCTTATTTATGTTTTTGTTAAATGGTATTTCAAGCTTCATGTTTCTTGAAATTCATCACATGAGGTGGTGGTGTTGATGTATTGAATCACATGTGATGGTGGTGATTTGAGATTAATTGATCTAATAGCTGAGATCTATATCTTAGAACTTTACAAAAATAATGGAATACCTTTGAAGATTTCTCTATTACAATAATGACAAAAGCACGTCAAAGTATGTACACTATTTTCGAGTGTCCATATTATTACAGTTTATTCATCTTATTTTGATTATTTAATACCGATAATCACTTCCTAGATACACAATGAATTATTAAACATTTTCAAAAGCTTGCTTAAGAAGTCGTATCTACAACCTAATAAACACAAGTGAAGTTAATATTTGAAAACTCGAATCAAATAACTGAATAAGGTAAAACAACCCATCTTCTTTTTGGACTATGTATAATAAACGTATCTTATGAGCGAATGTTACTGTTAGGAATATTTCTATAATATTCATTATTGATTTGATGTGTCAAAACTTATAAAGTACAAGGACCTAAATTGAAGATATGGAAGTTCAAATTCAAATAAAGATTTAGGAGATAATGATAAATGTAAAAGATATAGTATATCTTTATTTGTTTAAAAGATTTAGTTATTATCTTTTCCTTGTAAGTCTTAGGTTTTCTAGTATATAAAGAAACCTAATGACATAGAATTAGATGTTCTTGTAACCCACGTTTTAACGTGTATGTGTGTGTACTCTAAGCCTCAAGGTCGTATGATCCTGTTAACCAAAACCGTTCTACATATTTATATGTAGAATTGGGGCTTTTAGTAATCATTGTATATAAAGATGATGATGAAACCTTGTTTAGCTATACAAATATGTTTATCTAATTCCGCAATTTTATGATTTGTATATGCTTATTCCAGATCAAGAACTAACTATTCTTGAGCCTAAAGATCAACGTTTATGAAGAGTTGTTCAGATCTTAGCAATTGGTATCAGAGCACGGTGGCTCAGATCTGGAATCAAACAAGTATCTATCAATGATCGTGAAGAATCAAGCATACTTGAAGATGGATTTAAATTGTTTATGTTATTATTAACAGCTCTACAATTTCGGAGAGGCCAAAAAGGTTTTTCTTCCACACCGCCTCCTATTTCAATTTCTACACTAATAAACCTCTCCAATGAACTCTAAATTGGAAAACCTAAAACCACTCATTCTCGCTCAAGCTGTTTTAGCAAAAAAAGAAATGGCGGAAATTGACCGGTGCAAAAGAACGGACGGCAAACGGTGGCGGTGCCGGCTGCCGGTGGTGGAGGGCAAATCTTACTGTAAAAATCACATTAATCGACAGAAGAAGAAGCAAAATATTGAACCACCCAAATCGGAAATCGATGAACACCCAATAACAAGAAGTAATAAGAGAATGAAGAAAGAAATTGGTCCATCTATTGTTAAAAGATCTCAAATTGGGAAGAATGGAGATCGAACAGCCGGCTAAAATTGTGAAAAAAAAAGCAAAAATAATAACAATATATGAAGTCAATTTTCTACTGATCTCAATGTCTCGATTACTGGGTTGAAGAAATATGGTACAAATGAGTTGGAGAAACATGAAGGACAATCTATTTTCCGTCTAATTTTGGATCAATTTAATGATACTTTAGTTAGAATTCTACTTGCTGCAGCTGTGATTTCTTTTGTTTTAGCCTGATATGATGGTGAAGAAGGTGGTGAGATGGAAATCACAGTTTTTGTTGAGCCTTTGGTGATTTTTCTCATATTAATTGTGAATGCAATTGTTGGTGTTTGGCAAGAAAGTAATGCTGAAAAAGCATTAGAAGCACTTAAAGAAATTCAATCGGAACAAGCTAGGATCCAAATAACAAAATTTCAATTTTACTACTGATCTTAGTCATTCAAACTTACTACTGATCTTAGTCAGTAGTAAATCACGATTACTACTGGTCTCGGTTATTACTGCTCGAACAACTATACTACTGATCAGTAGTATATCAGGTTACTACTGATCCGATGCTTAATCGATTATTACTGGTAAACGTCTTTTTACTACTGATCAGTAATAGACTGAAATTTTTACTACTGCTGCGTTGACTGATCAGTACTAATCAGTATTAAACAAAGAAATTTTTTTTTACTGATTTCTTTATTTGAAAGATACATCATACTATGGAAAGCATGACACACACCATGCTCATTCCATACTACGTTTTATTGATCGTATCTGATAATAATGTGAAACGAATCACATTATTCACACACACACAGGTTGAAGGCATGATGAAGATAAAGGAAAGTTTTTATTTGTTACATATTTGATCTTTATCAATTGATTACAGAAGATAATTGATTATATTTTATTTGAAGAAGAAGTGGAAAGTCTTACTACATAAGATGTTATGTATTGTTGTAACTGCAATTTAACAGAATCTTAACGAAAAGATCTGTTGAAGACTAAGATAAGAAAGTCCCTCATACAAGATATGAAGTTGCTGATTACTATATTTAGACGGAATGTGATGCTTAGTTTGAGTTTCTACTTTAACTTTAAATAGAAGATGATTGGTTTTCAATGTAATTAATATAGTCTTGAAGAACACAAGAATGATATCACACTTTTAGGGGAAGAAAAAGTGTTGATCATTCAAGGGGAAGTTCAAGTTTCTCAGATTGATTTGATTATGTCAAAAAGGGGAAGAGACTTGAAGATTCCTAGCTAATTCTACAAGTTTTGTCAAATCAAATAGGGGAAGATTGTTAGGAATATTTCTATAATATTCATTATTGATTTGATGTGTCAAAACTTATAAAGTACAAGGACCTAAATTGAAGATATGGAAGTTCAAACTCAAATAAAGATTTAGGAGATAATCATAAATGTAAAAGATATAGTATATCTTTATTTGTTTAAAAGATTTAGTTATTATCTTTTCCTTGTAAGTCTTAGGTTTTCTAGTATATAAAGAAACCTAATGACATAGAATTAGATGTTCTTGTAACCCACGTTTTAACGTGTATGTGTGTGTACTCTAAGCCTCAAGGTCGTATGATCCTGTTAACCAAAACCGTTCTACATATTTATATGTAGAATTGGGGCTTTTAGTAATCATTGTATATAAAGATGATGATGAAACCTTGTTTAGCTATACAAATATGTTTATCTAATTCCGCAATTTTATGATTTGTATATGCTTATTCCAGATCAAGAACTAACTATTCTTAAGCCTAAAGATCAACGTTTATGAAGAGTTGTTCAGATCTTAGCAGTTACAAATCAATACACACTTTTTAAATCGTTGCAAGTATATATACTTATAACGGGCAAATCCCTCTTGTATTCCTACTCTTTTTCTCATATTCTTTTCTTTTTCCATCATATCTACCAATAGTTAGAAACTTGTTAATTAATAAGCGTAATTTTTTGGGCTTGTGAGTTTTGTAAACCATTAGGTTGTTCCTCATATACGATTGATCAAAATCCTAATAGATTTGATCATAACTTTATCATCGTGTGTGTCTTCTAATTATCTAAGAATCACCTTCATCAGCCTCCCACCCAATCATGTCTGATATTGTTGTCGATGTAGTTTGTGTAGGATTTTGATCAGATTTTGGTGATTCGTCGTTTGAATCTGGTGAATTTTGTGCTAAATCATCTGCAGAGAGTACATCCTCTATACGATTCATCACAGTGTTCGCTAAACTCTCGAGCACTCTTGAATAGCTTTCCAAAACCGCATAGCCAATATCCTGTGTAGTTCACAAAATTGTGATATCATATTGGACGAGTTAGGTAGTATGTCAAAATGGGTAACTTTGTAAAAAAAATCATTGTTTTATGGAGTGAATAATATCATTACAAAAATTGGATGATGTTAGTAACAAGCTACCTATTCAAATAGAAACGTTTTGGAGGTTTTTGCGTTAAAAGCTCAGTTTTGGATTCATTTGACTTGTTACGTATTTGACACGTTAGGGAAAAATCATTTTTAATGCATAAAGTCTTCTAAATAATCTGTTTGAAAAACTAGTATACTTTTTGCCACAATATGACTTTTGTAAGACAAAAACAATTTTTGTCCAAACATTTTTAATCTCTTATGAATAATTAGCGCGTCAAACATGATTAAAAAGTTTACCTATATAAATAAAACGATTAGATGCATTAATGATATAGTTTGAGTGGCATTTAACATATTTTTAAGCTAACTTTAAAAAAATAAAAATTCTCGCGTATTTGGGACGATACGCTAGTGCCTCAACCCATTCCTAGGTAAACGGGGCAAAAAGTCATTTAGGCATATTTGGCACACTTTTCGGATAAGAAGTGTTTCAGGTCTACCCACCCGACCCATATAAATTTACTCATATTAACCTGAACCCTTTTGATCTGTTACCTAACGCGCCCATTTGATCTAGTTGGGTACTCAAGGGAAAGATTTGGACATGAGTTAGGAGGTCATACTTTATTAGACTCGATTTTGCTGATGTCTAGTAATGATTGAGGAAGTCCCGGAAACTGTTGTTTGATCAAAAGTAAAATTGTTTCGGCTCTCTCTTCAAACAATTCCCGTCTCTCTGTTTTTGATGATGAGCCCCATGTAGCTCTGGACTCCTTTTGGTTGACTTTTCTCTTCCATATGATCATTGAAGCTTCTATTTTATTTTTTAGGTCAAGTATCTTGTGCTCCGATGATAAGTCAACGGAAGCTAGGAATTGGCCCGGGTCAAAATACTCGGCGGTAATGCTCTTATAGATTCCTTCCCCGAGGTTATCTCGACTATTCTGATTGGAAATAGTTAGATAGATAATTTGCATTAGTCTATGATTTGTACACATATAAAACTAACCCATACGCAGGAATTAATTGTACCTTAGGGAGATTCTCCATGTAACCATCAGGGATCTCCATTTCTAAAAGAACTTCAGCATTGATGGCCATTGAAGCTTTTAAAACTTGGTTTGCGCAATCTTTTTGTTTCTGCATCCATTTTCTAGATTCTTCTGAAAGGCCTCCCGGAGGAACCTTCACCTGCGGTAGCCACCACTTATCGCTCCTTTGGAATCCTTTTTCGGATTCGTTTGCATCTTTCGCTACATACCAGAATTCCGTTGGGCCCTTAAAATTGTCTAGGCAATCCTGCATCATGTATTTGTATGCTCATAATTACCTACTTTTGAACTCCACACTTTCGTGAAAAATATTCTCCAAGTGTTGGAGTTAATAAATTGAAGTGTGAACTAGAGATCACAATCTTGACCCGTTTAGGGTCTTTTTTTTGACATGTGTATCATTAACGGGTAAGATTTAAAAAATAGTTTAAGGAAACTGATTTAAGGTAAAATAAATTATAAAGTAACAAAACTTATAAATTAGAATTCCATTTCACAAAAATGTACATTTCAGAACATTTATCCTCATATTGTTTTTATATAATTGAGATAGGGATCGTACCGTGAGCATCTTATCAAGCTTCTTTAGGGCAGGGATGTTCATGAGCAAATCTTTTCTTTGTTTTGTCATCATAATCTGCATATCTGAATCATATATTAGGAACCCGAGCTACATAACATAATGCACACAATTATTGTGCACTATGGTATCCAAAGAGGTCGATATATAATTAAAAAAGTTCGATATATAATTCACACAAGTTCCGTTTTGTTTAAGCTCTTGTAGCCTTTATAATCATTGTGTTGTTGGGCTTATAATCTCCTGTTAGAGGCTAATAAGCCCACAAAAACTTGCTATAAAGCATGTTCCAAACCACAACTAACACTGTGTTGCAGAGTTTTAATTTAAACAGAAGAGAAACGGAGAGAAATAAAATTTTTATCGTGTTCGAGAGTACATTTTTTAAAAGAACGGAAGAGAAAAGAAGGGAAATTTTAGGCATTTTTCCTCTCCTAATCTTCCTCCCAAAAGTGGGAAGATTTGGAGAGAAGGGAAGTTTTAATTAACTAAAAATATTTGCAATTACAAAATTACCTTTGATATTACCTAACTTGTTTATATTTTAAAGATAAAATTGTAAATATGTTTATTTTTTTCCTTTCTCACCAACTCGGGAACACAAAAAATTATAATTTTCTTGTCTTTTCTATCCGATTCAGGAACACAAAAAAGAAAAATATTTTCTTCATAATTTCCTTTCTTTTCTCCTCACTTCTCTTACTTTCTTCTCTTTTCTTTCGTTTAAAGTTTCTGAAACACAGTGTAAATGTTCGTGATTTGGTACATGTCTTGATATGTGGCAATTATGTGTTTTTGTATAGTTTTGGTTTTGGGTATATTGACCAATATAGGTAGCATATCCTAACACAAATATAGATCATGACCTCCATATTTGATCCATCTCTTGAAGTGTGTTGGTACGGTACAAACTCAACAATATGATCCGTCACAGATAAAAGCCAATCCACTTCTTTTCTCCATCTCTTTTTTGAATCTTCTTTCATCGGGGATAGTTTATGTTGTTCCCCGAACACAGAAGCTGCAAAGTACCCGATAAAATATCAAGCTAAAACAACCGATCGATCAAATTTAAGGAGTGAGGTAATCAACTTGTTATAAATGTACAATGGCTTAAATGATATAATAAAGCCGCACCTGAAATGAACATTTAAAAAAAAAACGTTACGATTTATTAACTTTAACAAATTACCTGCAAGATTTGTAATGGCATTTGATAGAGCCAAAGCCGATGAAACCCCCTTCCCTCCACCAGAATTATCTTCTCCTAGAAGCAACTTAGAAAATTTTTCTTTCATCTGTTCCAAATCTACAACACCCGAAATCTTTTATTAATCTATAAATTATTAGCTTTTTAAGCGAAACACGAAATTGTTAAAAAAAAAACATACCCATTTTACGTTTTTCTTTGATGGTTTTTGGTTTTTCCTTGGTGTCTTCAGACTTTTCTTGTTTTTGATCGTTATCTGTTGGTATGAGATTTGTTGTAGATTGTTCGCCATCCATTGCTTCCTCCTTGGAGATTTCCGAGGTTTGTTCTCCGTCCGCCATTTTGTTGTAAAAAAAATCAATGATTTCTTAGACGAATCAAGGGATACATAATTTCGATTTACACAATCCTAGTTTTTTCTTTTTTTGAAATTTTGAAACGTATATATGATGAGATGAATGGGGGGAAAACAATAAAAACCCACTTTTCTTATAGAAAATGGTCGAAAAGTGGGAAATTTCTGAAACAAATTTTGTGAAAAAAAGAAAGCATTATTGATTGGACGAATGATATGAAGAAACTAGTTTTTGATCGTAATTTTGTGTTGATTTTGTCATAGTTTCTTGTTTGTGGTTTTCTCTTTTTTTAGAAATTTTATGGAGCCTTTTTATTTGTGGGGTGCATGTTTTTATGATTCAAAAGTTTGTGTCTTTAGGAATGGGTGGTTTTGTTTCCTCATATTTAGCAAAAAGCATGGGAGTTGCATGCAAATGTTTTGATCGTAACAAATATTAAATTTAGATTCTAGTTTTGCGATATGGCAGTCTCACTCAGTTTCGGACACTCCTAAGTCTCAAGTCTCAACCCATGTTTGCTAGGTTCAACTTCGACTCGGTCCAACTTCAGACCAAATCCGAATCTTCATATTTGATTCGATTGTTTTCATCTGACTCGGTCCAAACTTTGAACTCGGTTTAAAATTGTCTTTTGATCCGGTTCAAACAAAAGAAAGATTGGACTCGGTCCAAACTTGCCTCTGACTCAATCCTAACTCATTTTCATCATTTAGCGAGTCTAAATATAAGCTATTTGTCCATAGTTCGGACTCAAACTCATTTAACTCGAGCTTTTATCAAATTGAGCTAGCTCGAATAACTTAAACACATGTAAGAGATGACTAAGAAACGTGTACATACATCTATAACCAACTCCTAAATTTTTAAAAAGGCCAAAATGCATTTTAGTACCCTGAACTTGGCCGACTGTGTCCTCTACTACTCTGAACTATTAAAGGTGCAGCATGGTACCCTGAACTTGACAAAATGGTCGACTTAGTACCCTAACTCACTAATTTTACCTTGTTTTCTCACGAGATTTGCTTCTAATATCAATATATTGAGATGAACGCATATTTTTTATTCTGTCAAAAGCCCCAACGAAATTAAGTCAAGCGAGAAAATGCGATCACATTAATGAGTCAGGGTACTAAATCGACCATTTTTGCCAAGTTCAGGGTACTATGATGCACCTTTAACAGTTCAGGGTAGTAAAAGACCTAGTTAGTCAAGTTCAAGGTACTAAAATGCATTTTGGTTCAAAATTACTCCCCCATAAATTAATGTTTCTTTTAATGGCACCTAAAAACATCTCCAACCATACTTTATATAAAATTATCTCTATCTTTATAAATTGTGAGACCATTCATTCTAAACAACATTTCAACTCCAACCATACACTCTATTCTTCTATTCAAACCCTAACAGGACCCACATTCCACTAATGATTATACTCACATTGCAAAGTAGGGTCTATGGATAGAGTTAATACTCTCTCACTTCAAATAAATATAGAGTGATTTTTTACAAACCTTGTATTTGAAGTTAGTGATAGAGATGAGTTAGAGGAGAATTAATTTAAAATATAAAGACAGAGTGTGATATAAAGTATAGTTAAAGATGCTCTAATCTACTCCACTTTATCTTCACCGGAGCTTGAACACATGGCCATTAGTTCATAAAAAATGTCATATATACACCATCTATAATTTAGTTATTAAGACTATTATTATAAAAACCTTTATTATTTTAACAGATTATCAAAGCCTTATGATATATAGCTTTCAGCGTTGAATTTTCCGCCCAATTTTATACTCTAGTAAACAACAAATTTCTTGAAGTCTTCACATGCACCTTCCTATTTTATAATCACAAATATATAAAATTAAATTTCGGTTTCGACATTCACTTATATGTGATTTTTCAATAAAATTTCTTAGAGAGAGAAAGTAGAGAGATAGTAATGGGGGATGAAAAATCACCAAGTAGCAGAGATCGGGAGCTGCTTATACCCGTCGCCAACGCCGGCGACGATGACGATGCCCCGTCGTCAAAACCCTCACCTTCTTCCAGTTCATCGTCTCATAACCCCGGCCGTGAGGTATCTCTCTCTATAATTTCGAAATTCGTAAGATACTTTGCTCGATTTGATCGTTAAGTTTGATTTTGGATATTGAAGCTGATTGAGCCCTAGTTAGGGTTTTAGGCGAATCTGTTTTACTTAATTAAACTATCAATACGATCGCAATGCTTGTTTGGTGTATTTTGTTTTCTATTCTCAATTGGTTTACAGTTTTCCTGTGCACCTACAAAATTGGTTCCAGATTAGGGTTTTATCAAGTGGAAATGGAATTTATGAGTTGCTACTTGCTAGGTGTCATTGATTGATTCAGTTGTATATACTTATATATGGTGAATCTCATAATTAGCAGGCAGGAATTAGGAATAAAATGGTCAATGAATGAGAATGGTTTGGATTTGCAGAAAAAGTTGTACATCAAAGTTGTAACATGTTGTTATTGTTACACAACCTATAAACTTGAAAATCCTGTTTCAGAACTCGATTAGTGTTTTCTTTTCAATTTATTTGTTTATAATAATCCGGTCATGACATTTGCACATGACTGCAGTTTTCTTCTCTTATTCATTTACTGTTTGATTTAGTAATAATAGTGATCTTTCTAGCAACGATTGTAAATACAGTATTTGATATCTCATGTATTTTTTATTATTATGTGTGCAATTATCGATCATAACAATGTGAAACTTATTTGACCATTTCATTTCTCGTGGATATTAATTTGTGTTGACCAGCTTTTTCATACCATTATATTTCATTGCAGACTTTCTCTAAAGTTGTTAGAAGTTGGGCTTCTAAAAAGTTCATGACTGGATGGTATGCACACTGTTCCTCATTAATATTCTTTCTTTTTTTCATGGTATCCTAAATCCAAATATAATGTCGTAATTGTAACTTAATAATACTGGTTTTGACCCGTAATCTAATAAACACAACCCGGATTGTTTGGGGTGATGAAAAGTTGACCTAATTTGGCAGTTTGTCTGACTTTTGACTTGGTTTTTGCAGTGTTATTCTACTACCAATAGCTATTACTTTCTACATAACATGGTGGTTTATTCATTTTGTTGATGGCTTTTTCTCTCCAATCTATGCTCAACTCGGCATAGATATATTTGGTGAGCACATGATTTTGGGAAATTAAGCATACATAAAATATCAATTTATGTAATAAAAAAGTTTGAGTTTTTGTACTGTAGGTCTTGGATTTATGACTTCCATAATGTTTATATTTTTGGTCGGGGTGTTCATGTCATCATGGTTGGGTGCATCCGTTTTAAGCCTTGGAGAATGGTTCATTAAAAGAATGCCATTTGTTCGTCATATCTACAATGCATCTAAACAAATTAGTGCTGCTATATCTCCAGGTTTCTAATTATTATTTATTTATTTATTTCAACAAAAACACCAGGGACTAAAGTTGATAAGAATAGTTGGGAGGGACGAAATCTGTAATTTTGTTTTTGAAAATTTTGCAGATCAAAACACGCAAGCGTTTAAGGAAGTTGCTATCATAAGGCATCCTCGTATTGGTGAATATGCATTTGGCTTTATTACTTCATCTGTCATACTCCAGGTCACCTTTTTAACCAAATATTATATTGCTTAATCTTCTCTTTGTTTATATTAACAGGTGCTTAAAAAATACCTGTTTCAAACCGAACTTGTTTTGACCTGTTGACCAAATCATCTTGTTAAAAAGGCCAAAATGAAAAATGTCCACTTTAAAGTTTAAATAAAACTGCCTTTTGACGATTTTGTATAAATAAATTTTACTTTTATTATTTTTATTACAGAATGATACAGGGGATGAAGAGCTATATTCGGTATATGTCCCGACAAACCATCTTTACATTGGTGATATCTTTTTGGTCAATTCAAAAGATGTTATCAGACCTAATTTATCTGTTCGTGAAGGAATCGGTAACTAACTATTTTTTTCTCTTTTATTTATTGCTTCACTTGCTCACTTATTTTATTTTTAATTAAAGATGAAAATTGTTAGTTACTCCTCAAACCCTAAAAATTATTATTTTTAAGTTAATGAAAATGTTATAACTAACTCAAATGTTAAAAATAACCTTAGACAATGACAAAAATAAGTAGCCATATTGTTTAGGTAGTTGTTGCGATTTTCATGGAATACGTCAACTTATCTGTACTTTCTATATATACAACTATGTGTCATTTGCCTCCACGTGTTGGTCTTCATAATTTTTAGAGTTAATTACACGGATGGTCCTTTAACTTTATACCAAATTTCACCAATAGTCCTTTAATTTCAAAAATTACACTGATGGTCCTTATTTTTGAAACTTGTTGCACCGATAGTCCTTTAGGCTAAACGCTGTTAAATTTTTCTGTTAACTTTCCCATGTGAGATGCACATGAGGGCATTGTAGTCTTTTCCCATCTCACTTTTTGCAAAAAAATTAAAAAAACAAGCTTATTTACAACTTCTAATGCAAAAAGTGAAATGGGAAAAGACTACAATGCCCTCATGTGCATCTCACATGGGAGACTTAACAGAAAAATGTAACATCGTTTAGCCTAAAGGACTATCGGTGCAATTAGTTTCAAAATTAAGGACCACTAGTGTAATTTTTGAAACTAAAGGACCATTGGTGAAATTTGGTATAAAGTTAAAGGACCATCCATGTAATTAACTCTAATTTTTAGACATTTCAGTTTTAGTTCAAATTATTTTGCAAACAAATCTTTGTATTATTTTAACTATATAAAAAAAATATTATTGTGTAAACAAAAATAATTATGGTATGCTAAAAAACATGTTTAACAAAAACATATTTAAAAAATATAAATAAAATAAAAACCACATAGGGCCAAAAAGCGCTGTTCTTAATTACTAGACCGGGATGAAAAAAACTTACACGAAAGCAAACTGATGAGTACCAAAATGGACCGTTGTATAATATTGCTATTTTATCACATTTTCTGCAAATGATTGTTTTTATTAATATTTTTGGTGCAGAAATAGTGGTATCCGGAGGCATGTCAATGCCACAAATGCTATCAACACTTGATTCTAGTATTAATGTGGACAGATCTAGAAACAGCAGAAGCTGAGGAAACATAAGACCAGATACGAGTGAATTTCAGCCATTGGATCGAACAATGGTTTGTTATCGAGTTTATGTTTATCCAGTTATTGTTTTTAGAAAAAAAGAATTCTGATTGCATTAGTGTATACGATGTAAAGAATTAGCAGTTGTTTTTTACGGTGAGGTGTTGGCAAGTTCATAGTCTATGCTGTTTGTTTTATACATGTATTTCAGGAACTAATGAGACGAGTTGATTTATGTAGATAAAAGCTACATTTCAATGACTGAAAATGTTTTTATGGTTTGTTTTTTATGGATTTTGATTCATATATGTGATTATATCTGTTAAGATCACGAGCAATGTGAACTCTAGAAGGTGCAAGTTTCTAAACCGTGTTGTGTCATAGGATACTGAAGTTCTGAGATTTTAAGAATGTCTACATAATACCAGATCGTAGAGTACATCTTACCTTCTCAATACTATTCCTCTAATAGGATTAACTGTCGAAATGTATTTCTCCCAAATCGTACTGGTTAGGAGTTTTAGCGTAATTTTTCATCAAAAATTTAAATTGTGTAAAAATAAAAAAAGGTTTTGACAGTACCTAACATTATCGTGCTGAAACTGATTTTTTGCTAGAGTTGGTCCGAAAGCATATAAAAATAATAGTCAAACTGAAAAATAAGTAAATTTTATATTAAATAGAAGAGTAGGAGTCTATATGTTATATATGTTTTCATTTAACATATTATGTAAAAATGTTTGGACTGTTATAAAAACTTTTGTACTGCTTCAAATTTTAACAAATGCTTTATAAGAATTATAAAAAATGAACTAGCTGGGTACCCGCGTAATGCGGCGGCGGGTACCCAGAAACTATATTTCGTGGCGAGCAAGTGTTGTTCGTTTACACGGTTTTTCCAACAATAATTGCGCAAATGAATGATTTTTTCCGTCTTTAAAAATTGCAATTAGTTATCATTATCACCTAGAACATAATAATACATTCAAGCTAACCAACAAACTTAAGGATTATAATTAAAGAATATGTGAGCACACAAACAAATACCTTGATCATGGAAAGTTCGATACAATATGTTTTCTATTTAAAGTTGGTTGTTTATTTGTTCTAAAACAAATTGTCATTTAGAACAATTGGTTAACACACAGTCAGATTTCAGAAGAGGTCTTTTGTTCGAATCCTGGAAGCTAACACTTTTTTATTTTTGTGGTGTTGAAGAAGTTACTAAAAATGAAAATGTCCTTAAGTTTAAATTTAAGGAATTGCTATATTTAGTAGTCTGCTTCATAGATAGTATATAGATTACTAATGCGGTGCAAATAAAAATGTATGATAAAGATAAAGCTTGGGGTTATTTGGGTTTGGGCTTGGCCTTGTCCCTAGGCCCAGCCGGAATTATAACTGTTAAATCTTAACAGTAACGCAAGTTGACAAAGTAAGATTTTGTTGTTATTTGTTAAGGTTACAACTTACTAAATCTCAATTTTACATTCAACTCTCCACATGAAACGGTCTCTATCCATTTCCACCATTAAAGCATCTTTATCTCCTCTAAACACTTCAACTGTGTGTAATTTCACCATCTAAATTTCTCATTCCATTTTAAGTTCTTAAAAAAAAAAAGATGCATGAAAAATCAGAAATCGATGAAAACAGTTCAACCGGATTCACATCAACATCATCAGCATCTCCAAATTGCAACTACATTGTTCAAAGTCCATCACGCGATTCACAAGATGATAAATCATCATCAAATAGTCAAACAACGCCAACGGACTCACCATCACATTTTTCTCATTCACGAATGTCGTCCGAAAGCCGTGTTTCTGGCCCGTATCGGTTTTCATTGATCGGAAAACATAATCATAATTTTTTGAAGAGGAAAAAGGGGTGGTCAACACCTTTGTTTAGTGTGATTGATGAAGAAAATGATGATTATGGAAATGATGATTACTACCATGATAAATATTTCATAAGACAATTTAGGGTTCTCTTGTTTTTGATGGGGTTTGTGATGGTTTTTGCAGCCGTTTGTTTGATCACTTGGGGTGCAAGTAGGCCTTACAAATTTCAACTTCATATGAAGGTAAAAACCTAAACCTTACATTAGATAATTATAAGTTGATAATTTTAATTTTGTGTATATATTACCGTATACACATGACGTGTGACGAATATATGAAAAAATTAACACAAAACCCGAAATTCTATTAATAATTTTTTGAATTATTATTTTTAGTTTTTTACACATGTTTTCCCACACACGCATACACCTTGGCGAATTATTATTTTTTATTATCTCGGAATCAAAAATTTCATTGTAATTTTAGATTTTGCTAACGTAAAGAACTTTATTATGTGCCTAACAAATTGTACTTTCATTAATGAGGATAATTCCTAAAATACTGATGTTAGTTATTGATTTACTATAATTCATATTTAACATTTAATGATAGTACTGTCGCTGTTATTTTCCATAATTGTATTTCCTCTTTTGAATTTTATAATTATTTTTGGCTTTTTATACATGAGACCCGCCCTTGTTATATACATAATACACTCTCTCAAACACGCACACATTCACACGCACATATACAATATATCATGTATAAACACGAGTAAGCACACATACACACTAATTGGAAAATTTTAATTACATGTTTATACTTGATTTTCTGGAAACATTAGATTATAAGTTAAACGAATAGAATTCAAACTGTTTTGGATGTATTTATAACTTATGTTCGTTTATTAGGAAACTTGAATGAAAATGTGGTAATGTCATTATGATATCAATGTTTTTTTAATATGATTTTTAACTCACTTTGTAAGCTGACTAATTCTACGGTGATCACTCGCTTTGCGGGTAGCTCGGATTCAGCGCAACTAAGCCCCGGGCATATATTTTTTTTGCTCATAGGGATCGAACTTGGAACATTCAAATATTTTCACCAATAAAAATCAAACTATTACCATTAAATACTCCTTGTGTTTTATGATATTAATGTTTTAATTTGAATATATAATTGGAAAACTTATATAAAGGTGCAATTATGTTTTTTTTTTCTAATTTTATGTTTGAATTGACCACTTTTATTTATAGAAATACCAAAAGGAGACAACATTCGAAAGACTTGAATATTCATAATAACAATATTGGGTTTAACCAAAATATTCGAATATAATTTTTATAAAATTTTTACAGCTCTAATGGTCATACGCTCGTATTTTCATTTTATTAGTCTATCATCGCATATTTGTTGCAAGATAAAAGGTACAAGACTCAAGATAAAAGGATATCCGTTTATAACGTGCTTTTCTAGAGTTTCTGAGTTTTACTCGTGATGTACGCAATCTATAGTTATCGTGGTTTTTTCCGAACTTTCCTTTGAGTATCTTGTAATGTTAACTTAGGGAGAAATCAAACTCGTGACCTATAGGAGATCATTTTAGATGCTATTATCATTAGGACATCACCAGATAATTAGATAATTACAAGAGTGTACAAAATGAAAATGCTTATGAATTTTGCATGTTATGACCTGTGAGATCGTTTCAAATTGTGCATATTATTTACTTGATGCAAACAGGATTGAGAGTATATCTATAGCACGAATAATGAAAGCAAATATCGAAAACATTTAAACCCTAGAAAATGATTATGTTATTGGCATTCGGGTCAAGATGATCTATCCAAGATTATTAATAGTAGTTAAGTATATCAAAAGGTTTGTAATCTAGCGTTATAAGGAATTATGTTATTAAAAAAATAGTTCAGTGTGAAAATTACTATTGTGACTTAATTTATTTAATATTGTGTTGTTGTAGAATTGGAAAATGAACACTTTTTACTATGGGCAAGGATCGGATAACACTGGTGTTCCAACTAAATTCTTGACAATAAATTGTACGGTGAAGATGAAAGTACATAATCCTGCTTCGTTTTTTGGCATCCATGTGACTTCTAGCCCATTAAATCTCTTATATTCACAAGTCATCATTGGAAGCGGTCAGGTAAACCCTATATTTCCTTTGTGGGATGGTGCTTGGTTTATAGTCGGAAATCACGACCATATCCTCAAACCAAACACGCATTATTATTTCAACCCCGAAACCCTAAATCCAAACTATTACACAATCTTTTAATTTACACTAGTGTCTTTTATCCGTTTATTAGTTTGGGAGCTACTATCAACCGAAGAAAAGCCAAAGGACAATGTCAGTGAACGTTGAAGGTCGTAAGATTCCTCTTTATGGAGTTGGGATGGATTTAGTTATGGCAAACAACAACGGTCGTGTTCCATTAAAGTTGGAGTTTGAGATCCGATCACATGCTAATTTGATTGGGCGGTTGGTCAAGACAAAACATCATCATCGAGTCTTGTGCACAATGGAAATCAACTCTGAAAACAATAACGTCTTCAACTTTAATCAAGATTCTTGTTCCATTAGTTGAATTGCAAATCAAGATCTATCATTTTAGCTTATGAACATTGCCATTCTGATTATTTAGTCAAATAACAACCACTTTCAAGTGCTTATCCCCCTTTTATCATGACACAAGAAATGTAAAATTGGAATGGTATACACAAGTAGTACAATTTGCAACATGTAGATATGAACAATGAACTTGTAAAATGATCTAAGAACATGTTGACAATCAAAAGTCAAAGTCAAAATTATACGCTAAATGTCTCTATAGAGATGCAAAAGTAGTTCAATCTTGTTGGGATTCCAGATTACTGCTTACATTCTCTGACTTGTCAACGGCACATCCAGCGGGAAGAATCGTGCCACCGATTCTTGATGGTGGCCAATACCGTAATACTGATCTTCCAATTATGTTTTTCAAAGGCAACGGTCCCCTAATTTAAATTAAAAACACAATATATTTATTTCAATTTCTTTAGAATGATTGCAGCATTGGCAGGGAAAATTACTAAAATGTCCATCAGCTTTGAGTTTATACAATATGACCGCCAATCTTGGAATTATATAGCAAAACATTATTAAGAAATTAAAAAAGAAAAATGACTTTTCAGCGACACTAGTGAAACAGGAACATGTCGCTAAAAATTTATATAAAAAGTCGCCATTCATGGTTTTGGTTTATAAGCATCCATTCTTGTACAGCATATCGTTAGAAATATTGTTAACTAAAACAATTTAATATGATGTTTGATTTCGACTTAATGGACTTGATAGGAAAATAATACAACTTAGTGAGTTATAAACAAACAAGCCCTAAGAGGTCTTTATGCATTTTAATATGTTTCAGATGACGTATTCAACTTAACTCACTTGACTCATTAGGGTATAAACAAAATCAAATTGATCCATTTACAAAATAGGTCAGTATTTTGACCTCTAAAAACGCCAATCACATGTTTTAAAATCACCGAACTTGCAGATTTTCAAGAAAATGATATCATCTATGTAAATAAATTAGTGAAAAAGATGTGAACTATTTTTCTATTTAAAGGGTAGGAAGGTAAATAAGCTTATGTGTAAAAAAAAAATTTACAAATTACCAAACGTGTGAATCATAACTGTTGTTACGATTGTCGCCCATCACAAAAACATAATTTTCTGGTACACGCTGCAATATAGGATAAATCCATCAGGATTTTTTATTGGTATAAGATATATGTAAGAAAAAAAATAAAAAAATAAAAATAAAAGATTTAACATACAACTGGAGTCATTTCATATTTAGGTGCTTCATAAGTGAAATCTTCATTTCTTGGTACCCCGTTTACTATTAGCTTCCCGTCATGTACCTGTTGAGAAAAAAGTTTGCAAATAGTTAAAAAACGATCTGCTTATTATCAAATGACCAAAATGCCCCTTAACAAGAACAAAGAAGAGAAAAAACTCAAGGACAAAACTAATATTGTAAAGGTGGCAGAGGATCGACTTGGGTAATGTGTGAAAACATGTAATTTTTGGTACGGTTTGGACCAGGTTGGGTTGACATGAAATACTTATTATCCAAATTTTGTTCTTTTTTAAATTTTGGTGAATCAAATATAATTACCAGATATTATTTTAGTAACAATATAAGTTATTGAGATTCAGGAGGTTTTAGTGCAGACCAAGAACTCGCAGATTCACATTTTTTTATGTGATCAAGGCTATTTTAACAAACAAAAAAAACATATGATATAACCTATATTGCATAACTGAAAAATATTTACATTAAACAATTATACATATAAGTATATAACTGATATACACAATTATATTCATGAAGAAACTGACCTCCACTAAATCTCCGGCTTTTGCAACAACTCGTTTAATAAAAACATCATCATCAGTGTATCCAACCTCTTGAAGAACCGGAGGGCTTTTAAAAATCACAATATCATTTGGGCATGGTTTTCTAAAATAATAACTAACCTGAAAACAGTGTTAATAAACCAACAAAATTAGTGAACCAAATGATTGTTTCGCCAAACAAGCCCTTAAAATCCTTAAATAATCAGAACTTGTCAAACACTCAGAGAGCTAATTTATCTCATCAAAATCACATCCAAACACTCTAATCCAGCCCATTTTCTTTCTAAAGTTATCTAATTCTAATTTTTCCATATCACAATAATCAATTTCAAAACACAAGGCCAAACACACAACTAAGTGCCCTTAACTAGTACTGATCATAAATTTTAATCTAATTCATATTTATTTTCTTCAAAATCCAAATTTCCACAATACTTAAATAATATAAACCAAAAACTATACCTTTTCAGCAACAAGTCTATCTCCTACATCAAATGTAGGATACATAGATAATGAAGGTATAAATCTTGGTTCAGCAATAAACGATCTAAACGCAAGTGAAACTGCAAGTGCTGCAAAAACCGTTTTTGCATCATCAGAAGTAAAATCCACCCAATCTGGTAAGAACCCACCTTTCTTTTCTTCATTACCATCTCCGCCGTCACCTCCTCCGTCTCCGCCACCACCTCCGCCATCGCCGGATTCTAAATCCAACCCCACTTTAGCGGAATCTTTATTTACATGGGTGATTAGGTTACGAGATTGGGGTTTAGGGTTAGTAAAGGCTAATGATTTGGGGGTTTTACTTTTGATGATGGGTTTATAATGGGTTTGTGATGAATTTGTGAAATTGGAGATGATGCTAGGGTTATGGAGGGAAGATAATTGGGGGAGAAGGTGAGAAGATACCATTTTCTTTTTGTATCTTCAAATTAATGTGAAGAATGAGTTCTGAAGTTTTTTATTGCATAGCGAGTACTAGTGAGTGCAATTTCATCCAACTATACTGCGAAATTATATGGATATTTAATTTGAAAAGGGTTTCTTTTATAAATGTGGATTATACGTTGATTCATAAGCTACCGAATTTAGTAGTTGTGCCTACTTGAATTATGCGTTGAATCAATAAATGATTTACAAATCACTATTTCTATTCTATTTATCATAATTATCACTTAATACACTAAAGACCGACTCTAAGATCTGATACCGCTTGAAGGCTGCGCCAAAGCTCAAGCCAAATGGTTGGCGCCGGGCAACTCAATATTTTGAGGTGTGGTTTGAGTGGGGGCGTACTCTTGTGGATTCCAAAAAGAGTATAATGATTTGAATAGTGAATGATTTTTTTTTTTTTAAATATCACATATCTACTTTAATTTGTCAAATAAGTATTTGATAGCTTTTCATTTTTATAAAAGAAAATATTAAATATTGCTCTAAGGGAAATAATTAAGAAATTTTGTTAGTACAAAATTATTGTAAATTAAGTAATAAAGAAAAGAAAATAATAATGACAGCCCTAATACCTGTTAATAAAAAGACAAATATAATGTAAAAATTACCCCCTAAATTTTAGGATCAATACTCTATCAATAAATGTACAAGCGTTTTATGCATGTTAAAGACAGACAGCCCTAAAAATCTGTAATTATATTTTTCTAATTTTACATAAACTGTTTTAATCCTCCTAACCACTTAGGACATGTTTGGGAAAGCTTATTAAGGGGCTTATTAGCTTATTAGCTTAATAAGCTCAAAATTTAGAGCTTTTTTGGGCTTATTAAGCTAATAAGCTAATAAGCTCCCTTAATAAGCTTTCCCAAACACCCCCTTAGCAAATCACTTTTTTAAATAGTACAACATACCTAACCCAAAAATCTAAATTCCGAAAGGCGGTTGGTGGTGGTGGCGCTCTGTACTTCCGGCTGAGACTCCTTTTATTTTAACTTCATTTTATCGACTACCTCAACAACAACAAAACCGTCACAATATGGCGGCGATTTTCACCTCCGTTCATTCTGTCTCACCTACTTTGATTTCAAAATCACGCCCTCCATCATCGGCGCCTGTAATCACCTCCAGATTGTGTTTATCGCCATCAATGTCATGTTTTCCGAGTCGCTTTACGGCTCGGAGGATGACGGCGGCGCCGGCGATGATGATTGTTTGTATGGCTCCAGATGAAGAGAAATTGACTCGCCGTAATCCTCTCGATTTCCCTGTTGTAAGTGTCTTTTTATATTTATATTGGTTTCTACTTCTATTGGATGTCTAGGGTTTTAAGTAACTTATGATGTGTTCTAGCTAATCGTGTCGATACTTTGATTAATTAACATAATTATGTCTAGAATTATAGAATAAAGAATCGACTCCTGTACCATTTGTGATATTAGAAGGGGAATTTGGTGGTTAATTGATCACCTGATTATGTCGACAATTATCTAAAGGATTGAATTATGTACTAAATGTGCTATCAGAAGTGGAGTTTGGTATCTGCAAACCTAATTATCTGAAGCTTAGCATGAGTAATTCTTTAATTTAGGTATCATGTATCTGAAATAGGATCACTTTGAAGGACATCTGTGTTTGAGGATTTGACTAATTGTAAAAGATTTAATTATTTAGTCATGTAATTACAATGTATAAAGAGATTATTACAAAGTTATTTAGTAAATTAATGCACCTTCTCACACAAACAACTAATATTTTAACTATATATCTATTAAATTGTTATACTATAAGCTATAACTTCTTATATAATTGCTCTAGTCCCAAATGAAATGCAATTGATTCATCATATCAATTTCAAAACACTAATTTGAATTTCGACAAAACTAAAATTATAGAATTAATCAAAAAAGTTTGACTAAAATCTAATACTAACAAAATTAAGGAGATATACCTTACTGTAAAATCAAAGACCAAGTACAAAAGCAATAACAATGGAACGTGAAGTTGAACTGTTAAAAGAGTTATGTTAAACATATATAAACCACAGCAAGTAACAGGGTCATGAAGCTATATGCATACAAAACTAACCACAAAGATATAATTTGCATTTGCATTTAGAAATCCCCCAACCAAACACATTATTTCATGGGATTTTAAATCCAAATCCCATGAAATTCCTTCAACCAAGCACCCCCTTAGGGTTTAAACCCAAAAACTTTAACCATTTTAGAAAAAGTGTAAATTCCGAATCAACCCATTTATCCACAAACAGGTTACTTGCACTGGATTCATTTATGACTTTGGAATATAAAGATATAAATGTCTATATGGTCACCTGTCATACTTAATTTATCAATTAGATAACGAGTGTCATTTCAACTATAAACCAGTTTACATTCTGGGGAGACAAATGGGCGGGTTGGGTTCAAGGGAGACAAATAGGGTTAATGAGGTTTGCATTAAAAATATAATATGGAAAATTTTGACATGTTCCCTTTGAATCGGATTTTTTAATTTTACCTGCTTGACTGTTAGAAATAGAACATAAACCCGAATAAACCCTTTCATAAGTTAACGAGTAAAGTTAAATTAATATACTTTCTGATATCATATTTAACACACGTCAACTTTAAAAAAAGTTATAAAAAAAGTATTTTGGGTTGACCGGACATGTTCATACGGCCATACCAAATTTACTCATTTTGACCCTTTGGCCAACCAATTCGTGCACCCGCCCATTAAACTTAATAAATAAATAATGTGCTAAATATGCTTCTTCAGATCTGAAGTAATTTATGAAATGAATTTGGTTTATATCCAACCACTTGGTATCTCAAAAATCAAAATAGTTGACCAATTTGAGGTATGTGGCAGGAATGGGAAAGACCTAAGCCCGGTAGAAGGCCCGATATATTTCCACAATTTAGCCCGATGAAAACACCATTACCACCACCATCACCATACGACCCACCGCCCGAAGATGAAGAAGAAGAAGATGAAGACAACAAAGAAGAGGAAGAAGAGGATCCTGACAAGGAACAACAACCCGAGACTTGACATGGTTATTGACCGTTGACTGGCTCTTGACTTTGTTGACGGAATTTTGATGATATCGAGAATGAGTCAATGTAGGATAGCTGAGTGAGTTTGTTGTAGTGTATCTTGTTATCTTTTCCTTTCTTTTTACATTTTGTTTGTAATGTAAAACGGCTACTCCGTAGAATTGTCGTTTGCAGTTGGCAATAAACGTCTACTTTTTCACGATTTTGGTGGTCGTTTAATGGATTTTAGGAAATAGGAAGTAATAAAAAGTGCAGGGATTTGGTGATGACGTTAATTAGAAAGAGGTCTATAGAGGTATAGCCACGTCACTTTTGTGGTTATTTTGATGATTTTCTTGTGTACATACACCCCTACAAAATAGTTTCAATTGTTTGACAATTTACTTACAGATTATCCCTTGAAAAAAACTGGTCGTAATAAAGACTGAATAAAAGTGACTACCTTATTGCTTCTTACATCTTAGTACTAAAATGACACAAACATGTATAACAGTTTGCTACTCCATTCAATTCATGGACAGTAAGTAGTACTGTAAGCATCATACAACATTTAATCACAACCGTCCAATATTTTCGCACCTATTTCCTATTTTCATGTGGATTCTTGTGTTTCTGACTTTCTGGCAAAATGCATGCAAAACGTTTAGAGCAAATGGTATACGATCGACTCTTAGGTAAACCTAGAACTTTTATTAATAGTATTGTCTTAAAAATAGGTAACCGATCGCTGGACAACCCCCATAGACTGGTCACACGACTAACATTGGATGTAAATTGTGTAACATCGAATGTCAGGTTCAGGTTAGTATTGTATGAGTCATCTACTTTTATTTATTTATTTATTTTGTCAATATAATGGGTCATTAAAGTTCGTTTTCCTATTAGATAAGTCACTTTCTAACATAAGTGATTATTAGTTACATAAGGGAGGATGTTTCGGATTGCATACTTTTAAAGCTATATATTGATCACTAAAGTAATCTATTAAACAATAAGAAAAGTTTATTGACTCATATGGCACTTAAATTTAGCAAATTGTAAATGCAAATTTGAGTTGAAAACACTATAAATTAATGAATTTTAACACAAATATCAGTTTTTAGCGTAAAAAATAAAATTATAAATAATAAGAAATACACTATGATTAAACATCCCCGTATCTTACATTTGGAAAGATTATGTATAGTTTCTATTATGATACTTGCAGTATGATTAAATACGGTTACTTTTTTTTCAAAACCTCTAATAATGTTTACCAATTTGACAATTTCTAGAAAATGATGAAATTAGTAGTCAACCCATTTTTTTTTGTCATCTTCATGTTTTTGCCTTTGATCATTTTTAAATACCCATTAAACTAGATGATGAATACACAGTCTGATCACTCTCCCAATTGGTCCAAAAATTGGCCTCTCTTCCAAGGCTTTTCCAGGTGACTAATTGGTTCAGTGGTCTTATCACAGAGACTGAGTGACAAAAATTACTAACAAGTGAAATGTCCATTTTGTCCTTCTTAGTAAAAACAACAGCATCCTTTACCTACATTAGATGTTTGTACTTTGTATATCATTGAAATGTAACTATCCCAAAATTACAAGTACTTAAATTACTAACAAGTGAAAATGTCCAATTTGTCCTTCTTAGTAAAAAAAAATAGCATCCTTTACATACACTAGATGTTTGTACTTTGTATATCATTGAAATGTAACTATCCCAAAATTACAAGTATTCTTATTACTTAGAGTAGCATTAACAGTCACCAAATGCAATTTCATTACTATTTTCACCTCACGATATCATCTTTACTTGACCAAACACATAACTAAATGCTTGTAATGTTGGTCAAACCTAATACAAAACAAAAAATCTGAGGGAAGGGAGCAACCGACCCACGTTCTCTTAACAATAGGTTCGGTATGCCAGACGACTAAACCGAGCAAGAAATAGTGTTGGGGGGGGGGGGGGGGGGGCGTTGCTTGTGGTCGGGGTAGTAAAGAGGACGTATTCATTGTGGCGACCGACCGCAAATCAATCACCCCGTTACGCTCGATCTTTAGTTATATGTATCATAAGCTGTTTATATTGTGATTTGGCGGGGCATAGTAAAATTTCAGTCACTTCTACTGTAATACATCTAAAACATTGTATATGTAGTTTATACACTACGAAGTTTACTTCATCACAACCAACCATTGTTAGGAATTGCAATCCTTACACCGGACGTAGTGTGTGTGTGTGTGGGGGGGGGGGGGGGGGGGGGGGATTTATCTCTTATAACCAAATATATGACAAATTTTAATCAAATCCTACCGACACTAAAGCCGTTCCACTCTCCCAACAAGCCAGCAAGCCATTCCTAGCGGCTTAGCCCTTGTTAAAGGCTAAAGAGCGTACTGAACACTCACACTTTCTCGCCAGCAAGCTAAGCTCCTAGTCCTCTTAGCCGGCTTACCTTTAACCTAACTCTCTAGTTTATGGCCTAAAAACACGGGAAAACACTACTTTTTGGTCAAAAAACATATGGCCATTTAAAAGCTCCTTTCTTGTGTTCTTGAGTACACGTTAGGATATTACCTCAGGGGCTATCCAAGCCATTGAGGAGCCTGCTCAAGCTGCTGAGGATGATGAATGATCCTAGAGGCTCTTCTTCCGTATGATATCTTATAACCGGGAAGCGTAGGTAGAACTTGTGGAAGGAAGACACTGGCGAGTAAACCTGTGAGAGCCCCCCATCAAAGGTCTATATCTTACCTTTAAAAGCGGGTATAAGAATTGGAAGTCAGGATATCCCAATCTTCCAGCTCTTAAGCAGTTCAGAAGATTCAACCCTCATTCAATCCCCTTTGCTCCTGCTTTCATCTACCCCTATGCTTCTGCTTTCTTCTTCTATGCCTATGCCTCCAGGGATGGATCCAATTTCCTGTCCTTTTATGGAATCGTTGATACATATGTTATGTTACGATGGCTTCGGATGAGAGAGGGTGCTCGTAGATCAAAGTTCTGTAGCGAAGCTAGGCTGTTGAGTTTGAGCTATGAGTTCTGACCTGAGCTAGTCTTTCAGATTAGGTAGGGAACATGAGGGACAGTTCCTCACTATCGAAATTCCCTTACAGTTCTAGAAGGTAAGAGAAGCTAGGGCTTTTGAGTTCCAGTAATCAAGCCAAACTGGAGTTCTGGAGAGAAGGCAGTGAACGGAGTTGGTGGTTCGAGTTCTTGGCAGGACGGATGGGACCCAGAGTTAACAAGTAGCTTGGCTCAACCTTCGCTTTCCTTTGACAAGGCAGTTAAGGCTCCAACTTCGCTTTCCACTTCGCTGCCTTTCTCTAACGAGACAAGTAAAGTACCTTAATTCACTTACAGCAAGATAAGGTATTTCAAGCGGGTGAAAGTATAGAGCTGCTAACCAGAGTCAGAAAAGTTGGTTGGCATTCAAGCAAGAGAGAAAGAAGTCCCGATTAGGCTACAAGTGAGACTAGAAGCGAGGGCCGCTATTCCGGTCAAATTGTTAGAAAGGGAACTAGCACCCTAAAGTTCTAAGTCATAAAGAGAGGGGCTAACCGGGTATTAACTCCTCCCGTCTCGCTACGCTTCTTCCTTCCCACTGTAAAGGAATCAAAGGATACCCGTTCGTAAGCTTTCCCAAAGCTTCCTTCACTCACTAACAATCCTAATCCACTTAGTCGATTAGCTGCTGGTCGTTCACTTAGCTTAGTGTTAGGGTTTTTAGGCTATCCCCTTGTTCCTTTAGTGCTTAGACCTTAGCCTACTAGCTAATCGATTAACTACAATCCCACTTCAAAGCAATAAATCTCAAGACTCTTCCAGGTGGTGGACCCAAAGCAAGCTTCATCCATATAACCTTAAGCGGGATAGGTAGGAGTAGAGATAGTGGATCGAATTGACCTAGCATTATCCTACCGGCCCATAGGCCCATACCTTACTCGACCGAAGCCATAAGTAGTAGTTTAACGCTTGATCGAAGCGGCAGTTACCAGGAAAGAAGATTAGAATCGGGGCTCGGGGTCACGTATAATAAGATCCGAAATCTCTACTAGTTGTTTCGATCCACTAAGTCACGAGTACAAACGTGGCTTTCTATCTTCCATACCAGCTCATCCTTCAAAACCTCTAACCCTTGCAAGATGCTCTTCCAAGATTGAGAAGTCGCCTATCCAACTAGCGGAACAACCCTGACATTTATTCAATGCATCTCCTTTTGGATTCTTCTATGTCAAACTAGCATTTCAAAACGAAAAACTCCAGCCAAACTAGCAATTGGACAGGTCCCAGCTTACTAAGTAAATCGGCTACATTCTCCCAGAAATAAAGAGGGATGCCGGATGTAGAACCCGCTATCGAAGAAGACATCTCCCATCTAGGTCAATGGAAGTCAATCGATCTCGAAAACAGAGAAGAAAACAGCATCCCGCTCAATGCAAGTAGGGAGAACCCGTTATTGATCTTGTTTCATCAACAAATGTGGCAAACGGTGGTCTTATCCTCTTTTACTTATACAAACAAGATATCTTCTAAAGTAAAGGCGAGTAAATAAAGTCAATAAGCAAAAATATTTATGAAAGCAAGTCCCATCGAGTGGAGTCAAGGCATGCCTTAAGGTAGTAAACACCAAGTCACTGCACTAGATGTTCTGGCTACATTGCATCAATATTTCAACCCCATCGTTTCCATGCAGAACCTGTAAAAAGTCAATCCCCGAGGATTCTAGTTTTGCACCCACATACAAGCCTGTAGGTATCACCTTGATGGTTGACCCATAGAGTTACCTGTCGAAAAAAGAGTCTTTCTACGACCGATGGCTAACCATAAAAACGAAAGAATGGGAAAGAGGATCAAAACCACGAAATGGAAGGTTTTCGTAGTCCCCAGGGAAGATGGCTTTAGCTGGGTCTTGCAGACGGGAAGACTTCCTTATTCATTATACGAAAATATCCCACGTCTTGCTTTACGCGATTGCTTGCTATTCGGTAGATGAATTGTTACCTACGCTTTTCTTTGTCTTACAACTTGACTGTGTTTAGCAACTCATCTCATTAATAAGCATTTTGTGAAACTAAGTAGACTTCTGAACCGGAAGACTAAGCGAATTCTCCTTACTATTGTTTGACTACAGCCACTTATACACCTTCATTTAGCAAATCCGATCTTTATTCGTTCTTCTTCTATTTAATTATTATAATTTCATTATTTCATGATGCATAAATCCATTTTTTATATAAAGTAACTACGACCAACTACTGCTACCCCAATCTATGATACCTTCTCATCTCCTTCGATTGGTTCCGTGTGGGGCATCCTGCTGAGAGACATTAGCTAATATAGCCTGCCCCTTTTTGCGTAATACCTCTTTCTTGGTCTTCTGCTTCTTGTTGTCCTCTTTAACTCGTTGACTCAGTCGGCCTTACTTAGGCCTTAGGTAGAGTCCTGGTAAGGTAGAGAGGCACAGGACTCTAGTCCGGTAAGCTTGTAGTGGATGAACTTGCAATGGCTCTAGCTGATTGAGATATGTTGCCTTATTCTGTATGTAGAGTCCCGGTTGCGGGCTCATTCCCATTCACAGGCACCTCAGCCAAAGCAGATATCCTTTCAGAGTGACCTAAACTACCATTTTATTTCACTCTCTTTAATACACTCCCTTTTGATGTTAACGAAGGAAGAAGCAAGTCAAGTGGCATCAAGAGCATCCATTACACAAGTCTTTCCCTCAGTATCAATGAGAACGAGCCCCAACTCCAGAGTCTGTAAACTCATCTCCTTCGTCCTTGCCTGTAACTGACAACTAAGCATGATACCCATCCCTTTCCACTTACCTTCCACTAACCTATCTTCTATAGGAACTGGGGTTGAGCCCATGCATTTAGACATAACCGTATTCCCCCTTTTCCGACCATCCTATCTGCGAAGTGTAAGGACTCGTCTCTATTCGAATAAGCCAGTCCATCCTTCCATATTTAAATTGAACCTCTCCATCTCCTTACAGTCGAGTGGATTTGCACCTTGCGGTCGAGTGGCTTCGCTCCTATACTAGAACCCTGCTTCTTCGTTCTACAACCTCCTATCTTATTTGACCTATCTTCTAGGGCCCTTTTATCGACCGGTAAAAAGTTCACTTTCTCAAGGAATAGATGAATTAGCTTAGGTTAGCGACTTGACAACAACCACACTCCCTTCTGCCCCATGTGGAAAGTCAGCAGGTAGATTTTCGCTACGTATATAAAGCCAATTATTTGTCCAACAGAAGGCCTACTACTCCTAACTAAGCACTTCTAGCAGTAGGACTCTTTTTTGCTAAGACCTTTTTTTTTAATTTTGACCCCGCTGAAGACATATTCCTTTGTCTCTAAACCAATTTATCTTATTTTTTAGGACTTTCTGTTGTAAATGATTTCTTCTTCGCGAAGCTGAGGTTTAGGGGAAAAAGGAAAGTCTTTGATCCGGTTTAGATTCACTTGTCGACTGAACCCCTAGCAATAGGCTGGCGTGGGATTCTTCCTTTGGACTTGACTCTTTTCTTTGACAAAAGAATGCCCAAGGACATGGAACCTTAAAGTAAAGGAAGCTTCACTTCGAAGACTGGATTTAGCCGGAGCTCTTCGTTAATTTTTGCTTAGTTACTAGGACCTTGTTCCTGGGATGGGACTCTTGCCATACGTATTCCTTTGTTAACTTCTGTCATAGCCTAGTCTTAGAGACCATCCACTCCGATGCTTCTTGCCTCATCAAAGTTTTGCTTGCGTAGATAGCCATCGCTTTTTCCCGGTAAACTGATCCTAGTAGAGTGAATCTTTTGAGCTTTTATAAGACAATCCTTATTCGCTCTTTAGTATCCTTCGTTTCAGAAATGGGGTGAAAATCGGGCCTACTATGGCAAAGAGATTGGGCTATGATTTCTTCTTGTGTAGTTCACTTTCCATTGAGCAACAAGCCTTAGTTTGAATTGTCCAGTCGTTTAGAGTCCTTTCACGCTATTCCTCGCGTATCGAATATTCCAGCAGGTGCCAGAAAGAATAAGAATGCTAATTGAAGAGCTTAGGCGCGAAGGTAGTCTCATAATAGATAAAAGGGCTAAGCTAAAAGGCGAACGAACTGAAGGCCCTGCGATAGACATCATGCTTAGGTATCTCTTTCAGCTGCTTTTTCTTAACTTAGGGCGTTAGCTGGCAATAGCCATCGGTGCGAGGTCAAAGGCAGGGATAGGCGAGGAAATAGGAAACTTCATCCTTTACAAAGACGTTAAAGTTTAGGGCAGTCCAAACTATGCTTTAAGACCATGTCATAGGGACGGTCTTTCAAATGAGAGCCGGTAACTCAGATTCGATAGAAAGACACTGACTCTAAACTTCAATGAATCAACCTTCGGTTGCTGGTTATAGCCCTGCTGTGACTGTCTTACTTGCCATCTATCCGCTCTGGTTCTTATCAAACTCTTCCTTACTACAGGTTTTATGCAATTGTATCAGTCTATTTTGTCTTAAGAAGCCCTAACTACGGACTAATGGGCAAAGGAGGTAAAAGAAAGCCCGACACTGCTCACTGACCTCGTAAACTTTCTTGGAGTCATAGTGGCAAGGGTCGTGAACTCTACTAAGTCTGTTGAGAAGTTAGGTTCAAATCCAAGAAAGGTATGGAATCTTAGTCAGTTGATAGGCAATATGGAAAGAAATCAGACTATTTGCTATATTCTAAAAAAAGTGTAAGCGCTTATCAGCATCGCTGGTTTTATTAATTCACCAAGTACTTTAGCTGCTAGGCAATACACAGTTCCTGATTATCCAGTATCTCTAGGAAGCTTGAGACTAAATATTCGTTGTGTAGCGACAAATAGAGACCAAAGTACTTTGTCAGTGACTCTAACTTTCATTCAGTCTGATTATGCGACACCGATCTTTGAAGTTGAACATGGCCCTTCTGCCATATAGTTTCGAGGTCAATTCCTCTTTCTAACTTCTTTTCTACCGGTTGAGACAAAGTCACGTACGACGAAGAAAAAATAAGCCTCAGTCTTATCTCGAAAGATTCCATTACCGGGACTACTAAAATGATATTTCACTCGAAGACGGCGGCAGTCGCAAGAAAGCGAAGCCTTCTTTTTCATTGTCTTACTTTACACGCAGATCAGGAGCTGGTGTCTGGATCTCCAGCCCCATCTGCATAGGAGTTATTTGGGTAGAAGAACCCATCGCAAATAGTTCTCTTAGTATCAGAGTCTTCTTTTGACAGCTTGTAGATGTGCTTGTGGAGGAGCATGCATAAACTGAAAGACTTGATTCACAGCAAATGTCATGTCGGGACGGGTCAACGTGAAAGACTTTAGGCCTCCCACCATACTTGTATAGTTCCTTGGATCAAGTCTTTTCTTTGGGTAAAGCCAAAGCCTTTAGCGACTAGCCTGACCTTTTCCTCCTAAGAGGAATCACGACCACCACATTCCCTTAAAACCTGGTAGTGAGCATGTGAGTGTAAGGCCCTATAGATACCCCCACATCCAAAAGGCTGAGATAGAAAAACATGTCATGGAGATGCTGTTAAGTGGTATTATCAGGGCAAGTGTGAGTTCATATGCCTCTCCAGTGTTGCTGGTGAAAAAAAAAGAATACCTGGAGATTTTGCATGGATTATCGAGCACTCAATGCCATCACCATTAAAGATAAATTCCCCATCCAAATAATTGAGGAATTGCTTGATGAATTACATGGTAGCAGGAGATTTTCGAAGCTTGATTTGAGAAGTGGTTACCATCAGATTCGGGTGTTTGAAGATGATATACACAAGACTGCATTTCGAACTCACCAGGGCCATTACGAGTTAAAAGTTATGCCCTTTGGTTTAACTAATGTGTGACAACTCGATATTTCTGGTATGTAACTTCATTTCATTTCTAGAACTTTCCGTATTTAGAAAGTTTCTATTTTTAGACATTTCTATTTTTGGCATTCCTAACACACAACAAACATACATACTTTTACACCATACATTAGTGTTTGATTATTTTAGTCAACACAACATTATTATTTACTTATGGTGACACTTTTGAGCTAAAACATTTCTAAAAACAATAACGTTCTCGATAAAACAATAAACGAATAAACTTAATACAAACGTGACACGAATGAATCAAACTTCTGAAACCGACTCGAACCTAGACCGACCATCAATGTGGCCGGCCTACACCCTTGCTCGTGACCCCATGGTGGCCGAAACACCCTTGTGGTGTTGGCCATGTGTTCTAAGTAATTGATCTTATCCCCAAAGACTTGAATTCTTATCCATCTCAAATTCGAAAGAGTCCTTGGTGACTCAAATACTATCATCTTAACCCTAAACCTACACTATATAAGCACACTTAACCCCTTAAACCCTACTTTTGCCTCTCTTGATTTCGGAAACCGCAAGAACACCACCACCATCATCACCTTCGTCCGTTTTCCGATCCAAAGCAATCCTGAAGTCTTTGTTCGTTTTCTCTTCATCGATCCAAGGTATGAACCTTAAACCTTCGATTTCTTACTAGCTTAACCCATGCCTAGCTACTGTTTCGAACCCGAGACCATGGCCCTAGGCCATATGGTCTCGGTTAGCCTCCCAAGTCGATCGTATGCGTGCTTATGACCGTAGACATTAGGGGTGTGTTTATTGTTTGTTTTGATTGCTAGATCCGTACGCAGGAACCCTAGATCTCGACTTTGACATGCTAAAACTATAGATTTAGTCCCTAGTTCGAACCTATACCCGATCTAGACCCATAAACCCTCGAACCAAGCTGATCTAGACTCGACCTAGAACACAAACCCGTAGGGTTTTGGCCATTCGGCCAACCCTAGGTCAAACCCTAGCCGAGCTCATCAAACCCTAACCCTAGTTGACTTTCATGGTTGACTATTTGACCTTATGATAGCTAGATTTGACTTTTGTTGACCAAATAGCATCTTAGTTTAAACCTTAACCGAAATCTAGAAACCCTAGTTGATTTTTGTTGACTAATTTTGACCAATGTTGACCAATAAGTCAAACCGGGTCAAGGCCGGATCTTGACCCAACCGATCAACCCAAACCCGAATACCCAATCGGGCCAAGGCCCGTACTTGGCCCATATCGATCTATTTTAGTCCATCGGGCCCAAACCTTAGTTGGCCCATTAGTATCCAAGCCCATTTGGACCAAAGCCCAAACCTTTGGCCCACTTATACCCAAACCGAACCCAATTGGGCCAAGCCCAATCCATGGCCCAATCTAATTGGACCTAAGCCCAATAGGAGGCCCAAGTGGCCCAACCTAGTGGCCCATTAAGCCCATTTAGGCCCATTAGGCCCAATCTAGGCCCAATAAGCCTAACCCAAGCCCATTTCATTTCATTTCGAAGTTCATTTCATTTCATTTCATTTCGACCTGTTAAGGTCCAATAACCCAAATTCATTCGATGTCACAAAACATAAAACATAACATGAAATGCATATCAATTAACATATATCGTATATAGAATCGCCTGTGTTAGCTTAGTCTAATCATTAGTTAAATCATTTAGGAAGCTAGGAGTCTCCAAAGGATTCCTCTGTCTTAAGTACCTTGTCGCTAAGCTTTGCCAGGTGAGTCCACAGACCCCTTTTACTCTTTTACTGTTTTATAAACTTTGGGGTGGAAAACATAAACACAACTGCTACTGTTTTACTATGACTGTACAACATTTACATTTTCATTATCGCGTTGGCATGACAAACAATTATTATACCGGACTAAGGTTTACCAGCAATCATTAACTAGTGGATCTAGACCATGGATATGCAGATAGTACTATTGGCTGACACTCATCCTCCCAACAAACGTTAGATCTTTACTTGGTTTATCCAAGACATCTTCGGGAGTGTATATTCATAAAATAACATAACATACTGGAGTTGAAGTGTTGATTGTGGACTTAGGGGTTGGTATATTAACTCAATAGACTAGCTACCTGTTGGGGATAACAGTTCATGCGATGTCAAACATAACACTTTGTTCAACACTTTTTCATAAACATAACTAGTAGTTGTAGATATTCTACAACTACACTAAACATTTCATACTTACTACTCATATCATATGAGTGTTGAACCTTATACATTTTCAGTCATAAACCATTTTCATAACAAACATTTCGAGTAGCAAAACACTTTACTTTACTTTATTCTTTACTTTAACCCTGTGGATTCACTCAACATTATTGTTGACCGTTTTACTATTTATGTTTTTCCAGGTAAATAGGTGCAGTGGAGTTTGGAGGATATGAGCATTGGGATTGTCGTGAGCCATGATTAAAACATTAAGTTTACGAACAATCATTTCATTTCAAACAATTTCTATTTCAGGAAACTTACTATTTTTGGAAACTTTCTACTTTTGGAAAGTGAAACAAACCTTTATTTTTCGTTATTGTGTGGTTGTTTGTTTACTTAATTTTGCTATGTTGTCATGAACGTTACACCCTCGTTCTTCCGCAAAACATTTTAAATGAAGTAAAACTCATTTTTGGCGGGGTGTGACATAATGCTCCAGCCTCATTTCAGGCTTTAATGAATGAGGTTTTCATGGATTATATGAGGAAATTTGTACTGGTTTTTTTAGATGACATCTTGATTTACAGTGACAGCCTAGATAGCCACTTGCAACACTTGAGGATAGTGTTTCAAACTTTAAAACAACACAAGTTGTATGTGAAGAAATCGAAATGCTCTTTCGCTCAGGCAAGGTTAGAGTATTTCGGGCATGTGGTGAGCAGTGAAGGGGTATCAACAGATAAAAGCAAGATTGACAGCATGTTGAGCTGGCCACAACCCACTACTATCAAGGGGTTGAGAGGCTTTCTGGGTTTAACAGGCTATTACCGGAAATTTTGAAAGGGGTCTCGGGTTATCAGCAAGCCACTGACCAATTTACTGAATAAAGATAGCTTCACCTGGGATGAAGAAGCAGCAAGGGCTTTCAGTCGTGTTCTGATGCACACCAAGTCTCTGTCACAAGTTCTGAGTGAAGTTGTGCTCGTTCCTGTGCACCTCTGCTTGGATATGATCTACCATGTGACATATGCTACTTTTGTCTTGATGCAATGGAGTGATTGCTGCTCACGTGCGCGGGCATCTACTGATTCACTTGATGACTGATGCTCGGCCACTGTTGCTGCTGCTACAGGGTATTGGTTCCTCTTGAAGCTCGGGGATGTAGCTACATGCTCATGATACTACTTTAGTCGACTTAATAGTTATGTACTTTGTAATATACTTTTTGCTACCTTGCTCTCCCAAAAGGAGCTTTCTAGCTACTGATCTCCTCGACCATCTTCCTTCTGGTATAAAGGAAAGAGCTTCCCAAGAGCCCCTATGCGACCTTCCACTTGCAGAGAGTCCTGCCGATGTAGCTCTTGTTCTTCTTCCTTATCGAGGTCTTCCCTTTCCTCTGATCAACAATTCAAGTTTCATTCAAGTCGTCACCTTAGCGAAAGCACTAAGTAAGCAAACTACCTTAATGAAATATGAAAGCGGCTGAAAAGAAAGCCATTTTTTGATAGTTATTCAAGGTGAAGTAAATCCCCTATATCTGATAGCTGTAACATGCCTTCTTCTTACAGAGAAATTCCCCTAATGCGAATCTCTCTCATAAGAAAGAAGAGAGCTAGCATAAGTAGAGCTACCAGCTATACTACCAGAAGAGCAGCTACTATCAGTCCTAAAGAGCCAGTATCCGTCCTTCACTCTTAACTTAAGGAAAGGATAGACCTTAGCGCTTTCTCTTGATCACAGTAATGCGGGAAGTCTGGCTAAAGGAAGATAGCATATCATAAAGAGATGAAAAAAAATAAAAATTAAGGCGTCAGCGAGGGACCTCTATAAAGTCATTATCTGATAGCTTTCACAGGGCTTCTTGCTAAAGAGAAATTGACATAGAGAGCGACTGATTCCAGGCTTAGTATCTTCGGTTTCATCTTATAGGCTGACTTGCATCACTCTAATAGGATTCCTTGCTTGCATCATATCGTACAAATAAGGCATTAGAGAGCCCTTTCTCTTCCTTTATTCGCCGCAGGAATAAATTCCAACTATGCTGCCTTCTAACGATAGGACTGGAATCCGAGCTCCTAGGCAAAAGCTTGAAGCTTGAAGACATAAAGAGAAGAGATTAACGGGATGCTTTATAGTCGAAGTTGCGCCTAATGCTTAATCTAACTATTAGGTACTATATTAGAGAAAGACTCAATCTGCCCAATACTATACGCTAGGAAGAACTTGATTAGGGTAGTAGCTCAGCTCTTGAAGGGGGAAGCACATAACTAATAGGGTTCAGGCTTATACGATTCATGTTATCCCCCAGAAGTTGCTATCGCCTACCTGGAACTCCTTAATTCACTCTTTAACTAGAGGAAGCGCCTAAAAGGGAAGCAACTGGGCTATACTGTTGATCTTATGGAGTAGTCTGGCCCTGGGAAAGAGACTGTAATCGCTGCCGAGAATAAACATGTTGTGCCGGGTGACTGGAATCCTCTGAGGTCAGCTGAACAGGCTGACAATCGGCAGAAGATGCTGAGCAAAGCTGCTTGAAGCGTGAGGCTGATTCGTAACATCAACTGCAGAAGAATGCTGTTAGAGTTGATGAACATGAGAAGGCCGCAATACATCTCCATCACCATTCTCCCCCGGGGCTTATTAATTAGGTTAAGGAAAATATGAAGCGCCCCCATTAAAGAGAATATTCAAGGATACATCGAGTCTCTTGGATTTCACGTCATAGCGTCTATATCCAGACTAAGCATATCCAAGAAAGACACAAGTGGTTTCCTTGGGGATAATTTCTCTCTTAACTGCGCAGGAATATGAACAAAAGACGTGCATCCAAACACTCAAGCCTATAGTACTGCTCCAGTAAGAAGTTCGTGAGGTGCCATTGCACGCCCCAGACGAAGTATAAACTGCCATTGCACGCCCCATACGACTTCCGTCGGTTGCTCTAGCGATCCAACGTTTGCCAAGTAAGCATGAAATCGCCTCAGAGACAAGTCACGTAGAGGGAACGCGTCGTGGTAGGCGAACAAGCCCCTTATAGAAAGTCTTATAAACATGATTATAAAGTAAATTCACCAACAAATCTTTACTCATTATCCCAAAATTTATCATACACAAATTACTTCCCCTAAAAGGTCCAAGATTCCTTTTCATGGGTTCATTACCCCACCACACCACAGTACTAAACCCGACACACACACACACACCTTTTTTCCCGCCAAATCCTCCAATCTTTCATTTATTACCGCGGTGGTGATACTACCCAATTTCACTTTCTTTTGCACAGTGTAACCGAAAAAACATGATGATGGGTGCTTCCAATTTGATGATGGGTTTAACCCTAGTTCTTGTAGTCTGTCTAGCTGTAGTTCTTGGGTTAGTTTTAGTCCTACTAGCTGAGCTCTACTGCTCCATCCTCCACCGCCGCCGTCACTCCACCACCACAACCACCACCACCGGCGACAACAACAACAACCCACCTCCATCGCTCTCCAACTTCTACACACAAAGCATTCTTGCAGCTCCAAGAAACATTCTTTACCCTTCCGTCTCCAGCGCCGGAGACGACGTGGAAAAGCAGCAACACCAGCTTCCGTCGCCGGAAAATCAAGAAAATAACCAAGATTCTCGAAACTCCGGTCGTATGGACGAGGGTTTGGTTTACATTTCGAATCCGATGTTTGATGATGAAAATGGACGGCGGAGCAAGGCGACGGCGACGGGGAATACTCCGTTTGAGACGCCGGATACATCGCCGTCGCGGTTGGAGACGGAGGGTTCGTCGTCAGGTGATGATGGTGATTGTGATGAGATGAGAGAGGAAGTAACGTCGATGAAGTTGGTGGTGACGCCGCCGTTAACTCCGATGAAGAAGCTTCCGGCGACCGTGGAAGACGGTGCTTGTGTTGGTGGTGATTCCAATAGTAATATTGAGGTTTCTTCTTCTTCGTCTTCCGGAACTCTTTGCACTTCACTTTCATGGTGAACCCATTTTTTATAACTAGCATTTTGGTTGGAAACTAATTATCGTATTAAAAATGTTGTAAAAATGGGAGTTTTATCTAGTGTTATGTCAAGTTTAGAGAATTATTAACCTAAAATTAGCTTTGATTTCCACTACCATTTAAATGGGAAAAAACAATGTTTAGCTTGATGAAGTGTGATAATTTCTTACATGATTTGTCATTAAAATAAGTGTACGTTTTTTTAATGATGATGCACATGAAAAACACAAAGAAAGCTATGTTTGTTCTTTTCATCGGATTCGGGATGCTTGTAGGGGGATTGCTATGTTTTTTTCATTAAACAAACGGACCAAGACTATTTGTAATAGTGACCAAATCCAGGCTTGGTCTACTGTGCCATATCAGTGGAACATCAACATTTTCTTTTCATATCAAACATATGATCAAACCTCCATAGTGGTGACTAAACCTTAAAATTGATTTTATTAATAAAATATACTACTAACAACGCGTAATGTACAAGTAAACAAACTCATGACCATCGCTTATCTACACGACCAAATTGATAGAAAAGAGGAAGGGGGTCTCGGTCGCCGGTTTTCGCATAATAGATGGACGCGGTCGTGACTATCCAGTTGTCGCACATTACATTTGGTCTAACCAACATGATTGTTTTGGTAGAAAACACCTAAAATAAACATTGGCATATATTTTCACTAAAAAATAAATTAGATTCTCGCTTATTTGTTAAAAAAGAACAAAGTTAAAAGGTATTTTTGGTAGTGCTATTTTATTTCTTTATGTAAAGTATCAAAAACTTTGGTTTGTTTGATACTGATGAAACACTTCCAGAAGAGATACCAGTCGTGCGTTTCATAACTTAACATTTCGGCCCATTCACCCAAGCCACGCCTCTATCATCCCAAAGCTCTTTGTCCTCACTATATAACACACATATATACATGATATATATACCTGTTAAAAAATATACATGATATATATCAATATATGTATGGATGTATACATACATTTTTTTTGAATGTCACCTAATTTACTCATTTGTCCTTACTAGGACTTGAACCAATGATCATTAGGTCATGGGCAACACCGTATACATTAATTTTCTTTTTTGAACAGCAAAAAAAAAAGGCAATGGATCGAGCTTCGACATTGTCATCACCCTCCCGAGACCTCCAAAACTTATATTAAAACACTTTGAGTCTAGTAAAACAAAGGGTTACAAGCCACTCAACCCAAGGAATCTTAAGCTTAAGATTTCTGTGACTGAGCCATAAGAACGAATACAAAACAATATAATCAAATAATTCACTCTTTCTTATACTACCCACATCAAAAAGTATACATTAATACCAATAGGCTACAAGCCTTGTGTGGATGTATACATACATTACATGCATAAAAATAGGGGATTTGTAAAGAGTTAAACGGGTTCAAAATATAAATGGATATTATTTAAATGGGTCTGAATTCTAAACAACGTATGTTGATATGATCGACATAAATGGATGGGCTTTTGGTACCAAATACCAAATTTGGTCGCTTTTTGATAAAATTTAGCGTTTTTAGATATCCAGTATCGTATATGTACCAACTTTCAGTACCAAATATCAAACTGATTTTAATCAGTTTCTTTCGGTATGGTAATTGGTATCCACTTTCGACCAAAAAAAAATTAGATTGCTACCAGTTGGTTTTGTACCATTCCAGTACCTGAGAATCTGAGATCACCCCTAAATTTGACAGACACTAATTATAAAAATCAAGAGGGGACTTGGGTAACCAATTGGTGACCAATTGGCCACTAAGGTTGCCTTGGGGGGTTTATCTTCATGAGGTTTTGGGTTCAAATTATGCTGAGAGCATTCCTTAGGAGATTAATAAGGAGGTGAGGTTTATTCACAAAAAAAAGAAGATATATTCGAGGACTACTGCATATGTCGAACCACTAACTTACTAACACGCCGTTCAAAAAAAAAGAGGGGACTTGGTGTTACAATTTCCCCAAACTTTGGTCCCTTATAATTATTTTTACAAGTGATATTTGAGTAGTGTCTCGTATGATTATGTAGCTTGTCACGAGGGCTTCATTGCGGTAAATCATACTGCTAGAGTTAATGAGAGGTGAATTAGATATTGATCTCTAAAGTTGAGTATTTGATCTTGAAAACAAAAACTAAACGGGTCTTTTTGGTTTGTCCCACGTAGAACTTCTTAATGTGAGCTTGCACAAGGCCAATTTTTTGGTGCAACCCGTTTGTTTAATAGTAGCAAATTTGAAGTAAGTTACCTAACTATTGTCTTGACCGTTTTTAAATTTTATACAGATTATCTGATAAATATTTATTTATAGAGAAGAGATCAAATACGTTTTGATGTGGATTTTAAATGCCCTTCATTTTAAGTTGAATTCTTTAATGATATTAAAATGAAAATGTATGTATGTGGACCTAATTAAGAAGTACTATCGTCTATATAGCATTGAAAAGTGGAAAATAGTCCATGATATATAACTCCTTTGGGAGAATGGAAATGTTCATTGGATCCTATCTTGAGGAAAACAATAATATGAAAAATACTAGGTAAATGTACCATGTATTGTCTTTGTCTACTTGTGTACAATAAAGACAACCCTTTGCATTAACGTTTTACCCTTTTTTGCTCTTCTCAAATAAATACAAACCGTTTTCTCATGATTTAAAAAATATTATCATAATATATTGACAATTAATCATGATTTTTTAATTTTAGAATGCAATGATTTTATTATTGTTTTATATTGAATGATTGCGTATCGTTTGAGATTATCTCCTTCATACTTTTCCTTTAAATGAATTAAGTATTATTGTTGTTAAACTTGAAACACAGGCACACAACCAACCAAAAAGTATCGAGCAGCATGGAAAAGTAGAAGGAGAAAAATGCGACGAAGTTGATCAGCTCGAACAGCAATTCAAGGACATCACAAAAAAATCATGATTTTAATTTAACTTTTTGTTTAATTGTTACAAGAAAACAACTTTTTAGATATCCAATAAACAATAAAACGAACTCAAAATGTTAACAAGCTGCTACCTATATTATCAAAGGTCACACCTTTGTGATTCCTTTTTATTTCTCATAAACCAAACGGATGACATCTTCTTTTGGAAATCCTAGCTATTCTTAGTATGATATTGGAGAATTTCATTGCTATTTCGTTTTTGTCATATCATCATCACTCTTGTCATACTCATACTAATAAACATTAACAATAACTCTTCATTTTAGTTTTTTAGGCTCACACATTATAAAATATAAACACATAATATTCTGTTAAATCCTTATTCTCTTCCCGACCTTATCTTCACTTTGGTTAAGCGGCCCAAAAAACAGACGCAACATTACCAATGGTTTGAAAAAACTAATGGGCTTTAGTTTTCAACCGAAGTGCCGTTGGCACTGGCCCGGAGTTTGCATCCAACTGCCAATTCTGAATCTTTAATTACATTTTGTTGGCAAATTTTCCTTGAAAATCAATTTATAAGGATATTTCTCAATTGGGTCATAGAGGTCGACTGTAATCCAGAGTATGTTTTTAATGCATAAAACTTCCTAAATCATCTTAATTTATTTTTCATTGAAATAATGATATTTTGTATACATATATGTTACACTAATTATTCATATATATATTATAAAAAAGAAGTTTAGAATTAGAAGGTTTACGGTCAACCCGTCCTGTTTTAACCCGAACAATTACTAGTTTTGACCCATTGCCCAACTACCTCTACCCACCGAGCACCTCTGTATATTTAACCGAATATATTCTCAATTATAGTGTAGATAATTGTTTAGTTTAGAATATATTGTAAATCCTTTATTTGAGGAAGTTTGTTAATCATTGTACAATATAAATATATCAATAATACTCTTCACAAATCAAGTGAAGATTAATTCCTCATATGGTATCAGCCATCTCTCGATCTCTCTCCTAAACCCTAGCTGCCGCTATCGTTCTTCTCTTTGCAAACCATGGCCGGCAGCCCCTCTTCAAGCTCCGATTCATCGGATGCTCCCCTTTCAATCTCCACCATCTTACATATGATAACACTCAAACTTTCCTCTACCAACTATCTCCTATGGCACAAGCAAATGATCCCTCTACTAGCCTATCAACAGCTCACCGGCTATATCGACGGTTCCATCCCTGCGTCACCACAAACCATCACCACTGATCAAACAACTTCTGTTAATCCCGAATACACTGCATGGCTTGCTAAAGACCAGCGAGCACTCATCATCCTACAATCCTCCCTATCAGAGGAATCTATGGCCGAAGTCTTGGGCCATACCACCTCTCATGCACATGGACGGCCTTAGAATCCAGTTATCGCCATGACAGTGTTGAACGAGTTCACACTATAAGGGACTCCCTCCGTACCATTAAGAAAGGCTCCTCCACTGTTGTTGAATATGCCCGAAAATTCAAACACCTATGTGATCAACTAAATGCCATAGGACATCCACTGGATGACAATGATAAGAGCCATTGGTTTCTCTGTGGTCTCGGCTCTTCCTTTGAAACATTCTCAACCACTCAACGGCTTATTACTCCTCGACCTCAATTCCGCAACCTTGTTTCTCAAGCCGAGAGTCACGAGATGTTTCTTCAAACTATTAATGATTCCACGGTTGCTCCGGTCGCCTTCAATGTCACCGCCTCTCGTGGTGATAACTCTGCTAACCGAGGACGTGACCGATCTTCTTACCGTGGTAACTCATCGCGAGGACGTGGTCGTAATACTCGCCGCCCACCCCACTGTCAATTGTGTAGAAAAGATGGGCATTATGCTAATCTTTGTCCTAGTCTACCCAATTTTGCTCGCCAATCTCCAACACTTGATGCTAATTTGGCCGAAGCCTTCCAAGCTCAATGCAACACCTCCTCTCCGGATTGGTATGTTGACACCGGCGCTTCCGCCCACATGACCTCATCTTCGGGTCATCTTGATTCCTCTACATCGTATTCTGGTAATGAACTTGTTTATTTTGGTAATGGTGCGGGTGAATCTATTTCACATATTGGGAAATCACATATTACACCTCATATTTCGTTACTAGATGTACTTGTCATACCAAAGTTAACTAAAAATCTACTCTCCGTTAGTAGGTTAACCCAGGACAATCATGTTGACGTTTTATTTTCTGATCCCATGTTTTTTATTCAGAACCGCACATCAAAGGAGACACTCGCCAAAGGCAAACGTAGGCACGGATTATATGTTCTCGAGCAAGGTCAAAGAGCTTTTTTAGCTAAACTTTCCTCTCGACGAACACAAGCTTCCTTTGAATTATGGCACTCGCGTTTAGGTCACGTATCTTATGATATTATCTCTAATTTAAATAAGTTGGGTTGTATTTCGGTTAATTCCGTTCTACCAAACCCCCGTTTATGCTCCTCTTGTCAATTGTCAAAGAGCAAACATTTACCTTTTGATGTCAATTTAAAACGTTCGTTACATGTATTGAATTTGGTGCATTGTGATTTATGGGGTCCTTCCCCCGTTACTTCTTTGGATGGGTTTCGTTATTATGCTATTTTTATTGATGATTATTCACGATTCTCTTGGTTTTATCCTTTAAAAGCAAAGTCGGATTTTTATAATGTATTTGAAACTTTTATAACCTTTGTGCAAACACAGTTTTCATGCAAGATAAAGCAATTTCAATCCGATGGTGGTACCGATTTTAACAATACTCGGGTTCGGTCACTTCTAGCTAAAAACGGTACTCATCATCGTTTCTCGTGCCCTTACACACCGCAACAAAATGGTCGTGCCGAACGAAAACACCGCCATATCACCGAAACGGGATTAGCTATGATGTTTAATGCACAAGTACCAGCTCACTTATGGACTCATGCGTTTGGCTCGGCTACACATATTATAAATCGTTTGCCTACCAAACTTCTTGACGGGAAATCCCCGTACGAGTTATTGTTTGCCACCGAGCCAAATTATGCTAATTTTAAAGTCTTTGGTTGTAGGGTTTTCCCCTATCTTCGGGACTATTCATCTCACAAGTTGGCTCCTCGGAGTGCTCCTTGTGTTTTTATCGGGTATAGCACGCAATATAAGGGATATCGGTGCCTTGATTTATCTACTATGCGTATCTATACAACTCGCCACGCACAATTTAATGAGAGCATTTTTCCGTTTACGGGTAACTCTACATCAAATCCATCCCCTACTCAATTTTAACCACTTATTGTGATGATTATCCCATACTTTTCTCCCAAAATGACACCCCAAATTTACCCAAATCCAACCCTCAACCTACTGTTCCGCCTTGCACCATATGTCCGGACCCACCTGCCACTACAAATACCTCAAACTCAATAAATCAAACACCAATCCTACCTCAACCACTTAATCCACCCGTATCACCACCCCACCCACCTGCCGAGCAGCCCCCTGACCAACAACCTGCTGCCGAGCAGCCTTCACCCGATGCCCCGCAGAATTGTGACATACCCTCTCACCCGATGGTAACCCGATCCAAAGTTGGCACTTTTAAACCCCGCCACCGAGCCGATATTGCTCATGTTACTTCCTCTCCATTACATCACTCACTTTTTGCCGCCAAAGAACCAAGGGGTTTCAAAATAGCGGCTCGTGATCCCAAATGGTTCTCGGCTATGCGTGACGAGATGAATGCTCTCCATCTTAATGCTACTTGGGAGCTTGTGCCACGCCCCGCCACCTCAAATGTTGTTGGTTCTAAGTGGGTTTTTCGCACCAAATTTCATGCCGATGGCACAATTGATAAGTACAAAGCCCGTCTCGTTGCAAAAGGCTTTACTCAAGTCTCGGGACTCGATTATTCTGCTACTTTTAGTCCCGTTGTTAAGGCGTCAACGGTTCGTATTATTTTATCCATTGCTATACTTAATAAATGGCCACTTCATCAACTTGATGTCAAGAATGCCTTCTTAAATGGGCACCTTACGGATACCGTATTCATGGAGCAACCACCCGGTTTTGTTGATCCTCGCTTACCTAACCATGTTTGTCGGTTGAAGAAAGCTCTATATGGCTTAAAACAAGCCCCTAGAGCTTGGTTCCAACGGTTAAGCTCATTCCTCATTAGCATTGGTTTTTCTTGTAGTCGAGCCGATACGTCCTTGTTTATCTTCAAAAAGGACTCCAACATCCTCTACTTATTGGTTTACGTTGACGACATTATCCTAACCGGTAACAATCCTACAATAATCTGGAACTTTATAAGTCGTCTCAACAAGGAATTTCTCATTACGGATCTTGGCAAACTCAACTACTTTCTTGGTCTTGAAGTCACTTACAACAACTCGGGTATTTTTCTAAGCCAATCAAAATATGCCCATGATGTTCTTGCTCGAGCTCACTTGCTAGACGCTAAACCGGTTGCCACTCCGCTATCAACCACCACTTACTTTACTAGCGACGGCACTCCCTTTGCCGATCCCACCTTGTATCGATCCCTTGTTTGTGCCCTTCAATACCTTACTATCACTAGGCCCGACTTATCGTATGCCGTTAATCAAGTTAGTCAATTTTTGCATGCTCCCACTCAAGACCATTTTCAAGGGGTAAAACGGATATTACGCTACGTTAAAGGAACCATTTCTCATGGCCTTTCGTTTTCTCATGCTCCTACACCCACCATTATTGGTTATTCCGATGCGGATTGGGCAAGGTGTATTGAAACACGTCGCTCCACCTATGGTTACTCGATTTTTCTTGGCGGCAATCTAGTATCTTGGAGTGCAAAGAAGCAACCTACGGTTTCACGGTCTAGTTGCGAATCGGAGTATCGTGCCTTAGCTAACACGGCCGCGGAAATTATTTGGATCACTCATTTATTACGGGAACTTCATATCCTTCCCTCCGGTCGGCCTACGCTATTGTGTGACAACCGAAGTGCTCTATTTTTAAGTCAAAATCCCATCTCTCACAAACGAGCTAAACATATCGATATTGACTATCATTTTGTTCGTGAGCTTGTTCTCTCGGGTAAGTTATCAACGAAGTATGTCTCGACTCATTTACAACTAGCCGACATCTTCACAAAGAGCCTTCCAAGACCCCTCTTCGAGGAGTTTAGATCCAAGCTTCGTGTTGGTCCCCCTCCATCTTCGCTTGTGGGGGGGTAACCGAATATATTCTCAATTATAGTGTAGATAATTGTTTAGTTTAGAATATATTGTAAATCCTTTATTTGAGGAAGTTTGTTAATCATTGTACAATATAAATATATCAATAATACTCTTCACAAATCAAGTGAAGATTAATTCCTCATAATATTAGTAACTAACAGTTATAATCTTAGATGTTTTTTTAATTTACACATTTGATCCACTATAGACAGTGTATATAACATACGGGTCGGAATTTTTCTCTCTCGTTGATTATTGATCCCAAGATGTTGAAGACCCACAACCAAAATGCACAACAACCGTGATTTTGCACATTTGTTTTTCCCTCCAATTTATGTGTTACTATATTAAGTATGAGCATCAGACTAAATATCTCTTTTAATTATAGTTTGTATATGAACAGGAAAAACGGTCAAAGAATTTGTACATAGCATCCATCTATTTGAAATGAGAATTGATATTCATATCATAAAAATTATTTCTTATATCACACTGTACAAATTATAAACCAGGCTGTACAATATTCCAAAGCATAATGTGTGGTATAAGAATTAATTTATGTGGTTTGAATATCACCACCTATTTGAAATTTCACAAGTTTTTTTTATCGGTGCATATACTATTCATCTTTCATCACAACTAAGGGCGTGTTTGTATTTGCGTTTTAAAATTAAATTTTTTTTTCCCCGCCAGTGATTCTAATAATGTTTAACAAAGCACGGTTTTTATGTTGTCTAAATAACGTACTTTTACATTTGTTCGTGTTTATTAAGCATATAAATTTTTGTCTAATTGAGTCATCAAAAGATGATTTTATGAGTTGTTTGGGTCATTCAACAAAGTGGAAAAATTAGATAAATTAGGTAGTTGCACCTTACGTTTTCCTTTTTTTGTTGTTGTTGCAGGGTGGTCATGACTGGAAATTATAACGGGTCAAACGGTATAAAATAAATGCGGAATTGAAACATTCGTTTGACAATACTTTCCCAACCCGTTTGAACCTATTAGGATGCAAACAATTAGGGCAAACCGAATACACTTGTTTCAGCCCCAAATTAGTAGTAAATCAGCCCTAAAATCAGTAGTAAAGTAAATAACAAACACACAACAAGGAAATACTTCACCAAAAACTGCAGAATCTGCCCGGGAATAAAAACGAACTTCCAGGCCTCAGAATGAAGATCCGAACGGTCAGAACCTTCCTTTATATGTCACGAAACTGCTGTCCAAATTTGGTGACGATCCGACGGTGCAAACTCCGGTTATCGACGAAACAGTGAGCTGCCCTAGTGGAACTCCGAAAATTCTCTCTTCTTCTTTTCTTTTGTGTTATCTATCTCTTTTTGTGTTATGTGAATTAACACTAAAAACTGAAATATAAAGCAAGATAATGGGCCAAGAAAATGGGCCAAAATAAGATGTTGGGCTAAACCTAAATAGGCTAAGAAAACCCAATAAATCTCCCCCGTTTTCTACCTGTGAGGATGAGTTCGGCATACTGGCGATCGAGCAACATACCTTCAACTTTTCTCTTGTTAAAGCCTTTGTCAACATATCTGGAGCATTATCATCCGTATGAACTTTATCAAGTTCAAACATACCGTCTTCAATGTGATCACTAATCCAATGAAAACGAACATTGATATGTCTTGTTCTTTTATGATACATCGAATTCTTAGCAAGGTGAATAGCATTTTGATTGTCACAAAGAACCGCATAACGTTGTTGCTTGAAACCAATTTCTTGCAAAAACGTTTTTAACCATGATAGTTCTTTGCACGCTTCCGTTGCTGCCATATACTCAGCCTCTGTTGTAGACAACGCCACACACTTCTGCAATCTAGATTGCCATGAAACAGCTCCCCCTGCAAAAGTCATCAAATATCCAGAAGTGGATTTCATGTTGTCTTTATTTCCAGCCATATCTGAGTATGTGTAACCAATAAGAATTGCCCGATCATTCCCAAATGTGATACCCAATTTGGAAGTACCTCGTAGATATCTAAATATCCATTTAATAGCTTCCCAATGATTCTTACCAGGATTTGACAGAAACCGACTGACAACACCAACTACATGAGCTAAATCCGGCCTTGTACACACCATAGCATACATCAAGCTACCAACCGCTGAGGCATATGGAACTTTATCCATCTCTTCAATCTCATTCTTTGTAGTAGGGCAATCTCTATCAGTTAGCTTAAAGTTGGTAGTAAGAGGGGAACTAACCACTTTAGCTTTATCCATGTTAAACCTACTAAGCACCTTCTCAATGTATTGCTCTTGTGATATATGCAGCTTCTTGACACTTCTATCTCGAGTAATTCATATGCCAAAGATTTGTTTTGCTGGCCCCAAGTCTTTCATAGCAAAAGACTTGCTCAAATCTTGCTTCAATTTAGCAATTCTTTCAATGTTCTTGCCAACAATCAACATATCATCAACATACACTACAAGAAAAACGGGTATTTGTGAAGGCGCAAAACGGTCCCAAATACTCCAAAAACCGTGCCAAATGGTATTTGGCACGGGGTTGGGACGGTTTTGCTCCGTCCTAAATATGAGGGTGCCAAATGTATTTGAGTCGGCGTAAAACTATGCCAAATAGTATTTGGCACGGTGTTTGGGACGGTTTGCACTTTTGTGCCTTAAAATGAGTATCTGGCACGATTTACGAATTGTTGTGCCAAATGACCAATTGGGACGACTATTTACAAACTGTTCCAAATGTACATTTGGCACGACTGGTTAGTAGCTGTGCCAAAAGAATATTTGGCACTGTTAATAAATTGACGTGCCTAAAGCATTTGGTACCGATTGAGAGAAGCCGTCCCAAATACATATTTGGAACAGTTCATCAAAGACGTGCCAATTAGACATTTGGCACGACTTAGCTAATGTGTGCCTAATTATATTATTTGGCACAGTTTGTACATTTTTGTAAATTGACACTTATATTATCAAATATCCATAAACTAAATTCAACTTGTATAGGGAAAATATAAATCCAATTTCACCACAAAATAATCAATCAAATAGATTATATTCAATAAAGCAACACAATTAATTTCAACATAATTATAGATACATGTTTTCTAAAACAAAGATGAAATGAACATTCAAATCTCATAACAAAGTAATGTACTAAGAAATATCACTGCCATCAAGAAACAAACAAGTTTAGCTCAATTTAACAATGTATTGGACCCCTACATAAAATAAGAGTCATGTATTAGTAATGTCAACGAAACGGGTTAAATGGATTAAAAGTTATCTAAAGTGCATGTTGTAGTACTTATTCGTAAAGTAACTGTCACTTACTTTGTAAAATTATCTAGACTTACTCCATATATAATCTTTAGCTTAACTTGGATTGGAAGAAGTTTGGACCTACAATTCCACAAAAAATGTCATACACAGGTAATACATATAGATATAAATTAGAACTTAAAAGAGTAATTAAAAGTACTTTTGAGGTACTACAAATCACTTCGAATAGACAAAAATACATGCCTATTGTAAGTTTCACCATTTGTCAGCTCCACAAGCTACAAGAAAAAAGAACTTTATTAAAACACCAAACAAAGAAATAGCAATTACATAAATAAATAAAACACTCCGAATAAAATAAAATAAAAGCTAAGGTTTTAGCTAACCAAGCCAATGCTTAAAATTCTCATATCATCATTAAGTAAATCATTTGACAATTTGAAACCATAAAATCACTGAAGATTCAATCGTCATATGCCATTATGCTTGTATATGAAGTAAAAAAGACATCAGATCTTAAATATAACATTTAGGAAATGGCGAGTGCTAGGGTTGATGTTGCGAGCAATCAAAAACAACAACAGTAACTAACCATTTTGTGCACATAATGCAACTTTTTTGTCTCCCAAATCAAATTGGCATACATCTTTAAAGCATTACCATCGCTAGGGTTCGATAGTATTGCACTGCTACAATACTCTTCGGCTTTCAAAATAGCACCTCGTACCTATTCGAAATAATCAATGAAAATCACTAATCGTGTTAAATTTTGAATTTTTGATACAACTAGCAATTAGCAAAATATTCGTAAAGTATAAACAAATGGTAATGTCGAATGTTGACATTTAACATACCTCTTTCAAGTATTTAGCGTAATTTCCAAGAATCAAAGAGTTTCTAGGGTTCGCTTGAATAAAAAAACTTACATTCGAATTCAGTGAATTCCTAAGTTTAGGGATCGAAACGCTGAATAAATCACTTTACGATGACGCTCGAATGATTTTAGGTTTCGATTGATGAGATCTACCTCTGGTTTTGATGAGATTTTGAGTAGCATTTTGACGAACTCTACATGTTAAGTCCTAAAAACCGTTTGGGGAATTTTGATTGAAGAGTAATTAATAGTGGAGGTTTCTTTGATGAGGAGAAGGGTAGAAGTGTGAAGCTAATTTATAGGGGACTTTAAAGAAGATATGGATCGTTCGTCTAATAGATGATTAGATGCGGTTTTCGTTTATAATCACACGATTGTTTTTTCTTTGTTTTGAGTTGATATTATATTTAATTGGAACGGTTATTGTTTTATGTTTAGCATAAACTTTTATTTTAAGGATAATGTTATTGAAATGGATTTATCATGTGAAATTAATCATGTGAAATTATAATATAAAAAAGTTAATCATGTGAAATTAATCATGTGAAATTGTAATATAAAAAAAGTTAATCATGTGAAATTAATCATGTGAAATCCAAGGAAAATTAATCATGTGAAATTGTAATATAAAAAAAGTTAATTTCAGGTTAAATGGATTTATCAATGGATTGAAAATCATCATCCGTATCCGCTCCAATAAAAATTCATATCCGCCCCACATCCGATATTCACCCAATTAACTTCATCCATATCCAGCACTGGTGGAGCGGATCGGATGATAATTGGCATCCCTAGCTGTCAATCAAACGTCAAAACACGCATCAAACGCATGTATAATAATCAATAACCATCCTACATTTTAGGAATCAACATTCACTAATAAAAGTACAAATGATTTATGCACGCAACTACCTTTTAATGACAACGATCAGGGTTGTCATTAACAAACGCCATATTTTAAAATCCTCTTCAACCTTGACACCCACCATACGACCACAATAACTACCACCACCACCAACCATAATCGAGACTCGGGTAAGAGGATGGGTTGAAACTCACTTATATTTTGCTTAGAAACGACTCGATTTGACCCAGGTGGGTATTGTGATAACCGGCGACCCGGATTGACTCAATTTTTACTCTTTTTACATCAAATAGATAACAATGTACATGTTTTACTGCATGAGATACATATCTTTCATGTAATATATTTATACGCTCTTTGTTACCCGAATTGACCCGCCGGTTGAACCGGTTGACTGTCGTACCGATCAAGTAATAACTTGGGTTTAAAACATGATGTGCCAATATTATAACTTCTCAGCACCACCATAACCATCACCCACCACCCACAATCACTACTGCCACCACCCACAATCACTACGTATCACCATTCACCACCATCACTATTGCCACCATCATAATCATTATCGGGACCACACAATATAGTTACACGATATTCCGTCGCATTGTACGTGTTCCCTACAATGGGAAATAATATATAAATTCAAGGTTATTTGACATACTGAAATACTTCCAAATACTTGTTTTTGTTTTTACAATTCTTTTTACAGATGCTACCATAATACTTAGTTTTTTGGACCAAGTTTTAAAATTCTTCCCAAATATTTGATTATTTGGCATGCATTTTTACAAACAGTGCCAAGTACTTATATATTTGGCACAATATTTCATATCCGTCCCAAATACTTGATTATTTGGCACACATCTTTACAGGCCGTGCCCAATACTTAATTATTTGGCACAGTATATAACATATGTACCAAATACGTTATTAATTGGCATAACCTTTTACAGACGGTGCCAAATACTTCGTTATTTGGTACAACTTTTTAAATCCGTACCAAATACATAGTTATTTGGCACGTCTTTTTAAATGTGTTCCAAAAACTTATTTATTTGTGACCACTTTTGGAAACAGTGCCAAATACGTTCGTTTTTGGCACCATTTTTTAAGGCCGTTCCAAATAATTCGGTATTTGGCACGGTGATAAAAAGTGAGCCAAATAACCGTATTTGGCACAGTTTTTTTCACTCTTCCAAAAAAGTTGGTGCCAAAAAGCCCTTTTTCTTGTAGTGATATAGCAACAAAATGATGAAATCATCATCACCAAACCTCTGAAAGAAAGCACAGTAATCTGAAGAGGTCTTCCGGTAGCCTTGCTTCCCTATGACCGACTCAAACTTCTTATACCACTGTCTCGGTGCTTGCTTCAACCCATACAAACTTTTCTGAAGTCTACAAACGTAGTCTTCCTTCCCCTTAACCTGAAAACGTTCAGGTTGCTCCATGTAGATTTCTTTATCCAGTTCACCATGAAGGAAAGTTGTCTTAACATCCATTTGCTCAACCTCAAGATCAAGGCTAGCCGCTAAACCAAGAACAACTCGAATGGATCCCATTTTCACAACTGGAGAGAAAATCTCATCAAAATCAATACCCTTTTTCTGACTGAAGCCTTTAACTACTAATTTGGCCTTGTATCTAGGTCTAGAAGTATGTTCTTCAGTCTTTAACTTGAAAACCCACTTGTTTTTCAAAGCTTTCTTGCCCTTAGGCAACTTCACCAACTCAAAGGTATTGTTATCATGCAAGGAAGTCATCTCATCTTGCATAGCTTCAAACCATTCTTTCTTGTGTTCATCTTCCATAGCTTCTGCATAACACTCGGGTTCTCCCCCATCAGTGAGTAAAACATACTCATTTGCAGAATAAAGTATGGAAGGATGATGATCTCTAGTAGACCGCCTAAGCGGAACAAATGGTGGTACATCTGGTACTGGTAACTCAGGATGAACGTCTTCATCTAAATATGGTTGCTCTTGAGTATCAACTTCAACATTATCAGTACCATGTTCTTCATCATTGTGGACATCATCTCCTAACTGTGAGTCAACATGTTTAGGAGGAATTGGATCCAAATCAGTAAGATCATCATTATGTTGAGGACTTGTTTCATTATCAGCCTTCTCAACATCTTTTAATGTTTGATCTTCCTCAAACACTACATCTTGGCTTCGAACAAGTTTCTTTTGAACCGGGTCATACAATCTGTACCCAAATTCATTTTCACCATACCCGAGGAATACACATGGCTTAGTCCTCACATCAAGCTTTGATCTTTCATCTCTGGGAATATGCACAAATGCCTTGCATCCAAATACTCGTAAGTGGCGGTATGAGATATCTTTGCCGCTCCAAACTTTGTTAGGAACATCAAAATTCAAAGGAACACAAGGGGTTAGATTAATAACATGAACCGCCGTATTTAAAGCTTCACCCTAAAAGGAACCGGTCAAGCCTACATGTGAAAGCAAGCATCTAACTCTCTCAACCAAAGTTATGTTCATCCGCTCTGCTAAGCCATTCAACTGCGGTGTCTTTGGTGGAGTCTTTTGATGCTGAATTCCATGCTCTCTACAATAAGCATCAAACGGGCCAATGTATTCACCTCCATTATCAGTACAAATACATTTAAGTTTCTTCCCAGTCTGCCTCTCAACCATAGCATGAAACTGCTTAAACACATCTAACACTTGATCTTTAGTCTTCAAGGTATATAGTTATATATCCAAACCTTTCTTGAATGATCATCGATGAAGGTGACAAAATAAGAACACCCACCAAGTGTTCTAGTCTTCATGGGACCACAAACATCGGAATGTACAAGATCAAGTATGTTCTCTATTCTGAAAGAAGAACGACTCTTAATAGCAACTCTGGTTTGCTTTCCTGCCAAACAGTGAGAATATTTCTTCAAGTTAATATCATACACACCGGATAACACATTCTTCTTTGAAAGAATAGACATCCCTTTTTCACTCATGTGACCAAGTCTCTTATGCCATAACTCAGCCATATCATCATTTTATGCAGCATTGAAAATGCTCTTTGAGATCTTTGGATGTGCCACATATAACTTTGATTCCCTTTTAGCTCTTGCTACAATCAACGATCCAAGAGTCACTTTCCACAAACCATTACCAGAACTGTTGTTGTAACCGTCTTCATCAAGTAGACATGTGGAGATAACATTAAGTCTCATATCCGGGACATGTTTTACATTATGCAAAACCAATTCCATCCCAGTGTCAAACTTCAAACAAATCTCTCCAATACCAACAATTCTTGATAACCCGGTATTACCCATCCAAACAACCCCATAATCACCTGGAGTGTAAGATGAATAATAATCTTTTCGTGTTGCAACATGACACGAAGCTCCACTGTCAAAAATCCAACTCGAATCATCATGAGCAGGGTTAACCATATCATAATCACAACAAACAAAGAACTCATCTGTGGTGGCATTTACTTCAACTTTGTCATCACCATTATCATCTTTCTTGTGATTGTTCTTCTGGTTGTAATTTTTCTTCTTGTTCTCTCTTTTCAACTGTCTGCAATATCCAACACTGTGTCCTTTTCTACCACAGTTATAACATTCATAATCAACAACTTTTCCTTTGATGGAACTACTGCGGTGATTACCTCTATTACTTGGGCCTTTACTTTGACTTCTCCCCCGCTTTTCTGTGACCAAGACTTCTGACTGTGAAGAAGAAGAACCCTGTGTCTTGCTTCTCATTTCTTCATTTAGAATATTGCCTTTAGCCAATTCCATAGTAATAATACCATCTGGTGCGGAGTTGGACAAAGATGTCCTAAAGGTCTCCTAAGTATCTGGTAGTGTGCCAAGAAGCCATAAACCTTGTATTTCATCTTCAAACTTAATACCCATACCTGCAAGATGATTTATAATACCCTGAAAAGCATTTAAGTGATCAGTAAGAGGAGACCCATCATTATACTTTAATTTGATCATTTGCTTGATTAAGAACAACTTGTTATTTCCAGTTTTTCAAGCATATAACTGTTCAAGTTTGTTCCAAAGAGTGCGTGCATGTGTCTCATCATAAATATGGTTCAAAACATTATCATCAACCCATTGCCTAATATACCCGCAAACATGTCTATGCAAAATAGTCCATTCTGCATATGTTTTATTCTCAGGTTTGTCGGTTGAAAACACAAGCAAGTAGTAACTTTAACATAAAGGAGATCTTCCATTTTTCCTTTCCAAATATGATAATTAGAACCATTAAAATTAATCATCCTACGTGTATTAGCTTCCATTGTTCAAATAAGTTAAATCCCAAGTCAATAGCCTAAAGCTCTGATACCAATTTGACGGGAAATTATAACATGTCAAACGATATAAAACAAATACGGAATTGAAACCTTCGTTTGACAATACTTTCCCAACTCGTTTGAGCCTATTAGGATGCAAACAATTAGGGCAAACCGAATACACTTGTTGCAGCCCCAAATCAGTAGTAAATCAGCCCTAAAATCAGTAGTAAAGTAAATAACAAGCACACAATAAGAACACCGATTTTTAACGTGGAAAACCCCAAAATCGGGTAAAAACCACGGGACAACTAGTGCCGCTTAAATCCACTAACCACAAAAGAGGGATACAAAGTCTTCTCTAGATAATACTAGAGGCATACATCAAACATCATAATCTTGGAATTAAACATCAAAATATATGGCAATAATCAAAGAACAAAAACAAGGAAATACTTCACCAAAAACTGCAGAATCTGCCCGAGAATAAAAACGAACTTCCATGCCTCAGAATGAAGATCCGAACGCTCAGAACCTTCTTTTATATGTCACGAAACTGCTGTCCAAATTTGGTGACGATCTGACGGTGCAAACTCCGGTTATCGACGAAATAGTGAGCTGCCCTGGTGGAACTCCGAAAATTCTCTCTTCTTCTTTTCTTTTGTATTATCTATCTCTTTTTGTGTTATGTGAATTAACCCTAAAAACTGAAATATAAAGCAAGAAAATGGTCAAGAAAATGGGCCTAAATAAGATATTGGGCTAAACCTAAATAGACTAAGAAAACCCAACAGGTCGTTGGCTATCTCCTACAAAATGAGACGTGCATAGAGAATTCCCATTACCTTTTACAAGGGTATTATTTTTTAACAGGGTATCATGACTCATGAGGTGCTAATGATCTGAAATATGATTAATCAGAAATGGTGACAAAACTGGCATTTTTTTTCTATTTGGTCAAACATTCTTAAACTATTTTTCAAAAATGAAAAAAGAACACATAATTAATAAAACGTACTTCTCGTAGAGAAGAAAATAATGGTTTTGTGACATCCCTAGCTCTTTATGACTTTTATTTGCAAATCAATCATTATTTTTGTGAAAATAACGTAGACATGCATCCTGCAATGGTAAATAATCTGGAGTAACTAACATGGTACATGAAATTTAATGAAAAAAGGTTATAATGTTTTGTAGATTGGGGTAAAAACGTACCATCTTTTAAAACATGTTAAAAACAGTGCAACTTAAATTAGGATCACTTACAAATTTTTTGTCCATTTTAACTCTTTTTAAGAAATGGGCCGGCTTGAATTAGTTTCCAACCCATTCAATTAATACCCTTAATAGGGAATAATAGCTCATTTTCTCGTTTTACCCTTTTCATCCATTATTAATATAGCAATATTTTTTTAAACTCTTTTTCATATAAATAATTTAAAATTGATACCTTTAATTTGGTGATTGAAAAGGGAAATGAAATAAAATAAATAAATAAATACACGAGGGAAAATAAGTGAATTTATGTCTCAAGAAATCACTTTTCTAGAATAAATTATACGACCATCTTAATAATATGGCATTGTTGTTTGTACAACAAACACTAATCTTGCTTGAACTTTTTGACCTTAATCTTGTTATCTTCTCATTCTTTCCAATTATATATGTACACGTTTTACCGTTCTACATACATCTACATACCTGTATATGTAGATACAAATACTTAGCTTCCTCAAACAAATAAGCTACTCTTTCTAAACCCTAAATCAACACTCAAGAAAGTTTTCCAAATTGTTTAAAAATGGATAACAAAATGTGGCGTAGCTCAACGATAAAATATGAGCGTGTTCATGGAACTCGCGAGTCAAACGAGACTTCAAAGTCGGTTTGGAAAGTTATTTGGAAGAAGTTAAGAAAAGAAAAACAGAAGTTTTTAATGAGATTGCCATCAAAGCATGTCCAAGTTTCTTATGATGAGTATGATTATGCACAAAATTTTGATCAAGGGCTTGAATGGGTAAATGAGCTTGATATATTGTCTCGATCTTTCTCCGTTCGGTACACAAATCGACCATGTATTGTTTGTTTAGACAACTGGTTCATCTGAAGAACATGAATATTGTAGATCAAAATATTGTAGAAATATCTTTGTGCTCTCATAATTATTAGTTTTAATCCAAGTTGAAATATTGTTTTCCATTAGTTGCCGATTGTTAATTGAAATAAAGTCTTTTTTGCTTCCAATTGTAATGAATTATATTTGTTTTTTCTTTTCTTTCTAGCTAGGTGAAATGTTACATATACATGACTCTAAAGTGTTACTTGTCAAATTAAGATGAGTATGATTATGCACAAAATTTTGATCAAGGGCTTGATCGAATGGGTAAACGAGCTTGATATATTGTCTCGATCTTTCTCCATTCGGTACACAAATCGACCATGTATTGTTGTTTAGACAATTGGCTCATCCGAGGTTTCTTTTCTGAAGAACATGAATATTGTAGTTGTAGATCAAAATATTATAGAAATATCTTTGTGCTCTCATAATTACTATTTTTAATCCGAGTTGAAATATTGTTTTCCTTTAGTTGCCGATTGTTAATTGAAATTAAGTCTTTTTTGCTTCCAATTTTAATTAATTATATATGTTTTTTCTTTTCTTTCTAGCTAGGTGAAATGTTACATATACATGATTCTAAAGTGTGACTTGTCGAATATTTGTATTTGTAATGTCACTTATCTAAAATCTTACGTGTCATTTTTCAATAATTATACGTATTTAATTTGAAAAATATATATTCACCATGAATAATTATTTGTTTGATTAGTATTAGATTAATAAAAAAAATATAAAATATAAAATCTATTAGAGTTTAAATAAGTGAAAGGACCAAATTATACACGGCCATCTAAGAAATTAAAAGTGTTTCCAGACAGTTAATGTATCAAAGTAAAAAATTGTGTTGTAAAATATCGTCCTATAAGCAACTTTTAAAATAAGGTAATCTACGCGTTTAGATAATTTCTCAAATAAAATATACAACCTTCTTAATCACATGGTACTGTTGTTTGTATAAACAAACTAATCCTGCCTGAACTTATTGACCTTAATCTTGTTACTTACTCAATCTTAACCATTATATATACACACATTTTGACCATTATATACATGCATATTTATGTATATATATAGTTCCTTAAACACTTGTAGCTACTCTTCTTCCTTACAATTTTCACAATCTAATCCTCACAAATAAAAAAAACCTAGCTTAATCAATCAACACTAAAAACAGTGCTCCAACTCCAGGTTTTAACCATGGATATGAAGATGTGGCGTAGCTCAACGGTTAAACCAGACCGTGTACGTGACCATGACCATGACCGTGTTGGCTCCATGGCTCATGAGCCAAGTAGTTCTTCAAAGTCGGTGTGGAAAATTATATGGAAAAAGTTAAGGAGAGAGAGGAAGAAGCTTCTAATGAGACTGCCAACGAGGCATGTTCGAGTTTCTTATGATGAATATAATTATGCACAAAATTTTGATCAAGGGCCGGAATGGAGAAACGAGCTTGATATCTTGCCTAGGTCGTTTTCTGTTCAATACACGAATCGACATTCTCCCATCATATAGAATTTAGACATTCACTTTGATACAAATTATAGTGAATATAAACTTGAAATCCCAATGTAATATTTTATCTAGTTGATTTTTGTTTGCTAAAACCCCATTAGAACTGTTGGTGTAATAATTTGTGTAATCTTGATTAATGTTTTATTTCGACTTGGATTGGTGTACATGGAAATTGTTGGTAATGGATGATTGGTTGGTGATAACTGATAATGATGATGTCTTTTTCAACCCTTGTCTTGCATCACTTTTCTATAATTAAAGAATTCTTTTGTACAATTTTATATTTCAAATGAGATATATCTAGGAAAGAATATTGTCGTCGATATCACTTTAGTTTAGATTATTATTTATAGTAAAAAAATTACTAGACCTTTTAAAATAGAGAAATGATATTAGAATTTGCTATTTACGCTTATTTATATTTACTTATTTGATTAAGAAAAATGTCAAAATCAAAGAATAATATGTAAAAAGAGAATTAATGAAGTTTTACTTAAATTATGTGCCTATTTATCCAAATATAATACTCCATCCGTCTCAAACTTATTGTCCACAAATAAATATCACACAGCTTAAGAAAAGTGCATTTATTACATTGTATAACCAATAAAATTCTATCTTTACCATTTAACTATTTTTTGATTGGTTGAATTTTAAAGTGGACAATAATTTTGAGGCATATAAAAAGAAAATGTGGACAATAAAATTAGGACGGAGGGAGTATATCCGAAAATTAGGGGTGAGTACAAAAACCAAAACACCGAAATTGAAACTGAAAAACCGAAAAAACTACACCGAAAAAACCGAACCATTTGAAAAACTGATATGAGCGGATTTTATTTTTTGAAAAAACCGAATGTTTGGGGCGATCTTGGGTGCATACGAAAAATAGAACCTAAAAACCGCTCCGCCCCGCCATATATATGTATTTCAAATTTTCTAAAAAGTTTTTTATATTTATAAAAGATTTGATCATTAACTATTTAAAAGAGAGTTTTAAGTATATCATTTGTAGTTTTTCACATGTTTTATTTCAATATTTTCCAGTTCTTATAATTGTATAAATACTAAAGTTTAGATCATAACTTGTAAGTAAACAAATTGATGAATTTTAAGGAAAACAAAAAACCCGAAAAAAACCCCGAAATCGAACCGAATTATTGAGAAAAACCGAAAAACCGAAACCGAAAGGTTTCTAATTCTTAAAAACCGAGGTTTGCGGTTTAGGGTTTGGTTTTTGTTAAAAACTGCCCCACCCCACCCTATGCTCAACCGTACCGAAATGAATGTTCAAACATGATAATTGTGTAATGATTAATAAACATTGCATATGAACATTATAGCTAGTTTATAGGCCTCCGAATATACGGGTTTTGCATGTACGGAAACTATTACCAAACTTTAGAAAAAAAAAATTTACAAAAAAAACGATTCCGATTAACAATCGCAATTTCTGATGAACGATACAGATCACCATCAAACCTTAACAAACAACAAACTTACTACACACGGATCACATAATAATCTAAATTTATTTATGATTTTTTCCTCGAAGTTTTACGCTAAGAACTCGTTCCATTTTCGCCAAAACAGATTGATTGGGAACTGCTTTCCCGTTCTCATACATTTGAACAACCTGAGGACGTTCGTTAATATGTTTCGCAAGCTCAGCCTGACTCAATTTCTTATCGATCCTCCCCTTCTGGATCATTTGTAGATTATATATGTCATCCTATCAAGTAGGTAAGACTATAGTATCAAATGATATAACTAAATATTATTTTTCTTAATAAAATCTCATATTACTTAGTTTACATTATTGTAATTTAAGATGAGCAAATGGACTACTTGATTTCCCTAAAAAGTTAAAAACTAAAAACTAAGGCCGTGAAGGAAAATAAAAAAGTCAAAACTTTTACTAAAAAATTCCGAAACAAAAAAAAAAGGTGCCTCTAAATGCACTCCTAAGTAGAAAAATCATTATGTAACAATGATTGAAATGATTGGAAGAAATGTGATTATTATAAGTGATCATCATAGTACTTCATAATTAGGTAATGATTACTAATGTAACACCTCAAATTTTAATACAAAATATTGGCCAAAATAAAACATTTTATAAATTGAAGAACATCCTCAAATGTGGATTTACAAAAACCTTGGTATGAAATCAGAGTATAAAAGTAGGTGTTACAAAATAGATCATAACCAAGCTAAGACTAAATCCAATCTAGTGTTCTTCTAATCTAGGTCCCGCATCTCTATCCATGCGTACCTAAGCCTTCGATCCCGAACCTGAGTACATAGCAAAACAAAACAAGGAGTACGTGAGACAAAAACGTCTCGTGAGCTACATGGGTTTAGACCCGATAAATAAAATGAAATGTCACATTTCATATAACCAATCAATGTACATATATATATATATATCCAACTATCCAGTCTAGTCACCTTAATGTGACCCTATCAACCTTGCTTACCTAGCAATCACGTCTAACTATCGGGTTGCCCCCGAACTAGCTAGAATCACATACATATCTAGTTATCGGGTCGCCCCCGAGCTAACTAGAAACAAGGTATCGGCAAAAGGATCGCCCACGCTACCGATACCTGCCTTGCCCACCGGAATACGTCCAATGAGTAAGACTACTAACGTGGAAGAGTCGATGGGAAATCCATCCCAACTGCCCCTCAATCCACACCTCATGACCGGGGAGTCTCCCGTATCATCACATCATCTCAACCTCATCATAACCCTATGGTTATGTCAATCTAGCTCTCGGCTATCACGTCTATCATCAACAAGTTAGTTCAATACTATCATCGGTATAACTAACTATCAACTACTAGTCTACACAATTAAGCAAATAGACCATAACACAAGTAATAAAAATGTATTTCATAGGCTATGTACTCAGTAAAGTCCACACGTACTCACCTTAGCAATAAAGATGCTTTAACCGTATTCTTTCCGCCGGTTCCTTGTTCACAATTCGTCCACTTCAACACTTCACCGAATGTCTAAAATAATTATCACAATAAGATTATCAACACAAACTACTACCAATGTGTTCATCTACCTCTAGATAACACCCATCAATCCATTTCCCCCCAAATATGGTGATTTACCAAACCCTATGTTTAACCAACCCGTAAGATTCTTACAAATCAAAATCATACACTTGTTTTCCTTGTTAATATACCATCTATTAAGTGTATACACCATTTATTTCACCATAAATCACCAACCCAAGAACTAGGGTTTCAAACCCTAGCTTCAAGATCCATAGATCTTGAGCTACAAAGATGAAAGAGTGAAGATATACCTTTAATCTTCCACTAGGAGTGAAATCTACCAAAGATTTGTGAAGAAATCAACCCAAACCAGATGCTGTTAAGGCAAAAAGCCTTACCCCTTTGGATCTTAAGATAACAAAACAACCTAGACTAGCTTTGATTTATATGTAGAATAATATAGCTAAGTTTAGGCCTGATACTGAGTGATCAGTATTGGAACTCAGTATCAGTACTCAGTATCAGATAGTGATACTGAGTAGAAGGACTGAGTGATACTCAGTATAGTAACGGACTAAGATCAAATCCCTTGATCTTAGTCATTTTCCTTGCTTAGTCCTTCGGTTACTCCTTTGCTCATTATGTAAGATCTCTATAACATTATAAATAGAGATCATCTTGCAAAGGAGTACTGACCAATTTACTTTACACATTCACATCTTTTGTAATTGATCAGTGGTATTGCTTTTCCGCAGCATACCACACTTAGTGGATTTATACATTGACTATATTCTTGTGTTATCACTTTAATATTTCTCTAAGTATAATAATCTATCAATTAACATTATAAACCAGGGTTGTTGTGACCTAACAACTGGTATCAGAGCAGGCTAAATAATCTCTTATTTAGTCGATCTATAACCCTGGCAGCCATTTCCTACATCTATCCCTCCAACACTCAAAAATCCAAAATGTCTACAATTATTGCACCAGTTATGTCTGGAAAGGGAGTACCCATCTTTGATGGAAAAGACTTCCATCAATGGAAGCTCAAAGCTCAGTGGTATCTTGAATCTATTCACCATGAGATGCTCACTGTGCTAAATGATGGTCCCATCATTCCACAAACTGTGGAACCGGTTGCTGCTACTGATGATGCTCCTGAGGGCATAAGATCTGTACCTAAACTAAAGCACAACTGGACTGATACTGACCGTCAGTTGTATGCTTTAGACTCCAGAGCTAAAGGAGTGATTGGTAATGCTGTTACAAAAGAGATACTTAATGCAATTATGAAATTGCCAACAGCAAAGGCTATGTGGGATAGCCTATCAGTCACTTATGAAGGTACAACAAAGGTGAAGTTGCAAAGAAAAAGCAACATGAGAAGGAAATATGAAAATTTCTTTTCAACTCCAAATGAAGACATCACCACTCTCTATAACAGGTTCAATACTGTTATCCATGATTTAATCAGTGTAGGCATTGTGAAAGAGGAAGGAGAGCTTGTTCAAAAGTTTCTGGATAGCCTTCCTCAACAATTTCTTGACATGACAAACTCTGTCAATGCTGCTAACAACATTGAGTCATACACTCTTCAAACTTTGTATGGTTTAATGCTGAATCATGAGGAGAATAATGCTGCAAGACTGATCAACTGGAAGAAAACTGACAAGTCTTCCACTGGTATGGCTCTAGTTGTGCAACAGGCTTATACTGTGACTGAGCCAGAAGAACCAGAAGTTGATCTTGCTGATGCTGAGGCAGAAGAGCTTGAAACTCAAATGGCTCTTATGTCTATGAAGCTGGATCAGTTGAAGAAGAAGAGGCTTGGTGTTAGCTCTTCTAATACTGACCCTAGATCAGGTCTGTGCTATAGGTGTGGAAAGCCTGGACATATTGCTGCAAATTGTCATACTAAGTCTTCTGAGACTGACCAAAATGACAAGATTGCATACCGAGCAAAAAGATATAGAGACAAATATGTCAAGCTGAAGAATTGGAGCAAGGGAAAGAGGGCAGAAGGAAATGGAGCACCTCATCAAGCACTTTACTCAGAAGCCTGGATGGATGAAGAGTTAAGTGATGATGAAGAAGAGATTGAGAATAAAGCCTTTATGGCTTTCACTGAAGATGATTTGAAGAGTTCCTTTGAAAAGGATATCAAAGAGGCTGAGAGGATGAGTGTTCATACTGATTGGGATTCCACTCAGTTGTACAAGGTAAGTTCCTTTCAAACTTATTCAGTGAATGAAAAAACCAAGATTTTTGAGTATATGCTTGTTGATCTTAAAACTTCTGTACAAAAAGAAAAAGCTTTAAAATTAACAATTAAAGAACTTGAAAGGGTAAATAATGAAAACTTGGATAAATTAGCAAAATATAAAGATTTAGAACTAAATTTTTCAGATTTAAAAGACATTAACCAAAGATTAGCTGATAAAGCTCATTTACACAAACTTGAAAAAGAGAAATTTGAAAAACAGTGTAAATCTTGGGGAAATGCTTCAATAAAATTAAATAAATGTTTAAATGAACAATTTCCAGAAAATGTGAGGGCTGCACTTGGTGTTGATCCTCAATTTAAAAACAGGAACAATTTTGCTGATTTATTTGAAGAGTTTTCTACTATGAACCCTATTAATTTTGTAAAAGCTAAAACTTTATGTGAAGTTGGATGTCAAACTGAGTCAGATGATGAAGAAAATGAAATTTTAGAAAAACCTATTGGTCCTTCCATCTGCTCAAAGTGCTATACTGAGCTACAAGAACTCAGTATTGAATTTCAAATAACAGAAATTTCTGATACCGAGCTACCAATAGTTCAGTATGACACTTCTGCTTTTCCACCTTTTGAATTATTATTTAATACAACAACTTTTGAATTATATAATGATAATAAAACAACTTCTATCTCACATGTTTCATCAAATACAGAAGTTGCAGGAACAGAAACATTATATACTGAGACATCTAAAGAACCTGTTAAAGTTGTTCCTTCAAAACATGATAAACAAAAGACAACTTCAACTAGGTCTTTGGTTGGCAAAGACAAGAAGTCTACCACTAATAAAATTAAAAAGGCTTCTCTACCAAATAAAAATAAGCAACCAGATCATCCATCTCCTAAACCAGTTAAAAACAATGTTAATACATCTATTAGAAATAACAAAATTAATGTTTTAAAAACACTTGGTGATCAGGTCAAATCTTTAAGTAAACAATTTGCAAAACTTGTTCATACTGACCTACCAAAAGTGAAACATTTTTCTAAAATACCATATGAAAATATGTTTAGAAATAGACCTAGAAAATGTTATAGATGTCATCATACTGGTCATAAGGGAGATGAATGCTGGACTGATCTCTCAAGCCCTAGGTACTCAGTACCAAAGAAAAGGAGAGAAACTAAGTCAGTATCACCAAAGAAAACTTCTAAAGTTACCCCTGAAGTGATACCGACCTCTCCACATAAAGAGATCAAGTCAAATTGTGTTTATCCCACCAAAGGTCCCATTCAAAAATGGGTTCCTAAAAAGAACTAACTCTTATTTTGTATCTTGTGCAGGGTGACAGAAAGTGGTACTTAGATAGTGGCTGCTCAAGACACATGACAGGCAGTATGGAATACCTTCTTAATTATACTCCAGAGAAGGGTCCTTCTGTCAAGTTTGGAGATGACTCGGTGGGAAAGACAAGAGGTTATGGTGTGATCAAGGCAGGCAACATAACTTTTAAAAGAGTTGCCTATGTAGAGGGTTTAAAACACAATCTGCTCAGTATCAGCCAGATGTGTGATGATGACAATGAAGCTCGATTCAGAAAGGTTGCAGGAATCATCTACAATGATAAAGGGCAGCCTGTACTCATTGCTAGAAGAGAAAAAGACGTATATGTGGTCAACCTATCTGAAATAGACCCAACTATTCGAGTATGCCTGCTTTCTAAAGTCAAGCCAGAATTACATTGGCTATGGCACAAGAAACTCTCTCACATCAATTTTAGAAATATCAACGAGCTCAGTATGAAGAAACTGGTGAGAGGATTGCCCACAATTACTTATTCAAAAGATAAGTTATGCTCAGCATGTGAAATGGGCAAGCAGAAGAAGAGTTCATTCAAATCTAAAGTCAATCATTCCGTCAATGAACCTCTTACTATGATACATATGGATCTTTTTGGCCCCATCAGTACACCATCTTTGGCCAAAAAGATCTATACTCTAGTCTTAGTTGATGAATTTTCAAGATATACTTGGGTCATCTTCCTCAAGACTAAGTCAGATGCAACAACAGAAATCATTGCCTTTATAAAAAGAGAGGAACTTCAAAAAGGCAACAAGGTCAAGCAACTTAGAAGTGACCATGGTACTGAGTTTAAGAACTCAGTATTAGCAGATTTCTGTGAAGAAAAAGGAATCATTCAAAACTTCTCTGCAGCCTACACACCCCAACAAAATGGTGTTGTAGAAAGAAAGAACAGAACACTGATTGAAGCTGCAAGAACTTTATTATGCCATGCTGGACTGGCACTGAGTTTCTGGGCTGAAGCTGTAAACTGTGCAAACTTCACTCAGAATAGAGCCACTATAGTCCAAAGACATCTGAAGACTCCATATGAGTTATACAATGGCAAGATTCCTAATGTGGAATATTTTCACATCTTTGGGAGTAAATGTTTTGTACTCAGTACAAAACAAAATCTCAATAAATTTGCTCCCAAAGCAAATGAAGGTGTGTTCATGGGCTACTCTCCACACTCCAAAGCTTTCAGAGTGTATATCATCTCAACCAAGATGATTGTAGAATCCATTCATGTCACATTCGATGAAGATCAGAATGAGCATTCTACCTCAGCAAGTGAAGACATAAGTGGCATAGATATTCTATGCAATCCAGAACACTCCATTGCTGAACAGCCTAAGTTTCATCCACATTTTATTCCTAATAAGTTTAATGAAACTGATCAAGTTCAAACTCAGTATCACTCAAATGAGACTAATACTGAGGTTCCCATATCAGAGAACCTCCATACTGAGTTTCCAACTAATGATCTGAACCACTCTATTTATGAAGAAGGTGAAACATCCAACACTTCACAAGAATCCACATCATCTCTGCAAAATGAAGATGAACAGCAACCTGCACTGTCTAATACTGATCAGAATTCCACTCAGTATCAGACAGACAACACACCAAATCAACAAGATATTGTTGATCCTATTTCAAATGCTCCCTTAGGAAACAATTTAAGGGAACACAGAGACCATCCACACTCAAACATTATTGGTCCTATTGAAGAAGGTGTCCAAACAAGAAGAAAATTAGAATTTCCAACCCAAGCAACTGCAAACTTTTGTTTTTTCTCAAGTTTTCTATCTACCATTGAACCAAAGAAAGCTGATGAAGCTTTATTAGATGAAGATTGGGTAGAGGCTATGCAAGAAGAGCTCACAGAGTTTGAAAGAAACAAAGTTTGGAACTTAGTACCACCTCCTTCTGGCAAAACTATTATTGGTACTAAGTGGGTGTTTAGAAACAAGATGGACAAGGATGGTGTTGTCATCAGAAACAAAGCAAGGTTAGTTGCTCAAGGTTACAGGCAAGAAGAAGGCATTGACTATGATGAAACTTTTGCACCAGTTGCAAGAATTGAAGCTATTAGGTTGTATCTTGCATATGCAGCCTTTAAGAATTTCAAAGTTTATCAGATGGATGTCAAAAGTGCTTTTCTAAATGGAAAACTACAAGAAGAAGTTTATGTTAAACAACCTCCAGGTTTTGTTGATCCCAAATTTCCTCATTATGTTTTCAAGCTTGATAAAGCTCTTTATGGGCTCAAACAAGCTCCAAGAGCCTGGTATGACACCCTGTCTGAGTATCTTATTGAAAATAAGTTTACAAGAGGTAAAATTGATAAAACTTTATTTTCAAAAAGGAAAGGTTCTGACATCTTACTCATTCAGATATATGTAGATGACATTATCTTTGGTTCCACTGACAAGTCAATGTGTGACTGGTTTGCTAAGATAATGTCAACTCAGTATCAGATGAGTATGATGGGAGAACTTACTTACTTTCTTGGTTTACAAGTTGAACAAAAGCCTGATGGCACTTTTATAAATCAAAGTAAGTATGTGCATGACATGTTAAAGAAATACAACTTTGAAAATTTATCTTCCATGCACACTCCTATGGGTACTCAGGATAAGATAAGTAAGGATGAAACTGGTAAACCAGTATGTCAATCCACATACCGAGGTATGATTGGTTCCTTACTTTACTTAACTGCTAGTAGGCCTGATATCATGTTTGCCACATGTTTGTGTGCTCGGTATCAGGCTGATCCTAAAGAATCACACATGAAAGCAGTTAAGCGCATCTTTAGATATCTTACAGGTACTCCTAACCTGGGTCTTTGGTATCCCAAAGACTCAAACTTTGACCTTGAAGGGTACACAGATGCAGATTTTGCAGGTTGTAGATTGGACAGAAAGAGCACGAGTGGGGGATGTCAATTCCTAGGTGGAAGATTAGTTGGCTGGTCATCCAAGAAACAAAATTCGGTAGCAACTTCCACGGCAGAAGCAGAATATGTTGCTGCAGGAAGTTGTTGTGCTCAATTGTTATGGATGCAGTATCAACTCTTAGACTATGGGTTCAACTTTCATAAGACTCTTATTCATTGTGACAACAAGAGTGCTATTGCTATCACAGAGAACCCAGTCTATCACTCCAAAACCAAGAACATTGATATCAGACACCACTTTATTCGAGATAATGTGGAAAAAGGTAAGGTTGAGGTAGATTATGTACCCACAAATGAACAATTGGCTGATGTATTTACTAAACCTCTTCCTGAGGAAAGGTTTATGTATCTACTCGGGCAATTAGGTATGTTGAATCCTTAATCTTTATTAAATTTCTTTAAAACTGAGCACTCAGTATCACTCCTGTTGATACTGACCACTCAGTATCACTTGTCTGTTATCATCAAAATTTAAAATTTTTATTTTTTTTTAATTTTAAGAGTAAATTAATTGTTTTTATATTTTTTAAAATTTTTTTTAATTAAATTTTTTTTACTCGGTATTGGGGTATGACGGCTCTTACACCGAGCTTAATCCTCATACTGCTCAAACGGTAACCTTTCTTAATAAGAAAGTTACCGTTGGCAGAGGATAAGGCAGTCAAATCAGCCGTTTTTACTTCCCAATACCTTAATTATCTTTCAAATCTTCTATAAATAACCGTTTAGTTTTACTTCAAATTTTTTAACTGTTATTTCTTTCTTTCATCTTCAATTCTCTCTGCGATTAACGATTTCACTTTCTCTTAGCAAGCAAATTCTTTCAAATCAAAATCACAGATGGCGAATTACACTTTTGTCGCTCCAGACGTTCAATCGGAAATCCAATTCCGAAATAATGAAGTACCCAGGTTTGCGAGGAACAACATTACAGCAAATTTCAATATTCCTCAAGCCTGGGCATGCCAAGAGTTCACAAACATTGTGACTTTTCTGAAAAATTGCCCAATTGCTCGTGCACTGACCTTGTCTCCTAGAGCAATTTACCCAGAAATGCTTTGCGAGTTTTGGTACTCAGCTACACTCGATTCTCCAGATATGATTGCTGGGTGGGTAATTAGAGATCAAAGAAGGGCATTTGTCTCTACTGCAATCATTCGTGAAGCACTGAGACTTCCCGCTCAAGCTCAGTATGACCCATTTGTTGATCGATCAGAGGCACGCTCTGTACTGCCCTTTCTGGGTCGAAGAGGAACAACGGGCACAATCAAAAGAAATGAATTTGGTCCTATGTGGGGTATTATTATCACAACAATCATTCGATGTATGACCCACAAGACGGGAGCTTTGGACCAAATAAACGAATTTGGGATGCAAATAGTACATGCTCTGTACTATGGAAGAAATATCGATTATGCTCGCCTAATTTTCAATGAATTAGCTACACTGGTTCGAGCAAATACAAGGGAATGCAATGTCCCTTTCTGCAGATTTCTATCACTCATCTTTCAACACTCAATGCCCACACAGATTTATGATGATTTTCACAGTCCAAGAGTTGATCTTCCTCCACTCAGTGAAAAGATTTTCTTTTACAGACCAAGAGAAGGAGAACCTCTTCTAAGTCCTCCTATGTGGGCCATTGTTTAAGAACATATAAATGATGAAGAAGATCTATCTAATACTGAGTCAGACGATGATGATGATGATAGTGGAAATGGAGCACAGGCAGGTCAAGATATTGAGATGCAGGATGTCCCACAAGTTCAAGAACCAACTATCTCTCCACCTGCACAAGATCTTGCTGCTCCTCATATTGAAAACATTCTTGAAACTGAGTCCTCAGAAGACACACCACTGGTCCTTCGAAGAAGGAGAAGGAATGTTTCTCCTATCATTATGGGAAACTTATCATCTGAGGAGGTGCAGCCTGCAAATGTTCCATCATTAACTGCATCTATTCAAGCCCAAAGCTTTATTGCAGCCACCACTGACCTTCCAGGTCCAGAACAAGCTCCACCTGCTCAACCAATTGAGGAACCTCATGTTCCTCTTGATGTGGAGATTCAATATGCACAAACTGCACTGGAAGGTGCTCAGCATGACAGAGGGGTCGGTATTGAAGATGTTGGTGCTGCACATCATCAAACACATGATCCTGTACCGACCTCTGCAGATGCTCGAAGGGAATCTGACAGAGTCTCAGGTATGAATTTCTAAAAATCCTTAAACTTATATATATATTTCATTCCCAAATAGAGACTAAGTATTGGACAGTACCAACTCAATACTGACCAAAGTCTCAAACGATCTTTCAAATATATATCCTCTTATGGCCAACATAGCTAGCCCACTGCTGCTATGCAAAATTCATATACTGAGCACACAAAATTGATCATTGTCAGTCTACAGTTGTCTCAACATTTAAAGAGACAATGGTGGTTGATGCTACTGACACCCACTGGTGCTGCTTGAATAATGTCCAACTTATTTTTGGGTTGGGTAGCATTATTCAAGAAATGATCCCAAACCCTTAAGCCACAAAATCCAAAAATATCCAATGGGGTTTAGCCACTCACCTTTACTAAAATCTTCTTACACATGCTATGCACAAGTCCACAATATTTCATCCTATACCAGATGAAATACAGACTTCACAAACTCTGTTTATATGATTGTAGAATTAAACAACACCACAATTCTATTTGATAAACCTTTCATTCTAACCAGTTTTATATTTTTGTTTCTTTAGCACCATCTGTGCAGGGTATTCAGGCATCTCAAGCTGCAGCAGATCAAGTGACTCTGCAAGCAATCATGCAGCACATTCTGGCCATCCAACAAACTCAAAATGTAATACTAGCCAGAATGGACAAGATGAGTGGTGATATTGACCTAATAAAACAGTCAGTATCACTCCTTCAACAACCACAGCAGCCCCCACAAACTCCACCAGGTTCACATGGTGATCACAATGAAGAAGGAGAAGGAGAAGGAGGTGCTGGTGATACTGATGCTGCAACTGAGCCCATGCCCTCCCCTACTCTTGAACAACCTGAAGGGGACATGGGTGGTGATACTGATCCTCTTCCCTCCTCATCAAATGATAACAAAAAGGGGGAGAAGAGACAAAGAGATACTGAGGTTGATCAAACTGAGCCATCTGCTCAGGGGGAGAAAAGAAGAAAATTGAATGAAGATCAACCTCCACAACAAGAACAACAACATCAGCAAAGCCCTCATACTGAGCCAATTCGGATTCAGTATGAGAGAAGAAGACAAAGAACTAGGTCAGCATTACAAGTTCAAGACCCTCTTGAGCCATCTGCTCAGGGGGAGACTCATACTGACCAACCACAGCAAGCTTATACTGAGCCACCTGCTCTAGAAGAAAATAACTTACAAATTGTGGTCTATAGACCTTTTGTGTGGCCCATTGCTGATGATGAAGATGAAGAACATCCAGTGGAATCAGAAGATTTTTTAAACTTTGCATTGGATGAAGCAAATAAAGAAACCTCTTCATCATCATTCTCAGATGATGAAGAGCATACAAGAAAATCTATCTCATCTCAAGCTGAAGGACCTTCTAGAATTCCTAGAAGACCAATAACCAGACGAATGACAAATGTGGTTATGTCCTCAGAATCTAGTGAAGAACAAGATCCAGCTCCTCTGATCTCAAGACCTAGAAGATCTGCTCAGTTTACTGAGGGAAAGAGTGAAGCTGAGGATGAGATTGAGGCCCAAAAGTTCTTCCCTGTTAAGGAAGAACCTGAATCTGAGTCTGAAGATGTTCCAAGAAGATCTCATACTGTAAGAAGAACTGGAGATGAATTACTTGAACAGTATTGGAACATTGTGGCACAAAGAACAAGATATAGGGAAACAAGGATGAGTATGCTGAGGAAGAAAGCATTTCCAACTGTAAGAGACATATACTGGCTAAATGAGTTTGTCAACAAAATAAAGGTCAAAACTGTTGATAAATCAATTGTTGCAACTTGTACTGGGCCAGTCAGTCCTCCAATGAAGTTTCTCCTCCATGACATTCAAAATATGGGACTTCATGATTGGATAAAAATTGCTAGACTGATCAAGGAAATGCCCTCAAGATCTTCTGAAGCCCAAGTGATGATGGATGAAATCTGGGCTGTATCTGCTATATGCTATGAAAAAGGCATTCTTTATGCAGCAGAATACAGGGCACTCAGTGTGATGACTGAAGCTACGAGGAACAACAAACCTGAGTGTCTTAATACTTTCAGAATAATTCCCACATATACTGTTCCCCCTAATCTCATTTTTCAGGATCAAAAGAGTACCATATATCCAACATCTGGATACATGTATACTGACTCAGATGACAGGGAATGCTTTATTACTGAAGCGGATTTGGCAAAAGCTCCTATCAGCCATTTGGTGGGCCTTAAATGGATGATAACCAAGAAAGAAGATGCTTGGTTTAGAAAAAAGATAGTTGCTGTACTAAACAACAGGCAAGATGAACTGAAGAAAAGAGAAGAGTTCATCCATGTGAAGAAAGAAGTCTTCTACGAGTTTGAATCGATCAACAAAGACTAAAGAAGAAGACTTCGCAGCCTGTAGCTTATTTTGTTTAGTTTTTTCTTTGTAACTGTTTTGTTATCATTAGATAGGGGGAGATTGTTAAGGCAAAAAGCCTTACCCCTTTGGATCTTAAGATAACAAAACAACCTAGACTAGCTTTGATTTATATGTAGAATAATATAGCTAAGTTTAGGCCTGATACTGAGTGATCAGTATTGGAACTCAGTATCAGTACTCAGTATCAGATAGTGATACTGAGTAGAAGGACTGAGTGATACTCAGTATAGTAACGGACTAAGATCAAATCCCTTGATCTTAGTCATTTTCCTTGCTTAGTCCTTCGGTTACTCCTTTGCTCATTATGTAAGATCTCTATAACATTATAAATAGAGATCATCTTGCAAAGGAGTACTGACCAATTTACTTTACACATTCACATCTTTTGTAATTGATCAGTGGTATTGCTTTTCCGCAGCATACCACACTTAGTGGATTTATACATTGACTATATTCTTGTGTTATCACTTTAATATTTCTCTAAGTATAATAATCTATCAATTAACATTATAAACCAGGGTTGTTGTGACCTAACAGATGCTATGCTCGAAAATCGCCAAGAGAGAAAACTAGGGTTTGATATGGCATTAAATGAGCTCAACCCGTCTTTAATGCTGGTCGTCCAGAGTTCACGGCGCGAACTAAGTTCGCGTCGCTAACTTTGCATGTTCGGCCATACTTAGCGATCGCTACCCAACCGCGAACTACATCACGCCACCTGACCAAACTCCCTGGCCCTACTTCCCGATCGCGAAGTAGGGTTCGCGTCGCGAACTCCCTTAGGCAGCAGGGCTGCACTTTTCCAACTTTGTCTCGACCCGGTTTCGCCCATAACTTTCTCGTACGGTGTCCAAACGACACGAAACCAATTTCCACGTGTTTTATATGATTTATCCGTAATTATCATATTTTTATATATTTTATTTATTTACAATTTCGGGTCGTTACAACTAATATATATAATTTATTACTAACTAATCATTACAATTCATAATTGACATAAAATTACTAATTTTATCAATTTATATATCATATCTTTATTTATTTTGTATTTACTAATTTATTAGTGAAAAAAAGGCGACATCGTAGTTGAAAATTCAGCACCATTTGTGTCATTTTCGTTAAAAAATGACATTTTTATTTGTCAAATTAAAACAAATTCCTGAAAAAATAAATTTCACAACATAACTATAAATCAAAATTAAAAAAAATATTGATAAAAAGTAAGTGGACTTGAAAATAAAATTTAACCATTGATTTAGCCCATTATTTAACCCATTTAATTGGTCTAACCCATTAACCCCATTAAAGCCCACCCATATTGAAGTCCATACTATTTAAATGCCTTATTCTAAAAACCCTAGATTATCACATAAACTTCCCCTTTACACCTAAAAACCCTAGATTATCACATAAACTTCCCCTTTACACCTAAAAACCCTACTCTCTCTGCAGCTGCCGTCCTCCACCTCGTCACCGCCGTTTTCCGACGCACCGCCGCCGTCCTCCGCCGCACCACCGCCGTCCTCAGCTGCACCGCAGTCGTCTTAAGACAACGACACGTTCACCATCACCGCTGCCCTCCTCCGCCGTAGCAACAATGTTCGTTTTCCGGCCACCATCACCATCTCCGTCAACTTTTCCGGCCTCTAACACCACCATCTCCATCATCTTCTCCAGATTCTACAGTCGCTGCCCTCTCTCGCTGTTCGCTCTCCACCGGACACTCCAGATCTGAACACCAACACCACCACTCCTTCAACTTCTCTGTCTCTCTCTCTCTACCGTCTCTCTCTCCATCTCTCTCTCTCTCTTCTGTCTCTCTCTCATGTCTCTCTCAGATCTCTCTCTCATGTCTCTCTCAGATCTATCTCTCCTGTCTCTCTCAGATCTCTCTCACTTCTCCGGCTCTCTCTCTCTCTCTCTCACTTTTTTGTTGCTTAAGAGTGACCTTTACATTTGTTTTAGATATTATTGAAACATACCTATGTTCTTATCTTTTGTTTGAGATACAATTGATGAGAACAAATGTTTGAGATAAAGTTGAAGATCTAGGATTAGAACATATTTATGATAAATTGTGAAATAGTATCTGAGGTTAAAAGTTAAAAGTGTAATTAAAACAGATTAAGAGTTCTAAATATAAATAAAAATAATTAGTTGGGGGTTAATTTTTATTTAATAAGTGTAATTAAATGTGTATTGTTTGACTAAAAATTTGTATTGAAAGTTCGACTTGACAGCTTTTCAGAAATACTTTTACAGAAAAATAAAATACAATTCCTAAAGTTTTGACTTTTAAAATTGGAAGAGTTCATTTAGGAGGACCCAAAAAAAATAAAAAGGTCAAAAAGCAAACTCAAATCATTAATCGTGCACTTGAAACTCAAGTGCGCACTATCGGCCTTGACAATGCAATTGCAATCTCCTTTCGACTTCAAAACCCTAGCTTCATTCACTTCGTAATTTCTCATCAAACGTCATAAGTTCTCAGACAATTTCCTAAATTTCCGAAGCTTCATCGTCAATTAGGGTTTCATCGAAGCAGATCGACATTATAATTCCCCCAATTTTGCTCCATAAAAGGTTAGGGCTTTCACGTTTCGTACTGTGTATTTGTAGATTTTCTATTTATTTACTCAAAATTTGATTTAACTGATACTATTAAATTCTTCGAAATAGAATACTTAATTAATGGATTACAATCAATCTGTTCGATCTCGACGTCCTGCTCGTAACAATAATAATTACCATGGGAGCAACACTTTTAACGAGTACGAAAACGATGAATTTGTTGAAGAAAACCAACGTGTGAATCAGAGATATAATAATATTAATTATCAACAGAATGCTGATGATGATGATGATGATGAAGAAGAAGATGATGATGATGATGATGATGATGATGATGATAACGATGAATATCAACATGGATATTATAGGGTTTCTGGAGGTGGAATGGATACAGGTGAATCGTCTCGGCGTCACCAAAAGAAACGAAGATTAGATAATTTGGTATCAAATTACGAATTTGCCCCTCGTGCAAATGTTAATGTTTCTGATGAATGGAGCGAAAACGCGACTTTTGTGTTGTTAGAAGTTTGGGGTGAACGATTTTTACAATTAGGGAGAAAAAGTTTAAGGGCAGATGATTGGACTGAAGTTGCAGAAAAAGTTTCTGAATTATGTAAAATGGATGTCAACGAAACACAATGCAGAAACCGATTAGAGACATTGAAGAAAAAATACAAAAAAGAAAAATCCAAAATCGAAGATTCAGGAATCGGGTATCACGGTAAATGGGGATTTTTTAAGAAAATGGATATGTTATTGTCACCAAAGAAACAATACAACGGTTTACCATGTGGTGTTGATTCAGGTGAGTATGTGTTTATGAACACAAAAGTTTATTTAAATCAATCGAATGCTATGGATGAAATGCGTGATTCTCCTGGGGAATCTGAATCTGATGATGATGATTCGTATGATCAGAAAGATGATGATGATGGATTTAGGTTATTAGCTGAATCGGTTCAGAATTTTGGGGAAATTTATGAGAAGATTGAGGGTAGAAAAAGACAACAAATGATGGAGTTAGAGCAAATGAGGATGGATTTTCAGAGAGAATTGGAGTTGCAAAAGAAGCAGATTCTTGAAAGGGCAAATGAGGAAATTGCAAAAATTAGGGAAGTTGATGATGATGATGATGTTAATTCTGCAGAGAATTTAAGTGGTTAAAAAGGTAATTTTTCGCTTGTTCATTTATGAGTTTTAGAAAAAGTTTATTAGTTGCTTTGATTAGATTGAAAAAGAGTACTTTTGTAGCTAGTTAATCTGATTATTTGATCCTTATGTGATCAAATAATCATTTATAGAAGTAAATTATTAAAACAGTATAATCTGATCACTGCAATTGAGTTAGATAATAATTTTCAAAGCATTATATGTAGATTATAGATGCAATTAGCTCGTATAGAACACTATATTTGTAAAAAAAAATCATCTTGAAATTGACCAAAGTTTAGCATTATTCCATATAAAAGATATATATGCTCTAGACAGTGTATTATTTCAATATTAATATTTTTCTTTCAAATAAAATGATTTTTGGAGGTTTTATACATTAAAAATACATTTAGGCGAGTTTCGACCATTTTTATCGTCTCATTCTTTTTCCCTTTTTGGTTACTTTGTTCTATTTTGCCTGTTTGACCTGTAAGAGATTAAACATAACTTGAATTGACCAATTAATAAGTCAATGGGACAAATAAAAACAAAATTAGCTAAAAAAGGAACGGGTCAAATAAATGAAAGGTCATCCACAGTGTGTGTTAATCTGTTATACAACCCACCTGACCCTTTTTATACTGTTAATATCATTGCATCCATGGTTTATTCTAAAAACATACGAGTGTTATTACATGTTTTGACAATTTATTTACCACTATATGTACGAACTTTTAAGTACTCTTTTGGCCTTAAAAAACAACATAATTTTACATTTTCAACTTTTTTGTCATTGTATATGACATGCCTATTTAGGATATTAAAATAAAGACACTCATTCGGCAACCTGATGGCCTAAAAAATCGGTGACATGGCGGACAAGGCCCGAAAAATGATATGACTTCACTAGGTTACCGCCACATCATCGATTTATCCTATCATCAGGTTGCCAAATGACATATACCGGTCACAAAACCAGTTGGACAGAAAATAAAAATAAAATAATAAAACCCTAATTTAATAAGAGTTAGGAATAAAAATCCATATCTTTTATCTGTATTTAACTGTTTTCTGGAATTTTATATCTTTTTCCTTAGCAGTATTGGAGCATTCTAAAAGGTATGCAACTGAAGTGAGGGTTGCAGTATATCATTATTCTCTCGTCTGTAGCTTGACTTGAAGCTTTTATGTATTGAGGTACAATATAATAAATATTATCTACATTGTTTATAATCTTTAAATCTATTTATTTTCTTTATTTGCATGAATGTTCTCTATAGAGGTTGAACTTTTGACTCGTTCACTTATTAAATAGGTTGATTTTGGTTATCTCTAAAAGGTTGAACGGATAAAATTATAAAAAATGCCTTAAAAGGAAAAGGGTTGAAAATCCAAAGTGCATTTTTAGTGCAACTTAGGGGTGGTAATTCAGGTTGGGTTGGCGGTTCAGAACCCAACTTGTTTATATAAACGGATCATATATCTCAACCCTAACATGTATACTTTCAACCTGACCCCGACCGAAATAACCCCGTTTAGTTAGACGGGTTAAACTGGTTACCTGTTTGAATGAGTCACACATGTCGACTTTTAAAATGTGTATGCAGAACCTTGTAAACTATATCTATTTTTTTCAAATAAAAACAACTTTTTAGATATATCTATAAACTACTAAAGTATAGTATATCTATTTTTAAACATGTTTTAATAAATAATCTGGTTGGCGGGTTGTACTCATTTATATTATCATCAACTTGAGCGTAACTTGTTTAATAAACGGTTCAGCTACTCGACCCAAAACTGACCCGCAACTTGTTTGCGTCAACCCTAACCTGTTTATTTTCATGTCGGGTCTTAGGTCAGGTTTCGAGTCGGATCAGAATTTGCCACCACTAGGTCCTAGTTAAACCTTCTAAATCACATCTGTTTTCTGGTCGGCTTATGTTTGATTAATTTTTTGGATATTGCTTACTGAAAAAAACCTTGACCCTGGTATTTTGATAAGATATATTTTACTTTCAAGTTAATCATCCTTTGCCAAAATTATGACCAAGAAATCATAATTATTTGTAGTATTGATTAGCTAAATCTATAATGGTTCACCGGTTTTTTCGTTCCCCATTTTTTTGACACCTCTCTCAAACACGCAACTGTTATATATCATTACTAAGAGCACAATGTATTGTTTGTGTTAAAGTTATGTTAAGATGCATTTTTATTTCTTTAACATTGTTTTAACACCTACTTTGATATTACATCGTCGTTTAACATTCATTTGAGACATGCAAAAAATACTTAAAACGAGTCCCAGATATTAATCATTGATAAAGATCATTTCTTTTTACATAGAAAGAGAAAAAAGTAAACCCATTTAACGCTCAGCCAAGCCTTTAACGTCGGCCATTGGCGACATTCAGGCGAGCTTGATGGTGTTAGTTTGCCCCCGTCAAATACCCTTTTAACGTCATTTTGGCGAGCCATTAAGAGTGCTCTTACCTAAATCAAATAATGTAGAAACTTTTTTTAACTCAAAAATAGGGAAAGATATAGAGGCAGAATAATGAGTTAATGAATGGGGGCTCGTGAGACGAATTATAGACTCTCACAACCGTTTTCAATTAAACCTCAACCTCAATTTTCCCTTTTTTGGTTAGTAGTTGGAAATTTTATTCACCAATAGCCAACAATCTTACCAACACTTTTGTCAGTTTTTGTTCTTTTAGGGTATGCTCGTGTATATCAATTTTAAAATTGAATTGTTATCTTAATCTTGAAGTTCTAATAATCAGTAATTTTTATACTTGACGGGTCGATGTAATTAAATGACTGTATATACATAAGCGAATAGACGATGATGAATCCATAAGCTCAAACATGATGAATCCCAACTAAAAATACAACTCCTTGTTAATTAATGTAAATTCGGCGGGTTGGTATTGATGATCGAGAGGAAACGATTTGGAATGACCTTATATTGAAATACCAACATAGCCCTAAAATTCATTTGTAATTTTGCGAAAATTAGCAACATAGCCCGTCAGTAACTTTGCAAAAATAGCAACGGAATCATAAAATCCATTGGTAAATTTGTAACCTTTTCTAACACAGGTAAATTAGTTTGTACAAATTCATCTTTGTAAAGCCCCTTCCTCTTTGTAGTAGTTCCGCCCCTGCTTATAAAATAATGGAAGTTTATTAAGTGCAGTTAGTGAATAACTACCGGCTCATATATTATTGCCAACGAAATTCTTCTAAAAGCTTATATTCGGTTACCAAACTAGACATTTGATGAGGGTGTCGCTACAACGAACGCACCCTATTGCGACGATCATCTCAGAATCTGTAATTTACTTTATTTCGCAAATTATAATTATAAACTCGCTAAAATGTGGTTAGAATCAGGTAAATCCAATGCTTTTTTTTAGCTATTTCAGTAATTTTTGTTTAAAGTATTGTATGGAGTATTTGTTTTGTAAAGAAATAGATTATTGTATGTTGTTCTAACAAGGCAGAGAGATAATTAAGAGAAGCACATAGGTACGGTGGCCTTGAATGCAAATATGAAGTTAGTCACGTAGATGCATGTGTAACATAGTTCGATTGGTTGAAAAAATAATATTGAATGTGAATAATATAAAAAGGTGAAAAAGGTGTAAATTTCAGTTGAGAAGCTGCAACAAATTAAATTCTTAGTTTCATGAAAAATGTATATATAAACCCTTGTTATCGTCATTTTGAAACACACCAACAAAAATGCTTGTGAACATGATGAGTTGTAGAGTTATTAAGAATTATGTTATTGTGGCATTTTTATTTGCTTTATTTGTGGGGAACTGTGTTGAGGGGAGAAAATTGGGTGAGGAGGGTGGTGGTGGTAAGCTTGAAGTAAAGAAGCCGGAAATGTTTCTTGATGATCAACCGGTATGGAGCGGAGGTGGTGGTTGGGGTAGTGGCGGCGGCGGTGGTTTTAGTTTTGGAATTGGGAATGGGGATGGGGTTGGGGATGGTTTTACAATTGGTGGTGATGTTAAGAACGTTGATAAACCTGATTGTGTTGGAAAAGATAAAAATGGAGGTGGTAAAGGTAAGAAGCATGGTAAGAAAAAGAAGAGCCACCATGGTCATGGCGGCAACAGTGGTGGTGATGGAATTGGGAAAGGAAAAGGTGATGGGATCGGAAAAGGGATTGGAAGTGGTGGAGGAGGAATAGGTAAGGGCGGTGGTGGTGGAATAGGCAAGGGTGGTGGTGGTGGATTTGGTGGAGGGGTAGGTAAGGGCGGCAGTGGTGGAATAGGCAAGGGTGGTGGTGGTGGAATTGGAGGTGGAAGTGGTGGAGGAATAGGAAAAGGAGGTGGTGACGAAGGTGGAGTTGGAGGTGGTGGTGGAGTAGGAGGTGGCGGTGGGGCCGGGGGTGGCATAGGAGGGGGTGGTGGAGCTGGGGGTGGCATAGGAGGGGGCGGTGGAGCCGGGGGTGGCATAGGAGGAGGCGGTGGAGCTGGAGGTGGTGGTGGAATGGGAGGTGGTGTTGGATCCGGTGGAGGAATGGGAGGAGGTTTTGGAAGTGGTGGTGGAATAGGTGGAAGTGGTGGTGGGATGGGAGGAGGCGGCGGCGGCGGTGGTGGAATTGGTGGAGGTGGTGCTGGAGGAGGCATGGGAGGGGGTATTGGAAAAGGATCCGGGGGAGGATTTGGTGGTGGGGCGGGCGGAGGCTTTGGTGGAAGTAATGGTGGCGGGTTTGGTGGGGGAGCCGGTGGTGGATTTGGAGGAGGAACTGGCGGCGGAGGCGGAATGGGGGGTGGTGGCGGCTTTGGTGGAGGTGGAGGTGTTGGTAAAGGAATTGGAGGAGGATTTGGAGGTGGTGGTGGTGTCGGTGGTGGTGTAGGTGATGGAAATGAGGGTAAAATTGGTGGCTAAGTTGTAATTAGTTCACTCCATGTTGCTCATGAAATTTGTTCTCAATAACCTACATTCTAACTCAATGTATGTTTTTTAATTTAATTATTTCATTGTAATTTGTATTAGTATTTGATTCCCTTCTGAGCTATCAATAATATTTTCCAAGTTACTTTTGTATTAGTATTGTTTGAGTATTGAAATTTGTTCTGTATCTTTATATATAATAAACCAAACATTTTTTGAATCTTGTAAAGCCACCTCATATACTTTTAAAGCCACCTCATATGCTGAGTAATGCCAAGTATAAGTCCAGCTCATCTACAAGCCATCGCTTCTTCACACGTTAGCATCCCCTAATTTAATACGAACGTTTTTTCAATCAAAAATTTAATACACCGGTTTTTTCTCAATCAAAGATTTAATACGAACGTCTGCGAACCCTAGCTGCTGAAATCAACCCAATTTCTGAAATACTCCCCATGTTTCTTTTCGTGTTTTAAACTGAAGTTCTCCTTCCCCTGTTATTTCTTTCGTGATTGCTTCCGTGATTTCAGTTTTGAAAAACGTTTTTCTTCCTTTGGCGAAACTCTTATATAGACCCTAATCAACATTTCCAAAATTCTAGGTTAAGTTGAAGCTAGAAGATCTGAATTGGGATCATTCATTCGTTGGTGAAAGGAGCATGTTCATCTTCGTTTTTCCTTTTAAGGTACTTATCAAATCACATCTCATATATAGATTCATTTAGCTTTTCTTATATGATTTTTGTATTTTAATGTCTCTGATAATAAAACAAACATGTGATTTGATAGAGCGTTCCTACTACAAAAGCAAAAAAACCCATGAGACATAGATAGACTGATAGAGAGTTGGATCTTCCTAAATCGATCATCATCTTTACTTGTGACTCCATGGAAGACCTCAACAATAACATGGCGTACAAATTTGGATGCCTTCAAACGCAACAGATTAATGGTAATGTAAGCGGCCTCAACAATATTATTTAGTTATAGTTATATAATATATTCAAACCAATTCATGAATCTCTAATTTTAAAAATGTCCGATAGAATATGTTGAGGCATCTTGGCATTCGTTTAGGCATGTAAATATATGTTATTATATTTGTAAATTTAGCTTGGGATTCACGTTAAGGTATGCATAAAACAACTACCATGTGCTTTAAAACATAAACATGCTGATGATTGGTGTTGCAACTTAGCGCCTTAGCAGTTGACATATTTTCGATTAATTGCATTTTTGTTGTAAAGATATTTACCACATCAATCATTTATACAATTACAGAACTATAAAAATGATGCTCTCCCAAATTTTTCAAAAGGTAAATTTCAATGGCAGTAATAGATTATAGCGTTAATCTTTAAAACGTATACATTGACCAATTCCTAATGAATTTTGTGTTGCAACTAAACTGCTGACATGTTTTTTGGTTAATTGTATTGTTACTGTTATAATATTTACCGGCATCAATCATTTATACAAGTCAACAAATCAAGGTAAAGGGTCTCCTGGCTTGAGTTCCCTTTAGTTTTGACTGGTGACTAAAATAGCTTATCTGACATGCATATTATTATTAGATCTTCATAATGCTGCTTTCAAGTCTTAAATCTTTGCACCATGGATCCAGGTGTATGCATACTTATGTTTTATCTAAACGGCTCAAATAGGCTAAGCTAAAAGATGAAGGACCAAAATGGAAACGGGTCGAAACTCGAAAGTCCTCCGAAATGTACTCAATTGCATAAAACCTCCTAAATGGCGTTATGGAAAAAAAGTTGTTACTTACTGTAACTATATAGCCATATAGGTTTTATAACTGAACTTAGCACATTATTTAATTCAAAAAACAGATAAAAAATGTTGGGGGTAGGCACGACCTGACCCATACTTAAAATATACCTTTTGACTTATGACCAATTACCCAACCCTAATCATTTTACTCATTTCCGTGTAGTGTAATTGTATGTAGGCTGCTTGGTTGGTGGTCAACTGATGAAGGAAGCCGAGAAGAACAAGCCCGTATTTACTGCAATGGGTCTTATCGGTGAGTTATTCTTGTAGCTATAAGAAGCATATTGTTCTATTTTAATTATTTTTCATGTATATTTCAGATACAACGCATTTTTACCTAAATTGTTAAGAGAATGCCCGATAATGATTTAACCGAAGACGTAAATTTTGGATATCTGTATTTTATTTTTAGAAAAGATTTAAATGCTTAAAATGCGTTAAAATGCGTTAAAATGCTAAAAACTTTCTAAATCATTTAACTAAAAAAGGTTCAGTATATTATTAATTTTAACCATCAATGATTAATTAAATTGTAAAAAAAATTAATAAAAAGAGTGCAATTAATTCTGCCCAATCTAACCTGACTGTTTTGACTTTCTACCCTAAATATGGTGGTTGTTTTGACCTCTAATTTTTTTTGTCCTGCAGGTTTGGATTTTGGGGATTTCAAGCAGATCTAAATGAGCAAATGGAAATCACAAAAAGGGAGCCTAAAAACTATGGAAGACTTCAAAATGTAAGATATTTAATATCTTACTGTATTAGTTTTAATTATAAAGTTACGAGGTTCATTGTTATGATATTATCTTATAAGATCTCCGCTAAAACTCCATTCAAAGGAGACATTGCTTTTGTAGTAGGAACTGATACTGGTAATGCTAGAGTTGAAAACCGTGTCATCAATCTCACAACATACAATTACATTTTGTCTCTAAATTACAAACTTGATATCGCTATTTCTCCCAGCATGCTGTATTGCAAACTTGATAGCACTATTGTTATGAAGCGTATGTTGTTATCAAGTGATGTAATAGAATTAAGTGATGTAATAGAACTTAAAGTTGTAGTTCGTTTGGAGTTATTTTTAAAGTATTATCGTTTAACGTGTTCATCTTGTGCGTGATTATAACATAATTTTAACACTGGTTTTCTTTGTGTTGATATCAAGTACTCAAATCTCTTTCGGAATTATGAAAAGATTATGAAAATTTATTATGAAAATTCTAAAAGCCACCCGTGATTTATCACGGGTTATAGGCTAGTAACTTATATATTCATAAAATTTTATCCAAAATCCCTAATTTCTTTGTTCATCCAAATCATATTAATAAGCCGAAATTTTGGTCGTGTGTTTTGGATATATATTCTACTCGACTCAAATTGACCATACTCGATTTGGATTCAAGAACGTACATCCAACCGTCTATTTTCATCTTGAGTTCGTCATGAAATTGTAATATAGTTGAATGCTTGCTGTTTAAAATCAAAATGGCAGGCATGTGGGTAACACGTGATTTAAATGTCCAAAAGGAGATGACGCTTTTCTGAAGTCAATATGTGGACGATCGAGTCAAACAATAAAGTCAAAAAGATTCCATGTCATATTGCCAATTCTCATTCTTTACCTACGGGAGATAATAACGTTACCTACTTAGTTAAATATTAATATATTTTCCTTTAGAAGAAATATGCTTTTTGTATAGTATATAGATTGTTAGCCTAATACTAATATCTGACGAGATGGGTAAGTAATTCGGAATCCGAAGAGTTTGGAGAATTTGTTCAACTGATGTGTTTTGTGCCGATGATATCTTTATAGTGGTTTGCTCAAGCTAGTCTAAAGACTTTATCTAGTTGGAAGGGACAACTAATAGCTCTTGGATTAAGAAAACAGTCAAAGATCAAGATCAAGATTCAAACCACCACCACTATAAACACATGTGATTCAATAATCAGTACCCCACTCACCTCCGGCGGCCGGAGACGGCGGCAGCGGCCCGCGGATGGCCGGCGGTGGTAGTCGTGACTTGAAACACATGTGTTTGAAACACATGTGTTTCACCTTTTGAAACACATGTGTTTCACCTTTTGAAACACATGTGCTTCGTAGTTCGTATGCTCCCATGTGTTTTAGAAACTCATATTTTTAGTAAAACACATGTGTTTCGTGACTTGAAACACATGTGTTTCACCTTTTAAAACACATGTGCTTCGTAGGTCGTATGCTTCCCTGTGTTTTAGAAACTCATGGTTTTAGTGAAACACATGTGTTTCGTGACTTGAAACACATGTGTTTCGTGACTTGAAACACATGTGTTTCGAAGTAATATGCTCGTTTGTATTTTGAAATACCCGTGTTTTAGTAAATCACATGTGTTTCAATACATCAATACCACCACCACCCAATTACCACCGACACCTTAACTGTCAGTCACCACCACCGCCGCCGGCTGGCGGATGGCGGCGCTAATCGGAGGTGGCGGCCGGCGGTGGTCGGTGGTGGTGACCGGCGGTGGTGGTCGTGACTTGAAACACATGAATGTGTTTGAAACACATGTGATTTGATCTTGATCATTTTGATACAATGGCTAGGATTTATTCCTTGGAAATTTAAAATTTTGGTGGATTTCCTTGAAGACAATTTGACAAATTCCACATCGAACTGACGAGTTTGAAGGATGCCCGTTGAAAGGGGTCTAAATGAATGTAGGACTGTTAAAACTTGACACGACACGGCAAAAGAAACGAAATTGGGACGAAATCATATTTTAAATTTGTGTTCGTGTCGTGTAAAACAAACACGAAGTCATGACGTATCGTGTTCGAATTCAGGAATTAACAAAAAAATTGACACGATAGTTTAATAGTTATGATTTTGAAAAACATTTAATAGTAATTTATGTTAGTTTTTTGTTGTGTTTGTCAGTTTTTAAGCGTGTATTAAGTAAAAAAAAATTGATAGTTTTGTTATTTATATTGTGTTGTCGTATTTGCCGTGTTTAACATTTTTTTAATTGAGTCGTGTTCGTGTTAGAAAAATAAAACACCACTTCGTGTCGAGTCGTGTTAAGGTTGAAAAAAAACAAGTTCGTGTCATATCGTGTTACACAAAAATACGAAACGATAACACGATTTGACAGAGGTAGATGAATGTTAACTATTTTATAAGGAAAGTAAAATAAATAACAAATTTCTATTTTAATTTGTTTTAAACTTATTCTTTAAATAAAATGATAAATGCATTATAATGTAAAAATGTTTTTGGATTTAATAGCTTTTCTTCCATCAAGCATTAAATTTTATGTATTTGCCAAACAATTTCTCTACAAAGCCCCCCTTAGTTTTTTCTAGATAAATCAAAGATATAATTATATATATAATTATAAAAAAGAAAAGCAAATAAAAAAAGGTTGTTCTCTTAAAATTAATTAACAATAGAATGTGCGTAAAAAGGAAAGCAACATGATGAAGTAAGCAAGAGGTAAGAAAACTCCAATAAAAGGAAAAGAGTAAAAGGGAAAAAGAACCCACATAGGTGTGTGTAAAATGTTTTATTTCTCCATTTTTTTATGAACTAAAATAGATTAATAATGAATGCTAGACAAACGAAAAACATGAATGTTATCTAATATTATTATCTAATAAAAATACTAGTTTTTAGGCATATCCCAACAGTTGGGTGTCAGTAAACCCATCAGTAGCATCACATCATCACATCCTTACTGGCACGCTACTGACACGGTCGTGCCCACCATAACCCATCACTAACTCATCTCCACTTAAAATAAATATTAAAATGTTACATTTAAACCCCCAATATTACATTTAACCCCCTCAAATATTACATTCAACCCCCCAAAATATTATACCCAACCCCCAATATTACATTTACCCCACCCCCACATGCTACGACGGATTCCCTCCCACGTCGCCACAAGGATGGGTTTTTAGTGATGGGTTTACTGATGGGGTGGTGTCAAAGGCGTCAAGCAAAGATGGGTTTAATTTGGGTAGTGACAGAGTTAGAGACGTAGGGTTGGCACTCCTCTACATAAGAGAGGAAAAACTTAGCTGTCGTAGGTAGATAAACCCAATAAATTTTACCCGAGAGCACGGGTATGAGTAAAAAGTTGTACCTACTCGAGTCATGGTAGGTAGCGATTATGCACTATTCATCATGAGTAAAGCTGACCCGCATAATCATGAATTCCATTTGTTTTACCGTGCATACCCCTATAATTTGTATAATATACATTAGGAACATATTGATAGGTATCTCGTATTCGTATCTATTTCTATATAGTCGTGTTGTAGCAAGATTTATTTTTCCTATGTTAAAAGAATCGGTTATAAAAAAAAAAATAAAAAATAAAAGTTAATAACATCCTTTTTTATATTAAATGAGATTGCTAAAAAAGAAAGGAGGAAAAAGTAAAGCAAAACTCCAAATTATGTGCTTTGTTGAATTTTATTATTCTTTCTACTTCCATCAATTTCATCTTTTATGATGTATCAAAAGTATATATAATCCCTTTTTACTACTACATATTTTTTATTCAAAATAAGAAATATGTACGACAGTTATAAATTAACAGGAATAATTCTTTGAAATCTTCATCCTTTTGCAAATCTGTCTGATGTTTTTGGAGACACTTCTTACGTAAATTTATAATATTTTCTCTTCTTAAATTTATTATTTTTATTGTTGAAATATTATCTTTATTTTTAATACTAATCTTTTGCAATACATTGTAATTAGAAAAAATACTTTTCGTCCTGACAATTAATTTTTTTAACATTATAATTATCAAGTTAAGACATCCAAAATACGTATATTCAATAAAATGGACATAAAATTTTAGCTTTTATTTTTTAAAAACTAATTTTATATGTTTTAAATCATCAAATTTTAAAGTTTTAACACATAATATATTTTTTTTAAAATATAATAAATCAATTTTAACCTAAAATATTGTAAATAACAAAGATAGACGTTGAAGGTTACTTTTTAGACTATGCGTAAGGGGGTGCGTCCCCCTTACGGTCGCCCATACAAGACGCGTACATCCCTTGACATGCAATGCCCCTCAACACTCAAGGGTCGTCCAGCGGTCCAAGCGACCATTGCAGGTCGTCTGATTTTCAAAGGGGGTGAGGTTTACCAAGGAGAATTGTTTGGTCGCCTGTTTACGTGAGTATGATCGAGATTTTTCATGTGTTTGGTTGCAGGTGAAAAAACTAATTTGGCGCTGATGTGTCAGGGGTGTCACTGTTACAGTGGTCACCCCTTACACATAGTCTTATAGTCATTTTTAGTTTAATTTCCATAATTAAAATTTGTTATTAACTTCAATATATGGTCTCAAAATTATCATAAATAATATTTTACGATATTTGTTAAATATTTTCAAATATGGTGATGTTGAATCTTTTTGATTGATGGTAAAATAATGCACCTTAAATTCTTAAAAGTATTTATGATAAGGGATGAAAAAGAAATAAAGCTTTTACTTTGATTATAGTGGCTATCATGAAGGTTTTTGTCTCAATATAAATGTTACGTTTGAGCATGTTCTCTCCACCTTCTCCCCATTCTACAATCACAATATATTTTTTAATTTTGATGACTAAGATATAAATTCTTTTTCCTATTAAAACGATTAAGAAATTTGAGTTTATATATAACTAATGAAATAGCATAACTGTTTTATATATTTAATGGGAAATGTATGTTATATCCAAAATTATTTGAAGTTTGTGCCATTATTCATGCAAGATGGGAAATGTATGTTATATAATACAATGAAATTTTCCCCGGATAACTTAAATATAAGAATTCATTTTTGCACCACAAATTTTAATATCTACATCACATATTATAAATTTTACACTAACTGTACAACCATCTAAATCAATAATTATGATATATCTCTTAAAAATTGTTGTGTATTTATCATCCATTTTAAATATGGATCTCTCCATTTACCTATTCGTTTGACTTATATACCATTTTATAAATATCTTCCGATAATTACGTTAATGTTAATAGGTAAAGGTTTTTTTTATATATGCTAGGGTACATCTTAATATCTACTAAATGAAGTTAAATTTTCTTTAAGAGGTAATAAAAATGCAGTTGGTTAAGATTTTCATTTTAATTAGTAAAAGAAAAACGCAATTGGCCAAATTTGCTTAATTTACAAATATACTAATCATTATGTTTATTTGTTTGCTTACATTTATTTCCTTAAAACTATATGTTGGGATATAATCAAGTCATTACTGATGCTGCATATAATACTGATTACTACTGATGGTGCAGAAACATGAATGACTACTGATCTCGAACTTACTACTGGTGATCATAATTACTACTGATAACTATATTTGGATTTGATCGTGTCCGAGATCTTAGTATAGATAGTTTAGAATGTTTATCTTTTTGTAATTCAGTTGTAATCGTTTCCTAGAATAATTAGGTTAATAGTTTAGGCTTCAAGGACTATTATAAATAGTTCCTTACGAATTGTAAACGTACGTGTGTATTGATCGATCAAATTAATATACATTGAAGCTTTTTGTGAAACTGTGTTCTTATTGTTCTTTACATTAATTACAGTTATTCATTGTTCTTATTCAATCAACTTAGTGTTAATCCGCTGTAACTTCTATTGTTGAGTAGATCTGTGATTCAATAACTGTTCAAGTTATTCGATCCTGACAAGTGGTATCAGAGCATTAAGGTTCTAGATCTACAAATTAAGAACATCAAAAAGTTTCATACTTTCGAATTCAAAATTGTTAATCATGTCTGATAACAATGAAAGCACACAGGCTAACAAAATTCCAATTCTCACTCCCAACAACTTTGGGATGTGGAAAAACAGAATTAAGCAATATATGCTTATTACTGATTATTCCATGTGGGAAGTTGTTGTTGAAGGCAACAAAACTATTCAGACTCAAATAGCTACCACATCAACTGGAGTCGACAAACTCAAGTGTGAAAAAGAAAAGAAGGACAGAGGAATCTAACTCAAAGCCTTAAGCACTCTTTTGCTTGCTATTCCCAATGATTATCAACATTTATTTGTTGAATATGATGATGCAAAGAAATTATAGCAGGCATTGGAAAAGAGGTTTGTTGGCACCAAAAGTACTAAAAGGAACATGAAGTCTGTGTTAAAGCAAGACTTTAAAAACTTCAAAGGACAGAAGAATGAATCATTGTCACAAGTTTTTGATCGATTCAGTAAACTTATTGGTGAACTCAATCAAGTTGGTGTTCAACCAGACAATGATGATGTCAACAGGAAGTTCCTTAGATCTCTTGGTGAAGAATGGTCTATGTATACTGTTATATATAGACAAGGAGATGCATTAGAAGAGAAAGAACTGGATGAACTCTACAATGAACTAAGAGTGTTTGAATCTGAGGTAAGTAATAAAACTCCTAATTTACCTTCAAACAATGATGCTTTTGTGTCTAGTACAGGAACAGGTCAAGAGACTACAAAGAATGCAAGAACTGAAGATGTAGCAAGATAATCCTTTTTCACTAGTCATGTACACACTGCATTGATCAGTGAATATATGGAACAACTCAATCCTGATGATCCGGAAGAGATGGACATTAAATGGCAGATGGCTATGCTGAGTTTAAGAACAAAAAGGTTTCTCAATAGAACTGGAAGACAAAATCTGACCTACAACAAAGGTGATCGTGCTGGATTTGACAAGACCAAAGTCAAATGCTTCAACTGCAATAATCTTGGTCATTTTGCTAGAGAATGTCCTAGCAAAGACCAAAGATCAAACTACAACAAAAACAACACTTCTAATTCAACTGCTTTAGTATCTCAAGAGGGTCAATGTTATGACTGGAGCTTTCAAGCAAAGGAACATGCTCAAAACAAGCTCTTATGGCCTTTACTGATTCTACTACTGAGGTACATTCTAAATCCTGCACTCCTGAATGCATTAAAGCTTATAAAGAATTAGAAAAACTTAATAAAGAAACTCTTGATGAGATGATTTTAAATAGAAACAGAAGAATTGAATATAATGGTTGTATAGCTGATCTTGAAAATCAAATCAAAATTTATCAAATAATAGATAAAAAGATCAAAGATGAACTGTTGTTACAAACAACTTATGATAAAGAATATGCTGAGTTAAAGTAAAAATAAACTCTAATTAAATTAGAAGAATGTCAAATGGAATTAGAACAGAATAAATTAACTATTAAAAAATTTGAAAGAAGTTCTAAGATAATTGATGAATTAACCAGTAATCAAACTACTGAAAAAGTTGTTCATGGAGTTGGATATCATGCAGTTCCACCTCCAACTAATTTCATCCCTCCTCTTAAATCAAGCTCAGAAAGAATATTAAATGAATTAAAAATAGAAAATCAAACTGAAACCAATAATGATTCATCTGATGATGATCAAACAACCGATTCAACTGATACAAGTTTTCATACCACACAAAGTCAAACTGAATCTCCTAAATATAACTCAGAAAATATACCAACAATTCTAAGAAGGGGAAATCAAAGAAACCTAAATCAGTTAAAAGAACAAAGAAAGCCTGAAAGTGCTAAGTCAACAAAATTAACATGTTTAATTTGCAACAAAGTTAACCACATAGCAAAGGATTGTCACTTCAATCCAATCAACTGTAACGAATTCAAAGAATTTAAAGAAAACAAAGAAAAATTAAAAGAATTAAAATTAAAACAAACTAAAGAAGCTGAAGAAATTAAACATGTTGAAGTTCCTAAATTTGGTAGAACTGCACAACGTTTCGTGCAAAATATCAGGCATGGAAGTCCTAACAGAAGTAATTATTTCAAAAACAATGGAAAACAAAATCAATTTCCAAAATATTCAAAGTTTTCAGACATCAGTAGGAACTATAACAGGTTTACTACTGGTAAAAACCCTAATTATTACAATGTTGTCTGGTACAATTACAAAAATACTACTGACTATGCTAAAAACTCTTATTACCCAAATACTACTGGTCCATCAGTAGTAAAATATTCCAAAGCCAAAAACTACGGGTATAAACCTAAGTCAGTAGTAAGACAGAACACCAGTAATAAACAACAAATGAAGACCAAAACTGCATATAAAGCTCATTCATTTAGAAAATCTTACTCTTCAAAGGATGAACCCAAGACTAAACAAGCTTGGGTTCCCAAAATTAACTAATCCATTTACTTTATGTGCAGAGCATTCAGATCCCTGAAGAAGGAAGAACATGACATATTGATAGTGGATGCTCTAGGCACATGACTGGAAATCTTCAAATTCTTAGAGATTTCAAGGCTTTTGAAGGTGGATATGTTGCATTTGGTGAAAATCCAAGAGGTGGTAAAATTACAGGTTAATGTACAGTATCAAATGGTAAGATTACTTTTGATGATGTATTTTATGTGGCTGAGCTTAAATATAATCTGGTTAGTGTCTCACAAGTATGTGATAAAAAGAACAAAATTCTTTTTACAGATATTGAGTGCAACATTCTTTCTCCTGACTTTATTTTAGATGAAAAATTTGTTGTTTTAAGAACACCAAGGAGAAATAATGTGTATTGCCTGGATATAGGGGGAGAACTCATTTCTTCAAATGAGATCAACTGTTTTATATCTAAGGCAAACACAAATGAATCAGAACTCTGGCATAGAAGGATGTGTCACAAAAATTTTAATAATATGAATAATTTAGTCAAAAAGAATTTGGTAGTTGGATTACCACAAAAAGAATTTATGTGTGACCATCACTGTGTTGCATGCCTAAAAGGCAAGCAACATAAGACTTCTCATAAGACCAAAGCAATTAATTCTATTTCTAAACCTTTGCAGCTCTTACATATGGACCTATTTGGACTTACAAATGTAATGAGTATTGGAAAGAAACAATATTGTCTTGTTATTACTGATGTTTTTTCCAGATATACTTGGGTTTTCTTTCTTAGGACCAAAGATGAAACAAGTGAGATTATAAAGAATTTAATTGTCAAACTGGAGAATACAAGAGATCTCAAAGTGAAAGCCATTAGATGTGATAATGGCACAGAATTTAAAAATGTAAATCTAATTAATTTTTGTGATCTTAAGGGTATTGACAGGCAGTACAGCTCTCCAAGAACTCCACAACAAAATGGTGTAGCTGAAAGAAGAAATAGAACAATCATTGAAGCAGCCAGATCCATGCTTGCAGATTCAAAATTACCAATAACTTTTTGGGTTGAAGCTGTTAATACTGCTTGTTATGTTCAAAACAGAGTATTAATAGTTAAGCCTCACCTTAAAACACCTTATGAACTTTTTAATAAAAAAAAACCCTCAATAAGCTTTCTAAAATCATTTGGTTGTCCTTGTACAATTTTAATTACAAGAGAACAAATTGGTAAGTTTGACTGCAAAGCAGATGATGGAATCTTTGTAGGATACTCAACTCAAAGTAAATCTTACAGAGTATTCAACAAAAGACTAAGGATCATTGAAGAAAGTGTAAATGTATCCTGTAATGGAAATCTGATGAATGAACAGGGAAATGGTCCAGATTGGTTATTTAACATTGATAATCTAACCAAATCTTTTGATGACAATTATGATTATAATGCAGGAGATTTAAACAATCAAAGTCAACAAGGAGGATCATCTTCACTTAATGGTTGTCAAGACATAATGAAATATATCTTAGTTACTACTGATCCCACAGTTGATATTGAGTACAGTAGTGTAACAACCCGAAATTTATAGATAAATAAATTTTATAAAAATATGATAAATAAGGATAAATCATTTAAAGAACGTAGGAATTGGTTTCGTGTCATTTGGACATCGTATGAGAAAGTTATGGACGAAACCGGGTTGAAGCCTAGACCGAAAAGTGCAGCCCTGCTGCACAGGCAAGTTCGCGGCGCGAGTCTGGCGCGAGCGAAACGCGAGGTTGAGCAGAAGGACCAGAGCTGGAACGCGAGCATCTCGCGTTGACTTCGCGTTGACTTCACGGCGCGAGCCAGACGCGAGCCTGGCGCGAAGTCTGGTAAAAATCGGCAACTAACGGGCAGATCCGCGTCTCTTCGCGACGCGAGCTCGGCGCGAGCGGGGCGCGAGCTCTTCCGACCAGAGCAATAAAATCGGGTTTATGCTCATTTGATGCATTTGAAAACCCTAGTTTCTTTCTCTCGAGTTTGTGGACGATTTTGGGTGTAAATCGTCATTTGGGGCCGATTTCTTCATCAAATCTTGTGATTCTTCACTCCTAGTTGAAGATTTAAGGTATATCTTCACTCCTTGATCTTTGTAGCTTTAGATCTATGTATTTTTGATGGTTGGGTTTGAAACCCTAGCTTTTGGGGGTTATGGTTTATAGTGAATAAACGTTGTATACACTCAATAGATGGTATATTAACAAGGGAATCAAGTGTACGATTATGATTTGTAAGAATCTTCGGTTTGGTTAAACCTAGGGTTTGGTAAATCAATATATTTGGGAGAAATGGATTGATGGGTGTTATCTAGAGGTAGATGAACACATTAGTAGTAGTAATTGATGTTGATCATATTGTGATAATTGTATTAGGCTTTTAGTGAGGTCTTGGAAGGTTGACCGATTTGTGAAGCAAGGAAACTGACGTAAAGAATACGGTTGGAGCACTTATTTGCTAAGGTGAGTACATGAGACTTTTAAACTGGGTACATAGCAATTAATTTGAAAGTACATATGATATTGTATCAGTCTTTATTAACAAATATTTTGATAAAGATAGTAATTGAAAATGTATTAGGGTACGTAGAATGTGATACTAGAAGATGTCTAGTATGAGTGATGAATTTGAAGTAAATTATGATAGATTCAAGTAATTATGGAATCTATGTTAATGAACAATAATAATATAGTAAGTGATTAAAAGAATGTATACGGAGCCTTTATTAATAAATATGTATTAGTAAAGCAATTGGGAATGATTTTATAGTAATGAGTACCTATTGGTAAAATATACTAATAAAAGTAAAGAACGAATATATATGAGAAAGAATAAGATGTGACTAGTAATAATTGTCTATTATAGTCAAGGGAGAGATAAAAGTATTATGTTATCGATGAATAAGAAATGTATCTTATGCGTAAAGTAAGTATGGACCTCATAGGGTTCATAGATGTAGAAGTAACTGTGGTTGCTTATGATCGGGTCCATGGGACCATACAGGTACGTTCACACTGTGATGAACTAATTATATGTCGTTAGTATTAGATGACCAACTTGATTGATGTTGGATGTGATAGCCGGAGGCTTTGACTGTCATAACTGTTAGGTTATGGTAAGAGATAGATGGTGGTGACGCGGGGGATCCCCGGTCACTGGACGGTGGTATATATGTTTATACACCGAGTGTATATATGTTTATACACTAAGCACACGGGTGCTTCTAGTACGCATATGTTTGGTACTAGGTATGTTAGGTTCTAATACATATATGTATATGTATTAGACATGTTGGTGCTTCTGGTACATATATGTTTATGTACTAGATATGATTGGGCTTCTGGTACGTATATGTTTATGTACTAGATATGATTGTGCTTCTGGTACCTATAAGTTTAGGTACTAGATATGGTTGCTAGGGAAGCAAGATCGATAAGGTCGCAATAGAGCGACTAGACGGTACTAATGTAGTATATATATATATATATATATATATATATATATGTTTATATATTTATGGAATTGTTATTATGATTATTGGGGTCTAAAACCCATGTATCTCACGAGACTATTTTGTCTCACGTACTACGTTTGTTTTGTGGCTATGTACTCAGGTACAGGTTGAAGTGATAGAAGGTTGCACTAGAAGTGGCCTAGAGATGCTTAGTTCGGGAGCTCATAGGTAGATCCCGTTTGCCTATGGTTTTGATATACTTGGTGACACCGTATTTTTGTAAACTCTGATAAAGGTTTTAAAGTTTTTGATAAACTGTATTTTGGACATTGTGTCAAATGTTGGGAAATTATATTTTAAATGATTTAAACGATGTTATAAAAATACGGGTGTTACAACTTGGTATCAGAGCTATAGTTTAAGTGAATTAGGTTGGATGTCCATCCTAGTCTTAGACTGTAGCATTAGGAATGTAAGATTCCTTGAGATCATTAGGTTGACCTTGAGACTTTATGTTAAGTTTAGGGTTGAACCTAGGGGACCTATGAAAGTGATGTGATTATGGATAATCAGTGTTATGAGACTCATGAATCGTACACGAGGTACTAATTGTTTAATGTCTTTCGTATAGTCAAGATCGAAAGAAATGGTTAACACTCGAAGAAGTGGAAAAGCCCCGGAAGGCCGGGAGGAGGATACACCTCATGTTGAGGCTGGGGTTGAACAGGAAAGTCAACCGTCGATGCACCAGGTGGGTGAATCGGAGGTCGGAGCTAATAGAACTCCGGTGACCATGGCGGACCTCCAAACTATTATTAATCAATTCAAGGGAGTGGTGGCCGATGAGGTGCACCGCATAATTGGGGACCGTGAGAGGTCGGACGGAGACCGTGTATCCGAGGCTAGATCGGATGAGAAAACCAGGGGTGGTGGCACTCGAGTGGAGAAATCCTCCACAGGTGGTTGTAGTGATGCGAGGGCGAGGCCCGATGAAAATTATGGTTGTTCTTTTAAGACATTCATGGCTTGTAAGCCAAACATTTATACGGGTAGTTCGGACCCGAAGGTAACTATGAGGTGGATCCGGGAGACCGAGCGGGTCATCGGAAGTAGCAAGTGCAAGAAAACCGATATGGTGTTGTATGCATCTCAATTGCTAAAAGAGGATGCTATGGTCTGGTGGGACATAGTTTATGAGACCCTCGGGAGGGAGGTGGTAGAGAGAATGTCATGGGATGAGTTTGCCGTGAGGTTGAGGAAGAAATTTTGTCCCGACCGAGATTTGGAGAAAATGCATGAGAAGTTTGTGACCCTAAGGAAGGGTGAGATGTCGGTCGAGGAGTACACGAGGGAATTCACGGGATTACTTCCGTTTGTTGCTAAGACCTACTCCGAGGAGAGGTTGAGGGTAGTTAGGTATGCTAGTGGGCTACCTTGGGATTATCAGTTAGAGGTAAAGAGAGCGGTCACGCTAGATGAGGCCATTAGTGCCGCCCGAGGTGTGGAAGAGGTGAACGAGGCAAAAGTTGCCGAGAGGGCGTATGTGGGAGATAAGAGGAATGCCGATAGTGGATCGGGTACGGTTAAGAAGGGAAAGTTCACGACGAACTTCTCTAGGCAAGGAAGTGTAGCCTCGTGCAAGAGGTGTGGGAAGAATCATACCGGCGAATGCCGTGGGGAACCAAAAATTTGCCATGATTGTGTAAAGACGGGACATTTGGCCCGAGATTGTAGATCCAAACCAATGGCCGAGGTTGAATGTTACTCGTGCCATGAGAAAGGGCATTATAGCCACGTGTGCCCGAAGAAGAAAACCGGAACGCTTGTGTCAGCGGCTCAAAAGAAGGCGGAGCCGGCAAAGGTGAGAGGACGATCCTTCCTACTCTCACGGGAGGAGGCGCGCGATGGGGCGTCAGGTTCGGGAGCTAAGGATTAGGCGGCCCGTAATTGTAGCATTGGATGATTAGGCCGGTGTGCCATTTGTTTCCCTAAGACTTTAGTTTTGGGTATTATTGTAATCCTTCCGAATGCTTTGGTTAAAAACATATTTTGAATGTTATGAATTTTATGGTTAATTTATTCACTTGAAAGAATCGATTTAGCAAGGTTGAATAACTGTCGATAAGAGTAGAGGCATTTGGTAGGACCATTGAGATGGACTGGATGATTATGCACCAAGCCAGTATGTTGTGTGGGTATAGCCATATTGTTGGATTGTTGCCCAATTTGGTGCTTACGGGAATTAGTAGATGAGTTGTATGACGCGAATAGTCATCGTGGGAATAATCTTCCGGGTTAAATGAATTCGTATTTTTGAGAATCATAGACCGGAGTCGGTTGGTTGACTCAAAGATGACCGGGATGACCGGCGAATTATGGTTAATAGAATTGAGTGATAACTACTTCTGTAGCGACAAACGATTTGGAAATATGGTAATAAAGAAATGAACCGTTTAATGACGGTTAATGTGTAAGTGAAACGATAAATAACAAGTAGAAAAGTGTTATTAGTTACCCGCGGGGTACAATGCATGTGCATTATACGATGGCCTTTGAAGGCATATAATAACGGAAAGATAATGTTACGTGAGACATGTTAGAGGATATGTCAAATGGAAATGTGTTGAATGGGTAAGAAAACGATGATATGATATTATAAAAAAAGTGCTAGAATGCATGATGGATAATTGGACGATTGAATGAGTGAGAAAGTAGCAAAGCTACGGGATGCGAAAAGATGAATACCCAATGGTATTGGTGTGACATATACATATGTTTGTATATGTGCACAATGGAGATGTATAGATGGTATTGGTGACATATACATATGTTTGTATATGTGCACAATAGAAGTGTTTATATTGAATTGGCGTGATGTATATATATGTATATATATATGTATGTATATGTTTATGTGTTTAATTGATGAATGTAGAACCATGTGGTTAATGAATATTACTATTATGTTATGGTAAATGAGAATTGGGCTTGATATGCGGGTTGCATTCAGGTCATGTAAATGTAGGGGATACCTACGATTTATAGAATAGAGGGAAAGAGAAACTCCTAGTGAGCAAATTACCATGTGGTGACCCAGACATAGTACACCGTATAAGGGTGTGGGATGTATTACGGTAGCGGGCCTAGTACCGATAATTTAAGTTGATCAATGTGATACAAAGATGGTTGAAAGAATACCAAGTGATAGTATGAGTGACCAAGTGAAGGTCAAGGAACGGTAAATGTTATTGTGACCTTATGTTAAGGTGTGACCCTTGGATTAACGGGGACGATTGATGAGAAAGTAATAATGGGTAGAACTGAGAGTGATAGATTGGTAATGATACGCAGTGTGTACGGAAATTGCTAGTTGGAAAAGGTATGGTTAACTTTATGCAAAAGTCAACGTTAGTCAACCCGTGATTGGTTGAATTGGTCTAAGATGGACTTTGATTCTCGTTTTGTTTTGCTAATAAATATTGATAGCATAATGTATCGAGTATGTGTTTGTGAAAAAGTTGATGAGATGGTTGATTGAGTTGTAGTCAGTTTATACGACTTGACCCGTTTGGGTGATTTCGATGTTGAAATTGGGAATCAAGTGTAAGACTGTAGTTGAATCATGAACTAAAAGTAAATGGTAAAGGAAAGGAGGATTTATGAAACCTTTAACGAGAAGGGAAGATGTTAAGGTTTAGCTGACTTTGTGCTTAAGTCAAAGGGTAAACAATGTGGGGACATACCAATGTCGGGATATATCGGCTTGGTCAAGGTTGGAGTTTGACATCCGTTTTAATCAATTAGTTAATGGTATGGTTGTATCATACCATTGTTATGAGAATTAAAGGATTGGTCGAGAGAATGACGGTGTTATGGTCAAATTGTGAAATTTTGACCCGTCTAAGTATTGTGAGTTTTAAATTTGGGTCTTGACCGTTCGGGCTTAACGGAGTTAAGTGAATGTTTGGATATGTAATGTTAACGGAACGGGAATGAGGAATGTTTGTTGATAATGACCACAAGGGAATGAGAGCGGAAAGCTCGGTTGAATGTGGGTTGAAATTCTTAGCGATTCCGAGGACGGAATCCTTTTAAGGGGTAGATAGTTGTAACAACCCGAAATTTAAAGATAAATAAATTTTATAAAAATATGATAAATAAGGATAAATCATTTAAAGAACGTAGGAATTGGTTTCGTGTCATTTGGACATCGTATGAGAAAGTTATGGACGAAACCGGGTTGAAGCCTAGACCGAAAAGTGCAGCCCTGCTGCACAGGCAAGTTCCCGGCGCGAGTCTGGCGCGAGCGAAACGCGAGGTTGAGCAGAAGGACCAGAGCTGGAACGCGAGCATCTCGCGTTGACTTCGCGTTGACTTCGCGGCGCGAGCCAGACGCGAGCCTGGCGCGAAGTCTGGTAAAAATCGGCAACTAACGGGCAGATCCGCGTCTCTTCGCGACGCGAGCTCGGCGCGAGCGGGGCGCGAGCTCTTCTGACCAGAGCAATAAAACCGGGTTTATGCTCATTTGATGCATTTGAAAACCCTAGTTTCTTTCTCTCGAGTTTGTGGACGATTTTGGGTGTAAATCGTCATTTGGGGCCGATTTCTTCATCAAATCTTGTGATTCTTCACTCCTAGTTGAAGATTTAAGGTATATCTTCACTCCTTGATCTTTGTAGCTTTAGATCTATGTATTTTTGATGGTTGGGTTTGAAACCCTAGCTTTTGGGGGTTATGGTTTATGGTGAATAAACGTTGTATACACTCAATAGATGGTATATTAACAAGGGAATCAAGTGTATGATTATGATTTGTAAGAATCTTCGGTTTGGTTAAACCTAGGGTTTGGTAAATCAATATATTTGGGAGAAATGGATTGATGGGTGTTATCTAGAGGTAGATGAACACATTAGTAGTAGTAATTGATGTTGATCATATTGTGATAATTGTATTAGGCTTTTGGTGAGGTCTTGGAAGGTTGACCGATTTGTGAAGCAAGGAAACTGACGTAAAGAATACGGTTGGAGCACTTATTTGCTAAGGTGAGTACATGAGACTTTTAAACTGGGTACATAGCAATTAATTTGAAAGTACATATGATATTGTATCAGTCTTTATTAACAAATATTTTGATAAAGATAGTAATTGAAAATGTATTAGGGTACGTAGAATGTGATACTAGAAGATGTCTAGTATGAGTGATGAATTTGAAGTAAATTATGATAGATTCAAGTAATTATGGAATCTATGTTAATGAACAATAATAATATAGTAAGTGATTAAAAGAATGTATACGGAGCCTTTATTAATAAATATGTATTAGTAAAGCAATTGGGAATGATTTTATAGTAATGAGTACCTATTGGTAAAATATACTAATAAAAGTAAAGAACGAATATGTATGAGAAAGAATAAGATGTGACTAGTAATAATTGTCTATTATAGTCAAGGGAGAGATAAAAGTATTATGTTATCGATGAATAAGAAATGTATCTTATGCGTAAAGTAAGTATGGACCTCATAGGGTTCATAGATGTAGAAGTAACTGTGGTTGCTTATGATCGGGTCCATGGGACCATACAGGTACGTTCACACTGTGATGAACTAATTATATGTCGTTAGTATTAGATGACCAACTTGATTGATGTTGGATGTGATAGCCGGAGGCTTTGACTGTCATAACTGTTAGGTTATGGTAAGAGATAGATGGTGGTGACGCGGGGGATCCCCGGTCACTGGACGGTGGTATATATGTTTATACACCGAGTGTATATATGTTTATACACTAAGCACACGGGTGCTTCTAGTACGCATATGTTTGGTACTAGGTATGTTAGGTTCTAATACATATATGTATATGTATTAGACATGTTGGTGCTTCTGGTACATATATGTTTATGTACTAGATATGATTGGGCTTCTGGTACGTATATGTTTATGTACTAGATATGATTGTGCTTCTGGTACCTATAAGTTTAGGTACTAGATATGGTTGCTAGGGAAGCAAGATCGATAAGGTCGCAATAGAGCGACTAGACGGTACTAATGTAGTATATATATATATATATATATATATATGTTTATATATTTATGGAATTGTTATTATGATTATTGGGGTCTAAAACCCATGTATCTCACGAGACTATTTTGTCTCACGTACTACGTTTGTTTTGTGGCTATGTACTCAGGTACAGGTTGAAGTGATAGAAGGTTGCACTAGAAGTGGCCTAGAGATGCTTAGTTCGGGAGCTCATAGGTAGATCCCGTTTGCCTATGGTTTTGATATACTTGGTGACACCGTATTTTTGTAAACTCTGATAAAGGTTTTAAAGTTTTTGATAAACTGTATTTTGGACATTGTGTCAAATGTTGGGAAATTATATTTTAAATGATTTAAACGATGTTATAAAAATACGGGTGTTACAAGTAGTAACTCAGATAACCCTAGCAATCTTAACACCAGTAACAACTCAAATTTTCAAGATACTACTGATCCCAGTATTAACTCAGAAACTCAAGCAAGTGATGATGAACCCAACAGCAATGATGTCAGTACTAACAATGAAACACCTGAATCAAATGAAAATCATGTTACTACTGATACCAGTAGCAATGAAGGATCTCCACAAAATCCAGACAATCAAGAAGAAACATGGACAGATGCCCAAATCCCTGAATCCAATGAGTCAAACCTTGACAGTCAATTAGTTGTTGACAAAGTTCATGGCACCAGAACTGAAAAGAATCATCCTTTGGACCAAGTCCTAAGTGAAGTCAATTCAACCATGCAGACAAGAAGCAAATTTAATTCATCAATAAATTCAAATGTTTGTAACATCAGTCTAATTTCTAATGAATGTATGTATGAATGCTTTCTGTCACAGGAGGAACCAAAGAAGATTCAACAAGCTATGAAAGACTCAAATTGGATTATAGCAATGCAAGAAGAACTTCTTCAATTCAAGTTACAAGCTGTATAGACTCTTGTACCTCTACCAAAAGGAAAAAGACCCATTGGAACAAGATGGATCTTCATAAACAAGAAAGATGAAAGAGGGATAGTGATCAAAAACAAAGCCAGACTTGTAGCCCAAGGATACACTCAAGAAGAAGGAATAGGCTATGATGAAGTATATGCACCTGTCGCTAGAATTGAAGCAATAAGAATATTTATGGCATATGCTTCATACAAGAAAATCAAAGTCTATCAAATGGATGTGAAAAGTGCTTTCCTATATGGGGAAATTAAAGAAGAAGTGTATGTGTGTCAACCTCCAGGATTTGAAGATCCTGAACATGATGACTATGTGTACAAACTAGACAAAGCTCTATATGGCCTTCATCAAGAGCCTGGTATGACACATTGTCATCATATTTACTAAAGAACAATTTCAAAAGAGGTGCAATTGACAAAACTATGTTTACAAGAAAAGTCAAAGATGATATACTACTGGTCCAAATATATGTAGATGATATCATCTTTGGTTCAACAAACGATCAACTGTGCAAGGAGTTTGAAGAATTAATGCAGATCAAGTTCAAGATGAGCTCAATGGGTCCAATGAACTTCTTTCTTGGACTCCGAATAAATCAAAGATCAGATGGTATTTTGATCAATCAATCAAAGTATGTCAGAGACATCTTGGAAAAGTTTGCAATGAAAGACTGCAAAAGTGCAAGCACACCAATGGAAACTCACAAACACCTACATCCTGATGTTGAGGGGGAGGATGTAGATGAACATCTTTACAGATCAATGATAGGTTCTTTAATGTATCTAACTGCATCTAGACCTGACATTATGTATAGTGTTTATCTATATGCCAGGTATCAAGCAAGACCTAAGGAGCTACACTTGCAGGCTGTTAAAAGAATTTTTAAATACTTGAAAGGCAAACCTTCACTTGGTCTTTGGTATCCACATGACTCACCATTTGAACTCATAGCCTACACTGATAGTGACTATGGTGGTGAATGTCAAGATAGAAAATCTACTACTGGTGGATGTCAATTCTTTGGATCAAGATTGGTGTCATGGCAATGCAAGAAACAAACCAATGTTTCAACATCAACTGATGAAGCAGAGTATGTAGCTACATTTGCTTGCTGTGCTCAAGTTCTATGGATTCAAAATCAACTCCTAGACTTTGGTATCTCTATTCTTAAAACTCCTATTTTTATTGATAATCAAAGTGCTATCAGTATTGTGAATAATCCAGTAAAACATTCAAAAACAAAACACATTGAAATAAGATTTCATTTTATATGGGATTGTAATGAAAAGAAATTAATTAAAGTAGAGAAAATTCATACTGATAATCAATTAGCCGATCTCTTTACAAAAGCATTTGATGTAGGAAGATTCAGCTTTTTAGTTAGCAGTATTGGAATGATTTTAATCAATTAATTTCACTTTTAATATAATATGTAAAGTTTTTGTACAATATTTATAGGTATAAGTATGTTTTACTACTGGTTATTCATTACTACTGATCATGAATTACTCTTACACTTTAGTACTGGTAGGGTTTTTCTTAGAATTAGGTTAAGTACAAAAACAACAGTTGCTACTGACGTTTCTACTACTGATACTTAGTTACTACTGATCGACCGTTATCTATAAAATACACCATTTTACCATACTAACCCCCATGAAAATAGTCGTTGGGTTATGATTCGAATGGTATTTCAGTCCTTTTGCAGGTTAATTCGAAAAATATAAATAGTTGAATGTGATTAGTTTAGCATTATCCTCACCTCGATTCGATAAACCCTACGATAAACCCTAATCTCTACAAATCTCGATCAAAAGCCTCCATCAGTAGCAAAGAAATTCATTCCACAAATCACTCGAATAATCAAAAACGATCAAACTCTCTCAGAAATCAACAAACTCAACATCAATTTCAAAGATCAAAATCAAACAAATGGCTACTCTAAAATCTTTAGAAGTTAATACTGATCTCAAATACTCAGAATTCCACAATATGTGTATTTTTCTAAGGAATCCAGATGGAACAAAGGACTTTCGACCAATCGTCATGTTTTTGAAGAACTCATACATCAAGTTTGCTTTAACTGTAAATCCTAAAGCTTATCAACAACACCTTGTTGACTTCTGGGAAAATGTTGAAAGGATTGAAGACACACATATGACAAAAATCAAATCCACAGTAGATGGAAAGACTATCTTCATCACAGAGCAATGAATCAGACATCATCTTCAACTAAATGATGAATCATGTATGTTTTCCCTTCCTAAGGAGGATCTTGTTGAAACTTTACAAAAAATGGGGTATGAAGGAAGACATGACATTGTCACATTTCAAAAGGGTCTTCTTTCACCCTAATGGAAATATCTTGTTCATTCTATTCAACATTGTATCTCTCCTAAAAAGAGTACTTGGAATGAGTTCAACAAGTCAATAGCATCTGATGTTGTTTGTTTGTGCACATGACAAGTATTCAATTTTTCAAATATGATTTTTGAAAGAATGCTTGCAAATTTATCATCTTCTAAATTTTTAATGTACCTAAGATTCCTTACACATATTTTTAACTATGAACTTCAAAATCTTTCAACTCCAAAGAATATTTTTATTACACCTGAATTAAACAAAAAGGTGTACTCTAACATGAGAAAACAATTTAAATTTTCTGGCATAGAGACTCCATTATTCTCAAACATGATCTATGATCAACCACCCATTGGAGAAGGTTCAAGTCACCCCATTGAACCTCAACCAAGTCCACCACTAAATACAGCCCAAACACAACCCACTCATTCCACTCAATTACCTACACCAATAGATGTCCTGAATGTGTCCCAGGTACATGAAATTAATCCACAGAGTGTTACTCTTCACTTTGAGGAAGACCAACCAATTGCCAAACAAATTTCTAACATCTATAAAAGGAAGAAAACTTCCTTAAAGGACACCAGGGGACCAATTGAGTCAGACCCCAGACTCCAAGAGTTGTCCTCCAAGGAGGAGAGAGGACATGAGGAAAGGGCTCTCACTACTGGTGCCCCAAAGGTAGGTGCACAGGCTAGTGAGAACATCATTAGGACCTAGACCTCGGCAACTCTAAGTGATGACTCATCTTTTGAGGCAGCACTAAGAGGACCCCGGTGCCAAGAAACCACAAGGGGGGATACTACTGATTCTTCTAGGAAGAAGAGAGTGTCTAAACAACTCATTTTATCACCAAGAATTGATAAGGGTTGAAAGAAACAAATTGAATTGACGGAAAGTATGGAAAACCTAAAAGCCAATGTACCAATGAGCCCAATGATCCACCCAAAGGGGCTGAGGGCAGTATTAAACCAACCCAATTGACGGATAGGAAGGAAAACCTTAAAACCACTGTACAACATTGTCTGAATATCTTGAATTCCCAAGGAAAAACCATGACCTACATGAAACATTATAGCAATACTCTGAACAGAAGACAGAAGAGGTTCGAGTACAAGCTTCAAAGGCAATCCACTATTATCAGAAAACTACAAAGAAAGATTACAGATAGTGAGGCTCAACAAGTTGAGATCACTAAGGGGGAGAAGGATCAAATTCAAGGAATGATTGATCACTCAATTGCAGCAGCAGCCTCCCTCTTAAACTTAAAAGAAGCTCATGGTGAAATAGGTCAAAGTTATGGTGAAGACCTGGACAGAGGAGTAAAGAGTATGGATGAGGATGTATTTGTGTCTGCAAATCAGTCACCAACGGCAGAACAAGTACACTCTCCAGTTACTACTGAAATCTTAGAAACTACTGATCCTATGAATATTGCTAACACTAAGGATCAAGAGGTCGTTACTACTGATCCCATTGAAGAAGAAGAAATACCAGTAGTAAGTGCTCCAACAGAAAATATCATTATTACTACTGATGACCTAGCAGTAGTAACTACAACATCAACCTCACCAGTAGTAACCTCATCACAACAGTTGGTAGTATTTGAAACAGAAGCAATACCAGTAGTAATTACTTTGGTTACTACTGAAGAAGAAGAAGATATACTAGAAATCCTTGTACCAGTTGTGATCATCCCAAGGCCTCCAACTCCAGAACTAAAGCCACTTCCTCCTCACCCAAAGATACTTCCAATGAGCAGAATTAATAGATTTTCTCCATCAATAGTTATTCCTGAAGTTAAGGATATGAACTACATTCCACCTCCAAAGTGTGTTGGTAAAGGAAAAGAGAAATTTTGATGATGACTACCCACACAGAGCTTTAGGTCACTACATGGTAAATAAGATAAACTGTGTCAGACCTGCAAAGCAAGATAAATGGAAGGTGAACAGAATGAGGTATCTGAGGAAAGTTGCAAAGACTCAAGCTCTTGAAGATAAGAAAAAAGTTGAAGAAGAAAGACTCAAAAAGGCAGCAATTCAAGAGATTGAAGAATTCCTGGTAGAAGATCAACAAGCAGAGTTCAGTAAACAAAGAAAAATAGAAGAAGAACATCTAAATTGCATTGAAGATCTTGTAGCTGAATGCAAAAGAGAAAAAGCTGATCTGCCAGATGAAAATTTTGAACAGAAGACCAAAATGATTGACTTCTTAAAATCAAAAGGTCATAGTGCTAAGTCTTTTGGCAGAATGAAAATGATAACAATAGTTGATAAATATTGTACTGCCAAGAAAAGGGAATTAGCAGAATCTGAAGCAGAAGAAGAAAAAGAAAAAGTCTTAGTCGAAATTGATCCCACAATCATATTATCCAGAACACCAATCTCTGGTGAATCATCAAAACCTCCTTCCAAAAAGAGAAAAGCTCTTCAAAAAGAACAAGAGGCCAGGAAGAAATCAAAACAAACAGAACAAATTATTCCAGTACTTGATCTTCCTGTTGCTCCTCTTCAAGATAATCCAATTATCAATTGGAGAGTTGTAAATGATGTCATAGAAATCATAAGAGAAGACAAAACAACTCAAAATTTTAATGCTTGGAAACCAGTGGTGATGTCCTGTTCCAGAAGTGATATAATTAAAGTTTTAATTATTGGTAAACCAAGAATGGAGAAGAAGTCATGGAGAAACTCAGGAGCTGGTTACTTAACTAAAATGATTGATACTGCTTTCTATCCAGACAACTATCCTGAAATATTCACAAACAAAGAAAATGTTTATGCTTAAAATGTATTACCAACTGTGAATATGTACTTCTTTGAAAGAACTAGTAAGAAGTGTGAGCTGTACTTATATGAAAAGGAATATCCTCACTCAGAAGAAACAATGTACCAAATCACCACATGCTCATTCATGCAACCACATGACCTTGCTATGTTTCAAGAAAAATATAACTACTTTGTGAAAAGAAACAGCAAATATATAATTGCACAAAGAAAGAAACAAAATCAGAAAATATTAGAAGGTGATCAAAGAAGAGCTGCTGTATTAGAAGAGAAAAGAAAGAAGGAAGAAGAAGAGAAGAAACTTAGTTAATTAAAAAGTGAATTAACAAGTTTAGGGGGAGATTGTTGGGATATAATCAAGTCATTACTGATGCTGCATATAATACTGATTACTACTGATGGTGCAGAAACATGAATTACTACTGATCTCGAACTTACTACTGGTGATCATAATTACTACTGATAACTATATTTGGAGTTGATCGCGTCCGAGATCTTAGTATAGATAGTTTAGAATGTTTATCTTTTTGTAATTCAATTGTAATCGCTTCCTAGAATAACTAGGTTAATAGTTTAGGCTTCAAGGACTATTATAAATAGTTCCTTACGAATTGTAAACGTACGTGTGTATTGATCAATCAAATTAATATACATTGAAGCTTTTTGTGAAACTGTGTTCTTATTGTTCTTTACATTAATTACAGTTATTCATTGTTCTTATTCAATCAACGAAGTGTTAATCCGCTGTAACTTCTATTGTTCAGTAGATCTGTGATTCAATAACTGTTCAAGTTATTCGATCCTGACACTATATATGTTCCTTTTCTTTTAACGGCAAAATAGTAAGTTATGAGCATTATTTTATTACTTTTGGTTTACCATATAATGGATCGAGTTATCATATACATTTGCATGATACACAAATATATCAATGAGAATGTTTGAATGATTCTTGTATTCAGCTAATGTGTTTCACGTTATGAACACTTCTCTAACAATCAAATGATCCATACAATAGTTCATCAACAATTTATGGAGTATAGGACATTAAGAATTAGTTTGTTATTCATCAAAGTAAACAAATTAATTTTGAAGTGTGTTCATATGAATTTACGTGTTAATATGACATTAGAATTAGAATTATTTTAGTAATTAGTCCCGAAATTGATCAAATTAATTTGAATGTATGTCATATAGTTTTATATTTTAGTTTGATGAAGTGGGATCGGGCGAGGACTTGTAAATATGTGTGGCTAAGATTCTTCCATTTTTCTTTTAAATTTGTGATGGCAAACTTGTAAATAATATAGAATTTTGTCACCTTTTCTTTTAAAGGGTAAAGTATAGAGGGGCTTTTTGGTCTTTCAGTTGTAGGAAAAACTCACGTCAAGATACACCACCACGCGCATGAAATTTCTTATACCCACTCTCGCCACGTGTCCACACCTTATTGGCTGGACTATTATTTTTTTTCCACCAACTTCGTTTTTTCTATATCTTTTCTTTTTCTTTGAAATTTTTTTTCTAAAAAACTAAAGTTTTTAAAATTAAATTCTCTACAAAATGATCACAGTCATGAAAATTTGAAGAATTTTTTTTTAATTTTTTAAAATTTGAATCATTTTGTTATTTATGGATCATTTTGCTAATTTTGAATCATTTTGTTATTTATTGATCATTTTGTTAATTTTGGATCATTTTGTTATTTTTGAATCATTGTCATAATTTTAGTACATTTTGTTATTTTTTGATCATTGTTAATCTTGCATAAACATAATTTTACGTAAAAAATTAGTCAAAATATATCATATATAATTTTGGATCATTTTGTTAATTTATGACTATTTTATTAATTTTGCACCATTGTTAATTTTTGGATCATTTTATTATATATGGATAATTGTTTTTTAAATTTTCATACCTATTCTTATTTTGTAGAAAATTTAATTTTTAGATTTTTTATTTTACAAATAAAATAAAAAGTTATGGGCGAAAAACGAATCGGGTGGAAAAACCCCACATCCAATTAAAGGATGACAAGTGGCAAAGGAGGAAAGTGAGAGTTTCAAAAAGACCTTTATGCCCTTTAGCAAACGAGTGGATAAAAATTATCCTCGCAGTCCTCACCGGGTTTGAAGTCCTCACCGGATCCGGACCCTTAGTTTGATATTATAATTAGAGTTAAGTTGTTAGTCTCCACAATGAATAAATTAATTTGAATATGTTATCATATATTTTCGTGTATCAAAGTATTTGTATTAATTTGAGCATATATATTAGCGAGGCTTATATTATAAAGTTGTCATTATCACCCATCGTGTCTTTTTTGCTAGGTTTGTTATAAACGAAATTTGATATATATTTTGATTATCTATAAAATAATTTCAATAGTTCATGTGTTATGTTAAAAAAATACGGAGTGATAGTTAGAAGGGTTTCTTAATAATTATTTTTTGTTTAATATAAAAAGCATTATATATGTTCGTTATATGAGATTCATTTGAGAACATTATTTGGTGTGATGAAAGACTAATAACTGAACTGATTGTGTGATAAAGCAAATTTTAATTGTGTTTGGTATTTTAAAAGATAAAAAGTATGCAACTTTATTAAGACTAAACTTAATTAAAGTGAAATCGTTAAACGTCTATTAAAATTTTGCTTTGACGATAACGATGTTAACACTTAACGTAATCTTTCGTTATCTAAGTGACATGCATCCCTAATTCCCTATTCTTAGAAAATATATGTACTTGAAAGGTGAAACACATCATAAAATGTATCACTCGTGGAACGAGTAACACCACCACTTAGTTTATTGGATGGTTAACATGTTTTTCGAACCTTGGAATTTATAAATCAAGAACATGCAACTAATTATTTCTTATATAGAATACAAATTACTACAAAAATGTACTAATCCTTTTGAGAAGTGTTGATGAAATGCAACTTTATAATCATATATTTTTCTCCCTCTTCTAAAAGTAATAATATTTAATTGTGTCAAATGTGGGGTATGAAAATGTGAGATACAAATAATTATATCTCTACATCAATAGAATAGAGAGATTGCTCTCGAAGATCTTTCAGTAAAAATATGTGGTAGGAAAAAATATAAAAAAAAAAGTGGGCGTTAGTAATGAGTATATAGATACTAAAAAGATATAATTAATAATATGAAACATGTATAGCATGTAAACATGTTAAGCATGTAAACTTTCTAGAATATCATGCAAGACACAAAACATGTAAGGTATTTGAGTAAAAATTCTAAGACTACATGTAGTAGTCACATCGTTTCATAATTCATCTCAATTTTACATCAGTTTTCCTCTCTCCATTTACCTCATGTCATTCACGCTCACTATAGCGGTGTTGATCGGGTATATTTTCGGATTTCGGGTAGTTCGGGTTTTTCAAATATAAAAAATATCCAATACCCAAACCAGATTAAATTCGGGTATGGATAGTTCGGGTGATAGGTCGGGTACGGGTATGTCCACTAGTACACGGGAATTTGCATAGTTGTATCGCCGACGACAACAATGTTTATATGTCGATCTTAATAAACCATATTTGTCCGTAATTTTATTATATTCCAATTAGCATGTGGCTCTATCATTGACTTTTAAATGAAATTCATAGATTACAAATATAATGATCATATTTTATTTATAAAACCATAAAATCTTACCTTTAAAAAAACCCCTTTTTTTTTTAATTCAGGTATTTGGGTATCACTTATAATATTACATTATACATGTCCCGTTTTATTTTCGGGTTACACGATTCCAAATGTTCCTACCCGATATTTGAACTATCCGACCCCATCTACCCAAATTTGAAACGAGTCAGGCGGGTAGAACGGATTTCGGTTATCTTCGACATCCCTACCTTACCAGACCACTAAAAGCAGCCTAAATGTGAGACATGACATATAGTGGCACAATTTTGCTGTTACGTACAGACCCTGTTTTTAAGTAAATTGTATACACTTATGTGCAAGTAACCCTGTTTTTTTACCAACAAGTAATAAAATGCCTTTTTTTCTACCCAACATCGTAACAAACAGGCTTTCGGCAGGGAAAAGCAAGCACGGAAATACCAAACAGAACCCACTCTTCCTCCCCCAATCCTAAAGCAATCTCTCTCTTAATTTCTTCCTCTACATATACATATTGTATATCTATACACACACACACACACATGCATGTATCTATATATTGTGTAGAAACAATAGAAACACCGAAAGAAAAAAAGAAGAAGAAGGTACATTAAAATAACTGAAAAGCGCAATCTTTTTTTTCTCTCTCTCACAAATCATATCATATCATATCATATGTTAAAAAGGCTCCGGAATTGTGGTGGTGGTACTGCTTGTTCTCTTTCTCTCTCTGAATGCTTGCTTTCGAAGAAAACCTTAAACTTCATCTCACGGATTTCAAAAAAACATCATCATCATCATCTATCGGTGTTCGGTCTAACTTCGACTAATATTGCTTCAATTCTCATCAGGTGCGTTTTATCATTTCAATCGAATTAATACAAATTGTCAATATGATGTATGCATAGGGGGTAAAATGTGTACTTGAGCCGAGTCGATTTGGGCTTCAAGTCTTTATTTTTAAGCTTCAAATCGACTCGATTAAATAGTTTATTTTGAATCTTTTTTACATTGCTCTACTTTTTAGTTACAAATCATAAATCTGCAATGCTTTTGGCAAGAATGATTAATGAATGTGTACGGCTTTATCAACTAATTTCTTTGTTAGTCGTTTTTTAATTTGATCTACGCACTACATTTGGATTTCTTACGATCATCACGTTCGGGACGAAACCACGTGCACAAGATATTTGTACCGTACAAATCATTAATGCACAAGAATTTGAAGTATAAAATTAGGGTAACAGGATTAGGGTGACATGGTCTTTCAGGTAGGTTTAGGGGACACGAAAAGAATGAACAAATACGTACAATATTAGCATCAAACTTTTGTACCACACAACAAATTACACAAAAGTTACATATATTATGTTATTGTTGGGTTGATTTGGTACTCTATGCAAAATAAAGTATTTCTAGCCATTATTGATATTCACGTACATCAACTTTATTCATTATCGAATTGGTGGACATGAAAAGTTGCTAAAAACGTACACGTAAAATTATATCTTGTGACCCATGATATTATGCATGGATATTTTTGTCTATCGACAAACGTGTTTTATATATACTTTTTTTCTAGCTTAGAATTGGTTTGAGAAATGGTATATCCTTTTAATTATTCTATTATAATAACAACGACAGAAACAAAAAGTGATGGTGCATAAAGTATTAAAAGTGGTAATAATTCATCTTCCAATTTATAACATCGTCATACATTTTTGTTGAGTAAATCATAGAAAATTTTATTTTGTCGACCATTTTTTACTACTTTTGTTTTGTCGACCTAGGTATAAAATTAAAAAGGATATATACAAAACAATATTTTTGTGGTGCACACGTTAAAAGAGGTGTACACATTTAAAGAGATACCGCTTTAAAGTCAGGTTAGAAAATAGCAGAGATCCAATCCAAGAATCGTGGGAATCAAGGATTGCTTAGTGGAAACGTTATGCAACATTTTGTATTGATTATTATTAATTAGTGGTAATAAACTAATTTTAAACACCAAAATTAAGGCTTGATCGAACATGCATAATTTTGCTCCGTAAACTATCTAAATTTTTACTAGACTTCGTAATTTTTACAGCCCGTAGATGAGAAGGGAGCCCGTGGACTAATTTCACGACATCTTGGTACTCGAAAAATCCCATGATTATAGCAAAACTTGAAGGCAGAATGATGGAAACATCAAATAGTATTAGCAATCGGTATGCAAAGCTTCTAGAAGGTTCATGGTTGACCCAATTTTGTCATGGATCAAATCCTTGGATGGCGAGATATGTTTATAGCGTGCTGTTTCTGTTAGCAAATTTGTTTGCATGGGCTGTTCGCGACTATGGACCCAGTGCATTGACCGAAATGAAGAGTAAGATTTAATGTTATTTGGGTTCGTGTTTTGAAATTGATTATCTGGTTAGTGTGAATTAGCAGTTTTTAATATTGGGATAAATGGACTTCGTTTATTTTTTTTAATAATTTAGTGTGAAATTAATAAAACCTACTTATTTACTGCTTGTTTGAAACTAATTTCTTCTTTTTTTCTTCATAAAATTTCGTTTTTTTCGTCATTTGTATCGCTTTTAACTATCAATGAAACCCGGGTTCTATTGTTTACATTTACTTTAACTTGGAAAAATATTCACAAAATTTATGTATTAATTTGTTGTAGGATTGAAAAGTTGTCAAGGTGGGAAAGATTGTTTAGGTGCAGAAGGAGTTCTAAGAGTTAGCATGGGATGTTTTGTATCCTTCATACCATTTCTAGACAAAATGTGACATTAAAAATCAATCTTTTTGCTACAAATATTCCTAGCTATAAATCTTTCTAGTGTCACATGGGAGTCACCCAAAAGAATTTGAGATAGTAGACCATTTTTTTTAAGTGTATGGAACGATTGACATGTGGCAGTAGGAAGATTAGTAATGCAACAAATATCGTATATATGAATTTATAAAAATTTCCTATATTAAATTTTGAAAAACCTTAGTGTATATTAGATATTTTATTTCATAATGTTTGTTTCAACTGCGGGTACCTCAAAGCTTCATGGACGAAAAGAATTATGGCATTCGGGTTGGTGGTCGGCCAAGATTTTCCTCATGATTGTGCTAACCGTGTTACCATTTTTCCTTCCTAGTGAAATGATTCTGATATATGGTTAGTATTGTTCGCTCAACCATTCAAGATTAGATGTAGCAAACGGGCCATTTATGTGGGTTGAGTATTGGGTCAAAAGGGGTAAGTGTTTGTATTGGCTGAAACCGAAGTGAGTCAGCTTAGGTTCAACCTAAACACCTTATAGTCCAAAAATTTATATTATTTAATAAACAATTAGCATATCATATATTATAATATCACAACAATTTAGCTTTTTGAATAAGGTAATATAGGAGGTTTTGTGGATCAAAAATACACTATGAGTATAGCGCCATGCTGGACCCTTTTGACCCGTTTCTCTTTTAGTTAATTCTTTCACTTTACCCATTTGACCCTTTACAGTTGAACCATAGAATCTAAAATAATCTAACTTTATAAATAAAATGATTCAAGAGGTTTTATGCATTAAAATACACTTTAGGTATCTTTCAAACCGTTGGACCCATTTGACCCGTTTCCTTTTTACTTTACTCGTTTAACCCAACACATAATCGGCCCATTTATACGTAAATTGGTCGTGATTACCCCTCTAAATAAATGTTTTGTTCTTATTTTGCAGGGGACATTGCACATTTTGGTGCAGGGTATTAATCTTTTCTAATTACTGCATCGTTTTCATTTCATAACTACCATTAAAGTATTAAGACATCTAAATATCTGATTTTGGAATCATTTGTAGGGTCTTTTTGCTAATTCAACTAATAAGTATAATCAGCTTCATTACATGGTTGAATGATTGCTGTCTCTCCGAAAAATATGCTGCAAGATGGTAATTTAATATATTTATGGACGGGTCGGATCTTGTCAAAATGGGTCAAGCCTGGTTGTATTGACCCAATAATATTAATATATTGATTTATTTTTTCATGAAATGATTTAGGAGGTTATATGCAATAAAACTGCACTTTTGGCCGACTTTTGACTTGTTCAAATTTTTTTTGCAGCCACATACAGTCGATGCTACTTGCAACGGCTGCATACTTTGTGTCAATTCTTGGGATAATATTAATGTATATTTGGTACACACCACAACCGAGTTGTTTGTTGAACATTTTCTTCATCACATGGACTCTTGTACTTCTGCAACTTATGACTAGTGTCTCTCTTCACCCCAAAGTAAGTTCAATCATCACAACATGTGTGTCCAATGTGGGAACGGGTTTGGGTTGAAATAGCATGGTAAAAACGATACATGAGTACACAAGCTGGAAATGCAACTTGTAATTTGTGTTTGTCACATTTGACCCGTTATATTAATCATCAATTTATATGAAATAGATCAGCGCTGGATTCTTGACTCCGGGTTTTATGGGGCTATACGTCGTCTTCCTATGTTGGTCTGCAATTAGAAGGTGCGTCTTTTAGTTGTTTTGGAGTTTTGTTGCTTAGATTTTTTATTTTTTTTCAAGTTGTTACTTCAAATTTGAGAATGAATGTGTTTGTACTTTGTATGTACAGTGAACCAGCAGATGATAAATGTCTGAGGCAATCTGAAACATCAAGAGACTGGCTAACCATCATAGTAAGCCTCAGTTTTTACATACATATATTTAATAAACTCACACATTGTGGGTAACAAATCAAAATGGGCACGTTGGGTTGATACAAATATTATTTTTTTAAAATTAGCCTAAAATAATAATGTGCTTCTACATTTGTCCATGTTTAGCTATTGCACAAATTAACACCCAATTCGGCAACCTGATAAATGGATAATGCATGAGGTTGCAAATGACATGTAATATTTGCTGTCATTAGGAGGCTTTGTATCCCATTTGTATTGCTATGACACAAAGCCATCTTTAATTGATCCAATTGGACTGAATTTGTATAATAACTAAACATAAACAAATGTAAAGTCTGTTGTTATTAAAAGCCCAAAACATAAACAAAACTCGGTTAGTGCAGATTTTATTGTCAAAAAACTCATTTGATGCTCATTTTCAGTTCATCTTGTTGTGAACAGAGCTTTGTTGTTGCTGTGCTTGCAATCGTGATCGCCACATTTTCAACAGGAATCGATTCTAAATGCTTTCAGGTAATAAATACCTCTAAGTAATTCTTTTGACTAGAAAATTTTTTGCTATTTGTACGATGTCACCAAACAAAAGTAATAAAATTTATAAAAGGGGAAATGATCCATATAGTTAACTGTAGCAATGACAAATTTTAGAAAAAAAAAATAGAGGGTTTAAGTGTAAAAGAATTAAATACTTTTGCTCTTAAATGCACCTAAGCTCCATTCTATTAACTCCACGGAGTTTGGTGCAAACCAACAACAAACTTCTTTAAAAAAGTTACACTTCAACCCTTCAAGATTTTAAAATGATTAACCCTCCTTTTTTACCGGTGCATATAAGATCCTTACATTTTATTGCTCGGGCCATTTTCTTTAATTTAATATTATTAAAAAACATGTCTGAATACAAAAATGTGATGCAGTTTAGAAAAGACGAGACTCAGGATGAAGACGACGTTCCATATGGTTTCGGGTTCTTCCATCTTGTTTTCGCAACGGGAGCAATGTACTTTGCAATGTTATTAATTGGATGGACTTATCATCACCCCATGAAAAAGTAATTAAACATCTTCATATTATCTAGAGTTTAATTAATCATTAGATTAAAAATGATATACATTTTTAACTAAACATACTTGAAAAGATGTCTACAAAGATATTGAGACACATGACAAAATCAAAAGTTGACAATTTTACCTAACTACCCTTAATTTGTGCAGGTGGACCATTGATGTTGGTTGGACCAGTACTTGGGTTAGAATAGTAAATGAGTGGCTTGCAGTATGTATTTATTGTAAGTATATATTCATCCTACTTTCATCTATCTTTCGCAACCTTTTTGCTTTTAATCATATCTTTCACCAATATTTTATTGGTCTAAAAAACACAATATTTTACTTTAGGTGATTTGTATATGTTATTTTTTTATGTTCTGAAATTTTTGTTTTTGTTCTTATTTTTTGCTTTTCTAAAGACAGTTTTAACGTTGGTTTGTATACAAATTGTATGTTTATTGTAGTGTGGATGCTAATAGCTCCAATAGTGTGGAAAAACCGACACATCGACATGCCCGTATGAGAAGATATTGTGATCCACCTCATCACACGAAGCACGTTCCCTATGTCTCCAACGAATTATGTTACAAAAGATTTACATAAAGTCAAGAATGAAGGAGATCGGTAATGGTATGCGCGTGTAAATATGTATCGCGATATATTAACAATTATATGTATCTTGTTATATTTGTATAATGTTTGTATCTTATAATATATTTACTACATATAAATATAGTATATGTAGAGGGCCAAAAGAAAAAAGAAATGAACAACCATGACCCTTGAGAGAAGCCATTTAAATGTATTGGAGAAAAAACAATTTTTTATTCTTTTGGGTGTAGGATTAATGTAATATTTTGCGCTTTGCTTTATGCAAATAGGAAATATCATTGTTGTTGAAGAAGTATTAGTTAATTTGAGTTTGTATTTCGTTATACCTTAACACCTAAAGCTTAGCAGCCCATCACACAAGTCAAGGTTTAAGTGTTCAAACGTCATATGACCATTATGCTTAGCTAATATGTCAAAAAGGAGTTATATTATCTTAGAATAAATGAAAATTAATTAACTAAACAAAAAAATAAAAATAAAAGCAGCCACGATAAAATGATGGAAAATAAAAGCTTAATCATTGACTATCATCGTCCTTGCAAAGTTAAAAGTGACTTGCAAAATTGAAGCTTGTCAACTTCTCATTTGAAGAAGGAAAGCGATGATAACTTTTTGTCGAAAAAAAATTAGCCTTTTGTTCTTTTCTTTTGTAGCCGGATTGTAATCAATAACTTTTGGACCAGGTTATTCATTATACTTTGATCCATAACTTTGATATTGAGTATTCTTTTCTTATTTGATAGTTTTTTCATATATAATATAATAAAATAATTCTTTTATCTTCATTCTTACTTTTAAAAATCATTGATATCACTTTATTCTAAATGAATAAAACTCATTCTCCATTAATTTTTTATTTTAATTCATCATAACCTTCACGATAATCTTTTTACTCAAACTACAAAACCAACGATGTATCACTTATTATGAAACGATGTATTAACAGATCTTAATAACAAGATTGACTGATTGACATGTTAACTCAAATTATTTGTAAAAACGATAACAAAAATTTAATGCTTTAGATTAACCCAGCCTTACTTAACACAAGTAAACCGTATCAAAATCTACTCATGTTACAAGCCTCTAGACCTCAACAAATAATTACAACAATATAAACAAATCAAGTCTTCCCTAATCAATTAAGGCTAATATAAACAACAAAACTTGCTACAATTCAAAACCATAAAAAAGCAGATTCCACAACAATACAAATTCCGACATAAAACAATTAATATAAATCAAGTCTAATAACAATAAAACAATGTATGAAGAGAGCAACACTAAAAACAAACAAAATCACCAAAAAATCAATATTTTTCTTCATCGTCTTTCCCCACTTCCATTGTTTTTTTTTCCTTCTTACAACATAACACTGTCTTTACATAAGACCCATAACTTACCCCAAAAAAGGCACTTTTGCAATAAACAAAATCTACAACAACCAAAGGAAAAAGGAATTCTTTCCATTTGATAACTCACACAATTATTTATATAGGGAGGTTTCTGACTTATAAAATTTACCCAAATGGGTTAGAAGAAAAGGTGTTTGGTGCAGGTGCACCATATAATCCGCTCTGTTGTTGATTTGTATTCAAGGAACCAAAAGATGACATGTCCAATCCAAAATTTCCTGCTTGCGGCCTGCAAACAACGAAATTTGTTCTTTTAAATGAGAAAATTTATGTACTTCCTCCGTTTCAAAATAAGTGATACAAATTAGAGAACACGATTTTTGAGGCAGGCAAAATATGATAATGAAGGTTAATTAGATTAAACTTGACAATTAGTGGAGGATGAGTCCCACATATATTGATTAAAGTGAATTTAATGATGTTTAAAAGTAAAAGTAAGGGTACATGTGTCTTTTCACTTTATTAAAGAAGATAGTTAGTGGGTGTCGTCCCCACTACCTTTTACCAAATATGGTAAGTTCACTTATTTTGAAACACCCTAAAGTGGAAAGTGTATCACTTATTTTGAAACGGAGGAAGTATAAAATATGGATAAAAAACTGTAGTATAAAAATCATGATATAATGATCTAATAGATGAGGTTATAATATTTTGAGTACACTTTAAATAACCTTCAGGCCATTTCATTTTTAGCCAAGTTTTAGAGTATTACCCATTTGAACCGTTGGAGATGATCAAAAGCCTAAATACACAATTTTAGGTAATCATTCAAAATAATCACCTATAGTATTATTCTATTATTTATTTATAAAAACCCCCAGATATTTTGAAGAATTGCAGCTATATAGTGTTTGGTAGAAGGCCCAATAGTAGATATGTTTCCATGATGAAAAATGAAAATAAAGATAAACATTACCTTGGTTGAGGTGGGATGTTTTGATGTACTTGTCCCATGAAAGGACCTGCAATGATATAACACGATGTCGAGTCAAACGAAGAAAATAATAAATAAAAGAAAATTCTAACTAAACTAACAAGATATGTTTACATTTTTAATCTGTTTTCTTGATACTCAAGTTAGAAATTTATGTCCAATTGGCAATTGGGACACTAAAAAGATGAATTTGTGTCCCATTTAAACATTACCAGATGATCCATAAGATGAGCCCTGAGGTGGTGGCATTGGCATCCATGTTGGTGCTGGTTGTTGCATGCCAGGTGGCGGTGCCATGTTTGGTAACGCGTTTTGTAAAGGTGCCATTGAGGGGAACTACATGAAAGATTGACAACAATTGTAAAGCTGAAGCAATAGTAAAAAGATAGAAAGAATTGTAACTCATATGCTTACTGGTGTAGGTTGAACTGCAGGTGAATCATTGAGATCAAATGGATTTGATGATTGTGATGGCTGCTGCATAAAAGCAGCTGGCATGGGTTGCTATAAAAAATAATAGTGAATTTAGTAATGTGATGAAATACAGGAAATGATGTTAATTGCAACAAACCTGTGGAACGTTATATTGCATATTGTATCCCATTCCATATTGTGGTGCAGGGTACCAGCTTTGGCCCTGTGGAGCGTATGGGGAATAGCTTGAACTAAATAAATCCTGCACATACACCACAACTCATTACAATTAAACATAAAATATACTAAAAGTAATTAAAATAAATAACATTTTATCTCAAATAAGTCAGATCAAATTTTAGCTAAAAGATGAAGCCAACAAAAAGATAGAGAATTACCACAGGTAGTTCTTGTTTAGCAGCAGCAGCAGGTTTAGACTCAATGACAGATGTAACTTGAGAACCTGCACTATCTCCACCCCATGCCTGCAGTAGCCAATCACTAATTAATTCAAAATACAAACTATGTAGCAATATCAACCCATTTACTTATGAATGGGTCCAATTGCCTAGAAAGGGAACGTGTAATATGTCTCCCAAAGTCTAAACCATACAACTTCCTAAATCATTTTATTAAAAGACTTGGATTATATTCGTAATAGTTTAGTTTTTTCTTTTACCTAAAAAAGTTGATTTTTTTATAAGTTCTTGGGATAACGTATATGAAGGCCACCCAAGTATTAACCTATCAAATTAAACTTTCTTATAGGCCCCTCAAATATGTATCTTATCTTGTGTCATACACAGGTTACAAGCCAAATGACGAAAATTATCTTAAGCCTTTTAAAATAGCCAAACTATCTTTGATGAGGTATAGATATATTACTATATGTGAAAAAATGTTTTTTTGCAAAGGGCTTTTTGGTCCAAATTAGTATAAATGAAAAAAGTTGAACCTTTTGTTTTTTAAATGGACAACCCGGCCCATTTCAAACCCATACTAAACATGACCTGTTTCAGTCCACCCATTTTACCACCTCTACAATGAACTATCATACAGACATTCAAATATCACAACCTGATTAAACGATGGAGTAGTAGTCTGAACACCGGTACCAGGAAGAACATTCTGCTGAGAATGCACATTTTGCCATTGTCCTCCACCACCAAACGCCACACCTCCAGTACTAAACCCCGGTGTTTGTGAAACAACAGGCGCACTTGCAACCACGGGATTATTCCCAGATGCAGGAACTGATAATTCAGAGAGCATGTCAAGCAAATTACCACTTGAAGGAGGAGCTTGAGAAGATGAAGTTGTTTTTACTACTGGAGTTGAATCAAAACTAGCCCAATTATTGTCTGAGGGCTGGCCGGCAAATGGAGCAGTATTAGGAGGAGGGATTTGTTGTGTTTGTGGGCCCGCAGCAGTTGAAGGTGGTTCCGGATCGGCATCAAAATCGATTAATGAACTTTCTCTCACGAGTTCTGTTGGATTACTGTTGATTGATGCTAAACTACTTGAAGACGCAGTTCTCTGCAACCAGAAAAAGTTTCCAGATTTTTAAGATTAAATTTTGACACATTAAAATTTTGACAAATTACTGTTGGATAAATAAAATCCTGACCTGTGTTTGGAAAGAAGCATCTGGTGGCCTTGACAAACCATTAGCTCTGGGTGGTTCAATAACCCGAAGAGGTGAAACACTCTCTCCCAATATTTCCCTAACGGGCCTGACAATGGGCGGGCTAGAATCTTTTCTTGTATCAGGAGATCTACCATTTGCAAATCTATCTTCTCGTCTCCAATCATTAACATCTACACGGGCCGGGCTTTTTTTAAAATCCGGGCTGCGTCTTTCATCATAACTAGTTCTTGAACTCGCATCACTTCTTCCACCGGGACTGTACCGACGGTCCGTTTCGTATGGTGGGCTTCTAGAACCACCTTGATATGTGTCTTCTGTTTCCCCCTGTTTAATTTAATTTCACAAAAATCAGAGAAAAATACAAGGTGCACAACACTTTAAAACTAATAATTAAAAAATTGGAATTTTCTTTGATGGAAATCATCAGTAACCAAGGTCATCAAGATCAGGATCAAAAAATTTTACTCAAATGTCATAGTTTGGGTCATTATAAGATTGTTTTTTGTCCTGAGTGAGTCATGAAAAGCTGTTTTACAAAAGGAACGGTGGTTTCCACTTTCGAGACAGATAATTTTTGTAAAAAAATGTTTAAAACTACATACAAAAAGTGTTGACCCGCCCATATTGCCACCTCTAATAATTACAGAATAATCACAGTTAGGTGGGCATACTGTCTTTGCTCTTGGAGGCTTGTCAAGGCTTCTCTCACCAGAGTATCTTCTATCCACATAAACATGCTTAATGAAATCCCGAAGTCTCTCAACATTACTGAAAACAATAAATAAAAAAATCAAATTACAGTTTTTATTGGAAAGTAAAAAAAACATTAGCATTACATTAATGATCACGAACCTGCTATCAGGGAATGATTGACGTTGGGCATCCCATTCTTTTAAATATATTTCCTTCGCACTCTATAATTGCAATTATAAGAGGTCAAATTGGCAGATTTATGTTAGATTATAGCCAACGTTTATTATTTAAATAAATAAAATATTGGCAAATTACATAAAATAAGAATATACTTTAGGTGGAGTCCATTTTGCTAAATTTAACTATTTCTGAGGTTCGTTATGATAATTACATAGTTTGAGCCGGCCTACTTTGGTAATTAAAGTTTGTTTCATCCCTATATGGTAATTAAAGAAAGTTCTTTTGGCCTTTGGTTATTATCTTTTACGTTTTTTAATGTATAATTTCCAAAGAAGGCTGGCAAAAACTTGTAATTACCAAAACAGACCACCTACTAAAATGTGTTGATGTTTTATGATATTTGTCCATCGTATGAGTATTCACATAAGAAGCATTACCGCATTTCCTCCTCCTTGAAGTGCACTAACTTCTTGAGTAGTAAATTTGGCCATAGACACAGATTTTACCCTGTGAGTGAACTCGCGGCTGTAGAAAATTGAAATATATTGTTGAATATGTACACATAGATCATATATGAAGTCGTTTAGAATAATAATCCTAAATTAATACAAATTCACTTCATTATCAGCCTTTTAGGAAGTTGGAACTTACTGTATGCCACTGCAAGTTGTGCAAACAAATGTCCAGAAGCTTGTGCACACATATTGAGGTCCCTGTTAAGCAAATAACATGCAGAGTCAGGGTTTTTGATTATATTTCACTTGAGGTTAATGCTCAAACCAAATCATTAAAATTATCCAAAAATGGCTACTAAGTAGAATTGAAAAATGATTACAGCATTACTTCAAAGTCCAAACTAAGGTTCATACACAATTAATCTATCTTCTTATACTTTCCCGTGCTTGCACTCTTAAAAAAATGACCCTAATATGAAGTGTGCCTAAAAAACAGTTGTAAATTAACTGTCTACACCTATAAGAAGCATACCATCGCCAAAAGGTCTAATGATCACCAGATCCTTAATTTAGCTCACCATTTATCATTATCATTACTTAAAAAAATGACCCTAATATGAAGTGTGCCTAAAAAACAGTGAAAGCCTGAGGAATCGTTCGTCTAACTCCTTTTGAAGATAACTAGCTAACATGGGCTCTAATGAATATGAAGATTTATCAGTGCAAAACCAAATAACTGGTATCAGATCTGAAGAAAATACTTAGAATTGGACAATAATGCAATTATTCACAGTAACTCCAAAGTCCCTAATAGTTGATTAAAGTATGTGAAAATTGCTACTCGTCTCCACTGCATAATTAGAATCTATTTTGCAAAACAAATCTTTTTTAAATAAGAACTCTAACTGGTACAAGGGTCAAGGGGGTAACAGTCTTGCTTCAACAACAACAACATATTCTTAATCTTTCAGGAACTTAAATTTAGAGTCTATTCATGGCAGACTTCAAAAAAACTAAAACTCGAGTAAATTGACATCAAAATTAGATTACTATACATCACTATAATACAAAATCTGACAAATAATACATAAACAAGTGGAGAGAGTACCAAACTATTGCAGTTAATACACCTCCGATTCTCAGGAAGTTTCATAAGACTCCGTATATTCCTTTCATTTCTCTCATCCTCCTTCAACCGACTCCCCATTTTTCCAATCAAAACCCTAACTGTATTAACAAAACACAAGCATCAAACATTAACACGATCCATTTAAAAAATCAATTCAATTTCATCGATCACCAACATAAAAATCAAAACATAAAATTTGACTTCAAAACATCAATTAACCTCCAGTTTTTGTAATAAACAACAGATCTAAACAATCAGATGCATGTACAGTGATTAATTGATGATACAATGAATTAAAACACATAATTGTAGCAAGTAAACTGTACGGAATATGTAAAACTGACCTTGGGGGAGATTTTGAGAGAGATTTCGGGAGAGATTTAACAGATCTTTTAGTTGTACAACTAGAGAGAGAGAAAGTGAGAGAATTTAGCGTGCCTTTGTAGTGTCGACCGAGAAAAAAAGAGATTAGAAAAGAAGGAAGAAAAGTTAGTGTGTGGGCAGGTGCAGGGGATAACGGAAGACTCTAATAAATGCGGAGCTGGAATTTTTAACGGCCGTTGTTGGGTCCGGGTTGTGCTGAGCTGGACATGTGGAAAGTGGTAATGGTACATGACAACCAGACTACTACAGTTTAATAGTTCACTTTTTGTTTTGGTTAAAAATAGAAAAATAATAATCCACTTTATGTTTAAATGTTTAAGTTTAAAAGTTAATTCCTATATCTTCTTAGACTACCGTAATGGGTGACCAAACTAAGTTTGGTCACCCTGTCACCTCTGTACTACATCAGTTTTCTCTCTCCTGATCAAACACATGACCAGACAGCGACCTATAGCCCGTAATGGGTGACCGATCGATAATTATTTTTTTTAATTTTAATTTAAATTAAAAACAATACATTAATAATAAAAAAAACATTGCATTAATAATAAAAAAACATTACATAAATAAATTAAAAATACTTACAAAAAACAAACTAAAAATCCAAATTATATTTGGCCTTGATTTTCGCTTTTCTCGTCAAAACCCACTCAAGCTTTTTGCCGGTGAAGTGGTCATGCGGGTCATTGTAGAATTTCATGTGCTTGAGCTCTTGGTTATCTTTTTGAATCTCCATGAAATCAGTAATGGACGCTTTGCGGAGGACAAAAAAGTCGTTTGTGGCTTCTTTCCAATGCCCGACTAATTCCTGAGTCGATGATGGCGGTTCACCGAAATCTGAACTTTGAGCAACTGATGACGATGCCGCTGCTTTCTTCTTCGCCTTGTCCCACCCCATTGGTCGAGTGGGTGCAACTTCCACTTCTTCAACATACTGATCCTCACCGACCCCTGAACCTTGAGCAGCTGATGATGACGACGTCCTTGATTTCTTTCCTCTAGTCTTCGCGGAAATCGCCAACTGTTTTGGGTATTCTATCTCCTTCCACTTTGGATGGTCCTTCAACAATCTCCAGCACTCCACCTCTGTGAACTCCCCTGCATGTTCAGCACTAAATTCACCACAAGCCCGCTCGTACAAAATTTGGTCGTTCGCCCCACTTGGGTTTCTTTGTACGAGGTTGTCATAAATCGCACAAAAGTTTGCAATTTTAGGACGAAACCTATTCTTCCACTTGCAGTTGAGGGAGTCGTATGTGCGGTTCGTCTCACCCATTTCAGACGCAAAGTAAACTAAAACATCCTGCCAAAATCCACAATGCACCCTGTAGTTCGCCTTACCGACATTTTCAGAAGTGTTGATCCAAGCCATGCATAAGGCTATCTCTTCGGGCCTCGTCCATGTCGCACTTAGCTGATCTCGTGTGTTTAATACAAAACACACACACCCAAACACATGAAAGAAACCGATGAAAGGTTTCCTTTGACGAAAAATCTCATAAGAAGTTTTCTTGTGTCTCTTCACGTAGAGAGATCTGTTTTGAGTAAAACACGCTGTGTTAACAGCTTCTGCCCAAAATTGCTTAGGCATGTTTGACTCAGCAAGCAGTGTTCTTGCAGCTTCTATTAGGGTCTGTTTCTTCTTTCAGCCACACCATTTTGTTGAGGTGTTCTAGCAGCTGAGAAGTTTTGGGAGATCCCAACATCTGAACAGAAGTATTCTAAAGTCTTGTTTCTGAATTCAGTACCATTATCTGATCTTAGCATCTTGACTCTAGACCCGTTTAGAAGTTCCATTCTTTTGATGAACTTGATAATTTCATCAGCTGCATCACTCTTGTGACGAAGAAATATGACCCAAGTATATCGTGAGTATTCATCAACGATAACAAGAGTATACTTCTTTCCACTCAAACTTTCGGTACTCATAGGACCAAAGAGATCCATATGGAGCATGTGAAGACAGCTGTCGATGGAAAAACATTGCTTTGATTTTGAAAGAGCTTTTATGTTGTTTGCCTTGTTCACAAGCTGAACAAAGCTTATCTTTTTCATACTTGATTTGTGGTAGACCATTCACCAGCTGACCTTGAGCCAGCTTCGATATGTTTTTGAAGTTCAGGTGAGAGAGTCTTTTATGCCACAACCAATTCAGCTCTTCAGTAGAATGGGAGAATAGACAAACTTCTTGATTTTGAGGATTCATGTCAAGTGTATAGACATTCTTGGTTCTTGGAGCAATTAATACAACTTTTCCACGTTTATCCGTCACCGTTCCTCTGTATTCATTAAAGTTCACTGAGAACTTTGCATCACATAGTTGGCTTATGCTGATTAAATTATGTTTCAGCCCATTTACAGAACCAACTCTTGTGATTTTTACGGATCCATTAGAGATGGTTCCATAACCTTCAGTTGAGCCTCTACCATTATCACCAAAAATTATTGGAGGACCAACACATACTTCAAACTCTTCCAGCAGGGATTTGTATCCAGTCATGTGTCTTGAGCAACCAATGTCTAAGTACCAGACATGTTTGCTTTCATCACCGTATTTATGAACTAAAAGAGTTAGTTCTTTTTGGGAACCCACACTTCTATGGGTCCTTGTGACTTCCCGCTGGAACTCACAGAGGTTGGTTTTTCAGAAGGCTCACAAGCTGAGGTTGGGGAAGGTCTCAGGCATGTGCTGCCACACTCACTTGCCATATGCCCACGATCTCCACACTTATAACACTTTTTGTTTCTTTGTTGTGGAGTGAAAGGTGAGGCATTGGGTTTAGGAACTAGACCCAAAATCCCTTTCATTTTCTGATTATCAGAGATAGTCAGAACTTGAACAAGTGATGTCAGCTTGCTGACCTTTCCTTTCAGCCGTTTGACAGACACAGCTGAAGAAGGACTTGGACTGTTTTTAGAGACACTCTTACCTTTGTTCTTTACAGCTCGAGTACGAACTCCAACTGGCTCACCCTTGGAGGGTGTAAGAACAGTTTTCTTTCCTGTTGTTTTGCTAGTCTTCGGCTGAGGTCTAGCAGAGGAGGCAGCAGATGCTGAACCCAAGATAGATTTTCTTGGTTCAACAATTACTACAGTGGGTGTCCTAACTACCATGGCAGAGGAGTCAGCTGATGACTCTTCAATAGTAGCTTCAGAAGGAATTTCTGAGGACATCTCAGTAGCAAAGGTTTTGGTAGACCTAACAAAGGAACCAAAAACCAACTCTTCAGCTGGCACAGAAGCATCAGCCGACGAGTAGTATAGGTCATCTGTACTGCTTTCAGGTACAGCGGCTGCAGCAAGGAAATCTCCTCCTAGTACAACTTGTACTTGACTAGGGATTTGTGAGTTAACACATTCACTCACACGTTTGGATGAACGAGACCAGGATTCACAAATCTTTTTAATTGCTTCAAGTTCTTTAACTTTCTCATTAAGATCATGTTGAAGAACTGAGTTTATAAATTTTGTTTCAGAAAGTTCTTCTTTTAAAGTTTTGTGATCAATTAATCGTTCTTTTAAAAATGCATTTTCACGTAGAATAGCACTATGTTTATCCAAACATTCACCTTTCAGCTGATCAATGAAGTGCAAGTCATAAATAATAGAGTCAACAATATCTTTGGCTTTAGTAACCTCAACAGAGATTAGAGAGGTTACCTTTTTATGAACTATGTTGACCCATTGATAAGAACTAGCATCATCAGCTGTAATACTTTCATCATCATCAGCACGAGCCATCAAACACATTGTGGCCATTGGTTCATCATCATCGGACGAGCTATCACCTGAATCAGCCTAGTCGTGAGTTTCAGCTACTAGACCCTTGTCAGCAACTTTGCCTTCAAGTTCCTTCTTTTCTTCTAAGATCTTTTTGGCGAAGGCTTGTAGCTTTTTATATTTTTCTTTAATGGACTCACTAGTTGAAGATGATGAACTTGCTTTCTTCTGCTTGCAGTCGTTAGCATAGTGTCCCTTCTTGTTACAGTTGTAGCAAGTTATCTCAGAGATGTCATGTGTACTTCCAGAGGGTCTGGAAGAAACAGCTGACGAGATAGGTCTGCTACTTGAGCCTTTAGCTGAGGAGTCAGAGGGTAGATAATGTGGGGATATACCAATGTCGGGATATATCGGTTGTGTCAAAGCTAGAGTTTGACATTTGTTTAAATCAACTAGTTAATGGTATGATTGTCTCATACCATTGTTATGAGAATGAAAAGATCGGTCGAGAGAATGTCGGTGTTTTGGTCAAGTTGTGAAATTTTGACCCGTTTGAGTATTATGAGTTTTAAAAATTGGGTCTTGACCGTTCGGACTTAACGGAGTTAAGTGAACGTTTGGATATGTAATGTTAACAGAACGGGAATGAGGAAAGTTTGATGGTAATGACCACAAGGGAATGAGAGCGGAATGCTCGGTTGTATGTGGGTTGAAATTCTTAGCGATTCCGAGGACGGAATCCTTTTAAGGGGTAGATAGTTGTAACGACCCGAAATTTGTAAATAAATAAATTGTAAAAAAATATGATAAATAAGGATAAATCGTTTAAAGAACGTAGGAATTGGTTTCGTGTCGTTTGGACACCGTACGAGAAAGTTATGGGCGAAACCGGGTCGAGACGAAGATGAAAAAGTGCAGCCCTGCTGCACTAGAAGTTCATGCCGCGAAGTGAAGATCGCGATCGGGAACTTCGATCAGGGATCTGGGCCATTGGTCGTGATGTAGTTCACGATGGCTTAACGATCGCGAATCATGAAGAACGCAAACTTAGCGACGCGAACTATTGTTCGCGCCGTGAACTCGTGTCGTGCAGCATTAAAGTCGGGTTGGAGCTCAGTTGATGAAATAGAAAACCCTAGTTTTTCCCTTTGGCGATTTTGGAGCTCAAGTGCAGATTTTGGTCGATTTCTTCTCAAATCTTTGATAGATTTCACTCCTAGTTGAAGATTAAAGGTATATCTTCACTCCGTGATCTTCGTAGCTTAAGATCTATGTATTTTGATGTATGGGTTTGAAACCCTAGTCCTTGGGGTTATGGGTTATGGTGATATAAGTGATGTATACACCTAATAGATGGTATATTATCAAAGGAAACAAGTGTATGATTATGATTTGTAAGAATCTTAAGGGTTGGTTAAACCTAGGGTTTGGTAAATCACCATAATTGGGGGAAATGAGTTAATAAGTGTTATCTAGAGATAGATGGACACATTGGTAGTAGAATGTGATGTTGATAATCTTGTGATTATTGTATTATGCATTTGGTGAGGTCTTGGAAGGTTGACGGAATTGTGAAGCAAGGAAACTGACGTAAAGAATACGGTTGGAGCATTTTATTGCTAAGGTGAGTACGTGTGGACTTTACTGAGTACATAGCTATATGAAGTATTTGATTACTTATGATCGGTCTATATAATGTTTGTCTAGACTTATTATGTGTTGAGTTAGTATATATATTATTGATAATATCTAACTAACTGGTTTGATGATTGTTGTGATAGCCAAAGGCTTTGACTGGCATAACTGATAGAGTTATGATTAGAGATAGATGGTGGTGACGCGGGGGAGACCCCGGTCACTGAGACGAGTGTACATATGTTTGTACACTAAGCACACGGGTGCTTCTAGTTCGCATATGTTTGCGTACTAGGTGATCTAGGAAGCTAATGCATATATGTTTATGTGTTAGGTTCGCTTGTGTTCTAATACATATATGTTTATGTATTAGATATGACTGTGTTCTAGTGCATATATGTTTATGTACTAGATATGTATGCTAGGGAAGCAGGACTGATAGAGTCACCATAGAGTGACTGAGATGTGTTGGTAAAATATAAATATGTATTTATATATGATGTGATACTTGATATTATTGGGGTCTAAACCCATGTAGCTCACGAGACATTTTTGTGTCTCACGTACTCCTTGTTTGTTTGCTATGTACTCAGGATCTGGATCGAGGATTTAGGTGCGCATGGATTGGTTTATGCGGGGCCTAGAGTAGAAGATCATTAGAGCGGATTTGTGCTTAACCTTGGTTTTGATATATTTTGTAACACCAAACCTCATACTCTGATTTTTATATCAAAGGTTTTGGTAAATCCGTGTTTTGGAACTGGTCTTCTATTTATGAAAATGATTTATTTCGGGCAAATGTTTTGTATTAAAAATTGAGGTGTTACAACTTGGTATCAGAGCTACTGTTTAAGTAAATTAGGTTGGATGTCCATCCTAGTCTTAGACTGTAGCATTAGGAATGTAAGATTCCTTGAGATTGATAGATTGACCTTGAGACTTTATGTTAAGTTTAGGGTTGAACCTAGGGGACCTATGAAAGTTGATGTGATTATGGATATTGAGTCTTATGCGACTATTGGATTGTACAAGAAGTACTAAATGTTTAATGTCTTTCGTATAGTCTTGGTAGAAAGAAATGGTGAACACTCGTCGAAATAGGAAAGCCCCGGAAAACCGGGAGGAAGAGATACATCATGTCGAGAGGGTTGAACAAGAAAGTCAACCGTCGATGCATCGGGTGGATGAGTCGGAGGTTGGAGCTAATAAGACTCCGGTAACCATGGCGGATCTCCAAACGTTTATTGATCAAATCAAAGGGACGGTGGCCGATGAGGTGCACCGCATTATTGGGAACCGTGAGAGGTCGGGAGGAGATCGCGAATCCGAGTCTAAGTCGGATGAGAGAACCGGTTGTGGTGGCACCCGAATGGAGAAATCCTCCACGGGTGGTTGTAGTGATGCTAGGGCACGGCCCGATGGAAAAGATGGTTGTTCTTTTAAGACTTTCATGGCTTGTAAGCCAAATGTATATACGGGTAGTTCGGACCCGAAGCTGACTATGAGGTGGATCCGAGAGACCAAGCGAGTCATCGGAAGTAGCAAGTGCAAGAAAGCCGATATGGTGACGTACGCGTCACAATTGCTAAAAGAGGATGCTATGGTTTGGTGGGACATAGTCTATGAGACCCTCGGGAAGGAGGTGATAGAGAGAATGTCGTGGGAGGAGTTTACCACGAGATTGAGAAAGAAGTTTTGCCCCGAAAGGGATTTGGAGAAGATGCATGAGAAGTTTGTGACCCTAAAGAAGGGCGATATGACGGTCGAGGAGTAATCGAGGGAATTCACGGGATTACTCCCATTTGTTGCTAGGACCTACTCCGAGGAGAGGTCGAGAGTGGTTAGGTATGCTAGTGGGCTACCTTGGGATTATCAATTGGAGGTGAAGAGGGCGGTCACGCTAGATGAGGCCATTAGTGCCGCCCGAGGTGTGGAAGAGGTGAACGAGGCAAGGGTTGCGGAGAGGGCCTATGTGGGCGAGAAGAAGAAAGCCAAGAGTGGCTCGAGTAGTTTCAAGAAGGGGAAGTTCACGTCGAACTTCTCTAGGCAAGGAAGTGTAGCCTCGTGCAAGAGGTGTGAGAAGAATCATACCGGCGAAGGCCGTGGGGAACCGAAGATTTGCCATGACTGTGGCAAGACGGGGCATTTGGCCCGGGATTGTAGATCCATACCGGCGGCCAAGGTTGAGTGTTACTCATGCCACGAAAAAGGGCATTATAGTCACGTGTGCCCGAAGAAGAAAACCGAATCACTTGTGTCCACGTCGCAAAAGAAGGTGGAACCGGCGAAGGTGAAGGGACGATCCTTCCAACTCACTCGAGAGGAAACAAAGGAGGCGCATGATGGGGTGTCAGGTACTTTATCCGTAAACTTCTTGTCAACTTAAATATATCGTAGAATCGAGTCCTACTTAATTGGTTGTGTCTCATGAGTTTGGTAGAAAGATAGATTGTGTCGATCGAATGGTTAGACGAAAAACGTGAAAACGAAGGTAAATGGGAAAACCTAAATGGTAGAACGTGTTATTAGAATTTGGGAATTTGAAATAAAGGGGGAATAAAGGAAACTTGATGTGGTTATCGGTGTGGATTGGTTGAGTATGCACCGAGCCAAGATATTATGTGATCATAGCTTAACAGTTAGATTGCCGCGTGAATCAGTGATCATAGAAATTTAAGATAAGTTGTATGATGTGAATATTCATTGGAGAATAATCTCTCCGGTTGTTTATGTATATGAATACTTAGATTTTTGGAAAGAATTTTGGACCGTAGTGTCGTATGTGGTAAGAAAATAAAGGTCGATGTTAATAAGTAGTATAAAAGGTCGGACCGCGAGGTCGGTGAATATCGGTATCAAGCGAATGATAGTATAATGAAGTACTAAGTCTTGTTATGAAATTGTTGTTTGGATGAGAATTATAGAAATAGAAACCTTGAAAATGAAACTTGGATATTCGGCGAGAACCCGGATGGGTAATGTAATATTACTATACGTGAATGGTAAAGGAAAGAATGACTAAGGTAGGGTGATACCTTAGAACTTATAAATGGAGAATATGTGGAAAAGAATAAGTGTCGGGAATGACGAATTTTGATCGTTGAAAACGGTTGGGTGAAGGTTGGCACAAAGCCATAGCAAGTCTTGTGACGGGGTTGACGGATTCAACATTAAGGGTAAGAAGACAATTATTGGTAAAAGGTCATGATAATGGTATGAAAATATGGGATGTAGTGTAGTGTAAGACTACTATCGGGAAAAGAATATTCCTAAGTCCCACGATGTGAAAAGGTAGAACATCGAGTCTTGGGCCATTGGTTGCTACGTCATGGGTTGCAAGTGTGGGCCGGAGTCGAATGTTTGACTCAAGGATGATTGATTTGGCCGGTGAATTATGACTAACGGAATGTAGTGGTAACTACTCCGACGGTGTCAAAAGACTCGAAAATTGTTAAGGAAATGAACCGGTAATGGGCGGTTAATGTGTAAGTGGAACGGTAGATAACAATTAGAGAATGTTATTAGTTACCCGCGGGGTAAAATGCATGTGCATTAAGTGATGGCCTTGGAGGGCATATAATAATGGAAAGATGATTTTATGTGAAATGTGCTAAGTGGTATACCCATTGGGAGACATGTGAATTGGAAGGAAAAACGATAATGCGATTTTATGGGAGAGGTGCTAGAATGCATGATGAATAATTTGATGATCGAATGGGTAAGTTGGTAGCAAGGCTACACGACGCGAAAAGATGGATGTCAGATGACATTGGCGTGGCATATGCATATGTTTGTATATGTGCACTATAGAGGTGATCATATGTTATCAGTGTGACATATGCATATGTTTGCATATGTGCATGATGATGATGTTTAGATGGTATCGGTGTGACATATGCATATGTTTGCATAGGTGCATGATGATGATGTTTAGATGGTATTGGTGTGGCATATGCATATGTTTGTATATGTGCACGATTGAAATGATTGGACGGCATATGTGTGCACGGTACAGATGCTTAGATGGAACTAGCAGGGTAAATTTGTATACTCATGTATGTAGGTGCTCATGAGCAAGTATAACGAATGTAGAACCATGTGGTTAATGATGTATTACTATTATGATTGGTAAATGAGGACCTGGTTCGAAATGCGGGTTGCATTTAGGCCATGTAAGTGTAGGGGATGCCTACGATTTATAGAATAGGAGGAAAGAGGAACTCCTAGTGAGCAAATTATCAGTTGATAACCAAAGTATGGTAAACTTGTATGAAATAGTGGAATATGTTGCGATAGGAGAGCTAATTCCGGTGATTGAGAATAAGAGTTATGAAATTGATTTATGTGGTGCAAAGATGGTTGAAAGACAACTAAGTGATGGTGTGAGTGACCAAACGTTGGTCAAGAATCGGTAAAGGTCGATGTGACCATATGTGAATGTACGACTCTCGGATAATTGGCGGAGAAAATGAAAGTGTGGGAAAAAAGGGGACAATTGTTAAGGGGACAATAATGAGTAGAACCGGAAGTGAGATATTGGTGATGGTGCCCGTGAGTATGAAATTGGTTAGTTGAAAGAGTATGGTTGACTTCACGTGAAAGTCAAGGTTGACCAATTGGTGATTGGTTGACTTAGCCAAAGATGGGCTTTGACTCTCGTTATGAACGATTAGTGAATGTTGAGGGCATCATGTATCGATTGTATGTTTGTGAAAGGATTAATGGAATAGTTGAAATAGTTGTAGTCAGATTATTCGTTTGACCCGTTTGGGTGTTGTCAAGATTGAATTTGGGAATCGACTATATAATTGTAGAGGGATCATAAATTAAAGGTCAATTGTAAAGGAAAGGAAGATTTATGGGATCCTTAACGAGAAGGGAAAATGTTAAAGTATAGTTGACTTTGTGCTTAAGTCAAAGGGTAGATAATGTGGGGATATACCAATGTCGGGATATATCGGTTGGGTCAAAGCTAGAGTTTGACATTTGTTTAAATCAACTAGTTAATGGTATGATTGTGTCATACCATTGTTATGAGAATGAAAAGATCGGTTGAGAGAATGTCGGTGTTTTGGTCAAGTTGTGAAATTTTGACCCGTTTGAGTATTATGAGTTTTAAAAATTGGGTCTTGACCGTTCGGACTTAACGGAGTTAAGTGAATGTTTGGATATGTAATGTTAACGGAACGGGAATGAGGAAAATTTGATGGTAATGACCACAAGGGAATGAGAGCGGAATGCTCGGTTGTATGTGGGTTGAAATTCTTAGCGATTCCGAGGACGGAATCCTTTTAAGGGGTAGATAGTTGTAACGACCCAAAATTTGTGAATAAATAAATTGTATAAAAATATGATAAATAAGGATAAATCGTTTAAAGAACGTAGGAATTGGTTTCGTGTCGTTTGGACACCGTACGAGAAAGTTATGGGCGAAACCGGGTCGAGACAAAGATGAAAAAGTGCAGCCCTACTGCACTAGAAGTTTACGCCGCGAAGTGAAGATCGCGATCGGGAACTCCGATCAGGGATCTGGGCCATTGGTCGTGATGTAGTTCACGATGGCTTAGCGATCGCGAATCATGAAGAACGCAAACTTAGCGACGCGAACTATTGTTCGCGCCGTGAACTCGTGTCGTGCAGCATTAAAGTCGGGTTGGAGCTCAGTTGATGAAATAGAAAACCCTAGTTTTTCCCTTTGGCGATTTTGGAGCTCAAGTGCAGATTTTGGTCGATTTCTTCTCAAATCTTTGATAGATTTCACTCCTAGTTGAAGATTAAAGGTATATCTTCACTCCGTGATCTTCGTAGCTTAAGATCTATGTATTTTGATGTATGGGTTTGAAACCCTAGTCCTTGGGGTTATGGGTTATGGTGATATAAGTGATGTATACACCTAATAGATGGTATATTATCAAAGGAAACAAGTGTATGATTATGATTTGTAAGAATCTTAAGGGTTGGTTAAACCTAGGGTTTGGTAAATCACCATAATTGGGGGAAATGAGTTAATAAGTGTTATCTAGAGATAGATGGACACATTGGTAGTAGAATGTGATGTTGATAATCTTGTGATTATTGTATTAGGCATTTGGTGAGGTCTTGGAAGGTTGACCGAATTGTGAAGCAAGGAAACTGACGTAAAGAATATGGTTGGAGCATTTTATTGCTAAGGTGAGTACGTGTGGACTTTACTGAGTACATAGCTATATGAAGTATTTGATTACTTATGATCGGTCTACATAATGTTTGTCTAGACTTATTATGTGTTGAGTTAGTATATATATTATTGATAATATCTAACTAACTGGTTTGATGATTGTTGTGATAGCCAAAGGCTTTGACTGGCATAACTGATAGAGTTATGATTAGAGATAGATGGTGGTGACGCGGGGGAGACCCCGGTCACTGAGACGAGTGTACATATGTTTGTACACTAAGCACACGGGTGCTTCTAGTTCGCATATGTTTGCGTACTAGGTGATCTAGGAAGCTAATGCATATATGTTTATGTGTTAGGTTCGCTTGTGTTCTAATACATATATGTTTATGTATTAGATATGACTGTGTTCTAGTGCATATATGTTTATGTACTAGATATGTATGCTAGGGAAGCAGGACTGATAGAGTCGCCATAGAGTGACTGAGATGTGTTGGTAAAATATAAATATGTATTTATATACGATGTGATACTTGATATTATTGGGGTCTAAACCCATGAAGCTCACGAGACATTTTTGTGTCTCACGTACTCCTTGTTTGTTTGCTATGTACTCAGGATCTGGATCGAGGATTTAGGTGCGCATGGATTGGTTTATGCGGGGCCTAGAGTAGAAGATCATTAGAGCGGATTTGTGCTTAACCTTGGTTTTGATATATTTTGTAACACAAAACCTCATACTCTGATTTTTATATCAAAGGTTTTGTAAATCCGTGTTTTGGAACTGGTCTTCTATTTATGAAAATGATTTATTTCGGGCAAATGTTTTGTATTAAAATTTGAGGTGTTACAGTTCAGCCATAACAAATGCTCAAAGTTGATGGAAAACAACTTTGACACTTTCGCTGATACCAGTTGTTGGATCCCAACAACACAAACGTGTTGCGTTACGACCGATTAACGAAGATAAGATAAGTAACAAACAAGATTTCAATGATTAAGAGTTTATTAAAAAACTTAATACAGTACAAAGTTTGCGGAAATAGATAGTACACACTAACTAAAACTTTCTACTTGAAATGACACTTTTGTTCGCTCAAACTAGAAGACTATGCAAGGAGAGTTTAATATCAGCTGATACAGACAGCCGATATTTAATGCCTTAGTAATAACTATGGAGAAGTTAATACCAGACAATAACAACTCTCAGAGAATGTTCTTGTGCTATGAATTCTAAAAGGTGTGTATAAATGCAAGCACATACGTCTCTATATATAGCCCAAGATCCGTGTTACTTTGTCCACAAGCTAATCGACGTGTAAACCTATCATTCGTTAATGTAGACTTGTCGACGGAAACATTTAATGCTCTTGCATATGTTGTAGTCCCAAGTGTACTTTGTGTCAACTCGTTTTGCTACCTTTTCTGACGCACAGTAAAAAGGTGTACTATGATAGTACAAAAGTAGTTGACTTTCTGTTTACATGCTTGGAGGGACAAACGATGATGTACTGACATAATATCTTCTATTCCAAAATAGAAGATCCTCATCGTTTTCTTCTTCTTTGAGAGGGAAAGGAAATGTTCAAAGTGTCAAGAACATTTCCACTAAGTCTTATCTGCAGCATGAATCATCAGCTGATTCCACATTCAGCTAGATGATCTTCTTCGAGTCTTTGTCCTTTGGTCATAGACTTCGAATGAACACTCTTCTGTAGCTGCTGATTTGACTTGATTTCCTAGAGCTAAGTACGTACTCAGTTGAAGGTTTATTGCATATACTTGCTTCAGCTGAGATACATACTTCAGCTGATATTTATTCTTCTTAGTTATTGATCATCATATCTTATTCACTTAGTCTAGGGACTAACAATCTCCCCCTATTTGATGCAATCGAATAGCTGTATAATTATGAACCTGTATTGATTCAGCTGGTTGGATCAGCTGAATGTTTATGTGCTTTGACCCTTTGAGTTCTTTTGTATCTTTTTGCAGTATGTTTACAAGTATATTACAAAATTTGATTTTCTATAAATAAAGCTAAAAAAAATACAAGGAAAATCAATAAGAACAAAACTAAATTGTCTTGGGCACAGCTTCCCCAGTGACATTGCGATATAGTGAGCTGATGGCTGAGTCGATTAATTTCTTCATTTTTCTTCCTTCTTCAGTGGAAGAACTCAGCGACTTGTGATAGAACAAAAGTTGATCAATATCACACATATGCAGCTCATTAGCCCGTTGGAAGCAAGGCGCCTTCTTCTCCAGATAGCAAAAGTCGTAGATAGGTTCTTTCACGATCAGCCCAGGGACAAAGTTTACTCCCGTGGGGACATCTTTTGTGATATAGAGTCTTGGTCGTTTTGCATATATGTTAGACGACTCAATATCAAGTGTTCTAGAGTCAGCAAAGGGGTCGGGAAGAACTGACTTACGTTTCTCCCTTCTTCCTGAGGAGCCTTCACCAGCAGGTTCTCTGATAGCAACTTCTTGTGAGTCAAGCAGTTCAGCTGGTATGCGATTTGCCAACTCAGGAGCAGATCTCCTGATATTGTCGCATAACGTCTTGAAGATGAAAATTGCGACTTTGATCTCACTTTGCAGATCTGTTATAATGTCAGACGATAGTGCAGATCTGGAAGCTGTCAGCAACTCATTCCACTCAGCATAGCTGAGGTGAGTACTGATTTTGTTCAGAGGAAACCTTTCAGCAACAATGTATCCTCCAGCTCTAGTTATTTTTACTTCTGGTGGGGAGCTGGAAGAGGACTTGATTGCCCTTACACTGGTGATTTTTGCTTCCTGCCTACGCTGGTAAAGACCTTTGTTGAACAACCTAATGTTCGCAGTTCTTTGGGCCTCAGCTTTTTGATACAGCTCTTTGTGAGTCTTTCTTTGAAGGGCATTAGCTGCATCAAGATCACTCGTGGTTCCAGCTTCCTTTAAAAGGAGAGCTTTAATTGTGGCATAAGTAGGCTCCCCCTCAGCAGGTTGGGGAATCTCCTGTATAATAGGATGAGGGTTTTGGATATGCGGGACTTGGACTTGTGGGCCCTCAACTGGTCCAAAGGAATCAACGATTTTAACTCCAGTTGAGGATTCTCCTGTCCTGAGGCCCTCAGCAGCGGTGAGTGTTGGTTGAATGATTGTCTCACATGCTGAAGTAGTTACCTCAGGTGTTTCAGTAGTGACGAGTGATGTTGCAATTAGGGTCTCGTCTACTGAAACGTCTTCTTCTTCTTGTATCCCAGCAGAGGTGATAGCTCACCTGCTGGAATATCTTCAACATTGGCTCCAACAGCAGAGGTGATCATAGATTGTGAAGCATTTCGTTCACCTTGTTCTTCACCTGCTGAAGTAGTATGCTCTTTCTCCCCCTCAGAGAGTGCCTGAAGAATTACGGTACTCTCTGGTGCTGAAGCAGGACGAACAGCAGCGGCACCCTCATTCAATTTTTGTAGAATAAGGTTGAGGGTGCCTTGGAGACCAGCGACTTGGGAAGTCAGCGAACTGACCTCAGTCTCCAATTTGTCCATTCTTGTGGACACAGCAGAAGTGGATGCCTCAATAGCCTTAGAGAGGTGGCTATGAGTGTGGGTCAGCAGAGACTCTTGCTTAGACTGTGCAAGGGCCAGACGATCAACATCTAGTTGGAGAGGAAATACCTTGGAAGACAAGGTATTCAGCTGTTTTTCCACTTCTGCTTCAGTTGCCCGAGCTTCGGAGAGAAGCTTGTCTTTTTCGACTCTGTCAGACTCGCGAAGGGAGTTCAACTCTCGATGAACATAGTTTTTGAGAGTGATAAACTCGCTTGTGTTGCAGCGAATCTGATCAGCAAGAAGAACCAGCTGAGGAGTCTGAGTGTGAACCTCAGTGTGCAGAGAAGCTATGCTGGAAGAGAGATTCTCAGCAGTTGTAGCAAACTTCTTTGGAACATCCCTGTGAAGGGTGTCCATCTGCTGACTCAGTCTGACCATCCCAGGTCGAATCTGGGATGATACAACTTTAGACATCAGAGCAGCAGCTGCTCTGATGGGAATGCTTCCTCCAGCTTTGTTGGATTCAGCATGGGACACTTGGATGCTTTGGGAGAGGGGGTCCGACATGTCTCCAGCTTGAGGGGTAACCTCAGCTGTGGGAGAGGGTGTTCCCGAGTTAGGAGGAACCGCTCCTATGGGATGCTTAGAAACTATGGGGGGTGGGTTGGGTCCAGCTGAAACTTCTGGGTTACTAACAGAAGTGCCGATATCAGCTATCAAAGCAGTTTGAAGCCCAGTATGTACGTCTTCATCAGATGACGAATAGTATGGCTGAATAGGATCATCAACCGAATCAAACATCATATGAAATGTTGTTTGATCCTCTGGAGCTTCGGTCTCATCAGCCGGCGATACTGGAATAGAGACGGGAGGAAGAGTTGCTCTAGGTGGTGTGGTAGCTACCTCACAGCTTGGTTGGCGAGTACGTTCGCGATCACTGGTAGCTTGGGTGAATGCCTCAGTAACAACTTGGTCTAAAGTCGTTTCGTCATTGGCGGTGGTGGTTTCCTCGATCACCCGCTGGTTTAAGCTGGTGACGTTGTGGGAAATAGAAAGAACAGCTTTAAGATTGACTTGGTTTCCAGTCAATCTATCATCAGCCGATGACTCAGAAAGTGATGAAGAAGTTGGTGGTGGTGTGTGTACAGCTGACTCACGGGTGGCTTGGGTTGAGCCGAAAACTTCACCAGCAGTCTGTCGAGAGACTGAGGTTGCTTGTGGAGTTTGTCCCCTTGTTACAACGACTGATAATGAATCAGTCGAGGAGCTACGTAGAGGGTTGGAGCCGGCACTAACTCCTAAAGAACGAAATTGTCGTTTTGAAGTCTGCTGACTTGTTGAGAAATCAGCAGAAGGAGGTCGAAGAGCAGAAGAGAGAAAAAGAGGATTAGCCGGAAGTGTCTGGACAGGAACTCCAATTGTTGGTTGAGTTCCTGAAAAAACACTGCAAATCTGAAAATGAGAAGAACTACTCTCAGATGATGACATAGCTTCTGATCGTAATCCTTCCAATCGGGATCTCGAGTGAGAATCCAGTGGATTCCGGCTGAATCCTGATGATGCTGCTGTCGCCAGCTCAATATCATCAACCACCACATCTTCTCCACATGTAGCAGACCCTCTTACCCTCAACTGAGGAGAAAAAGGGGCGCTGGTAGTGGAAGAAGATGATAAAAAGAATGAAGAGGAAGAAGGAGGGCGGTGAGCAGCTCGCTTGACTCGCTTCTTCCCACCACGTGGAATATCAACCGTTTCCACATTTTCCACGTCAATGGGCATTGAGATCCCAGTGGAAGTGGTGGTATTTCCATCAACAGTTTTTGGTCGTTCAGTTGATGGAAAACTCTTCATATGAGGAAAGGATGTACCTTCTTGTAGGGCAGATTCTTCTAATGAGGTGCCCTCTGATTGATCCTTTTTCGATCTGGCTCGATCATCAATGATCTTCAGCATGTATGAGGAGAGGGGAACATCCTTACCATCTTCCTTCTTGGAGTTGAAGATGATGTTGGAGAAGGTACGTACCTCCACTGATTCCCCAGGAAGGTCCTCATAATCAATCTCCAGCTTCTCAAGCATCACATGTGCGACACACAGTGTGAAGAAGCGAAGATAGGGAATGTGAGTTCCCTTTGCCTTCAGCTTGGCCTTGACTTCCTCGTACACCAGTCTCCGATAATCAATCCGCTGACCGGTGATTAGGGCTTCAGCAAAGACTTGCATGCTGGAGTTGCACTGGTTGTGAGACCCAGAGTTGCCTCCTATACCCTGAATGATGTGGGTAAATAAATAGACCCAGGGTCTCGTTAGCTAAGACTTCTTGAAGATCTGCATCTTGTCGTCTTCACTTTCTAATCTGTATCCAGTGATACGGATTAGACTTTCTTTAGCTTCATCAGCAGATTTCGTTTGCTGATATTCTTCTTCAGGTAGCAGATATTCGAACCCGCAAGCGGTTCGGAAATCATCAACAGTAATGGTGATTTGATGATCTCCTACTTTCGCAACGATGTCGTCTCCAGAAACGGAGGCAGACATCCAGAAATCACGCAAGACATCGTAGATGCTCTTGGTAAATCTGAAGAATGCACCACTGATAGGGCAGTGACGTAAGAACTTCCCAACCGGTCGATAAACTTCGTCGAGGTTCTTTGGTGGAGAAGTGTTGCCAACCAGATTCGAGTTCTGAGCGAACTCGATGGCAGCTCTTGAGAGAGGAGTTTTTGTGGTTTTCTTCGACATTTTAGGAGAGGGAAGAAAGACAAAAGCTTGAAGATAGAGGGTTTTTGAGAGAAGATTTTGAGGGTGGTGAAGATGAAGTGAGGGAAAAGGTGGGTATTTATAGGGATTTTTGGAACGATTTGGGTAAATATTTGAATTTTAACCGGATCATTTATGGATAGTTACAAACAAACTATGGAAATGTTGGTTATCGTGCGGAAAAGTCGTTGGATGTGACAGAGAGGGATAGTGGAGCCGTTTCGTGTGTCAGGGTGTCTTGTCCCCCATAAATGCCAAATATTTTCACTCGAGTGGAATATTTGCCACAGGAAACGTATGGATGGGGATAAAGATGCCTTTTTGTGGGAGAACCAAACATTTTTGCTTTAAAAACTTGATAAGTTATCAATTTGAAAGATTTTATTCGGCTGACTGATGAATTTAAAATGTTTTTAGTCAGCTGAATGTACTAAATGACATGGTGCACTTATCAGCTGCTGATAGTACTTCAGCAATTGATTCAGGCATTCAACATACCAAGCTCGCTGATTAGAAAATTGAAGCGTTTTTCATCTAAAGGCTTAGTGAATAAATCAGCCAGCTGAAGGTCTGTTGAAATGAAATGAAGTTCCACGCCACCTTGTTCTATGTGATCTCTAATAAAATGATACCTTATATCAATATGTTTGGTTCTTGAATGAAGAACTGGATTGTTGCTGATTGCAATAGCACTTGTGTTATCGCAGTAGATAGGAACTTTAGAAAAGTTCATATCAAAATCAACCAGCTGATTCTTCATCCAAAGTACTTGAGCACAACAACTTCCAGCAGCAACGTATTCTGCTTCAGATGTTGAGGTAGAAACAGTGTTTTGTTTCTTGCTTGTCCAGCTGACTAGTTTTCCACCTAGCAGCTGACAGCCTCCTGTGGTGCTCTTCCTATCCATCTTGCAACCTGCAAAGTCTGAATCTGAATAGCCGATTAGATCAAACCCAGAGTCTTTGGCGTACCAAAGACCTAGGCTTGGAGTACCCTTGAGGTACCTCAAAATTCGCTTAGCAACTATTAAGTGAGATTCTCTAGGATCAGCTTGATACCTAGCACACATGCAAGTAGCAAACATAATGTCTAGTCTGCTGGCGGTGAGATAGAGCAAAGATCCAATAATTCCTCTATAGAATGTGAAATCAACTGATTTCCCAGTTATGTCAGCATCTAGATTGTTAGGAGGAGCCATTGGAGTTTTCATAGATGATGATGAATTCATATCAAATTTCTTTAAAAGATCCTTGATATATTTTTCTTGATTTATAAAAATTCCATTTTTAGATTGCTTAACTTGTAAGCCAAGAAAATATGTCAATTCACCCATCATACTCATCTCATACTTTGTAGACATAAGTTTTGAAAAGCGTCTACAGTTTTTTCGTTAGTAGCACCGAAAATTATGTCATCCACATAAATTTGAACAAGAATGATATCACCTTTGATTTTGCGAATGAATAAGGTTTTATCAATCTTTCCCCTAGTGAAATCATTTGCTATGAGAAACGTGGAGAGTGTGTCATACCATGCACGAGGAGCTTGTTTCAACCCATACAGCGCTTTATCCAATTTAAACACATAGTCTAAATACTTAGGATTTTCAAAACCTGGTGGTTTCTTAACATACACTTCCTCTTGCAGCTTTCTGAACGGATCTTCTTGAAGTATGAAGAGGTGGCTTAGAGATAGCCTTCGATGATGCTCTAGCTGTTGGAATTTCTTGTTGAACAGCTGCAATATCTACAAGATATGTTGGAGCATCATGGAATGTCTCATCTGATTCATTTATGGGAACCTCAAAGAGGTTTAAAGCATCAGAAAATGATTCAGCTGCATCATCAGAAGATGGTTCAGCTGATCTCTGAAATGCATCAGATGAGTCACCAGAGGTGGGATTTAAGGCCCTTGAGTGTTCTTCAAAAGTAACATTTATGGACTCTTCCAATGTTTGTCTTCTTTTGTTGAAAACTCTGTATGCCTTGGATGTAGCGGAGTCCCAAGAAAATGGCTTCATCAGCTTTAGAATCAAACTTGCTTAGCTGATCTCGTGTGTTTAATACAAAACACACACACCCAAACACATGAAAGAAACCGATGAAAGGTTTCCTTTGACGAAAAATCTCATAAGAAGTTTTCTTGTGTCTCTTCACGTAGAGAGATCTGTTTTGAGTAATACACGCTGTGTTAACAGCTTCTGCCCAAAATTGCTTAGGCATGTTTGACTCAGCAAGCATTGTTCTTGCAGCTTCTATTAGGGTTTCTGTTTCTTCTTTCAGCCACACCATTTTGTTGAGGTGTTCTAGCAGCTGAGAAGTTTTGGGAGATCCCAACATCTGAACAGAAGTCTTCCAAAGTCTTGTTTCTGAATTTAGTACCATTACCTGATCTCAGCATCTTGACTCTAGACCCATTTAGAAGTTCCATCATTTTGATTAACGTGATAATTTCATCCGCTGCATCACTTTTGTGACGAAGAAATATGACCCAAGTATATCGTGAGTATTCATCAACGATAACAAGAGTATACTTCTTTCCACCCAAACTTTCGGTACTCATAGGACCAAAGAGATCCATATGGAGCATGTGAAGACAGCTGTCGATGGAAAAACATTGCTTTGAATTGAAAGAGCTTTTCTGTTGTTTGCCTTGTTCACAAGCTAAACAAAGCTTATCTTTTTCATACTTGATTTGTGGTAGACCATTCACCAGCTGACCTCGAGCCAGCTTCGATATGTTTTTGAAGTTCAGGTGAGAGAGTCTTTTATGCCACAACCAATTCAGCTCTTCAGTAGAATGGGAGAATAGACAAACTTCTTGATTTTGAGGATTCATGTCAAGTGTATAGACATTCTTGGTTCTTGGAGCAATTAATACAACTTTTCCACGTTTATCCGTCACCGTTCCTCTGTATTCATTAAAGTTCACTGAGAACTTTGCATCACATAGTTGGCTTATGCTGATTAAATTATGTTTCAGCCCATTTACAGAACCAACTCTTGTGATTTTTACGGATCCATTAGAGATGGTTCCATAACCTTCAGTTGAGCCTCTACCATTATCACCAAAAATTACTGGAGGACCAGCACATACTTCAAACTCTTCCAGCAGGGATTTGTATCCAGTCATGTGTCTTGAGCAACCACTGTCTAAGTACCAGACATGTTTGCTTTCATCACCCTTTTTATGAACTAAAAGAGTTAGTTCTTTTTGGGAACCCACACTTCTGTGGGTCCTTGTGACTTCCCGCTGGAACTCACAGAGGTTGGTTTTTCAGACGGCTCACAAGCTGAGGTTGGGGAAGGTCTCAGGCATGTGCTGTCACACTCACTTGCCATATGCCCACGATCTCCACACTTATAACATTTTCTGTTTCTTTGTAGTGGAGTGAAAGAGGAGGCATTGGGTTTAGGAACTGGACCCAAAATCCCTTTCATTTTCTAGATTATCAGAGATAGTCAGAACTTGAACAAGTGATGTCAGCTTGCTGACCTTTCCTTTCATCCGTTTGACAGACACAGCTGAAGAAGGACTTGGAGTGTTTTTAGAGACACTCTTACCTTTGTTCTTTGCAGCTCGAGTACGAACTCCAACTGGCTCACCCTTGGAGGGTGTGAGAACAGTTTTCTTTCCTGTTGTTTTGCTAGTCTTCGGCTGAGGTCTAACAGAGGAGGCAGCAGATGCTGAACCCAAGATAGATTTTCTTGGTTCAACAATTACTACAGTGGGTGTCCTAACTACCATGGCAGAGGAGTCATATGATGACTCTTCAATAATAGCTTCAGAAGGAACTTCTGAGGACATCTCAGTAGCAAAGGTTTTGGTAGACCTAACAAAGGAACCAAAAACCAACTCTTCAGCTGGCACAGAAGCATCAGTCAACGAGTAGTACAGGTCATCTGTACTGCTGTCAGGTACAGCGGCTGCAGCAAGGAAATCTCCTCCTAGTATAGCTTGTACTTGACTAGGGATTTGCGAGTTAACACATTCACTCACACGTTTGGATGAACGAGACCAGGATTCACAAATCTTTTTAATTGCTTCAAGTTCTTTAACTTTCTCATTAAGATCATGTTGAAGAACTGAGTTTATAAATTTTGTTTCAGAAAGTTCTTCTTTTAAAGTTTTGTGATCAATTAATCGTTCTTTTAAAAATGCATTTTCACGTAGAATAGCATTATGTTTATCCAAACATTCACCTTTCAGCTGGTCAATGAAGTGCAAGTCACAAATAATAGAGTCAACAACATCTTTGGCTTTAGTAGCCTCAACAGAGATTAGATAGGTTACCTTTTTATGAACTATGTTGACCCATTGATAAGAACTAGCATCATCAGCTATAATACTTTCATCGTCATCAGCACGAGCCATCAAACACATTGTGGCCATTGGTTCATCATCATCGGACGAGCTGTCACCTGAATCAGCCCAGTCGTGAGTTTCAGCTACCAGACCCTTGTCAGCAACTTTGCCTTCAAGTTCCTTCTTTTCTTCTAAGATCTTTTTGGCGAAGGCTTGTAGTTTTTTATATTTTTCTTCAATGGACTCACTAGTTGAAGATGATGAACTTTCTTTCTTCTGCTTGCAGTCGTTAGCATAGTGTCCCTTCTTGTTACAGTTGTAGCAAGTTATCTCAGAGATGTCAGGTGTATTTCAGAGGGTCTAGAAGAAGCAGCTGACGAGATAGGTCTGCTACTTGAGCCTTTAGCTGAGGAGCCAGATTTGCCTTTAAAGAATTTTCTATTTTTGACAAGTAAGGCAAGCTCATATATAAGGGTGTCATTGTCTTCGTCTTCATCGACCTCTTCGATGCTGACTTCAGGCATATTGAACAAACCAACAGCTGAAGTGTTGTCAGCTTCATCATCTGAAGGTGGATATTCAATTTTGTTGGGTTTGTTTAAAGAAATCAGAGCAGTTGAAGATCCAGCGGGACTCACTTTAGAGTCCTTTGGAGGTTGAAATTTGTTGAGTACAGTTCTCTCATGGCTTAGAAACATACCATAGAGAGAGGAAAGAGTATAATCTTTTAAGGTAGGAGATGTACTCATGCAAGTTATGATGGTAGCCCATTTAGAGGGTAAGGCTGCCATAAACTTACACATTTTGGACATGTCGTCCTTATCAACTCCATGAGACTTCAGCTCGTTTAACAGAATGTTGTAACGATTGAAAGTTTGAGCTATAGTCTCGCTAGGCTTAGCTTTAAATAGCTCATAGTCATGAATGAGCATGTTTTTGTTATGTTCACGCACAACAGATGTGCCTTCATAAACTTTAGCTAGCATGTCCCACATCTCTTTAACTGAGTCACAAAATTGTATATTGTGATACAGTTCATCATTAACTGCTTGAAAAAGCATATCCCTTCATTTATTCTCAAGATGAACAAGATGTTTTTCAGCGTCCGTCCATTGAGCTTCAGATTTAACAACGTAGTGTTCTGGTATTTCTGGAGTACCAGGAATGAGGGTTTTAGGGATGTATTTTCCTATCGTGATGTTATCTTGAAGTTTTGGGTGATAGGTAACCATGTGGGATAACATGCGAGTTTTCCACATGGGGTAGTTGGTTTGGGGAGTTTGGGAGGTTTTCTAGATGATGAAAGATCTGATGATGTAGGTTCAACCATAACATATGCTCAAAGTTGATGGAAAACAACTTTGACACTTGCTCTGATACCAGTTGTAGGATCCCACAACACAAACGTGTTGCGTTACGACCGATTAACGTAGATAAGATAAGTAACACACAAGATTTCAATGATTAAGAGTTTATTAAAACAACTTAATACAGTACAAAGTTTGCGGAAATAGATAGTACACACTAGCTAAAACTTTCTACTTGAAATGACACTTTTGTTCGCTCAAACTAGAAGACTATGCAAGGAGAGTTTAATATTAGCTGATATAGACAGCCGATATTTAATGCCTTAGTAATAACTATGGAGAAGTTAATACCAGACAATAACAACTCTCAGAGAATGTTCTTGTGCTATGAATTCTAAAAGGTGTGTATAAATGCAAGCATTTACGTCTCTATATATAGCCAAGATCCATGTTACTTTGTCCACAAGATAATCGACGTGTAAACCTATCATTCGTCAATGTAGACTTGTGCACAGAAACATTTAATGCTCTTGCATATGTTGTAGTCCCAAGTGTACTTTGTGTCAACTCCTTTTGCTACCTTTTCTGACGCACAGTAAAAAGGTGTATTATGAAAGTACAAAAGCAGTTGACTTTCCGTTTACATGCTTGGAGGGACAAACGATGATGTACTGACACAATATCTTCTATTCCAAAATAGAAGATCCTCATCGTTTTCTTCTTCTTTGATCGGGAAAGGAAATGTTCAAAGTGTCAAGAACATTTCCACTAAGTCTTATCTGCAGCAGGTATCATCAGCTGATTCCACAATCAGCTAGATGATCTTCTTCTAGTCTTTGTCCTTTGGTCATAGACTTCGAATGAACACTCTTCTGTAGCTGCTGATTTAACTTGATTTCCTAGAGCTAAGTACGTACTCAGTTGAAGGTTTATTGCATATACTTGCTTCAGCTGAGATACATACTTCAGCTGATATTTATTCTTCTTAGTTATTGATCATCAAATCGTATTCACTTAGTCTAGGGACTAACAAGTAGTTTGGTGTACGAAAGTTGGTTGTTGAAAGTTGATAGAGGGTGATTGAGAGGGTGTGAGATTGTTTGCTTGGCGTCGAGATTTTGAAGCTTTGCCTTTGTTCTTGGAGGAAGACATTTTTGGAGAGGGTGATTGAGAGAGTAGAGTGTGTGTTTGAGTATGTTAGAAAGAAAAGAGAGTTGTGAGTTATTTGGGAAAAGAGTTGGGTATTTATAGGGTAAAAAAAAGGGGTAAAAATTAAATTGGAAATGGGTGTAATTTATTGAAAATAGCCGTTGGGGAGTATTTTGTATCGTTGAACGGTCGAGTTTGACCGGTCGCCGGCTCGACCGTTGGAGCTCGGCGACGCGTCGGGACTGGCGGGGCGTAATGGGGGCGACGCGTCGGGTTTGCTGATTTGGTCGGTCGCGACCGAGCTGCGGGTCGCCCGATACGCATAGTCTTAGAGCTATAGGCATGATGATTGTTTTAAAATAATGTTAAATAATTTTTAGGGTCTTTAAATGGTTTAACACTCGTGTTAAACATCCTCTCTCTCTCTCGTAAAACATTCATGATCGTCAAACGCTCTTCTTTTTAACACGAGAATAATTTAACGCGTCGCCATCCTCATGGTGAAATCGATTTTGGCGGAGCATTTGCGGCTGCCAAATGCCTTTTAAGAGCCTTTGGCAGTGCCATAAAAGCTCTTAGTTTATTATTTTGTCCATAAAATAATTAACATGTGAAATTTAATAAAAAGAATTTCAGTCTCATCCTTTGATTTAGATACTTATGTTGATTATTTATTTTATTAATTTTTCTTAGTTGTATCATTATGTTATAATAAATATTAATAATAAATAATATGCGCCTAATTTTTACGATTACGGTTATTTATAAATAAATATCTAATGCCCATATTTCCTTCAACTTTCTAACTGATACATTGTTAATTTTGCAGATTTTAAAACAAATAGTATAATAAATGTTAAGAAATTATATTGTTTGATACTAAATTATTATATTTCATCCTTTTACCTATGAAAATGATTGACATATAAAATTCATTATTCATATTTTCTAATTTAATGACTTGATCTTGATACTTGTATTGATTAAAAAAGTAGTAAGATAATAAAATGATATAGTAAAGTAATGTTAACATGAAGGTAAATGAAATTGGTATTGGGTATTTATAAAAAAATAAAATATGATAAATTTAGTTTTTCAAACAATTACCTTAAGGTGTTAAAAGAAAATACTTAAATTGGATAAAGTTTACTTCCTTCGATTCAAAATAAGTGTTACACTTTTTTTATATGGGTGATTCAAAATAAATGCTACAGTTTTCTTATTTGGTAAATTTTTGTACTTCCTCCAATTCAAAATAAGTTATATACTTTGGGTTTCACGCTTTTTGAGGCAAAATTTTATAATGAGGGTTATATTAGAGCATCTCCAATGGTAGCTTTTTTAAAAGCTTATTACTATTCCAATAAGTCTTTGAAAGACTTTTTACCATTGGAATAGCTAGCTTTTTAAAAAGCTTATTACAATGACTTTTTTTCTACTAACCATTTAATGAACTTTCCTTATTTGTCTTTTTTAGTCCTCCAATGTTTAATAACTTTTCATTTTAAATCTTTAATATGGTTTATAGTTATAGACTTGTGTTGTTTTTAATATTTACAATGTAATTTTTTGTATCTATTTAAACATTTATGTCAATTATTATAACATTTTTGTATGAAATATTTTTAAAAATATAAAGTTTTATAAGATGTCAAAAAAATTGTCAATTTATATATAGGGGTATTTATGAAACATTTAAGATAGATAAAGGTAAATTAGAAATATTATAAAAGAAAAAGCTTTTGTAAAATGTTAACTATTGGAGATGCTATTCAAGAATAGCTTTTTAGTTAATGGAATGTTGATGTGTCAAAATCAATAAGCTTTTGTGAGGTTAACCATTGGAGATGCTCTTAGATTAATTGGATGGTTAGTGGAGAATGAGTCCCACATTTTTTGAATAAAGTAAGATTAAATATGTTTAAAAGTAAAAGTAAGGGTAAATGAATTTCATTTTATTAAAGTAGGTAGTTAGTGGGTGCAGGGTCCATTACCTTTACCAAATACGGTAAATTTCTGTGTATCACTTATTTTGATACACCCAAATATGAAAAGTGTATCACTTATTTTGAATCGGAGGAAGTATATAAAAGTACCATTTTATCCTTAGTTAACTCTATTAAACATCATTAATTTGTCATTCATGAACATATTGTGGGACCCTTCCTCACTAATTATCTCTTTAATCTATTATAATCTCTATTACAATGTTTTGCATCAAAAAACGTAAAAGTAAAAATGTAGCATTTATTTTGAATCGGATGAAGTATTTGGTAAACATTCAACCACATTTTGCTAGTGTTTTTATTATCCAGCAACGTATATACTTTTAAATTCTAATTTTAGAATGGAAATGTAGTTTTCATTTTCAACAATCGTATCACCTGGATTGGTTAAACAGATTACTTTAGATTGTTGATTTAATAAAAATCATGATAATGTAGCATTTTGAAATTTATTTTAATTGTAAACTTAACTTTTAATACTTTAACTGATTGACCATTAAATTAAAAAATTATATAATCAAATTCCCTGGTCATGTTACTATGGTCCGGTCCGGTCCACCAATCTCATGGCCCAACCTAGTCCGAAATATTTAAAGGCAAATAAAGCACAAATATCTGATTCCAAATAAGTCTGAAGGAACAGCCCAATACCCATAAAGGCAAGGTATTTGTTATTTTATTTTTTCGTTAAAAAAGGCCACTTTATAAATAAATAAAACTCTTTTTTTCTTTTGATATGTTAAAAATGTGTCGTTTTTTGTTTTTGTTTGAATATTCAAAGGCTGCTTAGTTACATTTCTAATTGAACACGGTTAAAAATAATGTTTTTAACCATATAAATAAAATAGTTAAATTCACTAAAATCATTATGTTCTTAATAGTTCAAGCTTTTATGCTAGCTTTTGAATCATTATGTTCTTTATAGTTCAAGAACTCTTCACCTTGATCGTGGAGATGTCTATCATGCCAAAAAATATGTCAATAGTAACAAACGATAACAATATGTGTAGTCGTTAAAAAATTATCTTCACCTTGTTGTAACATTAATTTATAATAGTTGTGTTTGCTTATTTATTAGTTAATGGTAAATAATATTAATTTGAAACCAATGAACTTGATGATACAATTTATAAGTTAAAACTATAATTAAATAAGTTTTAAAAAAGATATGAAAAACTATGTGTGCAAGACTACAAAGAGGTCTAGGTATGGCCATGTCAAAGTGCCATAAAGGCATTTGGTGGTGCCAAACTATACCACATATCTCGCCAAATCCTCGCCGGCCGTATATTGCTATCATTTTCTTAGTGTCGATACCAATTTATTGATAAGATGATCAAACTTTGATCATTTACTTATAAGAAAATAAATTTTCAAATCGAAAGTGTTCATGCTTGAAAGGAAAATGAACGCAGATGCAGGGTTGTCCCTGAGCATGGGTGATAAGGGCGGCCGCCCAGAGCCCATAAAAATTAGGGGTCCACTTTCAAAATAATCAGTCCCGTATACAAATATGTAAACCCATTTGAATTAATGTAAGTCAAACGGAATATCAAAAATAGATAGACTATAGAGTCCAATCCGGACATTTAACTTGGGTATCGGGACGACACTTTTGATTTGATGGAAATTTTATAGTTATTTGATGGAAAAATTACTTTAGGGAGTCCATTTATAAGATTTTGCCCAGGTCCCAAAAATTGATTAGACCGGCTCTGTGCATATGCTTGATCCAAAAATAGAATTGATTCTCGTTACACAACTTGGCATACATCATCGACTTTTATGTTTTCACACTGATTCCCCGTGATACATATGAGTATCGCTAGATCTTGTGATCGAGAACAAATAATGTTTTGCAAACATTATGCAATTACATATAAAGGCATCAAACTTTTTATTAAGTGGTATATTTCATTTCATGCATATCCTTTCAACAAATTGAAACGTTGGCTTGTACTCTATGCAGTGTCTATTTACATTGATAGTGATGTGTAGATGCATACAGCATATATTTAGTCGTATACCTTCCAGAATATGCATAATATAAACACATCCGACGTATATATTAGTTTAGTCATAATTTCGCACTTTTCTACGTAAAATACGAATAAAAGAAACATGTCATTTTCTTATCGATGGCGGATGCCAACGTTGATTTTGCAACTATTTTTCCATGTTATTTGTTACATTTTGAACTACCTCTAAGTTGGAAAAAATAGAAGATTCTCAACAACAAATCTAATAGAAAACAACAAAGAAAAATGAATACAAAAATATACGTGGAAACTCTAGAATCGAAGAAAAACCACAAATCTCTAAAAAGAAAAATTCACTATGTGATAAATGAATAGAATCATATAGAATCAACTTTTAGTAAAATGAATAAAACTAATATAATCTTATTTGAATGAAAACAAATATACGACATTTTAACCCCGATGTTTGTTTGGTCAAGCAATGGCCGACTTCTGATACAGATGAACATGTAAAAAGTTTGGGTATGGATGTTGGTAAAAGTCTCGATCAATCATTTTGCAATCATCGTCATATGTAATACTACGAAAGTTCCCATCAGCAAACTAGATATTGTATGGCAGACACCATATGTGAAAAAGGGTTAGTAAATATATATAGTTGTCTTTTAATTTTTTATCGTTAAAAAGGTTCATTTTAACTGATTAATCATCATGAAGGTTCATTTCATCTTCGATCTCCTTAACAAAGGAAAGTGCAATTAATTTGTGAAATCCACCTTCACTTTTAACTCTGTAACACATAAAAGACATAAGTTTTACCACATTATGGCTAGTTCGGGTTCATGACGAGTAAAGTTCACCCAAAGGAATCATCATAAACGAGAATGTCAGGAACAATTTAACTGTAATCGAATGAGAATTATAAAGAACACAGTTTATCACAAAAAGCTTCAATGTATATTAATAATCGATCAATACACACGTACGTTTACAATTCGTAAGGAACTATATATAATAGTCCTTGAAGCCTAAACATTAACCTGGTTATTTTAGGATACGATTACAATTGAATTTACAAAATATAAACATTCTAAACTAACTTAACTAGAATTTCGGACACGATCTGCACCATATATGAACATCAGTAGTATTTGCAATCATCAGTAGTATATCCAAGATCAGTAGTGTATTAGCTTTTCTGCCCCATCAGTACTAACTTGTATATCTTCATTAAGTCTTCATCAGTACTAACTGCAGCCTCAGTACTAGAATGCTTATATCCCAACAATCTCCCCCTAAACTTATTAATTCATCTTTAAATTAATCAAGTTTCTTTTCTTGTTCTTCTTTCTTCTTCTTTTCCTCTAACATTTTTGCTCTTCTTTGATCACCTTCAATTGTTTGTTGATTTATTCTTTTTCTTTGAGCAATTATATACTTACTGTTACTCTTTACAAAATAGTTGTACTTTTCTTGAAACATTGCAAGATCATGAGGTCTCATAAAGGAACAGGTGGTGATTTGATACATGGTTTCTTCTGAGTGAGGATATTCTCTTTCATACTAATATAGTTCACATTTCTTACTGGCTCTTTCGAAGAAATACATGTTAACTGTTGGTAGCACATTCCAAGCATATACATTTTCTGTGCTAGTGAAATTTTCAGGATAATTATCTGGATAGAATGCAGCATTTATCATTTGTGTTAAGTATCCAGCTCATGAGTTTCTCCATGATTTCTTTGACATCCTTTGTTTACCAATAATTAAAACTTTAATTATATCACTTATGGTTAATGACATAACCATTGGTTTTCAAGCATTGAACTTCTGAGTTGTTTTATCTTCTCTTATTACTTCTATAACATCATTAACAACTCTCCAATTGATAACTGAATTATCTTGTAGAGGAGCTATTGGAAGATCAAGTATTTGTATGTCTTGTTTGGTTTTCTTCCTTGATTCTTGTTCTGCTTCTATTGCTTTCCTCTTTTTATTGACAGAAGGTTTTGATGATTCACCAGTCATTGGTGATCTGTTAATCGCTATTTGAGGATCAATATCAACCAACACTTTATCTTTCACTTCTTCAACCTGTTTATCCTCTGGATCTGCAAATTCTTTCTTTTTCTCAATGCAATATCTTTCTATAATGGTGATTAACTTCATTCTTCCAAAAGACTTTGCATTGTGACCTCTTGATTTTAAGTAAGAGATCATGTCTTCTTTCTTCTCTACAAACTCTTCAGGCATGTCTTCTTTCATGCGTTTGCATTCTTTTACTTGTGCTTCAAGGAGATCAATACTTTCTTGTTCAATTTATTTTATTTTATTTAGTTCCTCATGTTGATCTCCTTCTAAGAACTCTTCAATCTCTTGAATTGCTGCATGTTTAAGTCTTTCTTCTTCAGCTATTCTTTTATCTTCAAGAGCTTGAGTCTTAGCAACTTTTCTGAGATACCTCATCCTCTTTACCTTCCACTTATCTTGCTTTGCAAGTCTGACACAATTTATTTTGTATACCATAAAGTGACCTAAAGCTATGTGTGGATAGTCATCATCAAACTTTTCTTTACCTACATTCACACACTTTGATAGTGGGCTATATTTCATGTCAATAACTGGGTTGATCACAACTGATGGAGAAAATAAATGAAATTTGTCCTTAGGTAGTATTTTGGGGTGAGGAGGTAGAGCACATTCATCAACATCATCCCAATTCAAATTATCATCAATGTCAGGTATGATAAGTGGTTTTAATTATGGAGTTGGAGGTCTTGGGATGGTTACAGCTGGTTCAAGTAACTCAGGTATCTCTTCATCTGATTCAGTAGTCACCAAGGTGGTTTCTACTGGTGTATGTACTACCAGTTGAGTTGAGGAGTCTACTACTGGTGAGGTTGTTTCAGTGGTTACTACTTCTAGGGCATCAGTAGTAACTGGAATATTTATTTCTGTTGTTAGGACATTTACTACTGATGTTGTTTCTTCATCAATGGGATCAGTAGTATCAACCTCTTGTTCTTTAGCATCAGCAATATCCATGGGATCAGTAGTTTCAATGACCTCAGTAGTAACTGGAGAATGTATTTGTTCTGCTGTTGGGGATTGATTTGCAGACACAAACACATCTTCATCCATACTCCTAACTCCTCTATTCATGTCTTCACTAAAACTTTGACCTGTTTCACCATGAGCTTCTCTAAGATTTAGGAGGGAGGTTGCTGCCGCAATTGAATGACCAATCATTCCTTGTATTTAATCCTTCTCCCCATTAGTGATCTAAACTTGTTGAGCCTCACTATCTGCAATCTTCTTTTGTAACTTTCTGATGAGATTTGATTGCCTTTGAAGCCTATTATCGAACCTCTTCTGTCTTCTGTTCAATGTGTTGATATAATGCTTCATGTAGCTCATATCCGTCAATTTGGTTTGTTTAATACTGCCCTCACTCCTTCTAGGTGGATCATTGGGCTTGTTTGGTACATTGGCTTTAAGGTTTTCCATCCTATCCGTCAATTCAGTTTTTTTCAATCTACCCTCATCACTGCTTGGTGATGAAATGGGTTGTTTAGATACTCTCTTCTTCCTAGAAGAAGCAGAAGTACCTCCCCTTGTGGTTTCTTGGCACCGCGGTCCTTTAAGTGCTACCTCAAAGGATGAGTCATCACTTAAAGTTGCCGAGGTCTGGGTCCTAATTATGTTCTCACTAGCCTGTGCAACCACCTTTGGGGCATCAGTAGTGAGAGCCATTTCCTCATGCCCTTTCCTCATGCACCCACCTTTGGGGCATCAGTAGTGGGTCCCCTGGTGTCCTTTAAGGAAGTTTTCTTCCTTTTGTAGATTTTAGAGATTTGTTTGGCTAAAGGTTGGCCTTCCTCAGAGTGAAGAGTAGCACTATGTAGATTATCTTCATGTACATGGGACACATTCAGGACATTTGTTTGTGTGGGTGATTGAGTGGACTTTTGGGATTGTGTTTGGGCTGTTGTGAGTGGTGGAGTGGGTTGAGGTTCAATTGGGTGACTTGAACCTTCTTCAGTTGGGGGGTGATCATAGATCATGTTTGCAAAAAGTGGAGTTTCTTTACCAGAAAAATTGAACTTTTTGTTCATGTTTGAGAAAACCTTTTTATTGAGAAAACCTTTTTATTGAGTTCTGGAATAGGAAAAATGTTTGTGGTTTTAATGAGATCAGGTTTCTCACAATAAAAAATGTGGGCTAGGAATCTTGGATACATTAAAAATTTTGAGACTGATAGGTTTCCAAGCATCCCTTAAAAAATCATTTTAGAAAAATTGAACACTTGATCTGTGCTCAGACATACAACAACAGATGCTATTGATTTGTTGAACTCATTCCAAGTGCTCTTCTTAGGTGACATACAATGTTGAATTGTATGGACCAAATACTTCCATTGGGGAGATAGAAGACCCTTTTGAAAGGTTTGAATATCGGTTCTTCCTTTATATCCCATTTTTAAATCATTTTCAATCAAATCAGATTTAGAAAGTAGAATATACCTGACTCATCATGTAGTCTGAGATGATGTCTAATAGATTGTTCAGTGATGGTAATTGGCTTTCCATCAATGTCAGACTTGATTTTGATAATGCCCTGTTCTTCTATTATTTCTGCCTTCTCCCAAAATTGAACAATGTGTTGAACACAAAGTTTAGGTTGTACAGTCAAGGCAAAGCGTATAGGAGAGTTTTTCAAGAACATGACTATTGGTCTGAAGCTTCTTGTTCCATTTGGATTTCTCAGGAATGCTAACATATTGTGAAATTCTGAGTACATAAGATCGGTTTCAACAGCCAAAGGTTTCTTCATTGCCATTGTTAGGATTTAAGTTTTGAAGTTTAGAAGAAGATGATCTTTGAGAGTTTGTTGTGTTTGATTTCGTAAGAGAGTTGATTTGTTACTGATTCAATAATATGATCGGATTTGCAGAGATTAGGGTTTATCGTAGGGTTTATCGGATCGAGGATTGGATAATGCTAAACTAATCGCATTCAACTATTTATATTTTTCGAATTATCCTGCAAAAGGACCGAAATACCCTTCGAATCATAACCCAACGGCTATTTTCATGGGGGTTAGTATGGTAAAATGTTGTATTTTACAGATAACGGTCGATCAGTAGTAACTAAGTATCAGTAATCGAAACGTCAGTAGTAACTGTTGTTTTATACTTAACCTAATTCTAAGAAAGACCCTATCAGTACTAAATTACAAGTGCAACTTATAGTCAGTAATAATGAATGACCAGTAGTAAAATATACTTTTAACTATAGATATTGTACAAAAACTTTACATGTGATTTTAATTGTGAAATTAATTTATTAAAATCATTCCAATACTGCTAACCAAAAAGCTGAATCTTGCTACATCAAATGCTTTTGTAAAAAGATCGGCTAATTGATTGTCAGTATGAATTTTCTCTACTTTGATTAATTTCTTTTCATTGCAATCCCTTATAAAATGAAATCTTATTTCAATATGTTTGGTTTTTAAGTGTTTTACTGGATTATTCATAATACTAATAGCACTTTGATTATCAATAAAAATAGGAGTTTTAAGGATAGAGATACCAAAGTCTAGGAGTTGATTTTGAATCCACAGCACTTGAGCACAGCAAGCAGATGCAGCTACATACTCTGCTTCAGCAGTTGATGTTGAGACATTTGTTTGCTTCTTACATTGCCATGACACCAGTCTTGATCCAAAGAATTGACATCCACCAGTAGTAGATTTTCTATCTTGACATTCACCTCCATAGTCACTATTTGTGTAGGCTATGAGTTAAAATGGTGAGTCATGTGGATACCATAGACCAAGAGAAGGTTTTCCCTTCAAGTATCTGAAGATTCTTTTGATAGCCTGCAAGTGTAGCTCCTTAGGTCTTGCTTGATATCTGGCATATACACAAACACTACACATAATGTCAGGCCTTGATGCAGTTAAATACATTAAAGAGCCTATCATTGATCTATATAGATGTTCATCTACATCCTCCCCCTAAACAGCAGGATGTAGGCGTTTGTAACGACCCGAAATTTGTAAATAAATAAATTGTATAAAAATATGATAAATAAGGATAAATCGTTTAAAGAACGTGGGAATTGGTTTCGTGTCATTTGGACACCGTACGAGAAAGTTATGGGCGAAACCAGGTCGAGACAACAACTGAAAAGTGCAGCCCTGCTGCACAAGGGAAGGTCACGCCGTGAACTATAGTTCCCGATCGGGAACTTCATTCAGGGATTTCGGGTTTTTAGCCGATCAGAGTTCACGCCTAGGTAGCGATCGGGAAAAGTTCGCGTCGCGCATAGTTCACGATCGTGAACTAGTTCACGCCATGAACTATGGCCGACAGCAACATTAAAGTCGGGTTTTGGCCATTAATGCTGTCCACAAATCCTAGTTTTCTCCCATTGGCGATTTTCGAGTGCAAGGGCTGATTTGGATCGATTTATTCATTAGAGCTTGATAGATTTCACTCCTAGTTGAAGATTAAAGGTATATCTTCACTCCTTATCCTTGTAGCTTAAGATCTATGTATTTTGATGGTTGGGATTTGAAACCCTAGTTCTTGGGGTTTTGGGTTATGGTGATATAGATGATGTATACACTTAATAGATGGTATATTAACAAAGGAAACAAGTGTATGATAATGATTTGTAAGAATCTTAAGGATTGGTTAAACCTAGGGTTTGGTAAGTCAAGTTTTGATTTACTTATATTTCATGTTATTTGTTTGATTGTTGTATAAATAATGTCTTGATAGCTCAAGGTATTTTAAATGCTAGTAATTAGAAAGTTTTTCTAATGAAAGTATTTAAGAGTTTTATGGAAGCATAAGGTTCAAGAGTTATTGAACTTAGTTAAAACATCTTAAGTAATGGTCATTACTTATGATAGTAAGTTTTTAAGTATTAGCATTAATATAGTATGATTATATTGGATATAATCAAGATAGACTTTAAGAGTGTTATTACAAGTCTTTTATACTTGTAGTAAAAGATTTAATGAAGTCATAATCCCCTAATAGGAATAATTGGATACTCGCATAATCCAAGTAAAATGACTTAGACATTAAATGACTCTTAAAAGGGACAAACTATATTAAAGTATTTAAGAATTAAAAGATATTATTGCAAGTCTTTTATACTTGTAATAAATACAATATTTAATCAAGTCATAATTCCCTAATAGGAATAATGGATATTTGACAAATCCAACTGATGACTTTGGCATTAAATAAAATTCTTAAAAGAATACTAATGTGTTTAAGAATTGATAGTATCATTTCAAGTGTTTCATACTTGTTAGATACAGTAATCAATAAAGATCATAATTCCCTAAACAGGAATGTTGGATATTCGCAAATCCAAATGATGATTTTAATTATAAAATTCTTAAAAGATTAAACTACAAGCTATTGACTAGGTCAAAGTAGTTTAAGAGATGCTTAAGTTCCATAAAAGTAAGTGGGAGCTAAGACTAACGTAATTCATTAAAGATGTTGATGAATTCAGTAAGTTAGTAAGACATTAACAACAAGGTTTTACCAAGTCGTTAGCCAAAGAGTTAAGAGAAATAATAAATGATCATTGATTAGATTATTTCAAACCTAATAGCGTCATCACAAGTCTTGTGATTAATTATTGCATATCTAATAAGTTGTTAACCCTTCAGTGGATAACATAGTCATTTAAGGAAATTTCTTTAACTAGTAAGAATATCTACAAATCAAGTAACTAAAAGAGGCTTTAGTTACAAGGATAATTTTATGAGTTCAAGAAACTAAGGAGTTAATTTCCAATCCTCCTATGTTTACCGAATTACATAAAAGGCAAGACTAGAATATGTTCTAGATTGTTGCAAGAACAATATCTAGCAAAGACAAAAGTAGTAGTATTCCTAAGTACTCGTCTTATGTCTTTAGTTTAATATAAATGATTGGTTTAGTGATAAAGTTACAATTAAGGTTGTAAGAATCATTAAGTAATCAACACGAACGAAAGGAATAAGTAATGATCTAGTAATAATTCAGTATCTATGTCCAGTGAGGAATAATACATGAAGTTAGTATCATTTTTATTCAGACTTTGTATGTTTTACAAGATCCATGAATAAAAGTCTATTTATTCAAAAAGATACAAAAATCCGTGACTACTCGTCTAGGTGGGAACCTTGATGGGACGTTAACGTCATCGCGGTATTTGGTGGTAGATTCGAAGTTCTTCGAAGATAGCTACACAAGTTTTGTGTAAACCAAATATTGGTGATATTCTGTTGGAGGCTCAACGAATATTGGATTGACCACCGTGACAATACTTCGTGGTAGATAACGAAGTTATTCAGGATTGAAGAAAAGACCATACGACTTGGATGTCGGTGATATGGTCATGTTGAAAGTATCACCTTGGAAAGGTGTAATGCGGTTTGGTAAGAAAGGAAAGTTAAGTCCGAGATATGTTGGACCGTTTAAGATATTGAAACGGGTCAGGCTTCAAGCGTTTAAGTTGGAACTTCCACCCGAGCTTCAAGGTGTGCATGACACCTTTCACGTCAGTTATTTGAAAAATTTTATCGGGGAAGTTGAAAATATTATCCTATTGCAAGAGTTGCGGGTTGATGCCCCGAACCAGTTGATTGAGGAGCCCGAGGCTATATTAGAAACGAAACGAAGAAGCTTCGAAATAAAGAGATCGAGTTGGTGTTGGTCAAGTGGAAGCATTCACTTGGGCCAAATTTGACTTGGGAAGTCAAAGACGAGATTCGGAAGAGGTACCCGGATTTCGTGAACAATGATGAGATTCCGAGGACGTAATCTTCTTAAGGGGTATATAGTTGTAACGACCTGAAATTTGTAAATAAATAAATTGTATAAAAATATGATAAATAAGGTTAAATCGTTTAAAGAACGTGGGAATTGGTTTCGTGTCATTTGGACACCGTACGAGAAAGTTATGGGCGAAACCGGGTCGAGACAACAACCGAAAAGTGCAGCCCTGCTGCACAAGGGAAGTTCACGCCGTGAATTATAGTTCCCAATCGGGAACTTCATTCAGGGATTTCGGGTTTTTAGCCGATCGGGAACTTCATTCAGGGATTTCGGGTTTTTAGCCGAAAAGTTCGCGTCGCGCATAGTTCACGATCGTGAACTAGTTCACGCCAAACTATGGCCGACAGCAACATTAAAGTTGGGTTTTGGCCATTAATGCTGTCCACAAACCCTAGTTTTCTCCCATTGGCGATTTTCGAGTGCAATGGCTGATTTGGGTCGATTTGTTCGTCAAAGCTTGATATATTTCACTCCTAGTTGAAGATTAAAGGTATATCTTCACTCCTTGATCCTTGTAGCTTAAGATCTATGTATTTTGATGCTTGGGATTTGAAACCCTAGTTCTTGGGGTTTTGGGTTATGGTGATATAGATGATGTATACACTTAATAGATGGTATATTAACAAAGGAAACAAGTGTATGATAATGATTTGTAAGAATCTTAAGGATTGGTTAAACCTAGGGTTTGGTAAATCACCACAATTGGGGGAAGTGTTAGTTGATGGTATCTAGTGATAAATGGATACATTATTGGTAGTATGTGATGTTGAACATTGTATGATTGTTGTATTAGGCTTTCGGTGAAGTCTTGGAGGTTGACCGAATTGTTGGAACAAGGGAACCGGCGGAAAGAATACGGTTGGAGCATTTTATTACTAAGGTGAGTACGTGTGGACTTTATTGAGTACATAGCCATGAAAATGCCTTATTTACATATGTCGAGTCTATTTGATAATTATGTGGAAATTAGCATATAGAGTTAGTATTATATTGTTGAATATAGTTAACTAACTTGTTTGATAATTGACGTGATAGCCAAGAGCTTTGTTTGACATAACCATTGAGTTATGGTAAGGATGAGACGTTGTGATGACGCGGGGGATCCCCGGTCATGAGGATATGGAATGGGGAGCATTTGGGCGGATCCCCATCGGCCCATTCCATGATAGTAGTCTTGCAAAATGGAAGTAGTCCGGCGAGTAAGGCAGGTATAGGTTGAAGGAATTATGTGCACAGTTAGTCAACCTATGATGATACATCCATGCCTACGAAACACTTAAGGGTCACACCGGTGAGTACATGTAATACGAGCAAGTTATGCAACGATACTACGAAGAGGAATAATTCATAATAGTCATTATGAATCAGTTAAGTATTAAGTTAAGTTTAACTTATTACTAGATTAGTTTAACTAATTAATTAATACAAGTAGTTGTACATTTACTAGTTGAGTAAATTACAATGTGTTAATTAAAGGTTATCCATGATATGATTTAAAGCTATTAAATCATATAGTAATTGGATAATATTATTGTATAAATTATATAAAGGTTACTATATAATTAACTATTAAAAGAATAAACACAAGTGTATATTTTCGTGTATATGGGTACCGAAAATTATAGTGTGTTAATACTAGACATTTGATAGTTAAGTGCAATAATAATAAACTAGTTAAACTATAAGGGATGGAATTGTTAAAAGGAAGTTTAATTAAAGTTCTAATATTAATTAAACTAGAAGGGTTCTAAGCGTAACTTATTTGTATATAAATAAGAGGCTTAGGGTAACCCTAAAACCCCTTGATCACCTCACGAAAATCCCTTCCCCCCTCCCCTTCGATTTTCGGCCGAACACAAGATCAAGAACACAACTCTTTGTGTTCTTCGTGTTCTTCAAGTCTTGAAGATCCAAGATCGTTGCAAGTGATCATCTAGTGGATCGTTCGTCGTGTTCATCATCAGTGGACTTATCTTAAGCATTAACCTAAGGTATGATTCATGGAACACTCCTTCTTCCTCTCCTCTTGTTCGAAGTCGAACCAAGAACCCTAGGATTCTTGGTAGTAGTCGACGAACACACAAGTATGTGTGTGTTCGAGTTCTTCGTACAAGGTTTCTTTCTTGTTAACCTAATCTAGAACTCCAACATCCCAATCCTTTAAGGGTTTAAGGATTAGGTTTAATCCCAGATCCGCATTTAGGGATTAAATCAGCTAGTTGGTTTTAACCGGTCAAGAACAAGTTCATGTTCTTGGTCAGTATGGTCGAACCAAGCATACTAGGAGGTTGACCCAAGTGGTCGATCAGTGTCATTGAAACCCTACATAGGTAGATTGGGCGATTCCCTCTTGCCTTTACCTTGAAGCTTATTAATGCGGGGATCCCCGGTTAATAAGTTAAGGTGGTTCTAGTTAGTTGGGGACGACCCGATAACTAGATATGATTGCTAGGAAAGCAAGGATTATAGAGTCACAATAGGGTGACTAGATAGATGGACGAGTTACTTGTATATTTGTTTATATGCCTTATGATTATTATTATTATTGGGTCTAAACCCATGTAGCTCATGAGACGTTTTGGTCTCACGTACTCCTTGTTTGTTTTTCCATGTACTCAGGTTCGGGATCGAAGGTTTAGGTACGCATGGATAGAGATGTGGGGCCTAGAGTAGAAGAACATTAGATTGGATTTATGCTTAGCTTTGGTTTTTGATCTATTTTGTAACACCAAACTTTATACTCTGATTTTCATACCAAAGGTTTTTGTAAATCCATATTTTTGGAACAGTTCTTCTATTTATGAAAATGATATATTTTGGGCAAATGTTTTGTATTAAAATTTGAGGTGTTACAACTTGGTATCAGAGCTACTGTTTAAGTGAATTAGGTTGGATGTCCATCCTAGTCTTAGATTGTAGCATTAGGAATATAAGATTCCTTGAGATCATAGGTTGACCTTGAGACTTTATATTAAGTTTAGGGTTGAACCTAGGGAACCAAAGAAAAATTGATATGATTATGGGTATTGAGTCTTATGCGACTAATGGTTTGTGCATAAGGTACTAAATGTTGAATGTCTTTCGTATAGTCTTGATTGAAAGAAATGGTGACCACGCGTAGAAGTGGTAAAGCCCCAGAGGGCCGGGAGGAAGAGATACCTCATGTTGAGGTGGTGGTTGAACAAGGAAGTCAACCGTCGATGCATCGAGATGATGAATCAGAAGTCGGAGCTAATAGAACTCTGGTAACCATGGCGGATCTCCAAACTTTTCTTGATCAAATCAAGGGAACGGTGGCCGATGAAGTGCGCCGTATTATTGGGGACCGGGAGAGGTCGGGTGGAGACCGTGAATCCGAGGCTAAATCGGATGAGAGAACCGGGGGTAGTGGCACCGGTGAAGGGAAATCCTCCACGGGTGGCCAAAGTGATGCTAGGGCTAGGGCCGATGAGAAAGAAGGTTGCTCGTATAAATCCTTCATGGCTTGTAAGCCGAATGTGTACACGGGTAGTTCGGACCCGAAAGTGACTATGAGGTGGATCCGAGAGACCGAGCGGGTCATCGGAAGTAGCAAGTGTAAGAAAGCCGATATGGTGACCTATGCGTCACAACTTTTGAAAGAAGATGCTATGATTTGGTGGGATATTGTGTATGAGACCCTCGGGAGGGAGGTGGTGGAGAAAATGTCGTGGGATGAATTCACCACGAGATTGAAAAGGAAGTTTTGTCCCGAAAGGGATTTGGAAAAGATGCACGAGAAGTTCGTGACCCTCCAGAAGGGTGAAATGTCAATCGAGGAGTACTCGAGGGAGTTCACGGGATTGCTCCCGTTTGTTGCTAAAACCTACTCGGATGAGAGGTTGAGGGTGGTCCGGTACGCTAGTAGGTTACCGTGGGACTACCAATTGGAGGGTAAGAGGGCGGTCACACTTGATGAGGCCATTAGTGCCGCCCGGGGTGTTGAGGAGGTGAATGAGGCACGTGTTGCTGAGAGGGCCCATGTGGGCGAGAAAAGGAAGGCCGAGAGCGGCTCTAGTTCGTTCAAGAAAGGGAAGTTCACATCGAGCTTCTCTAAACACGGAAGTATTGGCTCGTGCAAGAAGTGCGGGAAGAATCATATCGGCGTGTGCCGAGGAGAGTCAAAGACTTGCTTTAATTGTGGGAAGCCGGGGCATATGGCCCGAGAATGCAAGTCTAAATCTTTGGCCGAGGTTGAATGTTACTCGTGCCACGAGAAGGGGCACTATAGCAATGTGTGCCCGAAGAAGGGGACCGAGTCAATGGTATCCACGGCTCAAAAGAAAGTGGATCCGGCTAAGGTGAAGGGGCGATCCTTCCAACTCACTCGGGAGGAGGCGAAGGAGGCACACGATGTGGTGTCAGGTACTTTATTCATTAACTCCTTAACAACTCATATTTTGTTTGATTCGGGTTCCAATTATTCGTTTGTGTCTTATGAGTTCGGTTGTAAGTTGAATGTGTCGTCCGAGATGTTAGATGAGGTTTATGAGATAGAGGTAGCCGACGGGAAAACTTCTATGGTTGAAAGTATTTATAGAAATTGTGAAATAGAAATAGATGGTAGAAAGTTTAAGGTTGATTTGTTGCCCATGGGAATAAAAGCATTCTATGTAGTAATCGGTATGGATTGGTTGGGTATGCACCAAGCCAAGATATTATGTGGTAAGAAAATTGTGTCGATCAAGACACCCGAGAATGAGAAAGTGTATGTGTATGGGGAGAAACGACATCACATGCCTAATGTGATTACCGCCATTAAGGCGAGGAAAAGTATATCGAAAGGTTGTGCATCGTTTATTGCATATGTATTAGATGGCCGAAAAGAAAAGAAGACGATGAATAACGTCAAAATTATTCGGGATTTCCCCAAAGTTTTCCCCGATGATTTGCCCGTTTTGCCACCGGAGAGACAAGTCGAGTTTAAGATTGATTTAATTCCGGGGGCGACGCCGATTGCTCGTACTCCGTATCGTTTAGCTCCCACCGAGATGCGAGAATTAATGACTCAATTGCAAGACTTATTAGACAAAAGTTTTATTCGTCCAAGTTCGTCACCGTGGAGTGCACCGGTGTTATTTGTCAAGAAGAAAGACGGTTCGATGAGAATGTGTATCGACTACCGAGAGTTGAATAACGTAACAATTAAGAACCGTTACCCGTTGCCGAGAATTGATGACTTATTCGACCAATTGCAAGGTGCTAGTTATTTCTCAAAGATTGATTTGAGGTCCGGTTATTACCAAGTTCGGGTGAAAGAAGGCGACACCGAGAAGACGGCGTTTCGTACACGTTATGGTCATTATGAGTTTCTAGTGATGCCGTTTGGTCTTACAAACGCGCCGGCTATTTTTATGGATTTGATGAATCGGGTTTGTAAACCGTTCATTGATAAGTTCTTGATAGTGTTCATTGATGATATTTTGATTTATTCTAAAACCAAGGAAGAACACGAAAGTCATTTGAGGCTTGTTTTAGATGTTTTGAAACGGGAGAAGTTGTATGCTAAATTCTCAAAATGTGAAATTTAGTTGCGGGAAATGCAATTCTTAGGTCACGTGGTGACGTGTGATGGTATTAAGGTTGACCCGTCCAAGATTGAAGCGGTGTCAAATTGGGAGCCTCCGAGGACTCCTACCGAGGTTAGAAGTTTCCTTGGATTAGCCGGTTATTACCGAAGATTTATACAAGACTTCTCGAGAATCACGATTCCACTAACAAAGTTAACGAGAAAAAGTGAGAAGTTTGTGTGGGAGAAGAAGCAAGAAGAGGCGTTTAAATTGTTGAAGGAAAAGTTATGTAACGCGCCGATTCCTACGTTACCGGATGGTATGGAAGATTTTTTTGGTTTATAGTGATGCTTCGAATCAAGGGCTCGGTTGTGTGTTGATGCAAAGAGGTAAGGTAATCGCGTATGCCTCGCGACAATTGAAAAATGCGGAATTGAGGTACACAACACACGACTTGGAGTTGGCGGCGATTATATTTGCCTTGAAGTTGTGGAGGCATTATTTGTATGGTACTCGGTGTACATTGTACACGGATCATAAAAGTTTACAATACGTGTTTACTCAAAAGGATCATAATATGCGCCAAAGGAGATGGATCGAGTTGATTACCGATTATGATTGTGAGATTGTGTATCATGCGGGGAAGGCGAATGTGGTGGCCGATGCTTTGAGCCGAAAAGTTTATGAGAACCCGAACCGAGGAATATTAACACGTATAGAAGTCGTCTCGAGTATCATCGAAAGAATCAAGAATGCCCAACGAGAGGTTATGGGAAAAGACGAGTTAAGGCAAGAACGGTTAGGTAAGAACCAACATTTTCTCGAAAATGCTCAAGGGTTGAAGACCGTAGGCGGTCGTATTTGGGTTCCTAAGTTCGGTGGTATCCGAAAAGAATTGTTGAATGATGTACACAAATCAAAGTATTCGATTCACCCGGGATGTACAAAGACGTACCAAGATATGAAACGGGTTTATTGGTGGCCCGGAATGAAGGCAAGAGTGGCCAAGTACATCTCGAAGTGTGCCACGTGTGCACAAGTAAAAGCCGAGAATCAAGTACCGTATGGGGTAGCTCAATCATTGTTAGTACCGACCGGGAAGTGGGAAGACATAACTATGGATTTCATAGTAGGCTTGCCAAAGACGAGTAAGGGTCATGACGCCATTTGGGTCATAGTTGACCGGTTGACCAAGAGTGCGTTATTTTTAGCCATTCGGGAAACGTTGCCACTTGAGAAGTTGGCTAAGTTGTATGTTGATGAAGTGGTCCGACTCCACGGGGTTCCGTTATCGATTGTATCCGATACGGATGCGAGGTTTACCTCGAGATTTTGGCGGTCCTTACAAGAAGAGTTGGGTACGAAGTTGCGGTTGAGCACGACTTATCATCCGCAAACCGACGGTCAAAGTGAAAGAACAATTCAAACGGTTGAAGATATGCTGAGATCGTGTTTGTTGGATTTCGGGGGTAAATGGGATGAACATTTACCGTTAGTCGAGTTTTCGTATAATAATAGTTATCACTCGACTATTAAGATGCCGCCTTATGAGGCGTTGTATGGGAGAAAGTGTAGAACTCCATCGTGTTGGCTAGAGGCGGGAGAGTCAAAGCTCATGGGTCCCGAGATTGTGAAAGTAACAAATGAAAAGATAGGTATAATACAAGCCAACATGAAAGTCGCCCAAGATAGATAACGAAGTTATTCGGGATTGAAGAAAAGGCCATACGACTTGGATGTCGGTGATATGGTCATGTTGAAAGTATCACCTTGGAAAGGTGTAATGCGGTTTGGTAAGAAATATGATAAATAAGGATAAATCGTTTAAAGAACGTGGGAATTGGTTTCTTGTCATTTGGACACCGTACGAGAAAGTTATGGGCGAAACCGGGTCGAGACAACAACCGAAAAGTGCAGCCCTGCTGCGCAAGGGAAGTTCACGCCGTGAACTATAGTTCCCAATCAGGAACTTCATTCAGGGATTTCGGGTTTTTAGCCGATCAGAGTTCACGCCTAGGTAGCGATCGGGAAAAGTTCGTGTCGCGCATAGTTCACGATCGTGAACTAGTTCATGCCGTGAACTATGGCCGACAGCAACATTAAAGTCGGGTTTTGGCCATTAATGCTGTCCACAAACCCTAGTTTTCTCCCATTAGCGATTTTCGAGTGCAAGGGCTGATTTGGGTCGATTTGTTCATCAAAGCTTGATAGATTTCACTCCTAGTTGAAGATTAAAGGTATATCTTCACTCTTTGATCCTTGTAGCTTAAGATCTATGTATTTTGATGCTTGGGATTTGAAACCCTAGTTTTTGGGGTTTTGGGTTATGGTGATATAGATGATGTATACACTTAATAGATGATATATTAACAAAGGAAACAAGTGTATGATAATGATTTGTAAGAATCTTAAGGATTGGTTAAACCTAGGATTTGGTAAATCACCACAACTGGGGGAAGTCTTAGTTGATGGTATCTAGTGATAGATGGATACATTAGTGGTAGTATGTGATGTTGAACATTGTATGATTGTTGTATTAGGCTTTCGGTGAACTCTTGGAGGTTGACCAAATTGTTGGAACAAGGGAACCAGCGGAAAGAATACGGTTGGAGCATTTTATTACTAAGGTGAGTACGTGTGGACTTTATTGAGTACATAGCCGTGAAAATGCCTTATTTACATATGTCGAGTCTATTTGATAATTATGTGGAAATTAGCATACAGAGTTAGTATTATATTGTTGAATATAGTTAACTAACTTGTTTGATAATTGACGTGATAACCAAGAGCTTTGTTTGACATAACCATTGAGTTATGGTAAGGATGAGACGTTGTGATGACGCGGGGGATCCCCGGTCATGAGGATATGGAATGGGGAGCATTTGGGCGGATCCCCATCGGCCCATTCCATGATAGCAGTCTTGCTAACTGGAAGTAGTCCGGCGAGTAAGGCAGGTATAGGTAGATTGGGCGATTCCCTTTTGCCTTTACCTTGAAGCTTATTAATGCGGGGGATCCCCGGTTAATAAGTTAAGGTGGTTCTAGTTAGTTGGGGACGACCCGATAACTAGATATGATTGCTAGGAAAGCAAGGATTATAGAGTCACAATAGGGTGACTAGATAGATGGACGAGTTACTTGTATATTTGTTTATATGCCTTATGATTATTATTATTATTGGGTCTAAACCCATGTAGCTCACGAGATGTTTTTGTCTCACGTACTCCTTGTTTGTTTTGCTATGTACTCAGGTTCGGGATCGAAGGTTTAGGTACGCATGGATAGAGATGCGGGGCCTAGAGTAGAAGAACATTAGATTGGATTTATGCTTAGCTTTGTTTTTTATCTATTTTGTAACACCAAACTTTATACTCTGATTTTTATACCAAATGTTTTTGTAAATCCATATTTTTGAAACAGTTCTTCTATTTATGAAAATGATATATTTTGGGCAAAGTTGTTGGGAGTGAGAATTGGAATTTTGTTTGCTGTGTGCTTTCATTGTTATCAGACATGATTAACGATTTTTGTTTCGAAAGTATGTAACTTTTTGATGTTCTTAATTCGTAGATCTAGAACTTTTAAGCTCTGATACCACTTGTCAGGATCGAATAACTCAAACAAGTTATTGAATCACAGATCTACTAACAAAGAGAAGTTACAGCGGATTAACACTCTTGTTATTTAATTAAGAACAATGTAAACTGTAATCGAATGAGAATTATAAAGAACGCAGTTTATCACAAAAAGTTTCAATGTATATTAATAATCGATCAATACACACGTACGTTTACAATTCGTAAGGAACTATATATAATAGTCCTTGAAGCCTAAACATTAACCTGGTTATTTTAGGATACTATTACAATTGAATTTACAAAAGATAAACATTCTAAACTAACTTAACTAGAATCTCGGACACGATCTGCACCATATATGAACATCAGTAGTATTTGCAATCATCAGTAGTATATCCAAGATCAGTAGTGTATTAGTTTTTCTGCCCCATCAGTTCTAACTTGTATGTCTTCATTAAGTCTTCATCAGTACTAACTGCAGCCTCAATATTAGAATGCTTATATCCCAACAGAGAATATCCTTTCATAAAAATTAACTCTACAAGACATAAAGACATAAGCTTATTTGTAACACCGTGATTCTGGAAATTCGGTCATTTAAAAAACTTCTAATAATTAAAATGCTTATTACGAAATTACAACGGAAGTCTTGAAGACAAAACGTTTCATGTCACAAAATCAACAGGTATGCAAATCATAATACAAGGTGTTACACTGTTACGTCAGAGTTTTAAACCAAAAGCTAAAATCCGGTGTTTAGTTTCAAAAACTTCTAATAAGACAATTGTAATTAAATTCCGGAAGTAATTTCAAATTTCAATCAGATTTCATGGTTTGATAGTAGTTATATTCAAGGTGATGGGAAAGAGCGTTTGCAAGGGCTACTACTTGGTGGATAATTGATGGAGTATTTATACGTAAAAAAACTAAATGTATATATTTATTGCATTTTAGCCATTGGAAAAGGCTTCCAACGTTCAAACGCCAGCGACCGAATGAGGGTGAGGTACTCGTTGCAGGTGACCTGCGTAGCGGGGGACGTGTCGCTACCGGCAACCGGAAGCGACCACACACCATTACATCTAAGATAGTTGATTGTGTTGACATTAGTATATTATCTGTTTAATATTTAATTAATATAGTGTTGTTTATATTTAATTCTGTCTTTTTCCCGATTAGCTAATAGCTATGGTGGCGTTTATCTATTTTCTTCAAATTATTAATGAAATTAAAATATTTTCATATTATAATCTGATGTATTGCCTGGTCACACATACACCAAACGTATTATTTTCCTATAAACGACAAACGACGTACATGCATAAAAATATATAAAAAAAATTGATAAAGTTGAGCCAAACTAAAGCAAAGTATAAAAAAATACCATATAATTAAATTATAAATTAAGCTAACCTATAATACGCTCGATATTCTTTTCTTCTCTTTTCTTTTTTTTTTAAAAAAAGCTCACGAGCAAACAGTAGACTTCAGCGACTTGATTGAGTTTATCTTCATGATTGACACTACTGATTATTATGAGAATTTTGAATGCAAACTTTTTCTGTGAATTTTGTGTGATAGATCGTGAAAATTAGTTAAATATAGTAGTGAAACATATGATAAATATTATAAAAAAGCCAATTATTGATAAACAAAATTATATTGAAGATGACTAATTAATTTTTGAAAGCATTCTCTATCATGTGTAGATGTACGACCGTCTACATCTCATCTTTCGTATATCTATATTGGATATTGTTATTTTAGTAATTAACTTAACATATTTGTTTAAATTACAGGTAATAGTTTACAACATGTTTGCTTAAATTCAACATCTCTCATCATCAGATGTATTTGATTGATATATATTTGCATACTGGCATAATTCACTTACACAAGCGTAAGTGGGCGCGCACGTATTTACATGTTTTTTGCATGCTCAAAACACCTTGTACACACATGTCATGCTAATGCTATACATACATTTTCATACTCACGTGTATTTACTTGCGTATGTTTTTATAAGCATACACACACATCTCATATAAAAACGTATACTCTCGCTCGTTTTTTTTTTGTCGAAAATCTCTCTGAAAATAGTTTATGTACCTTTAAGTAGAGATGAAATTGTCTACATGTTACATTCATACCTATCATTTGAAAGGATTGAATGTCATTATGATATGAATGAACTTTTAGTTAAGATAAATGGTACTGATGTTTACTATTTATATCATTTTTATGTTGATACCCATTACAAGATGACATTTGTAATCCATTAAATTTTTTTCTACATATCAACTTTTGATTTTAATATTTATCTTAACTAAATGAGTTGATATATAAAGAGACATATATGGTAATCATTAATACTACATCCGTATCAAAATAAGTGATACATTTGAAAAAACATGGTTTTTGAGGCAAAATATTAAAAATATAGATTAAGATAGATTAAGTAGATGGTTAGTGGAAAAATGAGTCTCGCTTCTTTTGAATAAAGTGATATTAATTATGTTTAAAAATAAAAGTAAGGGTAAAAAAGTAATTTCACTTTATTAAAATAGATAGTTAGTGGAGAAAGAGGTCCCACTTTTTTTTACCAAATAAGGTAAATTTTAGAAGTATATCACTTATTTTGTTTCACCCCTAAATAGAAAGTGTATCACTTATTTTAATACGGATGTAGTATCATTTTTCTTTAGTTATACATCTGGTTTATTTATATTATGATATTTTTTTATTCTCTCTAAAAAGTGCTACATCTCAAATGCAATCGTATGCAAACCTTGTAAGCTCAAAATGACAAAATAATTTTCAAATTTAATACCCAAATCGATTTGTCGCATCATATTTCTTTTTTGCGTTTTTATAGTGAAGCCGTCGACAACTCGACATCGCAACGGTGAATAAGCATTTACTTCCATTTTTTCACAACCTTCGTACTATATAAACAAACGATTATCCTTTTGGCATCCCCAATAGCCCATAACAAATTTTATCCAAAATTTCAACAAACCTCCTACTTCATGGATACTTATTCCTACTTAATCAGATCATCGTCACACTACAGCCGGCGAATTCGCCGGAAAGCTACGTTTCAGAAACGGTGTTTAACGATGGCTAAGCAGCACAGAACGAGGTTTTATATACTCCGGCGATGCGTCTCTATGCTTCTCTGCTGGAACAATCATTCTGTTTCTGACTGATCATTTTCAGCAATCGAATTACCAGATTATGATCTAAATTACGTGAATTCACTGAATTACGAGCGTTTCTGTTCACCGGCGGTGTTAGGAGAAAGTGATTTTGAACTGGCGGTGGTTTGTATAGAAGGATAATAAAGACCGGAGAGTGAATTACGAGCTCTGTTCATTTGAGGTGATCTGAGAAGGTGATTCGCGTTCCTGGCGGTTTGTACGAAAGGAGAGAAAAATCCGGCAGTGGATTTTGAGAGTTTACGGCGGCGGAAAGTGGTGGAGGTTGAATCAGGTTAACGGGAGAAGATACGGAATTATGAATTGTTGCTTGTTAATATCTAAATTGTAACGAAATATTTTGGAATTAGTGACTGAATTAGGTTAATTTTGATCTCTGAATATAATTGGCTCTAAAAATTACTATTGTTTAATATACTCCGGCATCATTCCGTTTCCGTTTGATTTTTTTGCAATCGTATTAACAAGATTTTGATCTGTATGATGTGAAGTCACTAAACTACAAGCGTTTCCGTTCACCAACGGTGATTTGAGAAGGCGATTTGACTGGCGGTGGTTTGTATGGAGGAATAATAGTCCGGCGGCGATTTTTGAGAGCTCGCGGCGGTGGAAACCGGAGATTGAATCAGGAGTAATAAATTGTTGCTTGTTATATTTAAACTGAAACGATTTTATTTTTCTTTTCTAGTTTGTATATACGATTAACAAATATAGAAGCTGAAAATTATACTCCCTCCATCACATAAATTTTTTTCCAATTGTCTTTTACACAAGTTTTTAGGTGATAGATAGTTAGGGCATGTTTGGGAAAGTTTATTATCGGAGCTTATGAGCTTATTAGCTTATTAAACTCCAAATTCAAGCTTATTTGAAGCTTAATAAACTAATAAGCTCATATGCCCCGTTAATAAGCTTTCCCAAACATGCCCTTAGTGGTGGGTCATTGACAATATTTTGATTAAAATATAAGGTTGAGTTGGATCGGGAAAGATAGTTACGAAGTATTAGATATTAGTGGTGAAATTTTTAATAATAATAGTTTTTTATTATATGGAGCCCATTAAATTTGAAAATGAAAAGTTTTCTGTGAGATAAAAATTTAGAATAAAATGAGAAGTTTTTTTTGGATGAAGAGAGTATAATCTTATTGTCATGCAAAAAATTAGTTAATTATTTAGATCTTATTTTAGTGACATTAATTCATTGTCAATTCTGTTTTTTGGGTTAGCTTTTGGTTGGTGAGTTACATTTACACTGAACTGGCATGTGTCTACTCTCACATTAAAACTGGAGATTTTTATATGATATTTAAAATATATGTCTATTGATATTCAATTATAAATTCATATTTCTAATAATTTGAATACTATAAATAATTTAAACTGTAAAATTAAGTTAGTAACTGTTATACTTCCTCTGTATCACAATAAGTGATACACCTATTTATGGGTGTTTCACAATAAGTGATATACTTCAAAAGTTACCTTATTTGGCAAAAATATGGGATCCAATCTCCACTAACTATCAACTTTAATAAGTGAAATTACCCTTAAACCCTTACTTTTACTTTTAAAACTAATTAATATCACTGTAATAAAAAAAAGTAGGACTCATCATTCACTAACTATCTAATATATTTTAACCATACTTTAATATATTTTAACTTTACTTTAATCTTTTGCCTCAAACTCCATAATCTTTCACATGTATCACATATTGTGATACAGAGAAAGTATTAATAATGTTGATTTGCTCAAGATGTTTTTTTGTTGGCACAAGGAAAATTACATGAATAGACAAAAATACCCTTAATTATTCTTAATCCAATTATTTTACTCTTTTAACCAAATAAAAACCTAGTTACTCCTCTCTCTTCTCCATTTCCGGCAACTCACTTTTACACGGCCGCCTGAGTTTATGTAATCTTGTGTGTAAATCTTGTTTCAGTTTTACTATTATGATGATTTTACTGAAAATGGAAGAGAGTCAGAGACACTTACGCCCTCTTTGTTTTGTGTATTCTTATCCCATGAATTTCTAAAGAAATTAATGATGGAATATAAACAACATAAACAATAAAAATCAATAAATAAAATTCAATCTAATTTAATAAGAATACTCTTAGATGGGTTGTCGGAATATAAAATGATGGAGGATGCAAGAGTTTGACAATTTGGGTGTATGTGGGTTTTAAACTTTGTGTTCCAAGATAGAATACTTCCCAAGTGAAATCAACTGAGGGATAAGTATCATCACATTTTAACTTCAATGAATGAATCCATTTCGAAATAAAAAATACAAAATTACATATGCTCAGACGATGTAAGTGTGCGGCCGGAAGTGGAGAAGACGGAGAGAGGAATAGCCAGGTGTTTTGGTAAAATGGTAAAATAATTACAAAGAGAATTATTAAGGGTATTTTTGGCTATTCACATAATTTTCCTTGTGCCCATTAAAATACATCTTGAGCAAATCAGCTCCCATTAATAATATACTCGTTATAATTATTGGCCAAAATCTAATATGTAAAAACAAAAGGAGTTAAAATATAAGTATTAAAAAGTTAAATGTCAAAAATGTTAAAGTCAGGATAAGAAAATGAAAAAGCCAAATATGACAGCTTAAATTTTTTTTTTTATTTTTTTTTTTTTTGAATAGTCTACTTTACATTATTCATCAAGTTTGTTAATATAATACTTCCTCCGATTCAAAATAAGTGATACACTTTCCTTTTTAGGGTGATTCAAAATAAGTGATACACTTTGAAAAGTTTCCTTATTTGGCAAAAAAATTGGGACCCACACCCACTAACTATCTACTTTAACAAAGTGAAATGACTCATTTACCCTTACTTTTTACTTTTAAATATCATTAACCATACTTTATTCAAAAGGTGTGGGACTCATTCCCCACTAACCATCCAATTAATCTAATTTAACCATCATTATAATCTTTTGCCTCAAAAACCGTAAAACCCCAAGTGTATCACTTATTTTGAATCGGAGGAAGTATATATAATTAAAGATATATACTTAGGAAAAAGAGATTTCTAAATCCATGTGTCCATTCAAAGGAAAATACGAAATCAAGTATAGTATAGTATCAGGTCCGGTGAAGTCAACTACAATTATCTTGAAGTCACACATCAACATTATATCATATCGTCATTCAACACTACTGATCAGTAACCATCACAAGTATCTTGTTATAAACCTAGGGGTGTTTACTATTCAGAATCGGATTGTCCAATTGGACATTTTGAATCAGACTATTTGGATTGGTTATTTGGTTTTTTGGATTGGTTTGGACTTGAACTAAATTAATAACTTGGATTTCGGATTGGATTTGGTTTCCGTTGTGAAAACCGGATTGTCTAAAAAAATCGAATAGTAATATATAATAAATCCTCCCCTATATATGAAGCTACATATGATGAGTTTATGCCACATCATCACAACGCTCTTCTATGATTGGTGGACAATGCCACGTGTAATTCCGGCATTGGTCCATTCATTCTTCATAACCTACACAATCCGAACATAATATGCAGTTAATAAAAACCGGAAAATCAGGCAACCAAATCTTGCATATTGACTACAAGCATTTGCCCTAATTCGTTCCCCCGCCCCCACATCCAAAACAACCGATCTCATCTTCCCACCATTTGCTACCGTCGCAGTATTGACAGGACATCGTCATGAAGTTCGCTTTAATCATCTCCTACGACCGATTCTAAAGATCTACACAATTTGACTCAACATATTTTGGATGAGCTAATTATTCTCCTACTTATTTGTGTATTAAGCAAAGTGCTTTTCATATTTGCTTGCAGAAAATGAGACAATGGATCTGACTTCAATAACTGTTTATGAAATTTGGGAATGTACATCATCCAACGTTTCAACATTTGAAGACAAACAAGCAAAGGGTATGCTTAATACTTAATATAATGCCTTTTTAATCCAGTTATTATTTTTTGCTTCATATACGTATGGAAATTTATGAAGAAGAGTGGTCGGTTATTAACCAATTCATCTGAATCGGCCATTCTCATATATTTTATAGCCTAATTACATGTGCCGATAGCAATAATCAATATGATGTCCGATCAATTCACCTTATTTTCTTTGTTATAGATACGTAGGGAAATTAATGAAGAAGACGTTTTGGATGATAAATTCTCTGTGTTTGGAACATTATTAGCTGGGTATTTTGTTGATTATTTTCATTGTGTTTGGGAATATTGTCAGAAGTCGTTTTGAAGGATGATTCACGCTGAAATACACAAATGTAGGTTAAACTTAATTTTGTTTGAAAACATAAATTAACGCCTTGATAATTTGTTGATTAATTGGATAACCTTTCAGGGATCGAATTTTTATGATAAGAATATTGACGCTAATGTAAGTGAAGATGAGTTGCGAGAATGCTTAGTCAATGTTGTAAAATTGATGGTTAATGAAAAGTGGATTAGGAAGGGGTTTGGATTTGTGTGTTTTACTTGAACCTTTTTGTATAATTCTTATCTTATATATGGTAAACATCATACTTTGAGTAAATTGGAGCTCAATCTTCACTTACGACCAGATTGAATCTGTATTGACAGGTATTAGTCTTCCTCATTTACTTTGTTTTTTAGTTTAATAATTTATTTGTTTATTTTAATTTGCATGTTGTTGAATTGTGGTTAGTGGACAAAGGAGTAGTTCTCTCTTGGTGGAAGTATTCTGTATTCATCATAAGTATGATTTGCTTCTTCGTCATAGGCTACACATTGTAGGTGAAGTTGAGGTGGTTGTTAATCATTGCCTCCTGGGAGTAATATAAGAGGAACTAACACATGTTTTAAGGCATCCTCATTTTGATTACGGAACGTCATCCTATTATAAAATGAAATAAGTCGTTGCAGGAGAATGTTAGAACTGAAGGCACTGCTTAAGCAGCTCAGATACCATGTGAAAACCACTTAAATTATACTCCATCCCAAATACTTTAACCATTTTGCCCCTGATTAAACACGAATCAACAAAATGTTTCTTTATCCAACTCCATAAAATCAGGATGATTTAGGAACATTGTTTTGTCTTGATGTTGTTAAGTTTCCAAAAACAAATTCTTGCGATTGAAGGCATACGTGAAATAGGAAGGATTGCAAGTTTTCGAGCTACATAAATATACGGGCTTGACATTCTATAAACATTGTTTATTATTTGTATCATATTCAATTTCGTTATTTCAGAAACATTGTTTATATTGATTTTGATGATATATAGTTTGAAGCTTTTTCTGTAGATTGATGCAACTGTTTCTTTTAATGCCTCAACCAAATAGAATTTAAACCCGTAAAGGTTAGAATGAGTTATAGCTACAACCTCCCTTAGTGCAAGTAACATTTGTTTATTTTCCAGGTTTCAACTTGGACGGTTATTTGTATGTTTTCTAGAGGTAGAAATTCTGACCATTTACTCGTGAGTAAACCTTTTTATAGCAAGTGTATTTAAAAGCTTATACGTTTCTTGATTGTCGTTCATTTACAAACATTTTCAGATTTAATTTATTTAGATGGTAAGTATTGGGATGTTATATAGAGATATAAAACTGACTTTGCTTTCTAAAAATGGGCAGATCGGACGGGTCAAAACATGTAAAATTTTGTACAGGTCAAACGATTTGTGTAGGGCTAAACCACAAACACCCTTTTTTTTTATATCTAATCAATGTTCTAATATGATTTAATAACTATATTTGAAACTGATAAAAGAAATTTGATTTAAATTGATTTATGATGTTCTATAATTTATGCATTTGAATACACATCCGATAATTTAGGGCGGGGTGGCAATTCAGATAAAAGCAGTGTTAGTTTTGTTAATGTATTGTTTTCTTTAAATTTTTCCTGTTAAGTTTGAGTTTTATTCCAAATTTCCAATTAGAGAAAAGTTGTGCAGATGCTGCTGCCCTTATCATGTAAGCTATCATTTATAATAAACTTAAAACATTTTGATCTTTGGTTTGTGGTTAATTTGAATGTGATTATTTTAATAGCAATGTTATCGAGTTTAGTTAGTATGAATATGACCAAGGCAAATTAGTATGATATGTATAAATGTTGTTGCATGGTGGAGTTTTGACAGTTTTGTTTATAAAATTAATGATCTATGACCGAGTTTCAACAAAAATAATTTTTTAAAAACAATTAATGATCGATGACGAGTTTCTGAGTTGGACGAGTTTTGACTGGTTTTTACATTGACTGAATTTTCTGTAACATTTATTCATGTATCAAAATTTGTACAAACTTATCATTACAAATATTTTTGTTATTTATCTTTAATATCTCTCTTGAAGCATACCCGCCCATCAGGCGGGTTATGGAGCTAGTTGATTTATATACTAACACTTGTTGGTTTCTATTATAAGCAATTATGATTTCCTTTTTCTTTACATTTCTGATGGTAAATTGATTTATATACTAACACTTTTCCATTTTTTATTGTATCAGTTGGTGATGTACAATCTTTTTGAGTTTTTGATAAAGCTGATGTCAAATTTTTTGCATATATGATTGTAAATGTCACAAGTTATGAATTAGACTTGTTTTTATGTACACAATAGTTTAGCATTTTGGAATTTTACATATGAACTTAATATTATTTATGTTATATACTTTTGGAATATTTTGAAAATTTTAAGGAAAAACCGAACGGATAAAACCAACCTAACTAAATTGTTATTTGGTTCGGATCGGTTTGGTTTTCGAATTAGTTTGGACGGTTCGGTTTGAACTTTTGAAACCCATATTTTATTTGGTTTCACCTATTTGGATCGGATAAAACCAAACCGTCCAAACGAACACCCCTATATACACCACAGTCATCATTACTTAGGTGTTGTTTGATAAGAACAAAATGATTAAGCGCTGAATGATTAACAGTCTGAATGATTAAGAGGTTTTATATAAAACTTGGTTTTATTGTGAGAAACTTTTATATAAGAATTCTGACTGCTTAGTGATTCAGCATATGTTATATGGAAGAATGATTCAACATTTTTTTGCTACCCCATTCAGCATATACTTCATTCAGAGGCGCTAAACAAGCACATTGAATGCTGAATGATTCAGCATTAAGCGCTGAATGGTTCCATTAAACTGCAAACAAACACCACCTTAATTTTTTTTATCTTGCATTAAACCCCTTTCACAAGCGCACCACTCAATGTCACCACGAGTAGAACGGTTTGGCCAACCACGCCGCCGTGAGTTGTCCATGTGTGTCGACCGCCGATCTCCACACCGGATACTCTTACTTTAGAGTTAAGTTCGATTATATTGTTGTTAAGCTAAATACAATTTTAGGGCATGTTTGGGAAAGCTTATTAACGGGGTTTTTTGGTTTATTAGCTTAATAAGCTCAAATAAGCTTGAATTTTCAAGTTCATTTGAGATTATTAAGCTAATAAGCTAAAAGCCTTGTTAATAAGCTTTCCCAAACATAGAGGTGCATTCACGGAAGTCCCTTGAAATTTTAAAGTCCCAAGGGACAATCTACAGCCATCGGATGAAACACAATCAATGATTAAGATTAACCCATCAATTACACGCGCAGGGGTATTATGGTCATTATGAAATTATACATCAGCTCCTTCTGCAAAAAACCCTCAGATCCAATTTTACGCAATCGATTTTGATCTCCGGCGATCACTAACGCAACAAATCATCGAACCGATTGCGGCAATTGAATCACAAACATTCAACAGCGTTTTTCTGGAATTCGAGCCCTAATCAAAATCGATTTTCGAATATATTCACTCTAATCAATCGCAGATCTGAAAATCCGACGTTATCAATGAATTTAAATCCAGAATCTGTGAATAGCAACGAAACACAGAAAAAAACCGATGATTCAGGTAAGAAATTACAATTCAAGTTTTATGAAACAGATAATAACTTACAAAAAACATATGTGCTTCAAGTTTACAAGCACATGTGTTTGTAAACTTCGAATTGTTTAAATGCGAACTTGTGTGGTTGTAAACCGAAGCACATGCTTCATGTTATGAAGCACATGTGCTTGAAAGGAGAAGCATTTGTTTGACTGCGATCTGTTAGTAGTGAAGCACACGTGCTTCAGGTTACGAAGCATATGTGCTTCCTTACCTGAAGCACATGTGCTTGGCTGTTCATAACACTCCTTTGTTTTCCGAAACAACTATTTGTAGTGAATCACATGTGCTTCAGGTTACGAAGCATATATGCTTCAATACCTGAAGCACATGTGCTTGGCTGTTCATAACACTCCTTTGTTTTCCGAAACAACTATTAGTAGTGAAGCACATGTGCTTCAGGTAACGAAGCATATGTGCTTCATTACCTGAAGCACATGTGCTTGGCTGTTCATAACACTCCTTTGTTTTCCGAAACAACTATTAGTAACGAAGCACATGTGCTTCATTACCTAAAGCACATGTGCTTGGTTTTATAATGAACCTCCTTTATTTTCAAAAAGAACTGTTAGTAGTGAAGCACATGTGCTTCATGACCTGAAGCACATGTGCTTCATAGATAGGTCAACACAGAAAAAAGTATGTAGTTTAAAAACACATGTGATTATGTATTCTGATTTATTATATCAATATGCAGCTTCAGGCGTGAATATCAGTCCGAAACCTGTTAAAGTATTATACATGGATACACCAGCAGGATCTATATATTATGTTCTAATTGTTGATGACGGATTACTACCAATTAAAGGGCAAAGGTTTAAAACAGTTGAAGAGTGTATTGAAATGTATAGAAATTATGCTAACAATGGAGGATTTGACATAGTTAGGTCAACACAGAAAAGGACAAGGTCATGTTTAGTAAAAGATAGATATGGTTGGTGCGACAGATATGGTTTACCAAGGAATGTGACTGATGACACCCTCAACGGAGAAGAAAATCTTACAAGAATTAGAAAAACACACACAAGAAAAACAGGATGCATGGCTCATGTTAGGTTTCTCTGGAATGATCGATTAGCAAATTATGAACTTGTTGACTTCGAGGATAAACACAATCATGAGTTGATTCCTCCAGAGTATATGCATTTATCTAGGAAAAATAGAAACTTGAAGTATGCTGAACAACTATTTGTATTCAATGCTGCAAATGCAAACATAGGTCCAACGAAAGCACATCTTCTTTATAGTAATATGAAGGGATGTGAACAGAATGTCAACGGAACAATTGATGATTTCAGAAACTGGAAGAGGGATTTAAATGTCTTTATAAATGAAAGTGATGCTCAAATGCTTGTAAATAAGATGGAAGAAAGGAAGAAATATGCACCTGGTTTCTCATTTGAGTACAAGCTTGAAAATAGCCAATTACACTCAATATTTTGGGCAGATGAAGTAGCAACGTGTAACTACAAGGAATTTAGTGATGTCATGTCATTTGATGCTACATATAGAACAAACAGGTACACATGACCTTCACAACTTGAAGCACATGTGCTTCGTTGCTGGAAGCACATGTGCTTCACTACTAACAGTTTCTTTTTGAAAATAAAGGAGTTTCAATGTAAAACCAAGCACATGTGCTTCAGGTATTGAAGCACATGTGCTTCGTTGCTGGAAGCACATGTGCTTCACTACTAACAGTTATTTTGAAAATAAAAGGAGTGTATATGAACAGCCAAGCACACGTGCTTCATGTCTTAAAGCAAATGTGCTTCAGGTCATGAAGCACATGTGCTTCACTACTAACAGTTCTTTTGGAAAATAAAGGATTGTATATGTACAGCCAAGCACATGTGCTTCAGGTAATGAAGCACATGTGCTTCAGGTAATGAAGCACATATGTTTTGTTGTCAGAAGCACATGTGCTTCACTACTAACAGTTGATTTGAAAAATAAAGAAGTGTTATGAACAGCCAAGCACATGTGCTTCAAGGCATGAAGCAAATGTGTTTCTTTACTGGAAGCACATGTGATTTCTAATTAAAATGATAGAAGCCTGACTCACTAATTGACATGTGATTTATAGGTACAACCTCATGTTTGTGCCCTTCACTGGAATAGATAACCATCGTAGGTGTGCGACTTTTGCTGCGGCATTGATAAAAGATGAAATAGCAGAGACTTATACGTGGCTGCTAAACTCATTCTTGAAGACTTTTGAAAAAGAGCCAATTATGATAGTAACAAATCAGGATAAATCTATGAAGAAAGCTATTGAGAATGTATTTAGGACTGCTAAACATCGACTATGCATGTGGCATATTGCACAAAAGTTGCCAGCAAAGGTATTAACTAAAAATTTATAATCACCTTCTTTGTAACACATGTGTTTCAAATAGTGAAGCACATGTGCTTGAAACTACTTTATGAAGCAGTGAAGCACATGTGTTTCACTATTAGAAACACATGGGATTCGTTGTTTTTGTATGTTTCAATGTTTTTAGTACCTATTCTTTTTAGTGAAACACATGTGCTTCAAAAGGCAAACACATGTGATTCTTAATAAAATATGGTCCCTTGAAATTTTGATATAGGTACATGAGGCAATTCCTGGAATTGAACAAGAAGTGGAAAGAGATTTCAAGAGCAGATTTGATAAAATTGTTTGGAACATGTACATTGAACCTGATAAATTTGAGGCAAAATGGGAAAAGTTGATGAATGATTTTGCTTTACAAAATAATAGTTGGTTCAAACATATGTTTGAGATTAGATCAACTTGGATTCCGGCATATTTCATTGAAACTGAAATGTTTGGATTGATGAGAACAACTTCAAGATCAGAAAGTGAGAATGCCTTTTTTTCAAACTTCATGAAACAAGGAACAAATCTTATAAATTTTATGGGAAGCTTTGATTCGGCAATGTTAAGACAAAGATCAAAACAAGAAGAATTGGATTGCAAGACAATCCGAACAACTAGAAAGTTGTGTACGAAACTGAAAATTGAAGAGCATGCATCAAAATTATACACAAATACAGTATTTGATATCATTCAGAAGGAGATAGAAACAGCTGTATATAATTGTTCTTTAGAAAAAATGAATACTGGGGAGGACTGTCAGATTTTTATTGTTAACGAAACCTCAAAGGAAAAAGAAGTTGATCTTCAATACAAGGTAAAATTAATTTTTTTATCAGAAACACATGTGCTTCAACATTTGAAAACACATGTGTTTCAAAAAAGGTTAAAAGCATATGTGCTTCATTACCTGAAGCACATGTGCTTCATTACCTGAAGCACATGTGCTTCATTACCTGAAGCACATGTGTTTCTATTAGAAAATTGTTATAAATCACATGTGCTTAACAATCTATTTCATAAAGCAGTTTCCAAGCACATGTGCTTCACCATTTGAAGCACATGTGCTTCAAGATGTGAAGCACATGTGTTTCATGTTATGAAGCACATGTGTTTCATGTTATGAAGCACATGTGCTTGAAAGTTGAAGCACATGTGATGTTTAACTTACTAACATAGAAACTTTTTTTTTGTTTCCAAAAGGTGCTTCATAATCAGAAAGATGGATTATTAGTGTGTACATGTAGACACTATCTCCGATTCAGACTTCTATGCCGACACTGTTTTTGGGTTTTGAAGAATAGTAATATAGATAAAATCCCTAATCAATACATAATGAGACGTTGGAGAAGAAACATAATTCCACCTGAGTTAAGAGCAAGAAGAAACAGATATGGTAATAAAAATATTCGAGTTCAGAAAGTGGTTAATGAAATGACATCTGTTTTTGAAGATTGTGTTCAGCTACTTAGTCCTAATGAAGAAAAGCTTAAAGAATATCTTGAAAAACTTAAAGTGTTAAAGACTGAAATTGAAAATGATATGCCAAATAAACCTCAAAAAACCAAAAAGGTTATTATGGGGGATACGTATCGTGTTCCAGAGCAAGTTATTACCGGAGTAGGAAACCCAGATGTTGGCACATACAAAGGATGTGGAAGAGATAAACGTGTAATGAGTGGTAAAGAGAAGGGCATTAAAGAAAGCAACAAGAAGAAAAATATTTGCAGTAATTGTAAAATGACAAATCACAATACTAGAACATGTGGAAAATATCGTGAGAGCATAAAAAAACAAAAAGAACAACAACAACAACATGATATTTTAAATTCTGAAGCGACTGTGAACAAAGAGTGAAGCAAAATAGATAGAAGAAAAATGTAAGACTTGATTTGGATGTTATTACTTGTGTTAATGAACAAAAGCACATGTGCTCCATATGATATGTTCGTTCCTTGTTTTTATTTTTTTTCTGTGATTTTTCTTTTTTTTCATCATTTACAAAATAGATATAAGAAAATGTAAGACTTGATTTGGATGTTATTACTTGTGTTTATGAACAAAAGCACATGTGCTTGGCCTAATAAAGCCATATGTGCTTCATATGATATGTTCGTTAATTGTTTTTATTGTTTTTCTTATTAGTAAAGCACATGTGCTTCACAAAGGCAATGCACATGTGCTTCGTGATTCAAACACAAATGACTTGCTTTTAAGGTAATTGTGTGCATGAACAAAAACACATGTGCTTCAAAAAAGGTGATTATAAATTCTTTTAAAAAAATTGATTTTAAAATCACAAGTTTTCAAGTGGTGAAGCACATGTGCTTCATAAGGTCAAGCACATGTGCTTCATTAGTCCAAACACATAAAGGAGTGTATATCGACAGCCAAACACATGTGTTTCATGACTTGAAGCGCATGTGCTTCAAGTTTACAAGCACATGTGCTTCAAGATGTGAAGTACATGTGCTTCACTAATAGAAGAACATCTTTTAAAAAAAATTGATTTTAAAATCACAAGTTTTTGAAGTGGTGAAGCACATGTGCTTCATTAGTCCAAGCACATAAAGGAGTGTATATCGACAGCCAAACACATGTGTTTCATGACTTGAAGCGCATGTGCTTCAAGTTTACAAGCACATGTGCTTCAAGTTGTGAAGCACATGTGCTTCACTAATAGAAGAACATCATTTAAAAAAATTGATTTATCAATCACAAGTTTTTCAAGTGGTGAAGCACATGTGCTTCATAAGGTCAAGCACATGTGCTTCATTAGTCCAAGCACATAAAGGAGTGTATATCGACAGCCAATCACATGTGCTTCAAGTTGTGAAGCACATGTGCTTCAAGTTGTGAAGGTCATGTGCTTCAAGTTGTGAAGCACATGTGCGTCACTAATAGAAGATGGTTTTAAAAAATAAAAGAGTGTATATCTACAAAAAACATAACATAAGTAAATTGTTTCTTAAACAAAAAAACATAATTAGATATTAGCAAACAAAAATAAAAACCATAGAAATTAAATTGTATCATAACAAGACTTGATTGAATATTAAACAACACTATTTGTTACGTTCTTTCCTGTTCGAAAGTGCTTGGACGATCATTTTTTTTCATTTCTTCCAATGAGTGACTATTGAAGAATTCAAATGCTTGCTCAATCATCTCATCAGCATGAATGTTGAGCTCATGAGTGATGATTTTGGATGCAAACCGCATCCTGAGCTTTTTCAGCATCAAATTTTGATCATCATCTTCCCTTGGTATTTCGGAATTCCAATAATTTTGTATATTACCGGTGAAAGATTCCATGTGGAACATTACAAATGGACCACAATCTACAAAATTCTTTTCCGATGACCAATTCATTATCAGTTTCTTCGCCTTCAAATTTTCAACAATTGCAGATGCTGGATGCTCATATTTTTCCAAATGCTTCATCATACAATATTGCTGTATATAAAAAGGATTTTGAAAAATATAACAAAAAATTATAATTATATGAAAAAATATATGAATATTTGTTTAAAACTTACCACCAATCTTAGAGCCTTTCCATACTTTGTTTCAAACACTCCTCCAGTACGGTTGTCTAAAATGTATAATGCATGTTCAGATCTAATGTCAAACACTAAGACATACAAGTGCTCATGTGCAAGAATCGGGAAGAACACCTGTAATACATTTAAGAGTCAAGAAATATAACAAGATAAAAGTGGTTTTCGTACCCTGAAGCACATGTGCTTCAAGTTGTGAAGCACATGTGCTTCAGGTCATGAAACACATGTGCTTCAAGTTGAGAAGCACATGTGTTTCACAAGATAAAAGTGCTTCCATAAGAGAAGCACATGTGTTTCATTAAGTGAAACACATATGCTTCACAAGAAGAAACACATTTGTATCACTTAATCAAATAAATGTGTTTCAAGTTGTGAAACACATGTGCTTCATGACTTGACACACAAGTGCTTCACACTTGAAAAATCTTTGTAACTTAAAAACACAGAAGGAAAAAAAAGTTCCATTACCATATCATAAGCCTTCATCGACAAAACATCAGCATCATTACCCAAAAATTCAGAGAGAAATGATTCAAAAGAATTGAATATGCTTTCTCTTGATTCATTATTATGCTCAGAAAAGTAATGTGATCGCCGTTAATGAAAGATAGTTAACACTCAGAACATAAATATACAGAATTAACAAAATAAACTTACAAAAACTGATGCTGGTGCAAAAAGTCTCTTCAAAGCAAAAGGACTCTTAAATTTCTCTTCATGATTCATAATCACTGCCCACAAATCAACTACAGTTGCCTCAACATACAAACCTGGACAAAGGGTTTCCAAACCCAACCTTGTACTGATACCATAACCATCCTTTCCTTCGAAAACAAAATCCCTATCATGACATAAAGAAAAACAACACAATTTTAGTTCAGTCACTTAAAAAAATAAAAAATAAAATTGAATTTAATGTTTCCAAACAAATGTTTTTCACAAGGTAAACTCAAATGTGCTACATAAGTCCAAGCACATGTGTTCCGTGATTCATACATATTTGCTTCATGACATGAAGCACATGTGCTAGGCCTTATGAAGCACATGTAAGGCCAAGCATATGTGCTTCATAACATGAAGCACATGTGTTTGATGACTTGAAGCACATGTGCTTCACTAATAAAAGTTGGTTTTGAAAAACAGTCTTTATAAAAATCTTTTAAACCACATGTAAATTTAAAAACTCACATTCGTTCTTTTTGACATGAAAACAGCTCTGCTGCAATAGCAAATTCACCACCAGAGATCAGTGGAAAACCAAGAGTTTTCTTATTAATAAATTGTGAACTCATAGTTGTCTTTTCAAGCACAATGGCTGAAGAATCTAAACTCAAAACATAACTATTTTTGGACCACCACTTTGACACGAACTCGTCTTCAATCTTCACATCCTCTTTCACAATCTCATCTGCTGCTGCCATCTCAACATCAGTATCAAAATCAGCTGTAACCTGCACCTCAGGATCATTTTGTGTCTACAAAAACACAATAAATACACTTAGAAACACACTTGATTGAAGCAGGTTTATAAAAAAAATTAAAAATTAATTAGTAAATGATAATACCTGATAGTAAATAGGTAATTCAAGGTTAAATACTCTGTTAAATTCATATTTAACTAAATTTAAAGCTGTGTCCCCTTGCGGGACTCATCATCAATTCTTTCAAAAATCTCATAAACCAAATCCTTTTGTTGTTCCATAAAATCCTAAAACATATAAAAAAAGAAATTAGAATCGGAGGATGAAGCACATGTGCTTGGAAAACATGTTTTTAGAATGGAGTTTTCAAGCACATGTGCTTAATGTTTTAAACCAATTTGTGAAGAATGTTTTTAAAACAGATGAATAATGTTTTTTACAAAACTTGATTTAATTGTGAAGCACATGTGCTTCAGGTAACGAAGCATATGTGCTTCATTACCTGAAGCACACGTGCTTCACTAATATCAGTTCGTTTTGAAAAATAGAGTGTATATTTACAGGCAAGCACATGTGCTTCATGACTTGAAACACATGTGCTTGGAAAATATGTGTTACAAATAACATGTTTTATAAAAGCAGTAACAAAGCACATGTGCTTCAAAAGGTCAAGCACATGTGTTTCAAATGGTGAAGCACATGTGCTTCATAAAAGGTCAAGCACATGTGCTTCAGTAAAGTGATTGAAAATTTTAATAAAATGTGAAATGTATACCTTCTTTGATACCATCTCCTCCTCATCAGGACTATTTACATTATCAGGATTGATGGATCCTTCTGCATCATCAGATTCAATTCCAAGAGGTGGTAACAATTCTAGCATTCCAAAACCTACAGCATCAACTTCTTTGATTTCCCTCTTGCTCAAAAAATGAACCCAGTTTTTACATATTGGCCGTTCACGGGGAACTTGAACAGCATGAAATCTTGTTCGATCACAATAGAAAAGCTACACAATAATAACAAAAAAAAATATTAAAAAACAAGTTTGATAAACTATATATATATATATATATATATATATATATATATATATATATATATATATATATATATATATATATATATATATATATACTCACAATCAAAAAAGTAACGGGACCAGAATAAAGAGTTTTGCTAACATTATCCCGGTGCCAATGATTCTTACTGAATCTCAGATTGTCCAACAAAAATAAACACCAATCCAGTTTACCGATATCAGAATCTCTTGCAACACGATTAAGAATATCAAGCTTGACTTTTCCATTTGGTTCACAAGAAACCATTGTTGCACAAAACAGCATAAGAAAATTAAATTTGAACAGATCATCAGCTAGATCAGAATTCCTAATTTTCTCAACAATGTGAGATGGTCTAATGTGATCAGGATTTTCAAACTGACCATCCATTGTTTAAGAAAATAAGTATCGGTAATTATATCAAGATCACTAATAGTGGTACCACCATTAGGTATACCAAACACATCATTTACTGATTGGGCATCAACTTTAATCGCCCCCTTATCTGTTTCAATTTGCATCTGAACATGATTAAACTTATCAACTACAAAGTATCCTAACTTCCCTGGAAATTGATTTAAATCAAAACCAATTAAAGATCCAAATCCAATTGAATGTATACATTTCTTTTGGGATTCGGATAACCCTGATTTCATGACCTCTGAAAACTGCTTCGGAGTTGTCCGAACACGAATTGATTTAAATGTTTTTATCTTTGATATCTTTGAAGCCTTTGATTATACTTCATTTATAGATTGAACAATGTCTACAGATCTCTTCTTTCCTTTTTTCTTTAATTCTTTTTGTTTGTTAAGGAACTCTGATAAATACATATCAGAATCATAACCTATGAAAACAGAAAGTGATTAACTAAAAAAAATTCAAAATGTGTTTTAAATTGAAAAGCACATGTGCTTGAAGTTATGAAGCACATGTGCTTGTAGCTACAACGAAACACATGTGTTTCATTACTTGAAGCACATGTGCTTGTAGCTTACAAACACATGTGCTTCATGACCTGAAGCACATTTGTTCAAGACATGAATAACATTCTGAATTTGGAAACTTGAAAACACATGTGCTTCATGGGTAAGAAAAACATGTGTTTCGTTACTAGAAGCACATGGGCTTCGTAACCGTACATTTTACAACAAAACATATGTGTTTCGTACCACTGAAGCACATATGTTTTCATAAACCACAGAAAATATGAAAATACTTCGAAAAATCTAATTTTTTTGGAAGAAAACAACGATATATAGCACAAATCAACAGATAACAAAATGAATCAACGGATTTTTACATAAACAAAAAAAAAATTTAAAAATAACAAAAAACCCTAAATTTTACCTGATTTTTGTCCTCTTTCTGGTCAATTTGTATTGGAAATGATTTTCTCAGAACTAGATGTTGCGTCGGCCATTGAAGTATGATCAAAATAAGATCTTTGATGAAAAACATTAACCGATTCTGAGAAAAATCGAAGATGCTAACAGAGAAAAAATGAAGGGTTTTTGATCGGTTGTGTGAGAGAGAGAAGGAGAGTGGAGGAGTTAGAGAGAGTGCGGGAAGTTTTTTTTTTTACAAGATGCTAACTGTTATGTCATGCACACGAGTAAATTACCAAAAAACCCCTCCGCCCAATAAAAAATAATTTAAATTAGATAAAATGTAATTATTATGCTTTGGTACTGTGAAAAAAATTAAATTATTTTTAATTTAAAATATCTTCTAAAAAAAACAATATAAAAAGGAACATAAAATCATTTAATAACAGGTTATTATTTTTTGAAAACCTTTATTTTATAGAAGCACATGTGTTTTTCACCATCAAGCACATTTGCTTCATGTTATGAAGCACATGTGCTTCAGTTCATGAAGCAAATGTGTTTCATGACTTGAACAAATGTGCTTCAAAATGACATGTGATTCAAAATAAATTTGTAGTTAATGTTCGTTGGTATTTTGAAACACATGAAATTCGAGTAATATGCTCATCAGTAATATGAGAATCTGGAATACTTGTGTTAAGTGAAGCACATGTGCTTCACCATTTGAAATACATGTGCATCATGTTATGAAGCACATGTGCTTAATAGGTAAGCATGTGCTGCATGTTATAAAAGGTCAAGCACATGTGCTTCATAAAAAGTCAAGCACATGTGATTCACTAAAGTGATTGTAACTTTTAATAAATTGTGAAGCACATGGTCTATATGACATGAAGCACATGTGCTCTTCAGTTCATAAAGCAAATGTGTTTCATGACTTGAACAAATGTGCTTCAAAATGATATGTGATTCAAAATAAATTTATAGTTAATGTTCGTTGGTATTTTGAAACACATGTGATTCGAGTAATATGCTCATCAGTAATATGAGAATCTGGAATCCTTGTGTTAAGTGAAGCACATGTGCTTCACCATTTGAAACACATGTGCATCATGTTATGAAGCACATGTGCTTCATAGGTAAGCATGTGCTTCATGTTATAAAAGGTCAAGCACATGTGCTTCATAAAAGGTCAAGCACATGTGCTTTTGTAAAGATATTGAAACTTTTAATAAAATGTGAAGCACATGTGCTTTATGTCATGAAGCACATGTGCTTCATAGGTAATCATGTGTAGTCTATACACAATCTGATTTCAAAATCAAATCTATATTAAATTCCTGAAATCAAAAGCATCCAAATAACATGATAAAAATATAAAATAAAATCCAAACAACAAAAGAAACTAAATTGTTGCATATTATACACATAGATGAAAATTAAAATTTGATTCTTGAAACTTGATTCAGCTAACAAAATGCTAACTTGATTATTTATCACGAGCTGCTCTATTAGGAATTGAAAGATAAACAAGCCTCCTGATCTCTTCTGTTGTATGAGCTTTCCTGAATTCTGATGCATAACGAAGGATCTTTTTCGAATGAATATTTAGATCATGAGTTAAAATTTTAGATGCAAAACGCATCCTTAGCTTCCTCAACATGAAGTTTTGTTCCTCGATTTTAGTTGGTATATCCATGTTCCACAATTTAGCAGTTTCCCCCATGTATGATTCCATGTGAAGCATCAAAAAGATACCACAATCAACATTATTCTTGTTTGAACACCAACTCATACCAAGCTTCCTAAACCTCAAAATCTCCACAGATTCAGCATAAGGATGCTTATATGACTTCAAATGTGTTGCAAAACAATATTGATGTATATAAAAGCATTTTAAAAAAATATATCAAAAATATAATAAATTTATGAAAAAATAGATGAATATTTATTGAAACACAAACCACTATCTCGCAAACATCCTTGTATTTTGAAGTAACTTTCGCCTCAAGCCTGTTGTCAATAATATGGAAACGAGATTTCTTTCTAATGTCAAACACTAAACAGTAGAAGTGGTTATCGATACAAATTGGGAAGAAAATCTGTAATGTTAAATGCAAAAACAAAATTAGACAAAAAGATGAAAGATACCAAACACAAGTGTTTCATAACAAAAACAAATTGTCTTGAAACACATGTGTTTTGATAATTAAAACCATTACCAGATCAATATTTTGAAAAGACAACAACGACGGATCATAATGAAAGAAAGATTCGACAGTTGACTTAAAAATATTGTACACTGATTCTTTCGGCAGCTTATTCTCTTTTGAGAAAGCACTTTTTGGCTGTACAAGAAAGATAGTTAATACTCCATAAAAGGATTAAAGTAATAAATAAAGTAGACTTACAAAAATAGTGGCTGGAAAAAACAGTCTTCTAGGAGAACCTTTAGATTTGAAACGTTCTTCATAATTTAAAATAACCGACCAAATATCAACAACATTCGCATCAAGATAAATTGAGGGAGAAAGCGATTCAAGATTTAGTCGGGTAACACTATAACCATGATCAGGAGTTTGGAAAACAATTTCCCTATTATCAAAAAGAAAAGAAAACAACATAAATCCCTATTATGAAGCACATGTGCTTCATAAGGTCAAGCACATGTGCTTCAGGTCATGAAGCACATGTGCTTCATGACCTCAAGCACATGTGCTTCAGTAAAGTGATTGTAACTTTTAATAAAATGAGTAGGGTCATCAAACTCACATTCGATCTTCTATAGCTGCAAATAATTCAGTCGCAATTGAAAATTCAGAAACTGTAATACAAGGACGACTGGCAGTCTTTTTATTAACATAGGGAGATTTCAAGGCTGGTGACGGTTTTGAAACTCTCTTTTCTTTGAATGGCACCATAGCCTTTTCGGAAATTTCGACCAGCTTTTCGACATTATCAGACCACCATTGAGACAAAATATCATCATTTTCATCTATCTCATATTGGACACCTTCCAAAACACTTTGCTCAGGTACATCATTGGCCCCAACTGGCAGATCACAACTCACCTCAGAAACAGCCTCAAATACTTCCTTCTCAACAACCATAGATGGCAACTCAGTCTGCAAAAATCAATTAATACACTTAGAAAAACACGAGATTGAAGCAGTTTTATAAAATTATTAAAAAGAATTAGAAATGATATACCTCAGGAATAATAGTTAGATTAAGCTCAAACACTCTATTAAATTCAGATTTAACTAAATTTAAAGCTCTATCTCCTTGATGGAACTGAGCATCCACTGTTTCAAAAATCTGGTAAATCAATTCTTTTTGAATGTTCAGGAGATCCTACAACATTTTAAAAATAAAGTTAAAGTCACAGGTGTTTTGACAATTTGTTTCACAAAAAGCAGTTTCCAAGCACAGGTGCTTCATGACATGAAGCACATGTTCTTCATGACATGAAGCACATGTGCTTCAAAGAAGCTCATTTTAAATTTTTGAAAAGTGTTATAAATTACAGGTGTTTTTACAATCTGTTTGATAAAAAGCAGTTTCCAAGCATATGTGCTTCATAACATGAAGCACATGTGCTTCATGACATGAAGCACACGTGCTTCAAAGAAGCTCATTTTAAATTTTTGAAAAGTGTTATAAATTACAGGTGTTTTGTCAATCTGTTTCTCAAAAAGCAGTTTCCAAGCACATGTGTTATAAGTTGAAGCACATGTGCTTCAAAGAAGGTTATTATAAAAAATTATGAATACATTTTTTGTTACAAGATCAGGGCTTTCAGGAAGCTTTGTAGTGTCAACACCAACATTATCTACATTGTCAATTTAAAATGGTGGCGACAAATCAAGCAAACCAAAAGAACCCAAAGCAAGTTCTCTTGACTCTCTCAATTCCAAAATGCCTTTCCAACTTTTGAAAATTGGTCGCTGACGAACCACGTGAATTGAATCAAGTTTGGTTCTGTCGCAATATAGAAGCTATAAAACAATAAGAAACAGCATGATTTTATTAATCAAAGTTTGATAAATTGAATCAAAGAAACAAATTTTAAAAAAATATATATATATTCACAGTTAGAAAAGTGGCAGGACCACAATAATGAGTTTGATGGACATCATCTCGATTCCAATGTTTCTTGCTAATTATAAGGCTATCAATAACAAAGCCACACCAATCAATTGAACTAACATCAAAATCTTTCGGAAGATAATTCAATATATCCATCTTGATTCGTCCATTACTTTCACATGATGCCATTGTACTCACAAACAACATCAGAATATTCATCTGGAAAAAATCATCAACATCATTTGATTTTAAAATTTGTTCAGAAATCATACTAGGCCTGATATGTGTGATTGGTGCAAACTGATTAACCCATTGAAGCATAAATTCAGAACCAGACTTGAATGTTAATGTACGAATACCAACATCTCCCTTCGGAATACCAAACACATCATGAACAACATCCGAATCAACAACTATATTACCTTTTTCTGTTTTTATAACCATTGCATCAGGATCAAATGAATCAACAACATAATAGCAAAGCTTACCCGGAAGACTTTGAATATCAAATTCTAACAAAGAACCAAAACCATAATTTCTAACACATTCCTTTTGAGAAGGAGACAACAAAGGCATAACTCTAGAGAGCTGTGAAGGAGTTGTCCTAATGCGAATAGAAGGAAGTTGGTTGGTATTAGATACAACTAAATCAGAAGAAGGTTTTTTAGTATTTTTAGACTTGGTGACTTTTGGTTTTTTGGAAGATGTTTTGGATTTTTTGGTGGAAGGCTTGGTAGGGGACTTTGATTTGGTAATTTTTAAAGGTTTAGAGAGAGTTATAAGTTTGGTTGATGCCTTAGATTTAGGACTTGTTGAAGTTTTTGATGCTCCTTTTGACAACTTTATCTTTAGCTTCTTAGGAGCTGTTGATTGTAATTCAGTTGAAACTTGTTTTGTTGAAATAGGTCTTTTTTTACAAACAATTTCATTGGCTCTTAACATTGGTAATTCAGTAAACAACACATCCAAATCAACATTTAACCCTGTAAAAACAAATATAAACAATTGTTAATAATTGCTCATTTATGTGCTTCATGACTTGAAACACGTGTGCTTCACTATTAACAGGTGATTTGAAAAATAAGAAGTGTAAATTAACAGCCAAGCATATGTGCTTCGGGTCATGAAGCACATGTGCTTAACTAAAAACAGGTGGTTTTGAAAAACGACGAGTGTAAAATTCAGCGAAGCACATGTGCTTCATAACCTGAAGCACATGTGCTTCACAATAAAAGTTGATTTGATGAATAAACCAGTGTATATTTAGAGCGAAGCATATGTGCTTCAGGTCATGAAGCACATGTGCTTCAGGGCATGAAGCACATGTGCTTCACTATGAACAGGTGTTTTTGAAAAACAAAGAGTATAAAAATTCAGCGAAGCACATGTGTTTCATTACCTGAAGCACATGTGCTTCACAATAAAAAGTTGATTTGATGAATAATCCAGTGTATATTTAGAGCGAAGCATATGTGCTTCTGGTCATGAAGCACATGTGCTTCATACCATGAAACACATGAGATTCACTAAAATAAACCGATAGAAACCTAAATCAATTAACAAATAACTTGAGATTTAAATGTAAAACAACAAAATAAACAACAATTTATGAACAACAACTGATGAAATCGACGGATTATAAAGTAGAAACCCTAGAAAAGTTCGAAATAGGAAAAAATCACATAAATGAGCAATTATTTGAGCATAATCTATAAAATAACTTAAATAAACAAAAAAAAAACAAGTAAAATACCAGAATCATGTTCGGCAACTGCTGGATTTTGATCGGAAACATTCCTCGAAACAGAAGATGGTAAATCGGCCATAGAACTCACAAATGTATCAGATAAACAATGTTTTATCAGTGATTAACAAACGAATTTAGCAAATTAGAGAGAAAAATCGAAGAAAAATGGTGGAATGCAAGTTACTGTGTGAGAGAGAGAAGCAAAGAGGGAACGAAAGGAAGAGAGAGAGAGAAAGAGTGAGAGAGCAGGAAGACATGCATATTCTGTTACAAAGCCTTAATGACCAAAATACCCCTCCGCCTAAAAACCTCTTAATTTTGTGAAGTAATCTAGACCATTGATCTTGATGATCCAAGGGTCAATAGTTGTCCCCTGGGACTTTAAAAAAAGGTGGACTACCTTGAACATTCTTCTCCAAACATAACCTAATATCTTTTTGCTTATGTTGTATAAGATTTTTAATGTTTGGTTTTGTATAATTGTATTTTTACATATTATTGCAACGTCAAAATTTCTATATATACAAATCAATCATCATCTATATCCATATTTGTTATAGGTTCATATTCCTTGACTCCTCGTTAGTGAACCGAATCAATAAATCTACAATCTTGGTGTGAGTTTAGCGCCACAGACCCCTCTCATACCCTTATTGCTATCAACAAGAACATATAAGAATGAATAGTTTTGATTTTGATTGGAGTAGGAATTTGAATATAACTACAAAGAAGGAAAATACTTTGACTAATTGAGTTAAAAGGGGATAAATAGTATGAAATATAACTAATTAACATTTTTTAAACCTATGCCAATATATGGTTCTTTATTTTTCAAGGTTGTTTCCGAGTTTCCTGAAGTCCTGTTCGAAATGGAAAAATCGAGACTTTAAAACTAAATATATTGAGTAAATAGTGTAGTATTTTCAGACTATTAAGTTAGAACTACGATCTTTTTACAGTCATTGCGTAAATTGTCTTTATAGCCAGTTTACTCCAAAATATTAATTTTAATGGATATCATTGTTTATCTATTAAGCGATTTACTCGACATTATAAAGCCTAAAAGTAGTGTTCTAGGTAGTCCAAGGGTTTTGTAGAGTCTTAAGGGACAAATCCTAGTCATTGGATTAAAATGATCAAGATCAAATCCTTTAGCCACAGCCACCTCCGGCCGCCGCCGACCACCGCAGATGGCCGCCATCTGCCGCCGCCGGCCGGTGGCGGCCGGCGGTGTTGGTGGTGACTGATAGTGGTTGTGGGGCTGGTGGTGGTATTGATGTATTGAAACACATGCGATTCATTAAAACAAGGTTCCAAAATATACAGACGAGCATATTACTTCGAATCACATGTGTTTCAAGTCATGAAACACATGTGTGAAGGATTTATGTGCACAGATAAGTACACGTGTCACCGTGTCCAATGTTATAAGACACTAAAGGGTCACACCACTACACACCCAATAATGGACAACCGAATAAAGTAAGTTGTGTGGAATAATTAACTAGTTAAGTTAATTATAAAGAAGAGAATAAATAATAATAAGTTAATTATTATTTGTGAGGATGGTTAAATATTAGGTTAAGTATTTAACGGACAGTTAATTAATTAACTAGTAAAAGACCAAGGGTTTAAAGTGATAATAGGAAGTTTAATTATGAGATTAATCATAATTAAACTCCAAGGACTAAACCGTAACATCTAGCCTTATAAATAGAAGGCTTATGTAAGGGCTTAATGGTTACACTTTTCACATCACCTAAACCCTAAACCTCTCCCTCTCTCTCTTTCAGCCGTACGAACGAAGGAAGAACCCCATAGGGTTCTTCGGTTTTTCGGGTTTGAGTTCGACCGACCTCACACACACACACAAGTCTTTGTGTGTTGCTTTGTTGGTACAACGCGGTCTTGCAGCGTGTGCAGGTGGTGCAGTAGAGGTGGATCACTTCTTTAGCTATATAAAGGTAATGTTCATCATCTTCTCTTTCTCGTGATCTCATTGATTAGTAGAGATTCAGTAATGTGGTATTCAAGTTCCGCCATGTGAATACTACAAGGTTTTCCTACAGTGGTATCAGAGCGATCTACTAATCTCAATGAGATTCGATTGAGTTTCTTTTCATCTAGAAAAGAACCCTAGAATTTTCGGCCAAGAATATTGTTCAAGTTTATGAACAATTAGTTTGAATAGAGTTCTAGATAAAAAGAAATTAGGCTTCTTTTTCCTTCTTGTATTTTCCGAATTTCGTAAATATATATATATATATATATATATATATATATATATATATATTATATTAAGTTTTTTTTATCTTAGAAAGAACCCTGGTGAATTTAATCCAAGAACATTGTTCAGGTTTATGAACAATTGGATTGAATAGGTTTCAAGATAAAAAGGATTAGGTTTCTTTTCTTGTCTAGTAAAAACCCTAGAAAAATTAGTCCAAGAATATAATCAACCAAGATCATGGTAGATTATTGGACAAATTAGGCTTTAGATAAATTAAGGAAAGTTGTGTTATTCTTAGTATTAGAATAACACATTTATTTACTTGTTATTACTAATTTATTATAATTTTCGGTATTAAATAAATAAAAAAAAAGGGTAGTTTCGGTCGAACCAAGCAAGACCGAGTTTCGGTCGAACCAAGCAAGACCGAGTTTCGGTCGAGCAAGGTTCGGACGAAGGGGCCGAACGGACGAACCGAAACGAGCCACGGTTCGGTCTTCATTTAATCGATCCAGTTTTTCCCTCGTTGTGTATTTGATCCAGTTTCGTTAACCTAAGGCTCAGTCTCGGGCACATAGGGTACACGGGATCAAATCGGATGTTAAAAGGTTTACTTTTTGACAAGTTTCATTATTTATTCGTTTATTATAATAATAAGTATTAACATTTAAAATAAACCTAATGATTTTAAACAGTTAGTTTAAGATCAAGATAATTATGAAATTAAGGAGGAAATAAGAAACCAGTTTATGGGTAATTTAATAATTATCAGTTTGGTAATTTAAAATTATCAGTTTATTTAACTAATTAGAATGACATAACCCAAAAGAAATGATATTGTGTTTACTTTAAGTTTTTCCGAATTACTTTTTTATTTTTTTTGGAAATATTTATAAAGTTTTTTTTTAAATATACAAAACCAAGTCTTTGGGGTTATGACATAGCAATTTTTTGAAATTGCAAGTATTATTTATTTTTCGTTTATTTATTATAACATAAAATAATAAGGTGGTAATTATAAACAGTTCGTTTAGAAAACCAAGATTTAATTATAAGATGGTAATTATAAACAGTTTGTTTAGAAAACCAAGGTATAAATTAATAAGATGGTGATTATAAACAGTTTGTTTAGAAAACCAAGTTTTAAAATTAATAGTAAACAGTTTGTTTATAAACCAAGTTTTATGAAACAACTTAAAAGGTGGAATTTATAAACAGTTAGTTTATAAAACCAAGTAATTAAAAATTGGCTAACTTTTCGAACAAAGGAAAATCCTTTTTAGAAAATCTTAGATCAGAGTGCAACCCATCTGATGGAACACCTCACTTGTTCAACGATATTCACATTGTAAGGAGAAAGAACCTTAGATGTGGATTCAAATCATTGCGAGTGTTAGGGTGCGTAGGGTCTTGTGATAATCGGGAGTCCCGGCGCAAGGCATCGCACTGTCTTAGATGATACGATCTATTTTGGTGATAATCGGGAGTCCCGGCCCAAAATGCACTAGAGGGATTAAAACATGTACAAGTTTGTTGTTCAACTTGATATCCCGAGGATCTAGGAATCGTTTCTAGTCTAGAGGCGATCAGTATGGCTATACCTACCAGAAATAGCGTGGCTCTAATGGGAAGTGCCCAAACCTTGCATTAGAGGGCGTGAAAATGGGTCCTAGTCTAACTATTATTATTAAAAGGTAATAATGTTAGAAGTTATTTATTTTATCTAATCTTACTAACCGTTTGCTTGTTTTTCTTATAGATGTCTGTACTGTCAGAAATTCCGTTTTATTCACCGATCGAATCGCTAAAGTTCATCACTGGAAAATGGAAGCTTACTGGTCCAAACTACAAAGTTTGGAGGGTGCATTTTGGGAGTTACCTAAAAGCACAGAATCTACTGTACGTGATAGACGAGGTGCCCAAGGGACAACCAGGGCAAGATGCACAGGATGATAAGCTTGACGCTTATTATCAGTATCTGGCAGATGAATCACAAGTAATGTCGATTCTTATTCTTACTTCATTATCAGAGCTTACTGATAATCTACGTAAGAAACCATGCTATTAGTTTGTCCAGTATCTTGAGGAGACGTTTAAAGATAGTACTGAATATAGCAAGCAGTTCATTTTGCAAGAAATCATTTCGTCAAAAATGACAGATGATCAACCACTGAGTGACCACCTTATCAACATAAGGAGGTTACTAGATTGTCTCACCCTAGTTACTGGCACATCAAACGAGCATGAACAAGTCTTGTTCTTGTTTGGATCTCTCACTCAGTACTATCAGGACAAGGTAGTACGTATGATCGGGAATTTTGATTTGAGTGTCGCAGGTCTACACGAGAATCTCTTGTGTATACGCGATGTTCAAAGGCTGGAGGAAGAATATCTCCCTGAGATTCAGCAGGATGAGTTCTATGATTGGTTGAATGACTTTGCTGATTTGTGTTGCCCAACTTGTGGCAGCAAGGATATTTGCGAGCACACGTCGGACGTGGGGCTGTTAGACGCTGACTTTGTCAGCGATTCAGGTATCTTTATGATTGATTGTCTCGTTACTTCTAGTGAATCCTGGGTATTAGATACCGGATGTGGTCATCACATTTGCAATCATTTGCAGGGATTTAAGAAGAACAGGAGGCTGGGACGAGGGGATGTTGAACTACGAGTAGGCGAAGGTTCCAAGGTTGGAGCTGAAGCCGTAGGAACATATCTTCTCAAGTTGCCTTCAGGAAGAGTCTTGGAACTTAAAGATTGTTATTATGTTCCTAGACTTATTAAGAATGTTATTTCTTTTGATTTACTTATAGATAGTGGTTTTTATTATGAGTTTTATGGAAAAACAATTTCGTGTTTAAAAGATGACATTTTGTATTTTAACGCAAATTCTCATAATGGTCTATACACGTTAAATCTAAACAACATAGAACGAGACGTTTATCATATAAGTAAAAGATCCAAGGGTAACTTGAATCAAACTTATCATTGGCATTGTCGTTTAGGTCATATAAACGAGACTCGCATTAAGAAGCTCCACGATGATGGAATTCTAGAGCCATTTGATTTGGAATCATATGCAATATGCGAAGCTTGTTTATCTGGCAAGATGACAAAAGACCCTTTCAATCATTACAATGAAAGGGCAGGCGAGTTGTTAGGGATAATACACACAGATGTGTGTGGACCCTTTACTCCAGAAGCTAGAGGAGGATACCGCTACTTCATTACCTTTACTGACGACTTTAGTAGGTATGGTTATGTCTTTCTTATGAGACTAAAGTCTGAGAGCTTTGACAAGTTCAAAGAATATCAGAGGGAAGTAGAGAACCAACTAGGCAAGGAAATTAAGTCACTTCGGTCTGACCGAGGAGGCGAATATTTGAGCCAAGAGTTCGACGATCATTTGAAGGAATGTGGGATTGTTTCACAACTCACACCTCCATATACACCTCAGATGAATGGCATATCAGAAAGGAGGAATCGCACCTTGTTAGACATGGTACGTTCAATGATGTGTCGCGCCCCACTACCACTATCATTTTGGGGACATCCACTCGAGACTGCAGCATTCACACTGAATAGGGTTCCGACCAAGTCAGTAGAAAAGACTCCGTTCGAGCACTGGGCGGGGAGAAAACCTAAGTTATCTTTTCTCAAGATTTGGGGTTGTGAAGAATACGTTAGACGTAACTTCACAGACAAACTAAACCCCAAGTCAGATAAGTGTATCTTCGTTGGATATCCAAGGGAAACCTTAGGATACCATTTCTATCATCAAGAAGACAACAAAGTTTTTGTTGCTCGGAAAGGTGTCTTCTTGGAGGAGAAGTTTCTAGGAACTGAAACTCCAAGAAAAGAAATAGAGCTTCAAGAAATTGAAGAGAACGAAGATCCTCCGACGACTTCAGTCGAACCAGTAGTTCAACAAAGAATTGTTGAATCCCAACCAGACCCACCGGTTGAGGAAGAAGAGACACGCAATCCGCGTAGGTCAAGTAGACCACGCCAAGAACCAGATAGGTATCTTGGATTCATGATCGATGAAGATGATGGAAGTCTACTAGAACCATTAACCTACAGCGAAGCTGCTAACGGCATAGATTCTGAAAGATGGCTCGAGGATATGCAAGCAGAGATGCAATCCATGTATGACAACTAAGTTTGGGTGTTATCAGACTTGCCACCACAGTCTCGTGCTGTTGGATGCAAGTGGGTTTTCAAGAAGAAAACCGACATGGATGGAAAAGTACATACTTACAAAGCACGACTCGTTGCGAAGGGTTTCACGCAAACACATGGTGTGGATTATTCTGAAACCTACTCGCCAGTCGCCATGCTTAAGTCTATTAGAATTCTTATGGCCATATCAGCATATTACGACTATGAGATATGGCATATGGATGTTAAAACCGCCTTCCTTAACGGGGAGTTGAATGAGGACGTATTCATGATACAACCGGATGGTTTTACTGATCCAAAGAATCCCAATAAAGTATGTAAATTGCTAAAATCCATTTATGGATTGAAGCAAGCATCTAGAAGTTGGAACTTACACTTTGACAAAAGAATCAAAGAATTTGGTCTTGTCAAGAGTGAGTTCGAGGCGTGTGTCTATACAAAATTCACTGGGAGCATAGTAATCTTCCTAGTCTTGTATGTCGATGACATACTGCTTATAGGAAACGATATACCAGCATTACAAGGAGTAAAATCCTGGTTAGGTAAATGTTTACAGATGAAAGACTTGGGAGAAGCCGCATTTATACTAGGTATAAAGATCTATAGGGATAGATCTAGGCGGCTTATTGGACTTAGTCAAAGTACATACATTGACAAAGTACTAAAGAGATTCAGTATGAGTGATTCCAAGAGAGGAATCATTCCGATGTCACATGGCATTACACTGAGCAAAGCTCAGAGTCCCACATCTAGCAAGGAAATAGCTAGGATGAGTTTGGTACCATATGCTTCAGCAATTGGATCAATCATGTATGCCATGTTATGTACTAGGCCTGATATTGCTTACAACATAAGTCTCATGAGCAGATATCAAAAGAATCCTGGTGAACCACATTGGGTGGCTGTCAAGAACATTCTCAAGTATTTGAGAAGGACGAAAGAAATGTTCTTGGTCTTTGGAGGTTCGTTGGAGGAATTGCGTGTAACTGGTTACACAGATGCAAGCTTCCAAACCGACAGAGACGATTACAAATCTCAATCGGGATTTGTCTTCACGCTAAACAGAGGAGCTATATCTTGGAAGAGTCAGAAACAAGATACGATAGCAGATTTGACTACAGAGGCTGAGTACATTGCCACAAATGATGCTGGGAAAGAAGCCATGTGGCTTAAGAATTTTATCGAGGAACTTAGAGTTATTGCCAGTATCTCTAGACCCATCGAACTATTCTGTGATAATAGTGGGGCAATAGCGCAAGCTGTTGAACCAAGAGAGCATCAAAAGACCAGGCATGTACGCGGGAAATATCACCTCATACGCGAGTATGTTAGAGAGGGTGACATTATAATTAAGAAAATACCAACAGATGACAACGTCGTTGACCCGTTGACAAAACCACTAGTTGGACCAAATCATCAGAAACATGTGCACGCTATAGGCATGCAGTACCTAAATATTGGTAGCTAGTAATTTTGATTAGATTCATAGACATATTTGAAAACGATACATTATGTAATAACATTTCGTGGGATTGAAATAGAAGGTTTTACGTAATATTTTCACATTGTCTATTCTTAACATGTTTTAAACCTATCCTTGATACACAAAGTTTTTGAGTATCTAAATTGTCTGTGGTTGCTTGAATTTAGTGGGAGCTAGATTCAAGAGTTAATACCATTATGAATATTTATCTATTTCATAGTTATTGAATAGAGAAACAAGGGTTGTTAAAATAAATATTCATAGATGTTTACAGAGTTTGCTAAACATTAGACGTGACCAAAAGATTGATATTACTTCATGGAGCCCAAGCATGAGTAATTTCGAGTAGATGTCCTCTGACCTGAGACGTTTTGGTTTGAGACATGATGACTTCTGATCTTTAGCATTTATCTATCGTCACACCGTAAAAGGGTGATCATAAGGAACTTGACTAAGACAGCGGAAGTCGTGGGCAAGATAACGCAAATGTCAAGATGGAATTTGCACCTTCTTTAACTAGAAGAGATATTTCATGGCCGCTCGACGATTAAGACTACTGAAATGCGTGGCCGCGCTCGGAGAATGATTAGATCATTTGGTAATCCGTTACTGCAGAAAGTCGAAATTAGAGTCGAGAAAATTCGAGTATATAGAACAAGATCCCTGCTCCATGTCTATTACTCAAATTAAGAAATATCGTGATGCGAAAGGAAAATCTGTTAGTGTTATTCATTTTATGAATATTATCTCTGGATGTAAGAGTTCTTATAACCTGGTTATCCTAAATGTCTGGCTAGGGACCGCTTTAGGCCAACGATGATCAGAAAGGGTCACACCACTACACACCCAATAATGGATAACCGAATAAAGTAACTTGTGTGGAATAATTAACTAGTTAAGTTAATTATAAAGAAGAGAATAAATAAAAATAAGTTAATTATTATTTGTGAGGATGGTTAAATATTAGGTTAAGTATTTAACGGACAGTTAATTAATGGTTAATTAATTAACTAGTAAAAGTCCAAGGGTTTAAAGTGATAATAGGAAGTTTAATTATGAGATTAATTATAATTAAACTCCAAGGACAAAACCGTAACATCTAGCCTTATAAATAGAAGGCTTATGTGAGGGTTTAAGGGTTACACTTTTCACATCACCTAAACCCTAAACCTCTCCCTCTCTCTCTCTTTCGGCCGTACGAACGAAGGAAGAACCCCATAGGGTTCTTCGGTTTTTCGGGTTTGAGTTCGACCGAGCTCACACACACACACACAAAAGTCTTTGTGTGTTGCTTTATTGGTACAACGCGGTCTTGCAGCGTGTCCAGGTGGTGCAGTAGAGGTGGATCACTTCTTTAGCTATCTAAAGGTAATGTTCATCATCTTCTCTTTCTCGTGATCTCATTGATTAGTAGAGATTCAGTAATGTGGTATTCAAGTTCCGCCATGTGAATACTACAAGGTTTTCCTACAATGTGATTCACTAAAAACACGAGATTTTAAAAACAGGGTAGCGTACGAACTACGAATGACATGTGTTTCAAAAGGTGAAACACATGTGATTTACTAAAAACATGGGTTCCAAAATACATACGAGCATATTACTTCGAATCACATGTGTTTCAAGTCACGAAACACCTGTGGTTCACTAAAAACAGGAGTTTCTAAAAACAGAGGGGCATACGAACTACGACTCACATGTGTTTCAAACACATGTGATTTACTAAAAACAGAGGTTCCAAAATATATAGACGAGCATATTACTTCAAATCACATGTGTTTAAAGTCACGAAACACATGTGATTCGCTAAAAACGTGAGTTACTAAAAATAGGGGAGCATACGAACCACAAATCGCATATGTTTCAAACACATGTGATTCACTAAAAACAGGGGTTCCAAAATACAGACGAACATATTACTTCGAATCACACGTGTTTCAAGTCATGACCACCACCGCCAGTCACCACCACCGACCACCTCCGGCCGTCACCTCCGGCCGCCGTCCTCCGCCGTCCGCCGTCGGTACCCGAAAAAATATCTGATACCTGAAATCCGGATACCCGAAAATCTGGGTACCTGAAAATCCGGGTACCCGGATTTTGGGTAACCGGTTTCCGGGTATCAAATACGGTAGTGTTTTTCTAAAACTCCGGGTAATTGGGTATCCGGTACCCGAATTTTATTTTTCCAACTTTTTTTATATATTTATTTTATATTATTATTAGACATTAATTATCATTAGATATGGGTATATATGATTGGCTCCTTTTGACAAATGCCCACAATCTAAAACTCTATCTCAATTCTCACGTACAAATCATCTCATTTTCGCCTCCGTAGTTGAACCATGGTTTTGAATAGGGATGGCAATGGATCGGATGTGGACCGGATGATGCGATGTCCACATCCATATCCATTTAAATTTGTGTCGTCCATATCCATATCCATTTAAAATCATTTCATCCATCCATATCCATATCCATCGGATTATAGCGGGTAAATGGGTATCCGTTGGATGTCAAAAAAAAAAATATTTTCTAAAGAAAGTACGATAGTTTTATAAATAAATTTGCAATTTTCGTCGAATATGTTCATAGTTTCTTCCAAAAGAATATACAAACGAAAATATAATTACGAACATACATTTGATGCATCGAGGCATTGAACATAGTTGTAACTAATCACCAAATACTGATAGATACAAACAAAAACGCAATTTAATATATATAAAAGCCTAGAGTATGATTCGTAATGTTTACAAATTTAGTTATTTTCAATATTATGTTATGTATAAATTTTATTGAATCAAAGGTGTGTACACATATATTATTAACTATGTGAAATTGTAATATAAATAAGTTAATTTCGGGTTAAGTGAATTTCATCCATGGATTGAAAATCATCATTCATATCAACTCCAATAAACATCCATATCCGCTCCACATCCGATATTCATCCATTTAACTTCATCCATATCCACCACTGGTGGATCGGATCGGGTGGATGATCATCGGATCGAATGATCATTGCCATCCCTAGTTTTGAATCATTGAAAATCTTTAAAGATTTGGTTAAATTCATTACTAGTGACGATTTTTCTTTAAAGGAAATCATAACGTGAATTTTTTATAACAAATTTAGTAATAAGATTTAAAGAATTTAAGTATATAAACAATGTCGACTTCCATTTATGTTAATTTTTGTGATAAAGAAATTATATTTTCGGGTATCGGGTACCCGGAAATCCGGGTACGGGTACCGGGTACCTAAATCTACCATCCGAATTTCCGGGTACCCGGATTTCCGGGTACCCGGTTTTGAACACCACTATTGAACAACATGTGTCGGTAGTGGTGGAGGTTTGAATGTTGATCTTGACCTTTGACTTTTTCTTGATCCAAGAGCTAATACTTATCCCTTAAGACTTTATAAAATTCATAAAGTACCTAGAACAAACCACTAAAGCCTAAATAAGATATTAGTAACTTCAAATTTAAAGAAAAAAAATCCTTTTGAAATAACATTCATAAAAATAGTAAAAAGAGAATTACATCAAATGATTGCTTTTGTGTTCCTAAGATTTTAAACGAAAAAAGAGATGAAGCTAAAATGAAGTGAAAAAAAATAAAATAGAAAGAAAATATGTATTTTTCTTTATATTTCCGAGTTTGACAAAAAAAATTAAAAAATAATCATGTTTTTTTCTGTATTTCTGAGTTGGAGAAATGCCAAGAGTAATTTCATAAATGTAATTTTTTAAATAATTTTTCTTTACTAAAAATCTACCGACTTTTGAAAAGAAAATTATGAATGAAATAATATAATAATAGCTCATTTTTTTCAATTTTCTTTCTACTTTTAAAAAATATGGGTAAGCTCGGTTCAAAAACCAAAACGAAACCGAAAAATGATGAATTTCTAAAGCGAAAACCATCGATTACATGTTTTTAGTTTTAGTTTGGTTCGGTTTCGGTCTGGCCCGGTTTCGGTTCGGTTTTTTAGGCCAAATGGTCATCCTTATTCGAAGACTGAACCGAATCGAACTAAAACTGATAGAACCAAACCGAAAATGATGAATTGTCAAAACCGAAATCGAACTGATAACATGTTATCGATTTTGGTTCGGTTTGGTTTCGGTCGGTATTCGGCTCGGTTCGGTTTTTTCGGCCCAAATGCTCATCCCTATTAAAAAAAACTCTTGAACATGATAAATTATCTTGTCGAGTCTCTTGTTCTCTTCTCTAAATCAAAACTCTAGAACACAACATAGGACTACTCGTAATTGTGTGTCACACCCTTTCCATTGCCGTGCGTCCCAACTTCTCTAACGTCCCCCCCCCCCCCCCCCGACAAGAGAAACTGTCGACACGTCTCACGTTGTAATAATTGAAGGTTCGGCCGCTCTGGTGACCTTTGGCGGTCATCTGTTCTTCTTCCTCTATTCTCTACGTCTTTCTTCTTCTTATGTTCTTATTCTGTTTTTCTTCCATTTCCCTTTTATATATTAAAATTATAATATTATATACTACCTTCGTATCAAAATAAGTGATACATTTTCCTAAAAATGATGGAACAAAATAAGTGATACACTTCTACATCTTACCTTATTTGGAAAAAAGGGGATCCCTTCTCCATTAACTATCTACTTAATAAAGTTCGGTTGCAGATTTTGTTACTACTAATTGAATTTGATCGTGTTTTGTTAATACAAATATAATGACCAAAAATAAGTTTTAATCACCATTGCACATAGTTTGGGTTTTGAACATTAATAATCGTCAAAACATCTTGCAGTTGAACTATTAATTTTTTATACAAATATTAAAGTTTTTGTTAATATAAATATTAAACAATTCATCCTATATATATCACATTTGTTTTTATGTGAATATTAAAAGATTTTGTTAGGCTGCCCAATATTGGTTATTGAACCACGCCGTGGGTGCTTATGTGGCCTTCTTCCACACCGTGCTTGGGCAAGAAACACCGCCATCACCACGCCATGGGGTCTCATGAAGGGGAGGAGGCCACGACCTCGTTGAACCACATAAGTTTTTAGGGGTTTCGAGGCTATGTAGACTGTTGTTGCTCTTGCGTTGGAGTAAATAATTGGTGGAAGAAAACCTAATTAAACTGAGAGAGGTTATATTGGAGCTCATAGGCTAAACTTTTTAATAAAACTTTGGTTGACCTTTTAATTTGGGCTCATGAGCCGAGCTTCTTATTTAAAATTTGTGGTAGGTTTTTAGTTTGGCCGTAATTTTAGAGCAAGTTTTAAAAGTAGTAAGATATGGTAATTTTAGGGCAGGTTTTGATAAGCAGTAAGAAAATAATGTGATTAGTGATACCTTTACTAATAACTAAATGGCTTGTAAAAATTCTAGAACTAAGAGCATCCCAATGGTTAAGTCATTATAATGACTGATTGGAATTGTCATGTAGACTTTCCACTCAACATTCATAAAAAGCTATCAAAAAAGCTTTTGCTCCAATGCATGTAAATGTAGAAAAAACTTTTTGTGTATCTAAGAGCATCTCCAATAGTAGCTTTTTCTAAAGCTTATTACTATAATAACACAATAATAACAAACTTTATGCATACAACATAAACATCTAATTTCATAATGTAAGATATTAAAAACCTAATTTCATAATACAAGATTAAGAACACTTAATTTATAATAAAAGATTGAACCAAATCTACACAACTATAAGATCGATGACTGAAGAATAGAGAAGAGAAAGAAACCTGAGAGGGGGGTGGCGGCTTCGTCGGTGAGTGAAGAGGATTCGACAGAGGCGGCGACCGGCGAGGAGGAGATGAAGACGACCTGTGGTGAGGAGGAAACGGGCGAAGGTGACTGTTGAGGTGGAGAAGTGGACGGCGGCAGCGGCGACCGTTGAGGGGAAAAGTCATCCGGTGACGGGAGAAATCGCCGGCGAGGGGAGAAGATGATCAGTGAGGGGTGGCTGAAATGTTGGTTAGGGCTTTTTGGAGGAGATGATAGGAGACGTACGTGAGGCGCATACGTGTTTTTTTTGGGCAGACACAAAAAGTAATGTTTCAAGTCTGTGGGAAAAGGGCCCTAGGTAGACATTATTTTGTCTGTGGGCTTCTAAAAAACAAACACCTGCACAACATCTTTTCTGCCCGTGGTCTGCGTGGCGAAGACAAAAGACCTCATGAAGATCTTTTTACAAAATACAAACATCACCTTATTCTCTACTAACATTTTAACTAACTTTTAATGTTTGTCATTTTTAGTCCTTTATGTTTAATATTATTTCACTTTAAACCTTAGATATATTATATATAAATTCTTTATTATATTTTTATTATTTAATAAATAAATTATATAATATTTAATGTCAATTAGTATAATATTTTTATACTAGACATTTTAAAGATATAATATTTAGTAAGATGTCAAAAAAATTGTCAAATTATATATAGGGGTATTAATAAAACATTTGAGATAGATAAAGGTAAATTAGAAATATTGTAAAAGAAAAAGCTTTTGGAGAGGTTAACCATTGGTGATGTTATTTATGAAAATGTCTTTCGTTAGTGGAATGTTGATGTGGCAAAACTAATAAGTTTTCATGAGGTTAACCATTAGGGATGCCCTAAGGAATGATTTATGAAAGAAAAATTTCTGAAGCAAAAACTTTTTTTAAAAAAGTCATTTACTTCAAATGACATAAAAAAATAAAAAACTTTAGAAAAAAAGCTCTCGAGATGCTCTAGTAATGTGAACCGGTTTCAGGCAGGTAATATCTCGGGTCGAAAAGAACCCGAAAAACCTCTGCGCTGTCTCTCCAAACCTCTCTACCTCATCATTCATCTATTCCAGATCTAGGTCTTCTTCCACCGTCAATCTCCCCTTGCATCTTCACAGATTCATCCACAATTCAATCAACCTAGGGTTTTAAAACCACCAATTATTCTTCCATTCACATTTGCACATTGAAATCACCCTATACTCATCAGATCGTTTCAAATTCACTCCCTGAAACAGTCCGTTAGCTCAGGGGTTTTGTGATCAATTGCTTTCCTTGGATCCTGCAAATAGATACACGTAATACACACACACACACACACACACACACACATACCTATAGTTTACGATGAAATCGGCGCAAACGTCGTCGTATAGAGATCGTACACATGAGTTTTCGAGTATAGCTGATAGGTTAAAGAAATCATTACCGTCGTCAAGTGCCCTAGTGCAGGCCAATAGTAGTGGTGGCTCTACTAAGGCTGATGGATCGCGATCGAGTATTGCATTTCAATCGGAGTTTAATAAGAGAGCTTCGAAAATTGGGTATGGAATTCATCATACATCGCAGAAGCTAGCAAAACTTGCAAAATGTGAGTTGATTTGGATACCTTATTAATCATATGCTGTTGTGATGATTCTGTTTGTAATTTATGTTCTAGCTTCACATCGACTATACATCTAGTATTAGTTATCACTCACAGGAAATTAAAATGAGTATGCTACTGGGATCTAAGATTACACATAACTTTGATAATTTGGTGTTAAAGAAGTTGAGCTCCCCAGGTGTTCTATTGCTAAAATTATAATCACCTTATATCATAGTGGGCTACTTGTTACTTTTCAGTATGGTTTTAGTTATGTTAATAATACTGAGTTAACAATTTAGGATAATGTGTATTTGTTATTGTGTATATTACCTTTCTACTCATTTATGTAAAGGATGTTCCGGAAACGAACTCAGTAATTATCTGCTAATTTTTATAACTATTTGTACATCATGGTGGCACTTATCTTGTTAATTTGTAATATACTTTCAATTGATCGTGCATTTAGGCTGCCAAAACACATGCCAGCTTTTGTTCTACAATTGTCCTTTAAAACACAAACAATTAGATTTGGAGTCTAATCGTCTATCGGCCACTTATTGTTTAAATATATTTAATTAACTCAATTAACAAACAATAATTTTTTGTTTACTACTTATTCCAGACCGAGCCTATATGGGCTAAATTTCATGAAGTTCAAGAAACACGACACGTTGTGTACTGACATGATTTCATTTTTTTTTTCCCTTCTAGTGGCAAAGAGGACATCCGTTTTTGATGATCCAACAATGGAGATCCAAGAACTGGCAGCTGTCATCAAGCAGGACATAACAGCTCTTAATTCAGCTGTGGTGGATTTGCAGCTTGTTTGCAATTCTCAAAACGAAAGTGAAAATGTTTCAACTGACACAACCACTCATTCAACAACGGTTGTCGACAATCTGAAAAATCGTTTGATGAGCACCACAAAGGAGTTTAAAGAAGTACTTACCATGCGGACTGAGGTTTGTAATTGTTCATTTTGGTTATTATAACCAGTTTTTGTTTCTTTTTTTATAAATCTTCTCACATCCTTAATTTTTATAAACTATATAATTTTTCCTCATATGTTAATTTTTTTGAGTGCAGAATCTGAAGGTTCATGAAAATAGAAGGCAGTTATTTTCTGCAACTAGTTCAAAAGAGACAGCTAATCCATTTGTTCGTCAACGACCCTTATCTAACAAATCAACTGCCACATCATCAAATTCTCCTCCTCCATGGGCTAATAATGACTCCTCAACTTCATCTGCATTATTTCCAAGGTAACATTCAAGATCACTTTTGGAGACTTCCAATTTCAATCCATTTCATCGTTAACCAAGTTTTCAAATTTTATCCCAAATGTAAATGGATAGAAATTAAAGAAAAGAATAGTTTGAAATCATGTTGGTTTTGATTTTCTTGAAGTGACCTTTTATCCAATTTGGTAATTGGAATCTTTAGTACATGAAAATGTAATGAACTTTCAGTCAATTGTTAACCATCACTTGATTTGATTATCAAAATGTTACTTTTCAGGAAGCATGGAGAGAGTGAATCTCAATCGTTGATTCAACAACAAAACCAACAACAACAACAACAAATGGTTCCATTACAAGATAGTTACATGCAGAGTAGAGCTGAAGCTCTTCACAATGTAGAGTCAACTATTCATGAATTAGGCAGCATTTTCACACAATTGGCAACCATGGTTTCTCAACAAGGGGAGCTTGCAATTAGGTACATGCACATGTTATTAGTATAAGAGCTTTCGAATAAAACAATTTTTTTTGTAGGATTACTTTTTTATCCGAGTACATAAAAACATCAATTTTTATTTTTTTTTACATAGTGTGAATCCTCGTTAGTATAGGTGGCAATTCAACCCTAAGTCTGACCCAAACATGATTTACAGGATTGATGAAAACATGGAAGATACTCTTGCAAATGTAGAAGGTGCACAGGGACAATTGATGAGGTACCTCAACAGCATATCATCCAACCGATGGCTAATGATCAAAATATTTTTTGTATTGATTGCATTCCTCATGATTTTCCTATTCTTTGTTGCCTAAACATTTATATACATATTATGTGTGTATTATTATATTTCTCGGGAAATATATAAAGCTAAAAACGAGCGATTTCTTGAACCTTTTTTTTTCCTGTGTACACATGGAATTCAAGCAGTGGTACAGTTGTATGAATTTGCTTTATTTGTTGATGATTCGAGGACAAAAGTATGTTGATTGTACCTTATGCATTGATCTTTGTATAGTGATGTTAGTTATGAGTTGGTTATATCTTGTGGGGAACAGTAAATGTTATAGTAGTAATGCAAAACTCAAAAGCCATTTCTTCCTCAAAAGTACCCTCTATTACGACAGGCTTTATGGGAGTTATATTTCATAGGCTTTAATAATTTGTTATCTGGCTTTAGTTCATGAGCCTCAATTGAGTTTTTAGCAAGGGTTTGGGTTGGGTTATAAGTTATAGATGAAGAAGAAATAGAAAATTGAGAAAATAAGAATAATTAAAGATTTCAAGAAAGTTTTAAGATTAAGGTATTTTGTTCATTTAAGTGGGAAACATGCAACAAAAAAGGATTGCTGTAAATTGCGGAAATTACTTTTGGGGATAAAGCCTGAAAATCAAGTAAACCACGTAGACGTTTCTATGTTATCTAAACTATGAAAATTAGCAAGTTGTGTAAATTAAATATCCGCTTTGGATCCTTTGTAATCTATTTAACACATTTTCTTATCTGTATATTTACACACAAAAAAAGCTCACTTTATTCAAACTGACCCCATACATTTAACTTCCTCTTCCATCATCAAAATGAAAGCCAACAGCGGTCTCAACCTGATAGACCTTTGATGCAAACTGAAGGTCATCATTGGTAATTCCGTTTTATTGTATTCTGTGGTGATATAGATACGTTTCATTAACCGAATTAGTAGTGTACCCCTAATTAGGTGGTGTATGAATTAATTTTTTTAAGTTTGTTGTAAAAAAACATATTTTAAATTGACCCACTTTTTATTTTCTTTTTGAACATACTTATACTCCTCTTTCTATCACAAGAAACTCAATCTTGAGTGTTGAAGGAGGCAAACAACTGTTACAAATTGCTAAAAATAAGCAACTAAAACACATCATGACATATTTTCAAGCCACTAAAACACATCTTGACATATTTTTGTTGACGTTGACTAGATAATATTAATTTTATAGTAAGACACATTTTCAATGGTTTTTATATCAACTTTGTTATGACGAAATCATTGTGGAGTAATGATTCGAATTTGATTTTAATATAAAATATACAATTTGTTAGATTACATATGCAATAACTTAACTAATTTATATTTGGGAAAATTATGTGCAGCTAACAAATTAAACAAAATATCAAACCTGGCAGTTTAAGTTTATTAGATAATTCAAATCCAGTTGTATAGACATGCTTGAGTTTGATAGAGTTTCTATGTATGTTTCTAATCTCTATACAGTAATAAATAATACAGTTATCCGATGCTTTTATTATTTTACATGATATCAAAACTTAAGGTTCGCTAGAACTAGGGTATCTATGATTTAGACATTCTCGCCTCTCTTTCAGGACATGTTTGTTTTTATAAAATATATGCATCATGTGGAACTTTACTTGAGACCTATATATTATTATAAACACAGTGCACTAATCAACTAGGTTACCAGATCATGTGTTCTTTAGTTGATTATAATTATCTTTATTAATTCTGTAAACTTTAAAAATTTGAAATAACAACCACCACCATCACTACAACCACCACCCACCATCCGCGACCACCACCGTAATCATCCACCTCCACTATTTTCAACACCGCCCACCAATTAGTCACTGCGAAATATAATTACAGGATACCTGACGCCGCTTTGTACGGATACGTTTCTACTATCTGTATATACATTTGTACTAGAACGTGTCGTTTTTGTATAACATTTTGTAATCAAAACTCTGAATTAATGAATAAACATTTTCAAGCATTATAATATCTCAAGATCACACACACATGGCTTGATCTCAACCGTTATCTCAAATAAACGGTGAAGATTTACATAGACAAAAAAATGAAACCGTAGTTTTCACACATAAAACACACCAAAATAAAACCTAAACACACGCAAAAAAACACCTCAACTTTCATAGCAGCAGCAGCAACTCATCGTCATCCGGAACCCTAATTTTCATCACACACTATCTTCTATCTATTTCACCTTTCAGAGACTATCAAATTCTATCAAATCTGTGCAATTCACCTATCACAGAAGTTATTTCTACTCGATCATTGATCCTGTTTAATCCAGATTACTGAATTCTTTGTTAATCGAATCCCAATTTTTGTTTTTACCGGTTCGATTTGGTTGAGTTTTGTTGTTTGGTGGTTTGACGATCGTTTATCTGGTCAAAATCTCCAAACGGAACACAATCGTTCTTTTAATCTTATCCAAAATTAGTTCTAGTGTTTGTTGTTGGATTTCGATTTTGAATTTGCCGAAACTCATTTCGTTTTTGTTATTTTAATTAATTACATCGTTGTGCTTTACTTTCAGGTTCAGTTTTGTGTTTGTATAAGTATATATACATATATACACACGTACATACATATAAGTGCATCTGTTTTTTAAACTAAAACCTAAGTTTTTGAGAAACTTCTTATTTTGATCTGTTTTAGAGATTTTCGATTTGATAAGTGCATCTGTTGAAGCCCTGTGCTTTCGAAAAACTTGTTGAATTAGAGATTTTGGATTAAAAATGGCTGGAGGACAAAGGAAGGACGATTCAGTTGCAATTAGCAGCTCAAATGTTTTTGCTGCACTTGGAAGTTTGAAGAAGAAGAAGATATCCGATAAAGAACATGGTTCATCTAAAAAGGGCGGTAGTTCAAAAAAGGGGGAGAATGAAGGTGAGAAAGAGCAGGTTTTTTGGGCTCCGGCACCATTAACTGTGAAATCATGGGCGGATGTCGATGATGAAGATGACGATGATTACTATGCTACCACCGCTCCGCCACCTTCTGTTTGGGGTGCTGCTGGTGATCAGGAAGATAAGATGAAAGGATTTGAGACTCCGGTTGAGGTAAGGAAACCATGAAATTATTTTTTAGTCATTCATTTTTATACTGCATTTCCATTTATAGTTCTATATTTGCTGTGTTCTTGATTGTTATATGATGTTGCCTCATTAGTTAGTGGGATTACCTTAATGCTAATTATGATAGATAACAATTGGGTCATATTTTGATAAGCTTGATTCTTCAATAAGAGTGTGCATGTTTTAGCTGAAAATCGAGTAAATTGGCCATATCAGGTCATTTTATCCATTTTTGGAAACTTCCTAATTTGGTTAAGAAACCGGCTTTTCAAACCAGCAAAAACGGAACATACACATCAGTAGTTGAGATATGAATCATATGATGAATGTATTTCTCTCTACTTGATGGGTATCTGATTTGCATAATTGCATCAAACTCATTTAATTAGATGATGAGTTTGTCGTATATTATTTAATTTTTTATAACGGCGATGTTTGTATTTACGCAAGATTACTACGGGATACAAACACTAGTGAGTATTTTTTAATGTTCTCATAAAAGGCATGTCATTCTATGTTACTTCCATGTGAAGATTCTATTGTATGGTAATTTGCATTGTTGTTATGGAAGTTTGTTTTATTAATGCATGTTATTATATGTGTTACATGGTAATTTGCATCATTTCTAAGCTATTCGAGTCTTAGCATTGTTTGTTGTTATTTGTTGGCATTAAAATGGCATCTACACACATCCCACAGCATCTGGCGCTTCATTTATGTAAAATTGTCAAACCAAGCTTCTTTCATTAGGGTCGCGCAAGTATTTAACTATTTTCATTAAAGACATTCGTTTGTTTTAGTACGTTATATCTAAGTTAAGACTTAAGACGATCTTGCGTTGTAATATACATTGTTTATTGTGAATGTATATTTATATTGCATGTTTTTTGGGTAAATTCCGTGCTATAAAGGTCTTTATGATTGATATTATTTGATGGCTTGAAATTTTACATTGTTACTAAATAAAGGTTCTTTATGGGTTGGTAGATTACGCTATATCTAGGCTAAGGTGATCGTGCATCGTAATTGACATTGTTTCTAATGAAAGTGTATTTATAAATGCATGCATTTCTTGGTTCTTACATTATTTACATGCTAAATTGACCTTGTTATAGTTTGTCGGCTTTTAAATTTCACACTGTTAATCTCAGGATTTTTAAGTATAAGGGTATTCTTGGCATTCTTTATGTGTGCATAGTGAAGTTACGCTTAAAAGTAGCATGTATCATTACTAGCCTACTTAAAATATTTTAGTAAAGTTTTGCACTACTACATATCTAAGTGCTTGTTTTGTTATATTGATTTAAAGGTTAAATATGTTTTAATCGTCAAACTTTAACTGATTTACCATTTTAACCCTTAATGGCTTGGTTTTTACATGTTAAGTATTCTCTCCAAAATATATCATATAAGATTTATGGCAGTACAAGTCTGCCATCATTTGGTTCTCCTGCATTCTGAAAATATCATATTTGCAGGAAAGTGAAAGTGAAGAGGAAGGTCTTGATGAAATTGATGATGACAATGAAGATGAGAACGATCATGAAACCGAATTACCAACAGAAAAAGAGCCTGTTATGGAGAAACCAGTTGAAGTTTTACCTCCAAAAGATACAGATAGACAGCTGTCAAAGAAAGAATTGAAGAAAAAGGAGCTTGCAGAACTTGATGCAGTGCTTGCAGAATTGGGTATGAATGACAACAATAACCAACAACACGTCCCTGGTAAGTTACCGGTTGAATAAAAAAAGAGTTTATTTTTCACCTTTTTTAATGTAATTTTCTGGTTTTCACGTGTGTACAGAGAATGAAAACGGGGAGCAGGAAAAGAAAGAAAAAAACACAGCAACGGGTGAAAGCAAAAGCGCTAAAAAGAAGAAAAAGAAAGGCAAAACATCAAAAGAACAACAAGAAGAAGTCACCAATGAGCCTGAACCAAACGGATCAGAGAAACCTGATGATGAGTCATCAACAGTGGACGTGAAAGAAAAACTGAAGAAAATGGCGTCCATGAAAAAGAAGAAATCCGGCAAAGAAATGGATTCTGCCGCCAAAGCTGCCGCCAGTGAAGCGGCGGCAAGGAATGCACGACTTGCAGCCGCCAAGAAAAAGGAGAAGAGTCACTACAACCAACAACCCGTACGCTAATCCATCCCATCCGGTAAGATGTGTTCAAAATATATATGCTTGTTGAGTGCACAATAAAACCATTATATGTTGAGACGACTTTTTACAGTTTTTTTACTTTTACTTTTTTACTCAACAATCTTCGGTAGGTTTTATCATTTATCACCACCCGTTGTGTATTTCGTAGAAAGTAAAGAAAATGTTTCATGGATGATACTCGATTTTATGTTTTTTGTTTTCGTTTTGAGGTTATATGTTAGTGAGACTATCACTTTTGATGATTTATTTTATTTTATATTTTACTTATGTGAATTGGGGAGTATGTAATGATGATATGTTCATTATCATTGTAACGTATTTTTTAAAAATATTCATTTTAGTTTTATGTTTTTTAGTTATTGAAGTTGAAAGTTTATGATGTGGTGTAGCTGCAAGTTTGATTATCTGGTTAAGGACTGAGTTACTTAATAGAATAATAGGTTTTAGAGTGCGGCCAATTTAGGTCACAAAAGAAAGTAGATGAACATTTTTCAAAAATACATTACACTTTTGGTGATTCCTAATGTTGGTTCTTTTAAAAAAAATTCCGCCTTACATAATATGTGAAAAGATAGCTCTCTTGATGCAAAATAGGCCTGTGATTGGATCGAGAATCGACTGAGACCACAGGACCGAACCGAGCTACATCGGTTCGGTTCTATTTTTTATGAAAAATCGGTTCTCGGTTTCAATCGGTTCGGTTCTCGGTTTCAATTCTTATGAAAAATTGGTTTTTGGTTTTAATCAGTTCGGTTCCAACCGGTTCAGTCCGGTCCAAAACTGATTTTTTTTAAGAAATTATCTTGGTTCCGGACGGTTCTCGGTCCGGTTCCGAGCATCATCGGTGGTGTTAGAGAGGGTGGTATACATTTAAATTTTGTAGCATGGTCAAATGGGCTGGTTACTCAAATAAACGATTAGTTGATAATGGCTTAAGAAATGGAAACCCACGTCCAAACACCCTCAAAAAATTGAATGTTTCTTCTAAATTACTTATCGATTTGGACATGTTACAAACATACCAGAAGTTGGGTAAACTTCAACGAACTCTCTTTTTACCCTTTCATCATGCAAACATTCTTGCCCAACTACCATAATAAGCAAGACTTATTTAAGAATATACATAATATAAAAGCATTTAAATCCCTATTCAATTGTAGGTCAACATCTTGCATGCTTTTCCATTAACCACTAAAATCTTGCACAACTATGCATACAAAATGCCATTTTCATGGCGAAATTATTCTTCTCCTACCATTCAAATTCCAATGGCTCCGCCATCATCATGGGTTCAAGAACGCCATTTTCCCGACCTCAACATCCCCATCTCGATAGAACGATCATTTCCGGTTCTTCCCGGCGGACCAATTCAGGCTCGATATGGGGATACCATGTATCTCTCAAACCTTGATGACTTAATCGGGGCCCGTGTTTTCACCCCGACCGTTTACTTTTATAATGAAGCTCATATTTCTTTTGATGATGTTGTGGGCATCTTACAAGATGCCCTTTCTAAGGTTCTAGTCCCTTATTATCCGTTTTCGGGTAGGTTAAGGGGGACCGCAAATGGGAAGTTGGAAGTTTTCTTTGGGCCTGACCAGGGTGTACTCATGGTTCAGGCCCATACTGAGTTATCATTAGACCAATTGGGTGATGTACATGTTCCTAACCCTGCTTGGTCGAACCTAGTCTACAAATTTCCTAATGAAGGGGATTATAAGGTTATTGACATGCCTTTGCTAATAGCCCAAGTTACTAGGTTTAGTTGTGGCGGATTTAGCCTTGGGTTAAGGATTTGTCATTGTATTTGTGACGGGCAGGGGGCTATGCAGTTTCTTGGAGCTTGGGCATCCACGGCTAAAACTGGCTCGTTAGTGGTGGATCCAACCCCGTGTTGGGATCGAGAATTGTTTGCGCCTCGTGATCCTCCATTGGTTAAGTATCCTCATTTTGAGTTCATGAAAATCGATGAAGGTTCCAACTTGACCACTAGTCTTTGGGAAGTGAAACCGCTCCAAAAGTGTTATTCATTGAGCCAAGAATTCCAAGCTCATTTGAAGAATGTGGCCCGACCCGCGGATAGTTTGGGTTGCACCACTTTTGATGCAATGGCGGCTCACGTTTGGAGGTCATGGGTCAAAGCACTAGACGTGCAGCCGCTAGACTTCGGGTTACGTTTGACCTTTTCGGTCAATGCCCGGTCAAAGCTCAAAACCCCACCTCTTAAAGATGGGTTTTACGGGAATGTTGTGTGCATAGCATGTGCCACTAGTACGGTGTCCGACCTTGTAAATGGGTCACTTCAAGGTGTGACCCACTTAGTCCGTGAAGCCCGATTAGGGGTCTCAGAAGAGTACTTGAGATCAACAATAGATTATGTTGCACTTGATAGACCCAATAAGCTTGAATTTGGAGGGAAGTTAACGATCACTCAATGGACCCGGTTTTCAATGTATGAGTCATCGGATTTCGGGTGGGGTCGAGCCGTTTATGTGGGCCCAATCGATTTGACTCCAACACCTCAAGTTTGTGTACTCCTCCCTGAAGGGGTGGCTAATTCTAGTGGTGCTATGGTGGTGTGCATTTGTTTGCCGGAGGCTGCTGCCCATAGATTCGAACAGTTATTATGCTTGATGGATACATAGTAAATATATAGTTATTTTCACCATTAAATTAAAATGCTACCATAAATTTGTGATAATTTTCCGTTTTTCATTGGATCATTTATAAATCATTTTGTTTTATTAAGCTACGTGTTTTGTATGCATATCGTTTTAGTGTCTAAATGTTGGAAGAAAAGCAGTTACAACATAATAATAATATTCAAACTTTCTGAAAAGTTTATTTTGGTTTTCATTTCTAAGGGTACAATGGAAAAAGGAATTACTTAATAACAACTTAATTACAATAGATATCATGAGAAACATTTAAGGAGGTCTATCATTTTTACAGTCTTGATGGACAAATTTCAACCATTAATAATAAAATATATTGGTCAAAATTAATCATATATTTTATACATGAAAGAGTATTTTGGATATTTGACACTTAAAAAAAATTTCTATTTTAATTTTTTATTATAATTATTATTTTTTCGTTAAAAAACAATATTTATTTGATAATTACGCGTGAGACTTAATTACATGTGATTTTTAGTGTAAAATCACATGTGATTGCATATTTAATTACATTTGATATTTTATTACAATCACATGTGATTAAGTATGCAATCACATTATGTATAATTAATAAAAAAATATTAAAAATAAAAAATAATTCTAAAATAATTCTAAAATAATAAATAAAAAAATATTTATTTATTTAAAAATGACTAAAATATCTCTCCAAATATAAAATATATGATTAATTTTGATCATTACTTATAATTAACTAGTTTCATAACCCGCCCGATGGGCGGGCTAGCTGTAAGAAATATAATATATAATGATGAAAAAAACGTAAGAAATTATATGGTCAACTATTATTAAAATGATGATTAAAGGTTTTGTTGTGCATGAATAATCGGTAAAAATAAATCAAAAAAGAAAACAAAATTTTATTCTATAAGACGTTTGTTGTTGAGTTTGTATAGTTACCATCTTGGTCGCAACAAATAATTTTCAAGTATTTATTTCTCTTTACTCTTGATACATCAACATATAGCTGGTCATGTGAGAGTACTGATATTTGGACAAACAAATCAACCCGTGAAAATGTTCGCCCATGGTTTTTTTAGTAGTCATTGAAAAACGTACTTAAATAGGAAATTGTATTCGGCTCAATTTGAAAGGCATAGTTTTGTCGTAAGGACTAATAATCATACGTGGGATAACACAAATTGTACAAACTTTGTCACGATCTTGCCTTCAATTATATTAGCCTAGTTTTATTGCATAAATCTACTTTCCGATCAATGTTTTGCATACACATTACAGGAGCATCTATCTTTAACTTCAATATATGATGCGTGACACCTGACATTTTTATAGTATATAAGAATTATGTGGTGTAAAGATCGAGGCTAAACATAGTATCATCAATAATTTCATGCGTGGGTGTTGATAATAATATGTTTATACTATAATATTTTGGATCATAATATTTTTAAACATTGATTATTATAACTTTCGATCATAATAAAATTGGATTATAATAAATTTGGATCATAACATTTTGTGACCATAATGAATTTAAATTATATTTTTAGATCATAAGATTTTTTTCGTAAAATGTTTGAACCATGACATTTTTTTGTTCAAATTTTTATGTCTATACTCATTTCGTAAAGAATATAATTTTAAAAACTTTTATTTTCTTAAAATTTTTGTGATTATAACATTTTGTGATCATAATAAATTTAAACTACATTTTTAGATCATAAGATTTTTTTTTTCATAAAATGTTTGAACCATGACATTTTTTTTTCTTCAAATTTTTATGACTATACTAATTTCGTAAATAATTTAATTTTAAGAACTTTGATTTTCTTAAATTTTTTGAGATTATAACATTTTGTGATCATAATAAATTTAAATTACATTTTTAGATCATAAGATTTTTTTTCGTAAAATGTTTGAACCATTGTTGGGTCACATTTATTGTAACTAATAGTCTAGGGACCATTTTGTATTTAGTCGAAACTTTGGCTAGGTATATATAGTAAGTAGTAACCTAATTTGCATAACCTTTGCCCAAATTGTAGCAGCCCCCATCAATAGCAAAGTGTTCAAATATTCCATCCATCTTAATCTTTTTATATTATCACTTGTTTATGCTTAATCTATGAATTAATCATTGAATTCACAATCTACAACCATGATATTTTTTTTTCAAATTTTTATGACTATACTCATTTCATAAATAATTTAATTTTAAGAACTTTGATTTTCTTAAATTTTTTGAGATTATAACATTTTGTGATCATAATAAATTTAAATTACATTTTTAGATCATAAGATTTTTTTTTCGTAAAATGTTTGAACCATTGTTGGGTCACATTTATTGTAACCAATAGTCTAGGGACCATTTTGTATTTAGTTGAAACTTTGGCTAGGTATATATAGTAAGTAGTAACCTAATTTGCATAACCTTTGCCCAAATTGTAGCAGCCCACATCAATAGCAAAGTGTTCAAATATTCCATCAATCTTAATCTTCCTATATTATCACTTGTTTATGCTTAATCTATGAATTAATCATTTAATTCACAATCTACAACCATGACATTTTTTTTTCAAATTTTTATGACTATACTCATTTCGTAAAGAATTTAATTTTGAGAACTTTGATTTTCTTAAAATTTTTTGTTTACAAATAAAAAACAAAGCTATGGGCGAAAAACGAAGCGAGGGAAGACATGAATATGTTTCCATATAAAGAAGAAGTTAATTGCCTATTATGCCCTTTGAGTCAGCGTTCATGTCATCATTAAGAAGCAATGTTATTGGTACATGTCATCAAATTAAAATTATGTCCATGCTCCATATATAGGTGGGAGATTAATGGTTAAAATTTATCTCTTAAAACTTTATAAAAGTCAAAGACTTACCTGAATACGACTATACATCACATTATTTAATAACAGAGTTAATTACACGGATAATCCTTTAACTTTATATCAAATTTCACTGATGGTCCTTTAGTTTAAAAAATTACACCGATGGTCCTTATTTTGGAAAGGTTTTTCACCAGTAGTCCTTTAGGGTAACGGGTGTTAAAAAAATTTGTTACACAGAGGCATGTACAAAGCATGTGAGAGTAATTTTGACATTTTACCACATTTTTGTCTTCTCCTTACTCTCACTTCGTCTTCTTTCTCCCAGTCAACAATAGCTCCCTCCTATCTCAAAAGCATGCCACCCTCCCCTTCTTTCAGTCGACACCGACCACCGCCTCCACCACCGTACGCTGCCGCCATCGCCATCTCGCATCAAAACTAGTATGCCCTCATCCACCTCTTCTTCTCCCCGCATCCCCATCGCTACCACCATTGTCTAGGGTTTATGAACCACCTCGCCGCTGTCGCCATCATCCCTAATCGCAGAACCCACCTTTCATCGAGATATCTCTCTCTTTCTACGCTGGTGAGCACATTCATCGAAATCTCTCTCTGATCTCTCCACCGACGATGCTTAGTTACCAAGATCAGAGCATTTTTTGCCCAATACTCAACGATTATATGTAAGAAATCCTATTTGCTTCCTGATTACCCAATTCTTCTTCTCTGCTTGCACGATTTATATGTAAGTACCTGTGTTAACCGAATTTGCAATTTCAAGAAGAGGCAAGATTCAATCTCTACCTGAATGTAATGGGACGAAGCAATTTCAACATGAGGCTTGTGTGAATCGAAATCTGGGACTGAAAAAAGGGAAGAGGAGTTTCAGTCAGGAGAGAATTAGGTTTAGCTTTGTTTTTAGAATGGAGATGGATAAAAGACGGATTATTGGTTCTTTACCACACCTGCAAATCGGCATTGTTGAGGGTGAAGATGATGAAGAAGAAGAATCAAAATGGTTTTGGGATTTGTCGATTGAAGAATGACGCATACAAAGAAATTAGGAGGTAGGGTTTTAAAGAGGGAAAAGAGAAGGGATGGATAAAATGATAAAACTGCCCCCACGTGCCAATAACGTGATTTCACTTAACGTACCAAATACACGTCCGTTACCCTAAAGGACTACTCGTGAAATACCTTTCCAAAATAAGGACCATCGGTGTAATTTTGAAACTAAATGACCATTAATAAAATTTGATATAAAGTTAAATTAAGGACCATGTAATTAACTTTTTAATAACACCATAGAAAACATATCATCGCGTGCAGGTGTTAAAAAATGATGAAAACAACAGATGTCAAGTAAAGTATGTGCCGTAGGGTGGAGTTATTAAAATTTAATATTAAAAAATGGGTTGATGAGAAGAAACCATAATGAACTAGAAGGTTTGTTTGACTCATTGTAAATAGTCAGTCAGCCACAAGAAATCCCAGTTTGCAGTGGGCCCCATTTGCATGCCTTTTAAGAGTTCAAACGTGTCGGCCTGTCAATGAGGGATGAAAAATACAATGTTCAAACTTAATTCCTTTTTTCTAGATTGAAATTGTATTGTTCGCTACCAATTTGTCTGTCTTTATAATATATTTATTTAATTCTCTAAATTGCTAGATGAGGAAATTTTGTGTATGTATACCGATTGTTAAAATAAATTAAATAATAATAAAACTTTTATTCAAATTCACAATCTCGTTGCTTGCCTCTTCGGATTTCGACTCATTTCAACTGATGAAGAAACTAAATAAGATATATCATCCATACCGGTTAAGAGAAGTCCTCTAATTCTCAACTGAATAAAATAGAAGTGCCTCGATTCCCAATTGAATAAAATAGTTATGCACTTCTTTTATTTTCTTTATCATCTGTAGCATTACTAAGCTATACATAGAAGCCATATTCTTTATTATAATCACACCTAATTATCTTTATCAGTAACTCAATCTAACTAACTTTTTCATTAAAATTAATTTCCCTCTTTCAACCACATAACTCAATTCAACATAATTGATTTAGTAGCAACTCAACTCAACCCCAACCAAACTATTAATAAAAAAATTACATATTATATTAAAAAAATTTAAACATTATAAAATTGAATGAGCCCAAGTGATGACCTAATCCTTCCCATATGACCTAAGTCACCCACATATTATTTTAATATTATTTTGATACCCAACCTAAAACATTTTTATCCCAATGGGAGTAGTTTAAATCAATAAAAAATCTACATTAAAAAAAAATTACATGCCGTTATCATTATTGTTTCAAAACAATTTTAAATTTTGGTAGATTATCCCGAAGTTGAAGTAATAACTTTCGGTGGCACGAACGTAATTAAGTCGAAAGCAAAGGGTAATGAGGTTTCTAGAAGAAAAAAGGATGCAGCTGGAAGCCAAAATGTTACCACCAAAAATACAGCTGGCCGTCTCTCTCATTTCTCTTTCTATCCAAAATTATTATTTAAAAAAATTCGAAAGTAGAATCTGAGAAAAAAAATAATCAAATTTCTTCACAAACATTAAATTTCTTAACAAATCAACGATCGAAAACCCTAGTTTTTCACATTTCAATCCTTGTATTTTGTTCAATCATTTGTCAATTAGGGTTTGCAGATCAAACAACAATGATAACGCCTGTTTGGCATTAATCATACACATTCTCTCGATTCTTCTTAAACTCAGAGGAAGGTACGTTTACAGTTCGCATGCACTTCTACATTTAATTTGTTGATATATGGTCATTTTTTGTATCTGATTTTTGATTGAAACTTCGAATATATTTGGGCAAAACTGAATTCGTCTGTATGATTTGATTCGTGTTTTCTAGTGAAATGTGATTTGAGTTTTGTTTTTGAATGAAATTAGTTTTTTTTGTTTGGTTTTGTTTTTCCAGATCTGATTTTTAAGAACACGTTTTATATACCGTCTCTCTCGCTCTCTTCATATTTGTACCATTAATGCTAAATCGGAGCTGTTTTCTGAAATGAGTTTGAATTCTTTTGTTTTTATTTCTAGATTTGTGAAAAATTGGATCAAATGCTTCTCGATCGAAACGTGTAAAAGGGGAAAATCGAATCAGTCTTTACCTTAATAATTGTGTGTGTGGGTGGTTGAATTTGCATATATGAATTGATTGCTCACATCCTTTTTATGAATTACAAATGATTAAATGAGGAGTTTGTCCTATGTTGCAGGGTATTTAAAACCCTTATAAATCGTAACCCTATAGCTTATTTAACCTCATAAGCTTACCGGCCGTTTCAAATTTCAGTAAGCCTCTTAGCCAAACACTGGTTGTTTTGGATTTTAATTAGCTTATTTTATTGGTTTATAGAATATTTGAAAAGCTGATAAGGCATTTTTTTCAGGCTTATGAGCCTATAATCTTAAGCTTATAAAGCTCATAAACTGTTAAAAAACGAGCTTATTGGCTTTTCGAAATTCCATTAAGCCCATAACCTCTGAAAATAAGCTCCTAAACTGAAATCTTGATAAAAAAAACTACACATTACTTGAAATAAATGGAGTTTCATTTGTTAAATAAACGTTTAAAATAGTATACATATTTTAGAATCTACCATCTTTTTCTATTACAAATATCAAATTTTGTTTAATTCAGAAATTTTCTTGTGTTGCAGGGATACATGCTCTTTATTCACTAGCTTTTTGATAACCCTATTTCCATCCGACACAAAAACTTTCAAATATTAAAATTTCTATTCTGTAACCATGTCTGCTACTGCTGCCACCGCATCATTTTTCCCAATACAATCTGACTCCGGTGCCGCCAAGAACTCCGGCAACCCTGGCGGCAGTTTCGGCAGTCGTCAAGATGTCCGTCTAGTCAACAAAAAGTCAACGTCTTCTGGTTTACAAGTCAAAACAAACGCACAAGCACCAAGCAAAGTAAACGGTACTCGAATCGGTGTAATGGATGGCCTAAAAACTGATGATAATAATAACAATAATTCATCATCAAATGCACCAAGAACTTTCATTAATCAACTGCCTGATTGGAGTATGCTTCTTGCTGCAATTACTACTATTTTTCTGGCTGCTGAAAAACAATGGATGATGCTTGATTGGAAGACAAAACGGCCCGATATGCTTGTGGATTTGGACCCGTGGGGTTTGGGGAGAATTGTTGAAGACGGGTTTGTTTTTAGGCAAAATTTTTCAATTAGGTCATATGAAATAGGGGCTGATCGTACTGCTTCAGTGGAAACATTAATGAATCATTTGCAGGTATGTGTTTTTGTTTGTAATCAGTAATCTGTATATTTTATAGGAAGAAAAAAAGGGTTTATTAAAATAATAAAATATGGTTGGTTTTGCAGGAAACGGCTCTTAATCATGCAAAAAATGCTGGACTGTTAGGTGAAGGATTCGGTTCAACGCCTGAAATGTGTAAAAAGAATTTGTTTTGGGTGGTCACAAAGATGCAAGTGCTTGTAGACTCTTATCCAACTTGGTAACCTTTTCAATTTCTTTTTTATTTATATTATATTACCTGATTAATTATAATAAAATAATTTTTATATCAGGAGTGATGTGGTCCAAGTTGATACATGGGTAGCTGCTTCTGGGAAGAATGGTATGCGTCGTGATTGGCTCATTCGTGACTGCAAAACAGGCCAGATATTAATAAGGGCTTCAAGGTTCAAATTATTATTATTTTTTTTAATTCAAAATTAATTTCATATATATGTATGACATTTGGTTAAAAATGTAATTAAGTTGATGCTTTTACTTGTTACAGTAACTGGGTGATGATGAATAAAATTACCCGACGGTTATCAAAAATTCCAGATGGAGCGCGAGCTGAAATTGAAGCATATTTTGTAGACACACCCCCTGTTATCGAAGATGACAACAGAAAACTACCAAAGCTTGAAGAAAACACTGCTGATCATGTTCGTAACGGTTTAACTGTAAGTCAAATTTCATCCAATAAATTTCATGTGTTTTGGTTTTTTTATTTATTTTTGTTTTGACAGCCAAAGTGGAGTGATTTGGATGTTAACCAGCATGTCAACAATGTTAAGTATGTTGGGTGGATCCTTGAGGTTAGTCTTAATCTAGCTAGTTTAACATATTATTATTAGTTATTACAACTAGTCTTATCTAGATACTTACCCTAACCGCTTTGACCTGTTTTTGATTAAACACAAACTAAATATTTTATTTTGTGTGCATTGCAGAGTGCTCCAGAGGCGATTGTGGAGAATTATGAGCTGGCAAGCATTACTCTGGAGTATCGCCGTGAGTGTATGAAAGACAGTGTGTTGCAATCACTGACTTCATTAATAAGCAACGATCCCACACATGTGGATTGCCAACATTTGCTCAGGCTCCAAGACGGTGGTGGTGACATTGTCAAAGGAAGAACCAAATGGCGCCCTAAAAAACACAAAATCAGCTTTCATCACCTCTCAACCGAAAGGGCTTGATTTTGACTGTATTGGAGTATGTTTGAGAATCGAGACAAGTGTAAGTCGTAAAGCCCTTTCTACACAAACTCGTCTCACTGGATTTCATCTCGCCATTCTTTATTATTTCTAATCAAATGTCGTTTTACTGATGTATCAGAATTGTTTGGTTACTTTATGATTTTTTAGTTTTAGTGGGTTGAAATGTTTGGGAATCAAGAGTTATCACAACAAGTTTGATTTTTCCAACACTGCCTACGAATTTGTGTCTTATTGGATCACTAAAAGATTATTTTGTTGTTTCTCGTGATATATACACCATAAAAACACACTTCCAAAGCCCGGTCCCATACTGTCATGAACGAGAACGCGAACTCGAATTACTTTATATAAAAAATGGATTTATGCACCCTATCCCACTCATGATTAGAATAAGTCAAAATAATCCCGAGGGGCTTGCTCGCGATCATTTGGATCAAGCTCTCAATCTTTTCCATTATAGGAACCATATTCTTAAGGCATTTCGTTGCACTTAAATCACCCTCGTGAAGAGGCGCACTCCGATACCATTGATGTCCAATAGCTATATTCCAGGTTTTTCGAGTTAGCTTCCAGTAATCCTTTTGTCTCTCTATCCTTTTGGATCAGCTCTCCTTGATTGTTACAACCACGAAGAAACTACAGATATGGGGCTTTCATTCGGTACTTTTTTATTCAAGATTCTTGACGGAAAGATCCAATCTTGTAAATTTCTATTCTTTTTGCGAAAAAAAAATCTAAAAATAAAAATGGAAATAGTGAATCAAGATCTGAGTCTCACACACACACAAATGGAATATTTAAAATGCATACAAGATCCTAAAGGCGGAATGTTATGTGGCGTTGGTATTACCTATTAAAAGGAACTCCCCATTTTGATTTTTTAATAAGCTTTTCAAAAGTTTAATAAGCTAATAAGACAGACATATAAGCTGAAATAAACACCCCTTTTAAGTCATTTGAAGACTGAAGTATATTTAAATGCATATAATCTCCTAAAGTTACGATAATTATTGTAAGATTTCAGTCTTTGTAATCATACTTCGCACGTTAAATACTTATAAAATCAAAAAATGGATAACTTTTTTTAGATAATTATTGTAAGAATATAAATTAAAGGTCACTGATAAGAAGTTCGCAATGGATGAACGAAGGATACAGCATTGATTACCATCAATGTAAGTATCTGGCAAGGGTAAAATGGTAAATTGTACAGACGTTACACAAGATGCTTCATCTTCAAAAGATGTATAAGCAGGTGAATGATGTCAGCATTGATGTTAACAATATCGATACAACATTCACACCATTGTTGTCCAGAATGCTTAGACCAGAAATCCTCTTCACTGTTGGTCCTGGTTTTGATACAACCTAACAATAAACAAAAAATTAAATATAAATAAATAAATAATAAAATTTCAAATCTGGTAAGTAGAGGTGACAATTTTGACTCGTTTACTTATGAATGGGTCGATTTGGGCTATATTTAACCGCACACGGGTCAATAGAAATGGGTCAAACGGGTTATTTTTTTTATATCTAACACGTCAAATTGGTAACATTTAAAAAAATTAGCTTAAAAGCAAATGGACCAAACTTGTAGAAAGTCATCCAAAGTGTCTTAATGCATAAAACCAACTAAATCATGTTTACTCAAAATATTATACTTCGTATTATTATTGAAATAACCTAACTTTTATTATCATAGTTGACTTACTAATACTATTTACAAAACCCTTCAAGTTTGGAACATAAAGCTTATGTATATATTATTCTTCAAAAAGACCAAAGCATCTCTTATGATGTTATACTTCTTTTTTTCTAAGGGTATTTTTGCCATTTGGCACCTTTTTCTTTCTTTTTTTAAAATCAGTTTAAATGAAACAAGATACATACTTGGCTGGCCTTAATGGAAAAAGTTGAATACTTGGGTGTACATATAGATATAATTTATCCAAAATTTAACAAAAGGTCAAACATTTTCATAAACAGTCAAAATTACACCTATAGATGAGGTGAAGTAATTTTGAGAAAGAGAGAGAAAATACCTTATTACGAACACTACAAAATCCACTAAATTGCAAAGTTGCTCCCAAAATGGAATCAATTAAACTTCCTGCAAGTCCTGCTAAAGCAGAAACAGGTATAACTAATAACTGTTTTTTCAAGGAATCGTTTGTGCAACTTTTAGTAAAAAATCCAGGTAATACAAATGCCAGCCCAATAACTGTTCCTGCTGCTGCAGCTGCTTGAAGCCCAGCTTTTGTTATTCCACCATTTGTACCTCTACGAACAACCTGTTAAAAACAAGAATTAAAATTAATTCATGGAAATGGGCGGGTCAGGTTACGGGTCAGAATTAAACATAACCCAAATTAACCCATTCATAACTGAACGGGTCGAAATTGCCACATCTAGCATTACATTCAAGAAAAATGGGGAAAATTTTGTCACCTTAAAATTAGTAATTAATCGTGGTTGTTCATCACTAAGTACCCCAAGCTCAGAGGACCAAGTGTCTCCATTAGAGCATGAATAATGACCAATTATTCCACCAACAAGAGATGTTATAATATATGACTCCTTTGAATCTAAACAAATGTCTTGTGATGTTTTCAACCACCAAAATGCGATAACTAAAACCGTTGCAATTCCACTGTTGGATAAAACTTGTATCCTGTAATTGTAAAGATAAAATGGGCAAACAAATATAAACATTCGCGAAAGGATATAAAATAGTAATTTCGCAAAATAGTGTGGAAATTAGCTACTTACTAGAAAAATTTGAGGTCCTAAAAACAGGAGTGGAAGTTTAATTTTTGGCAATTTAAGGGGTGAACGTGAACTTCTATTTTTCACAAATCCTTTTCCATCTTTTTTTTACTATCTTAGTACAAACTAACAATGTGAATGCATGTTGTTTGTAATTTGTATGTATGTTAGTAATTTGTGTATAGCTACTTAAATTTACTAATTTGTATGTATCCTAATATTATAAGTTATAGACTTATAAAAATTAACAATATCAGTATACCACAAATTTTGTACTCGTAAAAAAGGACGGTAAGTCCAAAATTTTGACTTTATAGTTCAAATTGAACAATATTTAAGTCCTAAATTGGTCAAAAATCGAACTTTCACTCCTAAATTTGTTGAAAATTGAACTTCTGCACATTTTGTGATAAAAATTTACAATTTTGGGATTTTTTTGGTATATTTTCTGTTGTGGAGAACTTGCTCAAAGTTAGAATCAAACAACAAAAACATTACCAATTTCGTTGACCTCCTGCTTTAAAATCAGCATCAATACTCCTTTTTCTATCTTCCCCCATTTTCGTAAGCTTCGAAGATGTAAAGAAAAAAGCTAACAACATCGCTCCAAATCTACCAAAAAAAAAAAAAACAAAATTAAACACGCACATTTATTCACACACACACACAACATAAATCAAATCAATTTCTATTTACACAAATTTGAAATAAAATTAACCTGTAATTGACGGAGAGATGAACAGCCATAACGAAAAAACCGGCGAATGCACCGGAAACATCAAGAGAGTGTTTTCTGTAAGAATTAACGGCGATGAATGATGAAATTAGAACTGCGAGTATCACTTGAATCGATTGATTCTCCATTGTTGAAGTGATTTTGAAGTATAATTTGATAGATAATATAGCTGGTTTAATTGTGATGCAAGTTTTATTTTGGCAGTTTTAGGTACGTGCAGTCAACAAAGTGTCGCTAAATTAATCCATTTGATAATGCCCAAACTGAATTTTAGTTGAAAATAATGATTAGATATACACATGTTATGTTAACTTTCATGTGCATATATTCCGGTAATATGGGTGTTTGGGTTAGCGGTTCGGATTATTCGTTTTGTTAAAAAATTTATGTTCGAAAAACCAACTTTAACTCGGGTCAAATTGGTTAGCGAGTCGAAACCAGGTTGAATTCTAGTTTTATATTCTATTTGGTTGACGGAAATTCAAATTGGAATTCTATAAACCGGGTGGTGGGTGGTGGAACGGATGGTGGTGGAACGGATGGTGGTGGGTGCTGGCGGTTACAGTGGTGTTGGGTGACGGCAGATGGTGGTGGGTGGTGGCGGCGACAGGAGTGATGGGTGACGGCAGGTAGTGGTGGGTGGCGGTTGTGATGATGGTGGTGAGTGGCGGTAGTGACGATGGTGATGGAAGGCGGTGGTGGATGGCGACGACGGGGGGTTTGGGGCTAAAAGAATATTTAAGGGTAATATCTTAATCTACCACATTCCATTTTTCTTAGGATTTTAAAAATACCTCTTTGTAGTGATATAATATTTTTCAAACGTGGAATTCAATTCTGTCCAACCAAACACAAGTATCCATATGAAATGAATTCTAATTCCTTCAATTTTCCAAGTATTACGGTGAACTAAACATTCATAATTCTTTTCTCTAATCTCATCATTTGATTATTAATAAGGAGTATCATGTTTATAAATTATGTATTTTTCCAAAATTGTAAAATGTGTATTACTATATCATATGGGTTATTAATAAGGGAATTAATTATTGCACCATATTTTTGTGTGCTTGTATCATAATGTATAAATATTATTGCAGACTATATAAATATATAAAATATCTATTGTGATATATAGATTAAAATGTGTGGTGTAAAAGTCACAACCTTATTAATAGACGTAGAAAATAAAAGTAAGTTAAATATATTTATATTTATTAAAGTTAGCAATATCCCAATTCCCAAGCAAGTAAAGGGGAAAAGGACGTCTTTCATATTTTAAGCATGATCTATTTGAATCAATAATGACATGCTTTTTTTCATTTTAAGTACTTCCTCTAATTCAAAATAAGTGATACAATTTATTTTATAGGATGATTCAAAATAAGTAATATATTTTAAAAATTTACTTAATTTGGCAAAAACTAATGAGATTTATACTCACTAACTATTTACTTTAATAAAGTGAAATGACCTTTTATCCTTGTTGAAACCGGTTCCTTCCCGAAGTAATACGAGACGAAGCTTCTGAGGAACAACCTGAAATCAACGGGAAACTCTACGTCAGTTGCTCCCCGAGGGTATTCCTCGTGAGAACACTCCGACGCTCAAGTTAGATTATGTTTATCGACGTATGGTCTTTAATGCGGTATTAAATGCGTATTGCATTGAATGCGAGTGTGTCCCTTTGAGGTTAACTAAGTATCGAATATATAGCCGGTGAGTTTAGGCGGGAACTCAGAAGGGGAGATTGAGCGGGATGATGGGTTGACAGTACTGCCCATACCGTAATAGGTCCACCGGTCAATAGACGAGGGTTCAGTCTATTGTTCGACGGACAAACTCGCGGACCTTTACTGCATGTCGTTCGCATTAAATGCGCGTGAGGTATTTTCCTGAAAAACCGGTACGCTACCCGCCCTTGGGAATGTAATCATTCTTTGTCGTTTTCCTACTTCATCCGGAGCGTCTTATCTTATACGTTTCGTTTAATTCGCTTCGCCCCTGCTTCGTATTTATCGTTGCGGAGATGTAGAATACCTCATTAAGTCCCCTAAGTTAAAAGTTACTTATCCGTTGATACTTTGTTTTTAACTTCTCGCTTCGTTCGTCTATACTTGCTTTTATGGTTACCGTTGTCCTATACGCTACCGTTGACAGGACAACATTTTTCGACCGTTGAGAGATGTGTGCGTAACCGCCTTTTCACCTTCTCCTCCTATTTAAGCCTGTTCAAGCAATTAGGTTTTTCTTTATATCTCAGAACTTCCTTTCGTCTTCTTCTCTACCCTAATCCCCCTATCTTTTATCGTTTTACTGATCATTCATTATGAGGAAAGATAAATCATCAAAAGATAAGTCCGAGAAAGCGACTAAAGAGCGAAGGACCGCTCTGAACACTTTTTCTAACCTTTTTCCTTCCAAACTCTCCAACTTATCGTGGACTATCACATAGATCCTATGTATGACCTTCGTTTACCTGCAGAAGGAGATACAATTTGATCCGCTCCTGATGGATATGAACCAGTATATGTGCACTTCCTTATGGGCGGGCTCCGTTTCCCAGTTGATAGTTTTATCCTAACCGCTCTTCAAGAATTTGGTTTACATCTCGCTCAATTATCACCCAACGCCCTTCGAAAAATTATTAGGTTCATCATGCTCAGCGGATCTTTAGGTATCTCTCCCTCAATTAAACTTTTCCGGTATTTCTACATTGTTACCGGACGCGGTGATTGGGCTACTATCGCACATCGCCAGGGTCAGAGTGATTGCGTCATCGGACTAAGGGATTCGATTCATGACTGGAAGTATGGGTTATTCTACGTGAATCGTTCTGCTTTCAACGACATCGCCCTTCCTTGGGGCCAGGTGATAGGACGTGCTTCAGATCCTGTTCCCGACTTGACTCCTGAGGAGAAGAGTCACGTTGCTGGTTTGTCGAGCATTCAGATCGAATGGGAGGATCCTGATGAGGTGTTTCTGGGCATGGCTGATCTGAGCCCCTATTATTTTAATCAAGGAGTTCGTCCTATCTGTGAACTGAACGGCCGGAAAGTTACTCTCTTGGAGCGTTTGGAGATGCATAAGGGTCTTATGTCGGAGGGAAAAGTTTCCGTTGTTCATGGACCTATCACCCCATTTCTGCCACCTGTTAGTGGGAGCGCAAGCTCAGAGGCCACCCATGATATGGGAAGACAGGAATCCGAAGCTATTCCGGAGTCTCCTTCTGCTCAATCCCCCGATCTTGAAATTTTGCCTGATGGCACTGAATTCACCACTGAAGGTACGATGATACCTGACTCGCAAGCCGAGATGCGTCATCCTGCTAGGATTCGCTCTATGAAGAAGCTTTCTGGTCGTCAGACGGAGCGCGGGGGAGCTAGCAAGAGGCCCCTAGATGATGATGAGCCTTTTCCTCTGCAGAGGCGTCAAAAGAAAAGATCTGAAGGTATCGTCTCTGCCCTTCGTTGTTTTTTATATTATTTATTGTTGAAGGTTCACGCTGAGTTCCTGTATCTGTAGTTGTTGCAGATGTGGTGGTTGTTACCGAGTCTGTTTCAGAACCTCCAGTTCCTACGAGTCCTCGACCTTACCCGGTTCCCACTTTGTCGCTAAGTAACTCCTTGGCCCCCAAAAAGGTTATTACTCCTATTCCACGAAGACTTCCGCCCGTACAAGCAAGTGTCTCTGCGATGGCCATGTTTACCAGCCAACTATTTGGTGCCGGAGCGAGGCAGTCTACTGCAGCTAAGAGTTCGCAATCTGCTCAGTCTTCAAGGAGCCATTCGATTCGTCCTCCGTCTTCTACTACCAGTACATTTTTATCCTAACCTTTGACTTTTACTTGCTTCCTTGTTATTTTAATCATATTAATTTGTTTTTTGTAGAAGCCATTGTTTGCACTACGGGAAACGTTGTTACCGAACCCTTGATTGCTACTAGCCCTGTGGTTGTTTCTACTCAACCCCCAACATTGTTGTTGTTCCGCAATTCGCCGTTTCCAGTTCTACAACTGCTCCCGTCTTGGAGGCAATGCCGGTTCCCCCAACTCCTGCTGGTGGTTTGGAGAACGTTTTTACTAGTGACATAGTTTTAAAGGCGAAGAGTGGGCTGTTGGGAACCATTGAACTGTTGTCTGAGCTTCAAACCCGACATGCTCGTATTGAGGAGGATACTGCTAAGAAGGGCTCGGAACTTTCCCGTATCTCCAAATTGCTCGACACCGCCCAAGCTCTTTTCAACAAGGAAGTTCTGGAGAAACAACAACTTCTGAAGGATCATGATAAGCTTTCCGAGCATGCTCGATCTTTAGAGAACAAACTTTCCGAAGCTACCAACTCCCTTCGCTCCCAGACGGAACGTTTATCTGATCTGGAGAAAAATCACTCTGCTTCCTCCGCTCGTATAGCTGAGTTAGAAGCTGCTCTTCTGGAAAAGGACCTTCAATTCAAGGGCATGGAACAACGTTGCTTGGAGGTTGAGTCGGAATCCAGACGGCAAGAAGGGATGGTGACTGCTCGTGATGATGACATCTGGGGTTATAGAGACCTTCTTGTCTTTTAGTGAATTCGTGTCTCGCTACTCTCGCCTTCAAGAGGGGAGTCTTCGCTTTGGTCGTTACCAAGGATTCCTAGACACGCATGATACCTACTCCGGTCCTCTGGCAGGGATGCCCCTTGTTCATAACTATCCTGAATCGCAGGATCATATCGTTGGTTTGTTTGGTGAGCTCATAGGTTCTGACTACACCTTGATTGAGCATTTCGAGAATGGAGTGGTTAGTTTGGATGAAGTGAAGAGGATGGTAACCAAGACGCCCTCCGGACCAACTCCTGTTGGGGAAAGCTCAACCCAGGGTCCGGCGACCTGAAAGAACGACGCCCTCGGAAGGGTTGCTGGCAATTTTATATTCTCACTTTTTATTTTTGTAACAAACGCTCGTTATAGCGATGTGTGTCTGTAAACACTTTTTGAATGTCATTATGTTTCGCTTTATGACACTATTGTATGCATATTTCGTTATTATATGCGTGTTTCGTTATTTTGTTGACTATTGCTTGATTTTATATTTACTTATTCAATCGTAAGGCGTCCCTTACTTCGAATTAAGCGTTTTCGTTTTCGTCGTAGACCCAGTGTTTCATCTGGGTGCAGAATCGTTCCGGACTAAGGAACGTCCTGCTCATAGCTATGAGTGTTTCGTATTTAAACACTTTTTGTCGACGAGCAGATTTACGTATCAGTGCAACATTGTTTAATTTTACTTTCCTCGGAAGGTTTACTATTCGTTCATTCGATTACATGTTTGGCGGATCACAAGTCGCCTGGTTGCATTGGGAAAATTACATGCATTCGAAACGATAAACAAAAAAAAGTTTAAAAATGGAACCGTCGCAGGTTCCTCATATTCCAGGTTCTGGGTATTAAAGATCCCGCCAATGTTTCTAGGACATACGAACCGTTTCGCCTAGCCTCCTTTACACTTTAGGGCCCCTCCCAGTTTGGACACAACTTTCCTGGTTTGTAGTGAAGGCTAACTTCGTTTTTTCGTAACACCAGATCCCCCACCTTGCATGCCACCGCTCGTACCTTCTTGTTGTAATACGCCTCTGTCATTGCTTTATACGCTGCCTGTCGCAGCGCAGCGTTTTGCCTTCGCTCATCTACTAGGTCAAGGTTATGTTTTAATGCTTCGGAGTTTCCCTCTAATCGGAAGCTTTCGATTCGAGGTGACGGAATGGTTACCTCTATGGGAATAACCGCTTCTGTTCTGTACACTAGACTATACGGGGTCTCCTTTGTTCCTCTCCGTAGGGTGGTTCGGTAAGACCACAACACACTTTGCAATTCATCCGCCCAAATGCCTTGTGCTCTCTCTAACCTGGTTTTAATGCCTTTCAGTATCGTCCGGTTCGTCACCTCCGTCTGACCGTTCGCCTGTGGATGTGCTACAGATGTGAAATTTTGCCGAATACTTAGCTTTTCACACCAACTTTTAAAGGGGCTGTTGCCAAACTGCTTCCCGTTATCACTACTATCGTATGGGGAAGCCCGAACCTACACACAACTTGTCTCCACACAAATTTAACAATGTTTGCCCCAGATATGCATGCCATCGGCTCCGCCTCTACCCATTTAGTGAAGTAATCGATTGTTACTACAAGGAATTGCATACCCCCCCGGAGCTTTTGGGAAAGGCCCCACAATGTCGATTCCCCATTGACAGAACGGCCATGGGCTGTGGATGCTGGTTAGACTTGCCGGAGTTGCCATGGGTACATTGGAATACGCCTGGCATTTCTGGCATTTCTTCACATATTCCTTGGTATCTTTCGCCATACTGGGCCAGAAGTAGCCAGTTCGAAATAGTTTTTGCGTTAGAGCTCTGGAGCCGGAGTGCGAACCGCATAGTCCTTCGTGGACGTCCGTAATGGCTCTTCCTGCTTCGTTTTGGCTCAGACACTTTAACCACGGAGTGGAGTAGCTTTTTCGGTATAACCTTCCAGCCATGATTGTGTATTTCATAGCATTAATTCGTAGTTTCCTTGCACTTGCTTCGTTGCTGGGCAACGATCCTGTTTCTAAGTATCGTCGAATGGGTTGCATCCAGCAGCCGTTCCCGTCGTCTATTTCCATCGCCTCTTCTTACCGTTCTTCAATGCTTCTCCGTGAGAGGACCTCTACTAATACTTCCTTGGTTAAGTGGTCGTACAACATCGAAGCTAATTTACTCAACGCATCGGCTTCTTTGTTCTTTGTCCGCGGTACCTGACTAATGTTGAATGCACGGAAGCTTTCCATATCCTTTCTTGCTTTTCTCAGGTACCTCTGCATGTGGACCTCTTTCGCTTCGTATATTCCTTTGATTTGATTGACTACCAGCATGGAATCTGTGAAGGTTTTAAGGATTTCTATTCCCAAGCTTCGCGCCAAGCCGAGACCTGCCAGGAGGGCTTCGTATTCTGCTTCGTTATTTGAACACTTGAAGTCGAACCGGAGAGCATAAGTTATCCGCTCTTTGTTAGGCCCAGTAATGATGATACCGGCGCCGCAACCATCTCTTCCTGCTGCTCCATCTGTGTGCATCGTCCACACATCGCTTTTAGGCCTTACAGCTTCGGTTAGTACACAGTACATGACTTCCGCCGCCTCCTTCTTCTGCTGCCAAGGTATGCTCTTCGTCCGGTACCTCTACTAGGAAATCAGCCAGAGCTTGGCCTTTAATACTCACCCGCAGTTTGAACGCTATATCATGCTCCCCCAGTTCAATCGTCCACTTCGTCATTCTTCCGGACCGTTCCGGCTGAAGAAGTATATTTCTGATTGGCTGATTTGTTAACACCGTTACTGCGTGCGCCTGGAAGTATCTTTTTAAACGCCTGAAGGAGTATACTAGCGATAAGATAAGCTTTTCTATTATTGAGTAATTGAGTTCTGCTCCTTGCAAGGCTCTGCTGACGAAATACACGGGAACTTGTTTCCCTTCGTTTTCTGCGATGAGCACTAAGTTGACTGCTTCTGCGTTGGTGGACAGGTACATTACGAGGGGTTCCCCCTGCACCGGGCTGGCCATGGTTGGGAGCGTCTTCAGGTGTTGCTTTAGTTTCTGAAGAGCTTCCTCTGCTTCACCCGTCCACTCGACTTTTCCTTTCTTTGTGCAATCGTGCAGAGTTTTGAAGAAAGGGATAGCCTTCTCTGCTGACTTAGCGAGAAACCGCCCCAAGGCAGCCAATTTCCCGTTAAGTCTCTGTACGTCTTTCATTGTTCGTGGAGTATCCATCTTTATCAAACTCTCTACTTTATCCGGATTGGCTTGAATTCCCTGCATCGTGACCACGTGGCCCAAGAACTTACCTTTGCTCATGCCGAAGGAGCACTTCTTGGGGTTCAACTTCATGTTGATCTTTATTAATTGCAGCAGAGTTTCTTCCACGTCGCAGAGTAAGTCAGCGTCTCCCTTGCTCTTTATGACCATATCGTCAACCATAGACCTCCAAATTTCTCCCAACCTGCTTCTAGAAGGCTTTGTCTACCAACCGTTGGTACGTTGCTCTGGCATTTCGGAGACCGAAAGGCATTTTAACGTAACAATACGTTCTTTTTGCCGTATGGAAGGCCGTCTTCTCCTCATCCTCCCGAGCCATCTGAACCTGGTAATATCCTTTGTATGCATCTAGTAATGACTTCCACCGGTATCCTCCCAAGGATTCGACTCTCTGCTCTATCTCCGGGAGAGGATAGCTATCCTTCGGACATGATTTATTGAGGTCTTTGAAGTCCACACACATGCGCATCGTACCGTCTCCTTTCTTCACCAGAACCGGGTTGGCCACCCACTCCGGGTATTGGGTACTGCGCAGCACTCCTGCCTCCACCAAGTCCTTTACCTCCTTATTTATCACTTCGTTCCTGTCTAGGGCCATTCCTCTCTTGGCCTGCTTCACCGGAGGAAAAGATGGATTCAAGCCTAGATGATGTTCCGCCACTTCTCGGGAAACCCCTGTCATATCTTTTGGTTCCCAGGAAAATGCATGTTTGTATTTTTTGAGCAACGCTCCCAATTCTTCTCTTAGCTTCGGGGGAAGATCCCCCCCGATCCGCACCGTTGTATCGGGATGCTCTGGGTTAACCACGACGTGGACTTCTTCCGGTACCACCCATCTATCCTGGTGAGTTACGCTGTTACACTCTAGTGGAGGCATGGGCGTGCTCCGGACCGTGATCGTTCCGTGCCCCGATGGGAACTTAAGCAAACCGTGGACCGTGGAAGGGACTGCTTGCAACTGCCACATGCCCGTTCGTCCTAATATGGCGTTGTACCGCGAAGGCGCTTTTATGACGATGAATTCAACCAAGATAGTTTTGCATTCTAGACCCTCCCAATCGGTTAACATCAAAGGAAGGTAAATCTTTCCTTCTGGCCACACAGACTGTCCGGAGAATCCCAAAACCGGGGCGCCAGCTGGTTTGAGTAATGCTTTAACGTCCGGAGCAAATTTTGCGAAACAATGTTCATACATTATATTTGTTGAGCTTCCGGTATCTACATAGATTCTCCTTACCATTGTTTTAGCAATGACGCCAAAAATCACGAGGGGTTCCGTGCCCACATACCCGTCAGGTATCGGATCCCCTCTGCCAAACTCTATTGTCGTTTCTTTCCTCTTAATCGGTTGTGAGTGGGGAAAAGACCTTCCTTTTGTGACGAACGCTTCTTCTATCATCATTATTTCTGCGTTGTAAGCTACCACCGCGTTTTTTGCGGGAGGTTCTGTCGTTGTTACCTCTGCTCGCCCCCTCCCTTGAGCTTCTTTTTCTCTCTTAAAGCTTTCACATGTGGCGGTGGTATGACCCATTATCTTGTGAAAATCACAATAAGCGTTGGGATCTCTGGGATATCGCTTCCTCACACCCCTTCCTTCAGCAGGCTTCGGGACTTCGTTTGCAGTATACGCTTCTTGGCGGTACACACCGTACCTATCGTGAGAGAACTTCCCTTCGTTGTACCGTCCTTTATACGGAGACCTCCCTCCGGCCGCATGCTTGTGGGATGCTCTTCCCTTCTCACTTGCCTTGTATGAACTAGGTCCGTAGATCCCTTTCTTCTCTTGGGCTTCGAATCGGAGCTTCTGCGCACTTTCTTCTTCTTGTTTTAGTACTTTGGTTACCATGTTGATCATATTATCTGCTTTAACGAAGTCTCTTTTTGATAGTTCTCGAATATCTCTCCTTCCCTGATACCGTATGTGAAAGCTGCTATAATAAGCGAATCTTCCTGGACGGGCATTCTCCGACTCTGTTCATTGAACCTTTTGAAGTACATTTTATTAGATTCTCCTTCCCGTTGTCTACAGGCCATGATGGACTGAGACTTTTGCTGATACTTTTTCTGCTGTATGAAACTATGCCTAAACTGAGTTACGAGCTCTTCGAAGCTGGCTATGCTCCTTTGCGGTAGACTGGTCAACCAGTATCGGGCAGAACCTTCAAAGGTTCCTGCAAAGAACAAGCACCATAGTTTCTCGTCCATAGGTATCAGTTTTATGGCCCATCGGAAGCTTGCCACGTGATCATCCGGATCTCCGGTCCCATCGTAAGACTTTACTCGAGGTCCCTTGAGGACCGATGGGATTGGCATTTCGTTAATGTCATCCGTGAATGGAGACCGGAAGTTCCGAGATATCGAGGAGTGCTGCGGCGTAGACCCTTCTCGCCTTTCCTCAGGAGTTCGCTCCCTTCTTCTTTCCGTAGTTCGCTCCCTCATTCTTTCTCTTCTGGGTTTTTGGCTTCGGGTTCGACCAAGGGGGTTTCTTCTCTATAAACCTGTTTCGCAGATTCTTCCTCAGAGGATTCTTCACTAGAATAAGTAAGAGTTCTTCCAACTCCGCTCATTCCCTCTGTGGACCTTCTCCGGCTTTTCTCCCGGTCTCGCAACTTCTTAAACTTGCAAAAAAGTCTAAATTCCTCGATTTCTTCCTTCGTAGGTTCATCTTTTCCTGACCCGGACGAGGGTGGGCATACTGTGGCATTGACAACGGCTGACGCGGAAAAAAGAGGGGTTGGATTATCTCTTGATTGTTCAGAAGGCCGATTCCCTCCTTCTGGTGTTGATTCGAGGACCATTTTGTTCAGGGTCCCACGGATGGCGCCAAATGTTGAAACCGGTTCCTTCCCGAAGTAATACGAGACGAAGCTTCTGAGGAACAACCTGAAATCAACGGGAAACTCTACGTCAGTTGCTCCCCGGGGGTATTCCTCGTGAGAACACTCTGACGCTCAAGTTAGATTATGTTTATCGACGTAAGGTCTTTAATGCGGTATGAAATGCGTATTGTATTGAATGCGAGTGTGTCCCTTTGCGGTTAACTAAGTATCGAATATATAGCCGGTGAGTTTAGGCAGGAACTCAGAAGGGGAGATTGAGCGGGATGATGGGTTGACAGTATTGCCCTTACCGTAATAGGTCCACCGGTCAATAGACGAGGGTTCAATCTATTGTTCGACGGACAAACTCGCGGACCTTTACTGCATGCTGTTCGCATTAAATGCGCGTGGGGTATTTTCCTGAAAAACCGGTACGCTACCCGCCCTTGGGAATGTAATCATTCTTTATCGTTTTCCTACTTCATCCGGAGCGTCTTATCTTATACGTTTCGTTTAATTCGCTTCGCCCCTGCTTCGTACTTATCGTTGCGGAGAGGTAGAATACCTCATTAAGTCCCCTAAGTTAAAAGTTATTTATCCGTTGATATTTTGTTTTTAACTTCTCGCTTCGTTCGTCTATACTTGCTTTTATGGTTACCATTGTCCTATACGCTACTGTTGACAGGACAACATTTTTCGACCGTTGAGAGATGTGTGCGTAAGCGCCTTTTCACCTTCTTCTCCTATTTAAGCCTATTCAAGCAATTAGGTTTTTCTTTACATCTCAGAACTTCCTTTCGTCTTCTTCTCTACCCTAATCCCCCTATCTTTTATCGTTTTACTGATCATTCATTATGAGGAAAGATAAATCATCAAAAGATAAGTCCGAGAAAGCGACTAAAGAGCGAAGGACCGCTCTGAACACTTTTTCTAACCTTTCTCCTTCCGAACTCTCCAAACTTATCGTGGACTATCACATAGATCCTATGTATGACCTTCGTTTACCTGCAGAAGGAGATACAATCCGCTCCTGATGGATATGAACCAGTATATATGCACTTCCTTATGGGCGGGCTCCGTTTCCCAGTTGATAGTTTTATCCTAACCGCTCTTCAAGAATTTGGTTTACATCTCAATTATCACCCAACGCCCTTCGAAAAATTATTGGGTTTATCATGCTCAGCAGATCTTTAGGTATCTCTCCCTCAATTAAACTTTTCTGGTATTTCTACATTGTTATCGGACGCGGTGATTGGGCTACTATCGCTCATCGCCATGGTCAGAGTGATTGCGTCATCGGACTAAGGGATTCGATTCATGACTGGAAGTATGGGTTCTTCTACGTGAATCGTTCTGCTTTCTACGTTTAATTCGCTTCGCCCCTGCTTCGTACTTATCGCTCCGGAGAGGTAGAATACCTCATTAATCCTTATTTTGTACTTTTAAGCATCATTAACCTCACTTTATTTAAAATGTGTTGGACACATTTCCCACTTATGATCCAATTAATCTCATTTAATTATCATTATAATATTTTATCTTAAAACCGTAAAACCTAAAGTTTATCACTTATTTTGAATCAGAGGTACTATATATTTCCAGAGTTGTGTTCTAGGTAGTCCAAAAGTTTTGCATAGTCCCAACGGATAAATCCTGGCCATTGGGTCAAAATGGTCAAGATCAAATCCCTAGCAACTGCCACCTACAACCACCGCCGTCTGCCGCCTCCGGCCACCGCCGGCTACCGCCAGTGGCCGGCGCCGGCGGCCGCCAACGGTTGTGGAGGCTGACAGTAAAGGTTTCAAGTCACGAAACACATGTGTTTCAAACATGTGTTTCAAGTCACTTCAAACACATGTGTTTCAAGTCACGAAACACATGTGTTTCACTAAAAACATGAATTTCTAAAACACAGGGGAGCATGCGAACTACGAAGCATATGTGTTTCAAGTCACGAAACACATGTGTTTCACTAAAAACATGAGTTTCTAAAACACAGGGGAGCATGCGAACTACGAAGCATGTGTTTCAAAAGGTGAAACACATGTGTTTCAAACACATGCGTTTCAAGTCACGAAACACATGTGTTTCACTAAAAACATGAGTTTCTAAAACACAGGGGAGCATGCGAACTACGAAGCACGTGTGTTTTAAAAGGTGAAACACATGTGTCTTAAACACATGTGTTTCAAGTCACGACCACCACCGCCGGTCACTACCGTCGGCCGCCATCCGCCGGCCGCCGGAGGTGGGTGGGATATTAATGTATTGAAGCACATGTGTTTGTAGTGGTGGTGGTGGTTTGAATCTTAATCTTGACCTTTGACTTTTTCTTGATCCAAGGACTAATAATTATCCCTTAGTAGTAAATAAAATTGATGGAATACCTTAAACAAACCACTATATTTCCAACTTAGGTAACCATGACATTAAGTGTTGTTAGTTGGACACAAATTAAGTGCACACACATTATTGTGTACAAAGGCTTAATATGAAGAAAAAAAAAAGGGGGGGGTTAATATTCTTAACGTTCTAATTATTTCATATTAACAAAATTACCTCTTTACTTACACTTAACGCACCTAATCTTAGGTGCAATTTATGCACCCATCGACTAGTTAACTCTCTTTGGCCAACGTACCAATGTCCTATAAGTATTTGTATTAGAATTACCCATTAGGTGCCTTTCACTTTAACCGGGCATAGGCCCTCTTTCCTAATTCATACGTTATATTTATGTCAATATATACAACTACATATATACATTATTTGCACAAGACACTATACATGCTATAGATATTTTGTTAACTATCCAACCCTTGAATCAAGCTCGAATCTTAAAAACTCACCGAAGTATTGAAACATCAAATCGAGATCTAAGAAACCATGTAGAATAGTAGAAGTTCAACTCAGTAGAGTTAATATTTACACAACAATGTGCAAAATAATTAGCACTTTTTATTTTGGTTTTTTTTACTTCAATTAAAACAATAAACCCATCAAATTTGTAATCAGTTTGTTAGAACACCAACAACCAAGTTTCTTAAATATATAAACACTCAAGTACAACATTTCAAATTCAGGTATACAGTCCATGTTCTAAGGTCGTCCATTTTTCTTTTGCCTATTGTACAAGATGTATAGCACAAGGTACAAGGTTTCTTCATTCCGCGGGAAGCAAACTAACTACATTATGGTAGAACGATTCTGTCTTTTTATCTTCGGCAAAATTTTTAAGTTCTTGAGCCTGCATACAAAAATAAAAGATCATGATATAATATCGGTAAAAAATTAAAAGCACGTTGATGTTTGGTAATTTTCTAGACGGGTCAAGATGTGTCGGGTCGGGTTGTTTTTGATATTTTTGTCTCTTTTTTCTGATTATATAATAAATAATACACTAGATATGATTACAAAAACACTATTATAACAATAAGACGATTTTCTTTAACAAACAAACGGAAGATTGCAATTTTAACCATTAGCATTAAAATTTAAAATAAATCCCAAAAAAAAAAACATTTTCACATTGACAGTTTGAATTTCCACCGGTAGAAAAAGAACAAATGTCATAATATAGCAATACACTTTAAATGATACTCCCTTTGTTCAAGGTCCATTTTTTAATTACAACTTTTTGAGTCGGCTTACAGGTAATTAAAAAAGGTTTTTTCTGGCCCTACATGGTTATTATATTTAATGTTTTTCAACACTACATTTACCAAAGTACGCTGGTTTAGAAACTAGTAAATACCAAAACAGACAACCATCTAAAGTATATTGCTTATCTTATGACATTTTCCCATTAAAAAAGTAATAAAAAAAATGTTTCTAATTACCTGCATCCACATTATATACATACAAGAGGATTCTTCAGGGTTTCATAAACTTTTTGGCTTTAATCGATAACTGCTTCAAAAACTTTTGGCTAGCAAAAGTTAAAGGAAATTGTTCATCATCAAACAATTCTTCCCAATCATCATTTTCTTGATTTGTAGTGTGTTCATCTGGTATATCTCCATATAAATGCTTCAACATGAATAGTGCAGTATCCGGGTCCCGCCAGTATTTTCTGCAATAAAACAAGGGAAAGTGAAGAAAATATGAGAAAATTAAATTAAAATTAAAAGCATGATGATATTACTTATACTTACGTATGTGCTCCAACAGCTGATATGTATCGATGCTCAAATGTTTTATTCTGCATTATCAACATTATTTATGCATGACAATTATTTAGTAAAAAAAAAAACAAATGAAAACATACTTGAAGCACATGATCAATTCGGCCATCTTCACTGCCACCTGTCAATCTCTCCAACATTATTGAACCATACGATCTCTGGCGCTCTTTTTCTTCACCTTCTGAAGAAACTTCTGTTGAAACCAAACGGGCGGGATGAGTTTATATGATTAAAAAAAATGGAATTATTTTCTTTACTTGATTTACCTTTATCATCATCATCATCACTGTCCCTTGTCTGACATACAGTCAGTACTTTAACCTACAATGCGTAAAGCCCGTTTAGAAAATATCAGTTGCTCCAAATAATACAACATATATAATTGGATACACTCTTGTGTAATTTGACCAAATAGAATATATATATATATATATATATATATATATATATATATATATATTATATAATATAATATAGCGTAATATTTGTAAGTCAAGTAAAAGCAACAACCTTTGCTAAACTCATTTGATCAACCACCACCTGAGACCGTGATGCAACTCCCTCTACAAATTCCTGCACCATCACATTTGTTCAAGTTGAATCGTTATCCGTTTGTTATAATTATGTTTGAACAATGAATGTGTAATAGAATAACAATTTAGGAGGTTGTATGTATTAATAATAGACTTTGGGATCCGTTTAAGACTAGAAACAACCGAAATTGATCCACCAAAAGTAAACGGGTGGAATTAGCAGAAGTTGTAATACGTGTACCTGGTATCCAACATGAAGTCTTTTTCCACCTCTGTGATAAGGAATAATGACTGGACGTTTATCGGTATATTCCTTACAAACAAGTGGTTCTACTCTGAACACAAAAAAAAAAAAAAAAAGTTGTGTCAAATAATTAAATAATCAAGTTTATATACAAGGAATTAAGGATCATTGTTATATAGAATAATTCATTTAAAAAGTTTTGAATGATCCACTTGGGACATAAAACCATCTTTTAGTGGCACAACTATACAAAATTTTGTATAAAAACTACGTCGCTATTTTAGACAAAAACAACTTTAGATTTTATACAGAATGAATCATGTGAAAAAGATTTAGAGATATGCAAATACTTTATGAGAGTAAAGCAATATCATCAACAAAATAAAATGAAAAAGGATTTGAGATACCTGTATGCCACTGGATCATAAGGATGAAAAATGTTAAACATTTGGCGACAACATGGCATTTCTTCAATTATATTTTCATCTCCCCAATATTCTTTTCCTTTGCCTGTGAAAAAAAAGCAACTCTAATGATGAGATTTTGTATTCCTATGAAAGTCAACGAAAGATACTTACTTCCCGTTATCCAGTCAAATTGATACATAAGCTAGCAGCTTTCGGAAAACTTAGTACATCAAAAGGTTAAAAAAAATATTATTTTTTTCAATCCATGTTTCAAAAACCAGATCCACCTAAGCAAAATACAGTTTCGGGTAAACCAATACCTTAAAAGGAAAGTTTTGAAGTAAGATTCATACAATTATAAAACATGTATAGTTGAATACATTATGATATAGTTTGCCCTAACATGCCCTTGCGATCTAAATGATTAAATTTTGGGCAATGATTACTATTTTTGTTTCGTTATTCTCTTAAAAATAAAAAATTAATAAAAAGGGAACAAGTATTACCAATTCCAATGCGAACATTTCGTAAGGCAAGAAATACACCAAGAGGAGACCCGGCAGCAAAGAATGTATCCACCTGGCATATATATGTAACATAAGCATCCAATGCAAAAATAAAAATAAAAATAAAAATAAAATACATAATGAATAAGTATTACCTTGAACGTCAACTTTGTGTACTTTATTTGGGGAGTGTAATTCTTTCCTGTGTATATTTTTGGAGACGAAGAACTTGTGGGGACACTTTTACTTCTTTCAATTGTAGCTTCCTCTTTATTACCTACTTATGATGCACACAAATAAAAATAAAAATAAAAAATTCAACTCCTAAAGAAGCAATATATGATGATATTGTTAAAGTAATAGAAAGAACACCAACACCAAAAATACCTCGAGCTTTTTGTGATTCTAATTCTTTAATTCTGGCATTCAATGAATCAATCTGCAAGAGTTAGAAACTTAGACCACTAATAATTAATTAGTACAAAACAAACAAGGGTTAATCTATGTGGTTATCATTTTTTTTAACACTATAAATACCATAAAAGGCAAGCTAAAAACTGTAACTACCAAAACAAACCTTAAAAACTACTTCCTCCGATTCAATTTAAGTGATACACTTTCCTTTTTGGGGTGATGATAAAATCCAGAATTATTAGGATAATTAGTATTGTTTTATTATTATTATTATTATTATTAGGATAATCATTAGTTTATATCTATTAGTTAGTAGATAAGTTTTGTTTTAGATAAAGATTAAGAATTCGAATTTGATTAGGATTAGATCTTAGCTAGATATCTATAAATAGGGCTTTAGGATTTGTATTTCTGATTATGGAATTAATAAAAGTTTAGTCTTTGGCTATTTGGGAGATCACCTGTTCTCGAACACAGGCAATTATCGGGTTTTGTTCTTAGGGACGAACCCAGTTCTTATCAGGTGATTCAAAATAAGTGATACGCTTTGAAAAATTACCTCATTTGGCAAAAATTAGTGGGACTCACATCCACTAACTATCCACTTTAACAAAGTGAAATTACCCATTTACCATTACTTTTTACTTTTAAACATCATTAACCCCACTTTATTCAAAAAGGCGTTGGACCCATTGCCCACTAACCATCCAATTAATCTAATTTAACCATCATTATAATCTTTTGCCTCAAAAACCGTGAAACTCAAAATGTATCACTTATTTTGAATCGGAGGAAGTATTAATTACCAAAATGTACCGCCACCTAAAGTATATTACTATTTTATGACATTTTCCCTTTTTTAAAAGGCCAAGGTACATTCGCTGAGGCACCGCCATATTATATGTTAAAGTTTTTACTTTTTCAACAAAAAAGAAGAAGGGTATTATTGGAATTAAGCACCGCCATATTATATGTTAGAAGTTTTTACTTTTTCAACAAAAAAAAAGAAGGGTATTTTTGGCATTAGTCACATTTTTGGTCAAATTTGATATAAATGACACAAGATGCATATTTGGCCGCCTACTGTAAGTTAGGTGGGCTTAATGAAAAAAAGTTAGAAACTTTGGTGGACTTCACATTCACATGAAAGAATTATTTAACATAATTGGGAGTTATATATATTAAACATGATTACCTCTTCCTTAAGTGATTTGATTACTATGTTTTCATCATCATTCTTATTAATTTCCTCATCAACTTGATTCGTTAAAACTTCATCATCGATGCGTGTGCACTCATCATTCTTCTCAAAGTTCATTCCAACTAGATTATCATCATATTCGTCTCCAATAATTTCATCACATAAATCTTGATTATCCTTCTCAGAAACCGTTGCTAAATTTTCATCTGAGTTTAATGATGGAGAGATAGATTCTTCAACATTTGTAATGTCAATCACCGGTTTATTCTTTGCTAAGTATTTTGCTTCAACCGAATTTGAATTTAAGTTTGAATTTGAAGAAGAATAAGATTCGGGATTGTGGTGTTTGTACATCCATTCCATTGGGAATGGGGAAGATAAAGTTTCTTGGTGACAAAGAATGTCATAAGAGAGAACACTTCCTAAGGAATGACCATATAACGAAACCTGCAAAAATAATAACCGTAAAAAAATGTCGAGAAGTTTCTAGGAAAAACTCAAAAATTACAAACCTTTCCATCATAACCAGGATTCCTCTTAATAAACTTGACATATAATCTGTTTAATTGATTTGAAACCTGCACAACTCAAACATTAATTCAAAAACTTATCCTAAGATCAGTTATAAGATGAAGAAAATGAAGCAAAAACATACAGAATCAATAATATCTTGGCAATAAATTGGGCTCATGTAATATAACACATCATGAACAGTTGCACTTAATGTTACTCGTAAACCGCGTACACCGGGTAACGTGCATTTTTCTACAGCAGATTCACCACTCAGCTTTAACTCTTTCCTCCACTAACAAAATATAAACGATTATTAGTATTTTATCTGTTACTGGTAAAATAAAAAACCATAAAAATAAATATTAGTATTACCTGGCATGGAATGAACAAAACTCTTTGGGTCCCACGTTGGTAAGATGTTAGGTGTAAATCAGCAAGATTTTCGGTGACCTGGCGAAAAGTGCCAACATCATCAACTAAATTTGCTTTCTGCAACCTTTGACCAATTCCATGAACCATGAATACCAGATGCCTAACTGGCACCTGTAACAATTTTATAAACCAAAACAATTTTCACCAACAGTCAAACAGGTCAAACGGCCAAAAATAATATGGCACCTGTGAACAGTAATCGTCCATTTCTTCTTCTTTCTTCTGACGTAACTCATCCTATAACACACAAATTATCAAATTATTTCTTTAAAGTTTAAAAATTATTTTTTAAAAAAAATTATATTTACCGGGGTGGGTTTTGGTGAATGTGATGGAGCATACCCGCGCCTTAATTTAAGGCCGGTCCCACCAAAAGTAAGAATGCCAGAAAATCCAGATGAGGGAATGTTTAGCCAAGCATCCCATGTATCATCCTCTCCAGTAAAAAGAGCATGTACTCCCTGAAATAAATAACTAAAATTATATTATCATTACATAAAAAAAAGAGGAAAATAATTAGGATTTTAATTATAAGATTAGTGTTAATTAACATACTGGGCTAGACCCTTGCATATCAACCCGGGCTGCAAATAATCCTGATGGTTGAAATGTTCTTCGATGCCAAACCTAAAAATAAAAAAAGGTTGTTAAGTTTGTAGGGACCGTTAACCCGGCCCATTACCCACAGAGGGTGACCCGACCCGACCCGCCCATAAATGTTAACTGACCCTGCTACGATAAGCAAACTCCAATTGTTCAGCAACATCTTCACGAAGTGGAAGCCAATCAAGAGTCCCTTTACGAGCAAACCAGTGGCCTCTTAAAACACGCCGATTGTCTCCATTCCAATAAACAGGAAAACTATGTCTTCTCAATAAGTCTACCTGCACTAATAGTAACATTCAATTATATAATTAAATCCAATTTCGCCCGAAAACCAACATGGTAGTTACAAAAACATAAAAAGACGAAAAGAGACAACACCTCATACAAGCCTCCTTTCACAGGGACACCAACCCTTTCCTCTTCTTCATCTGCATATGGTGTTGATTGTTGATCTGATTCTGAAGAAAGTGACCCTTTGGGACCCACACTACATTCACCATATTCTCTCCACCAATTAGAGAGTAATTCCTCTTCTCTCTGCATATTTTAGTATTTACATCAGTAATTCGGTGCATGAATATAGAAAATCTTTATAATTGAATAGTATAGATTATACAATTATAAAGGAAACATTGTCATAAGATAGCTAATATATACTTTAGGAGGTGGTCCCTTTTGGTAATTAACTAATTATAACGTTTTAAACTCCTTTTTTGGTAACTACAAGCTTTTGAGCAGTCTACTTTGGTAATTACAACGTTAACAAACGTAAAAATATAATAACCAAATAGGGCCAAAAGAACTTTCTTTAATTACCAGATTGGGACAAAAATAACTTCAGTTGACAAAGTAATCAGGCTCAAAACTTGTGATTACCAAAACGGACCACCACTTTAAGTGTATTGTTATTTTATGACAAATATAGAATGCTTATGCAAATACAAATACATAAGAAAATACAAATTTGTATGACCTGCAAGAATGATGCCTCTATAGCAAGAGAATCCCTCATACCAAATCGAAAATAGTCACCTTTCCCTACTACTTCTGTGGGTGGGACAGCAGCAGCTAATTCTGTTCATAGCAACAAGGAATTAACAATATAAATAAACAAATATGAAAATAAATGTTCCTAATCTTTACATTTTTTTTAGATATTTTTCAAAATACTACAAAATGTGAAATGCATAAATTCTGTAAAAAGGCAATCAGTTTAGTATTAACAAAGATTTAAAGTAGATTAATTGGAATCCAAATTGATAGCAATGAAGTTACACAACATACATTATGAATTGACCCAAATTTATGTCTCTAACTAAAAAGTGTAAGTAACTCATATGAATTTGCAAGGATATTATCTACATAAATAGTGTAATAAGCTAACACATTCATTCAATATCAGCAAAACTTTACACAGTAAAGCATTTTACTCAAATTAACTCACCATTTTCCACCACTGGGATTTTAGAAAAATACCATCTAACATCACCCCCATCTGACGGACTTCTAGTCTGAGCGAGATACTTCTGCCGGCCCTCAAACTGCTGTATCTCGTCAATTAACCGCCTTATATTCGAAGGTGTGTTCCGTAACATATCAGCAGAAGTTGCCCCCTGTTCATATTTCCCACTGCTTTCCGCCATTCGATTAGGCAATTTATCAAACACTTTGTGTGCGGAAATGCACAACCCCCTAAACACACGCTAATTTTCACTCAATTTGAAACAAATCGATCTTCTGACACACTCAATCAGTTCCTATCATACTCGATCAAACTTTGCGAACTTGAACGGAATATAACTGCCAATTTGCAAACTGTAACTGGCTTTAGTTTAGGCAATTTATCAAACAGTTGAAGCGCAACAGTCCAAAACTCCCCAAACACTTGCTTTAGCAAATTTTCGCTCCGATTGAAAGGGAATCAATCTTCTAACACATGCAATCAGGTTCTATAATACTCGATCAAAATTTGCAAACTTGAATTGAATATAACTGTCAATCTCCGAACACCCTGAGTATGGTTTTGAAGCAAATTAGTTTTATGGATCCTGGATCTTCAGCATTATATCAACTATGATGTTAATTTCGTTTTGAAACCCTAAATTGATGATCAATCAGGGTTGTTTGGTAGATGCAAATATTAAAAAAGTGGAGGCAAGAAGCTAGTAGAATATGTGAAGATGAGAGTCTGGCATATTCACAAAAAGTTGGTTTTCTTTTATTATATCGCGAATAGTTATGATAATTTTACATCAAATTCACAAAAAGTCTTAAGTCTAAATTTATAATTATACTGGTCATTATTATACGTCACGCCTAACACCACCATGAGCGATTACGTAACGCCAGGGTCGCACCTGACGCCTTGACGCCGCCATGACACATTTTTTAGAACCTTGATATAGATATTCTCACGTGTTAAGATCACAGTGTGGCATCCCCTTTGTGGACACCATGGGTGCATGATGCTTGCGCCACACTAGTCATTCCTTAGTAGTTTGTGGTGGGAATAGTCGTAGTCCGGAACGCATGGCGAAACACTTTAAATGGAAAAATACATTCTAATCTTTCATGGCTTTCACATGTGACTCTAAGGGCTTGTTTTTTTTCCAATTAAATACTGTATTGATAAAATGTATGTCTGAATATATAATGTCTGTTTATAAATAGTAGTTTCTTGTTTGATTTTTATATTGAATCAACTATCTGAATGAGAACAAATTACCTTTTTAACTTTTTATATAGAATAAGTAATTAATAAAAAACACTTTTTTTATAAACTCAAAATAATAGCACTAAATGAAAATATGTATTATAGATTATGTAACTAGTATTTTCATAAGAAAGAATAATAATAATTTATTTAATTATATGATCAATACAGAAAATCAATTTATAGAAAGTTTAACAAAAATATCTAGAATTTCACGTATTGCAACAAGGAGGAAAAACGTACATGAGATCTTAAACGGTGGAAATTGAATAGAGAAAAAGATACGAGAGAAACACGTATGAAACCTATGGCTTTAATAAAATAAATAAATAATTATATATACGGGAAGAAAGAAAATTGGTGCAAAACAGGGGAGTAGTTTTCCTTCGTGGGTTTAATAGCTAGAAAATGGAAGAGTAAAAATGGAAAAAATGGAAAAACTTATAACTTAATGGGGACACCCTCATCTCCACCACTTTTCATATTCAGCCAATATTTATTCATTAAGCAAAAAACAAACCAGTTATAATGGACTTAATATATTAAGTTATTTCTATATTAAATCAATTAGGTTCAAATCAAACACCATCTAACTTGATTTGTGCAACAACCACCTTTTTAGTCAGATTTCGGCTGAAAGAGAGTAAAAGAGAAGAGATATCTAAGGACGCTGCCAACCCACGTCAAAAGGGGGGCGTCGGCAAAACATTTCACGTCAAGGGTCCGTCACCAATGGCACGGGCACGTCACTAGCGCGCGTCGTGGGAGTGGCGTCGTCTACACGACGTAGAATGGGGGGCGTCGTGGGGGGTTGTGTGGGGGTTTTAATATTTTAATATTCTTTTTTAAGGGGGAATGAGTTAGTGATGTGTTACTGTTGGCACGACCTCGTCAGTAACCCGTCAGTAGGGAAGGGTTTAGTGATGTGTTTAATGACGCGTCACTATTGGGAGAGGCCTAATGAAGATAAAGATACCATTGAGTGAGTTGGGTGGGTAGGGATTGGGTTGTGTGTTGTTTCTTTAAATTAGAGTAAATTAAAAAAATATAGGATCAAATTGTCTTTCAGAATAGTTTAAAAACCAATTGTAACGGCGGTTAGTATTATAAACCAAAAGCATAACATAAATTCGTATTTATGGATTATCTATTAAGTTTTAGATTTAAAGACCAAATTCAAAACTTTTGGCAAACCATATGTACCATTTGTGTAATTTACACATTAACAGAAAACACAATTCCCTATATATACATTCACGATAGAGATTTACTATTCACTAAAGATTTACAACGGCGTTCTTATTACAATAAATAATGGCTTTAACTTTGATAGTGTTTGTTACACTCGTAGAATTTTGCCAACTTTTTGTGGCTATTTCTTTTATTATGAACTCAATTTGGAACGGTCTTCGCTGATGAACTCATTTTTTTTTTTTTGTAGTTTATATTGTCTATGTAAGATTTGTTGAGAGAGTGAATGATTTGCATTAAATGAGCGTTTGATATGTTAATTTATAGGTAAAATGAGTATAATTTAATTTTAAAAAATTTAAAAATAGAAAAGTATGTGGTGAGGTAGCCTTTGGAGGGTGTACCGGTCGGAAGCTTATCTTTAAGGAGCCTTATATATAAAGCAGCCGACTTTTAACGTGCATTTAGCGCCACCCACGATATGATTTGGCATGACGAAGAGCTTTTAACGAGCTTATAGAGAGAGCCACATATGTGCTCTAACAAATATTTTAAATATATAATTACAGTTTCTTAGAAGTATAAAAGAATTGATCATCTATTTTATTGATTAATGATCAAATAATACGTAGTTGAAAGAGAAGGTCAAAAATTGTTTCACTTTGCCAGCCAAATGACACACTTGTTCTTCTTCTACCCCTCTTAATTATCATATCAATTATCCAAATTCCAAACCCTCCCTCTATCGTGATCTCTCTCTCCCATGGCCACCATTTGCGGGAAACCTCCATTACAACAAACACAAACCACCATCTCGCATCCCTCAACAACACACAAAAAAAACTCATTTCCACCAACAATGGCGGCCATATCTTCATTCTCACTCCCTTCTGCTTTCCTCTTCACTCTCCTCATTCTGCACCGAGCCACCTCCGAACCAACTCAGGACAAACAATCACTCATTTCATTCATATCAAATATCCATCAATCTTCTCGTATTCAATGGAACACGTCATACTCCGTTTGCTCATGGATCGGTGTTACTTGTGACTCCACCAACTCCTCCGTCATCTACATCCGTCTCCCCGGCGCTGGACTCGTCGGCACTATCCCTCCGGACACAATCGGAAAACTGACGCAGCTTCGAGTACTGTCACTCCGTTCTAATGGAATCTCCGGTGATATTCCGACTGATTTCTCTAACCTCATTTTCCTCCGTAGTCTTTACTTGCAAGATAACTTATTATCCGGTGAGTTTCCAGCGAGTTTGACTGAGTTGACTCGGTTAACCCGTTTAGATCTTTCTGGAAACTACCTCTCCGGTGCGCTTCCATTTTCCATCAACAATATGACACAACTCGCCGGACTTCTTTTACAAAACAATGACTTTTTCGGGGAACTTCCGAGCATTAATCAGAAGAGTTTAGTAGATTTCAACATTTCGAACAACAAATTGAACGGTTGGATTCCGACGAGTTTATCTAGGTTTCCGGAGTCTGCATTTTCCGGTAACAATCTCTGCGGTAAACCATTACCTCCTTGCAACAAAACAGTGTCTCTTCCTCCGGCTCCAGATTCAGCTCCAGCTCTGTCGTCAATCGAACCACTGCCATTGAAGAAAAACTCTGAAAATTTATCTAAAGGAGCAATAATAGCTATCGCAATTGGCTCCGCTTTAATTCTAGTTTTTCTACTATTACTCCTCCTCCTTAATCTACGGCGGAAGAGAAGACAACAAATCAAACAGTCACCTAAACCACAATTTCCGGTCGCAGTTCCGTCTGCCGTGAATTCTAGAGAAATTACGGAATCAGGAACCGGAACCTCAACTTCAAAAGACGAATTAATTGGCGGATCGATAACTGGAGAGAAAAGCAAACTTACTTTCCTAACCATCGGAATTTACAGTTTCAATTTAGAGGATTTATTGCGAGCATCTGCAGAGGTTTTAGGTAAAGGAAGCGGCGGAACGTCGTACAAGGCGGTGCTGGAGAACGGTACGACGGTGGTGGTGAAACGATTGAAAGATATAACAGTAACAAAAAAGGAATTCGAGACAAAAATGGAGGTTTTATCGAAGATTAACAACGAAAATGTGGTTCCGTTGATAGCTTATTATTATTCAAACGATGAAAAATTGCTTGTTTCTGATTTCATGCCTGCTGGTAGCTTATCTGATCTTCTTCATGGTAAAATTACATCTTTCTATTATTAATTTAATGCGACATTGATATCAATTTACATTAATTAACGAAAATTTAGTTCATTTAATTCTTATTAATCTATGCTCATAAATCATGTATAGGTTTTTGTATCATATATTAGCATGTAATTAATGAATTAAAAAATAGATTAAATACAATTTTTAATTTAAATAAAGATTTTATGCTCTTTATATTGCACGTTAATATATGTCGTAAATTATGTGTTAGAAATACATGATCATATATTACAAAAATCCAAAAGTTAAATTGGCAGATTAACTTTGATTTAAAAAAGGAAAAAAAAAAAAACAGAATTAGAATTAAATTTGTTGAGCATGTTTTTTTAATGAGAGTGATATGGCGTATGATATGCGTGACCGACCTGTACTTATTTACGTTAACAGACCTGTAAAAAACCGTATTCGCAAAAACGGTCACCTATATTCCCCACTGACTTCTTAAAATGATGAATTGATGAGGACGTCATGATTCTTGAGGTATCTTGTCTTTTGGATCTTAACTCCTAAATTAAACTTGTACCGAATGCATCAAAAGTTGTACACAGCTAGAGGTTCAACAACTTACGTTTTGGATGTCCAAAAACAATATTAAGTGAGATCTACATTATAAACTACTTTTGCTCACCGTATAAATTTTAAAATAAATTATATAATTATATTAAAACATATGTTGTGATGTGTGAATATGTTTTTGTAGTATAATATCACTTCCCAAACAATGTAGCATACAATTACCCGAAGTTGTTTCGACAAACATCAAAGAGGTGTTTGGAATTGTGTTCGTCAACACATATTTTGCATTTGAAAAATCGAGTTTCCTCTCAATAAACACACAAATGAGTAATAACCATGTTCTTCTTTTAGTTTGGCAAAATGTTATTTTTTGATTATTCACGTTTTACATACTGTTAAAAACCATAGTCAGACAATCTCCCTAATAATGTAATCCTAAACATGCCGTATGTATAATTTTGAGTTTTTTCTTTGATATTTTCCACTAACGTGCGCCATATACAGGTAGTAGAGGCTCGGGCCGAAACCCACTCGATTGGGACCACCGTGTGAAAATAGCAACAAGCGCTGCCAAAGGTGTAGCATACTTACATGTTACCATGAACATAATTCACGGCAACATAAAGTCATCCAACATCCTCCTTCATGAATCCACCACCAACAAACCCGCTTCTGTCTCAGACTACGGTCTCAGCTCCTTGATCGTCGGGCCCATTCCCCCAAACCATTGGGTCTCGGGCTACCGGGCCCCAGAAGTCACCGAGCCCCAAAAAGCCACCTGTAAATCAGACGTTTATAGTTTTGGAGTTTTGTTACTCGAACTTTTAACGGGTAAATCACCTAACGAGGCTTTATTAGGTGAAGAAGGTATTGATTTACCATGGTGGGTCCGGTCAGTGGTCCGTGAGGAATGGACCGCTGAAGTTTTTGATGGTGAGCTTATGATGTTTAACAATGTTGAAGAAGAAATGGTTCAAATGTTGGAAATAGCAATGTCGTGTGTGTCGAATGTACCTGATCAACGTCCCGCTATCCAAGAAGTTGTGAAATTGATGGAAGAAATAAATCGGGGTGAATCCGATAACTTACCTCACAATGTCACACCTTAAACTTAATCAAATATTTGGCATGAAATAGATTACAGAATTTACCTTTTTAGTTTCCCTAGTTATTTTTGTGCTTTATTTTGTTAAAAATTATGGCGCATCACCTCTATTAATGTTGCTTAGTTTTCTTACATACGGGAATATTTTTGCTTTTATGATAAGAAATTCATGAGGTAAGAATAGCATGTGTATTGACGTTACTTAACATCACGCAATTAAGTCAAAAACGACCCATCATAGATGCAACAATAACTTAATCTTCTTTTACAATATTTACATTTTCACTTCAGTTCTTATCAAATAGTCATAATTTCCACCTCATTTAAAGTTTTTATGCCTTTGTTACACACATACTACTCCCTATTTTGTCATGTGTGTATCCCATACATGTTCATTCACACACACAAGCATATATTTATATGAACACAAATATATTGTTACACACCTTTGTCATAGAGTTTTATGGAAATAGTATCTCTATTTACGAATGTTTATATGTCACATGTTCGTGACATGATTAGGTAATGTTGTTCTTGTTACACCAACGAACTAACAACATCTAGTATTTTCCTTTAACAATATAAGGAATAATGTATATATGAGTATACATTCAGTTGAGTTTGTTAAGAGAGTTAGTTATACCTAACTAAGTATTGTTAGGGAAGTGTCTGTGATATGTATACTAGTCAGTCTCTTGTATACTCATTAACACAATTACAATAAAACAAAACTCTCTCTCTCTCGTTCATTGTTTATAACATTTCATGGTATCAGAGCTTCGATCAGACCTAATCGAAGCAATTCATTTCTTTCTTTTCAATCGATTTCATTCTTGTTCTTGAATCGATAATCATGACAACAACAAACAATCAAAATTCTCAGATGTTACCGATAACAAACATTTCAAATTTTGTTTCTGTGCAATTGAAAGACGATAACTATCTCGTTTGGAAATATCAAATTACTTCTCTATTTGAATCATTAGATCTACTCAAATACATTGACGGTACGAGTGAATCACCACCTGAAAATCACGCTACTTATGCAATGTAACATCCCAGAACCCCGTAGCACAATATTGTCCGCTTTGCCCACCGGCGCACGGTTTTGTTCTTGGAATAGACCACTTCCACCCAAAAGGCCTCATGCTAAGAGAGGTATCCACACCCTTATAAGGAGTGTTTCGTTCCCCTCTCCAACCAATGTGGGACGAATCTTACAATCCCCCCCCCTTGGGACACAACGCCCTCGTTGTGCACATCGGCCCGGGTCTGGCTCTGATACCACTTGTAACATCCCAGAACCCCGTAGCACAATATTGTCCGCTTTGCCCACCGGCGCACGGTTTTGTTCTTGGAATGGACCACTTCCACCCAAAAGGCCTCATGCTAAGAGAGGTATCCACACCCTTATAAGGAGTGTTTCGTTCCCCTCTCCAACCAATGTGGGACGAATCTTACAAAACAAGCTTTGTACAATTTGGTATTTATATGAATTTGGTACAATGTGGGACGCCCGGAATTTTACAATTTGTAATGTCGTATATTTAATTCGTGATTTATATGAATTTTGGTATTTATGTTAATTTATGTCTTGAGTTGTGCTTTATCGAGTGTTTGAACGATTGGGACGTGGTATAACCAAGTATGGGTCAAAACTTGGATGGAAACAAGTTTAAAGACCAAGAAGCTGGCCTGAACAGCATTCGCGGCGCGAGCAAAACGCGAGAACGAACAGAAGGACCAGAGCTGAAACGCGAACACTTCGCGTTGACCTCGCGTTGAGGTCACAGCGCGAGCCAGGCGCGAGCCTGGCGCGAAGGCTGGTAAAATGCGGCAACTAGCGGGCAGACCCGCGTCTCTTCGCGGCGCGAGCTCGGCGCGAGCGGGGAGCGAGGTGTGTCTGAGCTACATAAAGATGAGTGTAGGATAGGGTTTCATTCCACCTACAACCCTAGATCTATAGCAGCCGAATTGGGAGCATTGTGGTCAGTTTTTGGAGCTCAAGAGCTCAAATCTTCATCACCTTAAAGGATTCAAGCATCAAGGGTAAGAATTCTTGCTTATCTTACTTAGTTACTTTGATTGTGAGCTTGGTATGGGTAAAAATGGTGGTTTGGGAACCAACCATATCATCTTTGGGGAAGATGAACTATTATCGGTGTAAAACACTCCTTGTGGACTTGTAATCAATGTGTACAAGTTAGATTTGGGTTTGATGTTGGGAAATCTTGAACTAGGGTTTAAGATTCCACCAAGTGGATGAACTTGGTGGTTAGGAAAGCTAATATGGATTAATTAGTAATTAGTTATGATTGATAATTGGTTGTTATGATGGTAATGATGCTAGGTCAAGAAGACCTTGTGGTTGGAGTTGCTTCCTTGATTGGGAAGTGAGCATTTGTGTTGATTAGCACAATTTGGGGATAGCTTGGCTAAGGTGAGTACACGTGAACTTTCAAAACTGGGTACATAGCTAGTAAATGTTTTATGATTAAATGTTTTTATCGAGTCTATAAGTAATTTAGTTATTTATGTGATTTATGATGAGTTGCTTATATGATGATGGAACGATTAATTGATTGAGAAATGATGGAGCTATAAGCTCATAATGATAAAAGACAAGTAATGATGATGATGATGATGATGTCCCTAGGACCGTGATAGATTGGAGGCATTCCGGTTATCGCGGTACCTTAAGGTTAGTGGTAGATTGGAGGCATTCCGATTACCCAATACCCATGAGTCCCGGTAGATTGGAGGCATTCCGGTTACCATGGATATGATGGTCTTGATAGATTGGAGGCATTCTGATTATCTTGACATTGGCCAGTGATGAATGGAACGAAGTGACCCAAACGAATGAAATTAATAATATTATTTTAAAATAAATGATATTATGTGACTAGTTGTTTATCGGGTCTAAAACCCATGTATCTCACGAGGCAATTTTATCTCACGTACTATGTTTGTGTTTTTGCTATGTACTCAGGTTCGGGATCGAAGATATAGGAGGCCTGTTTAGAAGAGGCCTTGTTGAGATTAGCTCGGTGTTGATGATTAGAGTCCTTATCCTATGGTTAAGATATAATTTATAACACCATTTTTGTATACTCTGATAATCTCAAACAAGAAACCTTTTGTTTTGTAAAACCGATATTTGACACCAATACTTATTTGCGTGTTCTTGGGATGAAATGTATTTAAATATTATTTTAAAAATTGAGGTGTTACAAATTGGTATTAGAGCTATAGTTTAAGTGAATTAGGTAGGTTTGACCTCCATAGTCTTAAGCTATGATAAGTAGGACCATATGTTTCCATAGGATGTCCATAGTCCTTTGAGACCGTAAAGTGTGAGTATGATAGGGTCGATCCATAAGAGAAATGACATGTTTGATTTGCATGAGTTTATTTGACTGTTGAGTCGAATGCTCGAATATTGGTTGTTGAAGATATTGGTATAACAAAAAGGTGATCACGAGAAGAGGATGAGCTCCTATAAGTCAAGAAGAGAAATTATAAGTGAGTTTCGTCATGTCGCGGTGATGATGGAGAGGGTTCCGGTTAAATGAAACCCGACCCTGGTAATTTGGAAATTATTCAGAATCTGTTTAATCAGATGAAAGATGTAGTGAATAAAGATGTGAGCCGGATTGTGGATGGCTGGACAAATGAGGTTAGGCGGGATGATTTTGTAGGGATTTACTACGCACCATGCGACTGATCAACCACTTGGGTCGACCACCTAGTACACGAGTTCGAACCTTGCTGACCAAGAACATGAACTTGTTCTTGACCGGTTTAAACTAACTAGCTGATTTAATCCCTAAATGCGGAACTGGGATTAAACCTAATCCTTAAATCCTAAAGGATTGAGATGTTGGAAAACTAGATTAGGTTAACAAGAAAGAAACCTTGTACGAAGAACTCGAACACACACATACTTGTGTGTTCGTCGATTACTACCAAGAACCCTAGGGTTCTTGGTTCGACTTCGAACAAGAGGAGAGGAAGAAAGAGTGTTCCATGAATCATACCTTAGGTTAATGCTTAAGATAAATCCACTGATGATGAACACGACGAACGATCTTCTAGTTGATCACTTGCAACGATCTTGGATCTTCAAGACTTGAAGAACACGAAGAACGAATGAAGAACACGAAGAACACAAAGTGTTGTGTTCTTGGGGTTGTGTTCGGCCGAAACCAAGGAGAGGAGGAGGCTAGGGTTTCGAGTTTGTGATCAAGTAATAAGGCACCCCATGCATTCTATTTATACTAGAATTACTTACGCTTAGGGCCCTTCTAGTTTAATTTAGATTAATCTCTTAATTAAACTTATCTCTTACACTTTAAACCCTTATAGTTTTAACTAGTTTATTATCATTATACTTAACTATCAAATGTCTAGTATTAACACTACCCATATACACGAAATTATACACTTGTATTTATACTTTTAATAGTTAATTATATAATAACCTTTATATAATTTATACAATAATATTATCCAATTACTATATGATTTAATAGCTTTAAATCATATCATGGATAATCTATAACTAACACATTGTAAATTTACTTAACTAGTAAATGTACAACTACTTGTATTAATTAGTTAGTTAAACTAATCTAGTAATAAGTTAAACTTAACTTAATACTTAACTGATTCATAATGACTATTATGAATCATTCCTCTTCGTAGTATCGTTGCATAACTTGTTCGTATTACATGCACTCACCGGTGTGACCCTTAAGTGTTTCGTAGGCATGGATGTATCATCATAGGTTGACCAACTGTGCACATAATTCCTTCAGATTTTAACAACCGTAAGAAGAATAGGTCTTCAAGTAGCAAGGTTGGTGCTGAGAAGTCCTCGACGGAAGAGGGTAGTGATTCTGAATCGGAAGAAAGGGATGGATGTCCATTCGAGACATTCATGGCGTGTAAGCCGATGCGTATGCGGGAAGTTCCGAGCCGAAGGTGACGGGTGGATTCGTGAAGCTGAGCGAGTGCTAGAGAGTAGCAAGTGTTGGAGAAAGATATGACGACTTTTGCACTACGGTTATTGAAGGACGAGACGTCGTTGTGGAAGAATGTGATGTACAAAAGTCTGGAAAGAGAATATGGTGCTAAATGTTGTGGAAGGAGTTCGCGAGTAGATTGATAGGTAAGTTTTGTCCCGAAAGAGTACTTGGAAGAATTTCTAAGAGAATTTATTGCTAGGAATGTGGAGAAGGTAATTCAACGAAAAACCCATGAAGCGTCGTCACGTGGAGAAAAGAGGAAGTTCGATAGTAGCTTGGAGTCAACAAAGAAAGAGAATCTCACTCAAAGTTCGTGAAATCATAGTGATGTTGGATGGTGCAAGTGGGGCAAGCGTTTCTCGATTATATAGTTGAATGTTATGTGGTTTGCGGTTTATTTGTTCAGTGGTCGCTTGATTTAGTGCTTAAGTGAAATGGTCTAAAGAATTATAGAGGGACCGTTTGATACGGATATGTATTTGGGGAATAATCTCCCCGATTCGTTATGTAAATAGGAATGTTATATTTGGAAGAGTTGGCGTTCGGCGACACAAATAGTAAGAAATAAAGTATTATGCTGTCATGGAATATCAAAAGATGAATCACGAGATTAATGAATATATTTAGTGAAATGATGGTAATACTTGGAAGTACTAAGACTTAGTAGGAATATTATATATGGATGAGGAACCATATAAGGGAAAAGTTTAAAAGTAAAATTGTAGTTCCTTGCGGAAAAAGTTTATATGATGTAGTAATATCAAAAGAGTAAGGCAAAGAAAAGAATGATCAAAGATATAGTGAAGTTTTAAAACTCGTAAATGGAAAATATGTTGGAAAGAATAAGCATCGGGAATGGCAAAATTCAGTAATCGAAAATGGTTGAGTAAAAGTTGACAATTAGTTATGTCAAAAGTTTGTGTCATGGATATGGATTCGATACTAAGGGTACAATGATAATTAATTGTAAAATGTCATAGAAATGGTATGCTAAGTCAAGGGTAACAATTAATTATAAAAAAAATGACATAGAAAAGGTGTGATAGCTTATAATGGGTTATGGATCGGAGTCAATTGGGTGACTCGAGTTGACCAATTTATTCGGTAAGAATGTGGAAAATTGAAAGTATTAGTGGCTACCTCGATGGTAAAAGAAAGATTGGAAATTTTAGTAATGAGAAAATGAATCGACTGAAGACGATTGATAAGTGAGTAGATTGATGGAAAACACTAGAAATGATTATGTGCATACCATGTGGTATAAAGGTATAAGTGGGAGTAATGGTCTATGAAAGGCATATGATAATAGAAAGATAATGTTTTGAGGAACATGTTAAGTAGTATATTTCAATTACAAAATATGTTATTATGAAAGGGAATGATATGAGAAATGTGTTGAAATTGCATGAGGAATAAATAGACGTTTGAATGCGTAAGAAAGTGGTAAAGTTATGTGATGCGAAAAGATGTATACTAGTATGGTATGAAAAATAGAATGAGATAGATGGGATCTTGTTAGATCGGAGGCTTTCCGATTAACGAGATTTGATGAGTCACTATGGATTGGAGGCTTTCCGATCATTGTGACAGTTTGGAATCGTGATGGATTGGAGGCTTTCCGATCATCTCGATATGGTAGTTAAAGTATGATAAGATGTGTCAGTATTATGATATTTATATCTGACGTATGTAGAACTATATAATTAGTTGTTGCTATAATTATATGGAAAATGAGGACTTGGGTTAAAAACACGGGTCATGTTTAAGTATAAGTAGGTGTAAGAGATGCCTACAAGTATATAAATTATGGAAAGAGACTCTTAAAGGAATAAAGGCTTAATGGTAACCGATGAGTGGAGAAGATCAGATGTATAATGGGTGGTTAGGCCACAATTGGATATGATTGAGGCTTTAAAGCCGGTAATCGGGAGTTACAAGTATGGTATAAGAATGTTTGAAGGAAATTATAAATGGTATAAGTAATTGAATGAAAGTTAAAAAGTAATAGAGATTTGGTATCGCTTTAAATGAAAATTGTTAATCGATTGTGGAAATCGAAATCGAGGAAAAAAAAAAGGGGGGGGGGGGGGGAACAATTGAGAAAGGAAATGTAGATATTGAAATCGGGAACGAAAAGCTTGAGAAGTGAAGTCTCACTAGTAAAGAGTATGTGAATTTTGCAAAGTAAGTTTGACTTTATTCATAAGTCAAGGTTGGTCAACTAACGGATTGTTGACTTTGGTCAAAATCGGGTTTTGACTTTCGCTTAGAATGGATAGGCAATGATAAGATCATAATGTATCACCTATATGTGTGTATGATAATGGTTAATTGACTAATGGAAATAGTTATAGTGTGCGACTATGACCGTTGGGTGTTTCGAGTTGAATTTGGAAATCGAGTACATGATGGTTGAGGAACCACAAATGTGTGATAGATTGTAAAGGAATTGATGATAAATGGAGTCACTAGTGGGTAAAGAATTTGTCAAGGTATAGTTGACTTTATGCATAAGTCAAGGTTAGTCAAAGTTGTAAATTGGTCGACTTTTGGTCAAAAATGGGCTTCGACCCTCGTTAATAAACGACTAGTGAATGATGAGGGCATAATGTATCGATACATGTATGTGAGGAGATTAATGGGATAGTTGGATGAGTCATAGTCGGATTATACGACCTTGACCCGTTTGGGTGTTCCGAGTAGAATTTGAGAATCAAGCACATAATTGTAGATGGATCATTAAACGAAGGTCGATTATGAAGGAAATAACGTCGAATGGAACCTCTAGATAAAAGGAAATTGTTAAGTGTGCTTGATTTGTGTTAAGTAAAGAAAGAGATGGACGTAATATGTTGACTTGGTCAAAGCTAGGCATTGACTTTCGTTTTGATTGAATTTTTTTAAATAGTAATGATTGAGTTATATCATTCCTATGTGGATAAAAGGGATTAGTTAAAGGATTGAAAGGGTTATAGTCGAGTTAAGGAATTTTGACCCGTTTGGGGTATTAAGGGCTTAAGATGGACTTTTGACCCGTTTGGGTTTAACGAGAACAAGTGGATGTTTAAAATGAATATTGTTATTGGATTGCAACGGATAAAAATTTGGCCGTGTTAAACGCAAGGAGATGAGAATGGAAGACTCGGTTGAATGTGGACCGGGAATCTTCGAGTAGATTCCGAGGACGAAATCCTTTTAAGGGGTACATAGTTGTAACAACCGGAATTTTACAATTTGTAATGTCATATATTTAATTCCGGATTTATATGAATTTTGGTATTTATGTTAATTTATGTCTTGATTTGTGCTTTATCGAGTGTTTGAACGATTGGGACGTGGTATAACCAAGTATGGGTCAAAACTTGGATGGAAACAAGTTTAAAGACCAAAAAGCTGGCCTGAACAGCATTCGCGCCGCGAGCGAAACGCGAGAACGAATAGAAGGACCAGAGCTGAAACGCGAACACTTCGCGTTGACCTCGCGTTGAGGTCGCGGCGCGAGCCAGGCGCGAGCCTGGCACGAAGGCTGGTAAAATGCGGCAACTAGCGGGCAGACCCGCGTCTCTTCGCGACGCGAGCTCGGCGCGAGCGGGGCGCGAGGTGTGTCTGAGCTACATAGAGATGAGTGTAGGCTAGGGTTTCATTCCACATACAACCCTAGATCTATAGCAGCTGAATTGGGAGCATTGTGGTCAGTTTTTGGAGCTCAAGAGCTCAAATCTTCATCACCTTAAAGGATTCAAGCATCAAGGGTAAGAATTCTTGCTTATCTTACTTAGTTACTTTGATTGTGAGCTTGGTATGGGTAAAAATGGTGGTTTGGGAACCAACCATATCATCTCTGGGGAAGATGAACTATTATGGGTGTAAAACACTCCTTGTGGACTTGTAATCAATGTGTACAAGTTAGATTTGGGTTTGATGTTGGGAAATCTTGAACTAGGGTTTAAGATTCCACCAAGTGGATGAACTTGGTGGTTAGGAAAGCTAATATGGATTAATTAGTAATTAGTTATGATTGATAATTGGTTGTTATGATGGTAATGATCCTAGGTCAAGAAGACCTTGTGGTTGGAGTTGCTTCCTTGATTGGGAAGTGAGCATTTGTGTTGATTAGCACAATTTGGGGATAGCTTGGCTAAGGTGAGTACACGTGAACATTCAAAACTGGGTACATAGCTAGTAAATGTTTTATGATTAAATGTTTTTATCGAGTCTATAAGTAATTTAGTTATTTATGTGATTTATGATGAGTTGCTTATATGATGATGGAACGATTAATTGATTGAGAAATGATGGAGCTATAAACTCATAATGATAAAAGACAAGTAATGATGATGATGATGATGATGTCCCTAGGGCCGTGATAGATCGGAGGCATTCCGGTTATTGCGGTACCTTAAGGTTAGTGGTAGATTGGAGGCATTCCGATTACCCAATACCTATGAGTCCCGGTAGATTGGAGGCATTCCGGTTACCGTGGATATGATGGTCTTGATAGATTGGAGGCATTCCGATTATCTTGACATTGGCCAATGATGAATGGAACGAAGTGACCCAAACGAATGAAATTAATAGTATTATTTTAAAATAAATGATATTATGTGACTAGTTGTTTATCGGGTTTAAAACTCATGTATCTCACGAGGCAATTTTGTCTCACGTACTATGTTTGTGTTTTTGCTATGTACTCAGGTTCGGGATCGAAGATATAGTAGGCCCGTTTAGAAGAGGCCTTGTTGAGATTAGCTCGGTGTTGATGATTAGAGTCCTTATCCTATGGTTAAGATATAATTTGTAACACCATTTTTGTATACTCTGATAATCTCAATCAAGAAACCTTTTGTTTTGTAAAACCGGTATTTGACACCAATACTTATTTGCGTGTTCTTGGGATGAAATGTATTTAAATATTATTTTAAAAATTGAGGTTCTCATCATCTTGTTGAGTTCTCGGTAATCGATACACATCCTCATCGAACCATCTTTTTTCTTCACAAATAAAACCGGTGCACCCCATGGTGACGAACTAGGACGGATAAAGCCTTTATCAAGTAAATCTTGAAGTTGAGCCATCAACTCTCTCATTTCGGTTGGAGCTAAACGATACGGGGCTCGGGCAATCGGCGTCGCCCCCGGAACTAAATCAATTCGAAACTCGACTTGTCTCTCCGGTGGCAAACCGGGTAAGTCATCGGGAAAAACTTCGGGAAAAACCCGAATAATCTTCACATTCTCAACCGTCTTCTTCTCTTTTCTTCCATCTAAGACGTAGGCTATAAATGATGAACACCCTTTCGATAAACACTTTCTTGCTTTAATGGCGGTTAATAAGTTTGGCATATGATGCCTCTTTTCTCCATAAATATACACCTTCTCATTCTCGGGAGACTTGATCGACACTAACTTCTTTCCACACAAAATCTTGGCTTGGTGGATTCCCAACCAATCCATCCCAATAATTACATCAAAAGTCTTAATCCCCATAGGCATCAAATCAACCTTAAACTTTTTGCTATCGATTTCTAATTCACAATCTCTATAGATGTGTTGAACCATAGAGGTTTTTTCATCGGCTACTTCTATTTCATACAACTCATCAAGTAACTCTAGTGGAACCTTAAACTTAGCACCAAATTCATGAGACACGAAAGAATAAGTAGAACCCAAATCAATCAATACATATGTGGGTATGGAGTTTATGAATAAAGCACCTGAGACGAAATCATGAGTCTCCTTGGCTTCTTCACGCGTGAGTTGGAAGGCATGCCCCTTGACTTTCAACGGCTCCGGCTTCTTGTGAGCGGTTGACACCAACATTTCGGTTCCTTTCTTTGGGCATACATTGCTATACTGCCCTTTCTCGTGACACGAGAAACACTCCACTTCATCAAGGTTCCTCACCTTTGCAATCTTTAGCCTTGTGGCCAAACCGACCACAATTGAAACACCCATTGGAATCCGCCTTGCACTCTCCTTTGTGGTCCCTACCACACTTTCTACACCCACCAACACTTCCTTGTTTTGACCCGCTTGGGGCAAACTTGCTTTTCTTGGATGCCCCCGAAAAACTTTCAAACTTTATCTTCTCATTACCAACCGATCTCTCTTGCACTCTTCTCTTGCTAACTTTTTCGACACTTCGGGCGACATTGATCGCCTCATCAAGAGTGGTTGCCCTCTTCACTTCGAGCTCATACTCCCATGGTAACCCATTTGCAAACCGAACCACACGACTACGTTCGGTTGGGTAAGTACTTGACACAAACGGGAGGTATCCCGTGAACCTCTTGGTATACTCATCCAAGGTCAAATTGGCTTTCTTGAAGTGCAAGAACTCTTCCAACAACTCCTCCAACTCCCTTTCGGGACAATACTTCTCCTTGAGTCTCCTAGTGAACTTATCCCATGACATCTTGTAAATGGCTTTCTTCCCCAAAGTTTCATACACGGTGTCCCACCATGTGAGAGCATCCTCTTTGAACAAACGTGAGGCATAAGTCACCATGTCTTCCTCTTTGCACTTGCTACTCTCAAGCACACGTTCCGTTTCTCGAATCCATTGAACCGTCACTTTCGGTTCCGTACTCCCGAGGTAGAAGTCAGGTCGACATGCAAGGAATGTCTTGTATGAACATCCTTCACGTTCAATCTTTCTCTCTTCACCACTTTCCCCATTGGAGGATCTCTCGGTCGGGTTGGTGTTCCCCGTTGACTTGGTCTTAGTGATTTGAGGGGAATCTTCACCCTCCTCCCCCTCCTCCTCAAAAAGACGTTCCTCTTCCTCCCTCTCCTCATCATCATCTCTTAAGTTCAACCGATCATTTATGATCCGGCTACATCTTGTTGCATCACATTTCTCATATTAGTGAGCATGGATTGAATGGCCTCCATCGTTACCGGAGTATGGTTATTCCCGATACCCGAATTGGCCAATCCATTCCCATCTTGATTCAAATTCGAAGCTTGTTCCACATCCAACAATCGACCACTTCTCGTTCTAGCCATCTAACTATAATAAGATGTCAACTCAATTAGAATCCAATAAGTTGACTAAAAAGTCAAAATTAAACATAAGAATAGCTCGATTTAAAACAATTCCCTCAATGGTCAACCCTAATCCTTAAAGGTCAACCTAACTTTCTATAGAACATAATGTCCCAAAAGCAAAGTCTAAGTCTAGGGTGGGTAACCAACCTAATTCACTTAGACTAATGCTCTGATACCAAGTTGTAACACACCGATTTTTCAACCCAAATTAAAAACTTTTAAAATAAAGATTGAAGTCTTTACAAACCGAACATCAAAAATATGGTTTAACTAAAACATTTGGAATAATTAGAAAGTACCAAAACCGGTGTTACAAATATATCAAAACTATAGTCTAGGGAATTAAATAAGTACACCGAGTTAATCCTTCCAAATGCTAACTACGGGCCGCCTATTCTTTAGCTCCCGAACCTGAGTACATAGTCAAAGTAAACGTAGTACGTGAGACAAATATTGTCTCGTGAGAAACATGGGTTTTAGACCCGGTTAGAAATAATTTGCAAAAAATAATAATTAAATAATTATCAAATTGCACATAGTCAATCAAACTCTAAGGCTTGCCATAAGCCAAAACACATACGTAACGGGCCTCCCCGAAACAACTCCCCCGATATGGGTTAACTAGGTAAACTCCCCCGTTTCCGGGTTATCTATTTGCTCCCCCGATTTCCGGGTTATCTATTTGCTCCCCCGATTTCCAGGTTATCTATTTCTCGGCACACTACCCTTGCGCAGGGTGGTACCGCCCCAAGTAGGTGTCACTAACTCCCCCAACTTGTGTGGGTTATCTAGGATCCAATTGATTAGCTACCACATAACAAATCATCTACTCAGGTCAAAGCCCATATCACAATTCAATCATACTAGTGGTAACTACACAATCAATTACAATACAATTCAATTCAATGTAATTCAATTCAATTACTTACTCTATCAATTCAATCTTTTCTTTATTAAAATAATTATCTAATAAAGACTCTAAAATCATTTCAATTATAAAACGTGGTTTACTATGTACTCAGAAAGATCACATGTACTCACCTTAGCAATGCTATCCAACAATTGTGTTTAACAACACAATCCTTACTTCCGAATTGAGGAAGTACCTCCAATCTCAAGGTCTTCTTGACCTGACATCAATATCATTACAAAATCTAGTTATAATCCATAACTAGCTACTAATTAATCCATCTAAACATTCCCAATCACCGAGTTCATACAACTTGGTGGAATCTCAAACCCTAGTTCAAGATTTTCCATCATCAATTCCAAATCTAACTTGTACACATTGATTACAAGTCTACAAGGAGTGTTTTACACCCATGAAAGTTCATCTTCCCCAAAGATGATATGGTGGGTTCCCAAAACCACCATTGTTGCCCATACTAAGCTCAAAATGAAGGTAACTAAGCAAGATATGCAAGAATTCTTACCCTTGATGCTTGAATCCTTCAAGAAGATGAAGATTTGAGCTCCAAGACTCCAAAAACCGTCCAAAAGCTCTCAAAAACGGCTGCACTAAGTCTAGGGTTCGTAGGTGTTATGAGCCCTAGCTTCTACTCAGCTTTATATAGTCCAGACAGACCTCGCGCCCCGCTCGCGTTTGCCTCGCGCCGCGAGGTGACGCGGGTTGTCTTCTTGGTCGCTGCAGGAACGCCTACCTCGCGCCCCGCTCGCGCCGCGAGCTCGACGCGAAGCTCAACACGAGCTCGGCGCGAGTCTCTCGCGTCTGAGTTCTGAACCTACTGTTTGATCTCGCGTCTGGCTCGCGCCGCGAGGGTTGTTCCAGCCAGATTCTTGGCCTTTAAACTTGTTTCCATCCAAGTTTTGACCCATACTTGGTTATACCAAGTCCCAAACATTCAAACATTCGATAAAAACACAAACCGAAACATAATTTAATATAAATACTAAAATCCGAATAAATCCTGAATAAATTACACGAGAAACAAACGTAAAATTACAGTCGTTACATTAAATAAGTATGTTGATGTTTGTATCAATGCCACACTTAGTTCTTCTGTTGCTCATGTTGCAATCGGTACATGTACGACACTTGAATTGTGGAAGAAACTTGAAACCTTGTTTCTGCAACAAATATTTGCGAAGGAGATTCAACTTCAATCTCGTCTTCATCAAATTAAACAAGGTGTTACAAGTGTTGATGAGTATTGTGCTGAAATAAACAATATTGCTCAGTGACTAATGTCGATTGGTGTTAAAATTGATGATTCTGATTTAGTTATTCATACTCTTACTGGATTAAATCAGGAGTATCGAGTTCTTGCAATTAACATTGAGAACTCCTCTGTTTTACCTTCGTTTGTTGAATTGAGATCTAAATTGCTAGTGTATGAACAAAAGTTGACTCGAGAAGCTCAAATACCTTCTGTTGTTGAAACTACTGCAATGACTGCTTCCTCAACTATTCCTCCACATCAGGTCTCCTCTTCCTCTAATATTGTTTTTAATTCGCACAATAATCTCAATTTTGGTACAAATTGTCAAATCTGTCATAAGGACAATCACTTAGCATCAAAATGTATGTGGCGTTTTGATACAAACACTGGAAATCAAGGCAGAGGAAGAGGTAGTGGTAATCATAGAGGTTATTCCTCAAATTTTCGAGCTCGTGGTCGTCAATTTAGAGGAGGATCAAATCGTGGTGGTAGATCTTATGGAAATTATAACAATAACAATTCTGGAAATTACACTGGCAATAATGGTGGTATACCTTATGGTAATGCAGTCTGGCAATCGAATACTGGTTACAATCCATTTTGTAATTTCATTACTCCAAATTCTGGTTATAATTTTAGTGGTCAAAATGATTCTGCGTGGCCTGGTCATCTTGATACTAATGGCGTTCCAGTCAGTTTTGGAAATCCATATGCTAATGGATCAGATACTGGTTTTGGACCCAATCACTTTGCGAATTGGGCTTCTGTTATGATTCCTAATTCAGGTATACCCAAATATTGGGCACCTGAACATGCTTTTACAGCTGACACAATTTCAGATGCTTGTGAAACTGTTGAATACTGGTTACCAGATTCTGGAGCAACTTCTCATATGACGTTTGATGCAAATCTTGTTGAAAATGCGCAATTATATACTGGCAAAGAAAAAGTGATCATTGGAAATGGTATGGCACTACCTATAACTCATATTGGACAATTTAAGCTTAAACTTCCAAAGTGTGTTCTATTACTTAAAATTGTTCTTCTAGTTCCATATCTTAAGAAGAATTTGTTGTCTATTCCCCAACTTGTTATTGACAATCAACTTGTTGTTGCTTTTTCATGTTTTGGTTTCTTTCTACAGACGTTTGCAGGCCATCTCCTTCATCGTCTTCCGCTCAGTAAATACAATGTCTATGGGCTTTCTGCCACTACTGTGGAGTCTGCATCGTCTTTGCTTCAGCTCTGGCATATGCGTCTTGGTCATCCAGGCACCTATGTCTTACGCACTCTTTCCTTGTTTAATAAAGAAACTGATAACGTTCCTTGTAATGCTTGTAACGTTTCAAAAATAACAAGAAAACCTTTTGATTCAAATGTTATTCATTCTCATATAACTTTGCATATAATTCACTGCGATATATGGGGGCCTGCCCCTATTGCGTCTCGTACTGGTTTTAGGTACTTTGTCACATTTATAGATGATTACAGTCGCTATGTTTGGTTGTACCCATTGGTTAATCGTTCTCAAGTCTTTGAGGTGTTTCGATCATTTAAAACCCAAGTTGAAAATTTGTTTTCTACAACAATAAAAATATTTCAGTGTGATGGTGCGCCTGAACTAGCAAAAGGTCCTATGGCTGCATATATGTCATCTTGTGGTATTACTTATCGTATATCGTGTCCCTATTCACCGCAACAAAACGGTTTGTTGCGGAACGTAAGAATCGCCATCTATCAGAAGTTGCTTTAGCTTTATTAAATCAAGCTCATCTTTCTAAGGTTTTCGGGGCTGATGCATTTATGACAGCTGCTTACTTGATTAATAGGCTTCCATCATAAATCTTACACAATCAATCCACATTTCAGCTTCTCTTTAACAAATGTCCAGATTACTCAACTCTCAAAACATTTGGTTGTTTATGCTATCCTTTCTTGGGTCATCTTCGGGTTGATAAATTGTTTTCTAAATCAGTTCCCTGTCTTTTCCTTGGATATGCTTCAAATCATAAAGGTTATCTTTGTTTTGATCCTATTACATCCAAGGTTTATACTAGTCGTCATGTTACTTTTCATGAGACTACTTTTCCAACGTCTCATATATCTTCATCTGTTCCTGACTCTTCTCCCGTATCTTTTCCTCCGCCTGTTTTTCACTCTTTTTCAAATACACCTTCATCACCTGTTCAGGAACCTTCCATTATTCCTACCGTTCAGGAACCCTCAATTATTCCTCCTGTTCAGGAACCTTCAGCTGTTCATCCTATGGTTACACGTTCTCGAGATAACACCCGTCAACCTAAAACTTTTCCTAATCATGTTGTTTATCTTGCTGCCTCGGTCTCTCAAACACCTCCTGATAAAGAATCAACTACCTTTAAACAAGCCAAGCAGTGGAATGAGTGGTGTCATGCTATGCAACTTGAGCTTTCAGCTTTGCATGCAAATAATACATGGGTTCTGGTTTACCCTCCGATTGGTGTTAATATTGTTGGGTGTAAATGGGTGTATAGAATCAAAAGAAATTCTGATGGTACAGTAAGTCGTTACAAGGCCCGTTTGGTAGCTAAAGGGTACTCTCAAACTGAAGGTGTTGACTATTTTGAGACTTTTAGTCCTGTGGTTAAGCCTACAACCATCCGTACAGTACTTTCAATTGCGTTTTCTCGAGGGTGGTCTATTAGGCAAGTTGATGTGAATAATGCCTTTTTGCACGGGGATTTGCATGAGAAAGTATATATGTCTCAACCACCGGGTTATGAGGATCCTTCTTCTCCTCAACGTGTATGTATGCTACGCAAATCCCTTTATGGGCTTAAGCAGGCACCTAGAGCCTGGTTTGCCAAGTTATCTTCTGCCTTGTTGAGCTTTGGTTTCACTAAGTGTGTTTCAGATACTTCTTTATTTGTGGCTCGCACCAACACGTCTATCTGCTATGTTCTAGTATACGTAGATGACATTATTATTACTGGTAGCTCTTCATCTTATGTTGCTAATCTTATCAAACAGCTTCATACTCATTTTGCTCTCAAGGATCTTGGTCCTCTTAATAATTTTTTAGGAGTGCAAGCTACTTTTACTGATTCCTGTTTACATTTGAGTCAAGAAAGATATGTTTTAGATCTTCTTGATCGGACATGCTTGAAGGATTGTAAATCTTTATCAACACCTGTTTCTCCAGGAAAACAGTTATCACGTACTTCTGGTGTTCCCTTAGTGGATCCCTCCTTGTATAGAAGTATTGTTGGTTCTTTACAATACTTGGTCTTGACTAGGCCAGAGATTGCTTTTGCTATGAGTAAAGTCTCTCAGTTCATGCATTGTCCAACTGATAGACATTGGATAGCAGTCAAGCGATTATTACGGTTCTTACGTGGCACTCTTACTCATGGTCTACTAATTCGTAAATCTTTATCTTTTGATATGCATGCTTATTCGGATGCAGATTGGGCGGGTTGTCCTGATGATAGACGCTCTACCACTGGTTACGCTGTATATCTTGGTGGTAATCTTGTTAGCTGGAGTTCTAAAAAGCAGCAAACTGTTGCTCGTTCAAATACCGAAGCAGAGTACAGAGCTCTTGCTCATACTGCTGCTGAGTTGTGTTGGTTACGTTCTCTTCTGAAGGAACTTTGTCTTGATGTTGTCACTCCTCCTAAGTTGTGGTGTGACAATTTGGGTGCTACATATCTTGCCTCAAATACAGTGTTTCATCAGAGAACTAAACATGTAGAGATTGACCTTCATTTCATACGTGATATGGTTTCGTCTAGTTCTTTGGATATTCGGTATGTTCCAACATCTTTGCAGCCCGCAGATGTTCTCACAAAAGGTCTTCCAGCTGCTCGTTTTCTTTCTATGTGGTCCAAGTTGTGTGTTCGTTCCTCCGCTCAGCTTGAAGGGGGATGATAATGTAAATATGAGTATACATTCAGTTGAGTTTGTTAAGAGAGTTAGTTATACCTAACTAAGTATTGTTAGGGAAGTGTCTGTGATATATATACTAGTCAGTCTCTTGTATACTCATTAACACAATTACAATAATACAAAACTCTCTCTCTCGTTCATTGTTTATAACATTTCAAATACTTTTATGCAATAAAAGAGGCAATTTTACAGGATTTTGTACAGTTTTTTTTATTAAAAGTATGTTCATTGGATGCCCTAGGTAGGACTTATCCAATGTAGGAATCTAACGGGACAATAACAAATGACAAAGTGGATGACAAACATATGAGCTTCGAAAAGTTATACGTTATTCATGAGTAGTTGTACGTTATTTAGAGGTTGTACTTTATAATATTTATGTATAATTGCATATGCTCCAAAAGCGTCTTAAAAGAAGTAAACAACTAGGCCATTTCCGTCTCTCTAATTAAATGACAAAGTGGTTCTTTGTACATGAAAAGTTGTACCTTACGAATGTCACAGATATGATTGCATCCACGTGCTTAAAAGCATCAAAGGAGTTAATATGTCGATCCTAACACTGTTCATAATAGTTGGTTGCTCGGCAACTACGTCCCCTCCATTATACGACCATAGTTGGACACGTCCCACTTCAAATCTTCATTTGGCTTGGTCATGCACGCGACCTGTGGTATGTACATTATGCATGATAACTGTTATATGTATTAATAAAAACAAATTTTAAGATTTAGTCATAAGTTTGTTCACCACTACGGGTGATTTGCCATATATTTAGTCTGAATAGAAAAAACTAATATTAAATTGATGCGACACTGATGACAAAACTCATGTTTTGATCACAATTACTAATAGTGTAATTGACTTGTGCCAAAATCGCTTCTAATAGTTTGACAGGTACCCGTAACCGGTCTATAATAATGGCCTTACAATATATTGATATTGGATTTAAGGTAACTAATTTCTTGCGAACATTAATTAACTATATTACATTTGCCATTGACAATGAACAGTAACGTTATAATAAAAAAATAACTAGCCGTGTTTTTTTGACTTTTGAGCTGAGGGATTTTCTTTTATATGAATTATCATTTTCATATATAAGGTGTTTTCATACTTTCTCCGTTTCAAAATAAGTGATACAAATTAGAGTATATGGTTTTTGAGACAAAATATGATAATAAAGGTTAATTAGATTAAATTTGATAGTTAGTGGAAGATGTGTCCCACATATATTGATTAAAGTGAATTTAATGATGTTTAAAAGTAAAAGTAAGGGTACATGTGTCTTTTCACTTTATTAAAGGAGATAGTTAGCGGGTGTGGTCCCACTATCTTTTACCATATATGGTAAGTTTTTAAAGTGTATCACCTATTTTGAAACACCACAAAATGGAAAGTATATTACTTATTTTGAAACGGAGGAAGTATGTAAGATGACTCCTGTTCCAAGATAAAGAGATAAGCCCACGTGGAAGTTAGATCTAACATTTTCAAAAATTAAACAAGTGAGATACACCTTATTATTTTGAGGTGTTTCAAAAGAGTGATACACTTTAGAATGTATTTTATTAGGTAGAAAAATGGTGAAACTCATACCACTTATGATCTCCTTTAATAAAGTGAAACGACCCATTTATCATTACTGTTTATTTTTAAAAATTATTAAACTCACTTTAAACATAATACGTGGGACACATTACTGAATAAAAAAATGTTAAATCTAAATTGTATAACTTATTTTGAAATGGTGAAAGTATATAAAAGGCTATAAGTACACGGGGAGGTTAGATTTCCACACTTTCAATTTAAATTTTAATATTGTGAATCACTTGCTCTTGTAGTGTATTTTTCAGCTCTTATACCTTCATATATGGGTCTTAAATTATAATATTTTAATTTTAACCCTCATATTATCGAATAACACACCCCTCAACGCTCGCTTAGGTGATTTTTTTGTCTTACCTATCACCTATCACACAAATACACAACTATCTTATGTTTAGTTATGAAATTAAAAATTTTGCTTAGATTAATTTAACATATTCATGTGTTTTATTGTTCTTTGAATATAATATGTAATCGCTATATATTTTTTGGGTATCATATGAAAATTCCCGTTGCAACGCGCGGGTAAAACCCACTCATTTCATACAAGACCTATGTGCATAAAATGCACATTGCCCAAAATAGTCGTCTATTTGTAGGAGGAATTTGAAGACATTTAACATTGAGAATATGAGATAATGAGATCCGTCAACTGCAAGCCCAATGGAACAGATTTTGCACCAAACCCAAAAAAGAGACTTGGGGCAATTATATATAATTTATAATTGTTGTTATTAGTCTATTAGACTATTACCATTATTATTGTGCTACCTTTATTATCATTATTATTATGATTATAATAATGACTTTTATTATTATTAGTGAAGTTATCGAGGTTTGTATTTTTTACTTTGGAGACTGAAATAATAATCACCACAACTAGAGTGCCCAAATGATTAACTAGCCCGAACTAAATCTAAACTAGTTTATGTGAGTCGGGTCGGGTGTATTTCGGACCCGACAAACTCGATTTCATATAGCGTTATGTATCGTGTTAAGATTGCTTACCTTTATCAGGTTTCGTCTTGACCCCGTTAGACTTGAATGAAGTTTAGAGGGTTTTTCTTATAAAATTTAAGATATTTTTGCCATTAAAATAATGAATTAGAATGTTAATAAATATAAATTAATCAATAAATATCAATAACAATTATAATGGTTAAATAAAATCTCATAAACTTCAAGATATTAGCATACAAATTCTGTAAACTAGAAATGGTATAATGGAAGAAAAATATTTTAAAATTTGGCTATGAGGATAATAGATATGATATTTGGGACAATAGAAACTGGTCATTTACTTCTTTCTTTTTTTTTTTTTTCATTTTAACCTAAAAATCCTAATTTAGGCAACCCGACCAACACCTATCAGTTGGATTTTAGGTTAATTATTTTTTACCTAGAAACCGACGGGTTTGGCCCGCTAAGAAGTCTAACTAGACGTCTAACTCAAACAGTCGGGTGTATTTTTTACGTCTTTTTAACAATTCACATTAAAATGTTTTGATAATTTATATAAAACTAGATTATTATCATGGTTTCTCTAACATATTGCCATATTGTGATACTGACATATGTTAGGGTACATTTAATTAAGCGGTTATTTTTTCTAAATATATATTGAATAATATTAATGAACTCTAATTTTTACAACTTAGCAATGTGACGGCAGATACCATATAACTACTAGACCATATGTTCATTATTTGACTATAATTATCTTTATGTGAATTAAATTTGTATAAAAACATGTCATAAAATAACCAAATAAACTTATATGACAGAAGTATTTTTTATGTTTGTCACGTTATATAAACTAAGAATAAGAGTTTACATTAAAATATCTCAACTACATACACACCATATATACGTTAATATTAAAAAAGTTAAATATAAGGAAAGAAACTTAATCAATGTGACGGCAGATACCATATAATTACTAGACCATATGTTCATTATTTGACTATAATTATCTTTATGTGAATTAAATTTGTATAAAAACATGTCATAAAATAACCAAATAAACTTATATGACAGAAGTATTTTTTATGTTTGTCACGTTATATAAACAAAGAATAAGAGTTTACATTAAAATATCTCAACTACATACACACCATATATACGTTAATATTAAAAAATTTAAATATAAGGAAAGAAACTTAATCATTCACACAAATATGGATAATATATGAAATTCACTTAACTTTTATTTTTTTAAATATGAATATCTTTATCTTTATATATATATAGAGAAACGTTCAAGGAGGTCCATCATTTTTAGGAAGTCTCAAGGAACAAATCTTAACCATTGATTAATAGGATCTAATGGTCAAGATTAATCACATATTTTATATATTGAGGGGTATTTTGGTCATTTTTTAAAAAATAAAAATATTTTTTATTTTTTATTTTTTTTATTTTTTATTTTAAAATTTTTATTATTTTTATTTTTATTATGAAGGAGTATTTTGGTCATTTGGCACTTGAAAAAAATTTTGATTTTTTTTATTTTTTATATTAATTTATTTTAATTTTTTTATTAATTTTTTTATTAAAAAATAACATTTATTTGATAATTACGTGTATAACTTAATCACATGTGATTTTAATGTAAAATCACATGTGATTTTAGTGAAAAATCACATGTGATTTTAGTGTAAAATCATGTTTTAGTTAAATCACATGTGATTCAGAATGCAATCACATGTGATTTACTAAGCAATCACATGTGATTCACTATGCAATAACATTATGTGTTATTAATGAAAAATTAATAATTTCTATAAAAATAATAATAAATTAATAAATTTAAAAAAAAAATAATTTTTTTTTAAAAAACTAAAAATTTTAAAATAAAAAATAAAAAAATATATTTTTTTCAAAATGACCAAAATACCCCTCAATTAAAAATTAAAAAATAAAATAAATAAAAAAATAAAAAAAATTTAAAATAAAAATAAAATAAAATAATTTTTTTTAAGTGCCAAATGACCAAAATACCCCTCTATGTATAAAGTATGTGATTAATCTTGACCATTAGATCATATTGATCAATGGTTGAGATTTGTTCCTCGGGAGTTTGTAAAAATCATGGACCTCCTTGAACGCAACTCTATATATATCTTACTACTATATAAAGCATTTAGGCCTACCCCATTAGGCAAGTTTAAGGAGCTCCTTAAACTTGATTTTAAGGACCTTTCCACTTTGTTAGTTAGTTCTCTACCTTAAAAAAAATAAATCGCGGCTAATAAGATTCGAACCCAGTACCTCTCCTAACTTATCACTATGTGTTAACCACTTGCTATACATTACACTTTGGTAACACCACCCACACTTAATAACAAAAGTCTGTTACTCGAAAATCATTTTACCCAATAACATTAAATATACGACGCTGTAAATCATCAACTCTTACCAAAATCCACATTTCCGTTTAATTATTTATTTCTAGCAACAATTATTACCGTGTAAGCGAACAACACTTGCTCGCCACGAAATATGGTTTCTGGGTACCCGCCGCCGCATTGCGCGGGTACCCTGCTAGTAATAAAAGAAAGTATTTTTGAATTCTCGTCACGTCACTAAATCCACGTCATTAAACACATCATAAATCAGAGTCAAGTAGGATGTCACGTCATTGCTATGTGTCATTAACTACAAAATCTATATGGTTATTCGGTTTCCTTAATTAACTCCATGCTCCTTATTAAAAAACATACCATACGTTATAGATTTATTGCTTCAACTACGGAAACAATCAACTGGCGGTAATTATGAAAATCTGTTTCCATACTTATCATAAATTGAAATTATAATGAAACCACTAATTCTATGTAAACGTGCATAGAAGCTATAATCTAACACCTTTACATTCTTAAAATTTTTTCCTTTTGTCGTCATCGACAGGTAATTACATGGCATCATCCTTTGTTGACAATCTTTTAAATGAGTCTAAACTAAGATAACTGATGATCTTAGAGGAAAATGTTTCAACCTTTTGGTACTTAATATACATGCCAAATTTTACACTTTGTGGATGTCGGAAATGGATACCGAGTTAGTCAATATGCAAAAGGAAGAAATCCACCAATAATATAAACGTGATAATTAGTTTCATTATTAATTTTCAATTTTTTTATGAATTTGTATCATTTTAATTGATGAAAAAATCGTTGGTTTTAAATAAGAAAATAATAATATGGTGTGACCAAAAAAGATTGTTTTGACTTAGAATTAGGAGTAAAGAGGTATGTAGAATGTGATTTTGAAATATAAAATCCTAAGATGGAGTTAATTATGCAAAGTGTTTAGCTTGAACTACCACATTTATATTCTTAATGAATTCTAAAGTTTTGACATAAGAAAATTCTTGAAATTATTAATTTGACAATTTTTTTTAAGAAATTGCTCGTGCATTATATTTGTGTTTATTTATGTGCTTATTTATGTGCATACTCACATGATCAACATAAATGTTAAAATTAAAATATGATATAAAATATGAAAATTAATAAATTACACATGTTATCTTATAGTGAGTAGCAATATGAATTAAGCACAAATAGTAATCATTAAGATTATTTCTCATTTTGAAACATAATATATTGACAATGGTAATCCAAACAATGGTTATGGAGCATGTAATGCTTTATTATGGGACTCGGAGGTGAGGCTTAAAACGCGTTTCGATGTGAAATGGAGTTACTCAATTTGTTGTTTATATGGAAAAGTAGAGGTCGCTGAATTTAAGGAGCCTGAATTTAAGGAAAAATGACCTTATTATTTTAGGCTCTATGGTCAAAACCACAATCATGGTAGTTGATTGCATGTTCAAGAAATGGCGATTCTTGCACCGACGCATGAAGTTGTTGGGGTAATTAATTACCATTTACTGCCAATGATTCATGGTCTTGAGGCGGTTTACTATAGTTCAGTTAGTTTATGTGAAACTGAATTTCTAGATAGTAATTACACCGATTTTTACTACTCACCAGAAATACTTAATGCTCCAAAACTTTCAAGTATACCGAACCACATGTTAACTCTTAAAGTCGGTGCACCGGTTATGCTTCTACGAAATATTGATCAGACATCCGGATTATGTAATGGAACAAGACTATAGGGTCCTTAGTCTTGGTGAACATGTGATTAAAGCTGAAATAATAACTTGAACTAATATAGGACATGTTACCTTAATAGCACGCTTGAAACGAAGTCCTTCGGACAAGCGACTACCAGTCAAGCTGAATATACATCAGTTTCCACATTCAGTTTGTTTTGCTATGACTATCAATAAGAGTCAAGGGCAATAGTTTCAAATGTAGGTATCTTCTTACCTCAACATGTTTTCACTCATGGTTAACTTTACGTTGTTGTTTATAGAGTTAAAAGTCGCAAAGGATTAAATATGTTGATATACGACAAAGATGAGAAAGTGACTAACAGCACGTTGACGTTGTTTACCATTAAGTTTTACAAAAGATTTGAAAACTTTGTTTGAAAATTTTGTAAACAACATTTACTTTATTCTAAATTTTGTTTTATGTTTATACGATAAAATGGGATATGCAATTATTTACAAAATACTACTCCGTATGTTATTTGTTTTATTGTCGAATTACACATAAAGTTTTTTAAGAACAAATATCATAAAATTATTATAAGTTGCCCGTGATTATCACGGGTTATAAGCTAGTATATAATTAAAAAACAAGCATTTTTTAATTCTCGTCACGTCACTCAATCCACGTCATTAAACACATCATAAATCAGAGTCAAATAGGATGCAACATCATTGCTATGTGTCATTAAAAACAAAATCTATATGGTTATTCGGTTTCCTTAACTTCATGCTCCTTATAAAAACATACCATACGTTATAGATTTATTGCTTCAACTCCGGAAACAATCAACTGACGGTAATTATGAAAAACTGGTTTCATACTTATCATAAATTCAAATTATAATGAAACCACTAATTCTATGTAAACGTGCATAGAAGCTATAATCTAACACCTTTACATTCTGAAAACCTTTGCCTTTTGTCGTCATCGACAGGTAATTAAATGGCATCATCATTTCTTAGAACAACCAATATGCCAAGTTTGTCAAGAGGTTTATATAGAAATGTAATTGTCTATTATATATTATACTTCCTCCGATTCAAAATAAGTGCTACACTTCTACTTTCACGATTTTTTAAGCAAAATAGTGTGATGATGGTTAAATTAGATTAATTGAATGATTAGTTGATAATGGGTCCACACCTTTTGAATAAAGTGGGGGTTAATGATGTTTAAAAGTAAAAATTAAGGGTAAATGAGTCATTTCACTTTGTTAAAATAGATAGTTAGTGGGTGTGAGTCCTACTATTTTTTGCTATTTATGCAAAGTGTAGCACTTATTTTGAATCACCCATTTATAGAAAGTGTAGCATTTATTTTGAATCGGAGGAAGTAATTGGGCTCTCATAGTGAGGCAGAGGATTATGATTAAACGACTTAACAAAAGTTCAAGAAGCTTTTTTCATAACAAGTTAAATATGAAAGACTTATTAATACTAATTTAATATCCATTTCATTTACCCACATTTGAAGAGTAATGTACGATGTAAACGACTTAATAAAAATTCAAGAAGCTTTTTTCATAACAAGTTAAATATGAAAGACTTATTAATACTAATTTTATATCCATTTCATTTATCCACATTTGAAGAGTAATGTACGATGTCATTGTGTTTATACAGTGAGAATGCTTTGTTGGTTTGTAACACAGTCAAAAGTTTATAATCTTTTAAATGAGTCTAGACTAAGATGACTGATGATCTTAGAGGAAAATGTTTCAACCTTTTGATACTTAATATTACATGCCAAATATAACACTTTGTGGATGTCGTAAATGGATACCGAGTTAGTCAATATGCAAAAGGAAGAAATCCACCAAAAATATAAACGTGATAATTAGTTGTATTATTAATTTTCAATTTTTTTTATGAATTTGTATCATTTTAATTGATGAAAAAATAGTTGGTTTTAGATAAATAATAATAATATGGTGAGACCACAAAAGATTGTTTTGACTTAGAATTAGGAGTAAAGAGGTATTTAGAATGTGATTATGAAATATAAAATCCTAAGATGGTGTTAATGCAAAGTGTTTAGCTTGAACTACCACATTTATGTTCTTAGTGAATTCTAAAGTTTTGATATAAGAAAATTCTTTAACTTATTAATTTGACAAATTTTTTTAAGTAAATGCTTGTGCATTATATTTGTGTTTATTTATGTGCATACTCACTTGATCAATATAAATGTCAAAATTAAAATATGATATAAAATATGAAAATTAATAAATTACACATATTATCTTATAGTGAGTAGCAATATGAATTAAGCACAAATAGTAATCATTAAGATTATTTCTCATTTTGAAACATAATATATTGACAATGGTAATCCAAACAATGGTTATGGAGCATGCAATGCTTTATTATGGGACTCGGAGGTGAGGCTTAAAACGCGTTTCGATGAGAAGTGGAGTTACTCAATTTGTTGTTTATATGGAAAAGTAGAGGTCGCTGAATTTAATTAGACCTTTTTCCAAAATGATTATTTGAGATTGATTTTTTTTATTGAAAATATTTGTACTCATAACATGATGTTTTCATTCACACCAGTGTGTGTGTGTGTGGGGGGGGGGGGGAGTTGATAATTCAGTAAACAAAGGAAAAATGACCTTATTATTTTAGGCTCCATGGTCAAAACTATCACAATCATGGTAGTTGATTGCCTGTTTAAGAAAGGGCGATTCTTGCACCGACGCATGAAGTTGTTGGGGGTAATTAATTACAATTTACTGCCAATGATTCATGGTCTGGAGGCAGTTTACTATAGTTCAGTTAGTTTATGTGAAACTGAATTTCTAGATAGTAATTACACCGATTCTTACTACTCACCGGAAATACTTAATGCTCCAAAATTTTCAAGTATATCGAACCACATGTTAACTCTTAAAGTCGGTGCACTGGTTATGCTTCTACGAAATATTGATCAGACATCCATGTAACGCCCTGAAATTTGTATTAATTAAATAATAATATTTTAATCAAATTTTACTATTTATAATTAATTTATATTATTTGACCGACCAGTAGTTAGTCGGTTCGATTTTAATGAGCATGTGACTTTATTATTATTTACGAGTGTGGGCGCGTCCCGGGTTATGTCATTAATTATTAGTCACTACGTTATCAGACGTTATATAGGTAATTGGACTTAATTATATAGACGTTTAATCATTTGGTCACTTTATAATTTAGCTGACGTTCGTATATTGTTAAAGGTAATTAAATAGTTCGTCTCAAGTTTGGACCGCTTAGTTAATCGTAAGAGTTAGTAATATTCTTTTGAGTCGGGCCGGCCGTAGGCCAAGGCCTCGGGCTTTCATATCTTTGGGCTTGGAAAATTAATATGTTTGACCTTAAACCCCTAAAATCCCTAGACGTTTCTCCTTCATGTCGGCCGTATTCAATTCATGGTTTCCGTCATTTTTTCCTTGAAGTTCCGAAACAAAGTGAGTAGGTAGAAGGATTCTGGGCAACAAGAATTAATTGGAACTTGGAAGCAAGTAAGTAGCGTGATCACATGGAGGAGCTGCCACGAGAAGCTTGTGGCATAAAATCAATTATCCATGTGGCCAATTATTTTAAGTTGGGAGATGCTATTGCTGAGTGGCGGTGGAAAAGAATTAAAGAGGACACCGAGCCACTTTGGATTGTGGTGTCGGTGTGCGTTATTGTTTGAAGTGTGGAGACGTTCGATAGGCAAGCAGGTAAATTGGTAGGTCTTCTTCCTTTATTCTTTTCCTTAATTCTGCGTCCCTAGTGCTAATCGATGGTGATGATTCCAGTTTTGTCAAGAGTGGTCAAACAGAAGATCGAGCATCATGTAATCGCAATACCTCCCTGGAGTTTTGGCAGATTTCTGTTCGCCACTTCGGGTCTGTTTTCGATCATGTTAGGGCCAGATTCTGGACCCCGTGCCTTCTGGACTTTTGTAGCTCATTGTTTTACCTTTCCGTGACCGCCGACCGCTCGTTAATTGAGTTAACGGTTTGTGAGATATGACCCTTTTTGTAACTGACTGCAGTGCTGAAATACTGCACGAAATTGCATGTTGGAAGCCTGTTTCGGGACCCTTCGGGGCAGAACCGGGCCGAACTTTCTATAGACGGTTTATAGTGTCTTATGTATACTATCTGCTGCGAAAATCTAGTGTCATTCGGTGTACCGAGTTGAAAGTTACGGTCGTCTGATTTTACTTCAAATGGTGTTTTGGGTTATGTTGAAATTCGGGTTTTTGAAATTCTAGTTTTATCAATTTATGAGTCTTTATTTTCGTGGGTTTATAGAGCCGTGTTTCGGGTTTAAAGACTGCATTTGTAAGTATCGGGTTGGGTCAAAACCATCTTGATTATAGCTAGACGTTTTATTTAACCGAAAAACGGAAACCGAACCTTAGGGTTCTTGTTTTCCTAAAACCGAATAGTTTTCTTAAATAAAAGACTAGATTAATGGTAAACATGTTTCTGAGGCTAAATGTGAATTTCGGGAATGTCGGGTGTTTCGGAAATAGACGGGTTGATGTCGGGTTTTAAAACGGGTCCTATTTTAATATGCTGAATTTTAACAAAATCTGTTTGCTGACTTCGGGTCTGTTTTTACCTCACTTAAAATACGTTTTTGGATTTTTGGCCCGTGCTGGGACCTTTATTTTTGAGTTAGCTTTTCAATGCCGCAACCCTCTCGTCAATCTGAATTACGGTTTAAAAGTTATAACCGATTTAGTATGCTGCTGTTAGGAATTTTACCTGTGCAGTATGTCTGTCTTGCATCACTGTTTTGAAACACTTAGAGTCTGTTTTGGCCAGTGACCGTCTCACAGTAAATTGTAGTTCTGATTGTCTTCTAGCCATGGTAAAAATATGGGATAAATCTACTGCACAGTTTAAGAGTTATAGCAGTTTCCGTGAGACCGACGGGTGCTGCCAGTTTTCTGAAAATAAGCCCTCGGGTAGGATTTTAATTTCGGGTTTCGCTTTTTGGTTTTAGGACCGTCTAGGAGACAACGTGCTGTCCTTCTGATTGTCGGAAACCCTTTGGAGCTTACGTTTCTCGAGGTGAGTATTCTCACCGTGTATTCAGTTTTAACGTTGTACATGCATGACTTATGTGTTACATTTCTTGCACCATAATTGTTATCTGAGCTTGAGCTGTTATCTGAGTTTGATCCGCTATCTGAGTTTGATTTGTTATCTGAGTTTGACATGCTATCTGAGTATCTGAGCAGCTGTTGATTTATTTTAATCTGAGACATTGTGCCTGGGTAACCGAGCTCGGCACAGGGTCATTCTGTGCTACTACTTGCTAGGGCATCTGAGATAATTATGTTAAAGATATAATAAAACATAATAACACACATCTGAGTTTTTGGCTATATGCCTGGGATCACCTCCCGTCTGAGTTTTGGGATTATTCCCGTCTGAGTTTTGGGATCACTCCCGTCTGAGTTTTTGGCTTATGCCTATCTGAGGTGTGAGGAGGGGCGAGGTTGATCTCTCGTCCCAAATCACACAAGCGCGCTATATAAATTAAAATCTGAGTAATAAAATCTGAGAAATAAATCTGAGTAATTAATCGAGTAGTTTCTGACTAGGAGTACACCGATGTGCCCTCATGTGTTGTATGTTAGGATTGTTTGCATTTTGAGATATTCACTCAGCTTCTCCAGCTGACCCCTATTTTCCCCTACATTGTTTCAGGTACCAGCAGGGGAAAGGAGAAGGTGGACGGTTGACCGCTGTATCTTTCATTACCGATGTGGACGGCATTTAATATTTTAAAACCACTTAATTTTAACTATTTCCGCATTAAATATATTTTTGAATGAAAATACTATTATTGGGATTTAATTATTCGAGTTATTGGGACCTTTTGATTATAATTTTGTTTTCAAAATTTTTAAAAATCTTGTAAATTTTAGGGTGTTACAAGTTGGTATCAGAGCTCTGACTTGAGGGATTTGGGTTCGCAAGGGGCGAATTCAAACTCAAGTTTGAGAATCGAGTTTTTCAAACGAGAAAAGAGTCAAATATTTTTCTGAGAAAAGTTTCCACATCGAACATACAGCATGTCACGTCGACCTCTCGCTTCTTACTGCCGGTAATATTTAAGAGTATTATTTAATTGAGATTTTCGCTATATTCTGAGTATAGACGAGTAGCATATTCTGAGAGAATTACTGGTGATTGTATGGCTAAACATATATGTATATAGATATACTATTATGAGATTCCATAACTTTGTGAATAATTTAGAGTTTAATTTGAGCATAATTTCGATTTTTTATTCTTAGAGTTCTATATATATATATATGAAAAATATATACTGGAGAAAAGTGAAATTATAAATACTCATGAGAAAATAATAAAAGTTTCAATTTAGAGGAACACCTAATAGAGTTGAGGTGAAATTTTATAAATTCTGGGAAATTCGAACCAAAAGTGTAATAATGGGATATTAATTTATTATATAAGATCCATAAGCTGTGTAATGAGAATCATGAATCGAGTAAATGAGAAATGAGGAAATTATTATCATTAAAGAGGAGTACTTAATAATCGTATTGGGAGAAAACACTTAATAGACTGAGTCAATTAAAAACGAGTAAATCAGAGATTAGTAAATCAAATTGATTAAGAATATTTTTTTAAGAGGACTTACCAAGTTGAGTAAAAGGAAGAATTATTAAGTCAATGAAATGGGAAATAATTACATTTAGCTGAACGAGAATTATTAGCAGGATCTAAAAGAGAATTATTGATCAGGGTTAAAAGAGAAGTTATCTAAATGAGAAATTTAAAATTTTCGTGAATACAACGAATCACGAGATATAATAGTAAGCAAATCCCATATTAAAGTCAGCAAGTTAGTATTTAATTAAGAATCATTAAATTGAAATAAAATGGGAAAAACATTTCGAGTAAGTAGGTTAAATTGCCGAGTGCAAAACTAAATGTGGATGACAAGTTAAGTGACAGATTAATGAGTTCACACTGATGACTTAAAATAAACTATGTAAGTTTAATAGACTAATTAATTGAGAAATTGCTGAGTCGAATTAATCAGATATTATTGAAGCTCATCTTAAAGAGTAATTATTTAGGAGGATTAAGAGGAAGCTAACGTCATCAATTTGATGATGATCTATTTAAAAACGAGTAAAAGAGCGATAAATTGAATCAAATCAAACGAGGAACGCAATAACTGAGAACTCTGACCAAAAAGATATTAATCGACATGCTCACAAATTACAATAAATTTAATATAACTGTGAAGAGGATATAAGTCATATTTATGAGGAATGATAAATGGCCTATCCAAATGAAAAGTTTAAAAGGAGATTTGTATTGTGAAAATAACTAAGTGGAAATATTTCTGTGAATCTGAGTTATCCGAGTATCGCGTACGAGACTAAATATACGCGTGATTTTCTGAGTAATGTTTATGAGGTTTTGAGTACCCACAGCTGAGTGCATATCTGTATTTATCAGATATTGAAAGTAAACTTTTCTTTCTTCTGAGTGTGATTTGTTGTGGATTATTTTTATGTGTGGGAAGTTGTGAACTTTGGGATTGACTCGTGACCAAACAGAAGTAGGTGTCGAAAGTAATAGAGGGCCCCTATTATCGTACACACCGAACTTTTGGTTGGTTAGGGGGAAATTTTGAAGGGAACAATGGACCAATGCTTGTTATGGTGAATTTAGTATGTGTATCCTAATTGTTTGTGTGACTACATACTTGCTTGTTTATTTTGGTAGACAATACTAGTTCCAAACTCGAGGACGAGTTTTTCTCCAAGTGGAGTTGAGTAGGGGTAAAAAGGAAAAACTGTCAAGAAATGAATATCATTAATTATTATTTATAAATATTATGAGCATGGTGCTTATACAAAGAGATTTTGTTGGTATGAATTTAAAGTACGAAATCTAGATACATATAATTGATCAAATAAATTATAAGAGTAACTATCAAATCAGGCAGTTGAAAATAATTAAATTTATTCTATGGGTAATTATAGAATTTACAACAAAATGATAGATCGGGTTTACTGGAGAAATTAACAAATCAAGTTAATTGGGTTGAATGAATATCGTGCAAAAGGGAAGTAGTAATACTAAAATTATATACAAAAATAAGACAGTATACTTATTCTTGGGTGGTTATAAATGGGTTAATGAGAAATCATTAAATCAAAGTGATGAGAACTTATTAATGAGTCGTATATAAGAAAACTGCTACAATGAAATTTTGAGAAAAATGAGTTAAAATGAGATCAGTCATTTGCTGGTAATGAGTTATTATTAAAACGAGCTAAATGATGAAATTTTATTTTATTAATTATGGAGTAATTTTGAGTTATAAGGAATTTACAAATCGAGTTACATAAGCAAATTAATAAAATGAGTCAAAAGAGGAAAGTATTAAATTAACGGGAAGTTTTATTCAAATTTTTGAAGTATTATAAAGTGTTATGAACTTTGAAGTATTATAAAATTTTATGAGAAAACTCTATCTATGAATAATTATTAAACTTGAGGTGAGAACAACTATTCAATACATTTATATTGAACTTAGGAGAAACTATTATAAATAAGGGTATGAAATTTAATTGGAATTTTCAGTGGATAACATGAAATTAATGAGTAGATATGGTCAAAATAATTAAGAGACATTTTAAATTGTGTAAAATCAGTGAAACGGTCTATTAAAGGATCGTTAATCTAGATGAATGAGAAAACATCTATTAAAATATTATCGAGAAACCATTAAATGTAATAGAATGAGAACCTATTAAAGGGAATTAAATGACAAGATCGTTATTTTGAGCTGTTTAAAGGGTTATCAACATCGGAAATATGCAAACCTAATAGAGTAAGGTAACAATATAATGTTAAAGAAGAGTTATTTTGAGAACCAATAACACGGTTAAGAGAGAGTATACCATTCCAAGTATTATAAGCTGGTAAATGGGAACACGCGAGTAGTAATAAGAATGAGTAAAAATGTGATTTATACCTAATGCTATTACTTGTAAATATTATTATCTTATGAGTTGTTACTGAGTTAGAGTCTTGGGTTGCTTCTGAGTTAAGATTTATGAGCTTGCTCCTGAGTTATACATTTTCGAGTTATACTCCTGAGATATGTTTTGAGTTTATTTCTGAGTGGGACTTCTGAGTTATATTTCCAGATCATATTTTTGAGTTATATACCTGAGTATATGAGAATTATGTGTGATATGTATATTCCTTGTGAATAAATTGCCTGTTTTTATTAGTTGCTAGCGGTGTGGACCACTAAATTGTTTTTATACCTAAAGCAAATTACTGTCTTTTAGAATAAAGGACCCTTCTGAGTCATTCTGATAGAGAATTCCCGATAATGAGATTTTGCCTGTTGCTAAGGTGTATTGTGGTCAACTGATAGAGTTGCGCGGGAAGTAATTTCCCATGAAAATTTATTGTTATCGCCATAAGAGAGTCGAGTGTGACCGTGAGGATGGATTGAATGACCGAGTACCACGCCTAAATCATAGGTCGCCACAAATAAAACCGTAACAAATTTCCAAGTGGAGTTGAATCGGTGATTCAACGCGACGTTAATCGCTGAGTGTAACAACTGCATCCGAATACGAGAGTAAGAAGACGCCTTCAGTAGAGTATCGTGGTGTATTTTATGCTCATTATCAACGTTTTCTTGCATACGGAGATCCATAGTGAGCATCCTGATCTTATTTCTTTTAGCTTTATCGTTCTACGCCACTAGAGGCGGATAATTGTATGAGCACTTGCGTGATCTGGAGTTCATTTCCTATTAAGTAAATTCACCATGAGGAGTTTTTTTTTTTTTTTGTTCTTTATCGTTTTTACTCTTCTTTTCCATTTGAGTATGCATGTCGTAGGTCACCCTGATGAATTTCCTTTTCATTTTTTTAGCCTTATCATTTTGATTTCTTCCTGTTGAGGTCATGTGTCGTTGCCAAGCATGAGTCTGAGATGCGAGATCGCTACCCTGAGCTTCTTCCGAGCCATGACTTCGGGGACGAAGTCTATTTCAAGTGGAGTTGAGTTGTAACGCCCTGAAATTTGTATTAATTAAATAATAATATTTTAATCAAATTTTACTATTTATAATTAATTTATATTATTTGACCGACCAGTAGTTAGTCGGTTCGATTTTAATGAGCATGTGACTTTATTATTATTTACGAGTGTGGGCGCGTCCCGGGTTATGTCATTAATTATTAGTCACTACGTTATCAGACGTTATATAGGTAATTGGACTTAATTATATAGACGTTTAATCATTTGGTCACTTTATAATTTAGCTGACGTTCGTATATTGTTAAAGGTAATTAAATAGTTCGTCTCAAGTTTGGACCGCTTAGTTAATCGTAAGAGTTAGTAATATTCTTTTGAGTCGGGCCGGCCGTAGGCCAAGGCCTCGGGCTTTCATATCTTTGGGCTTGGAAAATTAATATGTTTGACCTTAAACCCCTAAAATCCCTAGACGTTTCTCCTTCATGTCGGCCGTATTCAATTCATGGTTTCCGTCATTTTTTCCTTGAAGTTCCGAAACAAAGTGAGTAGGTAGAAGGATTCTGGGCAACAAGAATTAATTGGAACTTGGAAGCAAGTAAGTAGCGTGATCACATGGAGGAGCTGCCACGAGAAGCTTGTGGCATAAAATCAATTATCCATGTGGCCAATTATTTTAAGTTGGGAGATGCTATTGCTGAGTGGCGGTGGAAAAGAATTAAAGAGGACACCGAGCCACTTTGGATTGTGGTGTCGGTGTGCGTTATTGTTTGAAGTGTGGAGACGTTCGATAGGCAAGCAGGTAAATTGGTAGGTCTTCTTCCTTTATTCTTTTCCTTAATTCTGCGTCCCTAGTGCTAATCGATGGTGATGATTCCAGTTTTGTCAAGAGTGGTCAAACAGAAGATCGAGCATCATGTAATCGCAATACCTCCCTGGAGTTTTGGCAGATTTCTGTTCGCCACTTCGGGTCTGTTTTCGATCATGTTAGGGCCAGATTCTGGACCCCGTGCCTTCTGGACTTTTGTAGCTCATTGTTTTACCTTTCCGTGACCGCCGACCGCTCGTTAATTGAGTTAACGGTTTGTGAGATATGACCCTTTTTGTAACTGACTGCAGTGCTGAAATACTGCACGAAATTGCATGTTGGAAGCCTGTTTCGGGACCCTTCGGGGCAGAACCGGGCCGAACTTTCTATAGACGGTTTATAGTGTCTTATGTATACTATCTGCTGCGAAAATCTAGTGTCATTCGGTGTACCGAGTTGAAAGTTACGGTCGTCTGATTTTACTTCAAATGGTGTTTTGGGTTATGTTGAAATTCGGGTTTTTGAAATTCTAGTTTTATCAATTTATGAGTCTTTATTTTCGTGGGTTTATAGAGCCGTGTTTCGGGTTTAAAGACTGCATTTGTAAGTATCGGGTTGGGTCAAAACCATCTTGATTATAGCTAGACGTTTTATTTAACCGAAAAACGGAAACCGAACCTTAGGGTTCTTGTTTTCCTAAAACCGAATAGTTTTCTTAAATAAAAGACTAGATTAATGGTAAACATGTTTCTGAGGCTAAATGTGAATTTCGGGAATGTCGGGTGTTTCGGAAATAGACGGGTTGATGTCGGGTTTTAAAACGGGTCCTATTTTAATATGCTGAATTTTAACAAAATCTGTTTGCTGACTTCGGGTCTGTTTTTACCTCACTTAAAATACGTTTTTGGATTTTTGGCCCGTGCTGGGACCTTTATTTTTGAGTTAGCTTTTCAATGCCGCAACCCTCTCGTCAATCCGAATTACGGTTTAAAAGTTATAACCGATTTAGTATGCTGCTGTTAGGAATTTTACCTGTGCAGTATGTCTGTCTTGCATCACTGTTTTGAGACACTTAGAGTCTGTTTTGGCCAGTGACCGTCTCACAGTAAATTGTAGTTCTGATTGTCTTCTAGCCATGGTAAAAATATGGGATAAATCTACTGCACAGTTTAAGAGTTATAGCAGTTTCCGTGAGACCGACGGGTGCTGCCAGTTTTCTGAAAATAAGCCCTCGGGTAGGATTTTAATTTCGGGTTTCGCTTTTTGGTTTTAGGACCGTCTAGGAGACAACGTGCTGTCCTTCTGATTGTCGGAAACCCTTTGGAGCTTACGTTTCTCGAGGTGAGTATTCTCACCGTGTATTCAGTTTTAACGTTGTACATGCATGACTTATGTGTTACATTTCTTGCACCATAATTGTTATCTGAGCTTGAGCTGTTATCTGAGTTTGATCCGCTATCTGAGTTTGATTTGTTATCTGAGTTTGACATGCTATCTGAGTATCTGAGCAGCTGTTGATTTATTTTAATCTGAGACATTGTGCCTGGGTAACCGAGCTCGGCACAGGGTCATTCTGTGCTACTACTTGCTAGGGCATCTGAGATAATTATGTTAAAGATATAATAAAACATAATAACACACATCTGAGTTTTTGGCTATATGCCTGGGATCACCTCCCGTCTGAGTTTTGGGATTATTCCCGTCTGAGTTTTGGGATCACTCCCGTCTGAGTTTTTGGCTTATGCCTATCTGAGGTGTGAGGAGGGGCGAGGTTGATCTCTCGTCCCAAATCACACAAGCGCGCTATATAAATTAAAATCTGAGTAATAAAATCTGAGAAATAAATCTGAGTAATTAATCGAGTAGTTTCTGACTAGGAGTACACCGATGTGCCCTCATGTGTTGTATGTTAGGATTGTTTGCATTTTGAGATATTCACTCAGCTTCTCCAGCTGACCCCTATTTTCCCCCACATTGTTTCAGGTACCAGCAGAGGAAAGGAGAAGGTGGACGGTTGACCGCTGTATCTTTCATTACCGATGTGGACGGCATTTAATATTTTATAACCACTTAATTTTAACTATTTCCGCATTAAATATATTTTTAAATGAAAATACTATTATTGGGATTTAATTATTCGAGTTATTGGGACCTTTTGATTATAATTTTGTTTTCAAAATTTTTAAAAATCTTGTAAATTTTAGGGTGTTACAATCCAGGTTATGGAATGGAACAAGACTATATGGTCCTTAGTCTTGGTGAACATGTGATTAAAGATGAAATAATAACTTGAACTAATATAGGACATGCTACTTTAATACCACGCTTGAAACGAAGTCCTTCGGACAAGCGACTACCAGTTAAGTTGAATATACATCAGTTTCCACATTCAGTTTGTTTTGCTATGACTATCAATAAGAGTCAAGGGCAATAGTTTTAAATGTAGGTATCTTCTTACCTCAAGATGTCTTCACTCATGGTCAACTTTATGTTGCTGTTTATAGAGTTAAAAGTCGCAAAGGATTAAAGATGTTGATATACGACAAAGATGGGAAAGTGACAAACAACACGTTGAACGTTGTTTACCATTAAGTTTTACAAAAGATTTGAAAATTTTGTTTGAAAATTTTGTAAACAACATGTACTTTATTCTAAATTTTGTTTTATGTTTATACGATAAAATGGGATATGCAATTATTTACAAAATACTGTGTTATTTGTTTTATTGTCGAATTACATATAAAGTTTTTTAAGAACAATTATCATAAAATTATTATAAGTCGCCCGTGATTTATCACGGAGTATAAGCTAGTCCATTCTAATTGACATCTATAAGGGTTGTCATTATTAAAACTCTTTTAATTATTTTTTCTGTTATAATGTTTTTAAATTTTATGATTGACTTTATCTTTATTTAATTTGTCGTCTTTAGACATACAATACGTTTAGACTAAAATTATAAGAAATTTTTGAGGCAACAATATTTTTCAAGATGAAAACATATAAAGAGAACTAAAGTTTTTATAAATGTGAATTTCAATTCATAGCAATTTTTTATGGTTTTAAATCCGCCGCAAAATCAAATACACTAGTAATAATACTACCCCGCGCGATGCTGCGGGGATTTTGTTACGACGTCAAAAAGATTGTTCACATCATTAAATGTTTCAGTTGTCTAACGTCTAGCTATATACACGACATGTGTTATTATGTTTATCCACGTACCCAATTTGTTTTTATTTTTAATTATTATGTAGACTCGAATCATTTAATTTTATTTTGTGTAAAAATATGTGATATTTCTGTAAACTAAAAGAATTTATGATAGCAATAAGATCATATAATTTATTATCTTGGATAAACTCATAATTTGCTTTTTCTTTTTTGCTAGCTCATACTCTTTATTAAATCAATATATAATATATATTATATGTACTCAAAATAAATTCATCTATAAAAATTTTTATTAAGAAGTTCAAAAACTTTGATTTTTTTTTTATAATTATAGAGTAAATACTTTAAAATGATAAAAAAATTTATTGAAATTATTCATTTTATGGTTTAAAATGACAAACTTTATGTATCATGCTAAATAGTGATAGATAAATAGTTTCTCTTTTTTTTATCTCTGTAGTCTTTGTTTATCCTTTTTTGCGAACTTTGTTTTTGATAATTTTTCTTTTTCTTTCAAATGTAGAATTTTATCCTCCACATCTTTATAGTTGATGTACTTCATCGTGACATGTATTTTACCACTAAAAATTATGAATTAAATCTTCGATATTATTTAATCGATAATACTATCGGTAAATAGTATTTTGGGTACCATATGAAGTTCCCCGCGGCATCGCGCGGGGTAAAACTTACTAATTAAACTAAAACTAAAATAATAGGAAAATCTGTAAAATTATAATTATAAATTAAAATGTATTTTTCATAAAGAATAAGATATGAAAAAAATTAGCAGCTCTTAATAGAGAAAAAGGAAAAGTGGGTGACTGATTTAAAAGAAATAAAAAGGTCTGTTAATAAAAACAAACAGAAAATGCTAGTGGTGGGACTTGAACCATGTACCTTTAAGATATAAGACAAAACCTTACCAATTGTGCTGGCACTTAAGCTGTTCAAGTTTCCGCCTTCAAAAAATATATTTAATATTTCGGATTTCACAAAAAACAAAAGTTTTTGTTCACCGTTTGTCTAATATTATACTCCGTATATAATAATTAGTTTTTACTAAGTTTAGATTAGATGTTACTGAATTATTACAAGTACTCAATAATACAAGCTATCAAATTGTTTGTAACAATTTATTAGGATTGCATCGTTTTTCTATGATATCTACACCTTTTAATATTGTCTAAGTTTTCTTTTCTTCATAAAATTCCTAAAATTTATTTTCTTGTGTACATTTAAAAACGATAGATATTCACACACATCTGAATAACCTATTACCTCACATATGTTTTAAATAACACTTAAACTCACAACCTCTTGATATATCACTCACGTACTATCAGGAAAAGACTTTTTAGTATTTAAGTCTTGGAAAATGACCTTGTCTATGATTTGGGTAATTTTGATTCCAATAAATTTAATGATTTTATATATAATTTAATATAATATGTATATCAAGCATTTTATATGAAAATTTATCATTTTCTACAGTCGGCTGAGCGGTTAAGTAATGTCACAAATGCCACATTTTTATATATAAAAATGTCATTTTCTAATCAATATAACAAAAAATTATAATAAATATGGCATAATATTAGACTGTTTGAAAAATCCCATTCTAATTACAAATTAATTACGTATTGATCATTTAAGTTATATCGGTATGTGTTTACTAGCTACCTTTATTTTAATTTTGAGCTATTGATTAAAATGTATTTCTTAGATTTTCATCTTTTGACGAAGCAAGGAAATAATTAGTAATAAAATAATTACTGGCTTATAAAAAATGTTCTATAATTTAAGAACATGTTCCTTGAAGTGGAAGATGGGAACAACTACGTAAAAAGATTAAAAACAACATCTACTAATGCGATTTTTAGGGTTGTAAAGTGTTTCATAATTGGATTCTTCACTTTTAGTTGACACAAATAAAGACGACAAATATCATAATATAATATAATATAATTTAAAAAATGACTTTATTTTCGTTCTAGTTAATTGAAACAATTTAAATGTTTAATTTCATGCATATACTTTTTAGCAATAGGCCAACCAAGATGATTCCAATTCCACTCTCCACTTCCCTAATGCTTTAATGAATTATAAGTCAAACTTCCTTACAAAGAACTTTGCAAGGACCTTAAATTTAATTTCAAAATCTAAAAATTCGAACTTGATACTAAAACCCCATTTGCATCTTCTATTTGCTTTTTGATATGGAATTTTCATCATTCATTCAATTCTCTATATATGAAATAAGTAAAATTGTATAATTTTTTTTTTTTTTTTTTTTTTTGTAACATGAGTTCTAATCCACTATACGAGTCAACTGATCTCGGGACGAAAATTTGTTTTGCGGGTAGCCTAAAGTCAACACGAGTGACCTCCAAGTCCATAAAACAGTATATTTTGTTATTTATAGGGATTAAACTTGGGACTCCCGCTAATTTCACCATTTTTAGAGATAAATCTTTATCCACCTAACACTATTGGTTAAAATTGGATAACTTTACAGTAGTTATATTTGCACAAACTTTGTTTAACATAAAATCGAGAACTATGAGTTTACTTATTTAAAGAGCAAGTTAATCTCTTATTCCAATAGCAATATTAACAATCCTCTCACAAATGATTACCATAAGAATACACTTGAAATGCAAAATTGTCACAATAATTCAATATGTATATTCATGTCATTAAATGACCGAGTTAAGATACAAGTAGAAAATATTCAGTGGATTAAAATTATAAGAAATATTCTATAATTTATTATTAAATTATGTCAATTTATTTTTAAGGTTCAATATTGGATTAAATTATGTCAATGTGATATGAGGACATAGTATGGTGCACACTCTAATCTTTCTTTTTTTTGAATATTGTTAAAATAGTGTTAAATTTTATTAAATTTCTTTTGTTAATATAAGTGATATCCCTAATAAAACAATATGTGCAACCTGTGACACTCTTAATTTTTTTTCATGGATCCGCTACTGAATGTGATTCTATTTCGCTTAGTAAATTTCTTTATGTTTGTTCGGTTTTTTAATCTTTTCCGATTCGTTTGTCTTCTTATTGTTTCTCACTCGCCACTACTATCTAACATAATGTTATATGTCATACTCAATAGCTTTGATATACTTGTTTTAAGCATAAATTTAGTAACTATTATTCACAACACGTCTTTGTTTAAATCGCGACCATTCACAAGCTCAAAGTTCAAATTAAAAGAGATATAGAATATGAACATGAACCCACATAAGTGTTTATAAAGACATAAAGTATCTACATAATTACTCTTTTGCTAGAATAAACATTCACAAAACGCAAGCTTCCAAAATACCAATAGTCTGAAAACGGTCCCGACGGAAATTCCCGTCAAGGCTGATTTGATCCCTGTCATGGTCCCTAGGATTAAGAATATGTACAAAATTACCAAATGAATTACCGAATATAACACTATAAAACTAGATTGTGTCATCTCAGCCGCGATTCTATACCACTTAGTTTGATTCTGGTCTTAAATAGACCTGACATCCCGTAAATGTACCCTCATTATCTTTCCAAAAGCTATTAACGAGAATATATTAGATAATGCGAAATAAAGACCACCCTTTTCTCAATTTGATTCCAAAAATTCTTCTTATCAACTTGATAATGGCATAAATCTTAAATCAATATTTTTAGTGGTTGGATAAAGAAAGAATAGAATCCTACCTAAGTTTTTTCAATTTATTGTTTGAAATCTTCTTTTATTTATGCTAAGTATCTTTAAATATATTAAAATAGTTGTTGCATTATTTGTGTATGGGTATTTCATCAAGAGTAAAAGCCTTTTTGAATTTTTGTAGTTAGTCAGGAAAAACCTTTTGTTCTTGTGAACATGTTGACTGATTTTATATATGCAAGAGTATATAACTCTTTTTTTATATGTATTTTATTACTTTAAACTTCGCTTGCTAGATCATTATATACAGTATAGTATTCATTGTGTTGCAGCAGGCTTTTTGGGATTTAGGGGCAGTTAATTTTATACCAAACAAAACTAAAGCGATTTTGTGCACATAATTTGTACGATTAAATGCACCCCATAAGCGCACTAAGACGAATATCTGCGTAAATCAACGGTCTATCACATGGTAAATTAAATAAGATGATAAAAGGATTGTACTAAGACGCTTCCCACCTGTTGTTACTACCAAAACTTTAGTTTTTATCAAATAGCTGACGCTCTAATTTGCACTCAACATACATACTCATTTAAACAATATACATTCAATTTATATTTTTGGATCACACACATTATAAAATATAAACACACAAATATCCCGCACAATTCGTCCCCCTATCCATCCTCGAACCGAATATAGAACTGACACTCCCCACCGATGGAGGCGTGCCATCAGTGTCTCCAAAGTGACGCCAAACTAAAGCTTACTAAATCAACGGTTGACACTAGTCTAACACATAAGACAACGTATTAGTTTATTGTTAGCACATGCTACAATTAAGCATACTAATTGAAACATGTTGAAGAGTATTAAGTAGTAGTTCATAAACAAAGAGAACTAGAAATATAATGTAGTGGCACATACAAATCAAAACACTAAAAGTGTGTGTCACTAAATGACATTATGTTAGAACTGGTATTTTGGTATTTTTGGTTAGAGAGCATGCCATATTAGGGATCTAATGTACTAATGGATGTTAAAGATGCTCCAAAATACCTTTGATGGCGCAAAAACTCGCCAAAACGATACCTGGCATTGCGCCTAAAGTTCCAGCGCCAAAGGTTTACCGCCGGTTAAACAATTTTTCATTTATTTAGACTGTGACTGGTTTGAGGTATTTTGTTGAGGTCTCAAAGAGATGTTATAGAAATGTTATCTAACGATGCTTTTTTTTTTACATTAACTTTCTTGTATGAATTGTTTATATAGAATATAGAATTGTTAAATAAGTTGTTTTTACCAAGAAGACTATAGTTTAGCGCTATTTAAGTGATCTATCAATCAAAAGATTGTGGTCAAGTTTGGTACAAAATATGCGTAAGACTGTAGGTTGTATATGTATAATGTATGTGAATATTTGGTACTCAAAAAATAGGCATGTTTTTTAAAAAATAGCCTGCCTATTTGTTTTTATTTTAATACACATTTCTTAATAATATTTTCCTTAGAAGTGTACTTGTATCTTGCTATGCTTTGATTTCTTCTGTTTTCACTGGGATACACCGAAGAAAGGTCAAGGATTTTCTTACATGCAATTATATTTATGAAGATAATATTTAAAATATCAATAGGAAACTGAATAACAAATTTCCAAATAAATTAATGAATAAGTAGTTGGGCCTATTGTCATAGTACATTAAAATTTTAGAATTTTTTATTTCTTTTTACCATCGCCCCATCAAGGGCCCATCTCAGTCAAAACGCTTGATATTTATGTGGATTATGAACGTTAATATTTAAAAAGAAATACAAAAGTATTACTACTATAAAATTAACAAATTAGTGTTATAACCATTAAGTTAAGAGATTTTATTGCTTCTTTTATTGAACATGCAGTAGATTTTATTGTTTCTTACTAAATATTTTTTATTTATTTATCTTCCAATGTATTTAATCAATTCATGTATTTAAATACAAGTTTTTTCTTTTTGGCAATTTAACTACACGTGCCATGCTCAGCTTGCGCTTAGTTGGGGATAATTTTCACAAAATCATCTTCCATTTTTTGAGAATCATGTGTTTTTTTATCTAAAAAAATATAGATTTTTGAAAAAATATTGAGATGTTTCCTTTTTTTCTTTTAGATTATAAAAAGGAGGAACTTCTATATTCGGAAAGAAAATTGTAAAAAAATTACTTCATTTATTTCAAAATAAATGATACATTTTATTTTTTGAGATGTTTCAAAATACTAAATGATACACTCTATAAAAAGTCCTGACTCAATCAACAATTAACTCAATACTAAATCAGTTAAAAATTATTAAACCACCCTTTGATCTCTAAAATTGGTTCAAATATTTCTAATACTATATTAGTGTGAAAGGGCAAAACTGGAAAAAGAGAAAAAGAAGGGGAATATTTGAGTTGCAACAGGAAGCAGACAAAGGGGATATTCAGGAGTAGAGATATTGGATTGGGTAGGAAAAGAATATCACATTTGACATGTGTCACGACACAGAGAATCTCTGTCCTCATATCATATGCATACACGTTAAAAACTTTCTTTTTCTAACACAAAAGCAACCAAAATTCTCCTTATGCAATGCTAATTTGTAATCAATGCAGTACGTGTTGTACGTACACATCACTTTTTATTTATTTATGTTTATTTACAAAAAATATTAATATATTTTCTCATATATCACATTTTAGTAATTATTCTGAAAAAATAAAAGATTGTCTTATTGATTGTAATCAATTCAATTGTTACATTTTATATAAATGAGTTATGTTAACTATACTTGTAAAGAACAATGTTTTAATAACTGGGTTGGATTGATTGAACCAGAAAACTGGTGTGGTGCTTACCAAATGTAGTTGAGTCAATATATGTAAGATGTTGGTTGGATTGAACTGTCAAGTTTTTTACTAAATTGGGCCCAAGAAACTGAATGGGCCTGACTTTTTCATTTTTACGCTTAACATATGCTATTTGACGCTTCCGTGTGACATGAAGTATTTTAACCTAATATCAATATATCACAGTCGTGAACCGTCACATTCTTTCTTTCTTTATCATATTCAAGATTAACCATCTTCATAATTAGAAATTTTACGAATTCAATTATTCACACACTATAACTACATCTTGGCTACATAGCTAACGCAAATCACCCAAGGCTTCTAGTCTAGTGATATTAGTGATTGGTGTAATATGTTAACCATGACCTATAGTTCATGGGTTCAAGTCCCGACGTGGACAAAAAGATGTAGAATTAAGGAGTGTGTGTTAGCACTTAGCAATTCAAAAAGAAAAGCTAACACAAATCGTTAAAGAAGAAAAATACATTCTTTGAATCCACCAACATTTTCATGTGCAAATACGACAGACGATTTAGAGTTGCAAGATTTTGTCACCACAACATTTAGTCCAACATCTTCTTCAAAATAGATGATAGATGTAAAACAGTACTTTACTGCTTCTTGATCTATTCACACCGTTCAACCTAAAGAAAAGTAGACCTACGAGCTCCTTTTAAAGTTAATAGGACACTTCGGTTAATAAGTTCATTGGATAACCGAATAATATCTTTTTTTTAACTTTTTGTAAAATATAAGAGCAATATACTCTAACGCTTCCAACCTATTGATATTGGTGAAAAAGATAAGGTTCACATAGGTCATGCCTTCAAGTGGTGTCGTGGACAAATGGTGGGGTTTATTCCCCATAGGTGGAGGGTTCGAGGGAAGACATACTACCCCCTTATAGATGTCATTGTGTAAGCTTCACTAACTTACTAATAGACCGTTAAAAAAAATACTCCTCCAATTCAAAATAAATGATATAATTTCTATTTTTGAGTATATCAAAATAAATGATACACTTTGAAAATTTACATTATTTATTAAAAAGAAGTGGGACTCGCGCCAACTAACTACTTTAAGAAACGACATATTTACCCTTACTTTTACTTTAAATATTAATAACCACACTTTATTTAAACGGTGTGAAATTTATTTTTCACTAACTATCCAATTTCACTAAATGTAACATATATTATAATCTTTTACTTAAAAAACCATAAAACCAACAATATATCACTTATTTTGAATCGAATAAAGTATATATATATTAGACTATATATTTGGCTCTTATGTGGACACTTTTAATATTAGTTAGTAAAATATAGATGTAATTTGTAGTTCTCGTCACATGAAAGGTGATACACGTAGACAATCGTAAAATAGTTAAGATCATGGTTTTAAAGAACGATTGGATATGCCAAAAATGATGAAAAAGATTAATAAATAATTTTATAAATTTATAATTATATTTTTTCATATTCGTTTCATTGCTTGTGTTAAAGAGTTAAATATTTGGTTAAATAGTTAAATATATCACAGTCTCTTATGTTCACAATGTCTAGTATAAGGACCTTAGTATGAATATCTTATAATTATACTCTATATATTGGTATCAAAATACAACGTATAACTCTAACATGTATTTCCATTATCTCCAACAATTTGTATAATTGATAAAAGTATAATTTGTGTACAAAATTATCGACTTATATCACATCTTAGAAACATCAGAACCTCGTTATGGCTTCTTCGTAGCTCTAAATGCATCTGCTTGATCATATCATCACGCACCACACACGTCTTACGTTATTTAGAATCTTATTTAAGATATCAAGATTTTAAAAGATAAATATTAATACATCCACATAAGAAATCATAAAATAGTTTAAGGACTTTATTAAAGAAAGATAAGTGAATTATACTCATTTATATTTTCCATTGTACATTTAGAAACGGGCTGAAAGGTCAACCCGAATTCAACGAAGTTATTAAACAAGGATATATGTCCCCGCACGTTGTTGCGGGCTTTATAATATCACTTTTTATTTTATTTAAATCAGGTATAAAAATTTACGATCTAATTCTGTTGTATATACCTTTTAGGGTGTAAAACTATGTTTAATTATATTCAACTAAGAATTTAATAAAATTTATTAATGTTTAAGTAACTCTATTAAACTAATAAACCTATATAATATTATTAAGACTTTTAGGTTTAGTTTTTTAAATAATTTAAATCTTTTAGTAATCCAAATAAAATGATAAACTTATATTATTTGAAGTTCAAATTTAAAAATGTTTAAGTAATAGTAATAATAATAACTTAAATAGAGGGTGTTTAGTGATTTAATGTTATTATTGAAAACTTTAAAACAAAAAAGTTGAGAAAAAATTCTTGATTTAGGAATTGAACCCTAGTTGTCAACATGGGAAGCAGCATGCTTTACCACCAAGGCAAACCACACTTTTGATAACATTTTCACATAGTGCTTATATATTATTAAGATATCGTTTTTATGCTTATAAACAGTAACCCTTGTATGGGAATTGTATATATAAGGTAATGGATTAGCCCTAGCAATTTGTTTATAATTCTAACCCGTTTGTAACGTGTCAAACCAGTCTCGATGTTAGGAACTATATCCCCTAATTAATTAGAATACAGTATTCCATAAATCAAGCCGAAACTAATAGTGACGAAATTTTAAAATTGAAAATCGAACTCATTACATGTTTTTGGTTTTGGTCGTTTTAGTTTCAATTTGGTTCGGTTTTGGTTCGTTTTGGTTTCAGTTTGGTTCGGTTTCGGTATTTTAGCCCAAATGCTCACCCTTATCCGGTGACCGGACTAAAAATGAAAGGACCGAAAGAAAATCATGAAATTACAAAACCGAAAACCGAACAAATTACATGTTTTCAGTTTCAATTCGATTCGATTTTAGTTGGTTTCGATTTCGGTTTGATTTTTCGGCCCAAATGTTTGCCCCTATAATACATGCATATATATACATGTTACATGTCCGTATTACACATATAAAGTTGGTGTTAAGAGGAGAATCTTGAGAAAAGGTAAGGCTTGTAGTCTTGTAGGAGAAGACTGGTTATAGAAAGTGACCAACTTTCATCCATCATTTTTACTCTCTCTCATGGAGGAATTAGATTCTCTCTCAGCTTTCTCCTTTTGTTTTCAAGGAAAAGGTGTTGTTTGATTCTACTACTAGGAGTTACATTTATCTTCTATTATATTTTATGGCTGAATCCGATTATTAATGTGGGTCGGGTTTTGTGGTCGAATCAAGTTATTACATGTGAAATGATTAGAATTTACGATGTCATTTTATATTTAGTTTATTGATCATATTTTCTACTGCGCAAGTAAAAGGATGTGCTTATGAACCTTCTAATAAATGGACAAATTTTTATGTTCGTTTAGTTAAAAGAAAGAATATAATTATATATGTCATGTTCGTTCATTTATGTAGCGTGTGAACATTCGGTAAGTCATCCGTTAAGGTTCATTTGTATATGTTTATTCTTTCATTTCAATAGTTGTATAAATTAAGTATTTTAAATAAAAAAAGTTATACGAATAAACACAAACAATCATATACAAATATGATTCTATATAAATTATTTTGTATTCATTATGTTCGTTTGTTTATGTTTATTTACCTTCTTATTGAAATGTTCACGAACATCTATTGAATAATTATTATTTTTTTAATAAATATAAACACAATAATAGTTTGTGAACATTTTTTTTTCAAACGAACATTAATTAATTATTAATTAACATAATATACAATGTGTCCGATTCAGCGCAGAACCATTTTTAGCGACAGAACCACATGACCATTTTAGGAATTGATCTGGACCGTTTATATTTCAATCTATGGATAAGAATTAGGATGTATATTTTGTATATTTAATTAAATATAAAACCGGATATTTTGCTCTATGAGGGTATATCCGGAATTTACAGAGAGGAGATATTTATTTTAATTTAACCGTTTAATATATTCCATTCGTGTGCAAAGAGATCGGACATCACGATACAAACTTCTCCTCTATTCACGCTCATTCCTAATCAAACAATCTCAAATTTGTTAACAAAATATCCGAAATCTTTTTACATTGTTTGATTTTCCATAGAATCAAACGTGATATCATAGCGATTATATTCCTCCACTCGATTATCTGTTGCGAATTAGGGTTTTATTGGCGCCAGACGAGTACGAAAAGTGAAATTGAAGCTTCAATAACGATGATAGGTTAGTAATCTCTTCGTAATCGTTCCTGTATTTAACGAATATGTTCATATCATTAGGGTTATATCACGAAACCCTTATGTTTGTTTTTATTTGACACTAGTTTTTTAGTTATTTTGAGATATTAAGCTGTAGTACAGCAAATTCATGATGTATTTTGAGATATTAACCTGTAGTACAACAAAATCTGAAATTAAAGTTCAATAACGATGACAGGTTAGTAATTTCATCCTAAATGTTCTTCTATATAACGAAGTTAGTATCGTTAGGGTTATTTCAAGAAACCTTTATGGTTGTTGAAATTTCATTCTAGTGTGTCAGTTATTTTGAGGTTCTAAGGTGTAGATCAACAAAATCTAGATGTACTGAAGTTGTTATGTTTAGGATTTACGTATAATATGATATCGTGTGTTGTCTTATCAAAACTAATAATGTACACAAATGCATGTGATGTGAAGATCTTTTTATTATAAACATATATGGTGTTGCATGTGAGGTTGTACTAAAAAAGCATGATAATGTATATCGACCGTTACATGTATGGTTATATATTGAATAATGTTTGTAGATTTGTTTTGTTATTTGAGTTTTATTGAAGTATGAAATTGTATTTAACTTAATTTTACAGAGAAGTGGGAGAAAGAAGTCAACAAATGTAAGTGGGAGGGTGAAACCATCTAAAACAATTGGTATAATATTTTTGTATTTTTTGTTTGTAGTAAACTGCATTTAATGTGTATGTTTTTTTAGATTTGGAAGAAGAAGATGACATCAATGTTAAGCTTAAAGGGAAAAAAAGGTTGATGATTCATTTATGCAATCTGAACTTCCAGTTAGCGGTGGAGGTAAACTAATTCAGGTTTTGCAGAGTCGGTCTAACCCGAAGACATTATGTGCAGTCATGAGCAACCTACATCCTAATCAGAAGTGTTGCTTAGATAGAATGGGTTTTACTATGTCAAGGATTTTTTCTGGCTTGCGTCATTTATGTACTTACCATGATTTTTGTTTTTGTATGTGGGCATTTTTGTATCATATTTTAATTGTTATTTTGATAGTCAAGCATGCATGCTATTTTAGCGGCCCTTATACATTATATGTATCTCCAGTGTATTTGACTTTGAATGTAATGGCTGTGTAAATACATTTTTAACGTATATATTACATTTGTGCACATTTTACATGAGACATGTTATCAAATTACAGTAACATTACAACTGAGAAATAAGCAATCTATCGATCGGTGTTGCTTTAATATCCACATTTGTGTCTGTATTTATCATACACATGTGTGTTCGTATTTACCAACATGCATGTACATGACTATCTAATATCGACATTTGTGCATATCAACATCTGTGTCCCTAATTACAATTAATTAATGAATGTGCAATAAGAGGTATTGTGTAAATTACTAATCCGTTTATTAAACGAATCAAACATGTACAACCTGGATAAGAGAAGTAATTTTAACGGGAAAAAATAATTCGTAAAACACAATAGTCTAGGAACCAGAATACATTAGAAATTAATAAGAATTGTAATATTCATCTGAATCATCATCAATGTGTTTTTCATCATCCTCTTCGTCTTCATCATTACATTCCTCATTTTCTTCTTCGTCTTCATCTTCATCCTCATCATCAAATGCTCCATTCATATTGAGTTCCATATGGAGTAGGTAATAGCTCGTACACACATGTATCAGCTTCATGATCTGCTTCATATACACAAACAACATTCAATGTTTTAATTTTTAAAATGATTCTAAACATACATGTACAACCCACATATTACATATGATTTTTGATTTTTTTAAACATTCAATGTTTAAACACATTCATTGTTTTAATTTTTTAAAGCATTCAATGTTTTAACACATTCATTGTTTTAAGTTTTTTAAAACATTTAATGTTTTAACACATTCATTGTTTTAATTTTTTAAAACATTCAATGTTTTAAACTTTTAAAACATTCAATGTTTTAATTTTTTCCGTTAACATTCAATGTTTTTATTTTTTCCATTTAACATTCTTCTTCACCGCACAAATTAACTAATATATTACATGTTTTAAAGTAATAGAATTAAAGAAGACAAAAAATAAAAAAATAAAAAAAAAATATAAGAACTCATAAATTACCCAGACGTTCATCTAAATCGTCTGCTACATCAACCGTCGTACGTTGCTGATCATCTTCTTCATATGCGTTGACAGTGTCTTCTCTGTTTCGGTCCTCCATTAATGTTGCGTTAGTTGCTTCTTCATCTTCGATAGTCATCTTCTTCAGACGCTATTACTGGGATATTCGAGAATTAGGGTACATAGATGTTTCTTTGTTTATGAATGAATTGAAACGTATACAGATTGAATGCACTAATGTGATAATAATTAGAGAAACCAATTTCCCTTTATTTTAGGAAGCCAGTGACAAAATATTCGATTCCCATAAATAACCGAATTTGCTAAATCCCTAAAATGCCCTCCACGATTTTTTTAACATTATAATTATAAAATTTAAATCCCTGCATTTTGATTGGTCGAAAGATGGTTCTGTGGTTCTGTCACTAAAAATGGTTCTGCACTGAATCGCACCCATATACAATTACCATTCACAATGTACTATTCATAAATATTTTCATTTTGCCCCCTAAACTTTTGTTAATTAAATTTTAATACCCATTTAACTAACAAATGAGTTAGTTAATTCCCCCCCCCCCCCCCCCCCCCTAAACTTTTATTTTAGTTAAATTTTGCCCATAAATTTTTGTATTCAATTAATATCAAAGAGGTTTTATTTCTCTGAAAATTATGTATTTTTTTAAATCCCGCTGCAACACACGGGCTAATAGTTTCGTCGGTAATAACAAATCCTATTTGTGTTCTTTGCGAATATTTATTGGCTTAATATATATACCAAAGAAAATAAGTGAATGAAGCCTAAATCATGGTCTTGCATTTCAAGTCCTTTCGTCGATCTTGAACTATTAGTGAATGAGTCGATGTTTGTCTTCTTTAGTTTGTGGGATTCTTTCTTCTTTTTGAAACGAGATATATGTCAGAATTAAAATATGCGTAGTGATTTTGGGAGCACACAAATTACTTCATCTACCACATTGTACAACATTTAAAGCATATTGTACAAATACAGTCAAACAGTGATTGTGGTGTTAGAAGTAATTTATGTGGTCCGAAAATCATACCCTTTAAAATATACTCTCTCCGTCCTATAAAAGTTCTCATTTCTATTAAAATTTTTGTCCCACAAAAAAAATCTCATTTCTCATATTTGATAGGTACCACATAATAAAATATTATTACTAAGTGTCAACCATTTATATCCACTACCTTATATTATAATCAAATTTATAACTAATTACCCCACCACTAAATATCACCTAAAAAATTGTGCTACACACAAATGGAAATTTTTTTTGGGACGGAGGCAGTACAATTTAATATGTACATGATACGTGTATTATGGCTGCGGTTATCTTATACAATCCTATTTTACAGCGTGCAAATTTTTTTGATTACACAATTTCTCTAACAATACTATGATACTCACAATATGAGTTAGTTGCGAAAGGAAGAAGATGTTGGTGGTGGGCAATAATGAGGTTGGTGGTAAGTACTCCCTCCGTCCCTAAATAAAGTTCTCATTTGTCTTGGGCACAAGATTTAAAGAGAAAGTTAGTGGTGGGGTTATTGGTAATAAATTTGATTAAAATATAAAGTTGGTTTGGAGAGAGAAAGATAGTTAGTGGATTGTTAGTATTGGGGTCTTTAATAATTATATTATTTTATTAAGTGGACCCCATCAACTTGTGAAATGAGAACTTTATTTAGGGACAAAAATATAAGGAGAAATGGGAACTTTATTTAGGGACCGAGGGAGTATAACTTAATGAAGGTTAAAATTTATTAATTGTTCAAAGTTTGACATTCAATTTTCAGTAAACAAAAAACATTGTTAATTTTCTTAACAAACGAACACGAACACAAAAGCTCTTTTGTTTAAGTGTTCGCGAACCGTTCGTGAACACTTTTTTTCTTTAACAAATGAACATGAATAACGTCTCAATTATATTCGTTCGTTTCGTTTACAGGCCTGCCATCAACAGATAATAAAAATTATATATGCACACAAGGATAATTATTCAATAAAAGTTACTTATTAAGCATCTTCTACTAGCTTTCTTCTATTTAAGACCACTTCCAACAATAACACAAATTAACATTTCACTTTTTGTCAAATCAGCGTAACGTCAACTCACACTTCAATCGACATTAAACTGACATATTCATGCCAACAATATCAATTTTTAAGTTTTTTTGCCTCATCATTATAAAATACACTCACAAAAACTTCCAAATACATACTACCTCCATATCAAAATAAGTGATACACTTTCTATTTATGGGTGAAACAAAATAAATGATACACTTTTAAAACTTACCTTATTAGGTAAAAAAGTGGGTCCCCTTCTCCACTATCTACTTTAATAAAGTGAAATTACTCATTTACCCTTATGTTTACTTTTAAACATCATTAATATCACTTTATTCAAAAGAAGTAGACTCATTTTTCACTAATTATCCACTTTAATCTAACTTAATCTATCTTTTAATCTTTTGACTCAAAAATTATGTTTCTTCAAATGTATCACTTATTTTAATACATATGTACTATTAAATTGCATTGGGATCCACCATGGCTTCAACTGAACTCTTTCCTAAATTGTCGTGACCAACCAACGCCATCCAACCGGAGACCCATGCCAATGAGTAACGGAATTTGCCTCCCAACCAATGCCTTCGGCTATTCGCCATTGCCACCGGTCTAACATCAATAAAAAAATATCAATAATATAATACTAATTCCAAAAGTACGGGCTCTTGGACCTATGTTCTTTTACAAAAATTGGGAGGTGATAAAGAAACCTTGAGAAAAAGGTCGTGTTTGGTCTACACTCAATAAAACAAGTATTGGGGCTATAAAAATGGATCCTAACCCAAGATCCGAATTTTTATTACCTTGAAACTTGTGAGCTTTATTGTTTTTCTTTTAAAATTCACAAACAATAACTATATTTTTACATTTATTTATATTTAATAAATGCAAAAGAGGGTATCTTCAATACCTTCCTTCCCACTTCACTAAAGTTTGGTATTGCAGAAGATCCTTTCTTTAATCTTCTTTAAGTTTTAACAAAGAGAGTTCTCTCCTTTTTAACCTTTGTGGGTTTTTGTGTTCCCTAAAATAGTTTTTATTTTCATCTTTTTATTGAGTAAATTCAATCATTATTTTTAATCCATTTATGTATCTTTCTAAATTTAACTTTAAGTAGTTTACACATTTTTTTTTATTATAAACGAATGTTGATATAAACATTTCAATTGTTCTAGAATACTAGCTTGAAATTACTAGGAAATACAACATGTAACACATAAAGTTATAGTATACCATTACATAAAAGAACGAAAATGATTAATATATATATTCAACATTATTTAAAACTATATGGTGATAACCTAGTTATAAAGGCTTTTTAATGACTTCTTAAGAGTTACAAATATGATCTTAACACTAAGTAAACATTACTAGATGAAGTTGATTGTTACGAAATAATTTTTATCCATACATAGGCATAAATATCTTCTGACATGAAACTAATTTGTATGAATAAAAATTGTTCTCTAAGAATTAGTTTCCTTAGTAAATGGTCATGGAAAATTTCGAAAATGACCATAGTACCACACAAACGGTTAGATCACCAAAATCACAAGTAAAACTCGATCACCCCCGACAAAACCCGTTATAAAAGGGAATACCCTAAGACGAATATTAATGAGTATTGTATTTTATCTTTCTATAATCCTAGTATATACTCACTTTTCCTCTTAATATTACATATATTATGTAAATCGAATCTATTTTAATAAATAAATCCTAATAATACATAAATAATATTTGACATTTATGGGTCCGGATCTAATAAGGACTCAAAAACTAATGAGAACAATTTTCGTTCACTCATTCTGAAAAGGGCATAAGGGTGTATTTTAAACCCTATTTCTCTCTTAATTGCCACTTGTTAACATGTGGGTGGATGTGGGTTTTTTCCACCCACTTTGTTTTTCGGCCATAACATTTAATTTTCTTTTAGAAAAAAAAAAACTAAAAATGTCAAAATTCTTAAAATTAAATTCTCTACAAAATGAGTATAATAATGAAAATTTAAAAAAAAATGATTCAAAATTGACAATGATCAATAATTAACAAATGATCCTAAAATTAACAATGATTCAAAGGTAATAAAATGATCTTAAATTAACAAATTAATCCAAAATTATGTACGATATATTATTTGACTAATTGTTTATGCAAAATTAATAATGATCAAAAAATAAAAAAATGATCCGAAATTAATCAAATGGTCCTAAATTCAAAATGATCCAAAATTGTATCTATTTTTTTTACTTATGTTTTTTTAAATTTTCATGACTATACTCATTTTGTAGAGAATTTAATTTTAAGAACTTTGATTTTTTTAGTTTTTTTTTTCTACAAAGAAAAAAAAAGTTATGCCCGAAAAACGAAGCCGGGGGTAAAAAAAACCAACAAATGAGAGCATGACAAGTGTCACTAGGAGAGAGTGTGTGTTAATTACCTTCTTACCCTTATTAATTTTCTTTTATTTCCCACTAGTTTGTAGAACTTTACAAAATAACCACCTAGACTTTTAATATTATTTAATTTTTTCACATTGAATCTTAATCATATATTTTGTTTGATGAAAGGTTTAGATTTGTCCTCACAGTCATCACTGTAAAAAGAATACTCACCCGATCCCACTTCTGACATGTATTATCTCAATATACTTCCTCCATTTTAAAATAAGTGATACAAATTAGCTTTCACGTTTTTTTAGACAAAAGATTATAAGGAAGGTTAAATTAGATTAAATTGGATAGTTAGTGAGTGATGGGTCCCACATATTATGATTAAAGTGAGTTTAATGATGTTTAAAAGTAAATTTAAGAGTAAGAGAGTCGTTTTACTTTATTAAAGGAGATAGTTAGTGGGTATGAGTTCCACCATTTTTTACAATATAAGAAAAGTTTCAAATTGTATAATTTATTTTGAAACACCCTAAAATGGAAAGTGTATCACTTATGTTGAAACAGTGTATAAATATATGTGTATGTATATATAAAAATGTTAGGTAATTGAATAATTAATTTGTTAGATGAAGGAAGGGTATATATAAGCTTTTGCGTTTCTTGAATTAGAGGCGTAGAATTGGAACTCAAATATTCCTTCCTTAGGGCAAATAATATATTCTCTTTATTTTAAAATATTCAATAACTAACATATAATCTTTAAATTTAAAATTAGAATATAAGATATTCTGTCTGTCACACACAATTATGCACACTTTTAGACCCTAGAAAAAGTTGCATATGGTGGATTGATACGAACACCCATTTGAATATGTGACTTTTTATTAACTCTATGAATATTTGAATCTTTAGAAAGTCCCAAAGAATAAATCTCAACAATTGATCAATAAGATCTAATGATCAAGATTAATCATATATTTTATATATTGAGGGGTATTTTGGTCATTTTTTAAAAAAATAATTTTTTTTTTATATTTTTTATTTTTTATTATGAAGGGGTATTTTGGTCATTTGGCACTTAAAAAAAATTTCGATTTTTTTTATTTTTTATTTCTTATTTTAAATTTTTTTTATTATTTTTATTTTTTTATTAATTTTTTTAATTAAAAAATAATATTTATTTGATAATTACATGTGATTTTAGTGTAAATCACATATGATTTTAGTGTAAATCACATGTGATTTTAGTGTAAATCACATATGATTTTAGTGTAAATCACATGTGATTTTAGTGTAAAATCAGGTTTTAGTTAAATCACATGTGATTCAGAATGCAAACACATGTGATTCACCATGGAATAACATTATGTGTCATTAATGAAAATTTAATAATTTTTAAAAAAATAATAATAAAAAAAAAATTTAAATTTTTTTTTTTTTAAATTTTAAAATAAAATATAAAAAATAAAAAATAAAAAAAAAAAAATTTTTACAAAATGACCAAAATACCCCTCAGTTAAAAATTAAAAAAATTAAAAAAATTAAAATTTTAAAATAAAAAATAAAAAATAAAATAAAATAATTTTTTTTAGTGCCAAGTGACCAAAATACCCCTCTATGTATAAAATATGTGATTAATCTTGACCATTTGATCATATTGATCAATGGTTGAGATTTGTTCCTTGAGACTTTGTAAAAATCATGGACCTCCTTGAACGCAACTCATGCCACTTAATATAAAGCTATTTATTTTAATTATTTTTAAAACAAGCAAGAATCATTAAATTACAGGCTGTCTATATAAGTTCTCATTATTGGTTTTGTTGTTTAAAACAAACATAAAACAGAATGAATAAAACTATAATAGTTATAAAAACCACAAGCGCATGCACTTTTTAAAGAAAGTTAGACCATAGGTTCAACTCTTGTCATGGATAAATATATAGAGTAGTAACATTTTTGTTCTAACTTTTTTCTTAAAATTCCAAATAATGAAAATTCACTTCCTAAGCTAAAGCATGATTGATGATATTTCCATGTTAATATATACTTGGTTTTATGTAACAATCATATATTTTGCAAAAACTCATATACTCATTTTGGGCTCTTAAGACTGTGCGTAATGGGTGACCAAACTAAGTTTGGTCACCCTTGTCACCTCTACGCCACATCAGCTCCACCAAACACATAAAAAATCTCGACCAAACACACGTAACCAGGCGACCAAATCATTCCGCTTTGGAAAAACCTTTCTCCTTTGAAATTTGATCGGTCGTCTGGACGACCGATACACCCTTAGGACGCGTCGGGTTGGTGTGGGCGTAAAAAGGGGGGGGGGGGGGGGACGCGTCGAGTGAGCATGCCACATGGGCGACCGATTGCTTGCGACCAAACCGTTACGCATGGTCTTATCAAAATAGATTATTGGATGAGATTGTCAGTGGCATAGTATATACATAGTTAAGTGGAATTCTTCTTTTATGACTTTGATTCCCAAAGTGATAAACCCGATGGCAGTTTCTGACTACCGCCCAATCAGCCTCATCGGTGTTCAATACAAAATTGTAACGACCCGAAATTTGTAAATAAATAAATTGTATAAAAATATGATAAATAAGGATAAATCGTTTAAAGAACGTAGGAATTGGTTTCGTGTCGTTTGGAGACCGTATGAGAAAGTTACGGACGAAATCGGGTCGAGAGCTAGACCGAAAAATGCAGCCCTGCTGCACAAGGGAAGTTCATGGCGTGAACTTGGGTTCACGATCGTGAACTCCCTACAGGGATTGGTGTTTCTGGCGATCGAAGTTCACATTCAGGTAGCGATCGGAAAGTGGTCACGAAGCGCAAAGTTCACGCCGTGAACTTGGGTCGTCTGCAATAAATTCGGGTTTAAGCTCATTAAATGCCATATCAAAACCCTAGTTTCCTCTTTGGCGATTTTTAAGCTCAAGTGCAGATTTTGGTTGATCTCTTCACAAATCTTTGGTAGATTTCACTCCTAGTGGAAGATTAAAGGTATATCTTCACTCCTTGATCTTTGTAGCTTAAGATCTATGTATTTGGATGCTTGAGTTTGAAACCCTAGTTCTTGGGTTATGGGTTATGGTGTTATAAATGATGTATACACTTAATAGATGGTATATTTACAAAGGAAACAAGTGTATGATTAAGATTGGTAAGAATCTTAAGGGTTGGTTAAACCTAGGGTTTGGTAAATCACCATAATTGGGGGAAATGTTAGTTGATGGTATCTAGTGATAAATGGATACATTATTAGTAGTATGCGATGTTGAACATTGTATGATTGTTGTATTAGGCTTTCGATGAAGTCTTGGAGGTTGACCGAATTGTTGGAACAAGGAAACCGGCGGAAAGAATACGGTTGGAGCATTATATTGCTAAGGTGAGTACGTGTGGACTTTATTGAGTAAGTAGCCGTGAAAATGTCTTTATTTATATATGTCGAGTCTATTGTTACTTATGTAGAAAATTAGTGTATAGAGTTAGTGATATATTGTTGAATATAGTTAACTAGCTTGCTTGATGATTGACGTGATAGCCAAAGGCTTTGTTGACATAACCATCGAGTTATGGTAAGGATGAGACGTTGTGATGACGCGGGGGATCCCCGGTCATGAGGATATGGAATGGGGAGCATTTAGGCGGATCCCGATCGGCCCATTCCATGATAGTAGTCTTGCTAACTGGAAGTAGTCTGGCGAGTAAGGCAAGTATCGGTAGATTGGGCGATTCCCTCTCGCCTTTACCTTGAAGCTTATTAATGCGGGGGATCCCCGGTTAATAAGTTAATGTGGTTCTAGTTAGTTGGGGACGACCCGATAACTAGATATGATTGCTAGGAAAGCAAGGATTATAGAGTCACAATAGGGTGACTAGATAGATGGATGAGTTACTTGTATATTTGTTTGTATGCCTTATGAGTATTATTATTATTGGGTCTAAACTGTAACACCTCATATTTTAAACACAAAACATTTGCCCAAAATAAAACATTTTTCATAAATAGAAGAACTATTCCAAAATAGGGATTTACAAAAACCTTTGGTATGAAAATCAGAGTATAAAGTTTGGTGTTACAAAATAGATCAAAACCAAAGCTAAGCATAAATCCAATCTAAAGTTCTTCTATTCTAGGCCCCGCATCTCTATCCATGCGTACCTAAACCTTCGATCCCGAACCTGAGTACATAGCAAAACAAAACAAGGAGTACGTGAGACAAAAACGTCTCGTGAGCTACATGGGTTTAGACCCGATAATAAAAATGAATGTCACATTTCATATAACCAATCAATATACATATATATATCCAACCATCCAGTCTAGTCACCTTAGTGTGACTCTAACAACTTTGCTTACCTAGCAATCACAACTAACGTGGATGAGTCGATGGGAATTCACCCCAACTGCCCCTCACTCCACACCTCATGACCGGGAGTATCCCGTGACATCGCATAACTAACGTGGATGAGTCGATGGGAATTCACCTGGGAATTCACCCAACTGCCCCTCACTCCACACCTCATGACCGGGAGTTGCCCGTGTCATCTCATGACTAACGTGGAAGAGTCGATGGGAATACGCCCAACTGCCCCTCAATCCACACCCCATGATCGGGAGTAACCCGTACCATCACACCATCTCAATCTAATCATAACCCTATGGTTATGCCAAATCTAGCTCTCTGCTAGCACTTTCATCATCAACAAGTTAGTTCAATACTATCATAGGTATAACTAACTATCAACTACTAGTCTACACAATTAAGCAAATAGACCATAACGCAAGTAATGAAAATATTTAAAAGAGCTATGTACTCAGTAAATTCCACACGTACTCACCTTAGCAATAAAGATGCTCCAACTGTGTTCTTGACACCAAGCTCTCGCTTCCCAATTTCACCGACTTTCCAAAATGTCACCGAAAGCCTTAAATCTTCAACTAGGAGTGAAGAATCACAAGATTTGATGAAGAAATCGACTCCAAATGATGCTTGACACCCAAAATCGTTCACAAGTTCGAAGAGAGAAAAACTAGGGTTTCACTTGGCAATAAATGAGCCAAATCCCGACTTTAATGCTGCCAGACACAAGTTCACGACGCGACCATAGTTCGCGTCGCGAACTCTCCTTCTACACGCATACTTAGCGATCGTTACCTAGTCGCGAACTACTTAGCGACACATGGCCAAACTCCCTGGAGCAAGTTCCCGATCGGGAACTTATAGTTCGCGTCGCGAACTCCTGATGGCAGCAAGGCTGCACTTTTTCCAACTTGTCTCGACCCGGTTTCGCCCGTAACTTTCTCGTACGGTGCCCAAACGACACGAAACCAATTCCCACGTATTTTAGATGATTTATCCATAATTATCATATTTTTATACAATTTATTTATTTACAAATTCGGGTCGTTACAACTCCATGTAGCTCACGAGACGTTTTGTCTCACGTACTCCTTGTTTGTTTTGCTATGTACTCAGGTTCGGGATCAAAGGTTTAGGTACGCATGGATAGAGATGCGGGGCCTAGAGTAGAAGAACACTAGAACGGATTTAGACTTAGCTTTGGTTTTGATATATTTTGTAACACCAACCTTATACTCTGACTTTCATACCAAAGGTTTTTGTAAATCCGTATTTTGGGATAGTTCTCCTCTTTATTAAATGATTATTTTGGTCAAATGTTTTGTATTAAAATTTAAGGTGTTACAACTTGGTATCAGAGCCAGGTTTAAGTGAATTAGGTTGAATGACCATCCTAGTCTTAGAGTGTAGCATTAGGAATGTAAGATTCCTTAAGATCATAGGTTGACCTTGAGACTTTATATTAAGTTTAGGGTTGAACCTAGGGGACCGATGAAATTTGATATGATTATGGATATTGAGTCTTATGCGACTAATGGGTTGTACACAAGGTACTAAATGTTTAATGTCTTTCGTATAGTCTTGATCAAAAGATATGGTGACCACGCGTAGAAGTGGTAAAGCCCCGGAGGGCCGGGAGGAAGAGATACCTCATGTTGAGGTGGTGGTTAAACAAGGAAGTCAACCGTCGATGCATCGGGATGATGAATCGGAAGTCGGAGCTAATAGAACTCCGGTAACCATGGCGGATCTCCAAACTTTTCTTGATCAAATCAAGGGAACGGTGGCCGATGAAGTGCACCGTATTATTGGGGACCGAGAGAGGTTGGGTGGAGACCGTGAATCCGAGGCTAAATCGGATGAGAGAACCGGGGGTAGTGGCACCGGGGAGGGGTGGCCAAAGTTATGCTAGGGCTAGGCCCGTTGTGAAAGAAGGTTGTTCGTTTAAATCCTTCATGGCTTGTAAGCCAAATGTATACAAGGGTAGTTCGGACTTCGGACCCGAAGGTAACTATGAGGTGGATCCGTGAAACCGAGAGGGTTATCGGTAGTAGCAAGTGTAAGGAAGCCAATATGGTGACCTATGCGTCACAACTTTTGAAAGAAGATGCTATGATTTGGTGGGATATTGTGTATGAGACCCTCGAAAGGGAGGTGGTGGAGAAAATGTTGTGGGACGAGTTTACAGCGAGGTTGAGAAAGAAGTTTTGTCCCTAGAGGGATTTGGAAAAGATGCACGAGAAGTTCGTGACCCTAAAGAAGGGTGATATGTCGGTTGAAGAATACTCGAGAGAGTTCACGGGATTGCTCCCGTTTGTTGCAAAAACTTACTCAGAGGAGAGAATGAGGGTAGTCCGGTACGCTTGTGGGGTACCGTTACCAATTGGAGGTTAAAAGGGCAGCCACACTTGATGAGGCCATTAGTACCGCCGGGGTGTTGAGGAAGTGAATGAGGCACGTGTTGCCGAGAGGGCCCATGTGGGCGAGAAAAGGAAGGCCGAGAGCGGCTCTAGTTCGTTCAAGAAAGGGAAGTTCACATCGAGCTTCTCTATACAAGGGAGTGTTGGCTCGTGCAAGAAGTGCGGGAAAAATCATACCGGCGTGTGCCGAGGAGAGTCAAAGACTTGCTTTAATAGTGGGAAGCCGGGGCATATGGCCCGAGAATGCAAGTCTAAATCTTTGGCCGAGGTTGAATGTTACTCGTGCCACGAGAAGGGGCACTATAGCAATGTGTGCCCGAAGAAGGTTACCGAGTCGATGGTGTCCACGGCTCAAAAGAAGGTGGAGCCGGCTAAGGTGAAGGGGCGATCCTTCCAACTCACTCGGGAGGAGGCGAAGGAGGCACACGATGTGGTGTCAGGTACTCTATTCATTAATTCCTTGCCAACTCATATTTTGTTTGATTCGGGTTCCAATTATTCGTTTGTGTCTTATGAGTTCGGTTGTAAGTTGAATGTGCCGTCCGAGATGTTAGATGAGGTTTATGAGATAGAGGTAGCCGACGGAAAAACTTCTATGGTTGAAATTATTTATAGAAATTGTGAAATAGAAATAGATGGTAGAAATTTTAAGGTAGATTTGTTGCCTATGGGAATAAAAGCGTTTGATGTGGTTATCGGTATGGATTGGTTGGGTATGCACCAAGCCAAGATTTTGTGTGGAAAGAAAATAGTGTCGATTAGGACACCCGAGAATGAGAAAGTGTATGTTTATGGGGAGAAACGACATCACATGCCTAATGTGATTACCGCCACTAAGGCGAGGAAAAGTATATCGAAGGGTTGTGCATCGTTTATTGCATATGTATTAGATGGCCGAAAGGAAAAGAAGACGATGGATAACGTCAAAATTATTCGGGATTTCCCCGATATTTCCCGATGACTTGCCCGGTTTGCCACCGGAGAGACAAGTCGAGTTTAAGATTGATTTAGTTCCGGGGGCGACGCCGATTGCTCGTGCTCCGTATCGTTTAGCTCCCACCGAGATGCGGGAATTGATGACTCAATTGCAAGATTTGTTAGACAAAGGTTTTATTCGTCCAAGTTCGTCACCGTGGGGTGCACCGGTGCTATTTGTTAAGAAGAAAGATGGTTCGATGAGAATGTGTATCGACTACCGAGAGTTGAATAAGGTAACTATTAAGAACCGTTACCCGTTGCCAAGAATTGACGACTTATTCGACCAATTGCAAGGTGCTAGTTATTTCTCGAAGATTGATTTGAGGTCGGGTTATCACCAAGTTCGGGTGAAGGAAGGCGACACCGAGAAGACGGCTTTTCGTACGCGTTATGGTCATTATGAATTCCTAGTGATGCCGTTTGGTCTTACAAACGCGCCGGCTATTTTTATGGTTTTAATGAATCGGGTTTGTAAACCGTTTCTTGATAAGTTTTTGATCGTGTTCATTGATGATATTTTGATTTATTCGAAAACCGAGGAAGAACACGAGGGTCATTTGAGGCTTGTGTTAGATGTCTTGAAACGGAAGAAGTTGTGTGATAAATTCTCGAAGTGTGAATTTTGGTTGCGGGAGGTACAATTCTTAGGTCACGTGGTGACATGTGATGGCATTAAAGTTGATCCTTCAAAGATTGAAGCGGTGTCAAATTGGGAGCCTCCGAGGACTCCTACCGAGGTTAGAAGTTTTCTTGGATTAGCCGGTTATTACCGAAGATTTATACAAGACTTCTCGAGAATCGCGATTGCACTCACGAAGTTAACGAGAAAAAGTGAGAAGTTTGTGTGGGAGAAGAAGCAAGAAGAGGCGTTTAAATTGTTGAAGGAAAAGTTATGTAACGCGCCGATTCTTACGTTACCGGATGGTATGGAAGATTTTGTGGTTTATAGTGATGCGTCGAATCAAGGGCTCGGTTGTGTGTTGATGCAAAGAGGTAAGGTAATCGCGTATGCCTCGCGACAATTGAAATACGCGGAATTGAGGTACACAACACACGACTTGGAGTCGGCGGCGATTATATTTGCCTTGAAGTTGTGGAGGCATTATTTGTATGGTACTCGGTGTACGTTGTACACGGACCATAAAAGTTTACAATACGTGTTCACTCAAAAGGATCTTAATATGCGACAAAGAAGGTGGATCGAGTTGATCGCCGACTATGATTGTGAGATTGTGTATCACGCGGGAAAAGCTAATGTAGTGGCCGACGCCTTGAGCCGAAAGGTTATGAGAACCCGAACCGAGGAATTTTAACATGTATAGAAGTCGTCTCGAGTATTATCGAAAGAATCAAGAATGCCCAACGAGAAGTTATGGGAAAAGACGAGTTAAGACAAGAAAGGTTAGGTAAGAACCAACATTTTCTCGAAAATGCACAAGGGTTGAAGACCGTAGGCGGTCGTATTTGGGTTCCTAAGTTTGGTGGTATCCGTAAAGAGTTGTTGAATGATGTGCACAAATCGAAATATTCGATTCACCCGTGAAGTGCAAAGACGTACCAAGATATGAAATGGGTTTATTGGTGGCCCGGAATGAAGGCGAGAGTGGCCAAGTACATCTCGAAGTGTGCCACGTGTGCACAAGTAAAAGCCGAGCATCAAGTACCGTATGGGGTAGCTCAATCATTGTTAGTACCGGCCGGGAAATGGGAAGATATAACTATGGATTTCATAGTAGGGTTACCGAAGACGAGTAAGGGTCACGATGCCATTTGGGTCATAGTTGACTGGTTGACCAAGAGTGCGTTATTTTTAGCCATTCGAGAAATGTTGCCACTTGAGAAATTGGCTAAGTTGTATGTTGATGAGGTGGTTCGACTCCACGGGGTTCCATTGTCTATTGTATCCGATAGAGACGTGGGGTTTACCTCGAGATTTTGGCGATCTTTACAAGAAGAGTTGGGTACAAAGTTGCGGTTGAGCACAGCTTATCATCCGCAAACCGACGGTCAAAGTGAAAGAACAATTCAAACGGCTGAAGACATGTTGAGATCGTGTGTGTTGGATTTCGGGGGTAAATGGGATGAACATTTACCGTTGGTCGAGTTTTCGTATAATAATAGTTATCACTCGACTATTAAGATGCCGCCTTATGAGGCGTTGTATGGGAGAAAGTGTAGAACTCCATCGTGTTGGCTTGAAGCGGGAGAGACAAAGCTCACGGGTCCCGAGATCGTGAGGGTAACGACTGAGAAAATTGGTATTATACAAGCCAACATGAAAGTTGCCCAAGATAGACAACGAAGTTATTCGGGTTTAGAGAAAAGACCATACGACTTGGATGTCGGTGATATGGTAATGTTGAAAGTGTCACCTTGGAAAGGTGTAATGCGGTTTGGTAAGAAAGGAAAGCTAAGTCCAAGGTATGTTGGACCGTTTAAGATATTGAAACGGGTCGGGCTTCAAGCGTTTAAGTTGGAACTTCCACCCGAGCTTCAAGGTGTGCATGACACCTTTCACGTGAGTTATTTGAAAAAGTTTATCGGGGAAGTTGAAAATATAATTCCATTACAAGAGTTGCGGGTTGACGCCCCGAACCGGTTGATTGAGGATCCCGAGGCTATATTAGAAATGAAAACAAAGAAGCTTCGTAATAAAGAGATCGAGTTGGTGTTGGCCAAGTGGAAGCACTCACTTGGGCCGAATTTGACTTGGGAAGTCAAAGACGAGATTCGGAAAAAATACCCGGATTTCGTGAACTATGATGAGATTCCGAGGACGGAATCTTCTTAAGGGGTAGATAGTTGTAACGACCCGAAATTTGTAAATAAATAAATTGTATAAAAATATGATAAATAAGGATAAATCGTTTAAAGAACGTAGGAATTGGTTTCGTGTCGTTTGGAGACCGTATGAGAAAGTTATGGACGAAACCGGGACGAGACCTAGACCGAAAAAATGCAGCCCTGCTGCACAAGGGAAGTTCACGGCGTGAACTTGGGTTCACGATCGTTAACTCCCTACAGGGATTGGTGTTTCTGGCGATCGAAGTTCACGTTCAGGTAGCGATCGGGAAGTGGTCACGAAGCGCAAAGTTCACGCCGTGAACTTGGGTTGTCTGCAATAAATTCGGGTTTAAGCTCATCAAATGCCATATCAAAACCCTAGTTTCCTCTTTGGCGATTTTTGAGCTCAAGTGCAGATTTTAGTTGATCTCTTCACAAATCTTTGGTAGATTTCACTCCTAGTGGAAGATTAAAGGTATATCTTCACTCCTTGATCTTTGTAGCTTAAGATCTATGTATTTGGATGCTTGGGTTTGAAACCCTAGTTCTTGATGTTATGGGTTATGGTGTTATAAATGATGTATACACTTAATAGATGGTATATATACAAAGGAAACAAGTGTATGATTAAGATTGGTAAGAATCTTAAGGGTTGGTTAAACCTAGGGTTTGGTAAATCACCATAATTGGGGGAAATGTTAGTATATGGTATCTAGTGATAAATGAATACATTATTAGTAGTACGTGATGTTGAACATTGTATGATTGTTGTATTAGGCTTTCGGCGAAGTCTTGGAGGTTGACCGAATTGTTGGAACAAGGAAACCGGCGGAAAGAATACTGTTGGAGCATTATATTGCTAAGGTGAGTACGTGTGGACTTTATTGAGTACATAGCCGTGAAAATGTCTTTATTTATATATGTCAAGTCTATTGTTACTTATGTAGAAAATTAGTGTATAGAGTTAGTGATATATTGTTGAATATAGTTAACTAGCTTGCTTGATGATTGACGTGATAGCCAAAGGCTTTGTTGACATAACCATCGAATTATGGTAAGGATGAGACGTTGTGATGACGCGGGGGATCCCCGGTCATGAGGATATGGAATGGGGAGCATTTGGGCGGATCCCCATCGGCCCATTCCATGATAGTAGTCTTGCTAACTTGAAGTAGTCCGGCGAGTAAGGCAGGTATCGGTAGATTGGGCGATTCCCTCTTACCTTTACCTTGAAGCTTATTAATGCGGGGTATCCCCGGTTAATAAGTTAATGTGGTTCCAGTTAGTTGGGGATGACCCGATAACTAGATATGATTGCTAGGAAAGCAAGGATTATAGAGTCACAATAGGGTGACTAGATAGATGGACGAGTTACTTGTATATATATTTGTTTGTATGCCTTATGAGAATTATTATTATTGGGTCTAAACCCATGTAGCTCACGAGACGTTTTGTCTCACGTACTCCTTGTTTGTTTTGCTATGTACTCAGGTTCGGGATCGAAGGTTTAGGTACGCATGGATAGAGAGGCGGGGCCTAGAGTAAAAGAACACTAGAACGGATTTAGACTTAGCTTTGATTTTAATATATTTTGTAACATCAAACTTATACTCTGACTTTCATACCAAAGGTTTTTGTAAATCCGTATTTTGGGATAGTTGTCCTCTTTATTAAATGATTATTTTGGCCAAATGTTTTGTATTAAAATTTGAGGTGTTACAAAAATTATAGCTAAATTGTTGGCTATGAGGCTTGCGTTGGTTGTAGATTCGGTGGTTAGTAGTGAACAGTCGGCGTTTGTGCAGGGTCGTCAAATCTTGGATGGACCGATGATTGTCAATGAAATTATAGCTTGGTACAAAAAGAAGAAAAAGAGTGTAACACCTCAAATTTTAAACACAAAACATTTGCCCAAAATAAAACATTTTTCATAAATAGAAGAACTATCCCAAAAATATGGATTTACAAAAACCTTTGGTATGAATCAGAGTATAAAGTTTCGGTGTTACAAAATATATCAAAACCAAAGCTAAGCATAAATCCAATCTAAAGTTCTTCTACTCTAGGTCCCGCAACTCTATCCGTGCGAACCTAAGCCTTCGATCCCGAACCTGAGTACATAGCAAAACAAAACAAGGAGTACGTGAGACAAAAACGTCTCGTGAGCTACATGGGTTTAGACCCGATAATAAAATGAATGTCACATTTCATATAACCAATCAATATACATATATATATCCAACTATCCAGTCTAGTCACCTTAGTGTGACCCTATCAATCTTGCTTACTTAGCAATCACAACTAACGTGGATGAGTCGATGGGAATTCACCCCAACTGCCCCTCACTCCACACCTCATGACCGGGAGTATCCCGTGACATCGCATAACTAACGTGGATGAGTCGATGGGAATTCACATGGGAATTCACCCAACTGCCCCTCACTCCACACCTCATGACCGGGAGTTGCCCGTGTCATCTCATGACTAACGTGGAAGAGTCGATGGGAATACGCCCAACTGCCCCTCAATCCACAACTCATGATCGGGAGTAGCCCGTATCATCACATCATCTCAATCTCATCATAACCCTATGGTTATGCAAATCTAGCTCTTTGCTAGCACTTTCATCATCATCAAGTTAGTTCAATACTATCATAGGTATAACTAACTATCAACTACTAGTCTATACAATTAAGCAAATAGACCATAACACAAGTAATGAAAATATTTAACAGGGCTATGTACTCAGTAAATTCCACACGTACTCACCTTAGCAACAAAGATGCTCCAACTGTGTTCTTGACACCAAAGCTCTTGCTTCACAATTTCACCGACTTTCCAAGATGTCACCGAAAGCCTAAACAATGATCATACAATGATCAACATCACAATCTACTATCAATGTGTTCATCTATCTCTAGATAACACACATCAATCCATTTCCCCCAAATATGATGATTACCAAACCCTAGGTTTAACCAACCCTTAAGATTCTTACAAATCTTAACCATACACTTGATTTCCTTATTAATATACCATCTATTAAGTGTATACAACATTTATATCACCATAATCTATAACCCCAAGAACTAGGGTTTCAACCCCAAGCTTCTAAACCCATAGATCTAAAGCTACAACTACAAAGGATTGAAGATATACCTTAAATCTTCAACTAGGATTGAAGAATCACAAGATTTGATGAAGAAATCGACTCCAATTGATGCTTGACACCCAAAATCGTTCACAAGTTCGAAGAGAGAAAAACTAGGGTTTCATTTGGCAATAAATGAGCCAAATCCCGACTTTAATGCTGCCAGACACAAGTTCACGACGCGACCATAGTTCGCGTCGCGAACTCTCCTTCTACACGCATACTTAGCGATCGTTATCTAGTCGCGAACTACTTAGCGACACATGGCCAAACTCCCTGGAGAAAGTTCCCGATCGGGAACTTATAGTTCGCGTCGCGAACTCCTGATGGCAGCAAGGCTGCACTTTTTCCAACTTGTCTCGACCCGGTTTCGCCCGTAACTTTCTCGTACGGTGTCCAAACGACACGAAACCAATTCCCACGTAATTTATATGATTTATCCATAATTATCATATTTTTATACAATTTATTTATTTACAAATTCGGGTCGTTACAAAGAGTGCTATGGTTCTAAAGATAGATTTTGAAAAAGCGTATGATTCTATAAGCTGGGAGTATTTGGATCGGATTATGGAGTTCATGAATTTCCCGGAGAAGTGGTGAAAGTGGATAAAGGCTATTCTTCAGTCTTCCAGGGCTTCGGTTATGTTAAACAGCAATGCTTCTAAAGAGTTTAAACTTGAAAGAGGTCTTCGTCAAGGTGATCCTATTTCACCTTTTCTGTTTATTACTGCTATGGAAGGGCTGCACGTTGCCATGGAAGATGCGATTTCTCACCAGATATTTAAAGGTATAAAAGTCAAAGAGGATTCGGTTACTATTTCGCATTTATTGTATGCGGATGATGTTATTTTCATGGGTGAATGGTCGCTTAACAATTTGCAAAAGCTCCTTATTATTTTACATTATTTTTATATGGCGTCGGGGTTGAAGATTAATTTTCATAAATCTAATCTCTATGGGATCGGGGTTCCGGATGGAGAAGTGATTGAGATGTCAAACAGAATTGGGGTGTGTAATGGTAAATTATCATTTATGTATCTATGTCTCCCGGTTGGGGCTTGTATGTCTAAAAAGAAGAATTGGGAGGTGTTGTTTGATAGATTCAAGAAAAAATTGTCGGGGTGGAAGGTAAGTACTTTATCGATAGGTGGACGTTCTATGCTTTTAAAATCGGTGTTGGGTGGGATGGGCATATATTATATGTCAATGTTTGTTATGCCCAAAGTTGTTGCTACGGGGTTAGAGAAATTGAGAGCTTCTTTCTTTTGGGGTGGTAGCGAGGAAAAAAGGAAGATTCACTGGGTTAACTGGGATCTGGTTTTGGCCTCTAAACAAAATGGAGGGCTCGACATTGGTAGCTTTTATGCTTTTAACGTTGCCCTTGTGTTAAAGTGGGTTTGGAGATTCGTGAAGAGTGGTGATAGTTTATGGTCAAATGTGATTAAGTCTATATATAGCGAGAACGGGGCTTTGGATGGTATTGATAACCGAGTTGCCGGGCCACAATCGTGGGCCCAATTGTTGAAGATGGTTCGGAAATCACAAAATAGTGGCATGGATCTTTTAGTCCATTTACATAGATGGGTCGGTGATGGGAGATCCACGAAATTTTGGACGGACAAATGGGTGGGTCATCATCCGTTGAGTTTGGTATTTCCTAGAATCTATTTGCTTGAAGTAGTTAAAGATTGCTCGGTTTCAGATAGGTTGAGGGACGGTGTTGTCCAGTGGGCGTGGAGCAGGAATATTAGGGGAGGCCGAGAAGATGCACAAGTAGGAGAGTTGACCGATTTGAAAAATGGGATTTCGTTATCGAATGAGCCGGATTCTTGGTTTTGGGACATTGGGGACGAAGGGAGATATGAAGTGAAAAGTACTAGAAGATGGATGGATAGTCTTATATTGCCATCTCATGTTGTTCAGACTAGATGGAATCGGTTAGTTCCCCGGAAAGTGAACATATTATATTGGAAGATTAATTTAAACCGCTTTCCTTGTAAAATAAATTTGTTACAAAAAGGAATCCTGTTTGATGACCTTAAATGTGTTATCTGTGGAGATGGTGTGGAAGATGCGGAGCATATCTTTTGGAATTGTGATGTCACAAAAAGTGTATGGCGTTCTATTGGGAATTGGTTACAAGTGGTGGACACGAACGTAGAAGATTTGGATGAATTTTTGGATAGTGTGGATTCTAGTTCGTTGAGTAATAAATCGAAAACTATTATTGAGGCCGTAGCTATGACAGTGATTTGGATTATGTGGCGGCACCGGAATGCGATTACGTTTAATAATGGAGATGCTCGTAAAAATTTGCTTGTTGATGCTATAAAAGAAATGGCATTTTTATGGATTTGTAATCGTAGAGCTAAGTATAAAGTTAGTTGGGCCGAATGGATTATTTTTCCATGTAACTGATCTTTGTTTTGTTCGCCTAGCTTTTTGCTAGTTTGTTAATGAAAGCTGTTTTAAAAAAAAGTTATGTGGAATTTTATGTGATATTTTAAGACTTGAAAAGGTATTATTGTAAAAAAAAATGTAATTGTAATTATCATCTATATCAACATTAAAAATCGAGTTTCAAAATCGAATTTGCAATAAATACGTTTGCCATTATTACGTCCGTTACAAAAATTGTGATATCAAATAGAATTAATGGCATTTAACAAAAAAAAACGTCTTAACCCTTAGAGTCTACAATCATTGTCTTCAACGAATATGAAAACTTGAAACGTAACAATAATATTCAAAACGTTAAACTTGAAACGTAATAATAAAATGCAGACGTAATACATCTATTTAGTTTCCAAATTTAATTGGCCTTTATTATTTTAAAAGAATATGAAAACTTAGAAACGTTTTGTATTTTGTCATGTATTAATTTTTCTTCCCACCCATCGTTGAGACCAAAAACCATTAATAGCCTTTATTGTTTTAAAAGAATACGAAAACTTAGAAACGTTTTGTATTTATCACGTATTAACTTTTCTTCCCACCCATCATTGAGAACAAAACCCATTAATAATATATATGTATTTAATTTCAAATTTGACGTTTGGAAACCAAAAAACCTTCCGCAATTATAACAAAAAACGCCCAATTATTACCATATAAATGGGATCAAACCATCTATCCAATTTCAAAATACATGTCCATCGTCCAGTAGAGAAGAAACACTAATGGATCCACCAATGAGAATTTTGTTGTATCTATAGAACTTCATATGTTTCTTACCGTATTTTATTGACATTCTTATTGTTGGTGTTGTTAAAGGTAAACTACTTTAGGATTCAAATGTGTTTTCCACATATGGTTAAAACAGAATATGAGTTATGAATTAATACATGCTTATTAAACTTATCTAGGATATGTATATGTTTTTCATAAAGTCATACACATTGTTCAATCATAGCTTCAATAACAAATTGGTACGTCTTTTCACGTTGAGCCCCAATTAAAGGTATGAATCTGCAACTTCAACTTCAACTTCAACATCAACATCAACATCAAATTCATGAATTCTGAAATGTGATTTCTCTCCATTTTGAGGAGAAATGGTTTTTGTTCATATCATATCTCTGTGTTTCTATATCTGAGAATTACTATTTCCTTCGAAATAAAAAAAGGTAAAACTTTGCACCATGTGAGTTAGAATTAGGGAACACAAAAGGATCAGTAGCATTCTTATTCACTGTACTCGGACATGTATCAATATCTTCCTCTGCAAATTAAATGTAATTTAGGGTCTGATTGTTGATTTGGTAAGAGCAGGAAGTGAAATGGGCAAATGGCGATAAAAACGCAGAGAGAAACAAAAAAGAGTGAAATTGGAGAAAAGCCCTACAACTACGCTAGCCCATTTTTCTTTTTGGAAGTATTTTTTAGTAGAAGTTTTCTTTTTACGTGTAAATCTTAAAACTATGTATTATTTTCATCACAGTTAACTTTTAAAATTAAAATCTTTGTTATGTAAAGATTATTTATCCAATAAAAAAATGATCATTTTTTTGGATTGAAGATCTTTGGGATGGTAAGCATTTCTTTGTAGAGACCATTTGGTGCAACTTCAAGGGTAGTAAACTAACACCTAAATAATTAAAATAAAAATAAAAACATATGATTTTTTGTAATGCTGATTGTGGATTATATTAAATTCAGTTAAAAATTACAGCTTTCTTTTTGCTATCTTGACCCATTTACTTATAAATTGGTCAATTTGCTTAAGAGATTTTCAATTACGTATATTTCGCCAGCCGCATAGACGTAGCCAGATGACTATACAATATAGAAAAGTTGTATACGACACGTTAATAATAACAAAAGAAGAAATTGTAACTGCAATTGAACATGGTGGTTTTGATGCTTCATTTGTATAAAGCAGCAAACAAGATAAATATATATTAGAAGTTATTGGAGTACAAATGTTAGAAGGAATACTATGCATTTTGAAAGGAGTAAAGCAATTTGGTTTTAATAAAATAAAACTCGTGCCATGTTGACTCGTATTAATATGTTATCGACTTAAAATTCTTATTTTAAAATTATCTTTGTCTCCATTTATTACGCTAGGTACTTATATTTTAGTTTTAGCAATGATCAATGTACGTATATCTATTATAGATTACAAGAAGGTAATTTAACATTACATTTATTAAATATAATATTTGATTTTTGTAGGTAAAGAAAATAGTGCTGGAAAGGTTATTAAGGAAATATGTGAACTTTATAAGAAGGATAGAAACACATGTTGTGTGCATAGATACGAGGGATGTAAAAACATGCATATAGAAAAGTTAAAGGAAGAAGAATCATCTTTAAGAATGGGCTTTTTTATTTATTTTTACAATCACACACCATTAACATTTTAACTAACTAACCCCCCCCCCCCCCCCCCCCCCCTCCTTTAAATTCTCTCTTTTGTTGTTCTAGAGAAAGATCTCTCATTTCCATCTTTATATAAATGGAGAGATCTAAAGATCTCTTTCAACTTACCTCTTTAAGCTAACAAATAGAGAGCAACTTAATCCTAACGAATTAACTTAAAGAATCAATAACAATCTAATGCCACATGTTTCAATTTTCATGTACAAAAAAAAGGGAGAGATCGATCGTTAGTTTTTTTGGGTGAATTTTCAAGATACTTTTTAATTATGTGCAGTTTTGAGTAATAAATTTCAACAATTGATCAAATCTATTGGTCAGTTTATATATGAAAGTGTATTTTGGTCATTTGGCACATACATAAACTTCATGCAAAAAATTTTAATTTTAATTTTAAAATTATTATTATTTTTTAAAATTATTATTTTTAATTATTTTTAATGTTTTATTTTTCCTTTTTGTTAAAAAAATAATATTATGTGATATTTTTGTTTAATTACATGTGATTTTATATTTAATCACATGTGATGTTTTTGTATAATTACATATGATTAAATATACAATCATATATGATTATGAGATAATATATTTTTAACGAATCTCTTTGACAATGACTTCCCTCATCTTTTGTTATGTTATAAAAAGAAAAAAGAGACTGCATTTAGTCTAATGGTAAAACGTGAACATGCATGATATGATATACTCCCTCCGTCCCTAAATAAAGTTCTCATTTCTCTTGGGCACAATATTTAAGGAGAAAGTTAGTGGTGGGGTTGTTGGTATTAAATTTGATTAAAATATAAAGTTGGTTTGGAGAGAGAAAGATAGTAAGTGGATAGTTAGTAGTGGGGTCCATGGTAATTATATTATTTTATTAAGTGGACCCCATCAACTTGTGAAATGGGAACTTTATTTAGGGACAAAAATTCAAGGTGAAATGGGAACTTTATTTAGGGACGGAGGGAGTATTTCATGTTAGAATTCTACTAATGTTACTACTTTATTAGAACCACTTGATATATGATTATATTTTATTCTTTTATCTATAAAATAATTGTTAGAGTAAATTACACGCATATTTTCTGTGGTTTACTTAAAGTTTTGGATTTAGTTCCTAACTTTCAAAAATTACACCAATGGAAAATAATACAGAACATCGTATCGGTTTTGGTCCCTAAGCATAACAGGCATTAATTTTGGCCGTTAAAACATGTCATGATTGCACATGAGGAAATATGTCATTTTACCTCTTTTGTGTCTCCTTTCTCTCTTCCTCTTTGTTCCTTCTTCAACACAAATTCGCACAGATCTAAAACCCAAAATGACAAGAATTGAAACTTCCTTTCGTATTCTCCTCACCACTAATGTCTGTTACACTTTAATAACTTAATAAGATGGCTCCCTCAAGATATTTTTATGGCTTTAAAAGCTTTAAAAACACACACAACGAGTTACTATTATATTCAACCCTTTTTAATTAATTGAAACCCCAATTCACTCGTCGTAATCTCCAGTCTCCACCACCGCCCCACTCACTAACTTGAAACCACTTTAAACTCGGCATTTCTGATTTCAACTTCCGCTTGATTATCATCCATGATCCGAACCCCTAGTTATTCGATTTGAAGAAATTCAACACTTGACATTCGGTTAATCAAGCGTAACAACAGAGTACCAGAAGCAATTTGGGAGGGAACACCATCACCGTTGGCTTCATAAATCGATTTTACGGGTGCAAATCACCGGCTTCCACCGCCACACCACCATCATCTCCGGCTCCACCCTCGCACGATTGTCTCAACACCATCACCCCACTTACACATATAAAAACCCAACCTGATGATGGATAAGCTTTTGACTGTTAGTTACTTCTTGAATGAAAGAGGAGAAAAAGGAAATAAAACAATAAAAAAAATTCAGTAAAAAGACACATTTATCCTCGTGTGCACTGCACATAGTTATATATAACTGTCATTTTTAACGTATGTTACGCTTAGGGACTAAAAGCAAAACCAAGTCTCGAAGTTAGTGACCATCAATGTAATTTCTAGAAGTTAGTGACCAAATCCAAAACTTTAGCCAAATCACATGGACTATTCGTGTAATTTACACAAAACCCCCTAAACTTCAACCATTGTTTATTTTTTTCACATTGAATCCTAGCCATTAATTTTGTTGGATTAAAGACTTAGATTTGTCATCGCAGTCCTCACCCAAAAAAGAGTCATCACTTGATCCCACTTCATTCTAATTATCATATTATTTAATTTGGACACTTGTATATATTTATCAAATGAGTACAAAAATAAATAAAGAAACAATACATACATATTTCTTATATATATTAAAAAAGAGTTTTGATAATGACAGCCCTAAGGGCTGTCACTAGACATGCATAAAAAACGTGTACATTGATCTATAACTGTTCCCTGAATTTTAGGAACCATTTCTCTCTATGAATAAATGTACAACCTTTATGCGTTTAAAGACAACCCTAAAGGCTGTCATTATCAAAACTCATTAAAAAATTATAGAAATCACCTCCCTTGTCTAAAAAAATATGAAGAGTGATGCATGACCCTTAGGCCATTGGGTATGGGCCAACAACGTGGGGGTGATACGACATGGGGGTGATTTGACAATGGCAACGGCGTGGCCATGGGTGGAACACCATTTCCCCAACACCGTGGGGGGTTGGTGTGGTGAAGGAAGCATGCAGACCACGGGAGGCCACGAGGTGTGGGGGTTGCTTTTTGATAGATGGTGGCTTGTGATTGGTTGATGGGTATTTTCTTTTTTATTTTATTTAAAATTTAATGGAATAAAATGGTGTGGTGTGGTGTGGTGGATATTTCCTAGAGATGATGTGGTGTGGTGGTGATGTAGTTGCTGAGGTGACGATGATATGACAAGGAAATTGGGTACCACATGTGGTACCCATATTCCATAGCCTTAGAGATAGTGTAAGTTTGCAAGACCCACAAACAACCATTATTCCTTCTCTTCTCTCATCCCACATAAAGCTTTCAATTTTTATTTTTTTTGCCTTTGTTCTTTGCAAGAAGTTACAATCTCTCTCTCTCTCGCTTCTCTTTTATCTTTATCTCTCTCTCTTTCACACACATATATCTCTCAAATTCCACCTTTATTCTCCCTAGACCTCACCCCTTAAAAGAAGACGATCCCCCTCTTGATCCTCCTTGTGTTCACAACAACACCTCTCTCTCTCTCTCTCTCTCTCTCTCTCTCTCTCTCTCTCTCTCTCTCTCTCTCTCTCTCTCTCTCTCTCTCTCTCTCTCTCTCTCTTATTTCAAACCCTAGAAAGTTAACTAAGAGAAGGTTTTCTAGGGTATAACCCTATTTCTTGTCTTGTTGATCTTTGTTCCAACATATACACAATCCATATTCATCTTCCTCTCTTTAATTAGGGCTTTCTCTTACAACTATTCTTGATCATACATAAAGATTTGATATTTATACGTCAAATGATGGTGTCGACTTCTGAGTTAAGTCTTGAATGCAAACCCCATAACCACTCTATCCTTTTAAAAACAATAGTTGAACAACAAACACTGAGTAATGGACATGATCATACACAAAAGCTTGAAGAGTTCCTCTCACGTCTTGAAGAAGAAAGACTCAAGATCGATGCTTTCAAACGCGAACTTCCCCTTTGCATGCAACTCCTCACTAATGGTATCATATTTTTCCTCATTATTATTTTTTGATTTTGGATTTGATGCTTATAATTGTACATATAGTACAGTTTTATTTATGTAACTCCTCACTAAATGATACCCATACAAAAAATCAACTTTTTTAAGACATGTAGGTTGCTAGGAAAAGATGTTAACCTGAAGCTAATTACATGTGATTATAAAATCTTTTGTCTTTTGCTTTTTGATTATGTTCCTAGCTATGTAACTTTAATTTATAATAGTTTTTCATATTTTAATCATTCAAAAGTAAGGCATGATTCAAAGACTTGCCCTTACTCCAAATTGAAATTCAAAACCTAAGTAATAATTTGAACATTCTTTTGATTTATATATATGTAGAAATATTAATTTGATTTTAATTTAGTTTTTGTAATCTTGGTGTTAGCCGTGGAGACATCAAGGCAACAATTACAAACGTATCGCGCGAATCAGGTTTCGCCGGTACTAGAAGAATTTATACCTATGAAGAATTCAAACACCGAAGGAGCTGAAAAGGTGTCAATTCCAAACATCGATAACAAGGCGAATTGGATGACATCCGCCCAACTCTGGAGCCAAGCTAGCAGTACCACCACAGCCACCGCCATTAACACCGCCACCCATAACAATAATCATGTTAAAACCATGCAAAATTCAACAATACTGACAACACCACAAGATGAAACTGATATTAATTTTGTTACCAAACAAAGAAATGGTGGAGCTTTTCTACCATTTTCCAAGGAAAGCAACTCATCTCCAAAGATGGTGTTGCCGGAATTGGCACTTTCTTCCGGTGAAAAAGATATTGATTATGAAGAAAACAAGAGTAATTGCTTGAGGGAGAGTAATTCTACCAAAGGTGGTAATGGAGATGTTACCGATAGTCAAACAACCACAACCACCGCCGCCCCCGCCGGAGCCACAACTGGCTCTCAGACTCATAGGAAAACAAGGCGGTGTTGGTCGCCGGACCTCCACCGGAGATTTGTCAATGCTCTCCAGATGCTAGGGGGTTCTCAAGGTAATTAAATAATACTCGTAATAGTAAATTTACTTCATTTAAATTCTATGCTATTTTATAATTATATCATGATGAATAAATAATTATGTGATATTTTGGAAATTTCAGTTGCCACTCCTAAACAGATCAGAGAACTCATGAAAGTTGACGGTTTGACCAATGATGAAGTCAAAAGTCATCTACAGGTTCTTTCTCTCTCTCAGTCTCTAGAAACATAACACACTGACACACACAAATATGCATCAAGTGATTGTACGTTCATATTTTTGTTGTACAAAACAGACAATGATAATATGTTGTTCGTACGAGGTACAAGTACAACCGAAACTTCTATTTGTGTTTACTACTGTATATTATTTACTGACAATTTATAAAATGGAAATATATTTATAGTTGGAATTCATTTTTGCAATTATAAACTTTTAAATCTTGTTTTTCCATTGCAAGTATTGAATGACATATATTGATAATTACAGTTTTCTTATCGTTATATAGAAATTTTATAATATTTTTTATTTAAGTTTCGTAAATTATAATTACCGAAAAATTACTACCTTCTAAAATATATCTACTTTATATTATTTTTCATTTATTTAATATTAACCTATTTGGAGTTAATTTATTATTTTATCTAAAATTTAACAGAAATATAGACTTCATACAAGAAGACCAAGTCCAAGCCCACAATCTGCCGGTAACGCAACGCCGCAGCTGGTGGTTCTAGGCGGAATATGGGTCCCACCAGAATACGCCACCGCTGCCGGAGCACAAACTATTTACACCACACACCCAAACGCCACCCATACCAACCCACATTATTGTACACCCCAAGAATTCTACCCTAATCCCGCCGTCCTGCCGCCACCGCAACAGTTGCATCACCACCACCACAACCAAAATGGCACCGGCAGCCACCACCACCAGCTCCACCACCATAATAATCAGATATACAAGCCCACCTCCCAAACCACACAAAGCTTGCCGGAGTCCAATGGTAGAGGCGGCACCACCACAACAGGCGGCAACCGGTCGGAAAGCATAGAGGATGGGAAGTCGGAGAGTGGGGGAAGTTGGAAGGCAGAGAGTGGTGGTGAAACAAAGGCACTGATTTTAAGAGAAGAGTGTGAACAAAGCAATGGGAGTGAGATAACACTAAAATTCTAGAGTTAATTTATTAACTAATTAATTATTTAGTATTAGTTTAATTAGTTGTATTTCTGTTGTTATGATATGCATTATTATTAAGATTTTAGATATAGAGTGAGGGGTAAAAGGGCATAATGATAAAGTGACAGTTTGCTTGTTTGTTTCTTGTGTTTTTTATTTACTAATCACAATTTGTACGCTTTTTTTGAGATTTTCTAATGATTAAAGTACAAATATTGGACCATATGGTTTTCTTGACTTTTGATTTGTTGACGAAGCTCCTTTCCCACTTGATAAATTATTTCAAAAGTGTATTTACAAAATATGTATGTCACTCACTAATAAAATGTTGTTCCCTGCTAAGGTCATACAACTATAAACAATTGACTACAATATGAAATTATGTTTTTAGTTGTGTTTATATAAAGTAAAACTTTTTTTAACTATCTGATAATACTTTACGTACTTCACAAAATATATAAAATACTAAATATGTTTTTGTTTCATAAAATATTATGTTAACCGCACCATCCAATATTGTTTATATAATTTTGATAAAAACGAAATTGCATATATAATTAAATGAAAAATTAGTAGTAATTTTAATCATTATATGACCTGTTTATACACATGTCAATTTCTCTTTTCTTATCCATTTTTCCTATTTGATTTTTTAACATTTCAATTTAACCTTTAACTAATATTTAACTTAATATTTTCATCAAATTATTTATATACATTTCAGTTTTACAATTTTAATAAAAGAATTCTGCAATATAAAATTTTATAGATAGAAATTTAAATTGGCAGTATATGATTGATAAAAACCAATTGTTCATCAATTGTACTCCCTCCTAAAACTAATTTGACAGTTTACAAAATTACGCTAAAAAGGAACAACTAGAAATGCATTAATAGCATATTTTAGAAAGGGTAAAATTGTCAGGCTAAATATATCCCATACATCGACTGATTTCAATATCTATTTGTGATTAGATATCTACACCAAAACAAGACACGAGCTTGCTTTCATGCCGTTTAAAATGAAGAAAATGACCCTAATCAAAAAGGATATCAATCAGTTAGTGAGTAGCATGTCTGGGTCAAGTCCATTTTCGAGTTCTTTCAGTGTTGACCCTACAAGTGACTGCCAAATAGAGTGGAGAAGATGGTAAATATTTGAAAAATAAAACTAATAAATATTTGAGTTAAATATGATTACAATAGTATAGAGTATGTTATAATATAAAAATTTTAGTAGGTTGTATACATTTTCTGGAACCATTTCATTTATAGCTAATTCTTTAATATTTATCCATTTGACCTTTTAAGGAATAATATATAACCCGTATCAGTCCATTCATAAGTAAATAGTCAAAACTCAAAACTGCTACTTCTATAATTTAGATTGAAAAAATATCTACAAAAGTAATGGGTCAAAAAATCGGCAAAAGTTTATTTTCAAATTTCAATGCATAAAACCTCTTAAACGGATTTATTAAAAAATTATATTACTGTACAATTGAAATGATAGAACTTTGCTAATCAATTAGATACACTTATTTAAAGGCTTTTTTAATAAGCTCTCCCAAACACCCCCTTGCATGCCTGGGAAAGCTTATTTAAAGGCTTTTTTTTGCTTATTTTAGCTTATTAAGCAGGCTAATAAGCTCAAAAACCCCTTAAATAAGCTTTCCCAAACATGCCCTAAATTATTTATAGAAAACTAAAAATACTTGGACAAAAAGTGTTTTCAAGTCAATACTACTTGACCCATTAACCAACCCGCCCACATTTACAGCTTGGTAAAGTCAGAAACACAAATATGAAAGTAACCTGGAGTTCCTCTTCACAGCTTCTAAGTTTCTCACCGTATTCTTTCCTATTAAGAAAACATTTATGCAGCTGCAAGAGAGAAATTATACAGTATGAATACACCAAACATCTAAATACATGACACTAACAATATAAATATTAATATTAATAAATTAAAAAAAAAGCACCTTAATCAACAGCTTCCTGCGATTTGAAGTGAGCTTCTTGGCAGATGCCAGTGCATCCTCTAGTTTCTGGAACCACCAAAAGAATAGTAAAAGGAATCTAATATGAGCATATTGGACGGGAACACAGGGTGGCAAAACGGGTGGGTCCAATGGGTTGGGTAACAGGTCAAAACAAATACTTTTTATAAATGATTAAACTGTTAATAATAATTAAAAAGGGGAAAATTGCCACCAAACCGACTTTAACAATATGGGGTACCAAATTCTCCCATCGAAATTAAATTCTCAAAGTTACAAGGAAATGTTGTCAAAATTGACCTATGCTATAATTTGGGTCCCCCTAAATTACTAAACTTTTAATCTTAAATCTGCCATATATTAAACTCTCTCCTCAATTTGTCAAAATTAATGTTTGCCTTAAATATGTAATAAAATTGAACTTAAACTCCTAAATCTGTCAAAAAATTGAACTTTGTCAAACATTAAACTTTCAGTCCTTTTGATGAGAGAAGTTTTGGAACTGACGTTGTCAAACTTGGAAGTTCTTATTACCTTTCTTGGCAGTTTTTCCATAAAAACTATATTATTACAATGGTAATAAAATAAAGGAGGCTAATGTATTTTGGGTGATTTTTAATTGATTTTGACCCAGTTGACCTGTTCAAGGCATTTCATTTTAGCTATATTTCTAAATGGTAACCCATTTGATACATCAAATATAAAGTATAACCCTAATTGACCAATTACTGGTAAAATAAAAGATGACTTTAAGACCTGAGACTTCTCTTGCAGCTTAGATACATGATCACCTCTCTCTTCTACAAGATCTTCCATACGATAAACCTGGGAAACAAAACATTACTGTTAACATATTGAACACAAGAAAAATAATATCACTCTCCGCAAAATCTTATTTTGTTATTAAAATTCAAATCACATCATTTATATATTTCAAAACTTTGGATTTTGTTTAATTTTCAAGTTTGTGAATTCAAAATTAATAGGAACATAACTGACTTTTGGTCTGTAGAACAATAGCTACAGAAACTGTCTACCATACTAACTTCAAAATAAAATTCCAAAAAATGCACTTCATGGTATTCGTTCAACGAATAAGTGAAATAGGTTTCGTGTATCTCCAACTGCAGTTGAATAATCTTTTAGCATTCTGCTTAGGTTTCCCAAACCAAAATTAGGTTCAATTATTAATAAGTTTGATTGTGTTGCACTACAACATCCACGGTTGTAAAAACTTGGTCAACTACGACGAGTACTCGCCGAGTACCATGTACTTGGTGGTGTGCTGAGTCGAGTTGGCCCAAATCGGTCAAAACACTCGCTCAAACCAAAACTCGGTCAAATCTCGCCCAACTCGGAACCCAGTCAAAACTCGGTCAAATTCTCAAAATGCTTACATACCCACCACCCCACTCTCCAATATACATTCTAAGTTATTAGTCTTATTATTATTAATTATATAATATTTGCATGATAGTATGATACATTTTACTTGTAGGTTTTAAATCTGTTTTATTTTTAAGAATTAGAGAATTTATATGTATATATTATATATTTATACAAATTTATAAATAAAAATCTCAACCCGAGTACTCGCTCTAGGGTCATCGAACGAGTTTTGAAACCATGACAACATCTACTTAAAAGGATGGGTCAGGCAGGTTAGTACTAGAGGTGGGAAAATGGGTGGGCCTGTGTGGGTTGGATCACGGGCCGAAACGAATTAACTTTGTACTGGTCAGCTTGGGTTGACCAAACCAGTTGTTGTCCACAACATTATTATTTCAATAACAATCTTATTTTTAAATAATACGATTTAGTTAGGAGGTTGTATGAATTGAAGAGTACACTTCGAGTGATTTCCGGCCCGTTTGACCTGTTAGAGATGAAAACACAACCCACACCGACCCATTTATAATTGCCAGTTTTATATGATTACATAAAACTTGAATAACCTGCTTATAAGCAACATATCACATATATTAACAATACCAAAAAGCATTAAAATAAACAAGTATACAAATTTCAAACCTCTTTTTGGAGTTCTTCTATTTTTTGGCGTGAGACATCAAGTTTCTTCGCAACCTGAAATGCATTAACAAAATAATCGCATAAGATAGGCAACAAAATAACCGATGCTTGAATGTACAGGTGGCAAAATGGGTAGGTCGAGCAAAACAGGTTATTTGTTGGCTCGAATTAAAGAGTGCGTCAAATATGATTATATAAATAATATTACTTTAACTAATACTAGAGTAAATTACATGGATGGTCCCTATGGTTTGGGTCCGGTTTCGGTACCTAAGTACGCAAAATTACACGTATCATCCCTACATTTTAAAATTATGACATTGGTAGGCGGTAGCCCGTGAGTCCGGCTAGCTTAACCAATGTCAGTGTTACAATTCTGAAAAGAAGGGATCATACGTGTAATTTCACATTCTTAGGGACCAAAACCAAACTGTACACAAACCTAAACCACACGGACGACCCGTGTAATTTACTCTAAAATGTTAATTATTTTAACAAATTGATTTGAGGTTTTATAGATTGAAAACACAAATTTGGGCGACTTTTGGCGGATTTGATATGCTTCCTATTATGCTGGGTTTTTTTCTTACTTTACCCATTTGACCCGTTAGAGATTAAAAAAAAAGCCCAAATCAATCCATTAATAAGTAAATGGGTCATATTTTCCAGATCTACCTGATCAGGATCTCCATGACTTGACCCTGATGGACGTTCTCTGCTATCACGCTCACTCAAATCAGAACTGCATATAGGCAACAAGGGGAAAAATTACCAAGACATTTTTCATGTTTTGAACAGTCAATATGCATTATTTAATAAAAAATCACACCACAAAATTACCAGCAACAAGTCAAACAAAAAGGATTAAAAACCAAGTCCACAAAAGTTTAGGGGGTTAAAACACTAAGTCAACAAAAATTTATGGGTTAAAACAGAAGTTTAGGATAAAACAATTGCCAAAAAAAAATTTAGGATTCAAACAGCAGATTCATGAAATAGATCTATAAATTACAAAATAACAGCACAAAATTCATGAAATTGAGTTACAATCATGCCTTTGTTCATTCAACTAACCTTGTGTCCCCTTTATTAGAAATCACAAGTTCTTTCATTATAATTGTGAAACCTTACTTAATATAGATGTGATTTATAGCAAACAATCTACAAGTTTCAATAACTTATTCGAAAAAGGTTTCTTACGATCAGCAAGATATATATATATATATATATATATATATATATATATATATATATATATATATATATATATATACACGAAGTTAGAATGTTAAATAAATTGTAAAAACTTACTCATTTTGATCTTTATACTTGTTCCCACTTCTATGATCTTTATCAATTTCATCACGGTTTCTTTCACGTTCATGTTCAGTGTCATCCATATCTTTATCTCGATCATATCCTCTATCCTTATCAATAAAACGGTCCCGTGGGGCCCGGTCAACATCACGTGGGGCCCGGTGAACATCACGTGGGGCCCGGTCAAACCCTCTTTCTTTGACTTGATCATGATCTCGAGACCATTCCCTGTTGTTCTGATCACGAGAACGGTCCCTAACACGATTATAGTTATAGTTATCTCTATCTCTACCTCTGTTGAATTCCATATCTCTGTCGTTATTGCGCCGAAAATTATTATTGCCAAAGTTTGGCCTCCCAGTTCTAGCTTTGACTTCGTTGACTTTTACAATTCGTCCATCAATGGTCTGATAAGGATGGATAGTGAAAGCAAGAAAAAAGGAAAGAAAGAAAGTATAATGCATAGTGAAAGCAACCCTTTTGACCCTTTTGCTTATGAATGGGTCAATTCAGGTTATCAAATGGGTAAAAGGAAACGGTTCAAATGGGTCAAATGTCGTTATCAAATGGATAATGCATGTGGAGGCTACTCAAGTATACTTTTTTTTCAGTTAAGGTCATCCATGTCAGAGGCCACCCAAGTATGTACTTCCTCCGTATCACAATAAGTGATACATTTGGAAGATCACGGAGTTTGAGGCAAAATATTAAAGTATGGTTAAAATATATTAAAGTAGATATTTAGTGGATGATGGGTCCCACTTTTCTTGAATAAAGTGATATTAATTAGTTTTAAAAGTAAAAGTAAGGGTATAAGGGTAATTTTACTTTATTAAAGTGGATAGTTAGTGGAGGTTGGGTCCCACATTTTTGCCAAATAAGGTAACTTTTGAAGTGTATCACTTATTGTGAAACACCCATAAATGGAAAGTGTATCACTTATTGTGATACGGAGGAAGTATTTGTTTTCATTGAAACCAGTTCCACCCAAATTCGTGACAAATATGAAATAAAATTCAACAAATTAAAATAATGTGAATGATAATTTAATGTGAAATACCAAATCTACCCTTCATTTAAATGCATATCTGTTTTAGTAAAACTGATTTTAAAGGGTAAAATACGTCACCTTTATACTAAAAATTTTATTATATTAATCTGCTAACATTAGTTTCATTTTTGTCATTTACAATTTTTTGCCATAAATTTGGTCAGAATTGGTATTAATGAACACAAATACTCCCCAAATTTATACTTGGCCACATGGGTGGCCTCTAAAGCAGTTTTAACTTTTAAACATGGGTGGCCTACACATACATGATCCCAAAATAATACAATTTTGGTAACAAAAACTGTATAATTATTTTTACAAGTGTTTCAATTTGACACAACCAAACCCATTAAAAAAATACCAATAAATTATCTGTTTTGACCCATTACCCAACCCACCAACCCAATTTACCAGATCTAATGCATAACATTGATGACCAAAACATATAAATAACTGCAAATACCCTTCCATCCATATCATTGATGGCATCAAGTGCAGATCGGGGATTTGTGAAAGTAACAAAGCCATAGCATTTTCCACCTACTCCACGATCATTAATTATCTGCAAAAGAAATGTGAAAATAGAGAGCGTTACATATGAAAACGAGTAATGAAATCAAAAATAATAGATACAAAATTGTTGTTGTGCAGATTAGTTAAATCATTAATATCCTGGAGTTTCAAGAATAAAATCACTTAATTCTGTGTTTCATTATTTCATTAGTGTTTAAGGATAAATTAGGGGCAGTTTTAGCTACTACATAAGACAACTACAAGTTCGTTTGCTCTACTAAAGTTGCGAGTAACTGAATTGAAGTCATCATTTTTCCAAAATGACTGTAGAAATAAAAATCAGCACATTCCTTCTAACTTCATAAGATTTTTTATGCAAATAGAATGTAATTCATGAAAATCAAGTAAACATAGATAAATTTCAATTAAACAATTCAATCCTATCTCAACATCTTCTTCTACAGATTCTCATATGAAGGAGACACTGGTAACAAAGTTGTGGTTCATTCATTGTCAGCCAGCAGACACTTCGATTTTGAGGTCAAAACCATTGATTACAAGTTCAAAATTGATATCTACTCACCTGTAACCAACTATACTCCAGCAACGTATTCAATTTGTATTACTTGTTAGATATTCTAAACAGCTAAACTCCTAATTGAGATTATCATATTTTCCTCAAAATTTAACAGAATCACATCAACTATTTCACCTAAAAGTGATTTACACACATCACGCACACAAGTTAATATATCAACAAAAAATTTGCAGGAAAATGAGAGTGTAAATTAACAAAGTATACTACAACACTTTATTCAATTTGTATCACTTATTATATATTCTATATTTCTAATTGCGGTTATCAAATTTTCTCTGAAATTTAAGCATAACCACATCAATTATTTCACCTCGAAGTGATTAACACGAATCGCACACATGAAACTAACAAATCAGCAACAAAACTGCATAGAAATTTAAGTGTAGATACATATATCTATGCATAAATCCAAAAAATATGCTTACCTTCACGTTGATAATTTGCCCGTACAGATCGAAAACACTTCGAATAGTATCTTCAGTAGCGTCGTAAGGCAGGTTGCCGACATAAACGGAGCTATCTTCGTCGACCGTCATTTCTTCCACCACCACCACCAAAACCCTAATTCACCTGAATTAATCAACCACCGGACATAGACACTGAAAGAATTAAGATCGAAGACACGATTTAACAAAATGGTTACGTTATGCAGTGTTCGATTGTACCCTACGTACAACTTAACAACGCAATCAAATAATGGTTTCGTGATGTTTGTTGTTTATTTTCAGGAGAATTTTGCTAACCATATCTAATATGAGCGATAAATGTGCACATTTTTTAATAAATACTAGCAGGGTATTCGTGTAATGCGACGGCGGTACCAGTAATTATTTTTCCCGACGGATCAAACTTGTATTAGAATGCTTGAAATCATGGTGAGAAACTCAAAACGTGGCAATACATCAGGATAAAATTGTTTTGGGGAAAAATCCGAATGAAAGATGCAGTAAAACGTGAGCAAGATATATAGGAGCAGCTGCGTAAATTAACCTTATAATATTAGTAGGCGTAAATACTTTAATATATAAATACTAATAGGTTATGATGTATAAACTAATTCTCATAACTAATGGGTTAGCAAAATCCTTTTCAAAAAGGGGTTCATGTGTTGGACATTACGAAGACACTTTTAGTTTTTGTAAACTTAGTATTATGTCAATTAATGAATATCTATTCTGCCTTTTATTAAATTCTAAAACTTTTTATTTCTTAATTTTAACAGGATACATCTTATATAGCACACAAAAATCAATAATTTGATAATGTTAAATTATATTAATTGAAAAGAATGCATAACATATCTTCATATAGCATACGGTAAAAAGCCCAAATTAAAATTATAAATTATAAATAAATATATAAAATAGATGGTAATTAATACATTAATAATTAAATGTAGCTCATTTAATATATAACATTTAAGTTTTAGTAAATAGTGGAACACACTGCTTAATTTTTTTTATTTTTTATTTTGCTTTTTAACAAATGAACATGTTGATTTCTTGTCTTCTTTTAATGAATATACATATATACTCAAATATATGTCCAAAAAGGCAAAACATTCTATATTCTTAAGTCGGTGTAGCTGGTAAACACATTGTGCATTAAATGACAAGTAAAGCGTTCAAACCCTTCTTGGCCGATTTTTATAATATCAAGTTTCTTACATCTCTTCCCGTAGATTACAATGGTTTTCATTTTTAGCCCAAATTTTCCAGCCATTTTTCTTTTTAACCAAAATATTTCAAATCATTTTTCTATGTTTTTCTTTTTCAATTATTAATTTTTTTATATCAATGGATGACAAATTTAATTAAGCTTATGAAACATATTTTGATTTTATAAAATACAATATACTTCTATAAACTCTAATTTTATAAAATACAATATACTTCTATAAACTCTAATTTTCATAACTAAACGAGGGTGAATAACATAAATGAAATCATATATTTTTTTTAAAAGAATAAATAAATTGAGTGAATCAAAGTTGATCTAATTTTTTCTTTAAGTTCATGTAAAAATAAACGTATTTATATTTCGCTGCTACGTTTGGTTAAATGCAAAATATAAAGGGTTTCGATCAACTTCGCAAATAAATATACGTTTTAAGATACCCACGGCAAGGCGCGGGATATGCTTACTAGTTAGAGTATATTGTATATGTGATTTATCGTAGATGTTCACGTGATTTAGTTATGTAAGTTATAATCGTTTCTTTTCAAACTGGTCATTTCTTAAAATCCTTTATTAACACTAGTTGTAAGTTGTTGCATTTTCAGTTATTGATTGAACTATAATAACTAAAAGAGTAAATTACAGTTTTTGTCCCTGTGGTTTGCCCGTTTCTGCGTTTTTGTCCCTATGCTTTTTTTTCCTTTTTTTTGTCCCTGAGGTATGCAGTTTTACGTTTTATTGTCCTTCCGTCCATCCGCCGTTTCTTTTTAGCCGTTAAGACCCTCACGTGCCAAAAACGTGAGGGTAGTTTCGTCCTTTTATCAAAACCCCTTGAATTAAATCACCTTCACCCTCCTCGTTTACACATAGATGTCATTTCTTAGCTCATCTGCAACTCAGTAAGCTCTCTTCTCCTACATCGAGCTCCCATAATCCGGCCATGGCGGTGAGTGTAGGAACCTTAATTTTGATCCTATGCATCTCGGTCTTCATATCGTCTACACATTCTCAGCAGCTCACCACCAATTTCTACCAGAAATCATGTCCCAGATTTGAACAAATAATGCAGGACACCACCACCAACAAACAGATCGCCTCACCCACCACCGCCGGCGGCGCTCTCCGCCTCTTCTTCCACGACTGTCTCGTCGACGGCTGTGACGCATCCATCCTCATCTCCTCAACTCCTTTCAATAAAGCCGAACGTGACGCCGACATCAACCTCTCACTTCCCGGCGACGGTTTCGACGTCGTCATCCGTGCAAAAACTGCCCTCGAACTCGCCTGTCCCAGAGTTGTCTCATGTGCCGACATCCTCGCCGTCGCTACACGGAACCTCGTGAAGATGATGGGCGGACCATTTTATGACGTGAAGCTCGGGCGGAGAGACGGATTAGTGACACGCGCGTCACGCGCTGAAAACATTCTTCCAAAACCAGAAATGTCCATGAATCGGATCATTAAGATCTTCAAATCGATAGGGTTTTCGGTTCAGGAAATGGTGGCGTTAACCGGAGCACACACAATTGGTTTCTCCCATTGTAGTGAAATTAGCTCAGATATTTACAATTACAGGAACACATCACAATCCGACCCGTCGTATAATCCGAAATACGCTGCGGGATTGAGAAATGCTTGTGCTGATTATCGGAAAAATCCGTCGTTATCGGTGTTTAATGACATTATGACCCCACACGATTTTGATAACTCGTATTACAAAAACTTGCCGAGAGGATTGGGGGTTTTGAGATCTGACCGTGCCATGATGATGGATCGTAGAACGAGACCGTTCGTTGAATTGTACGCGAGAGACCAGACGGCGTTCTTTCAGGCATTTGGTCGAGCCATTGAGAAGCTGAGTTTGTACGGTGTCAAAAGTGGCCGGAGTGGAGAAATTCGCCGGAGATGTGATTCGTTTAATTAAATCAACATTTAATTGGGGGTAAAGGAGAAGGGGTTTTGATAAAAGGACGAAACTACCCTCACGTTTTTGGCATGTGAGGGTCTTAACGGCTAAAAAGAAACGGCGGATGGACGGAAGGACAATAAAACGTAAAACTGCAAACCTCAGGGACAAAAAAACAGAAAAAAAAAGCATAGGGACAAAAACGCAGAAACGGCCAAACCACAGGGAAAAAAACTGTAATTTACTCAAACATATATTTATACTCCCTCCGTCCCACAAAGAAGTTTACATTTCTCTTGGGCACAAGATTTTAGATGATAGTTAGTGATGGGGTCCCTAGTAATATTTTTGATTAAAATATAAGGTTAGATTGGAGAGAGAAAGATAGTTAGTGGATATTAATGGTTGATTCTTAGTAATAATAATAGTGTAACACCCTAAAATTTACAAGATTTTTAAAATTTTTGAAAACAAAATTATAATCAAAAGGTCCCAATAACTCGAATCATTAAATCCCAATAATAGTATTTTCATTTAAAAATATATTTAATGCGGAATTAGTTAAAATTAAGTGTTTTTAAAATATTAAATGCCGTCCACATCGGTAATGAAAGATACAGCGGTCAACCGTCCACCTTCTCCTTTCCTCTGCTGGTACCTGAAACAATGTGGGGGAAAATAGGGGTCAGCTGGAGAAGCTGAGTGAATATCTCAAAATGCAAACAATCGTAACATACAACACATGAGGGCACATCGGTGTACTCCTACTCAGAATCTACTCGATTATTTACTCAGATTTATTTCTCGGATTTTATTACTCAGATTTTAATTTATATAGCGCGCTTGTGTGATTTGGGACGAGAGATCAACCTCGCCCCTCCTCACACCTCAGATAGGCGTAAGCCAAAACTCAGACGGGAGTGATCCCAAAACTCAGACTGGAATAATCCCAAAAACTCAGACGGGAATAATCCCAAAAACTCAGACGGGAATAATTCCAAAAACTCAGACGGGAGGTGATCCCAAAACTCAGATGTGTGTTATTATGTTTTATTATTTCTTTAACATAATTATCTCAGATTGCCCTAGCATGTAATAGCACAGAATGACTCTGTGCCGAGCTCAGTTACCCAGGCACAATGTCTCAGATCATGAATAAGTAAACAGCTGCTCAGATACTCAGATAACAGATCAAACTCAGATAACAGATCAAACTCAGATAACAATTATGGTGCAAGAAATGTAACACGTAAGTCATGCATGTATAACGTTAAAACTGAATACACGGTGAGAATACTCACCTCGAGAAACGTAAGCTCCAAAGGGTTCTCGACAATCAGAAGGACAGCACGTTATCTCCTAGACGGTCCTAAAAACCAAAAAGTGAAACCCGGAATTAAAATCCTACCCGAGGACTTATTTCAGAAAACTGGCAGCCCCCGTCAGTCTCACGGAAACTGCCATAACTCCTAAACGGTTTATTAGATTTTTCCCCATCTTGTTACCATGGTTAGAAGACAATCAGAACTACAATTTACTGCGAGACGGTCACTGGCCAAAACAGACTCTAAGTGTCTCAAAACAGTGATGCAAGACAGACATACTGCACAGGTCAGTTTCCTAACAGCAGCATACTAAATCGACTATAACTTTTAAACCGTAATTCGGATTGACGAGAGGGTTGCGGCGTTGGAAAGCTAACTCAAAAACCAAGGTTTCAACACGGGCCAAAAACCGAAAAGATTAGTTTAACCAGATCAAAAACAGCTGTGAATATGAGGCAGATTCTGCCAAAATTTATAACTTTTAAAACTCGTTTTTGCAATCCCGACATCAATCCATTTATTACCGAGACACCCGACATTCCCGAAATTCACATTTAGTCTCAGAAACATGTTTACCATTAATCTAGTCTTTTATTTAAGAAATCTATTTGGTTTTAGGAAACCAAGAACCCTAAGGTTCGGTTTCCGTTTCTCGGTTAACAAAACGTCTAGCTATAATCAAGATGGTTTTGACCCAACCCGATACTTACAAATGCAGCCCTTAAACCCGAAACACAGCCCTATAAACCCACGAAAATAAAGACTCATAATTTGGTAAGACTAGTATTTCTAAAACCCGAATATCAACATAATTCAAAACATAATTTGAAGCAAGATCGGACGACCGTAACTTTCAACTCGGTACACCGAATGACACTAGATTTTCGCAGCAGATAGTATACATAAGACACTATAAACCGTCTATAGAAAGTCCGGCCCGGTTCTGCCCCGAAGGGTCCCGAAACAGGCCTGCAACAGGCAATTTCGTGCAGTATTTCAGCACTGCAGTCAGTTACGAAAAGGGTCGTATCTCACAAACCGTTAACTCGATTAACGAGCGGTCGGCGGCCACAGAAAGGTATAACAACGAGCTACAAAAGTCCAGAAGACATGGGGTCCAGATTCTGATCGGAAGCAGGTCGAAAACAGCCACGATTAAACAACAACAGGAACTTGACATATAAAATTCTAGGACTCGAGAATTAGAACCAAGACAACAAAACAAAACCGATGCGAACAATCTAATTACAACCCGAACCCTCTTTGGTTCGTCACAGCCCTACACAAACGGGATTAGTCTGCAAACAATAACGGATCGATCGAATGAAAAGGAAAGAAACCGAAAAAAAGAATAGGTCTAGATGATTACCGATTGGAGAAACCAACTTGGCTCGATCAACACTTCCGCCCACCGAATAACCTGCTCGAACTCAATGACACTCGCTGGCCACCTCCCCATGGAATTAAGCTGCTCAATTGGAGAAGAAGGAAACGAAGGAGATGCTCTAATTGGAGGCTGCCGATTGGAGTTTGAGGGAAGGAAAAATGAAATCTTAAGATAAATAAATAAAAACGAGATGGAACAAAAGGGGTGATTTGCTACCTATGATACAATTGGCTGTTGATTTCCACACTGAATACAGTTCGGTGATTATGCACTCTGCTCCCTCCGATCCAAATCTAGTCACAAGGATTGCCGATTGATGCGTTCGGAATTGTGGCTGATCTCAAAAACTTTATGCTAAAACTCAATCTTGATTAAAAACCTGCTCCTTTGTTGCTCTCCTTGATCGATGAAAAAAATTAGAGAAGAGAGCAGCGGCCGATTACATTTGATGGTGGAAAGATTAGGGATTAGCTATGGGATTAAAACGGGGTTAAGCTACCAATTTCGGGCCTCTAATCCACAATTCTAGGTCTCGAGTTTGGTCCATAAATAATGAAGGAAAACAAGGGCTCGGCCCTATTGGTTCAACAAGTACACAACCACACACTTATGTCACCAATAAATAATAAAAGTAATTAACAAGTTAATTATTTCAACACGAAATGTCACGCATTTATCACTTAGACAATTACATGACTATACGTAAATTAAAAAATCAATTTAAAATTTATATTTTAATTACTTGAAATTTCAAGGTGTTACAACTCAACTCCACTTGAAGTAGACTTCGTCCCCGAAGTCATGGGTCGGACGAAGCTCAGGGTAGCGATCTCGCATCTCAGACTCAGACTCACCAATGACACACGTCCGTAATAGAACAAAACGATAAGGTTATGAAATAAGGAAACTCGTTAAAGGTTAAAAATAGAATGAAACTCTTCAGGGTGACCTGCGCGATCAGAATGAAATCCGGCTCTTGCAACTGCTCATGTAACTCCTTCTTCTATAGTGGCGCAAAATGATAAGGCTAAAAGAAATAGAACCTACCTGTTCTCTAAGATCTCGGTTTACCTCAAGAAGAAAAAGATGATGGCAAAAAATACAAAATGATCAATGATACTCTGATAAAGATGTCTCATTGCTCTCGCAGTCATGCACAGTTGTTGCCCTCAGTTCTTGGTGTCGCGTTGAATCTCCGATTCAACTCCACTTGGAAATTTACTATTGATTTGTTGACGATACCAAATGCTCAGCGTAGTACCATGTCATTCAAACCATTTGCACAATCATACTCGGATCTCTCATGACGATAACAAGTTTTTATGGAAAAATTTCTTCCCGTACAACTCCATCAAATGACCACTTACACATTTTAGCACAGGTAAAAATTGCATTATCGACCATTTTCCACCAAAATGACTCGGAAAGGTCCTCTACTCTATGGGTCAACAGTTTGTTAACAGCATAATAAATAATTTAGCGGTTTACACCATTATCAATTAATATAAAAACCATGCAAATAAATCACAAGGAATATACATATCACACAGAATTCTCATATACTCAGATATATAACTCCAAAATATGATCTGGAAATATAACTCAGAAGTCCCACTCAGAAATAAACTCCAAACATATCTCAGGAGTATAACTCGAAAATGTATAACTCAGGAGCGAACTCATAAATCTTAACTCCGGAGCAAACCCAAAACTCTAACTCAGTAACAACTCATAAGGTAATAATATTTACAAGTAATAGCATTAGGTATAAATCACATTTTTCCTCATTCTTATTACTACTCGCGTGTTCCAATTTACCAGCTTATAATACTTGGAATGATATACTCTCTCTCAACCGTGTTATTGGTTCTCAAAATAACTCTTCTTTAACATTATATTGTTACCTTACTCTATTAGGTTCGCATATTACCGATGTTGATAACCCTTTAAATAGCTCAAATTAACAATCTTGACATTTAATTCCATTTAATAGGTTCTCATTCTATTACATTTAGTGGTTTCTCGATAATATTTTAATAGATGTTTTCTCATTCATCTAGTTTAACGATCCTTTAATAGACCGTTTCACTGATTTTACACAATTTAAAATGTCTCTTAATTATTTTGACCATATCTACTCATTAATTTCATGTTACCCACTAAAAATTCCAATTAAATTTCATACTCTTATTTATAATGATTTCTCGTTACTCAATTCGCAGTTACACTTTATTCTAAATCTTACGGTTTACTCATGGTTCATCAATTCAGTACATTCTCGTGTTTTCGAGATTTCTCCTAAGTTCAATATAAATTTATTGAATAGTTGTTCTCATCTCAAGTTTAATAATTATTCATAAATAGAGTTTTCTCATATAATTTTGTAATACCTCAAAACTCATAACACTTTATAATACTTCAAAAATTTGAATAAAACTTCCCGTTAATTTAATACTTTTCTTATAACTCTTCATTAATTTCATTTTATTAATTTGCTTATGTAACTCGATTTGTAAATTTCTTATAACTCAAAATTACTCCATTATTAATCAAAATAAAATTTTATCATTTAGCTTGTTTTAATAATAACTCATTACCAGCAAATTACCGCTCTCATTTTAACTCATTTTCCTCAAAATTTCATTATAGCAGTTTTCTCATATTCGACTCATTAATAAGTTCTCATCACTTTAATTTAATGATTTCTCATTATCACATTTATAACCACCAAGAATAAGTATACTGTCTTATTTTGTATATAATTGTAGTATTACTACTTCCCTTTTGCACGATATTCATTCAACCCAATTAACTTGATTTGTTAATTTCTCCAGTAAACCCGATCTATCATTTTGTTGTAACTCTATAATTACCCATAGAATGAATTTAGTTATTCTCAACTGCTTGATTGATAGTTACTCTCATAATTTATTTGATCAATTATATGTATCTAGATTTCGCACTTTAAATTCATACCAACAAGATCTCTCTGCATAATCATCATGCTCATAATATTTCTAAATAATAATTAATGATAATTATTTCTTGATAATTTTTCCTTTTTACCCCTACTCAACTCCACTTGAAGAAAAACTCGTCCTCGAGTTTGGAACTATTATTGTCTACCAAAATAAACAAGCAAGTATGAAGTCACACCAACAATTAGGATACACATACTAAATTCACAATAACAAGCATTGGTCCATCGTTCCCTTCAAAATCTCCCCATAACCAACCAAAAGTTCGGTGTGTACGATAATAGGGGCCCTCTATTACTTTCGACACCTACTTCTGTTTGGTCACGAGTAAATCCCAAAGTTTACAACTTCCCACATATAAACCCACCAACAAATCACACTCAGAAGAAAGGAATTTTAATCACACCCAGGAGAAAGGAAGTTTATTTTCAATATCTGATAAATACAGATATGCACTCAACAGTGCATACTCAAAATCTCATAAACATTACTCAGAAAATCATGCGTATATATTAGTCTCGTACGCGATACTCGGATAACTCAGATTCATAGCAATATTTCCACTTAGTTATTTTCACAATACAAATCTCCTTTTAAACTTTTCATTTGGATATGCCATTTGTTATTCCTCCTAAATATAACTTATATCCTCTTCACAGTCATATTAAATTTATTGTAATTTGTGAGCATGTTGATTAATATCTTTTTGATCAGAGTTCTCAGTTATTGCGTTCCTCGTTTAATTTGATTCAATTTACCGCTCTTTTAACTCGTTTTTAAATATATCATCATCAAATTGATGACGTTAGCTTCCTCTTAATCCTCTTATATAATTACTCTTTAAGATGAGCTTCAATAATATCTGATTAATTTGACTCAGTAATTTCTCAATTAATTAGTCTATTGAACTTACATAGTTTATTTTAAGCTATCAGTGTGAACTCATTAATCTGCCACTTATCTTGTCATCCACAATTAGTTTTGCACTCGGCAATTTAACCTACTTACTCGAAATATTTTTCCCATTTTATTGACTTAATAATTCTTTCTTTTACTCAACTTGGTAAATCCTCTTAAAAATATTCTTAATCAATTTGATTTACTAATCTCTGATTTACTCGTTAAAATGACTCAGTCTATTAAGGGTTTTCTCCCATATGAAAGATTTTAATATTCTCCCAATACGAATGTTAAGTACTCCTCTTTAATGTTAATAATTTCCTCATTTCTCATTTACTCAAATCATGTTTCTCATTACACAGCTTATGGATCTTATATAATAAATTAATATCTCATTATTACACTTGTGGTTAGAATTTCTCAGAATTTATAAAATTTCACCTCAACTCTATTAGGTGTTGAAACTTTTATTCTTTTCTCATTAGTTTTTATAAGTTCACCTTTCTCCAGTATATATTTTTCATATATATAAATATAGAACTCTAAGAATTAAAATCGAAATTATGCTCAAATTAAGCTCTAAATTATTCACAAAATTATGGAATCTCAGAATAGTATATCTATATACATATATGTTTAGCCATACAATCACAAGTAATTCTCTCAGGATATAAACCGATAATTCTCAGAATATGCTACTCGTCTATACTCAGAATATAGCAAAATCTCAATTAAATAATACTCTTAAATATTACCGGCAGTAGGAAGCGAGAGGTCGACGTGACATGCTGTATGTTCGATGTGGAAACTTTTCTCAGAAAAATATTTGACTCTTTTCTCGTTTGAAAAACTCGATACTCAAACTTGAGTTTGAATTCGCCCCTTGCGAACCCAAATCCCTCAAGTCAGAGCTCTGATACCAACTTGTAACACCCTAAAATTTACAAGATTTTTAAAATTTTTGAAAACAAAATTATAATCAAAAGGTCCCAATAACTCGAATCATTAAATCCCAATAATAGTATTTTCATTTAAAAATATATTTAATGCGGAATTAGTTAAAATTAAGTGTTTTTAAAATATTAAATGCCGTCCACATCGGTAATGAAAGATACAGCGGTCAACCGTCCACCTTCTCCTTTCCTCTGCTGGTACCTGAAACAATGTGGGGGAAAATAGGGGTCAGCTGGAGAAGCTGAGTGAATATCTCAAAATGCAAACAATCGTAACATACAACACATGAGGGCACATCGGTGTACTCCTACTCAGAATCTACTCGATTATTTACTCAGATTTATTTCTCGGATTTTATTACTCAGATTTTAATTTATATAGCGCGCTTGTGTGATTTGGGACGAGAGATCAACCTCGCCCCTCCTCACACCTCAGATAGGCGTAAGCCAAAACTCAGACGGGAGTGATCCCAAAACTCAGACTGGAATAATCCCAAAAACTCAGACGGGAATAATCCCAAAAACTCAGACGGGAATAATTCCAAAAACTCAGACGGGAGGTGATCCCAAAACTCAGATGTGTGTTATTATGTTTTATTATTTCTTTAACATAATTATCTCAGATTGCCCTAGCATGTAATAGCACAGAATGACTCTGTGCCGAGCTCAGTTACCCAGGCACAATGTCTCAGATCATGAATAAGTAAACAGCTGCTCAGATACTCAGATAACAGATCAAACTCAGATAACAGATCAAACTCAGATAACAATTATGGTGCAAGAAATGTAACACGTAAGTCATGCATGTATAACGTTAAAACTGAATACACGGTGAGAATACTCACCTCGAGAAACGTAAGCTCCAAAGGGTTCTCGACAATCAGAAGGACAGCACGTTATCTCCTAGACGGTCCTAAAAACCAAAAAGTGAAACCCGGAATTAAAATCCTACCCGAGGACTTATTTCAGAAAACTGGCAGCCCCCGTCAGTCTCACGGAAACTGCCATAACTCCTAAACGGTTTATTAGATTTTTCCCCATCTTGTTACCATGGTTAGAAGACAATCAGAACTACAATTTACTGTGAGACGGTCACTGGCCAAAACAGATTCTAAGTGTCTCAAAACAGTGATGCAAGACAGACATACTGCACAGGTCAGTTTCCTAACAGCAGCATACTAAATCGACTATAACTTTTAAACCGTAATTCGGATTGACGAGAGGGTTGCGGCGTTGGAAAGCTAACTCAAAAACCAAGGTTTCAACACGGGCCAAAAACCGAAAAGATTAGTTTAACCAGATCAAAAACAGCTGTGAATATGAGGCAGATTCTGCCAAAATTTATAACTTTTAAAACTCGTTTTTGCAATCCCGACATCAATCCATTTATTACCGAGACACCCGACATTCCCGAAATTCACATTTAGTCTCAGAAACATGTTTACCATTAATCTAGTCTTTTATTTAAGAAATCTATTTGGTTTTAGGAAACCAAGAACCCTAAGGTTCGGTTTCCGTTTCTCGGTTAACAAAACGTCTAGCTATAATCAAGATGGTTTTGACCCAACCCGATACTTACAAATGCAGCCCTTAAACCCGAAACACAGCCCTATAAACCCACGAAAATAAAGACTCATAATTTGGTAAGACTAGTATTTCTAAAACCCGAATATCAACATAATTCAAAACATAATTTGAAGCAAGATCGGACGACCGTAACTTTCAACTCGGTACACCGAATGACACTAGATTTTCGCAGCAGATAGTATACATAAGACACTATAAACCGTCTATAGAAAGTTCGGCCCGGTTCTGCCCCGAAGGGTCCCGAAACAGGCCTGCAACAGGCAATTTCGTGCAGTATTTCAGCACTGCAGTCAGTTACGAAAAGGGTCGTATCTCACAAACCGTTAACTCGATTAACGAGCGGTCGGCGGCCACAGAAAGGTATAACAACGAGCTACAAAAGTCCAGAAGACATGGGGTCCAGATTCTGATCGGAAGCAGGTCGAAAACAGCCACGATTAAACAACAACAGGAACTTGACATATAAAATTCTAGGACTCGAGAATTAGAACCAAGACAACAAAACAAAACCGATGCGAACAATCTAATTGCAACCCGAACCCTCTTTGGTTCGTCACAGCCCTACACAAACGGGATTAGTCTGCAAACAATAACGGATCGATCGAATGAAAAGGAAAGAAACCGAAAAAAAGAATAGGTCTAGATGATTACCGATTGGAGAAACCAACTTGGCTCGATCAACACTTCTGCCCACCGAATAACCTGCTCGAACTCAATGACACTCGCTGGCCACCTCCCCATGGAATTAAGCTGCTCAATTGGAGAAGAAGGAAACGAAGGAGATGCTCTAATTGGAGGCTGCCGATTGGAGTTTGAGGGAAGGAAAAATGAAATCTTAAGATAAATAAATAAAAACGAGATGGAACAAAAGGGGTGATTTGCTACCTATGATACAATTGGCTGTTGATTTCCACACTGAATACAGTTCGGTGATTATGCACTCTGCTCCCTCCGATCCAAATCTAGTCACAAGGATTGCCGATTGATGCGTTCGGAATTGTGGCTGATCTCAAAAACTTTATGCTAAAACTCAATCTTGATTAAAAACCTGCTCCTTTGTTGCTCTCCTTGATCGATGAAAAAAATTAGAGAAGAGAGCAGCGGCCGATTACATTTGATGGTGGAAAGATTAGGGATTAGCTATGGGATTAAAACGGGGTTAAGCTACCAATTTCGGGCCTCTAATCCACAATTCTAGGTCTCGAGTTTGGTCCATAAATAATGAAGGAAAACAAGGGCTCGGCCCTATTGGTTCAACAAGTACACAACCACACACTTATGTCACCAATAAATAATAAAAGTAATTAACAAGTTAATTATTTCAACACGAAATGTCACGCATTTATCACTTAGACAATTACATGACTATACGTAAATTAAAAAATCAATTTAAAATTTATATTTTAATTACTTGAAATTTCAAGGTGTTACAAATAGTTTATTATGTGGGGCCATCAAATGTGAGAAATGTAAACTTTTTTGTTGGACAAAAGTTTAGTGAGAAATGTAAACTTTTTTGTGGGACGGGGGGAGTATTATTTATGAATTTTGAAAGGCCAATTGGCTTTGTAATCATGTTTTATGTTGTATCTGACGTACTTTTTTAGTATCTTGTTAGTTTTTATGGTGGTTTAGTTCCTTCGCTCCGGGGTGAAGACGTAGCCGAAGCACCGGATATTAATTCCCTCTTTTGCTGTTTCAAAAAATAAATTGGAGATAAGTTAGAAAATCCCAAATTAATATGAAAATAAATCTCAAATGCCTATCTTCAACTTGTTATTAATTGTACGAAACCACATATACGTATCTCCTAAAATTCCGTTTAACAGAATCTGTATTTGTTATTCTAACAGATCGCAATCTCTTTCATCAATACATTCCATAAAAGAACACATAAATACTTGTACATTACGCAGATACGGTTGTACATTGGGTTAATTACAGCTGTAACTAATATCGTCGTAATCGTACGGAAACCACAATTCCGTTAAACTTTTTCTATTTCTTTAACCCTAAACCTATAAATACGCGACTACCCACCATCAAAATCATCAACCATTTCTATTGAAAACTCTAATTCTTCACATACATATCATTCTCCTGTTACGTGTTCTTGATTTATAAATTCAAGAACTTGAAGCAATCAAAGATGGCGTCTAATTTCGTTGCTAATGGCGATGCTCGTTATAAACTGCAGAAACCACTTCGTTTTCCTTTCACCAAACAATTAGCAGATGATTTCAAGAAGGAAGACGATCATTACATGCGAAAGATTGAAGAACTTGCGAACTCTAAGTTGGAATTATTTTCCCGTAAAAGGGCGTTAGAACAAGAACTTGGTCAGAACTCAGGCGAGTCAAAGAAGTCAATCAAACGTCAACGTTGGTCAACGAAGGAAGACGAGTACGAAAAAACGGTCATCCGTACACCACAAGTACCGGCGGTGAGCAAAGAGCGGTTGGAGGATCTCGTCATCAACGAGATGAAGGGTTCAGATCTGAAGTTGGCGACGACAAAAATATTGTACGATAGCGATTTGAAACGAAATCAAAAGAGGTTAAGCATGCCGATTAAACAAGTTGTCATCCGTACACCACAAGTACCGGCGGTGAGCGAAGAGCGGTTGGAGGATTTCGTCATCAACGAGATGAAGGGTTCAGATCTGAAGTTGGTGACGACAAAAATATTGTACAATAGCGATTTGAAACGAGATCAAAACAGGTTAAACATGCCGATTAAACAAGTTGTGTCACAAGATTTCTTGACGGCTGCTGAGGCAGAAATTGTTGGGATGAAAAAGGATGTTGATGTTCGATTGGTGGGGCCTACTTTGCGAATATTCAATAAACCGATGATGTTTACAGCTTGGAATATGTCGAGCACACAGAATTACGTGTTGAAGACGAACTGGTACAAGTTTGTGCAAGATTATAAGGAGGTTTTAGAAAAAGGTACGAAGATTAAAGTGTGGTCGTTTCGTGATGAAAATCAACAGTTGTGTTTTGCTATTATCGTTGATTAATTAAATGAGTATGATCAAGATTAAGTATATAGGTTTCTTTTACATGAGTTTTTGGGTTGATCGATCGTTAGAGATTAAGTAATTTTAGGGTATTCAATTTGGTGATGGTTCTGACATATTATTTTGTATTTCTGGAATTATACATAATATTTGTGTTTCGTTTTTTTAATTCTGCCTCTTTCATTGTGATCATTGGGTTTGATTTTATGTTTTACATAGAATTATTATCACTATGCAGCTTTGAACTTGCGTTTGTAGCAAACAAATTGGCACATTAAGATTTATAAATTTATCAAATTTTTGGTCATATATCTAATTCTAAAGTTTAGGTGAAATCAAGTTTTTGTTCATAATGGATCTTGTGGCATCAATCAAGATGTTTGCTGTAAATATTAATAAAATGTTGAAGAAAATAGAGTGGTTAGAGGGCAATTTGATTTTACTTGGACAAGAAGTGAAAGTAATGATCAAATTAATCCGTATGGCCAACTTTGTAATAAACATCGAATTCATGAAATAACGAATTCTTATAAACCCATTAAATGGGACTTTTTTTACATTCATTCCCAACAAATAACCAAAATTTGAACATGACAAATAAGCAAGAACCAACATTTCTAACAATTAAAACCAAGAAACCATCGACCCTTAGCTTAAGCCAGCATCACACAGTTGGGACCATATCATAGCTGAACGTACCATAGTTTATCATAAACGGTCCATTCACAACCATAAAACCCAAACATAAATAGATCGTACCAACCATACAGCTTAACATCAAAACTAACTACTAACTACAATCAACGATCCTAGGACACAACTGAAACACAATTATATATAAATAAAAAACATAACTAATCGACACAAGAAATCATCGACACTCACCTCATGTTTCGAACCAGATCATAGCTCGAATCACAGTCAAATCATAAAGTTATAAATGGTTGGAATTAAAAAAGGATTGTCTATATATATAGGTTGTAGGGGTGGTGGTTTAAGTTGTATAGTCGACTGAGGTATAATTAAATTGAAAATTAAAATTAGGTTAAATTCATTAAGGTTAAAAGAGTCAATCAAGATAAATTATAAGACATGTGCCGGTTGGCACGACAATTCCCCAGTCGACAGTTGTCGGCCCCGTTGGAACGCCGCTTCTTGGCCGGAAGTTTTACTTCTATTGGCTAATGAGAACAGACGAGGGAAAGGTGGACTATCAGTGTATTTTAATAAGGTATTTAATATTTTGTATATGTATATTTAATAAAGCTAAGACTCAAAAAAATCGAAAAGAATGAGTTTGTTAACATGATTATTAAGTTGGAGTGCAAATAGACGTCCCACTAATATAATAAAAATTAAAGAAATCAATTGCATCACCGTTGAAACCAATCTAAGTATGTCCAACAAAGTTAAAAGTGTGCAAATCAACTCTCCCACATAAACAAACAATTAAATCAGTTTATACATGGAAACAAGTCTCAAATACCTATCTAGCTTCGACTTCTTATTAGTTGTACGGTAAATTTCCGTTTACTATTAAACGAGTGAATCTATATTTATTATTCTATGATCTTAATAATTAGAGAGATAGCACTATAAATTAGAAAAGATAATTTGTGTATTAGAGTTTTGTTCGAGGTATTCACCTTTAAAACAAAGTTTCAAGGGAGAAATCTTATTATTTGATAAAAAAAAATCTCTTACCAAACTTTATGATCAAATCATATGTGATTGAATACACAACCACGTACCACCGCGGCACACCACCACCATCGTCGGCCACTGCCGCCGCAGACCACCTCCCACCCGCCGCCGCCGCCTCCAGTGGCGAGGGGTTGCCGGTGGTGGAGACGGTGACCGACAGAGGTTGGTGGTGGTGGCGGCGGTAGTCAGCGGTGAGTAATCACATGTGATTTAATACACATGAGGTGGTGGTGGTGTTGATGTATTGAATCACATGTGATGGTGGAGGTAGTGGTGGTGAATTGGGGATTGATTGATCTAAGATTCCAAGGGCTTAGATTTGTCCCTTAGGACTTCACAAAAAAATGGACTACCTTGAAGGTTTCTCTAGTGTATTAACATGTCAATAATTTTAGAAGTGAGAATGAAGTAGGAAGATTTAGCAGAAAATAATATTTCGTATAATATTTCTTATAATTAATAAGAAATAAAATCTTATTCATTGTGCAAATATTGTTTTTTTTAAACAACACATGTACTCTCTAAATCTAGACCATACTACTATCTTATCTATAGTAGGACTCGAATAAATGATCATATGCAAAAACGGTTGTACTTTGGGATAATTACAACTGTAATTAATGCTATATTTTCGTAATAGTTCGGAAACCACGATTCCTTATACTATTTTAATTTCTTTAACCCTAAACCTTTATATACGCACCATCAGAACCCACAAGATCATGAACTGAATTTTTCTTCGGATATCATTCTCCTGTGTTCTTGATTCATAAATTCAAGAAACTTAAGCAATCAAAGATGGCGAATTTCGTTGCTCCTTATAATTATCTACAGAAACCACTTCGTTTTCCGCTCACCAAACAAGCAGATGATTACAATGATTACAAGAAGGAAAGCGATATTTATATGCGAAAGATTGAAAAACTTGCGAACTCAATGTTGGAAGTTTTCTGTTGTAAAAAGTTGTTAAAAGTCAAACTTGAGAACTCAAAAAAGTCAAAGTGTGAGTCAACTAAACGTCAACTTTGGTCAACGGAGGAAGATGAGAACAAGGACATGAAGAAGGTAGTAAAAACGGTTACCGGAGCAAAGAGCGGTTGAACTAGTATAAGCAAGATTAAGTAAATACGGTTTATTCACGTGAGTTTGGGTTAATCGATGATTAGAGATTAAGTTTTAGGGTATTCGATTAGGTGATGGTTTTGACATATTATTTTGTAATTGTTAGGTACTAATTATGTTGTAATGAATAGTCTAGGGGTAGATGGTCACTACAAGAAAAAAGCTATTTAGCGACATTTTTAGTGACATGGAATTTATGTCACAAAATTGCGACAAATCTATTAACAGTTTTAGCGATTTTCAAGTCTTCCATGTCATAAATTATGTCATAAAATACACAAAGTCAGAAAGTATGTCGTTAATTGTGTCTCTAATTTATTGACTTGCTCAAACAAGACTCTAATCAAGTCGCTAATTTTGTGACTTGCTTAGAATGACACAAATTATGTCGCTAAATTGTGACTTGCTCAAACAAGTCGCTAACCATGTCGCTAATTTTGTGACTTAGCTCAAATAAGTTACAAAACAAGTCGATAATTTTGTGACTTGCATAGAAAGACACCAATCATGTCGCTAATTTGTGACTTGCTCAAACATATCTCTAACCAAGTCTCTATTTTTTGGCTTATCACTGCAAAAGGACAAAAAAGCGTGTTTGACTTTCAACGGAATAATTCCCCCCAATTTATTTTAAGTGACAGGGTTTTATATTAGGCATATTACCCTTTTTCCTTATTTCATTTGGAGGCAGACGCATAGAACGAGCGAGCAGAGAACGTCGTCTGTATTCCACCATTGAATCGCCACCACCGATCTACCTCCACCAGTGACACCATCACCTCCACCAGAGAACGAGCGAGCAGAGAACGTCGTTCGTATTCCACCACCGAATCCGATGAACCTCCTCCTCCGGCGAAAAAATCGTTTCAGGCGACCATCGAGTAGAGAAACAGATCGAACAGAGACACGGATCAAGCACCTCCGACCGAGCAGGCTTCATTCTTCACGCCTCACCACCTCCGACTTCAGGTAAGTAATCCGAATTCGTTCTATTAATCGAACTTTTAATTAACTTAACTTCAAATTAGTGACACGGATCGAGCACCTCCGAACGAGCAGGCTTCATTCTTCACGCCTCACCACCTCCAACTTCAGGTAAGTAATCCGAATTTAGTCGTTTAATTTTCGAACTATTAATCAACTTAACTTCAAATTAGTGACACGGATCGAGCACCTCCGACCGAGCATGCTTCATTCTTCACGCCTCACCACCTCCGACTTCAGGTAAGTAATCCGAATTTATTCGCTTAATTTTCGAACTTTTAATTAACTTAACTTCAAATTAGTCTTATATTATGAGAATGTGTGTTGTATATCTTAGAATTTGTAATTGTAACAAGTTTTTGGACCACTTTTCGATGGATCAGCTAGGGTTTTACATCATCGCACATAACCTATTCGATAAAATGCCATATATATATTTGCGATCCAATTTTGATGCACTGTCATTTATTAGTTGGGAACCAGGGCTGCCACACAAATTTGCTCATTTATCACACATATCTAAGACATGATAAAGTTCAACAATTATGGACATATTTAAATAGAGAAAAACGATTCTATGTCTATTATTTAAGATATGTGAAATTATATATGTGCTTAAACGAATTTATACTCTTTTGAAATTTAGGAACAACTTAAACTATCCAAAACCGATTCTATGTCTAGTAATGTGAAATTATTTTAGATATGTGAAATTATTTAAGATGTATTAACTGTCAAGAAGCCAATTTTGTGTGTTTATACTCTGTTTTATATGTTCTATAAAGCATTGATTGTCATTTTATCTATAAAAAATGATTGTGAGTGAATGAAAATATCAACTTAATTCTCTGTCTAATAATGCAATTATGACATATGTTAAATATCAACATTGACTGTCATTTCTTCTTTTACCTTTTCCCCCTTGTATTTTTTCATTTAAATTATTACAACAAACTTATTAACACATCCTGTTTTTCAGTTACTCGTCGGTGGTTGGCTTAGAGAAATTTTAATCATTTGCTGAGGTGGAAAGAATTAGCTAGTGATAGTAAACCTTCATAAACAAAGGTATTCATCCATTTCTTATAAATCTTACCATTTATGTAACTTACTCTACAAAAAAGTAATGAAATGTGTTTTAAGAACTAAGATATGTGAAATTTGGTCAAATCTGATTGATTTGATATTATATTTTGTAAAAAGACACTACGATGAATTTTCAAAACCGAAACCGAACCGATAACATGTTATTGGTTTTGATTAGGTTTCGGTCGGTTTTCGGTTTGGTTCGGTTTTTTCGGTCCAAATGCTCACCCCTACATGTACTTATTGTACAAGAAGTGCAAGTCAATACCATTTGACCCCTTTGAAATGTTTTGACCTGTTTTAATTATTGTTTTTTCACCTTGTACTAATGTAAGATAATACAAATTATTCCCTGCAGTAAATGTTTAGGGCCCATTTGACCCGTTTGACATATTGCCTATTTTGACCCATTTACTTATTTGACAACATCATGAAAACTGACCTATTAATAATTGAAAATAATCGCAGTTGGTAGAAGTAGAACTGAAAGAGGCGGAAGAGCAATTTGTCAAGGAATCAGAAAAAGAAATTGCTAATCTCCAAGACCTAAAGGTATCTTTTGTTATTCATTTATTTTATTTTCTAAAATAATTAGCTATATTTATTAAAAGTTATTAAGTTTAATAATGAAACTTAATATTGTAAAATATTTTAAGTTTATAAACTTTTGAATAAAATTGTAAATACTTATGTTTTGTCATTGGGCAAATTAACTTGTTAATACTTATTTTGCTTTTGTTGTAATAGCTAGATGGAGAGTGTACATGTAGGCGAGGAACAACCAAATGTTGAAGATAGACGTATCATCTTAAGAATCTAAAGCAATTGGTAAGTTCAAAATTATTACACAAGTTGTTTTTCTCTCTCATTTTTTTACATTTATATGTTTATATATTTATGAATTCAAGTTTTATGAATTTTATTTTCTTTGCAGTTTTATACCCTCTCATAGTGTGGCAAGTAGCATCACAAGCATTTGGAAATCACAGTTCACAGGAGAATGGGATACATGGTGTAACACCCGTATTTTTAAAACATCGTTTAAATCATTTAAAATACATTTTTCCCAATATTTGACATATTGTCCAAAATACAGTTTAACAAAAACTTTAAAACCCATATCAGAGTTTACAAAAATACGGTGTCACCAAGTATATCAAAACCATAGGCAGCGGGATCTACCTATCAGCTCCCGAGCTAAACATCTCTAGGCCACTTCTAGTGCAACCATCTATCACTTCAAACCTGTACCTGAGTACACAGCCACAAACAAACGTAGTACGTGAGACAAAATAGTCTCGTGAGATACATGGGTTTTAGACCCCAACAATAACAGTCATTTCATAAATATATAAACATATATATAAACTACATAAGTACCGTCTAGTCACCCTATTGTGACTCTGGCTACTTTTTCTTTCCTAGCAAACATATCTAGTACCTAAACATATAGGTACCAGAAGCTCAATCATATCTAGTACATAAACATATATGTACTAGAAGCACAAACCTGTCTAATACATAAACATATATGCATTAGAACCTAACACGCCTAGTACCAAACATATGCGTACTAGAAGCACCATCATACCTAGTACATAAACATATATGTACTAGAAGCACAAACATGTCTAATACATAAACATATAGGTATTAGAACCTAACATACCTAGTACCAAACATATGCGTACTAGAAGCACTCGTGTGCTTAGTGTATAAACATATATACACTCGGTGTATAAACATTTATACCACCGCCCAGTGACCGGGGGTCCCCCGCGTCACCACCATCTATCTCTTATCATAACCTAACAGTTATGCCAGTCAAAGCCTTCGGCTATCACAACAAACATCAAACAAGTTAGACATCTAACAATAGCGACATATAATTAGTTCAACACAATGTGAACGTACCTGTATGGTCCCATGGACCCGATCATAAGCAACCCATATTTACTTCTACATCCATGAACCCAAGGAGGTCCATCCTTACTTATTCTCATAAGAAACATTTCTTATTTATCGATATCATAATACTTTTATCTTTTCTTGACTATAATATGTATTTATTACCAGTCACACCATATTCATTTTCATATACATTCATTCATCACTTTTATTAGTATCATGTACTAATCAATACTCTTTACTTAATATCATCATCCTTAGTTTTATTAATGCATATCATTAATAAACTAAATATCATACATCATATTAATAATTAGTATTAATCACTTTTCATGATCTCTTTCAAAATCATCAATCATCTTAGACATACTTAGATAGTCTAGTATTTACATTTTCTCGTCTTTTCAATCATATCTTTATTAAAAACATTTATTAATAAAGACCCATAAAATATCATATGTATTTTCAAAACTCTTTGCTATGTACCCAGTTTAAAAGTCTCATGTACTCACCTTAGCGATAGCTATATCCATATCGTATTTATCAACACGAATCCTTGCTTCCCGCCTTTGGAACATCTTCAACTTTTAGGTTCTCGCAACCTATTAACACAATCATCACAATTCTAGTTATCATCCATAACTAGACATCATTTAACATCAACATAATCAACCCCAACCACCAAGTTCACCAACTTGGTGGAGATCCGTAAACCCTAGTTCATGAAACTACTTTCAAGATACAACTTAACCATATATCCATGGTCTACATACTTCCTATGGGTGTTCTACACCCTCAATACCCATCTTTAACAAGATTCCAACCCAACACATTCAAATTTCATCATTTCCCCCAAATCTTGTTTACAACTAGCTAGGAGATGAAAATACCTTAGATCCTTGATCAAGGAATGAAGATCTCCAAGTATAGTGGTGTTCTATGCCCAAGAACACCCAAAATCGCCCCCAAGAGCTCCCAAATCGGCTGCACATTTTGGTGTAGTGAAAAATGAGAGAAAACCCTAGAATTCCCGACTTTTATGCTACAACGACGACTTTCGCGTCGCTATCTTTGCGATAGCGTCGCTATCTTGCAAACCGCCATAAATCGCGACGGAGATAGCGTCGCTATCTCTGACGCTATCTCGTCCAGACTCGTTTTCGCGACACATCTCCGACGCTATCTTGGGTCGCTATTTGAAAGCCATAAGATCGCGTCGCTATCTTCAAGATAGCGGCGCTATCTTGCCCTTATGCAGCAGGGCTGCAACTTTTGCTTCCCGCTTCGACCCGGTTTCGTCCATAACTTTCTCATACGGTCTCCAAACGACACGAAACCAATTCCTACGTTCTTTAAACGATTTATCCTTATTTATCATATTTTTATATAATTTGTTTATAAATTTCGGGTCGTTACAACTATCTACCCCTTAAAAGGATTCCGTCCTCGGAATCGCTAAGGATTTCAACCCACATACAACCGAGCATTCTGTTCTCACTCCGTTGTAGTCATTACCATCAAATTTTCCCCATTCCCGTTCCGTTAACATTACATATCCAAACGTTCACTTAACTCCGTTAAGTCCGAACGGTCAAGACCCAAATTTTTTTTTTTTACAACTCATAATACTCAAACGGGTCAAAATCGAATAATCTGACTACAACTATTTCAATTATTCCATCAATCCTTTCACGACCATACAATCGATACATTATGCCCTCAACATTCACTAAACGTTCATAACGAGAGTCAAAGCCCATCCTTGGCTAAGTCAACCAATCGCCAATTGGTCACCTTTGACTTTTACGTGAAGTCAACCATACTCTTTCAACTAACCAATTTCATACTCACGGGGCACCATCACTAATATATCACTTCCGGTTCTACTCGTTATTGTTCCCTTAACAATTGTCCCCGTTTTTCCACACTTTCAATTTCTCCCCAATTATCTGAGAGTCGTACATTCACATATGGTCACATCGACCTTTACCGATCCTTGACCATCATCTGGTCACTCGCACCATCACTTAGTTTTCTTTCAACCATCTTTGCATCATATCGATCAATTTCATAATTCTTATTCTCAATTGTCGGAATTAGTTCTCCTTTCGCAACAAATTCCACTATTTCATACAAGTTTACCATACTTTGGTTATCAAATGATAATTTGCTCACTATGAGTTTCTCTTTCCTCCCATTCTATAAATCGTAGGCATCCCCTACATTTACATGACCTAGATGCAACCCGCATTTCGAACTAGGTCCTCATATACCATAACATAATAGTAATACATCATTAACCACATGGTTCTACATTCATCATTTAAACACATAAACATATACACACCCATATATATATACACATATATATATATCACGCCAATTCAATCTAAACACCCCTATTGTGCACATATACAAACATGTGTATATGTCACACCAATATCATCTAAACATCTCTATTGTGCACATATACAAACATATGTATATGCCACACCAATATCATCTATACATCTCTATTGTGCACATATACAAACATATGTATATGCCACACCAATACCATCTATACATCTCTATTGTGCACATATACAAACATATGTATATGCCACACCAATACCATCTGGTATCCATCCTTTCACATCACGTAGCTTTGCTACTTTCTCACTCATTCGATCATCAAATCATTCATCATGCATTCTAGCACCTCTCCCATAAAATCACATTATCGTTTTCTTTCCTATTCACATATCTCCCATTGAACATACTACTTAATACATTTCATATAATATTATCTTTCCATTATCATATGCCTTCCAAGGCCATCACATAATGCACATGCATTGTACCCCGCGGGTAACTAATAACATTCTCTAATCGCTATTTATTGTTTCACTTACACATTAACCGTCCTTAACCGGTTCATTTCCTTAACAATTCCCAAGACTTTTGTCACCGCCGGAGTAGCTACCACTACATTCCATTAGTCAAAAATCACCGACCAATCCAATCATCCTTGAGTCAAACAATCGACTCCGGTCCACACTCGCAACCAAAAGCCCAACACTCGTTGTTCTACTTTTACACATCGTGGGACTCCGAAATATTCCTTTTCAAATCGTAGTCTTACACTACGCTATGACATACATTGTCACACTTATTACCATGGCATTTTACCAATAATTGTCTTTTCACCCTTGACATCGAATTTATCAATATCATCACGAACTTGCTATGGCTATGCGCCAACTTTTACTCAACCGTTTCAACAATCAAAATTTGTCATTCCCGACACTTATTCTTTTCCACATAGTTTCCATTCATAAATTCTAAGGCATCACTATACTTTAGTCATTCTTTCCTTTACCGTTCACGTATAATAACATTACATTGCGTATCCGGATTCCTGCCGAATATCAAAGTCCCATTTCCATAGTTTCTATTTCTATAATTCTCATCCAACTAACAATTCTTACCAAGACTTAGTACTTCGTTATACTATCATTCTTTTGTTGACAACATCTACCATTCTCATGGTTCCCCCTTTGACACTACATAGTAGCACCAACCCATATATCTTTACTACATGCGACACACCGGCCCATAATCATTTCCAATTCATGATTTCTATACACATACTAACCGGGAAGACTATTCCCGAAATTAAACCTCCACATCATATAACTTATCTACAAATTCTATAGGCACCAATTCGTGCAACAACGACAATTAAGTCATAATCTCAGATCATTCATCTTACCCAAGATCTCTGTAACACCTCAAATTTTAAACACAAAACATTTGCCCAAAATAAAACATTTTTCATAAATAGAAGAACTATCCCAAAAATATGGATTTACAAAAACCTTTGGTATGAATCAGAGTATAAAGTTTCGGTGTTACAAAATATATCAAAACCAAAGCTAAGCATAAATCCAATCTAAAGTTCTTCTACTCTAGGTCCCGCAACTCTATCCGTGCGAACCTAAGCCTTCGATCCCGAACCTGAGTACATAGCAAAACAAAACAAGGAGTACGTGAGACAAAAACGTCTCGTGAGCTACATGGGTTTAGACCCGATAATAAAATGAATGTCACATTTCATATAACCAATCAATATACATATATATATCCAACTATCCAGTCTAGTCACCTTAGTGTGACCCTATCAATCTTGCTTACTTAGCAATCACAACTAACGTGGATGAGTCGATGGGAATTCACCCCAACTGCCCCTCACTCCACACCTCATGACCGGGAGTATCCCGTGACATCGCATAACTAACGTGGATGAGTCGATGGGAATTCACATGGGAATTCACCCAACTGCCCCTCACTCCACACCTCATGACCGGGAGTTGCCCGTGTCATCTCATGACTAACGTGGAAGAGTCGATGGGAATACGCCCAACTGCCCCTCAATCCACAACTCATGATCGGGAGTAGCCCGTATCATCACATCATCTCAATCTCATCATAACCCTATGGTTATGCAAATCTAGCTCTTTGCTAGCACTTTCATCATCCTCAAGTTAGTTCAATACTATCATAGGTATAACTAACTATCAACTACTAGTCTATACAATTAAGCAAATAGACCATAACACAAGTAATGAAAATATTTAACAGGGCTATGTACTCAGTAAATTCCACACGTACTCACCTTAGCAACAAAGATGCTCCAACTGTGTTCTTGACACCAAAGCTCTTGCTTCACAATTTCACCGACTTTCCAAGATGTCACCGAAAGCCTAAACAATGATCATACAATGATCAACATCACAATCTACTATCAATGTGTTCATCTATCTCTAGATAACACACATCAATCCATTTCCCCCAAATATGATGATTACCAAACCCTAGGTTTAACCAACCCTTAAGATTCTTACAAATCTTAACCATACACTTGATTTCCTTATTAATATACCATCTATTAAGTGTATACAACATTTATATCACCATAATCTATAACCCCAAGAACTAGGGTTTCAACCCCAAGCTTCTAAACCCATAGATCTAAAGCTACAACTACAAAGGATTGAAGATATACCTTAAATCTTCAACTAGGATTGAAGAATCACAAGATTTGATGAAGAAATCGACTCCAATTGATGCTTGACACCCAAAATCGTTCACAAGTTCGAAGAGAGAAAAACTAGGGTTTCATTTGGCAATAAATGAGCCAAATCCCGACTTTAATGCTGCCAGACACAAGTTCACGACGCGACCATAGTTCGCGTCGCGAACTCTCCTTCTACACGCATACTTAGCGATCGTTATCTAGTCGCGAACTACTTAGCGACACATGGCCAAACTCCCTGGAGAAAGTTCCCGATCGGGAACTTATAGTTCGCGTCGCGAACTCCTGATGGCAGCAAGGCTGCACTTTTTCCAACTTGTCTCGACCCGGTTTCGCCCGTAACTTTCTCGTACGGTGTCCAAACGACACGAAACCAATTCCCACGTAATTTATATGATTTATCCATAATTATCATATTTTTATACAATTTATTTATTTACAAATTCGGGTCGTTACAACTATCTACCCCTTAAGAAGATTCCGTCCTCGGAATCTCATCATAGTTCACGAAGTTCGGGTATCTTTTCCGAATCTCGTCCTTGACTTCCCAAGTCAAATTCGGCCCAAGTGAATGCTTCCACTTGACCAACACCAACTCGATCTCTTTATTCCGAAGCTTCTTTGTCTTCGTTTCTAATATAGCCTCGGGCTCCTCAATCAACCGGTTCGGGCCGTCAACCCGCAACTCTTGCAATGGAATAATATTTTCAACTTCCCCGATAAACTTCTTCAAATAACTCACGTGAAAGGTGTCATGCACACCTTGAAGTTCGGGTGGAAGTTCCAACTTAAAAGCTTGAAGCCCGACCCGTTTCAATATTTTAAACGGTCCAACATACCTTGGACTTAACTTTCCCTTTTTACCAAACCGCATCACACCTTTCCAAGGTGACACTTTCAACATCACCATATCACCGACATCCAAGTCGTATGGTCTTTTCTTTAAGCCCGAATAACTTCGTTGTCTATCTTGGGCGACTTTCATGTTGTTTTGAATAATACCAATCTTTTCATTTGTCACTCTCACGATCTCGGGACCCGTGAGTTTCGTCTCTCCCGCTTCCAACCAACAAGATGGAGTTCTACATTTCCTTCCATACAATGCCTCATAAGGCGGCATCTTGATAGTCGAGTGATAGCTATTATTATATGAGAACTCGACTAACGGTAAATGTTCATCCCATTTACCACCGAAGTCTAACACACACGACCTCAACATGTCTTCAACCGTTTGAATTGTTCTTTCACTTTGACCGTCGGTTTGCGGGTGATAAGCCGTGCTCAACCGCAACTTTGTACCCAACTCTTCTTGTAATGACCGCCAAAATCTCGAGGTAAACCTCGCGTCTCTATCGGACACAATCGATAACGGAACCCCGTGGAGTCGAACCACTTCGTCAACATACAACTTAGCCAACTTCTCAAGTGGCAATGTTTCCCGAATTGCTAAAAATAACGCACTTTTGGTCAACCGGTCAACTATGACCCAAATGGCATCGTGACCTCTACTCGTCTTCGGTAAACCTACTATGAAATCCATATTTATATCTTCCCACTTCCCGGCCGGTACAATTAATGATTGAGCTACCCCATACGGTACCTGATGCTCGGCTTTCACTTGTGCACACGTGGCACACTTAGAGATATACTTGGCCACTCTCGCCTTCATTCCGGGCCACCAATAAACCCGTTTCATATCTTGATACGTCTTTGTACTTCCCGGGTGAATCGAATACTTCGATTTGTGCACATCATACAACAACTCTTTTCGGATACCACCGAACTTAGGAACCCAAATACGGCCGCCTACGGTCTTCAACCCTTGTGCATTTTCGAGAAAATGTTGGTTCTTACCTAACCGTTCTTGTCTTAACTCGTCTTTTCCCATAACTTCTCGTTGGGCATTCTTGATTCTTTCGATAATACTCGAGACAACTTCTATACGTGATAACATTCCTCGGTTCGGATTTTCATAAACCTTTCGGCTCAAGGCATCGGCCACCACGTTCGCCTTCCCCGCATGATACACAATCTCACAATCATAATCGGCAATCAACTCGATCCACCTTCTTTGTCGCATATTAAGGTCTTTTTGTGTAAACACATATTGCAAACTCTTATGATCCGTGTACAATGTACACCGAGTGCCATACAAATAATGCCTCCACAACTTCAAGGCAAAAATAATCGCCGCCAATTCCAAGTCGTGTGTCGTGTACCTTAATTCCGCATTCTTCAATTGTCGCGAGGCATACGCGATCACCTTTCCTCTTTGCATCAACACGCAACCGAGCCCTTGATTCGAAGCATCACTATAAACCACAAAATCTTCCATACCATCCGGTAACGTAAGGATCGGCGCGTTACATAACTTTTCTTTTAACAACTTAAACGCCTCTTCTTGCTTCTTTTCCCACACAAACTTCTCACTTTTTCTCGTTAACTTCGTGAGTGGAATCGCGATTCTCGAGAAATCTTGTATAAATCTTCGGTAATAACCGGCTAATCCAAGAAAACTTCTAACCTCGGTAGGAGTCCTCGGAGGCTCCCAATTTGACACCGCTTCAATCTTGGACGGATCAACCTTAATACCATCACACGTCACCACGTGACCTAAGAATTGCACTTCCCGCAACCAAAACTCACACTTTGAAAATTTAGCATACAACTTCTCCCGTTTTAACACATCTAACACAAGTCTCAAATGACCTTCGTGTTCTTCTTCGGTTTTTGAATAAATCAAAATGTCGTCAATAAACACGATCAAAAACTTATCAAGAAACGGTTTACAAACCCGATTCATCAAATCCATAAAAATAGCCGGTGCGTTGGTAAGACCAAACGGCATTACTAGAAATTCATAATGACCATAACGTGTACGAAAAGCCGTCTTCTCGGTATCGCCTTCTTTCACCCGAACTTGGTGATAACCCGACCTCAAATCGATCTTTGAGAAATAACTAGCACCTTGCAATTGATCGAATAAGTCGTCAATTCTCGGCAACGGGTAACGGTTCTTAATAGTTACCTTATTCAACTCTCGGTAGTCAATACACATTCTCATCGAACCGTCTTTCTTTTTAACAAATAACACCGGTGCACCCCACGGTGACGAACTCGGACGAATAAAACCTTTATCTAACAATTCTTGCAATTGGGTCATCAATTCCCGCATCTCGGTGGGAGCTAAACGATAGGGAGCACGGGCAATCGGCGTCGCCCCCGGAACTAAATCAATTTTAAATTCAACTTGTCTCTCCGGTGGCAAACCGGGCAAATCATCGGGAAATACCTCGGGGAAATCCCGAATAATTTTGACATCATCCATTGACTTCTTTTCTTTCCGACCATCTAATACATATGCAATAAACGATGCACAACCTTTTGATATACTTTTCCTCGCCTTAATAGCGGTAATCACATTAGGCATGTGATGTCGTTTCTCCCCGTATACATACACTTTCTCGTTCTCGGGTGTCCTAATCGACACAATTTTCTTCCCACACAAAATCTTGGCTTGGTGCATACCCAACCAATCCATACCAATAACCACATCAAACGCCCTAATTCCCATGGGCAACAAATCCACCTTAAACTTTCTACCGTCTATCTCTAGTTCACAATTTCTATCATTCTTTTGTTGACAACATCTACCATTCTCATGGTTCCCCCTTTGACACTACATAGTAGCACCAACCCATATATCTTTACTACATGCGACACACCGGCCCATAATCATTTCCAATTCATGATTTCTATACACATACTAACCGGGAAGACTATTCCCGAAATTAAACCTCCACATCATATAACTTATCTACAAATTCTATTGGCACCAATTCGTGCAACAACGACAATTAAGTCATAATCTCAGATCATTCATCTTACCCAAGATCTCTGTAACACCTCAAATTTTAAACACAAAACATTTGCCCAAAATAAAACATTTTTCATAAATAGAAGAACTATCCCAAAAATATGGATTTACAAAAACCTTTGGTATGAATCAGAGTATAAAGTTTCGGTGTTACAAAATATATCAAAACCAAAGCTAAGCATAAATCCAATCTAAAGTTCTTCTACTCTAGGTCCCGCAACTCTATCCGTGCGAACCTAAGCCTTCGATCCCGAACCTGAGTACATAGCAAAACAAAACAAGGAGTACGTGAGACAAAAACGTCTCGTGAGCTACATGGGTTTAGACCCGATAATAAAATGAATGTCACATTTCATATAACCAATCAATATACATATATATATCCAACTATCCAGTCTAGTCACCTTAGTGTGACCCTATCAATCTTGCTTACTTAGCAATCACAACTAACGTGGATGAGTCGATGGGAATTCACCCCAACTGCCCCTCACTCCACACCTCATGACCGGGAGTATCCCGTGACATCGCATAACTAACGTGGATGAGTCGATGGGAATTCACATGGGAATTCACCCAACTGCCCCTCACTCCACACCTCATGACCGGGAGTTGCCCGTGTCATCTCATGACTAACGTGGAAGAGTCGATGGGAATACGCCCAACTGCCCCTCAATCCACAACTCATGATCGGGAGTAGCCCGTATCATCACATCATCTCAATCTCATCATAACCCTATGGTTATGCAAATCTAGCTCTTTGCTAGCACTTTCATCATCCTCAAGTTAGTTCAATACTATCATAGGTATAACTAACTATCAACTACTAGTCTATACAATTAAGCAAATAGACCATAACACAAGTAATGAAAATATTTAACAGGGCTATGTACTCAGTAAATTCCACACGTACTCACCTTAGCAACAAAGATGCTCCAACTGTGTTCTTGACACCAAAGCTCTTGCTTCACAATTTCACCGACTTTCCAAGATGTCACCGAAAGCCTAAACAATGATCATACAATGATCAACATCACAATCTACTATCAATGTGTTCATCTATCTCTAGATAACACACATCAATCCATTTCCCCCAAATATGATGATTACCAAACCCTAGGTTTAACCAACCCTTAAGATTCTTACAAATCTTAACCATACACTTGATTTCCTTATTAATATACCATCTATTAAGTGTATACAACATTTATATCACCATAATCTATAACCCCAAGAACTAGGGTTTCAACCCCAAGCTTCTAAACCCATAGATCTAAAGCTACAACTACAAAGGATTGAAGATATACCTTAAATCTTCAACTAGGATTGAAGAATCACAAGATTTGATGAAGAAATCGACTCCAATTGATGCTTGACACCCAAAATCGTTCACAAGTTCGAAGAGAGAAAAACTAGGGTTTCATTTGGCAATAAATGAGCCAAATCCCGACTTTAATGCTGCCAGACACAAGTTCACGACGCGACCATAGTTCGCGTCGCGAACTCTCCTTCTACACGCATACTTAGCGATCGTTATCTAGTCGCGAACTACTTAGCGACACATGGCCAAACTCCCTGGAGAAAGTTCCCGATCGGGAACTTATAGTTCGCGTCGCGAACTCCTGATGGCAGCAAGGCTGCACTTTTTCCAACTTGTCTCGACCCGGTTTCGCCCGTAACTTTCTCGTACGGTGTCCAAACGACACGAAACCAATTCCCACGTAATTTATATGATTTATCCATAATTATCATATTTTTATACAATTTATTTATTTACAAATTCGGGTCGTTACAATCTCCGAGGTGGCCCTTACGGGTCAATTCCCTATTTCAACTCACTCGTGAGTTCGTTTCACAACATCTTATACCGTGCTCTCCTTTACAAAGTTTCATACAACACATTCTACCGTGTCAACACCTCATCCTTCAATAATGGTGACGTCAATGTCGCCATATTGTTCTTCCTTCATTTGCTACTCTCTAACACTTGATAAATCTACCGAATCCACCACATCGTGACCTTCGGCTCAAAACTTCCGGATTACTCAACGGTTTTACATGCTATGAAAACTCCATACAACATCCTTCCATTTCTCCCGACTAGGTCTTGCTACCTTTTTATGTAGACACCTCCCACTACGGGATTCACCATTTGATTACTCTTCCTTCCTATGGGTATTGGAATCATTTCGCCTACCCTCATTCGTAACTCTTTCCAATTCAGTGGAGCTCGTCCACTTTTCACATTCATTCTTTCGCCATACCAACATATCCAACCAGCAAGATTCAAACGGTCAACTCAACAGTCGAAAACAACATAATTAGGTCAAAACATGGCATTTCTCATAGGGGTCGACCCTATCATACTAATGCCCTACGGTCTCAAAAGACTCACATTGCACATTGCATAACAACTTCTATAGGTCCCCTAGGTCCAACCCTAAACTTAACATAAAGTCTCAAGGTCAACCTATCGATCTCAAGGAATCTTACATTCCTATAGCTACAGTCTAAGACTAGGATGGACATCCAACCTAATTCACTTAAACTATAGCTCTGATACCAAGTTGTAACACCCGTATTTTTAAAACATCGTTTAAATCATTTAAAATACATTTTTCCCAATATTTGACATATTGTCCAAAATACAGTTTAACAAAAACTTTAAAACTCATATCAGAGTTTACAAAAATACGGTGTCACCAAGTATATCAAAACCATAGGCAGCGGGATCTACCTATCAGCTCCCGAGCTAAACATCTCTAGGCCACTTCTAGTGCAACCATCTATCACTTCAAACCTGTACCTGAGTACACAGCCACAAACAAACGTAGTACGTGAGACAAAATAGTCTCGTGAGATACATGGGTTTTAGACCCCAACAATAACAGTCATTTCATAAATATATAAACATATATATAAACTACATAAGTACCGTCTAGTCACCCTATTGTGACTCTGGCTACTTTTTCTTTCCTAGCAAACATATCTAGTACCTAAACATATAGGTACCAGAAGCTCAATCATATCTAGTACATAAACATATATGTACTAGAAGCACAAACCTGTCTAATACATAAACATATATGCATTAGAACCTAACACGCCTAGTACCAAACATATGCGTACTAGAAGCACCATCATACCTAGTACATAAACATATATGTACTAGAAGCACAAACATGTCTAATACATAAACATATAGGTATTAGAACCTAACATACCTAGTACCAAACATATGCGTACTAGAAGCACTCGTGTGCTTAGTGTATAAACATATATACACTCGGTGTATAAACATTTATACCACCGCCCAGTGACTGGGGGTCCCCCGCGTCACCACCATCTATCTCTTATCATAACCTAACAGTTATGCCAGTCAAAGCCTTCGGCTATCACAACAAACATCAAACAAGTTAGACATCTAACAATAGCGACATATAATTAGTTCAACACAATGTGAACGTACCTGTATGGTCCCATGGACCCGATCATAAGCAACCCATATTTACTTCTACATCCATGAACCCAAGGAGGTCCATCCTTACTTATTCTCATAAGAAACATTTCTTATTTATCGATATCATAATACTTTTATCTTTTCTTGACTATAATATGTATTTATTACCAGTCACACCATATTCATTTTCATATACATTCATTCATCACTTTTATTAGTATCATGTACTAATCAATACTCTTTACTTAATATCATCATCCTTAGTTTTATTAATGCATATCATTAATAAACTAAATATCATGCATCATATTAATAATTAGTATTAATCACTTTTCATGATCTCTTTCAAAATCATCAATCATCTTAGACATACTTAGATAGTCTAGTATTTACATTTTCTCATCTTTTCAATCATATCTTTATTAAAAACATTTATTAATAAAGACCCATAAAATATCATATGTATTTTCAAAACTCTTTGCTATGTACCCAGTTTAAAAGTCTCATGTACTCACCTTAGCGATAGCTATATCCATATCGTATTTATCAACACGAATCCTTGCTTCCCGCCTTTGGAACATCTTCAACTTTTAGGTTCTCGCAACCTATTAACACAATCATCACAATTTTAGTTATCATCCATAACTAGACATCATTTAACATCAACATAATCAACCCCAACCACCAAGTTCACCAACTTGGTGGAGATCCGTAAACCCTAGTTCATGAAACTACTTTCAAGATACAACTTAACCATATATCCATGGTCTACATACTTCCTATGGGTGTTCTACACCCTCAATACCCATCTTTAACAAGATTCCAACCCAACACATTCAAATTTCATCATTTCCCCCAAATCTTGTTTACAACTAGCTAGGAGATGAAAATACCTTAGATCCTTGATCAAGGAATGAAGATCTCCAAGTATAGTGGTGTTCTATGCCCAAGAACACCCAAAATCGCCCCCAAGAGCTCCCAAATCGGCTGCACATTTTTGTGTAGTGAAAAATGAGAGAAAACCCTAGAATTCCCGACTTTTATGCTACAGCGACGACTTTCGCGTCGCTATCTTTGCGATAGCGTCGCTATCTTGCAAACCGCCATAAATCGCGACGGAGATAGCGTCGCTATCTCTGACGCTATCTCGTCCAGACTCTTTTTCGCGACACGTCTCCGACGCTATCTTGGGTCGCTGTTTGAAAGCCATAAGATCGCGTCGATATCTTCAAGATAGCGGCGCTATCTTGCCCTTATGCAGCAGGGCTGCAACTTTTGCTTCCCGCTTCGACCCGGTTTCGTCCATAACTTTCTCATACGGTCTCCAAACGACACGAAACCAATTCCTACGTTCTTTAAACGATTTATCCTTATTTATCATATTTTTATATAATTTGTTTATAAATTTCGGGTCGTTACACATGGACGAGTGTTCCACGCAGTGAGAAAGAAATTTGGTTAAATGCTTTCAAGGTAGTTTTTATAGTTTTGTTACTCTTGGAAACAATGTTAGCAGTTATTAGTTTTCCATTAAATTTTATTAAAGTATTGTTATATTGTTATAATCATTATTTTATTTAACAGGATAAATATAAGTGGGACAAAAGATTATATGATAAAGTTTGGAAGTTGTTTAACACGGTAGGATCAAAGAGCTCTCGAAACTATATGTCTAAAGCAAGGAAGACACCTACACAAAAACCAGAATTTATGAATCTTGTTGCTTGGCAAACACTCTGTAGAAGGTGGCAATTGCCTGAATTTATTTCAAAATCTGAGAGAATGAAAGTCGCTCGTCAAGCTAATAAGAGTTTGCATATTGGTGGCTCAATTTCAAATGTGGAACACAAAAGGAGATTGGTATGCAAAATTTTAACATTTTTATTTTAGTTAACTATTTATCGATGAGTTTTAAGAAGTATATGTTTTGTAACTTAATTTTATAGGAAAAAGAACTAGGACGGGTACCAATAGCGGGTGAAGTCTTTTTGAAAACTCATAGACGACCGGATGGCACGTTTGTTGACAATCACGCACAAGAAACATGGGTAAGTTTTATTTTTAGCTTCCTTGTCATGTCGACTACTTAAGTTTTTATTAATTATGCATTTGTACTTGTTGGATTTGTTTGGTATTTTGATTATGTTAGAAATTAAATTTGATTAGAGGATAATAAAAGTCTGATACATATTATCATTGCAAAGATAATAAATTATTTAATTTGACCTGTTTGGCCCATTTGACCCGTTTGGCCCGTTTGCTTTTTAACTAATATATCTATGAACAGTTATTTTGTAGTTTAATTATATAAGTGGTAGTTTAATGAGTTGTATGATATGTGGTTTAAAATTATATTTTTAACATGTTAAACTTATTCATGTATGTTTGTGTTTTCAATATAGGAACAATAAAATGAAAAATTTGGAGATGAAGACTCACTTGATGCAGAGTCGGGGAATGTATCTAATACATACTCAAGATGGGCCGAACATGTTGGTGTAAAAAATGGAAGAGCTTATGGGTCGGTGCTTGATGAGTACATGCTTCAGAATGTCAATATGGAAGAATCCTCGGTTCACAATGTACCTAATAATGAGCTGGATGATCTCCGAGAGACAATTATGACCCAAAAACTTGAGCAAGCGCTTCTACGAACCGAGTTGGAAAATTTAAGTTCTACACAAGAGGTTCAGTCACGAAAATTAGATAAATTGGTTGAATCACAAAAGTCTATGGAGCAAAGCATAAGGACTACCTTTGCTGATGAAATGAAAAAAGCTACCTGCCAAATTTTAGAAATACTTCGAGGTCGTTAATAGTCTGTTAGGTGAAAACTTTATACATTTGGATTTGGCTTTGGAATGAAATTTGATGACATGTGCTATTATTGATTTGTGTATTATACATTGTTTTAGATATTTGCTTTAATAATAGAATATTTTAGATTATTATGTTTGTGCTTTTATATTTATTATATATTATTTATTATAAATGGGAATGGGAATGGGATGCTAAAAATGAATTGATATTTTTTTTGTAATAGTGACATTTTTAGCGACATGAATAGTGACTATTAATAAAAAATAGTGACATTTTTAGAGTCTTAAGTAGTGACTTTTGATAAAAATAGTGACATATTTGGCGACATGGATAGTGACTATTTATATAAATAGTGACATTTTTAAAGTCGTGAGTAGTAACTTTTGAAAAAATATAGTGACATTTTTAGAGTCGTAAGTAGTGACTTTTGATAAAAATAGTGACATTTTTAGCAACTTGAATAGTGACTTTTGATATAAGTAGTGAAATTTTTAGATTCATGAGTAGTGACTTTTGAAAAAAATAGTGACATTTTTAGAGTCGTAAGTAGTGACTTTTGATAAAAATAGTGACATTTTTAGCGACTTGAATAGTGACTTTTGATATAAAAAGTGACATTTTTAGAGTTGTGAGTATTGACTTTTGAAAAAATAGTGACATTTTTAGCGACATGAATAGTGACCTTTGATATAAATAGTGACATTTTTAAAGTCATGGTTAGTGACATTTGAAAAAAATAGTGACATTTTTAGCGTCATAAGTAGTGACTTTTTATAAAAAATAGTGACATTTTTAGAGTCATGGATAGTGACTTTTGATAAAAATAGTGACATTTTTAGAGTCGTGAGTAGTGACTTATGATAAAAATAGTGACATTCTTAGAGTCGTAAGTAGTGACTTTTGATAAAAAAAATAGTGACATTTTTAGAGTCGTAAGTAGTGACTTTTGATACAAATAGTGACATTTTTAGAGACGTAAGTAGTGACTTTTGATAAAAATAGTGACATTTTTAGAGTCGTAAGTAGTGACTTTTGATAAAAATAGTGACATTTTTATCAAAAGTCACTACTAGCGTCTCTACTATTAGAGACTCAATGTTGAATGTCACTAAAATAGCGACTTCTTAGTACTGACTTTCTGGTTGATGTCACTATTAGCGTCACTAGCTTCAAATATGTCACTATTGATGTCACTAATTGTGTCGCTAAAAGGGCTTTTTTTTTGTAGTGGGTAACAATGTATAATAGTTTAGTTTAACATTAAGTTTAGTCTTAATTAATCAAGGAATTAAGCCCATGGTATATAAACCAAAGTGTAAGGCTTAATTCCTTAACTTTTGCCATTAATTATTTCCAATTTCCAGCAATTGTTCTCTCTCCCTCTCTCTTATTTCTCTCTCTAAAACCCTAACCATCTTCATCACTTTTACATCCAAATTCATCATCTAATCATCAAACTATGGATTGATTCAGTGTTTTAAGCATTTTAGTATTATGAAGTTATTATTGTTGGTGATTTTTTCTATGTTTAAGCTACTCAATGGTTTGTGTTTCGTTTTTTTTTTTTTTGTTGTCTATTTCTTTACATAATGCCTTGTGATCTTTAGGTTGATTATATGTTTGATATAGAGATTCGATTTCTATGATCACTGAACTGCGATTTCCTATAGATTCTTTAACCATTACAAAGAAAACCGATTTTTAGAGATCACAAAAGTGAGGGCAACAAGTCTTAATGTCGTCGCAAAAAGATTTTAGATGCCAATGTTGTCTTTAAAAGTTTCATCTCATAAATCCTTACTTGAAAATATCTTCTGACACCACATATTATCGTCTCTAAAATATGTGTATCCAAAGTAGTAATAATTTAAATTATTGATTACTTTTTGTCACAACAATTTGTCACTAAAAATATTCTAAAGTTAAATTATTGATTATTTATTGCCGTTCCAACCCCTCACCCTGTCTCTTTGTCATCTTCCTCAATACCCTTCTTGAACGAACAAATCAAACCAAGATCATCATCCAAGAATCATCCCCAAAAATCTGAAACCCCAACATGCTAACCCAACTCAACTCAGTTGTCACCCGTATTCAAAACCCATATGAACTCTAAATCACAAGCCAAAACACAAATTAAATTAAATTGAAACACACAAAGAATGCAACCGAATCCTTAAATTAAAGAATGCAATGAGTCAATTCAACAATGAAGGTGAGGTAGTTTTAGTTTTTTTTGAGCTGATGGTAGGTTTTATTTAGAAATATTCATAATTGCAAACTCAAAATCAAAGCATTTCTATATGATCCTTACATCGGATCTCTGTTCTTAGGAGAGTACAATCATAAGGGAATGAAAGAGATATGACTGTTAAATTCAGGGTTATGGTGGAACACATGTGAAATGACCAAAATGCCCCTAATTAACGGATTTTAGTTAACACGATTAAAAGACAAGACCAAAATAAATACCAAAAATGTAAATTTGTATACTACGCCTGCAATTAGTGAATTACAATAACCAAACTATGTGTACCATTCTTGCAATTTACTTACCAAGTGGGAGAATTGGGCTTTAAACCCCAAAGCCTTTATTGTGTTTAGCGCATTTATTTCCTAATGTTATCGACACTATTGGGCTAATGAGTATCAAACCACCGTTCGGTTGCCGGAGAGAGTTTCAGAGAGAGAAAGCTTCATACCATTTCAATGGCGACATCGCAGTTGGTGAAAGCTATTTTGGATCCAAAGAAAAATTGGTTCGCCGCTTTGCATAAGAAAACCATATCCGAACGCCTAACCAGATACGGTCGGATTCTCGTACTTACATCTATTATCTATGTTTGTGTTTGCGTCAGTATTTGTGCGTGTTTGTGTATGCGCGATTATCCATTTGCTTGCGTGAATCCATTTAACTTTAATTGTTTGCTTTTTTGAATTTGCTAGGGTTTCGTTTTTGAAGATTTATATTTATTAACCAAATACGGTCAGAATCTCTTACATATATGATTTTGAGTGTGTCTGTTTGTGCTTGGTTATGCATGTGTTATTATATCTGTGCAATTACATGTGCTTGCGTGCATCTAATTAACTTTAGGTGTCTGCTTTTGCGAATTTGCTAGGTTTTCGATTTTTAGGACTTCTTCTTACGATTGTGTGTGTATACACTCTAATTATCGATAGTTGTTTTATGAATTCATAGGACTTACGATTGTGGTTGTGTGGATTAAAATAATGAAAATTAGGCTTACGATCCGATGGAGTGTTTAGATATCAAGGAAGCATTGAATAGGCTGCCTCGTGAGATTGTTGATGCTAGAAACCAGCGTCTTTTGCGTGCCATGGATCTCTCGATGAAACATGAATACCTCCCCAAAGACCTGCAGGTCTGATATTTAATAAATTTATTATCGATTGCAATACGCTCATATATTCTAATAAATTTGACTGTGTGATTGCAATAGAATTAGAAACATAAGGTTCATCTTGAAATTTGGGATTAAATTTTGTTTTTTTCCTTTGTTACAGGCGCAACAGACACCATTCAGGAGTTATCTTTCAGACATGCTGGCTCTGGTAAGTCCATAAAAAATTATTATTTGCTTCAGTTACAATGAAAAGCTTCTTACATTTTCTGTGTTGCTGTGAACATAGTTTTATCAGTATCTATTTTTTGCAGCCTATTACACTTTACCCATCTTTGAACTCAAATATTATACATTTGATTAGGAGATTGTGATTGATTTACAGTATGTTTTAATCTAACACAAACAATATACCCTGTATTGATCTTAGTTAGTTATTATTAACATTATGTTGTCAACTGTCATCAAGTTACCTCTTAACTAGTTATTACATAAATAAGATAGTTTATAAGGAGGCCACCCAACTAGATCCAAAAGGTACACGATAAACATCAGAATATGAGAGTCTGAATATTTTGAAGTTGGACGATAATTATCAAGGCATAAAGCGATTTAGTAGGATGTGTGAGCTAAAAATACAACTTGTAATCCGTTTGACCCATTACAGATAAAAATAACCCGTATCAACCTTTTTTATAACTAAACGGGTTGAAATTGCAGCCTATATTTGAGCTAATTAACTGAAACGGACCTTTTTACAGGTCAAAAGGGAGAAAGCAGAACGTGAAGCCTTAGGAGCATTGCCTCTTCAACAACGCACATTACCATAATTTCATCATTTTGGTTTGATGTGACAAGTTCTATCTCACTGAAGTTGGTGTAGCAAATAAACAAATCCTTACCGTTGAATGGTAAACATTCAAAATTGATTTCTTGTAAGTATACAAATTATTATTCAATTCTAAATGTATTTCCAACCTGTTGGAAATTACTTCAATTCAGCATGTTTACATTTTTCGGCTGTTTTGTTATCAACTTGCATTAAAAACAGAGGGGGAACCCTTCACATTTGTCTTGCTGAAACTTGCGATGGCAAGTTGAAATTTGAAAAAAATAAAAGTTAATGTTCTTATATTAACAGCTGTTTGGATGCACAATTTGAACTTGATTATTGTGGATAGATAATTTTGGATTTATGATCAATATTGCCGAACACTAGAAAACTGATTGTTGATCTTGTAGTACATGTACATTCGAGAGATATTGTATAAGTAGGGCCCTAACTATTCAATTTTTCCATCAAGATCATTTTACTACTGAAAGTAATTTTATTATGTGTGTATCATGCTTTGTTTATACCAAATCTCTACCATAGGTTTCAAGGAAAATTTTAAAGAGGTTATTTCAACAAATACGAAGGTGTTGTATCATATGTTCGAATCTTTATGCGCGTGGTACCCTAAAAAATACTAACCTTCCTATGAAGTTACATTAGCTTTCTTATTTTGTTTCAATACAAATAACGACATAATGTGGCAAATCCTTGCGTATATTTCTTCGAGAGGACCACATTTTTCGTAGTTATGCACTGGTTTAAAAGTTGTATCGAAAAACATGTGGGTGGACTGACCGTCAATATGAGGTCGAAAACAAGACAACTATTTCTACATCTGTCCTCCTTCGATTATTTTCTTGGCATTATATATCTGCATTTTGAAACGTTTTCTTTCATTTTTTAAATGGCATATATGTCGATTTCAATAGGATTTTAAATTTATAAAAGAGAATATTCCAAAGACGCGCATGTATGATTTTCTTTTTTCATTTGTAATAAGATATTTACAAGAAAGTTCCATGAAACCAATGACTCCAAGTAGGAGTTATATAGAATCTAAACGCGACATCAGATTTGAAATTTTTGGAATAAATGAAATAAAAACGATACTAACTTGAATTAATACGACTTAAATCTAAAGCCTGCTTAACCTAGTATAAGTAGTGACTTTGTTATTTAAAATATATAAACTCAAAACGTTATCGTTTTAAATCTTAAAAGTAAATTTTGTGTGGCTTTCAGTACTATATAAAACTCTTCTGGTTTTAATTAATTGTCACATAAGAATTTTATTTTGAAGAACAAATATACTTTCTTATATCTTTAACCCATACAATGGTATAGAGGTTAACGAATTGAATTCTATTTCTTTATTATAAAAACTACTTAGATTATTTCTTTTTATAAAATTGTGTCGTTTAAATAGATTCAAAAATCACACAAAATAAAATAAAATTAAATTAATAATGGTTTATTTTAAATAATGATCTGATTTGGTTTTAGCTACTTACTCTTTTGGGAATATTTTTATCTTTATTTTTTATTGATCTTCTAAAATAATACTATAACCGGTTTAACATGTTAAATGTAAAAATAGACATCAATGTTTGATGCTTTTGAATAGGATTAATTATTCTTTGATCCTCAGAATTTAAATAATAAACCTTTATTAATAAAACATAGTTTTTCTAACAAATAATATAAACCCTCTAAACTAGTATTAAATCCACATCAAATTACCATATTTTCTACTCCTTAAATAAAGAATTATATATCAAAAAATAAAAGGGAAAGGAAAAGCGAGCACCAACCCACACGTGACTCATAACGACAAAACTGGCACGTGTACGATCTATTTCCGTTCCCCTTTATAAACCAAACTCCAGACGGAAACTCAACGTCGACCTTCGAAATCTTTTAGCGGCAAATCAACAAACCAAAATCTCCTCTCTCTTAAAAATGGCAGCAAGTCTCTTTCCTATTCAACCGGTTCAATCACCGCTCTTCGTCCGAGCCTCCGCCACCAGCTCCGCTTCCAGCTCTACCTCCACCTCCGGCCACCAGAAGTCCGACTCACAACGCAAGAGCTGGTGGTCTCCACTCTTCGGCTGGTCCTCCGAACCTGACTACATTGACTCCGGTAACTCCGGCAACACCTACAAAAACCGGAAGAATAGTACTACTTTCACGGCTAATTCCGGCGCCATTTCTGAATCGGATCTAAACCGGAAAACTGTTCAATCTCGTAAATCTCCGGCCAATTTCACCGACGAAAAAGCGAAGAAGCTACGGATGTTAACGGTTGAAACGAAGTCGTTTCATGATGCGATGTATCACTCCGCCATCGCTTCTCGTCTCGCTTCAGATTTCTCCGATCGCTCTGATTTTTGATCTCCGGTCACCGGCGTGTATGTGTTCGGTTTAATTTCAACTTGTAATTTAATACCGTACAACTAGGTTACTAGACTAAAGTTCTAGATGTTTAATTTTCATTTATTTTAATTTAGTAACTACGGAGTATTAGTTTTAGAATGTCACTGCGTAGTGTGTAGATTTGGAAAATTAAAGCTGGATGTTGATATTAATGATAATCTATACATGTAATGCTTTTAGATATATAATTTGTATATAAATAAAAAATAAAATATGTGTTAAAGTTTAATGTTGAGCACTAATTAGAAATTTTGATATAGACGTTGACCTATTGTTTAACACTGCAAGTTGCAATCGTGTGCTTCTTGTGTTTATCACCATGGAAAAAGAGGTCTGGTGTCCCCAAGAGTCCAAGACAACAATTATCTATAAATATAATAATTGCAAAGCGATTATTATTAAACTTACTAGTTAAAACTTAAAACAGCAAATGCTTGTCTATTTCTAAGTTTCTTCTCATATTTTGTTCTTCTGGCCGAATTCCTTTGTCATTAATCATTTATTATTCTTATTTATAATTATTTAATAACTAAACCTTTTTTACTTTAATATCCATTATAGTTTTGTTAATAACAATCTTAATAGCTATTATCAATGATACGCAAAGAAATATGTAAGGAGAATTATGTTCATTTAGTACGATCTTAATAGGCTCCCAAGCTTAAACAAGTTTATATGACCCTTGTTCGAAATCATTTATGGTAAGTTTTACAAGTTTATGTCTAATTGCATGGCTAAAAAATGGTGTTATATCCTCAATTTGCATCGACAACTTGATGACTTGATAATGCTGAAATTACAAGTAACAGCACTTTTCTTGTGTTCATTCAGCAACTTAATATTCATAAATATTGTTATTTTAAAGATACATCACTTGTTTTTTCTATCTCCCTAAAATGCTTTATTTTGTATGAAATCTGATTCATTCATATGTCTTTAGTGTTTGTTTTTCCTACTTTTGTGTGTCTTAAAATGTTGGTTCTCAGACATCATAAGAAGCTTAGCAGTCGAGACTTAACAAAGATGTGTGGGGATAACGTCTGCCATAAAGTAGTGTCGATGTGTGCAGATATTTATTATGCATTTCTCAACTATTTTATGGCTTGCTTAGAAGAAAATCAACTAACCTTTCAGGGTCATAATAGAGTATTGAGTCAGCCCGTTTCGACTATTAGAGTTTAGACCCAATATTTATATTCATTTGGACGAAAAAGTGTTTTAGGTCAACCCGTTTCGGCCAAAGCCCCAAATTATATTTCTTTTGACATTTTGAAAAACTTTTTCTTTCAGATTTCGTACAAAAGAAACTCGATACATACTTGGATAACCTATCAAGTTGTTAAAATAGTCGGATGGCCTCATAAATCATACGAAGTATCTAACTGTATTAACACATATACACGCGAATAATATGATGCAGACTGATTGAAATGAAGTCTAAAAGCATAAAATGGATTTCCCTAATAATGTGATTGTGATTAGTAAGCACGCAATTATCGCTAATAGAATCGACTATTATTCAAGAAATTGTTTTATACCAAATATATGGCATTATAGCATCATATTTGTGCTTACAAACAATAACATTTCAAGCTCATCAATACTAATTTTCATCTCTAAAATGTGTTCTTATTTTGTTCTAAACTAACAACCAATTAAGTCCAATATAAAAGTTGCAAGCTTACTTTTATGAAATTACGATTTACGTCAGCAACATGCTGCATTTGATCCAAACACAAAAACTGCATCCGAAATGATTTGTGGGTTCATTTGCTCTCACTGTCATAAAGATCTGATCTGAAAATATTCGTCAAGGAAAAACGACATATGCCAATACAAACACACAAAATACATATGTATATTAAAACAAGCTTCACAATTATTACACCTGAAGATTATAAACTGTAGTTTCTTAAGGGCTCGGTTTAATTGTTCATTAGGGGTAGTTCAGTTGTAGAAAAATATGGCATTTTTCAATAAAAAAAAAATTCAAGAAAAACTTGAAAAGTAGAAAGCATGCTCAAATTTAAAAAATAAAGAAATAAAATTTTAGATTAGAGATAAGTTTTAATTGTTCATTAGGGGTTGTTTAGTTGTAGAAAGTGTTTGTTACTAATTTTCATATATTTCCTTAATTTTCATAAAGCTACCAAAAAAGAGTCTTTTTTCAAAATCCGGTTTAATAACATAAAAGTTACAAGAAAAGTAAAAAGGATACACCAAGTAAGATCCATGAGCAAATGCCCCAACCAAAACCGCAGTAAATAATCGATCCCTCAAAACTGGTTTGTGCTTCAATGTAAGTCGAACTGAAACCCACAAAAAAAAATCAGAATTCGACCAAACAAACCCCATATACAATGTACACAAATTTCACCCGTCATAATTTTATCAAAATTTTAAGTGAAAATTACCAAGAAAGGTAATTAAAAATAGTAAATTTGACAACTTGGGGTACAAGATAATTTCTTGCTTATCAAACAAGTGAAAGTTTAATTTTCAAAAATAAAGGAAAACTTTTAGGGACAATAGCCAGGATAAGGTAACAAAAGATCCAAAATTTGGGTCTCTACATTTGTCAAAGTTGAACTTTCATTCCTAATACGTTAAAAGTTAAACTTTCATACTTAGAGTTTTCAAAACTGAATTCTGAATTCACACTCTTAAATGTTATCAGGCATATTTCCCATGAAAGATTGCCTTCTCATATCACATATAAATACAAGATTACATAATACATGGGTGTGGCTTAGCCCATTAACTAAACTATGTAAATTATTCTATCGAATATACAATAAAAGGCTACATAACATATTTACAATAACACTAAATTGGTCAAATTTGAAGTTCTACTCCTTTTGATGAGCAAGCAACCTTTGTGTACCTCAGGCTTACATTGTCAAATTTGTTATTTTTAGTTAAGTTTATGGGCAATTTCCCATCCAAACAGACAAAATTCGATAATCACATATCACATAAAAGGCCATAATTATTAATTACTAAAATTGAAGAAAGCATAATCAACTACAAACCCTAACAAACTAATAACTAATCGATTTCTTTCTACCAGTTAAATAATTCAATTAAAACAAAGACATAAGTTATAACTGACAAAAAAATAATTAATTAAATAATCTTACTGAGAGGAAGAACGGGAGCATAAATCAGCGGTACCAAAAACTTAAATGGAGCTCCTTTACTCTGTCTCATATAAACAACGTCGCTACATAATGAACATCAAAAATAATTTTATTAATCGAATTAAACCGTTGATATTTAACCTAACGATTAATGAATATAACATGAATATACAAGAATTTACCCGTCTGTTGATTGAGAAGACGATGATGACATTGCAGCAAAATTGAAATTGAAATTGAAACTGAAATCAAATTTAGGGATCGCCGATAGATGTGTTTCCGGTGAGACTGCTTATTACGACTCCCAAAGTTTTCGATTTTGTTTTGTTCTTCGAGAAAATGGGTTTTATATATTTTTCCACTTTTACCCCTTTTTTAATTACGAATTACAAACTCCACCCTTATGATTTCATTTTTAACTTACTAACACGAATAAATTTTAAATGGGAGCATAGATTCATCTAGGCATGTTTGCGACTGTATCGCAGTTCATAAACCGATAGGATCGAAACTGACAATGGTAATTTTCAAGATCTTAAACTGAACTGATGTTGAAATTAAGTTTTTGCATTTGTTACAATGTTTAAGGTTCTATTCTTATATTTTGGTTAAATACCAATTGTATAAGATCTAAATGTTATTTAAACAGCTTAATTTTAGCTGTATATATAAGATTTAACAATTTATGGTACTCATGTTCTTATAAATATTTCAGCCTATTTTATAAAATTAAATAGTTATCATGAGCTTTTAAAATCGCTGTCAAATTGTCGATGGCTACCCACCTACCAGCAAGTTGAAATTTTCAAAAAAATCCAAATGGATGATAAGATGTCTCACGTGCTACAAAATTACATCACGATATCATCTACTCACGATGTGTGCGAGGTGGGTGCTGGAAAAAAAATTAAGGGTGCCACTTGTTGCATATTTCGTTTAACAATATCACCTAGACTAATAAAAAAATTAAATACATTCTTGTTAAGCATTTTTAAAAATATAAAATTGAAACTTATTACTTAAACAAGCTCAATATATTGTAATTAACCCGATAAAGAGGCCAACATCTTATTCTACCTGGTGCATTAGCGGAAAGCTTCCTCATTTCTATGAAATATTGGTTTGACATGAACATGGTGGACTAACCTAACAAGTTGTTAATGTTACATAAACATATTAGTTAGAATTAGTTTATAATTGAAAAATATTAGTTAGAACAAAAGAATGTTAGTACGTTTTAGTAAACGAATGGAACACATTTATTGAGAGAGAACTGTGAAATGGGTTTTCAGAAATCTGGACACTAATATTAAATTTGGGCCGATATGGCCCAAAGTACAAAAGCAAATTTGGGCCTATTAAGTGTGTCATCAGACGTGAAGCAAGCCTGTTCTTTGTTCATTTTTTTGGTGTGAAAAAATGAAAATATTGTCATTTTAAGTTGTTTATCAAAGTAAACGTAAAAATTAGGTTGCGTGGAAACCCGTTCAGGTTAGATACGTGATATCTTATTTTCTTCATTTTTTTTAACAAAAGAGGTTAATTTATGTGTGGTTTTGGTAATTTTAATTGAAGGAAATAAGATGTTTGAACGGTAGATCAATAATCAGTTAATCACAAATATATTTATAAACAAACAACAACACTTTGGACTTTTTTGGGATATGAATAACAATGAACTGAAATTAATCTAATTAACAAGAAACTGAAATTATCTCTAGACTAATTAATTAATTAAACTGCACCATCGATCCCCCCGCAATAATCTTGATCATCGATCATGAATGATATTACTTTGATCAACTTCACTAACATACGCCGAAAGGTTAATATACCTCTCTTGTTCAGCGCGATCTCTCCACCTTGCTCGACATATCACACAACTCGTTGACCTTCTCCGACTACTCCGTTTCCACGCCAACAAACATTCTTCATGAATCGCATTTTTACACGTGGCACACGCCACCAGCTTCCGATCCAGCATCTCCTCCAAACAAACCGGACACGTGGATGGCTCTTCCACCTGCACCGCCACCACCTTTCCATCTGCAGCCCGCTGTTGATACATTTCTTGAAAGCGTTGTCGGATGGAGGCAGCCGCAACCGTGTCAAGTGAGACCGGCGATGACAACAAACGGGTGAGTTGACGGGGTTGGAGGGTGCGGCACCAGAGGCAAGGATCGTCTAAGGAGACGGAGAGTACGCGGATGTAAACAAAGAGGATGTGTTTGCATGGGGTGGTGCGGTCGGGACACGTGCACGATGGGGCGGCTGAGAGGCTTACGGTGTACACGTTTCCGGTTGCTCCCAATATTAAGAAGTCGGTGTTGGAACGGTGGAGTAGACGGAGGCGGTGTTCCAGAGCACGGAGGGCTCGTTCAGTGAGGTGTTCCGGTGGGTATTGGATGAAGTCTCTCGCTGCTGGCGGTGGGGTGGTGGAGGGAGGCTCCATTGATTAATAATTTTAATTTTGTATTCCGGCCAATGGCGTAGGGGATTATGTAGGTGATTAGAGATTCTTAAAAGGAGACGTGAAGGGGACGTGGTGGAATAAGTAAGTTAACGGGATAAGTTAACCATGAGTTTGAGGTTGCCCTTAAGGCAAGTCAAGTACTTGTACTCCTCACTCCACCTTTCACTTTAGTCAGCTTTGACCATAGTTAATGGTTTTCCAACCGATCGACCAGTAGATTTATAAATTCGATATAATATAATTTGGAATCAAGTTGCTACTTAGTTACTCTTTGCAGGAACACGTGGGATGTGTGTTATGTTCAATATTGATGGAGAGTTTTAACTAGAGGGAGTAGGAGTGTATCATTGTCATGAACAAGTATGTATAGAGTCGTACGACTATATGAAGCTTATGTTAATTATTCATCTGATCTGGAAAAAAATAATTGGAAAAAATGCAAAATAATTTTATCATTCGTGGCTTTTCAAAAAATAAAAAAATGCAAGCCGTTAAAAATATTACATGCAAGCAACCTAAAAAATGCAAAATAGTTTGATGGTGGCTTTTTGCCAAAAAAATAGTTTGACGGTGGGTTTTTACCAAAAAAAAATGCAAAATAGTTTGACGGTGGTTTTTTTGTCAAATGGCCACCTAAAAATTACCATTTGCGATGATATTCAAATATACATTCTTTTATTTGTTTAAAAATCTAAGCACGTGAAGGAATCTAAAACGGAACGGTGTTATAGAAACTCTAATGAATAGTGATCACTTGTATCGTTAATGTATTTATAAGGTAATGTGATGATATTCAAATATGCATTCTTTTATCTGTTTAAAAATCTAAGCGCGTGAAGGAATCTAAAACGGAACGGTGTTATAGAAACTCTAATGAATAGTGATCACTTGTATCGTTAATGTATTTATAAGGTAATTGATTTGAAGGTTTTATGACATCAAACTTACTGTCATTATTATTATTAGAAGCACATGTAATTTATGCATTTATTCATTATGAGAAAAAATTTATAACATTTTCTAATCTCATAAGATGTAATTGGAGTAGATATAATATGTTGTTCATAATCTATTGGTCATAGATATAAATCATGTTGTAGACGTATTAAAGTAGATTATGCGACGCTAAAAAAAAGTAAGATTAACCTAATTATGAATTTAATTACTAATCATGTCCTTACATGAGGATTGTTGGCGAAGGAACGGTAGCTAAAATAGGGATTGTAGGAATTATTTAACTAAAAAATAAGCAAAATAAAATAACAATCCAACTTCAAATTTGGTACCCTCGTTATATTTAGTATTTCCTCCGTTTTCAAATAAGTGATACAAAAAATCACGGTTTTTAAGGGAAAATATGATAATATGATGGGTCCTACATATAATTGATTAAAGTGATTTAATGATGTTTAAAAATAAAAGTAAATGTGAATGTGTCTTTTCACTGTGTTAAAGGAGATAGTTGGTTGATGCTTGTTTTTTGACAAAAGGTCTTCATGTGGTCTTTTGTCTTCACGGCGCAGACCACACGCAGAAAAAGTCTCCCGTAGATGTGTGGTGTTTGGAAGCTCGTAGATCTTTTTATGTTTGCAGAATGTCTTCTCCAAAAAATTTTGGGCATTAGCTTCCTGGGTATTCCAAACCTAAAATAGCGCATCTCCTCCAAACAACATACTATATTGATGTATGGATTATTTTAATGCTCTTAGGCGTAAGATATATTAAATTTCGATTTATTTAAGAAACCTTGCAGATGTTAAAAAACAAACAACTTTCTTGCAGACTGCAGACCTTTGGTCCACCAAGAAGCTGCAACAGTTGGCAGATGTGATTCGCAGATAGCAAATATTTTTGCTCTAAAAAAACAAACAGCACCTTAGTGGGTATGAGCTCCATTACCTTTTATCAAATATGATATGTTTCAAAGTGTATTACTTATTTTGAAACATCCAAAAATAGAAAATTTATCACTTATTTTGGATCGGATGAAGTATTATACTAAAGTACGGAATACCAAAATAATACAATTTGAAAATCAATACGAATATATAACGGCTTAAGAAAATTGCACGAGCAGTCAACCGACTAATGAACGATTAACCTGCCCAAATTGTTTTCACTTTAGCCGGTATTGTAAAGTTTAGTGGTAATTACTAATCAGGGTTCTAAATGACATAAACATAAACTACAAGGTACCTAAAAATGCCAAATTTGTCTCATTGGTAGCAGTAGTCGCCCTCACGCAGGTATAAAAAGTACGAAGACAACGCTAAAAAGCCCGCAACACGATCGATCGCAAAAGCGTAAAAAGTAAGCCAAAAGCTCATCTGGTTCACCCGTTCTATCATCAAACGGTAAATATGGATAAAAAAACTCTCAAAATTATGTCGATCTTGTTATTTCTCACTGTTATTAGTCCGTAATTTATATGAAGTCGAACTGTTTATATGTATAGATGTAATCAAGTTATGGATTTCGTTGAAATGAGCAGTTGTTTTGCTGATGGAATTAATAAAGTGAATGGAATTTGTTGCTCGATATTGATTTATATTGAACTAGGTTAAAGCCCGTGAAAAATCACGGGTTGTCATCTTTTACATTATACATAATTAATAAAGAAAACAAATATTGGTCGTTAAGCTTATAGTGATTACATTGACTTCAAGAAAATATAAAAAATAAAAATTAAGATTAATTTTTAATTTTAAATTTTAAAAAAGCATTGTCTTTAATAAAATAATGCATTTAGATATGGTGCCAAGATATCTCTATATTTTGCATGATATATGTTCACTCATTTTATTTCTTTCAAGCAACAAAAGGCTCCAATCAATCATCCTTGTCTGATACAATGCCTATAAAAATAATATCATAATGTGCAAATTAAAGTTGTAAGGATCTAAAAACAAAACTGAGATTTAAGCAAAACTTAACCAATTGAATGTTTTCGAATTCCAAATTATCTTTATTAGCAAAATGGGTTAGATGAATTTGTTTGTCAAAATAGTATATTATTTTATAGTTACCAAGCACATTGTTTATAAGAATTTGAATAACAACTAATTTTATCAATACAATCATGCATTGATTGTATATATAAAAAGCCTAATAGAAAGTAGCTAAAAAGTAGCCAAAATAGAAAAGATTACCAATAATAATTAAACATCTCAAAATTGACCCGTTTAAGATAAAACAGAGCCCAAACTCCCAAAGTGACATATTAATAGATAAACTCATTGAGATACAACACCGTTTCTACCTTAATACGTTGGAAATAACATCAACATGTAATCACACTAAATCAGCATGAATACACTTGTTTGGGGTATCTTTCATGAAAATATGTGGGTTAAATCATGTGAAAAATAATCAGTTGTTATAGAAGGGAGTTATACGGTTCATGAAGAGAGGCAACATGAGGCCTCATATCACATCTTACAATATATTTACCAATCATAAACTTGCCAATTTTAATTTCTATTATAATATTCTATTTCAGTCTTTTGTCTATAAGATTGTGAGAATTCAAATTACAATGTTATAGTTTAATTAAAATCTAACAGTCAACATAAGATTGTTTTGTAAAAGAATGTGAAAACTATAATATCTATAAAATCGTTTTAGGTGATTTCAAACAATAATTTGTTTTCAAATCAACCATAAAACTGAGGCTCATAAACAATCAAATTCAAACATAACACCTTTACATAAGATAATGACTAAAGAAATCAAGATAAAAGTCAAATTCGAATAATAAACAGTTTTGAAACCATTGTTTGGAACCAGTAATATGTATCAAGAGGAAGTTTTCCATAGTTAAATTTTGTTAAGATACTATTTTGACTATTTCATTATAGTTAAAATACATATTTCAATTGACCTCCATAAACTCAAAACCCTTACCACTAAAAACTTAACCCTAATCACAAAACTCTAACCATAACCCTAACTATAACCCCTAACTATAATGGAGTAAAACCAATAAAAATTTAAAATTAGAAAACTATTACTGTTATTTATAGAAAAATGTTACTGTTATTTTTAAATATGTTACCAAATTTATAGACGTGCAGTAATACAATATGCAACACACATGAAATTTGACCTTTATTCTGTGAAGGTTTGACTTTTAAAGTCAAACATGTAGTATACATGGTTTTAAGGTTAATGTCGGTTTATGACTTTCAATATTTTTTCGATCAGGATTGCATTATGTATGCATTTAACAACAAACTGTTAATCTAAATTGCAATTTAAAGGAACAAAATATAGGAAATTAAATAAACATGCAATAAGATAATTAAAAAAATACAAAAATTAATATAATTGAATTATACAAAAAAAAATCAAAACAGAAACGATTAATAATATTGACTTTTTAAAAGTCGTATAAATACCTGTAGTGTTTTTTTAGTATAATCAGAAACTTGCCCTCCATGATCTTGATATGGAAAGGCCCATGATTAGACGCTCTAACAAATAATCGAGTAAACATGTTTGAAATTAGTCTCGTTATAATCAAATATACATTCTTAATTCTGAAAATTAAAACAAACAAAGATAAATAAATGAAACTTGAACATTGTAATTGATATGAAAATAAATGGAGACAAAATTGGAGAAGAAACTTGAACTGTAGATTAGTACCATAGAGTAGTTTACTACCCTCAGTATAACAATTCTTTTCCTTTCGTTCTTCATTTTCTGAAGAAAAAAACAGGAAAAGCAAAACAATGGATTCTTTTTTTTCCATTTGCCCGTTAATCTTGCATGTCTTGATATCATAGAAATCCTCCAGGCTAGCTCTTTTACCTCTAAAACTTGAATAACCACAAATCAATTTAAATCTTCATGCATTGCCAATAATTTCCGAAATTTGCTGGTATTTGGTTTCTATAATTATAGATTTGCAGATTTTGAGAGTTATTTAAGGAGTCTAATTTTGATTACTTAATTTTTTTGAATAGCTGTAAATTCGTAGCCTCCCTATTAACCGAATTGAATCTTGACTGTAAATATGCTGTTTTCTAATTTAACAGTTTCCTAAAGTATCAAAGATGCAGACTTCATACCATAATTATTATAAATTATTTGCAGGCTTGAAATGGACGCAGAATTCATACCATAAATAGTCGAAATTATTTGCAGGCTTAAATAGGCGGGAATTTGAAAATGTGCAGCCAGTTAAAAGTTGACACGTGTTTTTCTGGCTCACTAAAAGGTGCCACGAGGCATCCTAATGTTTCTTTTATTATATTTAATAGATTTTCTAGTGTTATACGTTACAAACTGGTTCTCTAATCATTGCGAAATAGGGGTTACAGTTATGCGGAATTTAGAGGCATTAATCTATTTAGATTGCTGTGTTTTATTGCTGTTTATTATTTAATTTAATCTAGCAAATACAAATACCAAAATTAACAATATGTACATACATAACGATGTTTATCAATTTATGCACAATGCAGAAAATTTTAAAACTAAATAAATTTGTCACAGATTTAGCTATTTTTGGCTGCTGTAGTGGATTGCATATCTGATCATCAATATGAGTTCCGGTTAGTTTCTTCATGTGAAATTTCTTTTACTTTTTCAGTAATTCTGTTTATTTATTTATTTAAAGCTCGACTGTAAATAGAAAACAGTAATACGAAGTATTAGTATTTAAACCTGTAAGCAGTTTAAAACTCGTATTTACCAAAACAGGCCACCATCTAAAGTATTTATTGCTATTCTATGTCTTTTTTCTCTCTTGTGAAACTAGGTGAACTTAGATTACTAATTATTGATTTCTCTGTGGGTAACTACACTTGTTCACTCTTTTGAAATGCAACAATTTGTAAAGTATTGTGCACTTTTAATGGCAAAATTGGATTATTTTATGAAAGGTGGTAGAACTGCAAGAAGGCCTCTTGAGTTTGGACAAACTTATGTGGTAAAACCTAAAGGCAAACACCTGGCAACCATTGTGTGGTTGCATGGCCTTGGTGACAATGGATCGAGGTAATATAATCATATTAATTTTTAAACCTTTTTTTATCTGGATTTTTGGATCCAGTTAGTAGATTATGTTGGTTGTACTGGTTCTGACAAAAGTAAACCTTTTGGAATCATTTTTTTACTTTTTTTTACATTTGTTTGTACATCAATGATAAAATTTTCCGTTTAGCTTTTTCATGCCAGTTTTACAATGTCAAGATATCTGTTTTTTTGAGCTTGTATTGTTTATTATGCAAATAGACATTATTATGGTTCTAATTCATTATTTTACTTTTTTCTTTTAAGGGTTAATACCATATAAAACCAACATACTTTCCTATTTTGTACGAAAATGTCCCTCAACCCAATTTTTGCCTGTTGAAGTCCCTGAACTTTCTAAAAAACAGCAAATCACATTAATTTATAAAATATAATGGCATTTTAAGTGAACTATTCACAAACTTGTGTTATACCATAGGTTTCATTGACTGCTTATACAATCTTTTTATTTTTTATCATTGTTTTTTTTTTACAAAATTAGTGGATAAATAGTGAATTGAGATCCATGTTCTGTTTCTTGACAGCTGGTCTCAACTCTTGGAAACACTTCCTCTTCCAAATGTAAGAACAAGTTTACTTATGTTAGAGGTTTCAGTTTCGACCTATGAATGGGTCGATCTGGGTTTTATCTCTAATGGGTTATATGGGTAAAATAATTAAAAATAAAAAATAAACTAGTCGAAGTCACCAAAACTGTATATTAATGTGTTCTAAATTGCTTTATTTAAAGGGAAATGTTATAAAATAGCAATATACTTTTTGAGGTGGTTTGTTTTGGTAATTATATTTTTTTAGGCCCATTTTGGTAATTACAAGTTTTTGAGCGGTCTACTTTGGTAATTATAGGGTTATAAAAATGTTAAAAATAATAACTAAATAGGCCCAAAAAACATTATTTATGTACTAGATATCGGCGGGGGAAAAACTTTAATAGATTATTGTTATTCTACTAACACAGCTTTTGCAATCATTTATAAACATGAATTCTTCGTAGAAAAAGTCTAAATATCGTATAAAAGTGCTATCCCACCTCTTCTAGTTTATGTAAATGAAAAAAGATTTATAAACAAACATCATATATAATATATCCCTATTCTGTACATAAATGCTACTTTTATATAATTAATTTATAAAAATGCATTTTACTAAATGTGATGCAGATCAAATGGATATGCCCAACTTCTCCTACTCAACCCTTAACACTATTTGGCGGCTTTCCTTCAAATGCATGTATGTTGTAATCCTCTGAAAGAATGTTTTGATTCTTAACAGAAACTATTTAATTTAATTAATGTTGACATCATTAGGACATTCAAGATCTTTCAAGTTTTAACATAATATTACTACTATTCTTATAATTAATATAAGTGGAATAACAAAAAATGCGGTATACAAATTGTTATATATATTTTGGTATAAACATATATAAAAGTCAAGGGGCTTAAGTCTTAACCATTGTGAAAAAAAGGTTTAGGGGTTAAATGGTTTTTGTAAGTATTAACATGTGATAGTAGGTCACAGTGGCTTTTTCAACAAATCAACCAAACATTGAAGGGTTAAAACGCCATATCAGTTAACTTTGAGGATTACAAATATAAGAAAAAGGATTCTATATTTCTATGCTATCCAAATTCTGTTAATTTATGCAAATCTTGGTTTGGGTTACACTAAAAAAATTAAAATAAATACAAGATTAAGATACATGAAATAATTTATAAAAAGAAAACTTGTTTTGATGGATGTTAGGGTTTGATGTAAGTGAGCTTTCTGAAGAGTCAAAACAAGATGTAGATGGACTAGATGCTTCTGCTGCACATGTTTTGAATTTGCTGTCTACTGAGCCTGAAGATGGTAATTCTTTTTTATTTTTGTAATTTTAAATATATACTTACATGATGATTGAATGGTTTGAATTTGCAGTGAAAGTTGGTGTAGGAGGGTTTAGTATGGGTGCAGCGATTGCTTTATACTGTGCAACTTGTTTTGCTCATGGAAAACTTGGGAATAATGACGCTTTTTCATCCCGTTTGGATGCAATTATTGGCCTTAGTGGTTGGCTTCCATGTGCAAAGTATTCCTCTCTCTCACACACACACACACACACACACAACACCTTGCTTCTATGTCGGTTTAAAAACGGTCTTAAATAACCAAAATCAGGATGTGCTTTTATTGTTTGAAGATGTAATAGTAAATAGATGGTTGAGTGTTTGGTAAATTTTGGTTTTCTTTAAATGAATTAATAGGTAAAAGGCGAAAAAAATACCAAGAAAGGTAATTGAAAATTCAAATTTGACAAATTTATGAATGAAAGTTGAATTTCTGAGAAATTCAGAAAAGTTGATATTTTGTAGGGATCTTGCTAACAAAGTAGAAGGGGATGAAGCTTCAAGTCGAGCATCATCCTTGCCCATTTTGCTCTGTCATGGAAAAGGTACCACCACTTTTGACCCGTTCCATAATAACCAAGATTAAAAAAAAATTCCATTTGGCCCGTTAGAGGTATATTATAAAATAGCCCGAATCAAACTCATTGGGGGAAATTGCCTCCAGCACTGTGTATATATTGTTCAAGACAGTTGACAGATAACTGTTTTTTTGCAATCTGATTTCAGGTGATGATGTGGTTCTGTTTCGTTATGGTGACAAGTCAGCAGAGAAACTAACTTCAACTGCCTTTCAAAATCTGACATTTAAAACCTATGACTCGTACGCATCCTTCCATCATCTTCAATTATAAATATTGATTGTTACTTTTTTTAAGATGGCAAAATGGGCTGGGGCGGGTCGTGCTGGGCTAGTTAAAATTTGGATAACAGTTTAAAACTGAAATGACATACAGGTCGAAATCGGGTTGGATCTTTCTAGTAAGTAATTGGTGCATAACATGATCAATAATAATAATTTTAAGTTTAATAAAGTGACTTTGTGAGGATTTATGCTTTAAAAATACACTTTGGACTACTTTCGACCTGTTTCCTTTAAAGCTATTTTTTTTACACGTTTGACTTCCTAAAGATAAAACATAACCAGAATCTAGGGCTGGCAACATTTTTTCAACATATATGTATAAACACACACATGTATATATATACATTTTTCTCACCACAACGTTTCAATCATAATTACAGAAAATAGAATATAAGTTTTAAGCTCAATTTTGTACTGACCCATTTACTTCTGTGTTGGGTTGGGCCCAATTCGCGCTTGGTTCTGGCTGTATCAAGAACTGCCAGCCTTACCTGAATCAAACTAAAAACACAATTCCTTCAAAAATAATGGTACTGAAATAGATACACGTCAAAAATCACGGGCCCGTTTTAGGAACCTTTGAATTGTTTACGCCATCATTTATGAATGAATTAATTATGAATCATAAGAAGATTGAAAATGCAGGCTCGGGCACTATACGATACCTGAAGAAATGGATGATGTTTGTTCATGGCTAACTTCAAAATTAGATCTATAGTTTCATTAAATTGAAACAAAAACCACAACCAAACAATATATTGTTATGTGAAATATGAAATTACATATCATGGATTGCATCTGTGTATTTGGTTATTCCATGGTTTGTCGGGTTTATGAATCTATCTATGTTTCCTCTGCTTTCATGGCTTGTTTTTCTTTTTCTCAGAGTTATTCCAAATTAAGCAAGATTTATCATTAATGGGCTCAACAATAATTTGTATTCATTAATTCTGGGTAAGTTCATTTGATAGCTTGATAAAACTTCACGGGAACTTAAATTTTGTGAATAGAATATCACATGTGAACAAAATTAGAATATCTAGACTTGTAGATGGGTTTAATTTGTACTTTTGAAAATTCAATGCTATACTTATTGATAGGTTTATCTACATTTCAACCCAAAGTGTTCATCTTTGAAAGTTCGAATCAAAGTGAGTGCAATAAGTTGTTGTGAGGGGCCAATGGATTTTAAAATAAAATAATACGAGTATATTCTTAACAAATACACACCAAAATGATATGATACAAACAATCAATCATCAACATAATTCCGGTTTTCATTTTCTACAATCTCCGACGTTTGATTTTACAACATACCAAAACCGTAAAATTAAAAAATAATCACTCGCAATCGACAGATTTCAAATTACAAAAAGATGTTTTTTTTTTTTCTTTATAATTTTCATGTGGCATTCTCTTTAAGAAAAGCTACTTGAGTGGAGGTGGAGAGTAGGTGTTTATCTTCTTCCTCCACGCCATCGAATTCCAAAGGTTGTTGTCCGTTTGAGCTTGACACAGAGCCACTCCCATCATCTTCTACAAAATACAAATCAATTTTAGTAAAAAAAATATGATTGTGATTTTATTTTAAATTTTAAGGCTGAGATGATCATATTTGGGGAAAATTTGAAGACTTGATGTGAGACAACTGACTATTGTAGTATTATGGAATTACCTAACTCTAAACACCCCTTTGGCAATCTTATGAACATGTAATTAATCGTGTAGAAAAACCCAACCCTAAGCCTATGTAACCTGGACATGACCAACGTAACCAGTTTAGATTATTTGGTTAATTGGACTGTAATCGGGTTAAACACGTTGGTTGGTCAACCTGTTTATGTATCACCAAACCCAAACACAAACGGGCTGACCCAACCCTAACCCGTTTAAGAAGAAAAAGGTTGCAAAAACTTTGTGCTCTATTAAGAAAAAAGAGGTACAACTAAGACCTTTATATCAAATGCAACTAATTTTCAACTTCAAATGTCACCATATATTTCTAGAGAATTTTAAGGTCCATTTTGGTAATTACAAGTTTTTACAATTGTTAATTATAGAGTTAAAAACATTAAATAAATAAATAAATCATAGCCACGTAGCAATAAAAAGTTAGAATTAATCACGAAAGGGAAAAAGCTCAAAAACTTGTAATTACAAACACGGACCACCACCTAAAGTATATTGTTATTTTGTGATATTTTCCCATTAAAATACACACAATACTTTTTTTTTGGGTATAACTGGTTATCACTTATCACATTGAACACCAAAAAGCTCAGAAGAAAAAAAGATATACCGCAATTATGATATTCTGGCAGTTGTTTAACCGTAGTTACTTGAAGGCTTTCGGGAAGTAGACAGCTGCAAACAGCACCTGGGAAGAAACCAAAAAATATTACTTTTTAAATATCAAAGAAAAGAGCTATTTATTAAACTTTTCAAATCATAGCAAAATAAAAAATAAAAAAAAAATCTTGTAAAAGATGCAAAAAGGGCACAATGCTACTTGCGTAGAGTTCATATTAAAAAAAAGTAAAAACATTGTATTTGGCTACTTGCGTAGTTTATAAGCACGTACAGTTAAGCAGTGGGGAAGCCAGGATGATGTAATTGTAGGTAGGCGTAGGTCCTTATAATTTCTACCCAATAAACATAATAGCCCAAACGGGTCAGTTTGATAAATTGGGTCAGGTCGGGTCATAAGTTATACGAATTTCAATACGTAAATAATATATAAATTATTTGTAAATAGAGCTAATACAGAACTTTTAAAATCTTGACTTTTTCACTAATTAATGAAGATGATTGCTCTATTTCAATAGTAAACGATCATTCATCACTCACGTTGTTGTCAAAATTTCTCAAGATATGTCCTCAAATAATATTTAAGGTAGTCCTTCAGAAAATATTACATGATAATGCAACTCCAAAAATTCGGGTTCGTGTGGGTTATATTTATATTTGCCTAGTTCACGATAAATGAAGATTATTACCCTACTTTAATCAAATAAAAAACAATATCACTCATTTTGTTTTCAAAATTGCTCAAGGAAGGTCCTCGAATAAATTTTTAGGTAGTTCCTCGAAAAAATATTGCACAATTCCTAATAGACAAGAGGTTCATTTTGATAATTTAAGTAAAGTTAAGAAAAAAGAATGAACCAAAATATACAAAATAAAATAAAATATATATATATATATATATATATATATATATATATATATATATATATATATATATATATATATATATATAGAGAGAGAGAGAGAGAGAGAGAGAAATTTGAACTCACCTAATTTTGCGAGTCGATTGACCCACCCGGGAATATTTTTGCCCATTAATCTTTGTGAAATATCATCTGTAAAATGGTTACAATTCTTGGAAATTAAATGATAAGTGTCCCCATGATACTCTGAAGCAACTTTCTCAATAAATTCCCTAAATTCGGTTGGCGATTCATTTATATTCCCTAATGGAATTGAACATCTGTAAGTAAAACCTGGACAACTTTTGGGTTCAACTTCAAATACGCCACTAATTGGAAAATCGTGTGCTCCAAATCCGTATTCCATACCATAAACTGCAACCAATTAAATAAATAAATAATCTGTTTTAGATTAATTTTTTCAATAAATTGCAACAACAAAAAAAAGTCAAATAGATGATAAGTTCAAGAAAATCGTATCTATGGAAGTAGCAAGTGTCTAATAGGATAGAAAATATTAAATTTGAGATTTTTGCAATACAAAAACATGGAATTATAATTCATGGACACCAATATACCTCATCAAGAACACATCTTTACAGTTCAAGAATATTAAATTTGAGAGGACAAAAAGAAAAGATGGAATTCTAATTCATGGACACCAATATACCTCATCAAGAACACATCTTTACAGTTCAAGAATATTAAATTTGAGAGGACAAAAAGAAAAGATGGAATTCTAATTCATGGACACCAATATATCTCATCATGATCACATCTTTACAGTTCAAGAATCCCAATTCAAAAACCTCATAAAATATAAAATTAAATTAAAACCCAATTAAAGTTATAAATCACTCTACAATACCCATATCAGCATTTTGAATTTGGAACAATTAAAACAACAGTTCAAGAACGCGTCTTTACAGTTCAAGAATCCCTTTTCTAAAACCCGTAAATCATTAAATTAAATAAAAAAACATTATAGTTCAAAACTTTCTTCAAAACCCATATCGTGTACTTGAACAATTCTAAAATTAAAACATTACCCAAATGGAATTATAGATCAAGATTGAATTTTTACTGACCTTGAATACCAGAATGAAAAATACCGAACCCTAACCAGATACTGTATGAATTCGCTGGTGTAAGATCATATACATTCAGGAAAACTTGTGTGTCCATTTTGTTGTAATTTCTTTCTGGACTTGTTGAGCTTGATGTACTCTCTCTTCTCATTTGCTAAAAAATTAAAACGTTTCTTCTAAAATTATAAACAATCTTGTTTTTACAAGAAGAGAAAGAATCACTCACACACTTTATATGAGATATTTTTGGTTTCTTGGATCGAAAAAGGTTGGGTTTTTATTGGCAAAAAAGGAAAACTGATTGAAATTGTTTTCATGAGTGACATAGGGGAAAAGGGGGTTTTTAGAAAGGTGTACAAGATTCAATTTTGATCGTGGGATCAATCATGGAAAATGAACGAGTCATGACTCACTGAGTTGATTCGGGACCCGATATGAATTATGAGCAAGTGACAGAAAGGATATATTTTTTTATGTTATTTTTAAGGGTATTTATGACGAGCTATTTGAGTAGCGGAGTTTTGGCTATAGCGTGTACAACCTTAGACTGTCATACCATTCCACCATCTACATGAGTGCCGCATCAGCTTTCTCTCTATTTATCCTCCCTCATTTACTCTCACCTTTCACTCTTAGAGCATTAGCTGTGGTGGCTTAAGCCATTTCGCCACCTCTGGGCCACCTATGCGCCACATCATCATTTTCACATTCAAAACCCCCAAATACCTCCTCTACCATCACTTAAGTCATTTGGGCCCCACCATCATTTTTTTCTTTTTTCTTTTTTTAAAAACATAATACTTCATTAAAATAAATATTATACAATACAAAATAAAAATACCTAAAAAATAAAAAAAATTACCGAAAAAAAATACCGAAAATTAGGAAAAAAAATACCGAAAATTAAACAAAAAAAACTACTCATCGTCCACGTCAAGTTCATCTTCGTCGACGGGGTATTTTTGGCGGATCACTTTTTTTCTTTGACGATTCTCGCCTTATCTTCACGCCCCAAACCTTGGGTGTTAGTGCTTAGGAATCGCAATTCCTCCAAACGCACGAAAACGTCATCCCGCGCCTTTGACCTTTCGTAAGCCGATTGAGCGGCTTCACTTTTCCGCCTAAACTCGGCCATCATAGCCTCGCCAAGGTCCGGCGGTGCGGCACTTCTGGCGGTGTTAGCGTCGGATGAACTTTCCGACCTACTTTTCTTTGCCTTACGAGACTTTCCCGCCGGACGTGGTCTCGTATCTTCCCCGAAAAGTTCTTCGTTATCGGAGAGCGAAATGGGTGCGGGGGCGTCCCATTTCGGGCAATGGCGCAAAACTTCCCACGCACCTTCGTTGTTAAATTGTTTTTTTGACGACGACTCGTCACGGTACGCTTGTCGGACACGGGCCATAAAGTCGACCTCATTTTCACCGCTTCGGCTTGTACGTTGTAGACGTTTGTAGATACCGTTGACTTTTTGACAATTACCATTTAAGGTCGTCCACTTCCCCGTCAACATGTCTTTGGTACGCGGCGTACCAACATCCTTGTTGAACTCAACAAGGATTTTGTTTCAAAAACATTCATCGGATTGGTCGGCGCCCTTTTCGCGGTCCTCGGAAACGCTAACCCAACACTCCGCCAATAAAACTTCTTCGGCGGCGTCCCAACGCATGACCTTCCGACTTAAGTTGACGGCAAATTTTCCCCCCTTTCTTCTCGCCTTTTCAACGGCGTCGGTGTCTTGAGGGGGTTGGTGTTGTTGAAATTGTTGTGGTTGTGAAGATTGTGGTTGTGACCATTGGTGTTGTGACCACATTTGAGGAGGGGGTTGGTGTTGTTGAAGGTTTTGAAATTGTTGTTGAAGGATATAGTGGTTGTATTGGTCTTGGGAAAATGGCGGCATCACGGTGTTTTGGGTGGACGATACCGATTGTTGGGACGAAGGTGTTGACGGATTGGACGGCGATGAGCCGGAACCTCCCCATCCGAGAATACCGTTCATCCAATCGGGGTGTGGTGGTTGAGACATTTTGGAGAGTTTTTGAGAGTGAAAGGGTAAGAAATTGTAGAGAGTTTTAGAGAGTGAAAGTGTAAGAAATGGTGTAAAAAAATGTAATGGTTAAATGGGTTATTTATAATAGGTTTTATTTAAAAAAAATAAAAAAAAATTCTGGAAACTAGCCGTTGCCAACGGCTAGTCCACGTGGTGCAATCCCATTCGTCCGCTGCCTTCGTCGCCGCTCCCACGAACCGGCCCGCTCACGTAACGAGCGGTATGGTGGCGAAGCCGGCGAGCCGACGTGGCGGCCAGCGAGCCCCACCCCCCGTTACCATACCGGACGCTCTTAGAGCATTAGGTGTGGTGGCTTAAGCCACTTCGCCACCTCTGCGCCACATCACCATTTCACATTTCACATTCAAAACCCCAAATACCCCATCTACCATCACTTAAGCCATTTGGGCCCCACCTCTTTTTTTTTTAAATTTTTCCTTTTTTCAAACAACTTAATATTTCATTAAAACAACAAATACAAACTACAAATTAAAAAATACAAATACCGAATTAAAAAAAAACCGAAAAAAATTGGCGAATTTTTTACAAAAAAATTCCCGAAAATTACACACGATTTTCTTGATATCGTTGCCAAATATGGTCCATAATATTTCGTTGGAGCGATTCGTGTGTACGTTTATCACGTAATTCCATTGATCTCAGTCGTTGTATTTCGGCTCTCTCGACCCAAGTACGTTCTAAATTAAGTTGTGGAGTAACATACAACTCGTTCATATCGCTTATGGCAAAGTTTTGATCTTTTACAATCATGTTATGCAATATGATGCATGCGTACATGGTTCTACGTAGCTTGTTGACACTCCACGAACGAGCCGGTTGGCGAATAATCCCCCAACGCCCCTGTAAGACACCAAATGCACGTTCTATGTCTTTTCTTGCACTTTCTTGTCTTCGTTTGAAGTAAGCACGTTTTTCGTCTCGTGCAACAGTAAATGATTTGACAAAGCTTGCCCATTGTGGGTAAATACCATCAGCTAGGTAATACCCGTTCGGATAAGTCACTCCATTTACAACAAAAGGGACCGAAGGAGCAATATCGTCAAGAAGGTTATCAAACAAGGGTGAGTTATTTAACACAGTGAGGTCGTTATTGGCACCCGCAACCCCAAAAAATGCGTGCCAAATCCACAAATCTTGAGAGGCGACAGCCTCTAGTATTATAGTTGGGTATTTTTTATCACCCCTACCATATTGGCCGTGCCATGTTTTTGGACAGTTGGTCCACTCCCAATGCATACAATCTATACTACCAAGCATTCCAGGAAACCCATGAGCGTTCTCGTGTTTTGTATATAGGTTTTGAACGTCATGGATGTCGGGTTTCCTTAAATACTCAGCGGTATATAAGTCGATAATACACTTGGTAAAATGATTTAGACAATCACGTGCACAATGTTCACCAATTTGTAAATATTCATCAAGTGAATCAGGTGTTATGCCATACGCCAATTTCGGGATCCATCAAATTTCGACGCATCTTGATCAAAGATTGTGTAGAAAATATTGTGTGAAAGGGTTTAGTTTGAGAAATGGTGAGAAATGTTGTGTGGAAATATTGTATAAAAGGATTGGTATTTATAAGCGTTAAAGGTTTATTTAAAAAAAAAATTCAAAAATAGCCGTTGCCCAACGGCTAGTGACACGTGGCGGCTAGGGATTGGGTCGCTGCCTTCGTCGGTCGTCCGGCGCACCCGCTCGCTAGCGTAGCGGGCGGTGCAGTGGCGGAGCCGGCGAGCCCGCGTGGCATCCGGCGGAGGGGATCCCTCGCCACTACACCCCCTTCTCTTAGTGAGTTAGTGGTTACACCATCTCACATTTAAGCCTACTTTTTATCATATTTAATTAAAAAAATAGCCCCACCATTTTTATATGTAAAAAAAGCAGAAGGGTTTTTTTCCAAATAAAATATATGCAAGGGCCCCACTTTTGCACATTGTCCGAGTGGGTACAACCCTCACCTTTCATCTTCAAAATTTCATCTCCTCACGCGTGGCTAGAAACAATTTAGTGGGGTGGCGCGTCAGACATAGTCCCTCACGGATGCTCTCACGCACCATTAAAACCAGCCTAACATCTAATCTTTGCCAAATCTTCATTATATGTATATGTAGGTGATTGATCGAACTCGTGAATTTTATGGCATTATTTCAAATATTTGTGTTGCCTTTAAGAAAGTCCCGGAGGGGCTTAGTTGATCCATGATTTATGTTTCATCTTTCGACCATCAAATTAGGGTATCTGATTTTACCAAAAATAATTAAAATTTCAAACAAGTTATTTATATAACGAGGAACGTATGGGCCGCACTTTGTTGCGGGTTTATAAAGCATAAATGTTATTCCCTCCATCCCTAAATAAAGTTCTCAATTCTCTTGGACACAAGTTTTAAGAAGAAAGTTAGTGGTTGGGTAATTGATAATAAATTTGATTAGAATATAAAGTTGGTTTGGAAAGAGAAAAATAGTTTGTAAATAGTTAGTAGTGGGGTTCTTGGTAATTATATTATTTTATTAAGTGTATCCCATCAACTTGTAAAATGTGAACTTTATTTAGGGACTAAAAATTAGGGAGAAATGAGAATTTTATTTAGGAGAGAGGTCGTACAAAAGACAATATTAATATTTATAATATCAAATAATCATCCATATGTAAGTAGGAAAAACCAACCAATCACAGTCCAATGAATTGTAACCTTCCTACCATAATTGTATAATAGGAGGAATTTCACCAAAAATAGATTTAACTTTCACGGAGTACTAATACTACTAACTTAGATTTATTTAGAAGTCACCTGAGCAAATACTTCGATTTACTTTATCCAAATTTGGCCATATGTTTTTTCAACGTCACTATAGTAAGTTAGTGGTTCGAGAACGGACACTATGTTTTCCTTGAACTATCCTTTTTTTTTTAAAATAAACTTCACTTTTTTTCCAAGAAAAATTTCTCAATAAATTTTGAGCCTAAAACTTTTTGAATAAAAACCTCCCAAGGTAATATGTATCCATCAATTGATCTATACCAATTCATTAGATTTTGGGACATATGTAAACAAACAAGTATTGTAAAGCCCCGTGCGTTGCCACGGGAATATTTAATTTTCATTTTTTTTTACAATTTTTTCAATGTATTTATATTATAAAAGTGATAGAAATCGACTTTTTTGATTTAATATTTATTTCTTAAGAAGTCTGCTAATAACAGTTATTAATGTTGTCACTAAAAGTAATATATTAACCAACAAATGATTTTTATTAGTAGAATTATATTAATTGGTTGATTTGTAAAAGTTAAGATGTATTTTAAATTTAGATGATAAAAAAAAAAAGTATAAAAGTTTAAGGTATAAATGTAAATTTAGTATAACTTAGAAGGAAAAAAGATGTTATATGCTTGGAATTGAATACAGGGTATAAGCCTAATAAACGTAGAGTACGTATAAATTTAATTTAAAAGCTAAACAAAAAAAAAAAGAATAATATATTACGTATAAAATTTTAGGTTTTAAAAGATAATACATATAAGTTTAGAGTAATATAAATTATAAAGGTATTCTTTTGTGGGGATGAATTTCTAGATATATATTTTTGATAAGGATAAAAGTATAAATGAAACAAATTTAGAGATTAAGAGAAGAAATTTCTAAAAGTTTAAGGGGAGAAAGTGACATTGACAGAAACTGGCTAGAAAAATCAGAATAAAAAATAAAAGATTCTATGCATCAATAAGGTTCTTACCAACTCAACCAAAATAACATATATTTACGGTATGTCAAGCAAAAACGGAACTGTTGAAACGTGTCCAGTTATTATAGGTTGAGAATCAAACGGGATTTTACTTCCTATGAACAGTTCCCTGTGTATGATAATTGTATATTATGATAATGTAAGTTTAAAATTGAAAAATTATAAAGGTACTTTTAAGTCTTGACTTTAACAAGTGATGTTTGCGTCCAATTTTTATGAAAATTTATGAATATGGAATTTGTGAAAAAGCTACAAGATAATTGTACATCTTGGAAGTCACTGTAGATAAACTATGGTTAAACTGACGAATAATAGCTTCATCAAAACACTTAAAACCGACTGTTTTAAACTGATAAACAAGATACCAAATTTGAAGTCTCGTTCTTCAACAAACATACATAAAGTTGTCGTAGACGTTAAATCTCATGAGACATTCGTTCGAATGGTATGAAGAGATCACTTTTATGCCAAACATTAATTGACTTTTATCTACCCGTACAAAACTACAAATTGCAAAAGAATATGAACATAAAGAATAATACCCTGAGAGCAAGACAAGGGGTTTGTTTTGGATTTTATCATGTAATTTGCTCTTTTTGCCATCAGACGAGATACAATAACAAGTCATACGGAAAATAAATCATCACCGATTAAATTATAAATATATAACCGATCATAAAACTTATGACTAAAATAATTACATTTTTTTCAATTGCTCTTCATCAATTTGCAACAACTCTTGCACACCCTTCATACAGCTTTCATTACACAAATCCAAACAACCCTAGAAACCATATCAATCAAGAAAATAATTCTTACAAATATCTTCTCAAGATTCCTCATTATCGGGAGCGGGCCTTCTTCGACTTAATTGAAACAAAGTATGCGGGCCCGAACCCGACCCACTATCTGAAGACTCATTATCATCATCTCTAGACTCACTCTCACCCCGCCTTAACCTCCTCCTAACCGTCACATGAGTCCGGGCCCGCGAACTCTCGGGCCTAAAAACCCTGATAAGAAAAAAAACAGTTAACCAACCACCTTCATCAAACGATAAACTACCATTACTACTATCATCATTTTGCTCTTCATTGATAGTTGATTGAAGAGTGCTTAATAAATCTGCAAGATCCCTTTGTCTCTCCATTCTTCGCCAATCACATTGTCGTTCAGGATCGGCTTCCGATGGTCTAGCGAGCGGGTGATCCAACCTCGCGTGTTTTCTCAACTCCGGATACGTCCCCGAGAACTCACACGTTTCATTAGCACAAGTTCTCGTTTTCGTGTTCATGTATACACGCGCATCATCTGCAACAACCCAACCGTTGACCTCCCCACGACATAACGGGCACACCATCTTTGACTTTGACTTTTCATCTTCCGCCATCAAGCTCATACTTGTTCCCGCCAACGTTTCCGCAAAAGGGTCCGACGGTTGACTTTCTTCGGTCATGGTCCTCATGGAAGCAAATGTTTGACTTTCTTCGGTCAGATGGTCAACGGGTTGACTTATTGTGGACGATTTGCGGAACTGGTCAAAGCAATTTGAGTGACGGTAACTTGTGTCACACATAAACGGGCGACAACCTTTATCGTGTGAAGAACATAGTAAAAGAATTGCATTGTGAGGGTGTTCCATACATACGGGACATCGGGCATCTTCCCATTCTTGTAAATTTTGTAACGGGTTTTTTATTAATGACTGTTTTGTGGGTTGACTTGTGCTGCATTTGTATGGAGAAGCCCGTGATTTATCGATGGATACAGAACGTTCTTTTCTCTCTTTTGGCATGGTTGAATTCAAATAAACGCTACACAAATAATTATTAATGGGGGTTAGATAATTAGTTGATGAAAACTAGATGATTGTATATAACTAAAATAATTTCATCAGTACAAAATGATAGACTCAACAATCTTATTAGTGTGAATATCAAAGAAATGATGAACTATTTATGTATTATGACCTAAAACTTTCAGTTTATTTGAATTACTAATGTGTGTTAATTGTCGATCCAAACATGGCGGTCATGAATCATGCCGATGAATACAATTAATGCCTCAAAATCGTATAACTATATGTTCAGTCCTTGATCATCATGTTATATAACTCATATAAATCCCTAAAAACAAATTATTAAATAAAATTTCAAAACATCAATCATACTCATATTCTGCAAATGCCACTAGCCCACTATGGTTATGTTCATCAATCCAAAAACATCAATGGTTATTAGAATGATATCCTTAGTGAGCAAGCAACATCATCATTGTCATATATAGCCCTAACTGTATCGAACAAATATAAAACTACAAAATCAAATATTCATATCAAAGGACCACTCCCAAAATAAGAAAGAATGATTTTGTTTTGCCCCAAATATTGCAAACCCTAAAACCAGATTAAAGCATATAACCACGATCGCAACGGAATCAATAATCAAAAAACATAATCAAGGCTAAATACGCACAGAAGTAACAGATCCGAGTGATAATCGAACATCGCAGAAGAAAAACATGCTAAATTTCGTGTAATTTTACCTAAAAAACAGTTTATGATGCTTTTTCGGTCACGATGAATCTACAAGACTGATCTCCCGATGAATCAACGAACAGCCCTCACAATAACTATGAATTGGAGAGCGATAATGACAGCTATTTGAAGCTGCAAGAGGAGATATAAAGGGCAGAAAATTCAGAAGAGGTAGTGTGTATATGTATGTGCTGACGTGGACGAGCAATGTTCGTTCGTGGCCCCAATTGTTTGAATTTTAAATCAAAAGTTTCGTTTTTTAAATTTTAAGTCGGCGCCGTATCGTTTGTGGTGAAATGGAATATACATTTTTCACTTGGGTCCTTAAAGTTTGATATCATAGAAAACATCAACCCTGTATTTGGCTAGACTTTTTGACATTTAGCTGATGATTTTTACACTATATCTTTTATATCTTTTAAAGTATCTATTACAATAAGTACATTATATAATTGTACAGTATGTATATATATTTGTACAGTATAATATAGATATCAAAATTTGTGGTACATAAATTAATTCTCTTTAACATTTAATTTTCAACTTTAATTAAAGAATTCAATTTTAATTAAAGAAGTATTTGGTTTTTAACTTCACACTCAACTACTCAAGGTGTGGATACCACAATACTCAAATGGAGGTGTAATTACACTACAATAGTTACTTTTCTCATCGCATTATATAATATTTAAAATAAATTATATAAGTATATTAAAAAAATTATTTTATACGAATACATTTTTATGGTGTGAATATCACCTCTCATACCGAAAACATAAAAATACAACATTATTATTGGTTTTGTTGTATGGATGGGACATTCGTTCTCATTGTTACATACATGACTACATGTTGCTAGAGAACTATTTTTCTAGTTAAAGTATGAGTAAATATCCATTTTGTTAACGTCATATAATTTATATATATGCACCAAAGTGTTTGGCTTTAAGGTTAAATAATCGTAGTACAAAAAGCTTTTTCAGGTAGCAATTTAAGCGTAAACCCCCACCACATGATCATCGTCTATACACACTTAGAAAACATTGAAAATGGATAAATTCATGTACCTTAAGGACAAACGTTGACGAACCCTTGCAAACTATATTCTAGTTAGGATACTCGTAAATTATAAATCAAACATTTATGGCTATAGCAGAAGAAGCTTAGTAGAGCTTCTCCAAATTTTGCCCCTATATGAGATGTGATCAAATTTTCCATCTTCTTTCTTTTGGTGGTCGAATATCGTTTGAAAGGTGCCATAAAATATGAAAACTTTTAACCCCTATTTTTAATATACATGAAATAAACCATAATTGGAATATGATAGGGATTGAATTATCTAATGATTAATTACATATACTTCATATTCTATCAATCTCTACCCAATAAGAAAATTTCATATAATATTTCTAATAACTAGAATATGATATACTACGTATAATTAAATTTTACATAATTATCAACATACTTATTACAGTATATTTGATTTATCCATACATATGAAGCCGAGTTTGCGTCTTGATAGAATTCCAATAACATAAAAGGCCAAAGTAATGCTTTTCATAGTTTATGGGTCTAAATGGAAGTTTATAACTGAATGCACGCGCCGCCTATGATCGAAGGTTGCCGACTCTTAATTATCAACATACTTATTATATTTGATTTATCCATACATATGAATCCGAGTTTGCGTCTTGATAGAATTCCAACAACATAACAGGCCAAAGTAATGCTTTTCATAGTTTATAGGTCTAAATGGAAGTTCTCTCAATAAACGGAATGCACGCGCCGCCTATAATTGAAGGCTGCCGACTCTTAAACGGCCAACCGGAGAATCTGAGGTGGAAGTATTTGTATGATTGGAGCTAGGGGTATAAATCGGGTTTGTCGGGTTTGGCTCTTATCGGGTCGGTCCCATCGGGTTTTGAGGTAAAAAATTTTAACCCGAAACCCGAACCTATAAGAAATCGGGTTCATAGGGCTCGGGTTAGTCGGGTTTCGGGTCTATCGGTTTGACCCAATCAGGTTGATCGGGTTACATATCAAATCTAAGGAATCGGTTGTCAACAATCAAATAATAATTGAATAACTTGAATCTTGATTTAAAATAATATAAAATAAATATTGAATAAACATAACAATTAATATAATAAAGTAAAATAAACAATGAATATCTTTGAGGTTTTGAACACAATGTATGCACAGAGTTAAAGATCTAAGCTACTGCGAAATAACTATAGATATTTTACAACCTTACGTATCTTTTTAAGGTATACATTAAATTTCCAAGTGAATTTGTCTATTATTTAATATATTTGTCAATACTAAACAAATATTCAATAAACATTAAAATACCAATTAATATAATAAAGTAAAATAAACAATGAATACTTTTGAGGTTTTGAACACAATGGTGCTGTTTGTTTTTTCAGAGCAAAAAGATCTGCTGTCTGCGGACCACATCTGCCAGCTGCTGCAGCTTCTGAGATGGACCAAAGGTCTGTAGTCTGCAAGTAAACAATTATTTATTTTTTAACATCTGCAGACTGTTTAAATAAACTGAAATTTAAAATATACTCCAACTTACAACATTGAAATAATAATATATATTAATATAATAATGATAGTATTAATTAATATATTAATTATATTAGTTAATATATTAATATTATATTATATTTATATATAATAGTAATATATATAATTTAAATATAATAATTTATAATTTAAATTTAATAATATATCTTATTATTTAATAATAATAATAATATAATAATATTATATATTAACATAATAATAATATATATTAATATAATAATAATATTAATTAAGTTTAGAGATGTTTTTTTTTTTAAGTTTGGAAGACCCAAAAAGCTAATACACAAGTCTTCCTGGGGAAGACCTTAGGCAGACAAAATAAGGTCTGCGGGCTTCCGAAAAACAAACATCTGCGCAAGCCTTTTTCTGCACATTGTCTGCGCCGCGAAGACAAAAGACCTCAGGAAGACCTTTTGTCAAAAAACAAACATCACCATGATGTATGCACAGAGTGAAAGATATAAGCTACTGCGAAATAACTATACATATTTTACAACCTTACCTATCTTTTTAACATTAAATTTCCGAGTGAATTTGTCTATTATTTAATATATCCAGAAATTGTCAATACTAAACAAATATTTTATATTTTGTATGAATTTTAGTCTGAAGTGTAGTCGGGTCTAATCGGGTTAATCCGAAATCCAACAAAAGTAAGTAATCTAAACCCGATACCCGACCCGATGTTAACGTCGAATTTGTCGGGTCGGGTTAAAATGACCCGATATCATAAAAAGGCCCGAATACACCCGACCCGAATAGCATTATCGGACTCGGGCTTGGGTTAGGGTCGGGTCAGGTTGACCCTTTTGACACCCCTAATTGGAGCCAATATTTTAAGAGGGCGTTATTATTTGAACTAGGAGTGAGATGAGTCTGTTTGGAGTGTTTTTTTTATCTAAAACTAAAACTTGGAATCAAAAGTAATTTTAAGAATTCCACCTCATTTGGTTTTGGGTTTTTTCGGTTTCAGTTTTTTCGGTTTTTATTAATAGATCAGTTTGGCTTCAGAATTTTTATGGCCTTTTATTATCCTTTAAATTTTATCAATTTGTTACCTTAAGAATTAATAATATGATCCAAACTTTCAATCCTTAACTCATTTCATTTATAAATAAAACAAATAACTGATACTCATAAATTACATAAACATCAATTTTTTAACATTTAAACATTTAAACAGAGATATGAAACAAAGAGTAAAACAATTGGATAATAACAAAGAGCAAATTGTTTATTTGGATTTAAGAGACGGTTTCAATGCGCTTGTTCACCGTTTTCGTGACTTACTGGTAGTTAAACTATTGTTCATTAGAAACTACAAAATGACATTTTAACATATTAGAAATTATTTATAAAACTTGAAAAATATATAATGGCGAGCATGACAGGTTTTTCAGTTGGGTTTTCCAGTTGAGTTTTTCATATGCCCCTGAAAACCGCCCCAAAAATTCGGGTTTTCCAAAATTAGAACCGTTGACGTCGGCTTTTCAAATGGTTCAATTTTTTCGGTGTGGTTTTTCGGGTTTTTCGGGCTTCGGTTCGGTTTTCCAGTTTTTATGCTCAACCCTAATTTTAACACTCTTCTATACCAAATGAGAACTCATATTTTGTCTGAATTTTCTTCTTATTTGTATGTCTACCCACGTTTAAACTTGACATGTGTAATCAAATAATTTTTAGTCCTCATATCATCCTTTGATTTTGACATTTGTCATGATCAAACGGGTAGACATATGAGTAGGAATACAAGGTAAGAAGTGTAGGAAAACCTTGTAGTATTCACATGGCAGAACTTGAATACCACATTACTGGATCTCTACTAATCAATGAGATCACGAAAAAGAGAAAAAGATGAACATTACCTTTAGATTGCTAAAGAAGTGATCCACCTCTACTGCACCACATGGACACGCTGCAAGACCGCGTTGTACCAACAAAGTATCACACAAGAACTTGTGTGTGTGTGTGTGTGTGTGCGTCGAACTCGAACACAAACCGAAACCCTTTGGGGTTTCTTGGTTTCGGCCGAAAAGAGAGAAAGAGGGAGAGGCTAGGGTTTTGTGGTGTTATGAAAAGTGTAACCTAAAACCTTAACCTTAAGCCTCTATTTATAATGACTTAAGTTACAGTTAAGTCCTTGGAGTTTAATTATGATTAATCTCATAATTAAACTTCCTATTAACACTCTAAACCCTTGGACTTTTACTAGTTAATTAATTAACTATTAATTAACTGTCCGTTAAATACTTAACCTAATATTTAACCATCCTCAATAATAATTAACTTATTATTATTTATTCTCTTCTTAATAATTAACTTAACTAGTTAATTATTCCACACAACTTACTTTATTCGATTGTCCATTATTGGGTGTGTAGTGGTGTGACCCTTTAATGCCTTATAACATTGGACACGGTGACACGTGTACTTAGCTGTGCACATAAATCCTTCAGACTCCCACTTGTGCAAGTTAAGAAACACTTTCTGATCATCGTTGGCCTAAACCGGTCCCTAGCCAGACATTTAGGATAACCAGGTCATAAGAACTCTTACATCCAGAGATAATATTCATAAAATGAATAACACTAACAGATTTTCCTTTCGCATCATGATATTTCTTAATTTGAGTAATAGACATGGAGCAGGGATCTTGTTCTATATACTCGAATTTTCTCGACTCTGATTTTGACTTTCTGCAGTAACGGATTACCAAATGATCTAATCATTCTCCGAGCGCGGCCACACATTTCAGTAGTCTTAATCGTCGAGCGGCCATGAAATATCTCTTCTAGTTAAAGAAGGTGCAAATTCCATCTTGACATTTGCGTTATCTTGCCCACGACTTCCGCTGTCTTAGTCAAGTTCCTTATGATCACCCTTTTACAGTGTGACGGTAGATAAATGCTAAAGATCAGAAGTCATCGTGTCTCAAACCAAAATGTCTCAGGTCAGAGGACATCTACTCGAAATTACTCATGCTTGGGCTCCATGAAGTAATATCGATCTTTTGGTCACGTCTAATGTTTAGCAAACTCTGTAAACATCTATGAATGTAACATCCCGAGACCCAACCCATAATATTTTATTACTTTTGGTAAGTAATATCATTTTGTTTATTATTTGATTATTTTATATGATTTTATTTGATTTATTTGAATTAATTGTATTTTTAACCATGTGGTTAAAAATTAGTAAAACTGAGATATTTAAATGTTAAAATGATTTTTTACATATTTGGGTTCATTTCTGAACCGGGGTTCTAAAAATATATTCGTTGTTAAAATTGGAGTTAGTTAGGTCTAAATTAATTATCTGTGAACCTAACATCCTGTACTGTGTTTAATTGAAAATACATGTTTTTGGGAGAAGGGTGTACGTGTTATTTCATAAGGGCAGATGTCATTTTTTGGTCTCTCTCTTCTTTCTCTCTGCTGGAACACGACACACACACACACACACACACACTCACATTTCTTGAGTTTTTCTCTCTAATTGAAGATCAATCCTTGTAGTTCTTGCCTTCCTTGTGTGATTTTCGGAATCTAGAAGCTAGATTAAGTAAGTTCTCTTCTTCCTTAGCTAGGGTTTCATGTTCTTGAGCTTGAATGATCTACGGTTCTTGTGCTAGTGGGTTTTTATGAAATTCTTGTCAAATCTTGCCTATTATCTGGAATTGTTGGATGAATTAGTGATTAATTGAGTTCTTGCAAGAGTTACATGAATTGTTGCTAGTTATGGACCACTTGGTGAAGCTTCCATAAAAGCTCCATCAATGGTGATTTTGGGAAGAAGATGGTTTTTCCCTAATTTGATGAATTGTGTGTTTTGGTGTTCTTGATGTTGTGTTAGGTTAATTATACATGTTAGAATGATAATTGTTAATTATGAAGATCACTAGTTACTTGTTATGAAAATGCATAAAAGTTGGTAGTGTTTGGCTAGATGGGAATTTAGCCATAAACTAGTTAGATTATAGATTGTTGACTTTAGTCAAACCTGGGAGTTGACTTTAGCCTTGTGTGACTAGTAAATTTTAATTATCAATTTCATATTAACAATGTTTTAGTTGATTGAATTGTAAGCTTGATTGTGTTGGTTTCGGGTCTTGACCCGTTTGTTTGACAATTGGTGCAATTTGACCTAAATAGGGTCAAAGTTGGTGAAACTTGCATTTGGATGCAAATAACTTGTTAGTATGTAATTTTGATGTTGATCAAGTAGGATATCCCATTGGAAAGTGTTGTGTAGATTCCCGATTCCTTATTCTTGTTTTGACCCGTTTGGGCCTAATGTGTGCAATTTGATGGAAATGCATTAAGTTTGGTTTAGAATTAACTTGATGAAATTCTAGACATGGTAAGTGTTATGTGTTGAAATGCAAGCTTTTGTTGCCATTTGATCGACCTCAAATAATGGTGTTTGGCTTATACTACTTGTTACATAATTGATGATTTCGGGTAACTAATTCGGTATTCATTTTTGTACAGGAAAAGGGAAGGAGCCTCAGTGATATAAGATCATTGAGCTCGACACGAAGAAGGAAGCTAAGGTGAGTGGACTTAACCTTCTTTCTTGTGTGATGTACAAAATTAGGGAATGGTAGAGTTTTAAGAAAAAGTGCAGGATTTGGTATCTGGGGGAGTTCGCGTCGCGAACTCGTGTTCGCGATCGTGAACTCGGGTCAGAGAAATGGGGTCTTGGTCGTGAAGAAGTTCGCGGATCGTGAACTCTTAGTTCGCGACGCGAACTCTGAGTTCACGACACGAACTTTGTCATGAGCAGATTTCTTGGCTGCAATTCTTTTTACAAGTTTAACCTTAGTCTAGTGGTTAATAGTAGTATGTGCACATGTTTTTTAGAGGTTAGCTATGGTGGTTTTCGGCTACGCTTCGTTACTCTTGGTGGGGGCGATCGGACTCCTTCGAATTCGTTACGTAAGGAGGGATCACCGTGCCACTAGTAAAGAAGCCATCGGTTGACTGTTGTTGGCGACAACAGTTAAAGGTCCTCGCCCGACCGCCGATCCTCTCATAACGTCCAATTGCTTGTGGAAGTTTGGACGGATTTTCCCTATCGATTTCTCTTGATTTCTAATTTGTTGTGGTTATGCAAATTGATTGTTATTTCTATTCACTTAGCTTTGTGCTAATCCCTCATTTGTTGACTCTTTTCAGGTTGTGGATTTAGCTTGACTAGAGTCGGGTTTTGAAAGTCTGACCGTACTCTGATATTGTAAACCGGGTCGAGCCTGTTTTTAGTAACACCTTTAAATGTTTTATGTATTTTGGTTAATATGTAAATGGCTTTTATAATCTGTAATAAATAGGGTTTATAGTTTTCTATAATCGCTTCCGTATGTATATATATAAAAAAATGGCTCTAAGATTGTGGTGTTACAATTTGGTATCAGAACCCAGGTTTGGCGATGGTTGCACATTTAGGTGTACCATTCCCAAATCTTGACTCGAGTTGGTCAAACTTCCTTAATTATGGGAGTGGAATAGTCGAGTGAATATGAATTGTGTGTTAGTAGTAGTTAGTAGATAGGTACTAACGATTTAAACTAATAGTTCGTGAGATGTTGTGTTTGTTACAGATATGACAGATAACGATCCCAATCCGCCGATAACCATGCCGAACCCCGAACAAGGAATCATTGGTACTTCCCGGGATACGAATGAAGATAGAGAAGATTATATTATAAGAATGGAAAGTCGATTGGAACATCTTCAAAATCTGGTTGATAGCATGAGCCAGAACCAAAATAACCAACCACCAAACTTCCCTCCCGTGTTTACTCCATCAATGTCCGTTCCTACCATGCAAATTCCCACAACTCCCGCCTTTACCATGACGGTTCCCCTAATGTCAACCACATCCGAACCTCATCCAATAATGTCACAACCACAATACTATTATGTTAACCCAAGCCAGGGTTTACCTCAATATCAATTTACCAATCAACCTTACCCATTCGCCATGAAACCAAGTTGCACTTTCAAACAATTTTTAGACTGTAAACCCCCTGAGTTTAGTGGAAGTAGGGATCCTAATGTCACCATGAACTGGTTGAGGGAGATGGAGAGAACCCTAGATGCTTGCGGTTGTGATGACAAAGATCGGGTGATGTATGCCACTCGAAAATTAGTAGGTGGTGCTATGAATTGGTGGGATACTTTAATTGAACATCTACCCAAGGAAGTCAAAAACAGTAAAACATGGGATCAATTTAAAGAACAAGTGTGCAAACGTTATTGCAATTCGTTTGAGATGGATAGAATTCGATCAGAATTCTTAAATTTGCGGATGACTGAAAGGATGACAGTTGATGATTTGATCGAGCAATTTAATGAAAAGCTGAGGTTTGTGCAACAATGGGTTCCCGATGAGTCGTCAAAAATAAAACATTTTATTGGTGCTTTGCGACCCGAGTACCGAACCACAGCAAGACTTGCAACCACACTATCACAGGCTTTTGATTTGGCCAAAACTATAGAAGGTGATTTAAATTCTCATAATTGGGTGACCCAAGATAGACCGGGGTATCAAAAGTTTAAGTCCACACAATCGGGTTCTCAACAAAGCAAGAAGGGGCAAGGAAAACAAAGGTTTACAAGTTCGAATCGTAAACAGTCGGGTGGGAATCCGGATCAAAAGGCACAGTGGTGTGTTAGATGTAGATCTTCTCACAACGGGGCTTGTACGACCCAAACGATGCGGTGTGTCAGGTGCGGTCAGTATGGGCACGAGATGAATGTTTGTAAATTCCCAAGAAGTGTTTGTTGGAATTGTCATAAAGAAGGTCACAGAGCCGGTGATTGTCCTTCGGAGAGGAGATTGGGTTCGAGTTCTGGGTCGGTTGGGGGATCGGTGGCATCATCTCCTCAAAAGAGGAAGAACCGTCCTACAAAAGAGGGTCGAGCCTTCAAAATGACGGTCGAAGAGGCTACCACTACTGACGATGTCATCACTGGTATGTTCCCGATAAATAACATTGATGCCCGTGTGTTGTTTGATTCTGGAGCTAATCGCTCATTTATTTCTGTGGATTTTCATGCTAAGTTAAAATTGCCTACATCTGTGGTAACTACTCCATTGGAAGTGGAAGTAGCTGATGGTTATGTGGTGCCAGTCACAACATCTGTGACCGGGGCAAATATTGATATTGATGGGGCGTGTTTTAATATGTTTTTATTATTAATGCCAATATCTGGTTTTGATGTGGTCCTTGGAATGGATTGGCTTAGTTTAAATAAAGCATTAATAAATTGTGATAAGAAATTGATTTCATTTCCATTGCCTGACGGAACACACGTAGTGACCCGTGGGGATCGGGTTAATACATCTCTCCCTATTATTTCGTTCATGAAAGCTTGAAAATCTCTAGTCAAAGGATGTGAATCGTTCCTCGCTTATGCCATTGATGTCAGAAAAGAAAAGCAAGTTGTTAGAGACATCCGGGTGGTATCGGAATACCCGGAGGTCTTTCCCGATGAGTTGCCTGGGTTACCTCCTATTCGGGAGGTAGAGTTTAAAATCGACTTGGTTCCGGGAGCCAGTCCCGTGGCCAGGGCTCCGTACAGATTAGCACCGTCAGAAATTCGGGAGATGATGACACAAATACAAGAATTATTGGATAAGGGTTTTATCAGACCGAGTTCTTCGCCTTGGGGTGCACCAATTTTGTTTGTTAAAAAGAAAGACGGTACTATGAGAATGTGTATTGATTACCGTGAGTTGAATAAGAGAACGGTTAAGAATAAGTATCCGTTACCGCGTATTGATGACTTGTTTGATCAGTTACAAGGGGCCTCGTACTTTTCAAAGATTGATTTAAGGTCGGGTTATCATCAAGTCCGGGTTCATGAGAACGATATCCCAAAAACCGCGTTTCGAACGAGATACGGTCACTACGAATTTCTAGTCATGCCGTTCGGTTTGACGAATGCTCCCGCTATATTCATGGATCTTATGAACCGGGTATGTCGACCGTGTCTCGATAAATTTGTAATTGTTTTTATTGATGATATACTAATATATTCCAAAACCGATTTGGATCATGAGATTCATTTAAGGCAAGTTTTAGACACTTTGAAACGGGAACAACTCTATGCTAAGTTCTCGAAGTGTGAGTTTTGGCTCCGTGAGGTACAGTTTTTGGGGCATGTAATTTGTAAAGAAGAGGTGAAAGTGGACCCGTCTAAGATAACCGCGGTGATGAATTGGAGTGCCCCGAAGACTCCATCCGAAATTAAAAGCTTTTTAGGTTTGGCCGATTATTATAGAAGGTTCATCAAGAATTTCTCAAAGATTGCTAGTCCGTTGACAAAGTTGACACGAAAAGATGTTCTATATCGGTGGGGTGATGAACAAGAAAAGGCGTTTCAATTGTTAAAACAATTATTGTGTCAAGCTCCAATATTTGCCTTACCCGAGGGCTCAGATGATTTTATAGTTTATTGTTATGCATCCTATTCGGGTTTGGGTTGTGTATTAATGCAAAGAGACCGGGTGATTGCTTATGCCTCTCGTCAATTGAAATCCCATGAAAAGAATTACCCGACCCATGATTTAGAGCTCGCGGCGGTGATTTTCGCGTTAAAGTTGTGGAGGCATTATCTTTATGGAACCAAATGTATTATATGTACCGATCATAAAAGTCTTCAATATGTTTTCACACAAAAAGATTTGAATGTAAGACAACGAAGGTGGTTAGAGCTCATTAAAGACTATGATTGTGAAATTCGGTACCACCCGGGGAAAGCTAATGTAGTTGCCGATGCCTTAAGCCGTAAGGGATCATCGGAAGTGATCCAATTCATGCGTATGGAAATCGTGTCAGATCTTGTTGATAGGTTAAGAATATGCCAGATAGAAGCTTTGAAAGATGAGAATTTGAAATCGGAAGTTATGTTTAAGCGAAAAGATGAGTTGATTGATGATTCATGAAGGTTGAAAACGTTTCGGTCACGAATTTGGGTACCGTTACTTGGGGGATTACGGGAATTAATATTGGAAGAATCACATAAATCACGTTTATCTATTCATCCGGGTTGTACAAAAATGTACAATGACTTGAAAGTTTTGTGTTGGTGGCCCTCTATGAAGTTAGATATTGCCCGATTTGTTGAAAAATGCCATGTTTGTGCACATATCAAGGCCGAACATCAAAAACCGTATGGGTCGTTAAAACAGTTAGAGATACCCGAGTGGAAATGGGAAAATATTACAATGGATTTCGTCACGAAATTACCTCGTACTCAAAAGAATCACGATATGATTTGGGTAATTGTCGATCGGTTGACCAAAAGTGCTCACTTTTTGGCCATAAACGAAACTGCATCACTCGATAAATTGGCTAAGTTGTATATTGATGAGATTATTTCCCGACATGGTATTCCGTTAACTATCGTATCCGATCGGGATCCTCGGTTTGTTTCTAACTTTTGGAAGAGTTTGCAAAGAGAATTAGGTTCTCGGGTGAATTTGAGCACGGCATATCATCCACAAACTGACGGTCAGACAGAAAGAACTATACAAACTTTAGAAGATATGTTACGGGCTTGTGTGTTAGAATATGGTGGGTCGTGGGATTCTCATTTGCCTTTGATCGAGTTTGCTTATAACAACTCGTATCATTCGAGTATTAAAATGCCACCATATGAAATGTTGTATGGTAGACGGTGTAGAACTCCCACATGTTGGCTTGAAGCGGGAGAAAAACAGTTTGCGGGTCCCGAGATTGTTCAGATAACGGCCGATAAGGTGGCGATTGCACGTGAAAAGTTAAAAGCTGCTAGGGATAGACAGAAAATGTATGCGGATCCACGGCGTAGGCCCGTAACCTTTGTTGAGGGTGAACGGGTTTATTTGAAGGTTTCTCCGTGGAAAGGTGTTATCCGTTTCGGGAAACGGGGAAAGTTAGCACCGAGATTTATTGGGCCGTTTTTTATTCGTAAAGTGGTGAATGATCAAACTGTTACACTCGATCTTCCTCCGGAATTGTCGGGTATTCATGACACATTCAATGTTTGTTATTTAAGAAGGTGTAATGTAGAAGATGAAATTCCGGTTCTACCAATCAAAGATTTAAAGGTGGATTCGAGAAAAAGGTTAATCGAGGAACCGGTTGAAATTTTGGATCGTAAGGTAACGAAGTTGAGAAAGAAACAGATACCGATGGTCTTGGTTAAGTGGAAGCATAGTTTGGGTGCCGATATGACGTGGGAAACCGAATCAGATGTGAAGAATCGTTATCCGAACTTATTTGATCAAGGTGAGATTCCGGGGACGGAATCTCTTTAAGGAGGGGAGATTTGTAACATCCCGAGACCCAACCCATAATATTTTATTACTTTTGGTAAGTAATATCTTATTGTTTATTATTTGATTATTTTATATGATTTTATTTGATTTATTTGAATTAATTGTATTTTTAAGCATGGGGTTAAAAATTAGTAAAACTGAGATATTTAAATGTTAAAATGATTTTTTACATATTTGGGTTCATTTCTGAACCGGGGTTCTAAAAATATATTCGTTGTTAAAATTGGAGTTAGTTAGGTCTAAATTAATTATCTGTGAACCTAACATCCTGTACTGTGTTTAATTGAAAATACCTGTTTTTGGGAGAAGGGTGTACGTGTTATTTCATAAGGGCAGATGTCATTTTTTGGTCTCTCTCTTCTTTCTCTCTGCTGGAACACGACACACACACACACACACACACACACACACTCACATTTCTTGAGTTTTTCTCTCTAATTGAAGATCAATCCTTGTAGTTCTTGCCTTCCTTGTGTGATTTTCGGAATCTAGAAGCTAGATTAAGTAAGTTCTCTTCTTCCTTAGCTAGGGTTTCATGTTCTTGAGCTTGAATGATTTAGGGTTCTTGTGCTAGTGGGTTTTTATGAAATTCTTGTCAAATCTTGCTTATTATCTGAAATTGTTGGATGAATTAGTGATTAATTGAGTTCTTGCAAGTGCTACATGAATTGTTGCTAGTTATGGACCACTTGGTGAAGCTTCCATAAAAGCTCCATCAATGGTGATTTTGGGAAGAAGATGGTTTTTCCCTAATTTGATGAATTGTGTATTTTGGTGTTCTTGATGTTGTGTTAGGTTAATTATACATGTTAGAATGATAATTGTTAATTATGAAGATCACTAGTTACTTGTTATGAAAATGCATAAAAGTTGGTAGTGTTTGGCTAGATGGGAATTTAGCCATAAACTAGTTAGATTGTAGATTTTTGACTTTAGTCAAACCTGGGAGTTGACTTTAGCCTTGTGTGACTAGTAAATTTTAATTATCAATTTCATATTAACAATGTGTTAGTTGATTGAATTGTAAGCTTGATTGTGTTGGTTTCGGGTCTTGACCCGTTTGTTTGACAATTGGTGCAATTTGACCTAAATAGGGTCAAAGTTGGTGAAACTTGCATTTGGATGCAAATAACTTGTTAGTATGTAATTTTGATGTTGATCAAGTAGGATATCTCATTGGAAAGTGTTGTGTAGATTCCCGATTCCTTATTCTTGTTTTGACCCGTTTGGGCCTAATGTGTGCAATTTGATGGAAATGCATTAAGTTTGGTTTAGAATTAACTTGATGAAATTCTAGACATGGTAAGTGTTATGTGTTGAAATGCAAGCTTTTTTTTCCATTTGATCGACCTCAAATAATGGTGTTTGGCTTATAGTACTTGTTACATAATTGATGATTTCGGGTAACTAATTCGGTATTCATTTTTGTACAGAAAAAGGGAAGGAGCCTCAGTGATATAAGATCATTGAGCTCGGCACGAAGAAGGAAGCTAAGGTGAGTGGACTTAACCTTCTTTCTTGTGTGATGTACAAAATTAGGGAATGGTAGAGTTTTGAGAAAAAGTGCAAAATTTGGTATCTAGGGGAGTTCGCGTCGCGAACTCGTGTTCGCGATCGTGAACTCGGGTCAGAGAAATGGGGTCTTGGTCGTGAAGAAGTTCGCGGATCGTGAACTCTTAGTTCGCGACGCGAACTCTGAGTTCAATACGCGAACTTTGTCATGAGCAGATTTCTTGGCTGCAATTCTTTTTACAAGTTTAACCTTAGTCTAGTGGTTAATGGTAGTATGTGCACATGTTTTTTAGAGGTTAGCTATGGTGGTTTTCGGCTACGCTTCGTTACTCTTGGTGGGGGCGATCAGACTCCTTCGAATTCGTTACGTAAGGAGGGATCACCGTGCCACTAGTAAAGAAGCCATCGGTTGACTGTTTTTGGCCGACAACAGTTAAAGGTCCTCGCCCGACCGCCAATCCTCTCATAACGTCCAATTGCTTGTGGAAGTTTGGACGGATTTTCCCTATCGATTTCTCTTGATTTCTAATTTGTTGTGGTTATGCAAATTGATTGTTATTTCTATTCACTTAGCTTTGTGCTAATCCCTCATTTGTTGACTCTTTTCAGGTTGTGGATTTAGCTTGACTAGAGTCGGGTTTTGGAAGTCTGACCGTACTCTGATATTGTAAACCGGGTCGAGCCTGTTTTTAGTAACACCTTTAAATGTTTTATGTATTTTGGTTAATATGTAAATGGCTTTTATAATCTGTAATAAATAGGGTTTATAGTTTTCTATAATCGCTTCCGTATGTATATATAAAAAAAATAAAAAAAATGGCTCTAAGATTGTGGTGTTACAATGAATATTTATTTTAACAACCCTTATTTCTCTATTCAATAACTATGAAATAGATAAATATTCATAATGGTATTTAACTCTTGAATCTAGCTCCCACTAAATTCAAGCAACCACAGACAATTTAGATACTCAAAAACTTTGTGTATCAAGGATAGGTTTAAAACATGTTAAGAATAGACAATGTGAAAATATTACGTAAAACTTTCTATTTCAATCCCACGAAATGTTATTACATAATGTATCGATTTCAAACATGTCTATGAATCTAATCAAAAATACTAGCTACCAATATTTAGGTACTGCATGCCTATAGCGTGCGCATGTTTCTCATGCTTTGGTCCAACTAGTGGTTTTGTCAACGGGTCAGCGACGTTGTCATCCGTCGGTATTTTCTTAATTATAATATCACCCTCTCTAACATACTCGCGTATGAGGTGATATTTCCTGCGTACATGTCTGGTCTTTTGATTCTCTCTTGGTTCAACAGCTTGCGCTATTGCCCCACTGTTATCACAGAATATATCGATGGGTCTAGAGATACTGGCAATAACTCTAAGATCCTCGATGAAATTCATAAGCCACATGGCTTCTTTCCCAGCATCATTTGCGGCAATGTACTCAGCCTCTGTAGTCGAATCTGCTATCGTATCTTGTTTCTGACTCTTCCAAGATATAGCTCATCCGTTTAGTGTGAAGACAAATCCCGATTGGGATTTGTAATTGTCTCTGTCGGTTTGGAAGCTTGCATCTGTGTAACCAGTTACACGGAATTCTTCCATTGAACCTCCAAAGACCAAGAACATTTCTTTCTTCCTTCTCAAATATTTGAGAATGTTCTTGACAGCCATCCAATGGGGTTCACCGGGATTCTTTTGATATCTGCTCGTGAGACTTATGGAGTAAGCAATATCGGGCCTAGTACATAACATGGCATACATGATTGATCCAATTGCCGAAGCATATGGTACCAAACTCATCCTAGCTATTTCCTTGCTAGATGTGGGACTCTGAGCTTTGCTCAGTGTAATGCCATGTGACATCGGAATGATTCCTCTCTTGGAATCACTCATACTGAATCTCTTCAGTACTTTGTCAATGTATGTACTTTGACTAAGTCCAATAAGCCGCCTAGATCTATCCCTATAGATCTTTATACCTAGTATAAATGCGGCTTCTCCCAAGTCTTTCATCTGGAAACATTTACCTAACCAGGATTTTACTCCTTGTAATGCTGGTATATCGTTTCCTATGAGCAGTATGTCATCAACATACAAGACTAGGAAGATTACTATGCTCCCACTGAATTTTGTATAGACACATGCCTCGAACTCACTCTTGACAAAACCAAATTCTTTGATCTCTTTGTCAAAGTGCAAGTTCCAACTTCTAGATGCTTGCTTCAATCCATAAATGGATTTTAGCAATTTACATAGTTTACTAGGATTATTTGGATTAGTAAAACCATCCGTTTGTATCATGAATACGTCCTCATTCAACTCCCTGTTAATGAAGGCGGTTTTAACATCCATCTGCCATATCTCATAGTCGTAATATGCTGATATGGCCATAAGAATTCTAATAGACTTAAGCATGGCGACTGGCGAGTAGGTTTCAGAATAATCAACACCATGTGTTTGCGTGAAACCCTTCGCGACGAGTCGTGCTTTGTAAGTATGCACTTTTCCATCCATGTCGGTTTTCTTCTTGAAAACCCACTTGCATCCAACAGCACGAGACTGTGGTGGCAAGTCTGATAACACCCAAACTTGGTTGTCATACATGGATTGCATCTCTGCTTGCATAGCCTCGAGCCATCTTTCAGACTCTATGCCGTCAGCAGCTTCGTTGTAGGTTAATGGTTCTAGTAGACTTCCATCATCTTCATCGATCATGAATCCAAGATACCTATCTGGTTCTTGGCGTGGTCTACTGGACCTACGCGGATTGCGTGTCTCTTCTTCCTCAACCGGTGGGTCTGGTTGGGGATCAACAATTCTTTGTTGAACTATTGGTTCGACTGAAGTCGTCGGTGGATCTTCGTTCTCTTCAATTTCTTGAAGCTCTATTTCTTTTCTTGGAGTTTCAGTTCCTAGAAACTTCTCCTCCAAGAAGACACCTTTCCGAGCAACAAAGACTTTGTTGTCTTCTTGATAATAGAGATAGTATCCTAAGGTTTCCCTTGGATATCCAACGAAGATACACTTGTCTGACTTGGGGTTTAGTTTGTCTGTGAAGTTACGTCTAACGTATGCTTCACAACCCCAAATCTTGAGAAAAGATAACTTAGGTTTTCTCCCCGCCCAGTGCTCGAACGGAGTCTTTTCTACTGACTTGGTCGGAACTCTATTCAGTGTGAATGCTGCAGTTGTAACGACCCGAAATTTGTAAATAAATAAATTGTACAAAAAATATGATAAATAGGGATAAATCGTTTAAGGAACGTAGGAATTGGTTTCGTGTCGTTTGGATACCGTACGAGAAAGTTATGGGCGAAACCGGGTCGAACCAAGGATGAAAAAGTGCAGCCCTAGCTGCCCTAGAAAGTTCACGCCGTGAACTTTGGTTCACGGATCGCGAAGTCATACCAGCTAATCAGACAATCAAGCGCGAACTACTTCCCGATCAGATCACGTCGCTAACTTTGCGTGCGTGAAGAAGTTCACGACGCAAACTTTGTTCCCGATCGTGAACTTTGCCCGACACCAGCATTTAATACGGGAAAACCTCATTTATTACACAAAAACCCTAGTTTTTCTCCTCTCAATTGGTGTGTGCGATTTTCGAGTGTAAAGTGACGATTGAAGCTTAATCTTCACTAGTTCTTGGAGATTCTTGCTCACATTTGAAGATCAAAGGTAAATCTTCATCCCTCTTGTGTTATAAGTCTTAGATTCAAGTAGGGAAGCTTGAATCATAAACCCTAGTTATGGATTGGTACATAAATGGTTAAATGGAAGTAATATAACTTAGATCTATGGTATTTTAACAAGGGAAATGTATTCATGATATGAATCTATGAAAAGATGGTGATTTATGGAATTAGGGTTTGGTAACTTTTGGGGAAAATGGTGCTAGTAGCTGACTAGTCATAGATTATATAGTTAGTATTGATTATTGATGCAACCATTGTATTGGTTGATAATAGGTTATTGGTTGAAGGATTTGAGGCATTCAAATCTTGAGAAGTGATATTGGTGTTCAAGGAACACAACATTTGGATAAGCTTGGCTAAGGTGAGTACATGTGAACTTTCAAAACTGAGTACATAGTTAGTAAATATTTTATGATTAAATGTTTTTATCGAGTCTTTAAGTAATTTAGTTATTTATGTGATTTATGACGAATTGCTTACAAGATGATGAAATGTTTAACTGAATGAGAAATGATGGAGCTATAGGCTCATAAGGATAAGAGAAAAGTGATGATGATGATGTTGTTGTCCCTAGGGCCGTAGTAGATTGGAGGCATTCCGGTTATTACGGTACCTTTAGGTTAGTGGTAGATTGGAGGCATTCCGATTACCCAATACCTATGAGTCCCGGTAGATTGGAGGCATTCCGGTTACCGTGGATATGATGGTCTTGATATATTGGAGGCATTCCGATTATCTTGACATTGGCCAAGTGATGAAAGTAATGAAGTGACCCAAACGAACCTAGTAATATTATTTTAAGTTTAAATGATATTATTTGACTAGTTGTTTATCGGGTGTAAAACCCATGTATCTCACGAGGCAATTTTGTCTCACGTACTATGTTTGTGTTTTTGCTATGTACTCAGGTTCGGGATCGAAGATCTAGGAGGCCCGTTTTTAAGAGGCCTTGTTGAGATTAGCTCGGTGTTGATGATTAGAGTCCTTATCCTATGGTTAAGATATAATTTGTAACACCGTTTTTGTAAACTCTGATAATCTCGAACAAGAAACCTTTTCGTTTTTATAAAACCGGTATTTGACACCGATACGATATTATGTACTTTGGATTAAATGTTATTTAAATGTGTTTTGAAAATTAAGGTGTTACAACTTGGTATCAGAGCTATAGTTTAAGTGAACTAGGTTGAGTTGACCATCCTAGACTTAAACTGAGCTAGTGGGACCGTAGGATCCATAGGATACGTATGAACTGACTATTGAGACTTTAAGTGTAGGTTCAATAGGGTTGACCTTAAGGGATTAGGTCATGTTTGGTTTTGGAACGGTCAGTGTTACCGTTACTTTGATAAATTGACTTCTAAATGATTGATGTCTTATTATAGCAAAATGGTGAGAACTAGAAGTGCAAGAGGCCCACTCGATCAAGGGCAAGATTCGAATAACATTGTTGAACCAGTATTTGGCCCTCCACCTCGTGACGAAGTGGAGAATTCGGGTGTTGAAAGGAACACTCACACCCCTGTCACCGTAGAACACCTCCAAACTATGTTCAAAAAAATGAGGGACATAGTGAACGAGGATGTGAACCGAATCCTTAATGAACATAGGGCACATGAAAGGCGGGAGGAATCTCCACCCCGCACAAAGAGCAAGTCAAGTAGCGTTGCTCAAACCGAGAGGTCTTCGACGGAAGAAGAGGAGAGTGACCCCGAGCCGAGGGAAAGGAAGGGGTGCACGTACAAAAATTTTGTGGCTTTTAAGCCCGATAACTACTATGGTAGCTCCGAACCAAAAGTCACGATCCGTTGGATCCGTGAAACCGAACAAGTCCTTGAAGCTAGTAAATGCAAGGAAGGTGACATGGTGATCTATGCTTCTCGGTTGTTGAAGGATGAAGCCCTCGTGTGGTGGGATACCATGTACGAAACTTTGGGAAAGAGGGCGGTGTACAAGATGACTTGGGATGAGTTTGTGAAACGGTTGAAGGCAAAGTTTTGCCCCGAGAGAAACTTAGAGAAACTCCAAGAAGAGTTTGTCCACTTGAAGAAGGAAGGAATGAGTGTAGACGAGTACACCAAAAAGTTCACGGGATTGATCCCGTTTGTGATCAAGTTGTATCTGGACGAGAGGTCCCAGATTGTTTGGTATGCTAATGGACTCCCGTGGGAGTATGAGTTGGAAGTGAAAAGGGCCGCCACACTCGATGAGGCTATCGGTGCGGCGAGGAATGTGGAGGAGGTTGGCCAACGAAAGATCAATGAGAGGCCAAAGTTTGAAACGAGGAAGTTTAAAGGGAGCTCGGGATCGGTGAAGAAGGGAAAGTTCATCCCGACCTTCTCTAAGCAAGCAAGTGTGGGTTCTTGTAAGAAGTGTGGCAAAGACCACAAGGGGGAATGTTTGGCGGATTCAAAGTCGTGTTTTAAATGTGGAAGGCCGGGGCATATGGCGAGGGATTGCCGGGCCAAACCGTTGGACGAAATCGAGTGCTACTCGTGCCATGAAAAAGGGCACTATAGCAATTCTTGCCCGAAGAAGGGAAGCGAGACCATGGTGTCGACCGCTCAAAAGAAAGCGGAGCCGACAAAGGTCAAGGGACGGTCCTTCCAACTTACCCGAGATGAAGCCAAGGAAGTCCACGATGTCGTTTCAGGTACCTTACTCGTAAATTCTATTCCTGCCCGAATCTTATTTGACTCGGGGGCTACTTATTTGTTTGTGTCGCATGATTTTGTTGTGGTGTTGAAAGTGCCGTTAGAACTCCTTGATGAGATTTATGATATAGAAATTGCGGATGGTAAAACCTCCATAGTTCAACATATGTGTCAAAATTGTGAATTGGAAATAGACGGGAAAAAGTTTAAGGTGAATTTATTACCCATGGAAATTGCGGGTTTTGATATAGTTATAGGTATGGATTGGTTGGGTGAAAATCAAGCAAAGATTTTATGCGGGAAAAAGATAGTCTCAATTAGGACTCCCGACAACGAAAAAGTTTATGTGTATGGTGAGAGACGACACCATTTGCCATGTCTTATGACCGCGGTTAAAGCTAGGAAATGTTTAGCCAAAGGGTGTTCGTCCTTTTTATCGTATGTATTAGATGGAAGGAAGGAGAAGAAGACGGTGGAAAATGTGAAGGTGATTCAGGACTTTCCCGAAGTATTTCCCGATGATTTACCGGGATTGCCACCGGAGAGACAAGTAGAATTCTGTATTGATTTGGTTCTGGGAGCGACGCTGATAGCTCGTGCTCCATACCGTTTGGCTCCCACCGAAATGCGGGAATTGATGTCCCAATTGCAAGAGTTACTCGACAAAGGATTTATTCGCCCTAGTTCGTCTCCATGGGGTGCGCCCGTATTGTTCGTTAAGAAGAAAGACGGTTCAATGAGAATGTGCATTGACTACCGAGAGTTGAACAAGATGACTATTAAGAACCGATACCCGTTGCCTAGAATCGACGACTTGTTTGATCAACTTCAATGTGCCGACTATTTCTCGAAGATCGATTTAAGATCGGGTTACCATCAAGTTCGAGTGAAATAAGGAGATGCCGAGAAGACGGCGTTCCGCACACGTTATGGACATTACGAGTTTTTGGTAATGCCATTCGGGTTGACTAATGCACCGGCCATTTTTATGGACCTTATGAATCGGGTTTGCAAACCATTTCTCGACAAGTTTCTCATCGTATTTATTGACGATATTCTTATTTATTCAAAAACCGAAGAAGAACACGAGAGCCACCTAAGGCAAACGTTAGAAGTGCTACAACGAGAGAAATTGTATGCTAAGTTTTCTAAGTGTGAATTTTGGATTCGAGAAGTCCAATTCCTTGGTCATGTCGTATCCCGAGAAGGAATCAAAGTCGACCCGTCGAAGATTGAAGCGGTTATGAAGTGGGAACCGCCACGAACTCCAACCGAAGTGAGAAGTTTTCTCGGCCTTGCCGGATATTACCGTCGATTTATTCAAGACTTTTCTCGAGCGGCGACACCACTCACATTGTTGACCCGAAAGAGTAGTGAGTTTGTGTGGGGAGAAAAGCAAGAAAAGGCATTTGCCATATTAAAAGAAAAATTGTGTAACGCCCCGGTTCTCACGTTACCCGAAGGGAAGGAAGACTTTGTCGTATATAGTGATGCTTCACATAAAGGTTTGGGTTGTGTTTTGATGCAACGGGGGAAAGTGATTTCCCCTGCCTCGAGACAACTAAAGAATGTGGAAGAAAGGTACACGACTCACGATTTAGAATTGGCGGCGATAGTGTTTGCTTTGAATTTATGGAGACACTACTTATATGGTACGAGGTGTACGTTATATACGGATCACAAGAGCCTTCATTACGTTTTTACTCAAAAAGACTTAAATATGAGGCAAAGAAGATGGATCGAATTGATACAAGATTATGATTGTGAGATTGTTTACCATGCGGGGAAGGCCAACGTGGTAGCCGACGCCTTGAGCCGAAAGGTGTATGAAAAGCCGAATAGAGGAAAGCTAACATGTATTGAAGTAGTCTCGAGTATAGTAGAACGAATCAAGAATGCCCAACGGGAAGTGATGGGAAAAGATGAGTTAAGGCAAGAACGTTTGGGAAAGAACCAACATTTTGTGGAAAACAAGCAAGGGTTGAAAACCGTTGGTGGTCGAATTTGGGTTCCCAAGTTCGGGGGAACCCGAAAGGAGTTACTAACCGATGTTCATAAGTCGAAGTATTCGATCCACCCGGGAAGTATGAAAACGTACCAAGATATGAAGAAGATGTATTGGTGGTCCGGGATGAAGGCAAGAGTGGCAAAGTATATTTCTAAGTGTGCCACGTGTGCACAAGTAAAAGCTGAGCATCAAGTGCCTTACAGGGTAGCTCAGTCGTTGCAAATCCCGGCTGGAAAATGGGATGACATAACAATGGATTTTATTGTTGGGTTGCCAAAGACGAGCAAGAACCACGACGCCATTTGGGTCATAGTCGACCGGTTGACCAAAAGTGCATTATTCTTGGCAATTCGGGAAACCATGCCACTTGAGAAGTTGGCAAAGTTGTATGTGGATGAAGTAGTAAGACTTCATGGGGTCCCGTTGTCAATTGTGTCCGATAGAGATGCGAGGTTTACCTCGAGATTTTGGAGATCGTTGCAAGAGGAGTTGGGAATGAAATTGCGGTTGAGTACGGCTTACCACCTGCAAACCGATAGTCAAAGTGAAAGAACCATTCAAACGGTTGAAGATATGCTAAGATCGTGTGTGCTAGATTTTGGAGGTAAATGGGATGAACATTTACCGTTAGTTAAGTTCTCCTACAATAATAGTTACCAATCGACTGTTAAAATGCCGCCTTATGAGGCGTTGTATGGAAGGAAATGTAGGACTCCATCGTCTTGGCTCGAAGCGGGAGAGACGAAACTCACGGGTCCCGAAATTGTGAAGATGACCAATGAAAAGATTGGAATAATCCAAACCAATATGAAAATCGCCCAAGATCGACAAAGAAGCTACTCGGGTTTGAAAAAGAGACCGTATGATTTGAATGTTGGAGACATGGTAATGTTGAAAGTATCGCCTTGGAAAGGCGTGATGCGGTTTGGTAAGAAAGGCAAATTGAGCCCAAGGTATGTTGGCCCGTTTAAGATTTTGAATTGGGTCGGTTTGCAAGCTTTCAAGCTAGAACTCCCACCCGAACTTCAAGGTGTTCACGATACGTTTCATGTAAGTTATTTGAAGAAGTTCGTGGGTGAGGTTGAAAACATAATTCCGTTACAAGAGTTACGGGTTGATGCCCCGAACCGATTGATTGAAGAACCCGAAGCCATACTAGTGTCAAAAACCAAGAAACTTCGGAATAAAGAATTTGAATTGGTGTTGGTCAAGTGGAAGCATTCACTTGGACCGAACTTGACTTGGGAAGTCAAGGACGAGATTCGGAAGAGATACCCGAACTTCGTGAACTATGATGAGATTCCGAGGACGAAATCTCCTTGAGGGGTAGATAGTTGTAATGACCCGAAATTTGTAAATAAATAAATTGTACAAAAAATACGATAAATAAGGATAAATCGTTTAAGGAACGTAGGAATTGGTTTCGTGTCGTTTGGACACCGTACAAGAAAGTTATGGGCGAAACCGGGTCGAACCAAGGATGAAAAAGTGCAGCCCTAGCTGCCCTAGAAAGTTCACGCCGTGAACTTTGGTTCACACGGTGAACTTTGGTTCACGGATCGCGAAGTCATACCAGCTAATCAGACAATCAAGCGCGAACTACTTCCCGATCAGATCACGTCGCTAACTTTGCGTGCGTGAAGAAGTTCACGACGCGAACTTTGTTCCCGATCGTGAACTTTGCCCGACACCAGCATTTAATACGGGAAAAACTTATTTATTACACAAAAACCCTAGTTTTTCTCCTCTCAATTGGTGTGTGCGATTTTTGAGTGTAAAGTGACGATTGGAGCTTAATCTTCACTAGTTCTTGGAGATTCTTGCTCACATTTGAAGATCAAAGGTAAATCTTCATCCCTCTTGTGTTATAAGTCTTAGATTCAAGTAGGGAAGCTTGAATCATAAACCCTAGTTATGGATTGGTACATAAATGGTTAAATGGAAGTAATATAACTTAGATCTATGGTATTTTAACAAGGGAAATGTATTCATGATATGAATCTATGAAAAGATGGTGATTTATGGAATTAGGGTTTGGTAACTTTTGGGGAAAATGGTGCTAGTAGTTGACTAGTTATAGATTATATACTTAGTATTGATTATTGATGCAACCATTGTATTGGTTGATAATAGGTTATTGGTTGAAGGATTTGAGGCATTCAAATCTTGAGAAGTGATATTGGTGTTCAAGGAACACAACATTTGGATAAGCTTGGCTAAGGTGAGTACATGTGAACTTTCAAAACTGAGTACATAGTTAGTAAATATTTTATGATTATATGTTTTTATCGAGTCTTTAAGTAATTTAGTTATTTATTTGATTTATGACGAATTGCTTACAAGATGATGAAATGTTTAATTGAATGAGAAATGATGGAGCTATAGGCTCATAATGATAAGAGAAAAGTGATGATGATGATGTTGTTGTCCCTAGGGTCGTAGTAGATTGGAGGCATTCCGGTTATTACGGTACCTTTAGGTTAGTGGTAGATTGGAGGCATTCCGATTACCCAATACCTATGAGTCCCGGTAGATTGGAGGCATTCCGGTTACCGTGGATATGATGGTCTTGATATATTGGAGGCATTCCGATTATCTTGACATTGGCCAAATGATGAAAGTAATGAAGTGACCCAAACGAACCTAGTAATATTATTTTAAGTTTAAATGATATTATTTGACTAGTTGTTTATCGGGTGTAAAACCCATGTATCTCACGAGGCAATTTTGTCTCACGTACTATGTTTGTGTTTTTGCTATGTACTCAGGTTCGGGATCGAAGATCTAGGAGGCTCGTTTAGAAGAGGCCTTGTTGAGATTAGCTCGGTGTTGATGATTAGAGTCCTTATCCTATGGTTAAGATATAATTTGTAACACCGTTTTTGTAAACTCTGATAATCTCGAACAAGAAACCTTTTCGTTTTTATAAAACCGTTATTTGACACCGATACGATATTATGTACTTTGGATTAAATGTTATTTAAATGTTGTTTTGAAAATTGAGGTGTTACAGCAGTCTCGAGTGCATGTCCCCAAAATGATAGTGGTAGTGGGGCGCGACACATCATTGAACGTACCATGTCTAACAAGGTGCGATTCCTCCTTTCTGATACGCCATTCATCTGAGGCGTATACGGAGGTGTGAGTTGTGAAACAATCCCACATTCCTTCAAATGATCGTCGAACTCTTGGATCAAATATTCGCCTCCTCGGTCAGACTGAAGTGACTTAATTTTCTTGCCTAGTTGGTTTTCTACTTCCCTCTGATATTCTTTGAACTTGTCAAAGCTTTCAGACTTTAGTCTCATAAGAAAGACATAACCATACCTACTGAAGTCGTCAGTAAAGGTAATGAAGTAGTGGTATCCTCCTCTAGCTTCTGGAGTGAAGGGTACACACACATCTGTGTGTATAATCCCTAACAACTCGCTTGCCCTTTCATTGTAATGATTGAAAGGGTCTTTTGTCATCTTGCCAGATAAACAAGCTTCGCATATTGCATATGATTCCAAATCAAATGGCTCTAGAATTCCATCATCGTGGAGCTTCTAAATGCGAGTCTCGTTTATATGACCTAAACGACAATGCCAAAGATAAGTTTGATTCAAGTTACTCTTGGATCTTTTACTTATATGATAAACGTCTCGTTCTATGTTATTTAGATTTAACGTATATAGACCATTATGAGAATTTGCGTTAAAATATAAAATATCATCTTTAACACGAAATAGTTTTTCCATAAAACTCATAATATAAACCACTGTCTATAAGTAAATCAAAAGAAATAACATTCTTAATAAGTCTAGGAATGTAATAACAATCTTTAAGTTCCAAAACTCTTCCTGAAGGCAATTTGAGAAGATATGTCCCTACGGCTTCAGCTCCAACCTTGGAACCTTCGCCTACTCGTAGTTCAACATCCCCTCGTCCCAGCCTCCTGTTCTTCTTAAATCCCTGCAAATGATTGCAAATGTGATGACCACATCCGGTATCCAATACCCAGGATTCACTAGAAGTAACGAGACAATCAATCATAAAGATACCTGAATCGCTGACAAAGTCAGCGTCCAACAGCCCCACGTCCGACGTGTGCTCGCAAATATCCTTGCTGCCACAAGTTGGGCAACACAAATCAGCAAAGTCATTCAACCAATCATAGAACTCATCCTGCTGAATCTCGGGGAGAGATTCTTCCTCCAGCCTTTGAACATCGCGTATACACAAGAGATTCTCGTGTAGACCTGCGACACTCAAATCAAAATTCCTGATCATACGTACTACCTTGTCCTGATAGTACTGAGTGAGAGATCCAAACAAGAACAAGACTTGTTCATGCTCGTTTGATGTGCCAGTAACTAGGGTGAGACAATCTAGTAACCTCCTTATGTTGATAAGGTGGTCACTCAATGGTTGATCATCTGTCATTTTCGACGAAATGATTTCTTGCAAAATGAACTGCTTGCTATCTTCAGTACTATCTTTAAACGTCTCCTCAAGTTACTGGACAAACTCATAGCATGGTTTCTTACGTAGATTATCAGTAAGCTCTGATAATGAAGTAAGAATAAGAATCGACATAACTTGTGATTCATCTGCCAGATACTGATAATAAGCGTCAAGCTCATCATCATGGGCATTTTGCCCTGGTTGTCCCTTGGGCACCTCGTCTATCACGTACAGTAGATTCTGTGCTTTTAGGTAATTCCTAAAATGCACCCTCCAAACTTTGTAGTTTGGACCAGTAAGCTTCCATTTTCCAGTGATGAACTTTCGCGATTCGATTGGTGAATAAAACGGAATTTCTGACAGTACAGACATCTATAAGAAAAACAAACAAACGGTTAGTAAGATTAGATAATATAAATAACTTCTAACATTATTACCTTTTATTAATAATAGTTAGACTAGGACCCATATTTCACGCCCTCTAATGCAAGGTTTGGGCACTTCCCATTAGAGCCACGCTATTTCTGGTAGGTATAGCCATACCGATCGCCTCTAGACTAGAAACGATTCCTAGATCCTCGGGATATCAAGTTGAACAACAAACTTGTACATGTTTTAATCCCTCTAGTGCATTTTGGGCCGGGACTCCCGATTATCACCAAAATAGATCGTACCATCTAAGACAGTGTGATGCCTTACGCCGGGACTCCCGATTATCACAAGACCCTACGCACCCTAACACTCACAATGATTTGAATCCACAACTAAGGTTCTTTCTCCTTACAATGTGAATATCATTGAACAAGTGAGGTGTTCCATTAGATGGGTTGCACTCTGATCTAAGATTTTCTAAAAAGGATTTTCCTTTGTTCGAAAAGTTAGCCAGTTTTTAATTACTTGGTTTTATAAACCAACTGTTTATAAATTCCACCTTTTACTTTGTTTCATAAAACTTGGTTTATAAACAAACTGTTTACTTTACCATTATTAATTTTAAAACTTGGTTTTCTAAACAAACTGTTTATAATTACCATCTTATTAATTTATACCTTGGTTTTTAAAACAAACTGTTTATAATTACCATCTTATAATTAAATCTTGGTTTCTAAACAAACTGTTTATAATCACCACCTTATTATTTTATGTTATAATAAACGGAAAAATAAATAATACTTGCAATTTTGAAAATTTGCCATGCCATAACCCCAAAGACTTGGTTTTGTGTTTTGTATATTTCATAAAAAAAACTTTATATAAATTTCCGGAAAAATATAAAAGTCCGAAAATTATTAAGATAAACACAATATCAATCCTTTCGGGTTATGTCATTCTAATTAAATAAATAAACTGATAATTAATAATTACCAAACTGATAATTATTAAATTACCCATAAACTAGATTCTTATTTCCTCCTTAATTTCATAATTATCTTGATCTTAAACTAACTGTTTAAAATCATTAGGATTATTTTAAATGTTAATACTTATTATTATAATAAACGAATAAAAAATGAAACTTGTTAATAAGTAAACCTTTTAACATCCGATTTGATCCCGTGTACCCTATGTGCCCGAAACTGAGCCTTAGGTTAACGAAACTGGGTCAAATACACAACGAGGGAAAAACTGGATCGATTAAACGAAGACCGAACCGTGGCTCGGTTCGGTTCGTCCGTTCGGCCCCTTCGACCGAACCTTGCTCGACCGAAACTCGGTCTTGCTTGGTTCGACCGAACCCTACCCCTTTTCTTTTTTTTTTCTTTTTTTTTATTAATACCGAAAATTATAATAATGTTAGTAAATAACAAATAAATAAATGTGTTATTCTAATACTAAGAATGACACAACTTTCCTTATTTTGTCTAAAGCCTAATTTGTCCATTGATTCACCATATCTTGGTTAATCAATTACTTGGACCAATTTTTCTAGGGTTTTTACTAGACAAAAAAAGAAACCTAATTTTTTTTTATCTTGAAACCTATTGAATCCAATTGTTCATAAACTTTGAACAATGTTTTTGGATCAAACTTACTAGGTTTCTTTCTAAGATAAAAAAAACTTAATATTATATATATATATATATATATATATATATATATATATATATATATATATATATATATATATATATATATATATATATATATATATATGAAATTTCGAAATACAAGGAAGGAAAAAAGAAGCCTAATTTCTTTTAATCTAGAACCCTATTCAAACCAATTGTTCATAAACTTGAACAATGTTCTTGGCCGAAAATTCTAGGGTTCTTTTCTAGATGAAAAGAAACTCTATCGAATCTCATTGAGATTAGTAGATCGCTCTGATACCACTGTAGGAAAACCTTGTAGTATTCACATGGCGGAACTTGAATACCACATTACTGGATCTCTACTAATCAATGAGATCACGAAAAAGAGAAGAAGATGAACATTACCTTTAGATTGCTAAAGAAGTGATCCACCTCTACTGCACCACCTGGACACGCTGCAAGACCGCGTTGTACCAACAAAGTATCACACAAGAACTTGTGTGTGTGTGTGTGTGTGCCTTGCGTCGAACTCGAACACAAACCGAAACCCTTTGGGGTTTCTTGGTTTCAGCCGAAAAGAGAGAAAGAGGGAGAGGCTAGGGTTTTGTGGTGTTATGAAAAGTATAACCTAAAACCTTAACCTTAAGCCTCTATTTATAATGACTTAAGTTACAGTTAAGTCCTTGGAGTTTAATTATGATTAATCTCATAATTAAACTTCCTATTAACACTCTAAACCCTTGGACTTTTACTAGTTAATTAATTAACTATTAATTAACTGTCCGTTAAATACTTAACCTAATATTTAACCATCCTCAATAATAATTAACTTATTATTATTTATTCTCTTCTTAATAATTAACTTAACTAGTTAATTATTCCACACAACTTACTTTATTCGGTTGTCCATTATTGGGTGTGTAGTGGTGTGACCCTTTAGTGCCTTATAACATTGGATACGGTGACACGTGTACTTAGATGTGCACATAAATCCTTCAAAAAGAAATATCATTACTCATACGAAATAAATACTCTAGTCAAAGTCAACTATTTTTTATCTTAAAAATTGTGATTGCAAACCATTAATTTTTGTTTGAACGGCACCTAATATACTCATTGTTCATAGTGGCACTTAAATCCATGACCTATATGTCGTAGACAACACTTTATATTTTACATCAATACTAGTATACTACAAGTCTTGGGTGCAAATCATTAATTAACAAGATTATCCACCATCCACCGGAAACAACCACCAACCACCCATATCTCAGGCGGATTTCCGATATGAGTGAGTTGGTGGCTCTGGTGGTTAATGCATAATGTTGGATGTTGTGAGAGAATTCAAAATGGGAGATGAAAGTTTAGGCCATGAACGATATGGAATAAAAATGACTTACAACGTTTTAGAGTTTAGATAAATGAGTTCGGGTTTTAATTTTGGGCTTGGAGTTTATAAATTTTAACTTATTACCTAATTATTAGGTAATTATAGGATGTCCAAATAATACTATGAGGTGTTCAAATAGTTAACATCATTTTAAAACTCGGATTTTGAACTGCATGTGTCGATATTCCTAAATATGGTTAAACTGGTCGGACCGGATTAGCCACTTGTTTGAATCGGATAAAAATATTGTTGGGTAATTATGATACAATGATATTTAAATTGTATATAAACGATAGAAAGTTAGAAAAAGTACAAAATAAACTGGTTAAATACTACGTCCTCCGTTTCGAAATAAGTGATACACTTTCCATTCTGGGGTGTTTCAAAATAAGTGATGCACTTTGAAAACTTACCATATTTGATAAAAGGTAGTGGGGACCACACCCACTAACTATCTCATTTAATAAAGTGAAAAGACACATATACCCTTACATTTACTTTTAAACATTATTAAATTCACTTTAATCAATATATGTGGGACTCATCCTCCACTAATTATCAATTTAATCTAATTAACATTCATTATCATATTTTGCCTAAAAAATCATGAACTCTAATTTGTATCACTTATTTTGAAACGGAGGAAGTATAAAAAATCAATAATATTTTTAAAGTTACTTTTCGACCACGCTTAACATTTTTATGTTCCAAAACATGTACTTCCTCCGTATCAAAATAAGTGACACACTTTCTATTTTGGGGTGTATCAAAATAAGTGACACACTTTGAAAACTTTCCTTATTTGGTAAAAATAGTGGGACACATACCCACTAACTATCCACTTTAATAAATTGAAATTACCCTTATACCCTTACTTTTACTTTTAAAACTCATTAATATCACTTTATTCAAGAAAAGTGGGACCCATTCTCCACTAATTATGTACTTTAATCTATTTTAACATCTACTTTAATCTTTTACCTCAAAAAATGTGTAAGCCAATTTGTGTCACTTATTTTGATACAGAGGAAGTATATATTTTTTTTCTTCATATGTCTATTTTATTTATTTAATATTTATTTTAGAAAGATGGGTTTTACGCGTTCAAAACAAAAACATTTACCCACATTATCGTAGTTACTAAATTATGATCACCATAAAATAATAAGAATGAAGGTAGGCTTACATTATGTCGATTAAATAAATATAATAACGTGTCACTAATAATTCAATATATATTTGTACTTTATATGATGAAAAAAATGACTTTAATGTTACATGTATTTGAGAAAGAAAATTTTTCTTTAAAAATGTATACTATTAAAAATCGTAAAACTATATAGCTTTTGAGGATTTTTAAAGAATACAAATTTTAAAAATTCGCAGCAACACATGATAATCACTATCTGGTAAGTTACACATATACGTGAGGTATACGTCAAAGAGTAGGGAAATACACTACCGGCCCATGGGCAAAGGCTTGGGATAATAGCACAATGTTAAACGGTGCTCGTATTTATTAAACCCTTATTTATATCTAGTAAAAATTTAATTTTTTTTTCTTACTCTTTTTATGTGTGGGTGTGCATAATATGAATTGTTGGAAGAGACATTTTCAAGATCAAAATATTAAGGTACATAATTTTACATTCATCTTGTTCATGTTTTGAGTATTTTACAGTTAGGACAGAGCCCAAAACTAAGGGCCTGACAAACTTAGGGTTATGACGAACTCATGGCCGACTCTAGAACGATGGTTGCAGTAAAGGTTGACTTGAAAATTGGTAATTTAAAAGGGGAAAGTGCAAACTACTTACTAGTTTAGGGGCCATTTGTGTAAATTACCTGTACGATAAATTTTAGTATAGATTTGAGACGAACGAAATCCCCCTCTCATAAACACGCACAGTGCCATAAACTCAAAATTCGTAACCCCTTTGCCCCCAACAAACGTCAAATCAAACCTAATTGTAAGAAATTAGTCGGTTTCGTTTTCGATTAAACGAAAGCATTCATCAATCTGAAGCAAATTTCTTACAAATTTCATTGATTCGTTCGTTTCTGTGTGCATTAACAAATGGACGAAGAAGAATTACAGAAGCGATTCACTGATTGCGTCTATTTTTTAGCATCTCCTCTCACTTGCAAGAAGGTCTTCTTTCCGTTTTGAAATAAGTTATATAAATTAGTTTGTTTGTTTTGAATTTTAGCTTTTAATTTCGGTTTAGAATGTCGCGATTATCGTTGTTCTAAAATTGTTTTAGGTTTTCTGTGATTGATTATATTGCAAGTATGTGTGTTGCGAGGCTATTATTCTTAGGGTTTTTATGAATCTGATTATTTTATTGTTATTGTTTAATTTTTTTTTTGTTTTGTTGATGTAAGGCATGTTTGTAGGAAAATGTTATGTGTCGAATGCATACTTAGGGATGCAGGAGGGTTGTATTTGTTTGATTTTGCTGAACTTTGTGTATAGAACTGGATTTGCGTGATTTAGATGGTTTTCTACAGATTGTGATTAGGGTTTTTGCATGTGTTTATGTTTACTTTTCAAGATTACTTGTTAGCTCTATTTCATGCAAGAGACTAACTTGAGTTCTATTTTAAGAGATTAATTCGTGGTTTATATGTTGGTAATTGTGTTGATAATTTGTGATTAAACATCTGATAACTTTTTTCCAGGAAACCTAATTTTGTTGATAATTGTGTTCTAGGGAATTGAATGTGAATATCGACACAGCGAGATTGCTAGGTTGAACCCTAGAGATTGCTGGTTTTGGTTGGGAGGGTGTTGTTTTAATCCTGATTGTGCTTTCAGACATCCTGTAAGTTCATGCTACTTTTTTATCCATTTTTATATTTCTTTTAACATGTTTTATCAAAAAGGTTAATCCCGTTGATAGCTTAATTCTATTTAATGTTGCAAATCTGATATTTGCACAATTAAGCATGCCCACTTTAAGATATATATATACCAAAATTATTAATTTTCTGGTACTTTTGTAGCCACTAGAAGGCCTGAAGGAAGCAAACCCTAAAAACGGTCCCACTTTACCCGTTGACAAGTCAAAGTCAAACACCCTGTGTTACTACTACTCAAACGGCTTTTGCAACAAAGGTGAAAGATGCCAATTTCGACACGGACCACCTGTTCCCACAGTCAACAACCCTGTTCCAGTTGAAAAAAAGTTACCTGCAGTAAACAACCCCGAATTGCCACCTGTCAATTGTCAACCTGAATTGCCACCTGTCAATTGTCAACCCGAATTACCACCTGTCAAATCACAACCCGAATTGCAACCTGTCAATTCTCAACCCGAAACATCCCAAATTGAACACACTCACACTGAGAAAACCGAATCTACTGATATATCAGAAACCGAAAGTGAAGAAAACAGTGATATGTCAGATTCATTGGTTCCTGTTGAAGAATATGTTCAAAGTGAATCTGATATTTTTGATGATCAGCCCGGTTTTGATGTTATTGTTGATGGTGAACCAGAAAGACGGGATTATGAAGAGGAGAATGATGATGTTGACTACTTGGTCAAAGTCAAACCTGTGTATCCTGAGTTTGAAAATTCGGTTAGAGAACAGAGGTGCTATGTTTATGACCCATTTGACTATAATGAGGGGGCCCGTGATTCAGTTTCAGGCCAATCACGGGAGAGCATCTTTTATCGGCTTTCTTATCAGAAAAGTAATGTACAGTCAAGACGTCATGATCTTCGTGAGCATTTGAAACGTAAAAGTGTTGACTTTGACTTTGACCACAGATTTAAGGGGAATCCGCAAATTTATGCGTCACATGGTGATATTGGAAATACAAATACTCGAAGGTATGTTTCTCGTGGCGAGATTGGATTTGACTTTGACCGGAGAGTTCAGGGAAACACGAATACCCGTAGGTATGTGTCGCGTGACAGGGTTGACTTGGACTTTGACCAAAAAAATCGGTTAAGAAAGACTGTTCCGGTGAGCAGATACCGACCGCCTCTAAAGGATAGTAGGCCTCGGAAGCCATGGTTTCTTGCTTCACAAGTCTTGAGATCACGGAAGCCAGCTCAGCAACAAAGTAGAAAAATTCGTGAGGAATGTGTTGTTTTTAAAGGACCAAAAACGCTTGATGAAATCAAACAGGAGAAGAAAAATGCCATACAAAACAGGGATGTAGGCCTGTTTCACCAAACTGGATCCAACGGGTTTCAGGGCCCGAGACCTCTGAGTGAAATTCTCGAGAAGAAACGGAAATTTGGTTAGCAAAATGGACCATACTTTTTGAAGTTTATGCGAGAATGTGATTGCTAAAATACAATTTTGCTATGCTCTGAAATTTCAGTGTTGAGTTTTAAATCGACTAAGCTAGTGTGGTGTACAGAATGTTACGTTTTTAGGCATTTGTGATGAGAATGTTAAAGAATAGCATCTATATGCTTTAAAACTTGATTCTTTCCTTTACTTTACTAGTTACAATAATCGTATGATCCCATTTTCAAATTTTCCTACCTAACATAGATCAAATAACCCATATGATGTAATCCTGATCGTATGATTGATTTCCAACGGACGGCTTTGATTTGGTCACACCTTATGTGTTGAATTATTTTTCCATGACTGACCTTCCTAATCAGGAAAAGTTCAATATTGACTTGTATCTTAACTTTAATCAACTGCTTTTTTGGAATGAAAATTCCCAAGAGGGGCGATTTTGTAATTTGATAGATGCCATATTTTGTGTTTACCTCCCTCATATTATTTATACCCAAAATCAAGCCTTTAGAAGACCACCAACACACACACCCTTTTAGTTGGAAGATGGATGGGTTACCAAGGTCAGATGCGTCTTATAGAAGATCAGGCTCATCAGGACTTATTTGGGAGGATAAAGGCGAGATTAAGCCCAAAAATGAAGTAGAAATCGAGCCACAAAGATCAAACTCTAAACCTTATCGAACCCTTGAGGTTGCACCCGCTATAGACCCACCTTCACCAAAGGTATCTGGGTGTGGTGGCATATGTGCCATGTTTGGCAAAAACACCACCACTCACAAGCCCAAAAAAAGAAGCCATCATTAATCTTGATCACCAAAAATATGTATTGGTTGCATGTTTCTGATCAATTTAATGTTCGATTATCTTGGATATAAGTATGGCAAGAAACATGAGGCATAGTATGTCTATAATTTATATAATATTCTTCTTTATGTATATTGAGTTAGGAAACAGCAAGGTTTTGTGTTCATGGAAATATGGAATTGGTTTTAGTTTTTTAGTACTCCCTCCGTCCCAAATAAATTGTCTACCGGACAAAATACACATAGTTTTAAGAAAATGCAATTAGTACACTATCCACCAATAAAATCTCATATTTACACACTTATATTTGATATGATTGGTTGCAATTTGAATTTGACATTAATTTTTGAACAAACTAAAATAGTAAGGTGGACAATAAAAATGTAACGGAGGGAGTAATTTATAGATTCATTGATGTTTTTGATGGATACGTTCGTGTATGTAATAAAGGTTATGTAGTATATTTATATTGGTTAAATGAGTAATAAACAATTAATAATATTTAATATGAAGTAATACTTTTTCTTAATACATAATAAATAAAAACTCAATTAAGTTTTTGTTATATTATTACGAAATGGGGGGGACTTTGCAATAAATGGCGAGCAACAATATGAAGAAAAATAAAAACTCAAAATATGAAATATTTGAAATTCTCTAAAAGGAGAGCACCGGGTATGGTGGCTCAAGCCAAAACGTCATATCAGCGCCACCTCAGCGTCACCTCAGCATTTCACATTTCACATTCAAAACCCCAAATACCCCCTCTACCATCACCAACCAATAATACTTCTTTGGGGCCCACCAAAATACCCTCTCACTCACAAAATACCCTTAAAAAAAATTAAAATCTTTCTCTCTCTTCTCGCCGGATCACTGGCGAACCCTCTCGCTCACCCCACTTGGGGTATGGTGGCGAAACCCACTTGGCTGATGTGGCATCCGACGGATCATTTCACCGTGACCACACCGGAAGCTCTAAAAGCAAACAATAACATATGGATACACATACATAAGTATGTATACCCACGCACGCGAGGTTGAATATTTTGTTCTTTTTCCTAAAAGTATAGCAACTTTTTAGTTATTTTATTGCTATTATGGATTTCCCACTAGAACCACACTATGGGAAAAATAATCATTATAATAATAAATTAGTTTCATACAGGTTTAATACTTTGTCCCAATAAAGAATAAGCATTTGGCCATAAAGTTTAGAATGCCATAGAAACCTTGATCTATTATGTTACACATAGCGACTTTTTCTTCCCAAAGAAGCAGTTCCATGTAATATTGAGTTGTTCTCCGTGGGTGTTTGGAGGAGTGAGACAGCCCTAAGAATCATGATCCATTTCTTCAAAACTACACTTTATGAACTCACCAAAGCATTTACCCTAGGGAAATAGGGCCCGTAACCTAGTCCTAAAGTCACTGTCTAAAGTGATCACTATCTGAACAATGGACATAACCGAATTCAACAGTTAGATAATTTAAAATATTTGATTACTACTAAAAAATCAAACCAAATCCATAAATGAAATTAAAGATTCAATTTTTTTTTTTCCAAACCCATCCAAAAAATCATCTCAATATAATGACATATATTTTAGGTTTTGTTACTATAATATAAGGGTCGTCAATAAAATTAAGGATATTTACAAAAAAAAATCTCTATTAAATGCCCTATTTTCGTGTTAACAAATAATATTGACTTAATGTAAGTATAAAATATTTTTGAAAAATACTGTTGTAATCATCACCACTATAACAGTTATATAATTGCTATTTACATATAAATAAAGCATTCTTCAACAACTAAAGAGCGTCAAAACAAGCGTTTATATGCATGTACATATTTACATGGTGGATTAATATACTTCTAAAGATTATCATTAAGATTCCTTGTTAATTATTACATTGAATACTAATTATAATTATAAGTAGTTTATATACGGCAAGTTTAATGCAAAACTCATAGGTTTTGATAATTTTGTTATTAATAAAGAATTTTAAAATCATCATATTATTATAATTGGGTAATAATTCTATAAATGATAATAAAAGTTTCTTCTTAAATAACAGTTTAAGATTGGTTATTAACAAAACACTTTTAAATATGTAGATTGTATCATAAACAAGTCAAATTATAGACGAATAAATAAATTGAAGAAAATATATAATATAAATAAGCATACACAATGAAATATATAATATGTACATAAGAGCATTTTGTTTGCTTTGATTATGCCGTCAATTTCTCTTTAATTGGAAAAGTCAACAGAATTGGAATGTAAAACTCAAGCGATCATAGAATGAGTAAATTAAACAAAACTTGGTTCTATATTGTCTTGATACTACTTTACGAAGTTGTGCTATATAAGACCGGCCATAACGTGGAAACTGTCAGTTATTGACAAATCAACGTCACGTTAGCGTATCATCCAACCGATATTAAACTGACATACTTATACCAACAATACTTCTTCCTATCAACTTTTTGGGACCTATTACTACAAAATACACACAAAATACCCATTTGGCCCCACCTACCCAACTCACGCCACTCCCTCCTACCGTCTCCAAACTCACAACATCAAACTGGCGGATCAACTGATCTAGTGATGCCAATGATGAGGATGACACCGCTTTGGAGAAGTCCCCAAAAGACGGTATTGTTGGCACCGGTCTAAGAGTGATAAATGATTTATCCTAATGTGTGTCATAAGATGCACTAATACGCTGACATGTACCCAAGGCTTCTAGCCTAGTGGTATTGGTGAAAGATAAGGTGTTGCACATGACCTATTGGTCATGGGTTCAAGTCCCGTCGTGGACGTGAGGTTTATTCCCCATAGGTGGAAGGTTCGAGGGAAGGCATACTGCCCCTTGTGGATGTCACTGTCTAGGCTCGAACCACTAACATACTAACTTGCCGTTCAAAAAAAAATAAAAATACGCTGACATGTTTGTCTTTTTTTTTTTTTTTACGTTTTTTAGTTTTTTATTAATTGGCTTATGCGTTATATGGAATCAAGTACCAATACTAAACTTGTTACCTAAGTTTTGAAATCAACGGCCAGGTCATGAGACCGCAGCCAACAACGGGTCACCACCACCCGTCGGGGGAGTTTTCGAGCCGTCGTGCCACGACGGCGTTGGCACCAGCCCGTCGTGGCTTGCGTCGTGGCACATACGTCGTCTTTTCGACGGCATTGGGAAGGCGTCGGGAGCGTGTGTGGGGCCGAGGGAGCGTCCAAAATTGAATTCAAAATTCAATTTTTGTTTTTTTTTTCCTTTATCCTATTTTTTACCTATAAATACAACACCCTCACATTCATAATTTTACACCACTTCTCCCACTTCTTCATTACCTTAATTACCTATTTTCCAGATTTTCCTCATGAGTCGTAGATCGAACTCCTCCCCGTCAAATGATCACTTCCAAAATTTGTTAAACACCCGTATCCCGTCACCAGCATATTCGTCAAATGCTGGACAGACTAGCCAGCCCAGCCCGAGCAACGTCGCATCTGGTTCGGGTTCGGGTTTTCCGCCGTTCCACTCCACCCCCGGCGGTTTCTCGAACCAAGGCGCTGTTCAACCCGGTTTTCAACCCGGTTATCAACCCGGTTATCAACCGGGTTATCAACCCGGTTACCAACCGGGTTATCAACCCGGTTACCAACCGGGTTACCAACCCGGTTACCAACACAGTTTCCACCCCGGTTTCTATGGCTCCGGTTATCATCCCGGTTCGGGTTCGGTTTCTGGCTATCAACCCGATTTGCAAACTGAATCCCCGCCCGAAGCGGAAGAGGAAGACGAAGGACAGAGCCCACAAGCGGTTACCGACCCGGTCGAACCAAGCAGGGGAACGGGAAGAAGAAGAAGAGCTACACCAGCGGTTAGGGAGCCTGGTACGGTGCGGAAGTGGTCCATCCAGGAGGCTGTTATTTTATCCCAGCGGTGGATAAATGCTTCAGAATCCGCAGAACGCGGGAACTCACAATCCGGTGATCGACTTTGGGGGCAGATTGAAGCCGAGTACAACTCACTAGTTGATACAAAACGCACCAGAAGTCAACTCCAAGGGAAATGGAACAAGATAAAAATGGATGTTCGGAAGTTTGGGGAAATCTATAAACGGTTCGAGTCAAGTCGACAAAGTGGGGCCGATGACCAAGACATGCTCAACGCCGCAAAACAACAATTTTATGACAACAACAGGAGGAACTTTTTGTACGAACAGTGTTGACACGAACTAAAAGATTACCCCAAGTTTTGGGTAGATTACAACGTGATGAATCCCCAACCCACTCCCGCTCCCGTGCCCAACCCGGTGAACCTTGGCGAAGACAACACCAACCCGCTCCCTTCCGCAAATATGGAAGGTCTATTCCGTGACGACCCGATCCGTCGACCAATCGGTCGTAACGTTAGCCGGCGTACGGCAAGTTCCTCGGATGCGACTTCGTCACGGTATTCAAGTGACGAAACTCGTGACCGTATATGTGAGAACGCCATACTGCAAGCCGACACTTTGAAGACTATCAAAGAAGCGACTGTGGAGAAAAAAATATCGGATGCTTTCAGAGTCCTTCATTGTTCGGTTCCCGATAATTTGAGCCGAAGAGAGCGAAAAGCGGTTTTAAAATATCGCCGGAGTTTATTGGACAAATACGCCGATCCGGACTCATCCGATGAGGGAGAAGACGACGACGAGGACGACGAGTAGTTTTTTTTTTTAAGTTTAATGTTTTTTTTATGTCTAATGTTTTTTTTTATGTCTAATGATTTTTTTCTTAGGTCTAATGTTTTTTTTTTAAGTTTAATGTTTTTTTTTAATCTTAATGTCTTTTTTTAATTTAATGTAATGTTTTTTTAATTAATGTAATGTTTTTTTATTTAATGTAATGTGTTTTTTTATTAATTAAAATGGTGATGTGGAAATGATGATGTGGAAATGATGAGTTTAGTGATGGGTAGGGTTGGCACGAACGTGTCAGTAGCGAGTCAGTAAGGATGCGATGACGTGACGTTAGTGATGGGTTTAGTGATACCTTAGAGTTGGGAGAGGCCTAAGGTGGTTAATCAAATAGTTACAAAATTTGTACAATGAACTTGGGTCTTAACAAAAATAAAAATAATAAAATAGCATTAAAAGCATTTTACTTTTTATATCAAAGAAACTAGGAAAAAATCGAGGCATTGAATAATTATTGTTTTTAATTAAATTCAATAAAATTGTTTATATCAAAATAAAATTACGATTACGGAAGGTTTTGTGGTCCAATAAAAAACATTCTTGCGTATGTAAGCCAAAATAAATAAATAAAATTCGAAGATAAAATAAATAAATAAGTAACAAAAACAAATCTGGCGTGCCAAACTGCAAAATCTTTCATCTTTGTTTCCATCAGCCGTCGTCACACACAGATCCCCTCCGACTAAAAATTAAAAAACCCTTTTTCTCTAATTTCGTCTCTCAAGATTTAAGCCCTTTGAAATATTAAAATCATTCAAATCTTTGCATCGATTACAAGAACCAAAGAGCATTATCAAGAGTTATTGCTTAAAACCCATCTGGGTTTTTTGTTTTGGTTTGATCAACAAGACACCCAGATGATGGGGTTTTAAGTTTACTTATATTATACATATGTTTTTACTTAATCATTGAATTCACGATGTGCGTTCGTTGAGAGTTTAGTTATCCAATGATGGGTTATGCTAAATTTTTGATTTTGATATGGATTTTTGAAGTTGGAGTAGTTAGGCTAAAATCTTGAATTGATTCCTTATAATTTTCTTTAAATTTCCAAAATTGGGTTTTAGGGTTTTTGATTTAGAGTAATTTTATTGCTTTTGATACTGCTCCATTAGCTTATATTTTTCTTTTTCACAATTTTGTCATTAAAGATCAAGTTTTTGGAGCAGTGAAATTTATATACTTTTTTTTTTATTTACAAAAGAAAAAGAAAAAAGAAAAAGAAAAAAGAAAAAAAAATGTCTGGTGGTACACCAACTGCTGGTGGACTTATGAGACAAAGACATAGCCAAGGGTATGCTTCAAGTGGTGATGATCTTGAAGATGATGCTTGTTCAAGAATTCGACCTCAATCGCCTGATTTTCCTACAACAAGAACATGGACTGAAGTTTTAGAAAATATAATTTGGATTGCTTTTGCATTTTTTATAATATATTTGGGGGATTGGCATTCAAACTTGATTTATATCTTGTTTTATGATGGTAGAATTAGAAGGTAAGTTTTTCCTCTATATTGTTCTAACTTTGTCTTTTTTCATCAATTATATAATGTTTTATATATTGCTTAATTTTATGCTTAGGATGATGATGATGTTGAGATTGTGTAGTTGTTTTGGTGATTTTATGTAATAAATGGATCATAGGTTCTTTAGGAAAGGGATGCACATAATATAGAAGATAAGAAACTAGAAATAAACCGTTGTTAATTCTATAACTGCAAGGCAAAAAGTAACATATGGTATGTCATATCAGTAACAGTTTTTGACACTATTTTAGCAATAGAGAGTAATTGATTCACTTGATATTCGGGATAAAGAAACTTTGAAGGGATTTAGAAGAAGATGTAACCTATTTTTAGCTAATAGGGCGACTTTGACATATTTCCATTTTTTTCCTTCTTTTTTTATTACTCCGTATTATTTTGATTGACACATTATTTGTATTTGAATGCAGAATACCGTTATATTTGGGGGTATTTGGTGTGAGCCTGAATGTTATGTATTTCGTGTATACAAGTGTGTTAATATTTGGTGTTAGAAAATCAAGTGAAAGGTGGGAGATATCAAGTACAGATGCACTCCCCTTTCTTACCTTTCTCGGCCTCATTTCTTTTTCTTTGTAAGTCTAATTTCTCTCAACACTTTTTTTTCCATTTTTAAGACCACATTACCCTTAACGACGTTAAATAACCCTCAGTTAAGTAGCCCCACATGAGGCCACTTAACTGGGGGCTTTCTAACTGTGTTAGAAAAGGGCCTAATGTCGTTACGTAACACTGAAATTAGTGACTAATTTTGAATATTGTAAAAAAGGGACTTGTAAGTTGTAATGCAGTTTTTTGGGGACAATTTTAGTAGTTAACTCCTATCATTATCTAGGGATTCAGATTTTTATAATCAAGTAAGGAGTTGCTTTTAAGAAAATTTGTTATTAAAATAAATGTGAAATCACCTAACTACACCTAATTTCTGATAAGATCAAAATAGTCAAATGTAGATAATTAGGTAAGGCGTTAGCTTAAGAAAAGTTGAAAACTATGGTTTTTTCCTTCCTAAATTAACAATGAATTTTTATATTTGTCCATGTTTAGTCATTGTACATTTGTACAAATAACATATCACTTGCACCTCAGTAGGTTACTGCTTTATCAGGTTGCTGAAACAAATTTGTACGATGACTAAACAAGGGCAAATGTAAAAGACTACCTTGTTATTTTAGGGGTAAACCCGGAAAAACTAATGATTGAGATAAATATATTATTATTTAGCACTTTAAAAATGCTCCTCCAAACACCCCTAAAATTTGCAATTTCTTTTCTCATTATTAATTTTATATTCTCTATTTTCTATATTGCTTTCCAGGTTCTGTTTTGCTTTGTGGCCAATTTGGAGTTTCTTGACCCTCCCTCTTGTGGTAAATATACATGATTACTCACTTTAATTAGAGGTGGCAATTTTGACCCTTATATTTGTAAATTGGTCGATTTGGTACGTTTATCTTTAATGGGTAAATTAAATAAAAAACAGCTCTAACAAAAAGAGGTCAAATGGGTCACAAAGTGAAATAATATGATTCTTTTAATCATATTTCACTCGATAGTTATATAAATAAATTATATAATGTGCATATAGTGTTTCGACCTGACCCATTTTTGTACTTACATTAATTGGTCGGGCAGATAATAATACGGAGTATGATTTTTCAATCATATTATTTATATACTGTATTATTTTTTAAAAGTTTTATACAATAAGTGTTACGGGTCAACCCGATAAGATCTGTTTATATATATATAAAAATAGGTCACACAGGAAATAATATGATTTTTTTAATAGTAGCACTAACTAATTATTTTAAAAAGTAATTTAAATTTGTAAAATGTGTTTGGGGTCGATCAGACCTGTTTTCATACATATAAAAATTGAAAACGTATAAAAATACCCGTTTTGACATGTTATTCAAGCCATATGACCTGTACATGTTGGCACCTCTACCTTGGATTATAAATAGTTTATCTATAGATCAGATATTTTATTTTTTAAACTTATGATTCTTATTTTCTCTGTTTTTTGCAGTTTACATTGTTCATGGCTTGCATGGTGATATTACCATATATGGTTCTCGGTTCGTTCAAGCAAGAAGCACCCTCAGATATGTTTCGTATCGATTGAAAAAATCTCAAACTTTTGTTCATATATTCACATTAATTCGAGCATTTTACACACCCGATTTTCAAGGTTTGTTTCTCTCAAAGTAAATTATACTTTCAATTTGTAAACGCTATTGACAACATTTAGTCGGGTTTTCTTTCCCCCTTAACGATCATATCGATTTGTGAAAATAGAAGAAATCTGGGTTAGATTTTACATTAGAAAAGATAGAAATGGAATGAGTTTCATATTATTGATTCATCGTTTGGATGATTTAGTCGGTTACTTTTTTATGTTGGATCTCTATGATGATATCATATTTTTCTCTCGCTATATTGCTAAAGCTTGTGTGATTTTTTTGAAGTATGTAGTACTATGTAGTGAATTTAACAATACATAAACTTTTGGTACAATTATAATAGATTATGTTTTATGTTTGGATGTATGTTTTTAAAGTGAGTATTACAACTTCAAGAATCAGAAATAACAGATTATAGTAGTCGATTAAATAGCTACAAAATTTTAATTTATTTTGTAATAACAATATAATACTAAGTTAAAACTAATACTTCGTACATCTTTAAATTTGTATTGCTAAAAAATTCACCGTTTCATTGTACACATCCAATTAAATACCCTCATAAATTATCCATGTATGTTAAATTAAATTATAATTTGGTTTAACAACAGCAAAAAAAGTTAAAACAATAATTTAACAGATACATTTTGTATTTATGCTATAAAAAGCAGGTCAATTGTAATCGGGGACCTTATATACGCGTCATGGTAGCGCGAGGTGTGGCCTTGACATTGGGAAATAGCCCAGCTATGAAATTTGGGGATTTTTAAAAGATATAATGGCATACATAATTATAAATCGACTCCTTATAGTACGTTCATTAACCTACAAAGTTGTGTTAATCGTGAAACTCTGAACAAATAATTTATCGATCACTTGCATAAATCCTTTACAATCATATCCAGGTCAATTATATTATTTATACACAACTCTTAACAAATAGCTCACATAAATGAAACTCGTCTCACCATTTTAATCGTCATGCAACCTTATACGTTGATTCAAGCCCTATCACACAACTACAAGCAACTTTTTATTCATTTACATATAGAGTTCATCATACATTGAAGTGTACAACCATTTCCAAGTGTTTTTTTAAACTTCGATATTTTCAAACATGTAAAAAGATGTTTGAATTCGAATCATAAGTAAGCTAATGATTCTACGTGGTATCGGTTTGAGATAGGTATGATGTGGCAAGTGAGAAGCACTCGATTTTCCGCTTATTGTATTCATTGTATCTCATGAAGAAGTAATCAAGATAATTGAAATCAATTGGTGACATTTTCGCCTGTCATGTAATGAATCAAACTAATAAGAGAAACGTTTGACTAATAACTAGGATACACGACAATTTATCACTAATCGGTCAAACGCGTATGTATTTTGCGATACGAAATTACGTTCTAACTCATAAAACCAGTCTTTTTAACAACCCATTACCTTTTTAGCCCAGATTAAATTTAACCCTTTTGATTAAATTTGACATTTGGAGAGAATGGGTACCTGGATTAAAGCCCATAAAGCCCAATACAAGTGTGAAGCCAAGGCGTAGCAATTAGTTTCAACATAAAGCACTTCAAGATCGCTATCTAATACCTGCATTTGTAATTTTATCATTTATTATCACTCTAAAGTTAACTAGAAACTCAAAGGGGGTGTTTTTAGTTATTGTCTATGCATAGTGGAAGCTAATATGAGGCACTAGTATATATGAATGGTGCATGTATATTAGTTACTGATGTTCCCACGGTCAAATTAAATGTAAAAAGGATAAAAGTTACAGGCACGGGGGTTAAGTGCACAATTAAGGTTAAATTATAAATACCTCATTCGGTTTTTCAGGGTTTAAGTAGTGTCTGAAGAAATGATATTGTTGATCCTTGGATGGGAACCTGCATAATCACACAGAGAACATATTCTGGTTATGTTTTATTTCTAATGTGTCAAATCATAAAAATGGTTAAATGGGTTAAAAGTCGCCAAAAGTGTATTGTTGTTACTTGTTATCATACTAAAACCAAAAATTATGTAAAAAATTTGGACAAAAAGTGACTAGACTCATCATCCAACCCACCAAACTCGCTCATTTTGTCAACCTCTATTCCTATCAGGATACTAACTCACTTGTACATGTGTATTGTTAGTTCTTCCTCAAAATCCAAATAAAATCACATTAATCTTGAAGTAAGTAATTTGGTTGACCTTCACAAGTCAAATCTTTACTTAGTTAATATAAGGCAAATGCATAGAATAACAATGTACTTTAGGTGATGACCCATTTTTCGTACTTATAACTTTTTTCAATCAGTTTTGGTCAATTACAACTTTTGAAACGACTTATTTGGTTTTTTTTGTCCATGTCTTCTTAATTAAATTTGATAATTGAAGTTTTTTCCCTGTCTAGTTATTATTAATTGTTTGGTGTTTTAGGCTATAGTTATGTAGGTACGCTGTTGAAAAACTGCAATCACCAAAACGGATAAAAAAATAGTTATAAAAGGGCCACCGTCTAATGTATATTGTTATTTTATGAAATTTGCCCATGGAAATGAAAGTTTGAGGGATGAAAAAACTAGGAAGATGACTTACAAAGTGTAGTCACAATCATAGCCTGCATATTCATTGAAATGATTTCCAATGTCAAACCCTCGATAACTGTACGACCCGTATTCAAAATCTATGAAGTAGAGTTTTTCTGTTCCAATAGTAAATATAACAAGTAAATATTGGCAGATAAACAGAATCTGAAAATGAACATCATGTTGACTATATAAGCTTTGAGGTGTCAAAAGTCAAAACTGGTTACTTTTAGTATACCACTTATAAAATTGTCTAAGATCATAGCAAATTGTTGTAAAAAAGAATGAGTAAAGAAATTTATGTTGTTTAAAGTTAGCATAAGTGATATAAACTAGTGGCAATTTCGACTAATATACTTACCAAGGTTAGTACGGGTTTAACAGGTAAAAAGAAATAGCTTAAAAGGGAACGGGTCAAATGGGCCTAAAGCCACCATATATGTACCTTTTATGCATAAAACATTGTAAGTTATTTTATTCAGAAATCATTGAGATTACATAACTTCTGTAATCATATTTGACACAGTTAATATTCATAAGATATAAGAAACAATTTGGACAAAAAATGTATCGGGTCAAACAAACCCAACCCGCCCATTTTGCCACCTTTAACAAAAATCATCATAACTATTTATTATGAAACAAAAGACTGGATAAAAGATACCTTGATCATCATTTAACATGAGATTTCCTGAAAGCAAGTCATTATGAGCAAACACCACAGGAGCACCAAGATGACCTGTCAATTCCTGTCTCATAATCATGAAATTTCTACACAAATAAACTCTTAATCTTTAACAATTTTACAGAAATTTAACATCAAAACAGACAGAGAAAAAAAAAGATCTCAATCTCAAAGAATTGTATTATTTTATAGAGGCAAATGTCATAAAATAGCAATATACTTCAGGCGCTGTTGAATTTTGCCAATGATAACTTTATAAGATCCGATTTGGTAACTATAAGTTTTAGCAGGCCTATTTTAGTAATTACAGTTTTTTATCCTGGTAATTAATAGAAGTTTTTCTGACACTATGTGGCTATTATCTTTAACGTTTTTACTGCTATAATTACCAAAATAAACTCTCTAAAAACTTGAAATTACCAAAACGGCCCTTACAAAGTTATAATTACCAAAACGACCACCGTCTAAACTATATTGCTATTTCAAGACATTTATCAAAAAAAAATAGGGTCAAAAGCTTGTAACATTTAGACACTAAAGAAAGTGTACTTGTGAAATTAATAAAGTCATTAGAGAAACTACCTTGAGCTTAGTAATTTCGTTATGTACTTCTTCAAATGAAATCTTTTTGTATTTCTTCTGCTTCTCACAGTCATCAAAAGTAAGAGTGGATGCTGTAATTATATTTACGAAAATAATTAAAAAGCTCAAATTAAAAAACAAATTTGATCTCTCGGTACTTCATTGATTTGTTTTGCAAAAGTACCTCTTTTAAAAAAATTTAACATGTCATCCCACAGCTGTGGTTCTTTGGATCCTGGAACATTCACTTGATGGAAACTTTTGAGTTGTTTTGCAATTTCAGCTGCCAATTTCGGCTTACTCATGTCTGTTAAATATTGAAAATAATTAAGATTATATTGGCAGTTAAATTTCCATAATATATATAGCACTTACAAAGTCAAAATATTCAATTTAATTCCTCTGATTTCTTACCTTCTAGAGTTAACGTACGAGCATGTATAAAGGATTGCACCATTCCATTTTTAAATACTCCTAATAACTTAGGACCAAATCCTGCAGCCGATAGGTGACGAATAGCCTATGCATGAAAATAAATTATTTATAAAGTGAAGAAAAGATATATGTATAAGATTTTAAATTATAATAAACCTTAAAATTATGTAAAAACCGAGACAGATAAAACTTTTACATTAGTTTTAACATCAAATATCAGAAGCTAACCTGTAATTCTCTTTCACGATTAATAACATAATCGGTATTTGGACCATAGAGTCTAACTGTCACATGCATCACATTCCCGTTTTCTTCCTTTATAGATACCTTTAGTACTGGAGTAACAAAATATCGTTATTTACTTCACTAATTTCTTAGCCTAAATTTAACCTCAGAAAGGAAAGAGTGTTAAATCAACAATAAGACAAACCAGAAATAAAAAATACTCTTGAACTTGTAATATGTAGAAAAATAACGGCTTTTAGTGTGGAAAAATGGTTGAGTGAGTCACACACACACACATGCATGCATGCATACATCCATACATATAGATATAGTTTAAGATACCTACATTGATTTGTAATGCCACCAGCCACTCTCTCAGCAAAGAAGTGTGATTCACCCAAATTTGACCAATGCTTGAACAGGTCCTTGAGAAGCTCTCTGTAAAAGTCAAAGTCAAACTCAATCACACGCGATACAGAACCTGGATAATTGACTTTATATCAAAAGTCACAATATATATCAGGAAATTGATGTTATTTCTAAATGTTTGATGAAGGTATACAGAAGTAGATAAACTGAGTATATGTTTTGACCAAATGGTAAGGATATCCATATCAATTTTGCATTTGAAATAGAGAATCAGCATGTTGTCATTTATTTTGAACAGAGATAGTATAAGTATGAACACTAAGATGTCACAATTTGGTGCTCTTAAGTCATGATTCCTTATTGATGTTTATAAATATTCGTTACACAAACTAACTTGTTTTAAAATTCACTTGGATAGTTGGATTCCCTTTTTCTCAACATATATTTTCTGATTTATCAGTATACTTGACTCAAGAGAACATGTAATAAGTTGAATATTATATTGTTTTTACCAATTCCATATAAAAAGTTGAAGGTAATATTAATGATCAAGTTACAGTAATCAAATTTAATACAATAACAGTAAAAAAAATCAGCATACATGTTCTGTTTTATGACTTTTATCAATTTAGATGACCAAAGGGGTGATGGAGTATAGGACACGAGTTGAATTTAATTATTTATATTTAGTTTGACTTTAGACTAGTTCATATACACATCAAAAGTTGGGGAAACGTTAGCATATTAACCTAATAAAAAAATAATGTAATAGAAAAATCAGCAAAACGTGTTCTATTTTATTTATGAAAGTTGACCAAAGGAATCATAAAATGAGTTCTGTTCACATTCATTTCCGTTCATTTTCCACATCAAAAATTGGGGGGAAATGGTAGCAAATGACAGTTACATATACAGTTTCTCTAGCAATTATCCTTAATTAGCTTCACACAAATTGCAATTACTCAAATATCAGGTTTCCAAACAATCATTCAGACGTCAAACAAAAACATTAGTTAAGTGATTCTCGTTCGTATTATTATCAAATCAAGTTCAAATCATGTCAAATGGCATCAGAACACATGGATATCAACACAAAATAATTGCAATTACTCTATCATCCGTAATCAGCTTCTCGCATATTGCTATTAGTCAACAATCAAGTTTTCATATCATTCACATATCAAGTAATCAAACAGAATATTATAAACTGGTTAAATTAGTTCCTTTCGTAATTATAACAACAGGAAGACAGAACTGAATTGATTGATATCATTCGTTCGTTTCGTAACTATATTAAGCTCAGAATCTTAAATCATGTCAAATGCATCAGAACACATGGATGTTCCGCAAATTAACAAAATAATCATCGTAATAATAACAAAAGCGGAGCTGGAGTTATTTAATTCAATCGTTTTAGTTTTCGCAAACAAATTTAGGTCAAGGAGCTTACACGAGGTAAGGTTTCATCTCCGGTATATGAAGAGAATGATCGACAGTGAGCGAAGAATAAAAAACCACAGAATCACAGTCATTACAAGCTTCACCGGAGACTTCCATGGCGTTCCAGATGTCAACTGTTCCCATATCTAACACTGTATGTGTGTTATCCCTCTGCAAATCTCCAATGTGTGTGTGTGTGTGTGTGTGTGTGAAGAAATTGAAATGGTGTGGGGTTACGTACATTTCGAAGTAACAGACACAAGGACTGTTTATATAATAAAATCCCGTTTATAATTTACATGAAGTACCCTTATACTTTTAATTATGTCTTACTTACCCCTAAACGAATTAATTCCTACAAAGTAATTTTATCTATATAGAAAAATTTCATACCAAAAGATAATCATATCTTTGCTTTCCTTTATCACACTTTGCATTTCACTCTTCCCACTAAGGGCATAGTTATCCTTTTATATAAAATTGCTTGGAATAAAAATTATTCTGTAAGAATCAAGTGAATATAATTTATCATTATTGCAACATTACAACCTATTTTTTGCCATGCGGAATTCAAAACTTTATATGTGAGGATTGAATATTAATATTATTTTAATTTAGTTTAATGTTCATATACGATAATTATAAAAGATAATTTCCATATATAACCAACTAATTGTAGAATTCGAAATGCTCATGGTATCATATGACCCATTCGTGTCTTATGTAATTTTCATCTTGAACAACCTGGATCAAACAAAAAATATTAACAAGAAGTAAATAGCCTTAATAAAAAAAACTACCAGCCTAGTAGACAAAAATTATACAGCTCATTTCAGATAAATTAATTTAGAACATGAACATTTGAATCACTTATATTTAGTTTTAATTTTGTATAATAGTTTTTTGAGATGATTACAAGAAAATAGTTCTTAAACAATTATCTTCGTGCCATGGCCATCCTTGGCGCGCCATTTCGCACGCCACTTTCTTGGCGCCACATTATTTCGGGATCTTGGTGTGTGATGTGAGTAAGAGATTATTTTGGTGGGTTTAAAAAAATGTCTAATAACTTGAGTGACGAGTAAAAATATATTTTAAGGTGTATATGAATATGAAAAGAGAAATATTAAGATAATGTTGAAATGATGAAACGACTCAAATCACCTTATACTTTACACTAATACAACTAAGATACAAGACTCGATTCTACGGTAACTTAATATGATAAGCAGGTTAGCATTTCCCCACACCATATATAAATTATTGTTTTTGTTGTTTGTTTGTTGATTTTGATGGTTGCTGTTGATTTTGATGTGTGTTTCTTAACCAACAAAATTCATACTCGTGTACCAATGCCAATTTATGTTGACCACGTCATTATTTGGAATACACCATACGCGAGACAGCAAGATTCTTACTTTAAAGAAAAATACAAAAAAACTAAAGGCAATGGGTTGGTTTGTTTTTGTGCATTTATAACGTTACTGTGTTTTAAAGGATGTGAACCACATAAAAGTTTCATTTTTATTTCTAAAGGATTCAAATTCAACAAAAAAAAGAGACTAAATTCATAAGTATATTGGCAATATAGTCTAATATGATTTTTGGGTATATACATCTGATAATTATTTTAATCTTATCTTTTTATTTTTTTCAAAGTTAATTGCAATAATAGTTCATGGTGTTACTTGTTTCGAAATTGCAAGCTCAGTACCAATTTTGGCAAACTTGTCGGGTTTTTTGGTATAATATCCCTAAGGTTGTTAAGTGCCCTCCATTAATAAAGTACATTTTAGTCATTTTCATCTTCTTTCTTAATCAACACCCGGTTCTTCTTCCCCTCTCTATGCACATACAATAGACACACACTAATTACATACACACAATACAATCATCATCAATCATCTTCATCATCATATAGTACTCTTATGTCGTAACCAAAAGGCAATTTCAAAGATCGAAGTCGTAACCAATATAGTACTCTTTATCTAGGGATGTGTTCGGTTTGAGAACCAGATTTGAACCGAAAAAGACAAAAAAAAAAAAAAGAACCAAGAACTACCCCAAAACAAAAAACCATATCCAACAAATGAATACCACACCCATATATGTGAACCAACATTTTTATGACCGTCTGACTAAGATATTTTGATATTTTCCTTTATTGTAATATAACTTAAAACTTTGTTTGGTAGTTTAAGTTACTTATGCAAAACTTATATTTACTCGGTTTCGAAACGGCAATATGTTGGTTTTATGATTTTTTTAGACGCAAGATTATAATGAGTATTAAATTATAATAGAGTTAGTGGAGAATAAATCTCACACCTTTTAAATAAAATGAGATTAATAATTTTTATAAATAAATATAATGATAAACGAGTCATTCCATTATGTTAAGAAAAATCATTGGTGAGTATGAATCGTACTATGTTTTAGTAAATAAAGTAAATTATAAAGTTGTATTCTAAAATGGAGGTAGTATAATATAGTCCGAACATATAAATATTATGTTACCATAAAATTATTCGGTCCACGAAAACTCTGGATTTCTTTTCGTGATATTTAAATTCACGCATTTTAATCAGAATATCTAACTTTAAATAATAGCCACATTTTGTCAACCATATGTCTCACCGCCATAAAAGTATTAAAATAAGTGCGATTCCAGAGCACTTTTTTGGTTAGTTATAAAAAAATACGGTCGACTAACTAATATAGCTATTGGTCACATCGAACAAAAATGGGCGATTAACGAAACATATATTCCCTTTAATTTATTTCATTTAAGCTCGTAATTGTTTATTAAACAATGTCATTAAGAAAATTAATTCGCAAATAGTCTCTTTACCTATGGATAGGAGTATGACTGTTTATATCTTATCTTTTTTATATCTACATATACAATATACAACTAATAGTGTATTGTATGTACATATACATATATAACATATTACATATTAATACAAAATGGTATCCTCATTTATCTATATCCTCCCCTTTTTATAATGTAATTCTACATGTTTGTTTGTTTCTTGAAGCGATGTGAGATATCAACAAAATAAATAGCATCCCACATTGCTAGAATAAAACTCAAAAACAAAATTTTTACACCTATAAAAGTGCACTCTCACCTAAAAGTAAGTTATTATCCATCAATTAACATGCATAACATGTTTGTGCGTATTAACGCACGGCAAATGCACATATTATGTTTAAGGGTTTTGGATAATAACAGTTTTAAGGGCTGTGAATAAGAGCAACATATTATGTTTATTATCTCTTGTTTTTCTCAATGACAAATTTAGATTTATCGATTTGAACCTTTAACTTATTTGATTGAATTGACTAGTTACATTTATATAGGAAAAATCAAGATCTCTTTGTTAATGATATCCCTAATAGAAGGAAAATAAACTGAATCATGGAGACAAATAGATAATATATGTAATCTAATTTGTTTTATTTTTTTTTTTTAATCAAAATTTTCATTCTTATTGACAGCCTTAAAGTAGGATTTTCCTACCCAACCCCGTCGGGGATTTCGCGGGTGCGTGCGGCGACGAGCATGGGGTTGGAGTTCGGGTGCAGGTACGAGTTTTGTAGTATCCGCTACTATCTTCATCACTATCCACAAGCTTAAAATAGTTTCTTTGTTCTTAAGTTTTTCTCATATTTTCATAATAATTTCTTCTACGTGTCTTAAAGTAATATTTAGGATATTATGCAATAAAACTGATGGAAGAAATCAAATATTAAATATATGAACACTTCAAGAACCAGAATACCTTTTCAATTACTTTGTAGAAGGATATATATTCTCTTTCTTGTATTCTACTCCATTCAACTATTGTGTAACGAATCATGTCCTCGTATCTCAATGGTTATCAATTATCTAAACTCTTAAATTGTGGACATATATTCTACATTATATTAAAAGTTATCAGATAAAGCCCAAATAGTTTACGTACATATTTTGCTTAGGTTGTCTATGATACCCGGGTTTAACAAAATAGTAACAATAACTAGATCGGTAAAGCCCAAATAGTTTATGTTAATATTCTGTTTACGTAAATGAAGCAAACAGAATTTTGTATTCGTGTTTGTTCCTTATTAAGTAAGTTTCTTTATTAACAATTAAATAGCATTCGGTTTCATTCGCTACTAATACACCAATCTCAATTCTCACAGGAGGAAAGATATAATCTTATAATTATCAATCTAATATCATTATACTTAAGTAGACATTTGTCAATTATCAATGTATTTACAAAGGTAAGCAATATATAGATAATGATATCCAATTAAAAAATAATTATAATAATATCAAGAAAATTTAACATTTACCATCCATTAAAAACTGTGAAAATCTCAATCTAAACTATGAGCAAAAAATACAACTTCCAAATTTTTTAATTAAAATGTCTTCTGTATTTATTCATTTTCATTAACAAAAATGATAGATGTGAACATTTTAGAATAGAGGAGGGTAAAAGTGGAAATGTATATCCGAAAGCCAACCCCCGAACTAGGGGTGAGCACAACAGGGTACCCGCCGGTTCCGACCGGAACCGGAACCAGAAACGGAACCGCAGGTTCCTAAAATCTCGAAACCGGAACCGGAACCTGGAAGACAGGTTCCTAAATTTTCGGAACCGGAACCGGAACCGCCGGTTCCAGAACCGGTTCCGGTTACCCTGCCTCTAAATTCATAAAAATTTAAGTATTACAAACTAAATAAACAAGACAATAAATCACACAAACTAGCAATTACATATATCGTTTAACGATTATAAATACCGTTTAACGATTTTAAATATGGTTGAACGAGTTCAAAATAGAAATAAGTGAACAAAAATCACTTTCTGGTACTTGACTTCCATATTCAACGAGTTTAAATATGACTCAATCAGTGATAATAAAGATAAAACCCGTTTTATTTAGACTATTAAGTTTGTGAGGTATTTTACATTTAGGTAAACCTCTTAAATTTAATGTATATTATCTTATATATTATTATATTTACTAAAAATATATCGGAAAACTGCCGGTTCCAGGGTATCCACTGGTTACAGGTTCCCTAATTTTGAGAACCGGAACCGGAACCTCTTAGGGCGGTTCCATGATTTTAGGAACCGGAACCGGAACCTCCTAACAGGTTCCTCGTCCGGAACCTCCGGTTCCGAAGCGGTTCCGGTTCCAATTCCGGTTACCCTCTTTTTCTGCTCACCCCTACCCCGAACCCCAGAAAAAAGGGGGGAAACGGGAAACCCTATAATAATCTCTATAACAACGCACTGTGTGGGTTGTGTTTCTAGGGTTAGGGTTACACTTTCGTTCTTACAAACAAAAATGGAGGAGATTACAGAAGCAGTTCAAAACATAAGCATCTCAAACGATTCTCAAAGGAAAAACCGAATTCAAGTCTCGAACACTAAGAAGCCGCTATTCTTTTATGTTAATCTCGCTAAGGTAAAGCGGCAATTTCGTTTTTGTTTTTCGTGATCTATGAAATATTGCGATTGGAGATTGATTTTGTTTGATTAATTGCAGCGGTATATGCAACAGCATAATGAGGTTGAGCTTTCTGCCCTAGGAATGGGTAATCTCTGATCTAATTATTCATTTATATATTAATTGGTTTTATTTCGTTACACTATTGCAATTGCAACATCTCTCCGTTCATTTTGTGTTTGTGTCTGTGTGTTTATGTGTGAGTGTGACTACATAATGTGTGAGTGTGTGTGTCTGCTTATTAACTCACGGGGAAGAGCATGATGCATTTTGCAAATTTACTTAACGTGTTTGTTCGAATTATGAATTGATGAACGCTCTAGGTTTACTAATTACTTTTTATGAATCATTAAGGTTGAGATTTGTAAAAATGGTAGTATAGTAAGTTGGATTTATGCATTTTCTGATAATTCATAACTCATAGATCATGTTTCTTCTGGAGTAAAACAGCCATTTAGTGAAAACATTTGGGGTTTTGTGCTCTGTTTTGATTTACACTTTGTTATATAAACATGCACCAGGAGCTTTTTAAAATTAGCCGAAACTTTACTATACCGGGAGAGTTTATGTATGTGTTCTGGAAATTAAATTTATGCAGAGAGAGTTTAATTTACACACAATTAACCGGTGAAACAACTTCATAGAATTGTTTTGTTTGTAAATTCCTTTGGCATCTGATGTGTTATAACTCCATTGGTTAGTTAAAGGTGAAAGAAAATATAATTAAATTGTGAACCAACAAAACTTAACTCTACAGTGTTGCAGTGTTGTATTATACATGTTTTAGAGCCTTCAACTGATTTACTTATATCAACTATATGGGCGGAAACGACTATCGTACTTCTGTTGTAACTCTAATAACTGCATTGCTTAGTTAAATACGAAAAAATATATAATTAAACTATGAACAAACCAACAAAACTTACGCATATCATATGGCAGTGCTGTATTACATGTGTTTCAATGCCTTGATTGATTAACTTTTTCATTATTTCTCTTCAAATTATTTCATCTTTCCGTATATTCACTGGTTTGTGATAAATCCTTGTAATTTTTTACAAATTGGCTTTTTAAGTTTATGTTTTGAAAAATCCAATAGCATTTTAGCACCTTCAATTTTCTACCACCTATGAAATGCTACTAACATATGGCCTTTTGAGCTATGTAATTTTGGCATGTGTAGATATAAATCATGTATATAACGCTGATAACTAATAAGCTATTTTGGTTATTCTTGCAGCTATTGCAACAGTTGTCACAATTGCAGAGATTCTCAAAAACAGTGGATATGCTGTGGAGAAGAGTAAGGATGTTTATGGCTGTTATTTGTGAAATGTTTCTATTTTTTTATTTTATTTACAATATTACTGCAGAGATTATGACATCTACTGTTGACATGAAAGATGAATCTAGAGGTCGGCCCATCCAAAAAGCTAAGGTAAATTAATATACAGTTACTTATAACATGCTCTACAATAAGTTTCAATAGGATCAAAATTGTTTTTCATGCAGCTACAAATTTATTTTTGAATTAAATTTGATTACAAATATCATCATATATACTTGGAAGTATAATCATTTTTAAATTTTTTGAAAGAATATCTGTTTATTGTTTAGATTGAGATATTACTGGGAAAGAGTGATAAATTTGATGAACTGATGGCTGCTGCTGAGGAAGAAAGGGAGCGTGCAAACAGTGAAGAACAGAGTTGAAGAAACACTGTTACTGATGTTCAAGTTTCTGAAACTGTTGTTTTTTAAAAATCTGTTGTTTGTTGCATGATGGATCTGGTAGTCTTTAGAACAAATGTTTAGTTAGAATAATCCTGTCTGTCAAATTCACTTCTCTTATGCTTGCAACTAGCTTTTCTATTTTGTTTTTTCTTGGTGTTGTGTGTTTAGTCATAAACTTAACTGCTCCATATGCTATGAAAATGCAATTAGTGTTGGTTCAGTGATGTTGAAATTTGCTCAAAATGGACATTCAACGGGGTTGAACTTATCAAAGAATGATGAAATGGATTGAGCAGTCCTAAAAGACTTGGATTCTGAATTGAACAAATAATCTCCTAAAAACATACCGGTTGAATTGAACCGCATTATAATATTATTGATTATTTATGATAAATTAATAATAGGGTTTTGATAATGTGCTGTCATTAAAAGTGAATATTCTATCTTAAAAATGAATAATTAATTAAATTATAAATCATTTTATTCATGTTTATCTTTATTGGTTAAATATGTTTCATATGTTTAGAATTATTTAACTAGTTAAGTAATTAATTCAACTAAAAGTTTTCTTTTCAGATTATTTATTCTTAACTATATAAAGGTATATAAATGCTTAAAAGCCTGAGAAGTACAAAATAAGTATTGTAACAAATTCAAAAAAATTCATAAATATATTTAGGGGTGATTATCGGGCCAAAACCGAACCGAACCGATAACCGAAAACAATGAATATTCAAAACCGAAACCGAACCGCTAACATGTTATCGGTTTCGGTTCGGTTCGGTTTCGGTTCGGTTATTTTAGGCCAAATGTTCATCATTTTCCAAAAACCGAACCGAACCGGACCGAACTGATAAAATCGATAACGATGAATTTTCAAAACCGAAACCGAACCGATAACATGTTATCGGTTTCGGTTCGGTTTCGGTCGGTTTTCGGTTCGATTCGGTTTTTTCGGTCAAAATGCTCACCCCTAAATATATTTTCAATAAAATTCAACAACTTTAAATTCAAAATTATTAAAGATGATAGATACCACATTACCATGCACTTAACATTAAACATAAAATTGGAATTCAAACTTCAAAACATATAAAATTAAATAAAGCTCCAAATATATTAAAACTGATACTAAATATTTACTTTAATAAAAAAAATTGGGATTAAAAGAAAAATTAAATAAAAACACCCGTTTCACACCTGGTTTATTCATTCTAGTCTGACCCAGTTTACAGTTAACTTGTCTGATTTGAAGCAGATCAAAAACAACTTTTTAACCCAGTTGATTCAGCTCAGCATGCTTCTAGTTCTCCAGTCCGTCCGGACCTGTCCAACATGGGTTTTTGAACATTGAGATTGAGCATGTTAAATGGGTTAGAAAAATGTTATAAAAGCTTTTTAAAATGATTTGTTCAAACAAGTTGGATACTGGTATTCTAATATTAAAATTAGATTGAAATTGATACAAGAGTTAATGGCCTTAAGACTATATCGCCACTTTGATTTATACTCCATAATATTATGAATTTTCAAATCCTAAAGTTGTAAACATTACCTGGATTATACTTTTGAAACTTGTAACCAAACAAGCTCTAAAATGGACGTTTGTTTACTAGTGTCTCTTAAATCCTTCGAAATAACATTTCTCTATAGACGCCCATGCTTGATATAAACAAGTTCATAAAGTTGATAATGAATGCAAAAGTTAGAATTAACCTAATGAATAGTTAGATCGGATGGGAGTGATAAATTGCATGGAATTACTGCGAAGAAATTTGTATCTAGATCGAGTTACTTCGGGATTAATGCTCAAATTCAATAAATCCACATTGTGTTCAATGCTAGTGCCATCGGCCGAGCAAGTCTTAACTTTCATATTCTCACAAAAGTTGTGGAAAAGAAAAGGAGAAAATTACCTAAATGGCCTGCTCAATATGAACATACAATTTGGGAATTTTCTCATAAAAATGGCGGTGATGCAAAAACATTGAGTATACTTGGGTTGGTGTTTCGCGAAATCAAAATCATTGTTCCATCTAACTACGACAATAAATTGCAAGTAGCCATATATGTGCAGAATGATGTTGATTTTGAAGCACAAAACCAAGCATGCTTGATGTAAACATAACCATCATTTTTGTTCTCCATAACTTTGTACAAATTTTGAAGCTATGAGCCTAGATTGACTGATTGCACTGCCATTGAAATTCCTGTGTAAGTATTGGATTTGAGCAATAATCCCAACGTTACACAATCTATATACAAATTTCCTCGTAATAATTCCATGCAATTGTCACTCTCATCTAATCCAACCAATATCATGTTAAATTATGGTCTACTCAACCTTGAATTTTCAACTAGTCGAATTCGCTGATGAATTGATATTTTTTTTTCTGGATGTTCATCTTTTTGAAATTCTTTTTTTTAGTTTCACCATTTGATTAAGCATGTAGGTGGTTATTTTTTATTTTAATTCCACCTCCAATTTTTGGAGGTCGCTGACAATGACATCAGCATTGTTCCGTCTCAAATTGTACCATAAAACATACTCAAAATTTTGGTCAGCATTTGAACCCAGATTTTCACAAAAAAACGTAATCGATAACGAAACTAAAAAGAAAATACCCTATTTGGAATCGTAAAACCACCATTATTTTACCTATAGATTGGTTGATGTACCACACGCACTTATCAAGTTCTGAAAGTGTAACCGTTTATTCGTCTAATCAAAGTCTATTTAAAGGATGACAAGCGGTGCAATTGATATAAAATCATAAACCCTAGGTTATTAATTCATGGGCTACTACTTCTTGGGCGCAAGAGGGCGCGTGGCACAATTTTATTGGGCTCAAAATACTAAAGGCCCAAATATATTTTGCATTTGGTGGTACAGCCGTACAGCCCACCCGGCTTGACAATAAGTGAATAACTTTTCATTATTTTATGAAAAATGTTTTACATTGTTTCCATTCGATCATACCGTTATAACTAGCGGTGTTCACTATTCAGATAAATCCGGATTGTCCAAATGGATAATTTGGATTGGATCGTTTGGATTGGTTTTTTTGGTTTTTTTGGATCGGTTTGGACTTGATCCAAATTAATAATTTAGTTTTCGGATTGGATTTGGTTTTCATTGTAAAATCCGGATTGTCCAAAAAATCCAAATATTATAAATATATAAAATATAAATATATAAAACAATTCTAGCCCATTTCTAGCAAAAACTAAATATAGTGACTATGAAAATTAACGAAATATCCTATGGCCCAAAATAATTCTAAAGCTATTAACTTGTTAATTGGCCCTTTAAATCTAATTCCAAAAAACAAAATACATGACCTGTGATCTCATCGACTGTCCAGTTTCCACACACAATCTTAACCCTGTCAATTCTTACTTTAATCCCAATTCGTCCCTTCTCATTTGATACGTGAATCGCTCACAACCCACTCGTATCAAACAACAACAATTCGATGACATATGTGATTTTGCCCGCATGTATAACACCCTACTTGTTCATTTACATTGTATTAGTTGGCAATGAAGCAATCTTTTTGGAACTTTTGAGAAAGTTGATGTCAAGACTTTTGCATATATTATTTTAAATGTCACAAGCTATGAATTAGAGTTGCACTATTGTATAAAGTAGTTTATCGTTTTGCAATTATATATATTAAACTTAATATTAGTTATGTTATATATTTTTGTAGTCTTGTGAATATATATTAAGAAAAAAAACGGTTTGGTTCGGACAAATCCAAACCATCCAAATTGTAATTTGGTTCGGATCGGTTTGGATTTAAATTAGTTTGGATGGTTTGGTTTGAACACTTGAAATCCAAAATCCATTTGGATTCACCTATTTGGTTCGGATATATCCGGATTATCCAAACGAACACCCCTAGTTATAACTTCTCTTTGATAAAGCTAACTTTTTAGGCTAGCACAGGCCACAGGTATAGCCTTATAGGTCATGCCCAATAAAAGAAATTGCATTTATTAACTTTCTTATTATACCATTTTTATACCAACTTTTTTTTTTTTTAACAGTAACCTAATCTACTCCTAAATCCATATATATTCATTATGGGACTCGAACCCTCAATCTCAAAGTTGGAGTCAAACAGCTTTACCGCTAGACCATTAGGCATTCGGTTATTTTTATACCAACTTTTTTTTAAACGGCAACCTAATCTACTCCTAAATCCATATATGTCCACTATGAGACTCGAACCCTCAACCTCAAAGTTGGGGTCAAGCACCTTTACCGCTAGACCATTAGACATTCGGTTATTTTTATACCAACTTAGTCATAGAAATACTAGTTAAACTGCGTATAAGCTATAGACTTGCATTTCCCCCAAAAAAACCTTAACAAGGATCACTATACAATTACCCCTTTACAAAACCCTATACCGTTTTAAGCATTCAAATTATCTCAAATTGTATATTTTTATAATTCATCACATACAAACACAACTTTCATAATCCAATACACATAATAACACTTCGTTTCAAGTTAAAAATTCATCTCCATTTAGTCTTCATTAAAAATTCAAAAGATCATGCTTCTTAATCTTTCCAAATTACCAAAATTCATGCACCAACCAATTACACTAAACATGCATTCAATACATGAATTAAAACCAAAAAACTCTTTTTTCTTCAAAATAATCTATGTCATAGAGCAAATCATATCCCACCATCATTAAGCCCAAAAATTAAATAAAGAGTCTCTAACCAAAGCCAAAAAGCTTCAAAATCCTTTATTCCCACTTCAAAAACCCCTAAATTCCACCCAAACAAAACCCCATTTTCACGGCTCTTGGTCTTCTTTCTCAACAAGAATCTTCTTGCACGCTTCATAACACATAAACGAAATCCCAGCAGCCGGCACAATCTTCAAACAACTCGGCCCTAAACCCCTATACAACCCTTGAACACCTTCTTTCTCAAGAACACTTAAAAGTGCATGCAACATGTTATCATAAACCCTACCATTAACCGCACCCGCTTGCATGTGTTTTCTAGCAACTTCAAGTGGGAAAGTTGCACTACTTGAAATCGCACCCGCCAATGACCCGATTAACAAAGTTGAAATATTCCCAATTTCGTCCTTTTTTGTTACTTTTTTGTACGTTTTGCGTAACGTGTCGTATGCAAAATAGTTAGTTGCAGCGTATGGGATTACACCAATTAAAGATGGGGTTAGACCACGGTAGAGTTCGGCGGGCCCCTCTTCTTTTATTATCTTGACAAATGCGTCCACCAGGTTTTTGTATACTCCTCTCTAGATAATTAATCAGAATAAAATAATCAGTTGCAATGAAACAATTTTTTGTCAATTGACACGTTTTTGGTAAAAAATGTAAACATGACACAAGATATAGACTTTTGATGAACAAAGTTGAATACTTTAGTGGCCTCCACATACACTATATCTTCATTTTTTAAATTATATGAAATAAGTTTGTAGATATGTAACCTACAAAAATGCATGCATGCTGAATGAAAGATATATTATTATTGATTAATAATTGAATATTTTAACTCATTTGAAATGAAAAGAATAAAATCATACCTGAACAGTGAGTCGCGTTTTGAGTAACTCAAGAGGGTATGTGCAAATAGTAGAACTAATTCCAGCAACTGCACCAGCAATTAATGATTCGGGTACACGAAGTTTTGCTTGTTCCCCAGGTTTTGGAGCCAAATGTTTCTTCACAGTATCGTATGCAAATAACTGCAAAAAAATGTCCAAATATTCATGTGGATCACAATGTCACTTAAAGAACGCATCTAAGCTAAACATATAGGATATATGTTCAAAACATGATCACAAACATATTTACCGGTGACAGTATTAAATTCAAGAAAATATATAAGCTTAATATATCATGAAATCATAAAATGGGCAAGCAACGGCACCTTAGCTTTAACATATTAAATATCTAATTTTGATTCGAATACTTCAATTTGCAGTAATTACCTTCAAAATCAAAACTTTAAAATCATAAGCATAAAAACATAGTAATTATATAACAACCAACCAACGATTTGATAGCTAACACACGTATACACACATTCACTTATTATTTCATAAAAATCTTGAATTTAAACACTAAAAAAAGAATTCCACATACCTCAATTGCCTTACTAGGAGCAACACGAATAACATTGACCATATTACCCCTAAAAAGACCGGTCCAACCTTCAGTTTTCATAATATCTTGAAACACCTCCGTTGTAGAATGGCCACAACTACCAACCATCAAATGAGTCCTTATGGTTTCCAATGGTGCAACCGATGTTCTAGAAACCGCACCCGCAATCGCACCACTAATTAACTTCCTTAACGATGGATTACCAATCTTAATTTTCAATTTCAACCCTCCTTTTTTCTTCTCTTTCAACCCACCTACCCATTCTTCACCCGTTTCAATTTCGGGCACCCCAACTACCCGAAAATTAGATTCAGGTGTCGAGATGAATTTTGATGGATATGGAAGTTTTATTCCATTTGGGTCTTTTGTGTTGTTTGAATTAGGGGTAACACTAGTAAATCCGCCTTTACCCATTTGTCCTACACTTGCAAAGAAAAGGGGAGATTGTGATAAATTGTCATCTTTTGGGCACCAAAGAAACCCGATTCCAGAATTTGGGAATAACCCATTTTCATTATTCTCGAGTAATCTTCTTGTATCCATTAAAATTGATCACCAAGATTGCAACTTTGCAAGAAACCCAATTCAAAATTCTATTTTTCTGCATGGAATAAATGTAAATAATTAGATATACATGAATTTAATCCAAGAAAATTAGTTCAGGCAAGTGGGTTTTACTCTAAAACAAATGCATGAAATATTAATATAATTTCAGGAGTAAAAAATTAATCACCAAGGCTAGGGCTTCACAAGAAGCTCAATTCAAGATTCCCTTTTTCTACACAAATTAAATTTTAATAATCAGATATACATGAATGTAATCCAAGAAAATTAATATGGGGAAATGGGTTTTAGTCTCAAATCAATGTGACAATAAATTGATTTGAACTCATTAAAATTATTTAAAAATTCATGAGGTGAAAGAGTAGTCACCAAGCTTACAACTTTAGAAGAAACCCAAAGTAAGATTCCTTTTTGTAAACAAGATAAATGCAAATAATTAGGTATACATGAATTTTAATCCAATTAATTTAAACAGGGAAAATGGGTTTTATTCTAGAACCAATGTGATAATAACTTGAACTGAAAACATGAAAAATAAATATTAAATCAGGGGCGAAAAGGTAACCACAAATCAAGGTTCCCTATCCTACACAAATTACATGTCACTAATCAGATATATATGGATTTAATCAGATAAGTCTAATCAGGGAAAATGGGTTTTACTCAAGAGCCAATGCGATAATAACTTAAACTGCAAGAATGAAAAAATTGATAAAAATTCAGGAGTTAACCACCAAGCTTACAAATTTACAAGAAACCCAATTCAAGAATCCTTTTTTCTACACAAATTAGATGTAAATAAGCAGATATACATGAATTTAATCCAAGAAATTTAATAAGGGCAATGGATTTTACACTAAAAACCAATGTGATAATAACTTGAATTGAACGCATGAAAAATGAATAAAACTTCGTGAACGAAAAGATGACATTTTGGCGACGAAAACTATGAAAAGATATGATTTTTAATTAGGATTTTCGATATAAAATATAAAATAAAATATAAACGGGAGAATTTCTTTTACCAGTAGAGTTCTATGATGACAAGAGAAATTTGCTTGCCTGCAATTATTCTTCAGTGTGTGTGTTTCTCTCTCTAGAATCTTGGTAGAGAGAGAAAGCGAAGGGTGATTTGGTTGGGGAGAATTACAGTGTTCATGTCTTTATGAAATATGAATTGACCTAATTTTTAGTGAAACAATAAAGACTCCATTAATTTGTAAACCATCTTTATCTTTATATATATTAAATGAATGTTTTTTTGAAATGTTGCCACCTCATCTTGTCCATGTCAGCTATGCTGACTGTACTAATCCTAATCAACAGCCCTTTTAAAATTCGTTAGAATTTAAACTGCATGATTATCACGATAAACCCACTACTCCTAAATACCTGGCCACACAACCACTCCTCCAAAATAATAGGGATTGCAGTTCCTTTCAACTTACACGATAAATATTAATTACGAGCTCGGTGGTTAATTGACACTTCCAAAGGGCTAAGTTACGGATTCTTCAATTTCTTCTCTTTCTAGGTTTCTTCAAAATATGGTTTATTGCCTTATGGGTTGGGTAGTAATGAATTCGATGGCTGGAACTATAATACTGACTTAAAAGGACATCGATCTGTTTCATGGGGTCACTTTTGTTCATAATGGATGTCATAAGTGAGCATAACGAGCAAAAACCAAGAAACAAGAAGCTGCTATTGTCTTGTGTTAATCGGTATTCGATTGGTAAGATCGTTATTGTTTAACTTTGTATTTTTACAAGATTCGATTAAAATTTATTTTTCAAACATCTTCTAGATCGAAAATAATTTTAACTGGTACAAATCAAACAGGATACCATTTGGAATGTTAATTTTAATTGATTGAAACTACATAATCAAAGAAGCCAGATATGCATACCAGGTGTCAATTATAATGTCTCTGAGTGGAAAAATAAAAATAATAAATTTATGAATTTTTATATTAACATGGAGGATTTGTTGTTGATTTTTTAATTTTAAAAAAAACGCCCTTTTGAAGCAATTAACAAGTTAACATTTTTAACTTACAGGATGCTAATGATAAGTCTAACAATGAAATCAGTAGTCGTGAAAGGTCAGGTTAAAGAAAAGGCAGAGGTTGAAGAGACAAAAGGTACAAGATGTTTTGGATCAACAAAATGCTTCTGTTAATGCTGATATGTTACGTCATCTATGAAAATCTTACTGCCACATAATAATTTTTTAGCTTTTATATTCAATATAAAAAAAGTTTAATTTGGTTTTGTTACTGATATTTTACAATGACAGGACAAGGGAAAAGGAAGATTGAAGTTCTTATTGCAGCATACATAATTATTTGCTCATTTTGCCAAAACTGATCAATCCGCTTAAGCTAGATTTTAGTTTAATAGATGCTTAAGCTTATATATATTTTTCGACTTTTTTGGGGTCGTAAAGAGTAGATTTTGACTTTTATAGGTCAAAAGGGAGTGATTTACATCTCTAAAGTTAATGAGTTTGTCATTCTTGTAGAAAATTTCGATCATTGTAGCAAATATTACAGTTAGGAAAAACTGGTAAATGATATCAAGTTGCATCAAAATCAATAGAAATTTGTATTTATAAAGTCAAAGTTGGACTTCAAAGATCAAACTATAAATGTAGTTATTTGGTAATTTTGACCAATCTTGTGTTTTCATGCACAATGATTTTCAAGATCTCATTTACATAAAACTAACTGGATTTGGTTTCTAAATTGCAGATGGATCAATCATCTCAAACGTTTTAAAAATGAAACGGGTCAAAACCGTGTGAAACTCAACTAATGTATTTTATTTAAGATAAACTATAAATTTATATTCCTAACTTGGTAGGTTGACCCGACCCTACCTGTTTTGACTTCATTGATTCATTCATTTAGTACGGAAGTTGACTTGTGATGTTTTTTTGTTGCTATTGTTTATGCAGTTACCGCAACAACCAAATTCATATGACTGTGGTCTACTCTTGCTCTATTTTTGTTGTTTATGCCTTAAATCCATTCCATGGTCTTTTATACTTTGTGTTCATGCTAACATCTTGTGCACTTTTGGAGGAAAACTTGGAGTAAAGTATGTGCATCATCAGCTACAGATGTGGCCAAGCAACTTAAGGGATCTCGAATCAGATTTCTTCATTAAGTTAAATATGATAAAGTTGTTAATTTAGATTGATGTATATGTGCGTGAACAACTATTGGTGATGCCTGGACACAGAGACACAAATCTTCAGAAACAACTGAATTATTACATCCCAACATTTTGCATTTGGAGGAATGTGTACTTGATTTTTAATTGTCGTATAAGTAGATCTTTTAAAGCAAAATTCAAATCACAATGTTGATGCTTCGACAAACATTCTTAAAGTTTGAATATCAACAAAATTAATATTCATAGGTGGGTGTGGAAATTGAAAATTAGTGTTGATACCAGATAAATCCGGATAGCAGTATGAAAATATTATTACATGTGTCTTAAAGATAGAATTTCTAATCCTTATACCTACAGTTAACAAATTTCTATAAGCCACCTGTGATTTTCATTTAAAGTCAAGGACAGTCGTTATCAAATGTGGGGATTTTCTTACCCAAACTTGTATTCACTTATGTTCTTTCGGTACGTTTTGTTTTAGTCAAGTTTTGTAAACACTGCAATATTATAGTGGATTGACTCTCGGCTTTATCAGCCCGTGGTTTTTTTCCCGATTTGGGTTTCCACGTAAATCACTGTCTGTTTAAATTTACTGTTTTTATATACATTTCATTGTGTGATTGATTACATAATATTTACTGAGAAATTTGGTCTCGATGCCCGTGATTCATCACGGGTTATCATCTAGTTTCCAATTAAAAATTAAAAATTACCCCTTTTACAGATCTAGATAATTAAAAGCCCATTTTTAAGCCTTTTTAAGTTTTTTAGACTATGCATAACGGATGATCAATGCTGCCACACTGGATTAAGCACATGATAAATTTTGAACAAAATCTCCATAGTGATTAACAAACCTATAATCGATAATATTTATTTTATTAACACATGTATCGTTTACGATACATAAAGTACATATATACACATCATAACACTTGATCATCTTCATCATCATAAGTCGTCTAAACGATTGGATGTAAGACTGCTCCCAACAGTGCACCCAAGTGATACCGTCAGTTTTTGCCAAATCAGCGCCACGTAGCTCACCCTCCAACCGACACTAAAATGACGTACCCATGCTAACAATACCACTTTCCTTTAATTTTTTTGGGACCAACCATTACAAAACACACACACACAAAATACCCCTTTGGGCTCACCCACCAAATTCACGCCACTTCTTTTCCCCGTCTCCAAACCGGTGAGAAGCAAACCGGCGGGATCACTGCATGGTCGTGCCAATGGTGTGGTAAACTGGCAGCAAACCAACGGGATCACCGCACCCTCCGTTGGCCCCCGTATAAGGTTGAAACGCGTCACAAGGATGGGGAGGACTTGCCATTTAGACAAAGTATTATGTAAATTAAATCTTACTTTTTTAAATCTTGGTTTTAAACTTTGAAAAACGTTTTTGAAATAAACCCTATAAATTTCCATTGTGCAACTTTGTAAAATATATTAATTATATTATTTGAAAACACAAATATATACCAAAGAAAGTTATTGTTTCTTTTTTTTCAAATTATTTTTATGCTGTTCGGTATAAACATGCAAAGGACAATAACAATGTCATGCCTTAAAAGATAACTTTTGCTTAAAATATATTCTATTTAAGAAAAGAAGCAAGCCACTAATGACTAAACCCTTCACCAAACTATTAAATATCCTTTTGAGCAGGAAAAACTTTCCAGTCTCCACCTATAAAAATGTACATTAAATTTGACTAACACTTACTTTGTATTAAATGCTGAAATTTATTAAGTTATCAATATTATATCATTTCTGAATATTAATCGCCAAGTTTAATTTTAGTTTTTGCTTCTTTAATTCTAAAATATATATTCCGCCCACCTCCTCTCACTTTTTCCTTAACCATATTCTCAATATTAGATTAGAAGATACACATAATCTTGTTAATATTTGAATAGATTTGTTAATATCTTGTCCATAGAAATAGGATCTTGTACACTATATAATGAGGTGTTGATTAATGAGAAAGCAAGCAATTATTCTCTATTCTCCTATATGGTATCAGAGCTAAAACCCTAGTCCCTCTCCTAAAATTCGTCCCCTCAACCCCACGAATTACTTGGCAGCCATTGTCTTTTCCTTCACTTGGCAGCCATTGTTGACTTATTCAACAAACCAACCAATAGCATCACATTCGTGTTTTGTTAAAACTTGGAAAACGCCAGCCTTCACACACTTTCGGCGATAACAGTCACCAACATGACCGGCGGCGACAAAACCCCCACCACCACCAAGCTTCATCCGGCGATAACAGTCACCAACATCCGGTCCTTTATCCCTATAACCCTCGAGATGGAGAAGGGACACTATACCTCTTGGGCAGAATTATTTAAAATTCACTGTCGAGCATTCGAGGTACTCCATCACATCTTGCCCGAAACCAAACCATCTTCTTCCTCTGATTCGCAAGATGAAACTTGGTCTCGACTCGACGCCATAGTTCTACAATGGATCTACGGCACCATCTCGCATGATCTCCTTCATACTATCCTAAAACCGGATACCAACGCCGCCGATGCTTGGACCGCTCTCTCTAATATTTTTCAGGATAACAAATACACCCGGGCAGTGTATCTAGAGAACAAGTTCTCCAATGTCAAACTCGACACCTTTACTAACGTTTCTTCTTATTGTCAGGAACTAAAAATACTTGCAGATCAACTCGCCAATGTCGGATCTCCTGTCCCGGACCACCGTCTCGTTTTGCAGATGATTGCTGGCCTAAACGACCAATATGACGGAGTCGCGATGATGATCCAACAAACTAAACCCCTCCCGGACTTCTACGAAGCACGTTCAAAACTGTGCTTGGAGGAAACTCGCAAAGCCAACCTTGCAAGCCAATCGGCCGCCACGGCTGCCACCGCACTGCATGCGGCCTCCACTGACGAAACCAAAAACAGCCCTACCAGCCCATCCCCTGGTCGTGGTCGCGGTTCAGAATCACGCGGCAGGGGGCGCGGTCGAGGCCGAGGCCGTGGTCGAGGCCGGGGCTATCCAAACCACAGCAACTACCAACAAGGGTTCACACCTTTTCCAAACATGCAGTGGCCTTTCAACTCATGGCAATACCCTCCGTGTCCGTACCCCACCACCGGTTGGCGTCAACAATCCTCAAATCAGTCACCATCCCAAGCCCCGGGCATACTCGGACCACGTCCACAAAATCAGTCCCATGCAGGCCCTACACCGACTGATATTGCGCAAGCCCTCTACACGATGACACTCAATACCCCGGATCAAAATTGGTATATGGACACCGGAGCAACCTCGCACATGGCCCACTCGACAGGTAGTTTCTCGTCTTATTTTAATAATGGTTTTAATACTAACGTCATTGTCGGGAATGGCTCCACTTTGCCCATCCACGGTACCGGAAACCAAACCCTCGCACATCCTTACCCTCCTATTAAACTTAAAAACATTTTACATGTCCCTAATATTATCAAAAACCTTCTTTCCGTTCGTCGTTTAACTACTGACAATGATATTACTCTTGAATTTGACAAATTTGGTTTCAATGTGAAGGATTACCAGACGCGGATTCCCATCCTACGATGTAACAGCACGGGCGATCTATACCCACTCACCTCTTCCGCCTCCACAACCTCCCGCACTCCTCCGTCCGTTTTTGCTGTGTTATCTCAAGACCTTTGGCATCACCGTCTCGGTCATCCTGGCTTAGCTAAATTACGTTTACTTAAAAATAATTCTTCTATTAGTTGTGGGAAACTTACTAGTAATAAAATTTGTCAATCTTGTATTTTTGGCAAACACATTAAATTACCGTTTTATGATTCATTGTCTAGCACTACTTTACCCTTTGATATTATACATAGTGATTTATGGACCTCCCCAATCCCAAGTTCGGGAGGTCATCGATATTATATCTTATTTCTCGACGACTATACAAATTATTTATGGACATACCCCCTTGGTCAAAAGTCACAAGTTTATCAAATTTTTCAAAACTTCTCAACCCTTATACAAACTCAATTTAAACGTCCCATTAAGACTTTTCAATGTGACAATGGCAAAGAATACTCAAACTCACAATTTCAACAATTTTGTAATCAAAATGGTATGCTTTTTCGTTTCTCGTGCCCATACACATGTCCTCAAAACGGCAAAGCCGAACGAAAAATCCGGTCCATCAACAACATAATCCGCACACTCCTTGCTCACTCCCACGTCCCCCCTTCTTTTTGGCACCAGGCCCTTCAAATGGCCACCTACATTTCCAACATTCTGCCTTCCAAACTCCTCAACAATGCCACTCCCACCTCAATCCTATACAACCGACTCCCCTCATACTCTCACCTCCGAACCTTTGGTTGCTTATGCTACCCGCTCATCCCTTCCACCAACATCCACAAACTAGAAAATCATTCTTCCCCTTGTGTCTTTCTTGGTTACCCCTCCAATCATCGGGGGTACAAATGCTATGATCTTACCACAAAACAGATCATCATCTCTCGTCATGTCATCTTTGACGAATCTGTGCTACCTTTCACCAAACTCAATACCCCACAACCGTCCTACGATTTCCTACATAACAATATTCACCCATCAATTTTCACCTCAAATTGTTCGGACCCCACACCTACAAATCCGAACCATAGCAACCCCGCAACACCCAATGCTCCAATCCCGCCCTCACCACAAACACCCACTGCTCGCAACCCTCCCTCCTCCTCGGGTCAAAGCACCCATCCGGGTCAGACAACCCCTACCCGTAACCCACCTCACCATCCATCGGGTCAAACAAACATACAACCCACTCCTTCCGTCCCCACCTCGCGCAATATACCACCTCTATCATCCGTCCCTCCTACCACTCCTCAAAACACAAACCCACCTCCCCCTCCCCCTCCTCCTCCCCCTCCCACCCGTACTATGACCACTCGTAGTATGGCCGGTATCTCTAAACCTAAGAACCAATTCAATATCCACACCTCTACTACCCTATCTTCCATCCCAAAGAACCCTAAAGATGCCCTTCTAGACCCAAATTGGAGCCATGCCATGACCGACGAGTTTAATGCCCTTATTTCTAATAAGACGTGGGAACTAGTTCCTCGTCAACCTAATATGAATATTATACGTTGCATGTGGATTTTTAAACATAAAAAGAAATCTGACGGTTCTTTTGAGCGGTATAAGGCTCGTTTGGTTTGTGATGGCAGGTCTCAACAGGTTGGCATCGATTGTGGAGAAACTTTTAGTCCAGTGGTTAAACCCTCCGCTATTAGAGCTGTTTTAACCATTGCACTATCAAAGTCTTGGCAAATTCATCAACTTGGTGTCAAGAATGCCTTTTTACATGGAAATTTGAATGAAACAGTATACATGCATCAGCCCATCGGTTTCGTGACTCATGATTCCCGGACCATGTTTGCTTATTAAAGAAGTCCCTCTACGGTCTAAAACAAGCTCCTCGTGCCTGGTATCAACGATTCACGGATTATGTCTGCACACTTGGATTCTCTCACAGCAAGTGTGACCACTCACTTTTCATCTACAACAATGGAACGGACATCGCTTATATCCTATTATATGTGGATGACATAATTCTCACCACCTCCTCCGATGCTTTACGTCAAAAATTCATGAACCTTCTTGCCAAAGAATTTGCCATGAAAGATCTCGGTCCGTTGAGCTATTTTCTTGGAATCTCTGTTAACCGCACAAATAACAACATATTCTTATCTCAACAAAAATATGCTCTAGAGATTATCGAATGAGCCGGCATGTCTTCTTGCAACCCGGTTGCCACACCGGTTGACACTAACCCCAAGCTTAGTGCCACATCCGGCACTCCGATTGACAACCCAACTCCATATCGCAGCCTAGCTGGAGCTTTGCAATATCTTACTTTTACAAGACCAGATATTTCTTATGCGGTTCAACAACTATGTCTCCACATGCATGCTCCACGTTCTACGCACTGGGATGCCTTGAAACGCGTCATACGCTACGTCAAAGGCACACTCACATACGGTTTGTATCTTTACAAAACACCTATTTCACATCTTGTATCTTATACCGACGCTGACTGGGCCGGTTGCCCAGACACCCGGCGCTCCACATCAGGATACTGCGTATATCTTGGAGAAAATCTCTTATCATGGTCGGCCAAAAGGCAAACTACCCTATCCCGCTCTAGTGCCGAGGCCGAATACCGGGCGGTAGCTAACGTTGTTTCAGAAACGTGTTGGTTACGCAATCTACTTCTAGAGTTGCACCAACCAATCAACCACGCCACTATGGTTTATTGTGATAATGTCAGTGCAGTCTACTTGTCGGGCAATCCAGTTCAACACCAACGAACCAAACACATTGAACTTGATATACATTTTGTTCGGGAAAAAGTTCAACGCGGTCAAGTTCGTGTACTTCATGTGCCATCCAGATATCAAATAGCAGACATCTTTACAAAAGGATTACCCAGAATCTTATTTGAAGACTTCAGATCCAGTCTCAGCATCCGGTCTCCTCCCGCTAAGACTGCGGGGGTATATTAGATTAGAAGATACACATAATCTTGTTAATATTTGAATAGATTTGTTAATATCTTGTCCATAGAAATAGGATCTTGTACACTATATAATGAGGTGTTGATTAATGAGAAAGCAAGCAATTATTCTCTATTCTCTTATACTCAAGTCCCAACCATGTAGAACACGTGCTATTATCACCAACTCATCATCGTGGCTAAGGAAAAAGTTTATATTTAGCATAGCAGGAATTTTGCTAGTAGCTCAAGATGCATTTTAACACGCGTGCCAACGGCTCTTCAGTTGAAACCGACGAGTGTTATAAAAATATAAAATATAAAATGACATAAAAGGGTATATAAGAGAGCTAAATATTGTAGAAATATAATTACTTAAAGATACTCTGATAATATTTATTTCAGAAAGGTCATACTCTTTTTAAAATTTATTTCGATTAGCTTTTCGTTTTTGATTACATCCAAACAAAACTTTTATATTATACTGGTAGGAGCTTATTTTTCAAAACAAAAAGTTACAAGTCACACAACACAACACAACACAAAGAGTGAGCCAAATTTGAATTTATTCAAGTATCACGAGTCACACAACACAAAAATTAACCAATCTAGTTAATTTTCACAATGTTTTCATTATCAACAAAATATTGACATACTATCGTGTATAGCTAACGGTCCCTTGAATGCCCATGTTTCAAGAATTGATATTGAAGATTCAACATTGGTCTACATGAGTCAGTTTTAGATAGTATAATAGATGGTGAATGGGAATGACATTCTATTTGGGTAGATAATTATCTTCCTCTTGTGAACCTCTCAGTCCCTAATATCAACCGTAACTTGGATGACTCTGTCTGCCTCCTGGGTTGACAACACTAACCGGGTTGAATTCTCGGTTAAAAATATATGGGATCATATTCGTCTAACAGCCCCAGTTACCCCTTGATGTCGCACGGTTTGGCTTACTGAAAACATTCCTAAACATGCCTATTTTATGGCTTGCGTCAATAGTAGATTTGTCACTAAAGATCATTTAATCCGTACTAGCTATGCTACTCAATCCCATATCTCTTTGGTGTGTGTCTTGTGCAATGCAGCCCCGTAAGTGTAGACACTAGTTTTTTTAATGCCCCTTTTTTAGAACCTTAGAGCATCCAATGGTTAAACTTTCAATAGCTTATTACTTTTGTCACATAAAATTTCACTAACAAATAAGCTATTTCTAAATAGCATCTCCAATAGTTAACATTTTCAAAAGCTTTTTCTTTTACAATATTTTTAATATACCTTTATCTATCTCAAACATTTTATAAATACCCCCTATATATAATTTAACAATTTTTTAACATGTTCCTAAATATAATACTTTTAAAAATATCTATTACAAAAATATTATAATAATTGACATTAAATGTTATATAATTTATTTATTAACTAATAAAAACATAATAAATAATATATGTAAGGTTTAAAATGAAAATTTATTAAACATAAGGGACTAAATAATACACACATTGAAAGTAGATTAAAAGCTTAGTAGAAAAAAAGTCTTTCCAATAAGCTTTTAAAAAAGCTTGTTATTTTAATGGTAAAAAATCATTAAAAAACTTATTGTAATATTAATAAGCTATTGAAAAATCTATCATTTAGAGATGCTCTTATATGAATCACTTTGTGCTGTGGTACTTGTTAAACTTTGAATTTTTGTTGTTGTTGTATGTTTGTTTGGTTGAAATCAGGCATTCTGATATGATTTTCAGTTTTAGGACACACTTTTAATATATATTCACTTTGATGAAAACTTTTACCCTGTAAAAATTTAAAAGAACACATTGTTAAGCAATGAGTATTAATTTTTGTGACTCTGTTTTCTTACTTAATACTCCCTCCGTCCCTAAATAAAGTTCTCATTTCTCCTTCAAGTTTTGTCCCTAAATAAAGTTCTCATTTCTCAAACATAAGGGGCCCATTTAATATAATAATATTATTACTAATACTTTCACCACTAACTATCTCTTAAAACACTTTCTCTCTTCAATCAAACCTTATATTTTAATCAAAAGTAATACCAAATACCCACCACCAACTATCTCCTAAAATGTTGTGCCCAACACAAATGAGAACTTTATTTAGGGACGGAGGGAGTATTTTGTTTGTGTTTTTTAATAATTTCTTGTTGCTTAAAAAAATTATCAACTAATTAAAAAACGAATAACAAAAAACGTGTCTACACAAAAAACGTGTATTGTCTGAAAAGACATTTATCCACATTCCACAATTCAAAAGTCACTTTGGCGCCACATAAAATTGATAAAAATATTATTATCATTGATATCTTTGGCCAGACAATTAAATTGAATTTAATTTTTTTGTTGTTGTTGAGGACCACAAAAATACTTCATTATCTACATCCACTTTTTAAGGAATCCAAATTATCCAATGTATAAGAAATCTCACTTAATATATTCGGCATAGGGGCCTTGAGGTTTCAGAAAAACTATCATGTATTTTGATCTTATAAAAAATCGAGTTGATCGGATTTGAGCATATCAAGTCACTAGCTAGTGGTATTGCACCTCAACCAAAGTGACCATTGCATCATATTTATTCATAACAACAGTAGGGAGACAAAAAAAGAGGAAAAAAAAGAAAAAAAAAATGCTAATGAACTAAGTTCCCAGAATTAAATGGTCAAGAGTGAACTATCAAGGGTAGGCAAAACTTTAACAAAAAAAGATCATAATGCCGATACGTGCAAGGGTCAAAAAATGAAAACTAAAAGTAGTCAAATAATGGGTACTAGTGAAAGTCAAAAAGCAAGTTCAAGTAAAACTCCAAGTGGAAATCAAAAAAATATTGGTGTATGTAAAGGAAAGAAGACCAAGAAGTGGAGGCCCTAAGTTTATGCTTTCAAATTTTTGTGTTTGTGTTAAACTTATGTCTTTTTTATACTTATATCTTTCAAACAATGTTTGTTTATGATTATGTAAGTGATGCATATATACTTATGTCTTTTGGATATATATTAATGTTGTCATGTTACTTTATGCTTACATTGTTGACATATTTTGCGCAATATACTTCTTTCGTATCAAAATAAGTGAATCACTTTCTCTTTTGGAGTGCGTCATAATAAGTGAATCATTTTAATAATTTACCTTATTTGGTAAGTTTTTATATTTAAAATTACCATTTTACTCTTACTTATCTCTCTTTAAACATCATTAAAGGTGTGAGGTCCATCTATTTTTGTCATCTTCATATATTTAACCATTTCACCATTTAGAAAAAGCAACAAAATAGTACAAGGTGTGGGGTCCATCCATTCTAATTACCCCATTTAATTTCACTAATATCTTATTACCTTATTTTGCCTAAAAAAATATGAAGTTCAAAATGATTCAGTTATTTTGATAAGGGGGGAGTATTAAAAAGTAGGCAAATACATTACATTGAAATAGGGGTGAGCACGGTCCAGAAACCGAATCGATTCTAAACCGAAAATGACGAATTTCTAAAACAGGAACTGAGCCGATTATATATTATCAGTTTTTGTTCGGTTCGGTTTCAGTTTTTTAGCCTAAATGCCCATCCAAACCGAGGTCAGAACCGAAACGAAACCAATAAAACCGAAACCGAAAACGATGAAATTTCAAAACTGAAACCTAACCAATTACATGTTTTCAGTTTTGGTTCGGTTCAGTTTCGGTCAGCTTTCGATTCGGTTCGATTTTTATGGTTCAAATACTCACCCCTACATTGAAATATAAGCATTAAAATATCTCTCACTCGCACGAAAACACATCCAGTATCACAATCAATCAAATATAATTCGGGAAAAAAGTTGTTTTTTTTTTGTCTATTTCAGTATTTAATTTTAATATTATATTTACATTTTAGCTTTAACTTATTTACATTTACACTTTAGCCTTTAACTTATTACCATTTACATTACTATCCCTCAGTTTTGATTTTTGTGATTTTTAGTACGAAAGTCACGTGATGCGTGGATTGTTGTGAAACGTTTTACCTAACCCAATTCTCGGGTTCCTATTCGATTACGAACATCGTTTCAGTATTTTTCCCAATATCATCGGAATTTCCGATCATCATCCCACAAATCACCAAAACCCTCACTTGATTCAACAATCACCATAACCAAATCCCCTTGGTTTTAATCTCCAGCAATTTCCCCAATTGCCGTCTATCGCAATTTAGGGTTTCATCGATTAATTCAAGGTAAGTTCACAACTTAGCAATTCACTATTCAATTCAATCATATGCTGGTTTAATTATTAAAAAAACTTTAATTAATTTGAGATGGACGGAAACAAAGATGAAGCTTTGCGATGTTTAGATATCGGTAAAAATGCATTAAAGTCAGGCGATCGTGTTCGTGCCCTAAAATTTATCACGAAAGCTCAACGATTAGATCCTTCGCTTCCTGTTGACGATCTGTTATCGAATTTAGAAGCTACAAACGAATCATCAAAGTCGCCGGATTCTGGCGCCGGCGACAGTTCTAATGTCCGGCGTAGAGTTCCACCGACTGTATCGGGTTTGGGCTCAGGTTCGGGTTTGGGTTCATGTACGCAAGAACAGATCACAATTGTGAGAGAGATTAGAAGGAAAAAAGACTATTACGAAATATTAGGGTTGGAAAAAACTTGTAGCGTTGAAGATATTAGGAAAGCTTATAGAAAATTATCATTAAAAGTTCATCCTGACAAAAATACAGCCCCTGGATCCGAAGAAGCTTTCAAAAAAGTATCAAAAGCTTTTCAATGTTTGAGTGTAGAAGAGAATCGAAAACAATATGATCTTGTCGGGTCGGATGATCATCCCGTTTACCAACGACAAACGGGTCGGCACCGGGCCCATCAAGGTTTTGGTAACGGGTTTTATTACGGTGGTGATGTTGACCCAGATGAAATTTTTAGAAACTTTTTCTTTGGCGGGATGAACCCGCGGGCTACAACCACAACACAATTCACCGGGTTCAATTTCGGTGGTGGGACCCGCACACGAACGCAAACGGGTCATAACGGGTCGGATGGGTTTAATATGAAGGCGTTACTTCAATTGTTACCGGTTCTTTTGATTCTATTATTTAGCTTTTTGCCATCTAATGACCCTATTTATTCCCTTTCGAGGACGTATAGTTATGAACATCGTTTGGTTACACAAAAAGGTGTTAATTTTTTTGTGAAATCAAGAAACTTTGAACAAAATTACCCTTTGAACAGTAATGAAAGAGTGCAACTTGAAGGAAAGATTGAACATGAGTATTTATCAATTTTGTCTCATAATTGTCGGTTGGAGACACAACGGCTTCATTGGGGGTATCAACGGTCAACGCCTAATTGTGATATGTTGAAGAAGTTTGATGCTACTTTGGCTTATTGATTTAAGGTCCGTACTTTTAATAATATTGTGCTATTAAATAGTTATTGAGAATAAAGTTGTAATCTTTAAGTGTACTTATACTTTCATAAAAGATGGTGATTTGTGTGATATTTTGGTGAGTTTAATTTAATTTATCAATATGATTATCACATGCACAATCATTGATAATCATTTGAGGCTGTTAAGTTAAGGGGGTTTGGATTCGTGTTATGGTAATTCATTGTCAAATTTTTCTCATTTTTATATATGGATAAGTTGATTTATTTGTTATCTGATTATTTAGATGTCAAATAGTTGGTACATACTCAATGCAACAATCTGATTATGTAACAATAAATTGTTGATATCATGATTTTTGCTTTTATTGACTAAAGGCTCTCCTTTTCATACAAAAAAATGTTCTTTTATTTTTTTTTAATTCACAAAAAATATTTCCTTTTTACACACACATGTAAAAGAGGTTTCTTGATCATTCACATTTTCAACTTCTTCCCTTTTCAAAACATGTTTCTTTTCATTTCAACTGAAGTATTAATTTCCTAATGAACGGAAATTGTCAAATGCTCAAACATTCCATTATTTAATTATGTCGGGTTCGTGTTGGCGGGTTGATATCACTTGACCCAAACATGACATGTTTAGTTACTCGGGTTGGTATGATCTAACCCAAATACGACCCTTGTAACCCATTTATTTCAACGTGTCAAATGGTTGCACTGGTAATTGGGTTGTAATCGGGTTGAAATGAAAAAATATTTTTCCTTTTTATTCTTTTAGTTAAACGGGTTAAGCCAAAATGAACATGCCCTGTTTTTTATTTATCAAGTTAGATGGTCAATTCGTTTAGACCCAACTCAAACCCATAACCCATTTGATTGTAATAGCGTATAGACACACTAAAGCTTATTGCTTTATACGAAAACACACAGTTAAATTTTGTTTTTCTCTTTTTGTGCAGATTACGGTTCTTTTTTTTAATGAAAATTCTTGAAGGTACGAGTATATGACCGCGGTGGTTTCCTCTTTGACTATGGATCTTGCAAGTTGAGCCCTATTCTCAATTCTGTAGCTGGTTTTTGGAGTGAAATGGTAGCCTAAACTTGTATATGGTCTTTATTTGTTTAAAATTGGGTAATACTCAATCATTTTGAGCCGTAATTTTCTTGATAAAAAGCTTTTATAATTTAATTTGTGTTTATGCACTTGTAATTTAGGTCATTAGTGCTTTCTGTGTATTGGGGGTGGACTGGAATCCGAATCTTGAAGGTTCATTTTAACCTACCAATTATTCCTTTTCATGTCTAGTTATAGTGTTAAATAAAAAGGGTTGATTGGAATTACATGATTGATGCAATGAAATTGTGTATGAGTTTCACTTATGTGTAGACGTATGAATTATGCAGTTGCAGACATCCATCATTGAGAAATTTTTAATTTAGAAGTGAAATGATGTAGGCAGCATAGAAATTGGTTGAACCGGTCAAATTCACGGTCGTGGGATGTTTAGTCGACAGATTACTAGATATTGGGTTGGTCAAAAGTCAAAACCGAACCAAAACTAATAAAGGTAAAAGGTGAAATGGAAGGTTTGACTAAATAATAGTTTGGTACCCGTTCTATTCAGTTTAGAGCCGGTTTATTCATAAATAGAAATATGATACCTAGAGGTGGCAATATGGAAATGTGTTGGATTACAGGTAAACTTTTGGATTATGTACACTTTTTTAATATGGTTGTGGTTGTTTAACTTTATGTGTGTGAGTTATTGGTGGTTGTGAAAAAGTAGGAAACTTTAAAGCTTAGCTATATTATAACTCGAATTTGTGAATATAGAACCTTGAACTCGATGATGCAAGCAATTCCAGTCTATATGGAAATGCAACAAATTTTGATGAAACATTTCATTTTGGAATTCGAAGGTTAAAATATGGATTTGGATTTTATTTTTTCATATGTGAGTAAGTTAGAAAAATGTGTGGTTATATATGAAAAAACATGTGATTTCATTTGAGAATTCTTAGAAGAACATTAAAAGTAAAAGGGTTTTCTACTTCAAAAAAAACTGGTAAATACAAATTGTCCAAGTGGTAAATTACAAATTGTCCCTAAACTTTTTTCCTCAAGTTTTGTCTTTATGGTTCTAATTTTTTAGTCTTTTCGTGTATCTCCACCTAAATTGATCAAAATATCTTTATACTAATTTTTACAAAAATATTAATTATAAGGGTATTACTGGTCAATATAGGTGGAAAAACATGAAAGAATGAAAAATCAGGAGCATAGAAACAAAAAAATGACGAGAAAATGTTTAGAGACAAAACCTTCGGATTCAAAGGACTATAGAGACAATTTATGTAATTTACCAAACAAATTATTACATGCATTAAGAATTTATAGAGTGATACCTAAGATACATGGATAATGATTTGTATTAACATTTTAGCCATATAAATAATGATGTTGTTATCATTTTCCTTAATAAAGTTATAATTTTCCATAATAAATTAGTGGTTATAAACAAAAGACCTATTGGCTAGCGATTTAATCATTCCATACATTTATCCAAAAGTGAATTGAGGACCACCATGAAACCTCATGTCACATTCGAAGTTGTTCCAACAATGAGCATCTAATGAAGTACTAAATGATTGTATTAGCATTCGATGAAAAGATAACTCCTAAATTTTGATGGTAAGGATCAGTGATGTTAAAGGTTGATGACGTGACTTTAAACCATGTGTCGAACTTGGTGGATGTAAGTGACAACAAACCAACCGACAAACCACTAGACTTGAAGAGCTAGGCTTATGGACCAAAAATGATGTTGAACACTCGAAAACAATCAAACAAATGACCAAGATGACTGGCTAGCTTGTGGTTGCTAAAATTTGATCAAGACTGGTCACTTATGAACCAAACAAGACGAAGACAATTGGATGGTGTCGTTTGGACCACCATCATAAGCCCCGCCATTGACTGTGAGAAACGTTTTGTATTTCGAACATGGTACACATTCATGATACAAAGAAAAGGAGTAGAATTTTGTTGCTAATTTTTGTATTTGAATTTTGACCAATTCAAATTTAAGTGAATTGTATAAGAAGGAAGCTTACAAAACTTAGAGCATTGGTATCAATATAATGTTATAGCAATGTTATACGGTTTTTAACTTTATAACATTGCTATAACATTAATTCCAAAACACTCTCCTTCTGTATTATCTATATTAGGACAGAGGAGTACATGTATCCAGTATGTGGTATGTATTTATTTTTTTTATACCAAATATAGCAAATAAAATGCCTTTGTCTGTTTCATAATTTTTACTTTACGGGATAGAATTAATAATGAAATGTAATTTTAAATATAATCTTTTGTAAGGATATGCTTGTCATCCAACATGTTTTTTTCTCGAATTAGTTGGGCGCCATCTTAGAACATCATCTCTTCACTTGACATTTTGTACTATCTTATGTAATTTTTTACTGTTTGACTTTTGATAATGTTAATATACTTGACATTTTTTACTATCTTATGTATTTTGTAACCATTTAACAATTGAATGTATAACATAGGGGTGAACGTTTAGGTCGAAAAAACGACTGAAACCGAATACATGTAACCGGCTTGGTTTTCAGTTTTGTTATTTCATGATTTTCGGTTTCGGTTCTATCAGTTTCGGTTCGGTTCCTCAGAAGGCTTGAACATTTGGGCTTAAAAAACTGAACCGAAACAAAACCAAAAACATGTAATGGGTTCGGTTCTTGGTTTTGAAAAATTATCATTATTGGTTTCGGTTCGTTTCGGTTTCTCGACAATGTTCAACCTATATTGCATATTTTGTAAAATCAGAAGCATTTTGGATTTAACATGCCCGTGGAATTTCCCCCAATTATTTTTGCAGTTATAATGAAAAACACAAAATACAATAACGTATATTCTTTTTTGGCAGAATGTACCATATGTTTTTGTCTCTTCAAAACAAGCATTAGGGCGAGCATGTGGAGTCACAAGACCTGTAGTTTCATGTTCGGTTACTATAAATGAAGGAAGTCAGCTGAGATCACAAACCCAACAGCATAAGGTTTATTTAATTATTTTATTTATTTTTTATCAAAAAGTTTTCTCTCCAAATTTCAAATCTGCTACAGGTGGCAAATTGCAATCTATTAGATTCTGGATTCCAATAACTACTGAACTCTTAGGGTTGTGTAAAATTCGGGACGTTGCACGAACCTTTTGAGATTTCTTATTGCTTTGAGCCAACAAACATTTTTCTCAACTTTAAGCCAAAGTAATGAAAATAGGTTAGTTTAGATTTCTTATTGCTTATATATATATATATATTAATATTAGATGCAAGTTTGGTTACAAAACAGTGGACGTGCCGGAGTGGTTATCGGGCATGACTAGAAATCATGTGGGCTTTGCCCGCGCAGGTTCGAATCCTGCCGTCCACGGATTTGTGTATATATTTATTTTTACTGCAATTTGTTTTATACAAAACTGGCTTGCTAAAAAATTGTCCCAGTGCAATGGGCAGAGTTATTAGATAAACAATTTTTATACAGTAATTAATTTAGTTAAATATTACGGAGTACTTTTTAATAGCGGTGGATCAATGTTTATTCCGATCAACCCGGGTTAATTTTGTAAGTTTTTAAGGTTTTCTATCTTCCTATTCTCCTTTTCCTTGAATAGTTTCGGTGTCTTTGTTGGCCTCGTTGGTTTTTATACATTCTTGCTTGGTCACATCTCGAACTTTCTTAACAAAATTCTACATTATAAAAATGCTTCTCTAAGCACAATTGTATATTTGTATATGTTAGCAATTTCCATCAATAACAACAAAACTCAAACCTTCCAAAGATGTGGACAATTATATTATAACTCAGAGTAAAGAGATTGATTTCAATATTTTGGTACTTTCTATATTTTAGTTAAATATTAGTGACTGAACATTTAATAAATTGTCCTAGATTTGATTCTTACTGATTTCAGTTCATGGTATATGGTAATGTCTCAGATTCAAAATCCGTTCTTTTTCCTTATCTTTGAATTAAACGTTCTCAAATTGTTTTTATATGAAAATGACAAATAATAAAAAAATATATAAAAAAATTGTAACCTTTCAAACAGAAACACATGCGAAGTTGTTGTGATAATATTGTTTAATGCTGATTGCTTGCCAGATGTTAGTTTGAGGATATAAGATTATAAGGTGCATGTAATTCGTGTTCTTCTTTTTGAAACTCGTAACCCTTTCTAAGTCCATTAACCAGAAAGCCTAATTTTATAAGGATCTTTTTAACGTGCGTTTTATAAGTACATTTAAGAGGATGTAAATAACTTAAAATTCCATAAACATTATTGAAGACTAAAAATTATCTTTTCAAAAGATACTTCCTCCGTATCAAAATAAGTGACACAAATTGGCTTACACGTTTTTTGAGGTAAAAGATTAAAGTAAAGGTTAAAATAGATTAAAATACATAGTTAGTGGAGAATGAGTCACATTTTTCTTGAATAAAGTGATATTAATTAGTTTTAAAAGTAAGAGTATAAGTGTAATTTCACTTTATTAAAGTGAATAGTTAGTGGGTATGGGTCCCACAATTTTTACCAAATAAAGAAAGTTTTCAAAGTGTTTCACTTATTTTGATACACCCCAAAATGAAAAGTGTGTCACTTATTTTGATACGGAGGAAGTATATCAAATGCGTTTTTGATTAAAATATACATTTTAAGTTAATTATTTATTATAAGTTATTGTGTGTCCGTAGAACAAATATTAGAAGAACCTGATTTTATAAGGGAACAAATTCTTTTAGAATAATTTTTATTATATAAAATAATTTGATATCAACTGCCAATCGTACCCTAGGTGGGATAGGTAATATGCAAAGTGTGGTAAAAAGAAAGGAAAAAACACGATTGTTTTTTGGCATGAAATTGCTCTGTAATCAGATGATGCTTTATAGTTTTTATCGTTGCTATATATAATGCATTTGAGACTTTCCCAAACAAGAAATCTTAATTTTCAGCACACTGATTTTCTCATATAAGCATGCTGAATTTCACCAGCCGGTCAAGAACCGGTTGGCACAAACGGACCCGCACGAGCCTCGGAGTTAAGCGTGTATGAGTTTGAGCTTTAACATGTGTTTGGGTCCAACAATTTTCACCCCAAAGAAAAACCCAAGGAGATTGATCTCATTCTCTTTTCATTGGTTATAAAACTGACTTGAGTTTGTTCATCTATTAACATGGGACAATTTCCCTCTCAATTAATTTAATTGATTTTTTTGTTATAAACATCTCATTTTAAGAGTCGATATCTCATTCACCACAACTTCATTTTGGACATTTTTTAGCTCGTTACGTAGCTCTCACAAAGATAAATGCAAAAATATCAACTATTAATTATATATAACAAGTATACATATAATTACATTATTCCAAAGTTGGAGAACACGGTATACATATGACAAGTATTCATTTTCAACTCAAACTTTCCAACAAAAAAAACACGATATACAATTCAATCATAATGTTATTTTTAGTAGACGAATTCCTACTATCACAAGTCTAATCATATTGTAGCCAAAAGATTTAGCTTTGTCAATTATTCTATTTACTTTTTCGGTAAAAACAAGTAGGTATTTTTTTAATGTCAAAAGAACTTGTCATTTTTTTTTTGTTTATTATCAATTGAATGTCAAAGCTTGAACAACTAATTATTTTTAACATTCATTAAGCCACCCATCAACATCGCTATTGTTTGCCACCACCATCTTCTTCATCTTGTCACTGACCCATAGCGGTGTTACTATTGTTAGAAAAATATGTAATCGAACAATTTTTGTTCGCCGTAAAATATAGTTGCATAGGATATACTCGTCGTCGTATTGCTCGAATACCTTACTATAATAAATAATGAAAAGCAAAGTGTATGTCATGTCTTAATTAAGATATGCATTAACTAACGTTTACGATTAAATAGCAGGGTACTCGCGCAATGCGGCGGCGGGTACCCGTAACTATATTTTGAAGTGACGACAGTAACTGTGGTGGTGGCTGTAACACCTCATTTTTCAAAACAATATTTAAATAACATTTAATCCAAAATACATAACATTGTATCGGTGTCAAATACCGGTTTTACAAAAACGAAAAGGTTTTTTGTTCGAGATTATCAGAGTTTACAAAAACGGTGTTACAAATTATATCTTAACCATAGGATAAGGACTCTAATCATCAACACCGAGCTAATCTCAACAAGGCCTCTTCTAAACGGGCCTCCTAGATCTTCGATCCCGAACCTGAGTACATAGCAAAAACACAAACATAGTGCGTGAGACAAAATTGCGTCGTGAGATACATGAGTTTTAGACCCGATAAACAACTAGTCACATAATATCATTTATATTAAAATAATATTATTAAATTCGTTTGGGTCACTTCTTTCCATTCATCATTGGCCAATGTCAAGATAATCGGAATGCCTCCAATCTATCAAGACCGTCATATCCACGGTAATCGGAATGCCTCCAATCTACCGGGACTCATAGGTATTGGGTAATCGGAATGCCTCCAATCTACCACTAACCTTAAGGTACCGTAATAACCGGAATGCCTCCAATCTATCACGGCCCTAGGGACATCATCATCATCATTTTTCACTTATCATTATGAGCTTATAGCACCATCATTTCTTAATCAATTAATCAATTCGTCATCATATAAGCAATTCATCATAAATCACATAAATAGCTAAATTACTTATAGACTCGATATAACATTTAATCATAAAACATTTTCTAACTATGTACTCAGTTCTGAAAGTTCACATGTACTCACCTTAACCAAGCTTATCCAAAATACGTGTTCCTTGAACACCGATATCACCTCCCAAGATTTGAATGCCTCAAATCCTTCAACTGATAACCTATTATCGAAACCAATATAATGGTTTGCATCAATCATCAATACTAACTACATAATCCATGACTAATCTACTAGCACCATTTTCCCCAAAGTTACCAAACCCTAATTCCATAAATCACCATATTTTCCATATATCCATATCATGAATACATTTTCATTGTTAAAATACCATAGATCTAAGTTATACTACTTCCATTTAACCATTTATGTACAAATCCAAAACTAGGGTTTATGATTCAAGCTTTCCCTACTTGAATCTAAGACTTACAACACAAGAGGGATGAAGATTTACCTTTGATCTTCAACTATGAGCAAGAATCCTCAAGATTTAATGAAGATTAAGCTCCAATCGCCACTTTACACTCAGAAATCGCACACACAAGTTGAGAGGAGAAAACTAGGGTTTTTGTGTGTAATTAATGAGACATTCCCTACTTAAATGCTGGTGTCGGAATAGTTCGCGTTCGCGAACTAGAGTTCGCGTCGCGAACTCCATTGAGTGCGCATAATTCGCGATCGCTAGCTAGTCGGGAAATACTTCACGACTGGTTGCCCAAATCGCTGCTTCATGTTCACGATCGTGAACATAAGTTCACGCCCTGAACTTCCTGAGCAGCCAAGGCTGCACTTTTTGATCTTTGGCTCGACTCGGTTTCGTCCATAACTTTCTCGTATGGTGTCCAAATGACACGAAACCAATTCCTACGTTCTTTAAACGATTTATCCTTATTTATCATATTTTTGTACAATTTATTTCTTTAAACGTTCAATTCCCTTAAGCTGCGTTTTTATTATTTTTTGTCCACGCTGGTTGGCTCTTATTTTTCGGGCAAGTCGACTAAAAGTTACCCCTTGTAAACAAACTAAACACGATATTTTAGGGCATTGAGCCCTAGATACTTTAGCTAGATGGATCATCTCTACACCGATTTTGTCTTAAATTTGATTTAAGTTCAATTTTGATTTCTTTGGGTTAGGGTTGTGCGGTGTTACAAGCAAAAGAAGAATACATAAAAAGAAGAAGAGAGAGGTGGGGTGTAATGACCAGAATGCCATCATCTAACGGACTTCACTTAACATTCTTAGATGTGAATGATCAAAACGGACAAAAGGTATCAAAATAGGAATGTTGCCTACACTTTCGATACCATATGGACTAAATGTTCAATTTAACCACACCACTATGACAATTTTTGTAATTTACACCTAATTAAATGACATATTATCAATTAACTAGCAGGGTACCCGCACAATGCGGCGGCAGGTACCCAGAAACCATATTTCGTGGCGAGCAAGTGTTGTTCGTTTACACGGTAATAATTATTGCTAGAAATAAATAATTAAACGGAAATGTGGATTTTGGTAAGAGTTGATGATTTACAGCGTCGTATATTTAATGTTATTGGGTAAAATGGTTTTCGAGTAACAGACTTTTGTTATTAAGTGTGGGTGGTGTTACAAAAGTGTAATGTATAGCAAGTGGTTAACACATAGTGATAAGTTAGGAGAGGTCTTGGGTTCGAATCTTATTAGCCACGATTTTTTTTTAAGGTAGAGAACTAACTAACAAAAGTGGAAAGGTCCTTAAAATCAAGTTTAAGGAGCTCCTTAAACTTGCCTAATGGGGTAGGCCTAAATGCTTTATATAGTAGTAAGATAATCATAATAGTTTAGTTTATTATATATGAAGATGAAGATGCATGCAACGAGTGTTAATCAAGTGAAAGAAATCGTTTCTATCTTTTATATGATTCTAAATCTTTTATCGGATCATGTTTATAATATATATCTGTTATAACAAATCACAGTTCAACTTATTACTGATGCTGCAGTTAGTACTAGGGGTGTTCAAAACCGAGTATCCGGAAATCCGGGTACCCTAAAACCGGGTACCCGAAAATTCGGGTAGTAGATTTAGGTACCCATATCAGTACCCGAATTTCCGGGTACCCGGTTTTCGGGTACCCGGATTTTCGGATACCCGGTTTTCGGGTACCCGGTACCCGGAAATATAATTTCTTTGTCACAAAAATTACATAAATGGAAGTCGCCATTGTTTATATATTCAATTTCTTTTTATCTTATTAATAAATTTGTTATTAAAAATTTACGTTATGATTTTCTTTAAAGAAAAATCGTTACTAGTAACGAATCTGACCAAATCTTTAAAGACATCCAATGATTCAAAACCATGATTCAACGACGGATGTGAGAATTAGATGGTTTGTACGTGAGAATTGAGATAGGGTTTTAAATTTTAGACATTTGTCAAAATGAGCCAAGCATATGCCCATATCTAATGATAATTAATGTCTAATAATAATATAAAAATAAGTTGGAAAAATAAAATTCGGGTACCGGGTACCCAATTACCCGGTTTTTTAGAAAAAACACTACCCGTATTTGATACCCGGAAACCAGTTACCCGAAATCCGGGTATCCGGATTTTCGGGTACCCGGATTTTCGGGTATCCGGATTTCGGATACCGGATATTTTTTCGGGTACCCATATTTTCGGTTATTTTTGAACACCCCTAGTTAGTACTGATCATGGTTACTACTGGTGAAGACTATGGTTACTACTGATGGGGCAGAAACACTTGATACTGATGAGTTGATACTGGTGAAGAGTATAACTAACTTACTACTGATCATGCACATATTGAAGATTACTACTGATCATTAGTAGTTACTACTGACGTTGGTTTTGGACTTATTACTGATTATCAGAGTTACTACTGATCATCACATTTACTACTGATGATGCATATTTACTACTGGTGATTGCAGTTACTACTGATACGCGTATTTGGAGCAAATCAAGTCCGAGATCTTCGCAGAGTTAGTTATAGAATGTTATTCAATGTATATCTTTTATAATTCGATGTAAATCAAGTCCTAGAATAACTAGGGTAAATAGTTAGGCTTCAAGGACTGCTATAAGTAGTTCCTTACGAATTGTAAACGTACGTGTGTATTGTTAATCAATAATATACATTGAAGCTTTTTGTGAATCACCGTGTTCTTAATATTATTGTTCATTCAATATACAGTATTCTATTGTTCTTAATATATTAATACAAGTGTTGATCCGCTGCAACTTCTTGTTATTAGTAGATCTGGGTTGGCAATAACTTGTTTTGGTTATTCGATCTTGACAAGTGGTATCAGAGCTTATTGGTTCTAGATCTACGAATTTTAAGAACAACAAAAAGTTTTAATCTTTAAAACACACAGATTGTTAATCATGACTGATAACAATGAAAGTACTCTAGCAAATAAAATCCCTATACTCACTCCCAATAACTTTGGAATGTGGAAGAATCGTATTAAGCAATACATGCTTATTACTGATTATTCCATGTGGGAAGTTGTTGTTGAAGGAAACAAAACCGTTCACAATCAAGCAACAAGTTCTGCAACTGAAGCAGACAAACTCAAGTGTGAAAAGGAGAAGAAAGACAGAGGAATTGAACTCAAAGCTCTAAGCACTCTTCTACTGGCCATTCCTAATGATTATCAACATCTCTTTGTTGAATATGATGATGCAAAGATGTTGTGGCAGGCACTGGAAAAGAGATTTGTTGGCACCAAAAGCACCAAAAGAAACATGAAGTCTGTACTAAAACAGGACTTTGAAAATTTCAAAGGCCAAAATAATGAATCCCCATCTCAAATCTTTGATAGGTTCAACAAACTCATTGGTGAATTGAATCAAGTTGGTGTGAAACCAGACAATGATGATGTCAACAGAAAATTCCTCAGATCTCTTGGAGAAGAATGGTCTATGTACACAGTCATATATAGACAAGGTGATGCTCTGGAAGAAAAAGAGCTGGATGAATTGTACAATGAGCTCAGGGTGTTTGAATCTGAGGTAAGCTCTAAAACTCCTATGTTATCTTCAAACAATGCTGCTTTTGTATCTAGTACAGGTCAAGTTCAAGAAACTACTACAGGAAAGGCTGCAGATTGTGAAGATACTGCAAGAGAATCCTTCTTCACTAGTCATGTTCATACTGCACTAATTAGTGATGATTTGGAACAATTGAATCCTGATGATCTTGAAGAAATGGATCTAAAATGGCAGATGGCTATGCTGAGCCTGAGAACCAAAAGGTTCTTGAAGAGGACTGGTAGAACAAACCTTAACTACAACAAAGGTGACAAGGCTGGATTTGACAAGACTAAAGTCAAATGTTACAACTGTAACAACCTTGGGCACTTTGCTAAAGAATGTCCTCATCCAGACAAAAGATCAAACTCAACTGCTCTTTTTTCACAACAAGGATAAGGTTATGATTGGAGCTTTCAAGCAGAGGAACATGCACAGAATCAAGCTCTCATGGCTTTCACTGATTCTCCTACTAAGGTACATTCTAAATCTTGCACTCCTGAATGCATTAAAGCATATAAAGATTTAGAAAAACTTAATAAAGAAACACTTGAAGAGATGATTCTAAATAGAAATAGAAGAATTGAATATAATGGTTGTATAGCTGATCTTGAAAATCAAATTAAAATTTATAAAATAACTGATCAAAAGATAAAAGAAGAATTGCTACAAACCACTTATGAAAAAGAACATCTTGAATTAAAATTAAAAGAAACTTTGATCAAACTAGAAGAATATCAAATGGAAATAGAACAAAATAAATTAACCATTAAAAAGTTTGAAAGAAGTTCTCAAATTGTTAATGAATTACAAGTAATCAAACCACTGAAAAAGTTGTGCATGGAGTGGGATATCATGTTGTACCACCTCCATATAAATTCATTCCTCCACTTAAAGCTAGTTCAGAAAGAATCATAAATGAATTAAAAAATGAAAATCAAACTGAATCTAATAATGAAACATCTGAATCAAATGATTCTTCTGATGATGATCAAACTAGAGACTCAATTGATATAAGTTTTCACACAGCACAAAGTCAAAATGACTCTCCTAAATATGATGCAGAAAATATACCAAAAATTTTAAGAAGGGGAAATGAAAGAAACAAGAACCAACTCTTAGATCAAAGAAAACCTGAAGGTGCTAAGGATAAGAAATTAAGATGTGTTATTTGCAACAAAGTAAACCATTTAGCAAAGGATTGTCACTTCAATCCAATTAACTGCAAAGAGTTCAAAGAATTTAAAAATTCTAAAGTAAAAGCAAAAACACAAAGAATAAAAGATACTACTGATCCATCAGTAGTAAATAAAACAAAATCTCAAAAATATGAAACACCAAAATTGGGAAGAAAGGCACCAAGGTTTGTGCAAAATAAAAGAGTTGGAAGCCCAAATAACAGCAATTATTTCAAAAATAATGGAAAAACAAATCAAAATAAACAATATTTTAATTTTTCCAACATCAGTAGAAACTTTAACAGGTTTACTACTGATCCTAACCCTAATTACAATGCTGTTGGGTACCAGTACCAAAACACTACTGGTAAAAACCCTAATTTTAAAAATACTACTGCTGTCAAACCAAATGTTAAAAACACTACTGGTTATCCTAAACATGGAAATTACCCAAATACTACTAGTCCATCCGTAGTAACGTATTCAAAAGCTAAATATAATGGGTATAGACCAAGGTCAGTAGTAAACTCAGACACCAGTAACTAATCCAAAAGGGCAGTAGTAAAATAAAACACCAGTACTAAACAGGTATGGGTACCAAAAATATTTAAAATTAAATCTTCTAAATTTTACTTTTCAAAGGATGAACCCAAGACATATAAAGCTTGGGTTCCCAAACTTAACTAATCTTTTACTTACTTGTGCAGAGCATTCAGATCCCTGAAGAAGGTAGAACATGGCACATTGATAGTGGATGCTCAAGGCACATGACTGGAAATCTGCAAATTCTTAAGGATTTCAAGTCATTTGATGGAGGGTATGTGGCCTTTGGTGAGAACCCAAAGGGAGGTAAGATTACAGGCAAAGGTACAGTTACTAATGGTAAAATTACTTTTGATGATGTATTTTATGTAGCTGAGCTAAAATACAATCTTGTCAGTGTGTCTCAAGTATGTGATAAAAAGAACAAGATTCTTTTCACAGATATTGAGTGCATCATTCTTTCTCCTGACTTTGTTTTAGATGAAAAATATGTAGTTTTGAGAACTCCAAGGAGAAACAATGTGTATTGCCTGGATATAGGGGGAGAACTCATTTCTTCAAATGAGGTCAACTGTTTTATATCCAAGGCAAACACTACTGAATCAGAACTATGGCATAGAAGGATGTGTCACACAAACTTTAAAAATATGAACAATTTAGTAAGAAAGAACTTGGTAATTGGATTACCACAAAAACAGTTCATGTGTGATCATCATTGTGTTGCATGCCTAAAAGGTAAACAACATAAGTCTTCTCATATGTCCAAAATTGTAAATTCTATTTCTGTTCCTTTACAACTCTTACATATGGACCTTTTTGGACCTACAAATGTAATGAGCATTGGAAAGAAACAATATTGTCTTGTTATTACTGATGACTTTTCCAGATATACATGGGTTTTCTTTCTCAGGACAAAAGATGAAACAAGTGAACTCATCAAGAACTTAATTGTTAAACTGGAGAACACATCTGACCAAAAAGTTAAAGCAATAAGATGTGATAATGGCACATAATTTAAAAATGCTAACTTAATTAACTTTTGTGATCTTAAAGGTATTGACAGGCAATACAGCTCACCTAGAACTCCTCAACAAAATGGTGTAGCTGAAAGAAGAAATAGAACCATCATTGAAGCAGCAAGATCAATGTTAGCAGACTCAAAATTACCAATTACTTTTTGGGCTGAAGCTGTTAATACTGCCTGTTATGTACAAAACAGAGTATTAATAGTTAAGCCACATCATAAAACACCATATGAACTTTTTAACAAAAGAAAACCTTCCATAAGTTTCTTAAAATCATTTGGTTATCCTTGTACTATTTTGATTACAAGAGAACAAATTGGTAAGTTTGACTGCAAAGCTGATGATGGAATCTTTGTGGGATACTCTACTCAAAGCAAATCATACAGAGTGTTCAACAAAACATTAAGGATTATTGAAGAAAGCATCAATGTATCCTTTAATGAGAATATACCTAATGAATAAGGAAATGGTCCAGATTGGCTATTTAACATAGACAATCTAACCAAATCCTTTAACACTAACTTGGATTTAAATGCAGGTGATTCAAATTGTCATACTCAAAAGGAAGGAACATCATCTTTCAATTCTGGTCAAGAAGAGATGAGATACATAGTAGTTGATACTATTCCCACAGTTAATACTGAGAACAGTAATAACTCAGATTCTGGGAGCAGTAGTGAATCAGATAATGAGGACAGTAGTAATCCAAATACTACTGGTACCAGTAATAGTACTCATAATACTACTGGTCCTAGCAATAACCTAAATTCTCAAAATACTACTGATCCCAGTAATAACTTAAATACTACTGATCCCAGTAGTAACTCTGAACCAGCAAATGATGATGAACCAAACATCAATGACAATGAAGAACCTCAAGAGGAACAAATCCCTGAGACAAATGAGTCAAATCTTGAAAATCAACTAGTGGTTGATAGAGTTACAAACTCAAGGACTCAAAAGAACCATCCATTAGACAATGTTCTAAGTGATGTTAACTCACAACTACAAACAAGAAGCAAATTAAATAAAAGTCTAACTGCAAACATGTGTAACATAAGTTTAATTGCTAATGAATGTATGTTTGAATGTTTTCTGTCTCAGGATGAACCAAAGAAGATTCAACAAGCAATGAAGGATTCAAACTGGATTGAGGCAATGCAAGAAGAACTCCTTCAATTCAAATTACAAGCTGTTTGGACACTTGTACCTTTACCCAAAGGAAAAAGAGCCATTGGAACAAGATGGATCTTAAGAAACAAGAAAGATGAAAGAGGTATAGTGATCAAGAACAAAGCCAGACTTGTAGCCCAAGGATACACTCAAGAAGAAGGAATAGACTATGATGAAGTATACGCTCCTGTTGCAAGAATTGAAGCAATAAGAATATTCCTAGCATATGCTTCATACAAGAAGTTTAAAGTCTATCAAATGGATGTGAAGAGTGCATTCCTGTATGGGAAAATTGAAGAAGAAGTATATGTGTGTCAACCTCCAGGTTTTGAAGATCCAGAAAATGGTGACTATGTATTCAAACTAGACAAAGCTCTGTATGGCCTACATCAGGCACCAAGAGCATGGTATGATACATTATCATCATACTGGTTGAAGAATGATTTTAAAAGAGGAGCTATTGACAAGACTCTGTTCACAAGAAAGGTCAAAAATGATATACTACTAGTTCAAATCTATGTAGATGATACCATTTTTGGATCAACAAATGATTTATTGTGTAAAGAGTTTGAGGATCTCATGCAAACCAAATTCAAGATGAGCTCCATGGGTCCAATAAACTTCTTCCTTGGACTCCAAGTCAATCAAAGATCAGATGGTATTTTGATAAACCAATCAAAGTATGTTAAAGACATCTTGGAGAAGTTTACCATGAAAGACTGCAAGAGTGCAAGTACACCAATGGAAACACACAAACACCTACATCCTGATGCTGAGGGGGAGGATGTAGATGAACACTTATATAGATCAATGATAGGCTCTTTGATGTACTTAACTGCATCAAGACCTGACATTATGTACAATGTTTGTGTGTGTGCAAGATATCAAGCAAGACCTAAAGAACTACACTTGCAGGCTGTCAAAAGAATAATCAGATACTTGAAAGGCAAACCATCACTTGGTCTATGGTATCCACATGACTCACCATTTGAACTCATAGCCTACACAGATAGTGACTATGGAGGTGAATGTCAAGATAGAAAGTCCACTACTGGTGGATGTCAATTCTTTGGATCAAGACTGGTGTCATGGCAATGTAAGAAACAAACAAATGTATCCACATCAACTGCTGAAGCAGAGTATGTAGCTGCATCTGCTTGTTGTGCTCAAGTACTTTGGATTCAAAACCAGCTTCTAGACTTTGGTATCTCTATCCTTAAAACTCCTATTTTTATTGATAATCAAAGTGCTATTAGCATTGTGAACAATCCAGTAAAACACTCTAAAACTAAACACATTGAAATAAGATTTCACTTTATAAGAGATTGTAATGAAAAGAAATTGATTAAAGTAGTTAAAATTCATACTGACAATCAATTAGCAGATCTTTTTACAAAAGCATTTGATGTAGGAAGATTCAGCTTCTTAGTTAGCAGTATTGGAATGATTTTAATAAATTAATTTCACAATCAAAATCATGTGTAAGAGTTTTTCTGTTATAAAAAGTTATTTATTTTAATAAGTGTTTTACTACTGGTAGGTCAGTATGGCATGTAGTTGTGTGCACAAAATACTACTGGTAGGTCATTACTACTGGTGTGTATTGAGTATGCACAAAATACTACTGGTAAGAGAATACTACTGATAAACAATTGTACTCACATATACTACTGGTCTCTAAAATGGTGGTTACTACTGCTAGGGTTGGAAAATTAGGTCAGTATTAAAATTCATTAGTTACTACTGATGTCTACAGTCACTACTGATGTCAAAATCCTTAGTTACTACTGACGTTCATAGATACTACTGACGTTTTCTACTGGTATCTAATTTACTACTGGTCTTTAAATTGTCAAAGTTACCAAACTAACCCCCACGAAAATAACCGTTTTATTATGATCCGAAGGGCAATTTAGTCTTTTTGCAGATCAAATCGTAAGATATAAATAGCTGAAATCGATTAACTTAACATTATCCACACATCGATTTGCTAAATCCTCTCGATAAACCCTAAATCGCGATCATAAACCCTGCACCAGTAACAAACATTCATACTTGTTCTCTCAAATCAAACGATCAAACACAAAATCGACGACAATGGCAACTCTACAATCTCTTGATGTTCAAACAAATCTCAAATACTCGGAGTTTCACAACATGTGTGCGTATCTAAAGAATCCAGACGGAACGAAAGACTTTCGTCCAATCGTCATGTTTTTGAAACATTCATATATAAAGTTTGCACTCACTGTAAATCCTAAGGCCTATCAACAACACCTAGTGAGTTTCTGGGAGAATGCAGAACAAGTTGATGATACAGACTTTACTAAGATAAGGTCAGTAGTAGATGGAAAAGAAATCTTTATATCAGAACGATCAATCAGACACCATCTACAACTCCATGATGATGAAGGTATGATTTCTTTACCCAAGGAAGACCTTGTTGAATGTTTACAAACAATGGGATATGAGGGAAGACTTGACATTGTCACTTTTCAAAAAGGTCTTCTCTCCCCACAATGAAAATTTTTAATACACACCATTCAACACTGTCTTTCTCCTAAAAGAAGCTCTTGGAATGAGTTTAACAAGTCAATAGCATCTGCTGTTGTTTGTTTATGCACAGACCAAGTCTTTAATTTTTCAAATATGATTTTTGAGGGAATGTTGGGAAATCTTTCTACTACAAAATTTTTAATGTATCCCAGATTTCTTCAACATTTAATAAATTGTGAATTGCAAAACTTGTCAACTCCCAAAAATATTTTTACAACACCTGAGTTGAACAAGAAAGTTTTCTCAAATATGAGAAAACAATTTAAAATATCGGGAAAGGAAACCCCTCTGTTTCCTAACATTATCAAAGATCAACCAAATCTTGGAGAAGGTTCAATCAAAGACACAACCCCAATTGAACCTCAACCCACTCCTTCACCCCCAAATGCAGCCCAAACACAACCCCAAACAGTCACTCAATCATCCACCCAATTAGATGTCCTGAATGTGTCCCAGGAACATGAACTCAATCTGCAGAGTGCTACTTTTCACTCTGTAGAAGACCAGCCAATAGCCAAATCAGTCCAGAAAAGATATAAAAGGAAGAAATCTTCCTTAAAGGACACCAGGGGACCCATTGAGTCAAACCCCAGGCTCCAAGAGTTGTCCTCCAAGGAGGAGAGAGGGCATGAGGAAAGGGCTCTCACTACTGATGCCCCAAAGCTGGGTGCACAGGATAGTGAGAACATCACTAAGACCCAGACCTCGGCAACTCTTAGTGATGACTCTTTTGAGGAATTACTAAGAGGACCCCAGTGCCAAGAAACCACAAGGGGGGGCACTACTGCTTTTTCTAGGAAGAAGAGAGTGTCCAAACAACCCATTTCATCACCAAGAAGTGATGAGGGTAGAACTGAAACTATTGATTTGACGGAAAGGATGGAAAACCTTAAAGCCAATGTACCTGTTAGTGAGCCCGATGATCTTGCTAGAAGGAGTGAGGGCAGTATTGAACAAAGACAATTGACGGATAGGATGGAAAACCTTGAAACCAATGTACAAGATTGTCTGAAATATTTAACAAATCAAGGAAAAACCATGACCTATACGAGGAAGCATATCAACACAATTAACAAAAGGATGAAATTATATGAGCACAGACTTCTTCAACAAATAAGAATCATTCGAAGGTTGAAAAAGAAGGTTGACAGTAGTGATGCTCCACCAGTTGAGCTCACTAAGGGGGAGAAGGAAAACATTCAAAGCATGATAGATGAATCTATTGTAGCAGCAGCAACTTCTCTCCTCAATCTTAAAGAAACAAAGGTTGATGAAGGCCATGTTCATGATGAAAGCCTAGAAAAGATGGATATTACTGATGAGGCTACTACTACTGCTCCTATGGAAGAACAAGCTCAACAAGAAGCATCAGTAGTAACTTCTACTACTACTGATGTCATAGCAGTAGTAAATCAAGAAGAGGCAGCAAACACTACTGATGCCCTATCAGTAGTAATTCCTGAAGACATACCAGTAGTAACTACCTTGGCTACTACTGATGATATTATTGAGCCGCCACCACTACTAGAGCCTGCAGTAATAATTCCACCATCACCAGCAACAAGATCAACACAATTGGTGGTCAAAGATATTGATGATGATATCAACTGGCTGGAAGTTGATGAATGCACTCTACCTCCACATCCCAAAATACTTCCCATGTCACAAATACATACTTATAGTCACAAATTTAGAATTGAAGCTGCACCAGATAAAAAGAGTGACAATTACATAAGAAAGGGAAAGGAAATTGCTGATGAAGACCAACCTAATAGAGCACAAGGAAATTACTTGAAAAAGGTTGAAGCCTCTCTAGCCATTGAGAACAGAAAATTAGCAGAAATGGCTAGAATACTAAGACAACCCTTCACAGAAATAAAATTGGCAGATATAGCTGACATATCAAAACTGCCACAATTTCAACACAAGGTCAAAATCAAACAAGTTGCAGAAACCAGAAAATAATTACAACAAAGAGAACTACAAAAAATAAGGCAACTTGAATCTGAAACAATAGAACTTCTTGAAGCACAAGTACAAGAATGCAAAGAGCAGAAGGCTGATATGCCAGAAGAATTTGCAGACAAGAAGAAAGAAATGGTCACATTCTTGAAGTCAAGAGGTCACAACACAAAGGCCTTTGGAAGAATGAAGTTGATCAATTTAATTGAAAAGTACTGTGTGGAGAAGAAGAAGGACCTTCTTGAACAAAAGATTAAAGAGAATGACACCACAAAGCTTGAACAGATAAACTCCAAAGAAATGAAAGAAAGAAAAACTATAACTGGTGAAACATCTGGTGAACTCTCTTTAACTACAAGAAAAAGGAAGGCTGATCAATCTGAACTAGAACAACCAAAGAAGAAACTACAAATAGTTCAAGTTCATGATCTTCCTATTGCTCCCCTGGAAAGCAATCCAATCATCAACTGGAGATGTACAAATGATGTGATTGAGATTGTTAGAGAAGATAAGGTCACTCAAAGATTTAGAGCTTGGAAACCTTTAGTCATGTCCCTAACCAGAAGTGACATAATCAAGATGTTGATTATTGGTAAACCAAGAATGACCAAGAAGACCTGGAAGAATTCAGCTGCAGGTTACATTACAGAAATGATTAATGCTGCTTTCTATCCAGATGAATATCCAGATAAGTTTACAAATCCAGAGAATATTCAAGCCTGGAATGTGCTACCAACAGTCAACATGTACTTCTTTGAATATACAAGTAAGAAGTGTGAGTTATTCCTATATGAAAAAGAGTATCCTCACTCTGAGAAAACTCTTTATCAACTTTGGTGCATGAATTTTATTAAGCCTAATGATGCTGTGATGTTCCAAAACAAGTTAAATGAATTTGTGAAAAAAATCAGCAAATATATTATTGCACAAAGGAATAAAAGAAACCAACAGACTTTAGAAGGAGATCAAAGAAGAGCAAAACTGTTGGAAGAAAAGAAAAAGGAGAAGCAGAAGTAAGAAGAAACTTGATTGATTGAAAGAGAATCAATAAGTTTAGGGGGAGATTGTTAGAACAAATCATAGTTCAACTTATTACTGATGCTGCAGTTAGTACTGATCATGGTTACTACTGGTGAAGACTATGGTTACTACTGATGGGGCAGAAACACTTGATACTGATGAGTTGATACTGGTGAAGAGTATAACTAACTTACTACTGATCATGCACATATTGAAGATTACTACTGATCATTAGTAGTTACTACTGACGTTGGTTTTGGACTTACTACTGATTATCAGAGTTACTACTGATCATCACATTTACTACTGATGATGCATATTTAGTACTGGTGATTGCAGTTACTACTGATACGCGTATTTGGAGCAAATCAAGTCCGAGATCTTCGCAGAGTTAGTTATAGAATGTTATTTAATGTATATCTTTTATAATTCGATGTAAATCAAGTCCTAGAATAACTAGGGTAAATAGTTAGGCTTCAAGGACTGCTATAAGTAGTTCCTTACGAATTATAAACGTACGTGTGTATTGTTAATCAATAATATACATTGAAGCTTTTTGTGAATCACTGTGTTCTTAATATTATTGTTCATTGTTCATTCAATATACAGTTTCTATTGTTCTTAATATATTAATACAAGTGTTGATCCGCTGCAACTTCTTGTTATTAGTAGATCTGGGTTGGCAATAACTTGTTTTGGTTATTCGATCATGACAATAGCTTTATATATATACACACACAATTAAGTATACATTTGTAGTTTTATGAAAATGGGAATCAATCAACAAAATCATTATCATGATTGTGTTTTTTTTATAATTTATCAGGTTTCCATAACTCCACCAAACTTAAAGTATGGTTTTTAAATCGGAAAGTGGTGAAAAGTGAAGCACATGTCATGTCTAAAAATTGATTAAGGTATTCATGAAATTTATTTATAATCAAAAAGATGAATGCAGTTTAAGTATGGATTTCCGAAATTTATAATAACATATAGTTCAATTTGGTATAATAAAAGATATTCTTTACTCCAGTCAAAATTTATTAGAATCTTATTATTTCTTGAGAATAAATCCTAATCCATGGAAATACCTTAATCTTTTGTAACAAACCACTTTTGATGGATACGAATTAAAATTATATCAATTGATCAGTTGTAGAATTGGTTGGTTGTAGCTTGCAAGTAGAAGCTAGAATTGTCAAATTACCCTTTTAAATTGTTGTCACCCACTTTAATTTTTTTTAAATCAGTGGTACAATGATACACAACTTACACACACCTTCCAATAATACACCTTCATTTTAACTTTTTAGACCCCACACATTATAAATTATAAATATATAATAACAAAATATCAGTACTCACATAAAATAATTTACATTTTCTTCTCTTCTTCTCTTAGCAAAGTGACATTTCAAACAAAAGATATCAACTGACACCATGGGACCAACGCTTTCCTTAAGCGGACATTAATTACTAAATGCAACTTAAGGTTGCTGTTGGCACCATCTAAGGTGTTTTTCTTTTTCTTTTTTGAGTGTGGAGTATATTGACAAGCTATTTTCCCATTGATGTTGGAAAATAACAGAATTATAAAGTTGTATATTATATAAAATTACTAATTATTACATGATTGACTGGACCACAAAGGATATATTTCCACTTTAATCTGCCTCACCACAAAAAGAAAATGCAATGTGCAAGTGACATTTAGGTGGTGATTGGTTTGCGGATCTGACTTTAGAATTTGGGAATAAAAGTAAAAATGTTTTTTTAAGGGCTTAAAATTTAGGCAGGTGGGTGTGCCTACGTGGCTTGTCACAACGGTGTGATTCAAGGCAATTACAATATTATAGACCTCTCATGCCCTTATTTTGTGAGTCCCCCACCCATTGCACAACGAGCGGCAACATACATAATTCGAAAAAATGGACTGCTATAACGATCGATTTTCTTTTTTTAAATTACCTCTTTTTAAATATCTTTTACTTACCTATAAATATTCTCAACTATTTTTGTTCTCTTTATTACGATTTTTGTATAACACTACTATCTTCATTCTCTTTACCAATTTTTTTTTTTAAATAACACTATCCTCATTCTTTTTACCATATTTTTTATATATAATATGGATACGTTAATTTTGATTTATCATATGATGACGATGACATGTATATCACTATGATATGATGTACGGCCACTATATGGACGAACTAGAAGATGATGTACGACCCCATAATATTCGCAAAGTTATTGACATTCAAGATCATATAAGAATTTATGTTCTTAGTTTATTTCACAATTACTTATACTTTGTTATCATCAATATATGATTTATAAAGAGAAGAGCTTAAAATTTATCGTGTTAAATTTTATTGATCCATATTTTTGAAGAAGTATTGGAATCCTCTAAACGTTACTACACAATGTTTACTTTTAGTGACCCTTTTCAATGTGTCACTAATTTCATGTTTCTTGTGTGAACCCTTGTCACTTGAAGACACATGACCATGTTAATTTTGAACCATATATCCAAGTACCAGTTACAAGGATATGTGCACGTTTTTGGCCAACACATTTCCATATGTTAAATCTCAGCCGGATGGTCGAGATGACATGTAAACCAATCCTTCCATACTCGAAAGGGTTACCGAAGATGCGAAGACATGCGTGTTGACTCGAAAAACCTCTTATAAAAGCATAGTTGTACAAAGTACCCCGCATTGAGAAGACTAGCTAGTTCATGTCGTACGTTGCTTTAGTGGCTCAAGTTTGATGGCAATAATTGATATGGACGGTGGGATCTCAACACACAAACTAAATGCATACCACATGCATATGCCCATAAGTTTACTATTGAGTATTGGTTATTATTACACGTGACAAGCACGTGATCTCGACCTTTTTGCCAATAATTTAAATATGAGGGATTGGCCCAAAAAGAGTCAAAAGAGACATGGTCAACTTTCACCACTCAGAATAGTGTAGATACCATTTTAGGGTTCCTCATTAAAAGTTCTTAGTGATTCCGTAGTGTTGGTTCACGAATCTTCCGAACGGTCAGACGGACGTTTCCCGCTTGTAGATCCTGCAACCAACGAGATAACCCTTAGTCAGATGCTCCCCGGGAGATTTCCCGTGAGAACACTCCGACGATCAAGTTAGTAATAGATTTATATGACGTGAGGTCGTGATTAATGAAGACTGTATTGAATGCTAGTAATAAATGAGGAGTGTAGTAAATGTACCGGAAGCTCCTTTTTCATGTTGGTCGCGAGTCGACGTATTTATAGTCGGTCTTCCTTAGGCGGGAAAGGAAAACAGCATCCTTCGGTCCAGTCCCTTCTGGGCTTTGTGGATATTAGCTCGTCACAGGAGGCTTAAATCCGGAGGGTAATACCCATGCTTCACGCTAAAGCCGCCCTAGGGACTTGGTCGCATTTAATGCAGTCGCACCTGCGAGACACTTATTTCCGTAGTTCCCGCATGACGGTTGGATCATAGACCTTGGGATTATCAATCACCTGCGTTCGTTCTTTCCTTCCGTACAGGATGGTTTCGTTCAATCGTTCGATCGGGAAGGTATATTCGGTATACCTCATTAAGTCCCCTAAGTTCAAAGAGGGCTATCTGTAAGATCGTTATTTGAACTTGTTCTTCAATTACTGGGCACCTGTCATATCGAGAAGATGACCGTTACCCTTTTTCGACCGTTGGATTTTCAACCGTTGGCCTCTCAATGGTAAATGCATCTTTATCTTCTTCTTCTATATATCCTTTACTCATTTGCTAATTTCAATTTTCCTTCTCCACACACTTTCTCTTGACTGCCTTCAAATTTTGAACCGACTCTAGTTTCCCCAAATTTCTTTCTTTGATTCTCCCAAATTAAAACATGAGGAAAGACAAAGCTCCTAAAGAGAAAAATGAGAAATCTCTTCCGAGGAGCGCTACCAATACACATACCAATCTTACACCTCCCGATCTAAATGCGATTTATGATGATTATCGCATCGATCGCTGCTATCGCCTTCTTCTTCCCGGACCCTCTGACACCGTTCGCTCCGCTCCTACTGGGTTTGAACCAGTATATCTTCAGTTTCTCCTAGGCGGGTTGAGGTTTCCTGTTGATGATTTCATCCTTACCCTACTCCAAGATTTAGGGCTTCACCTTGCGCAACTGGCCCCTAACTCTTTCAGGAAGATTGTTGGTTTCATAATTTCTAGCCGTGCCCTTGGAATTCCTCTCTCTACCAAACTGTTCCGCAATTTGTATGTCGTTACCGGGCGGGGCGACTGGGCTGTGTTCACCCACCGACCTGGTAGGAGTGAACGAATATCCGGGTTAAAAGATTCTATCCGTGACTGGAAATACGAGTTTTTTTACGTTGATCGCTTGGCCTTTAATGATGTCGTTCTTTCTTGGGGGCCCATCACCGGATGATCCTCCGAAGTCGCTCCTGCATTAACTGATGTTGAAAACCAGCAGGTTGAGAGTTTGTTAAGGTTAGAGATGGAATGGGAAGATCCAGACGAATACTTCCTTGGGATGGCTGATTTGAGCCCCCACTTCTTCGTCCGTCGGGTTCGCCCGATCTGGAAAGTAGATGGAAAGGACGTCTCTTTGCTTCAACGTTTACAGATGCAGAAGCCTCCGAGGGATTCCGTAACGGTAACCGAAGGGGCGATCACCCCTTTCCTTCCCCCCTCTGAAGTTGTTCTCAGTTCTGAGAGCACACCAACCGCACTAGAGCGTGAGACTGAGGAAACTTCGGACGTTTCTACATCTATTGCTGAGTAGTTAGCCTTCAGGACGGAAGATACCATGATTCCAAATTCGCAATCAGAGCTCGTGAAACCCGTCAAGGTTCAGTCCGTTCGTACCCTTTCGAAAAGACCTCGTGAAGCATCAGCCTCATCACCTTCTCAACGAAGAAGGCATGAAGGTACGATTTGGGTTTTGCATTCGTTTCCCTTTTACTTTTCGTACTGTTGCGTTTACTTACTATTTTATCTCTTTTCTTTTATTTATTTTTTTAAAAGGGGAGAGGCCTAGTTACCCCCAACCGTCCACCGAGATTCCGATTACGGTTGCTTTGTCACCTGCAACTTTGATTGCTTCGACCACCTTCACCTCAAGTATTGCTCCTGCGACTTCCACTATTGATCCCTTGGTTTCGAGACCTCAAACGGTGCCTCAAAGTGCTTCTGCGTTGGCAATGTTTAGTAACCTTCTGTTTTCCTCAGGTACAGGAACACCTTCCATCAGTCAGGGTGCCCAGCCTATCCGTTCATCCAGGCCACAGGCGTCACTTCCCAACTTTCCGTTTTTACGTAAGATTTTCACTTAATAACACATATTTTTTTTTACTCCGTAATATATATATATATATTTTTTAAAAAGTGACTAATCTTGCTGTCCTTTTTGCAGCCCGTCAGGTTCGTACTACCATTGCCAGCTCCACACGAACGATATCGGTTACCAGTCTTCCTGATCCGACCACGCCTGTGGTCACATTGGTTTCTGGTTTGCAAGCAACCGTTACTCCTACCCCACCCATCGTGCATTCGACAGCCGCTCCACCTGTTGTTGCCTTGAATTTTTCCGACATTTCTGACGAAGGTATCTTCCTTCGAGCACGGTCCGATTTGCTTAACACTGTCGAACTGCTCTCGGAACTGCAATTAAGGGGCGTTCGCAACCGACAGACGTTGGTTGGACATCACGAAGAGTTTGCCCGAATGGAGGAGCTGATCAGTACCGCCCGTCGCTTGCACCAAGTTGAAATTGAAGAGAAAAACCGTTTATCCGAAGAAAATAAAGATCTAACTGCGGCCTTGGAAGAAATGAGAAGGAACCTTTCCGAGAAAGATGCCCGGATCCTTGAGTTGAGCGCCGAACAAAGCTCCTCATCCGCCCGCATCGCAGAGTTGGAAATGGCGTTGGTGGAAAAAGATAACCAGCTGAATGAGGCCGTTCGTTGCCACGGAGAACTGGATCTACAAAATGTTAAATTGAAAGAAGAGTTTGCCGTTCAGTCTCACCAGGTGGGTGCTCTTCAGGAAGACCTTGATTGGCTGATCCGGAAAGGTATATCTGGGTTATTCGGGAGCTTGTTAAGTTCTCCTGAGTTTGTGAGCCGGAACTCTCAACTCCAGCTAGAAAGTGTTAGGTTTGGCCAGTATCGTGGATGTCTAGATACTCATCAAGAATACTCTGAGCGGCTCCAGGATGCCAGACTTATACACGACTATCCGGAAGCTCAGACAAACATTATGAGCCTTTTCAGCGAGCTGGTGATACCTAACTACCCCTTCCTCCAATCCCTCTCATCTGGTACAGCGTCTTTGGATGATATTAAAGAGCTTGTGAAGAAGACGGAGACTGATCCTGAGGATACGGGTGAAAGTTCGAATCAGGGAGGGGGGGCTTCCGCTCCGTAGCTAGGTTGTTATTTGTTTGCTTGCTTCTTGTAATCGTTTGTTTACCAACTGATGAATGTTGGTTGTGACTATTTGTCCTACTATCTTTTGTTTTGTTTCGTTTTTTTTTTTTTTTTTTGCTTGTAATGGAAGGTCTTACCTTCCTTTGATCTTGATAGTTTTACCTGTTTACGTATTATGTTTACTTATCGCCTTCGCTTGATTCGTTTGCCTACTTTACTTATCGCAATTTTATCTATCGTGTTCGTTTGTTAACTTGTCGCATTCGTTTATTTGTTTATCGCGTTCGTTTGTTTGTTTTCGAATAGGGTTTTATTTTCTAGCGAGGCGTCCCTCGCAGAATACGAATAGGAAATGTTACTTCCGGCCCTTACCTATTTAAGCATGCTTTCGTCGTCGATGCAACCTTTCGTTAGGTTGTATAAGTTACTTTAACTTAGGAAGTTTATGAAGGAAAAGGAAAAGCTTACGTAAAAGGCATTTCATTAATCATTCGCAACTTTCGATTGTATTAGTAGCGGGAACTCACACTACTAATTCGTACAATATTCGCACCAAAAGGGTTACTCAATGATTCAGTAAACAGAAAAGAAAAATTTAAAAATAAAACTTCCGCAGATTCTGCATATTCCATGTACGCGGAATGAACGAACCGTCCATTGTCTCCAGAACGTAAGAACCGTTCCTTCGAGCTTCTTTGACCCTATATGGACCTTCCCAGTTAGGGCAGAGCTTTCCAGGCTTGTGCTGGAGGCTTGCTTCGTTCTTTCGCAGGACCAGGTCGCCTACCTTGCACGCTGCTCCCCGGACCTTCTTGTTATAATAACCTTCCGTCATAGACTTGTATGATGCTTGTCTTAAAGCAGCATTTTCACGCCGTTCGTCTATGATGTCCAAGTTGTGTCTTAACGCCTCTTCATTTTCTCCTAGGTGGAAGTTCTCGACCCTCGATGAGGGAATGATAACCTCCAGCGGTATCACAGCTTCCGAACCGTACACTAGACTGTATGGGGTTTCCTGCGTACCCCTCCGGCCGTTGTTCGGTAGGACCACAATACACTTTGCACTTCATCCGCCCAACTGCCCCCCGTTCTGCTCAGACGCGTCTTGATCCCGTTCACTATTGTTCTATTAGTGACCTCCGTTTGTCCATTAGCCTGTGGGTGAGCTACGGACGTAAAATTTTGACGTATGCTTAGTTCAGCACGCCATTTTCTGAACGGGTTACTGGCGAACTGCTTTCCGTTATCGCTCACGACAGTATGCGGGAGGCCAAAACGACATACAATCTGTCGCCACACAAACTTAACAATGTTAGCTCCCGAGATACATGCTAAAGGTTTGGCTTCCACCCACTTCGTAAAGTAATCAATAGCTACTACCAGGAAGTGCAGCCCTCCGGGGGCTTTAGGGAATGGTCCAACAATATCGATCCCCCACTGACAGAAAGGCCATGGACTGTGTATGCTGGTCAGGTTAACAGAAGGGGCATTCGGGACATTTGAATAAGCTTGGCACCCTTCGCATCTTTGCACATATTTGTGGACATCTTTGGACATGCACGGCCAAAAGTAACCCATACGGAGTAACTTTTGGGTTAACGATCTAGCTCCCGAATGCGACCCGCATAATCCTTCGTGGATTTCTCTTATAGCATCTTTAGCTTCCTTGCTTCCCAAACATCTCAGCCATGGGGTGGAGTATCCCTTTCGATACAGGACGTTGTTCCTGATGGTATACTTTCCGGCATTTATTCTTATCTTCCTAGCTTCATTTGTTTCAGCCGGTAGTAAACCTTCCCTCAAATATAACCGAAAGGGAGTCATCCAACAAACTTCGTCATTCTCTACTTCTGCCACCTCTTCCTCCTCGATGCTCCGTTTCGACAGTACTTCTACCAACACTTTTTTCGTCAAGTGGTGGTACAACATTGCTGCTAGCTTGCTGAGAGCATCAGCCTCCTTGTTTTTATTTCGAGGGACCTGTGTGATCTTGAAACTATCGAACCAGCTCACATGTGCTCGGACTCGTTCCAGATACCATTTCATGTGTACTTCTTTCACCTCATAGGAACCATTGATTTGATTTACAATCAGCATTGAGTCTGCGAAAGCCTCCACCTTCCAGATCTCGAGACTTTTGGCCAGGCCTAACCCGGCTAACAGGGCTTCATACTCCGCTTCATTATTCGAACAGGCGAAGTCAAATCTCAAGGCGTAGGTGACCCTTTCGTCGTTCGGCCCGATTAGAACTATTCCCGCTCCACACCCATCTGCTCCGGCCGCTCCATCTGTATACATCTGCCAAACTGAAGGAGATTTTCGGCCTACACTCGTTTCCGGACCTTCCTTCTCTTCAATTGCCAACACTCTTTCGTCGTCTGGCATTTCGACCAAGAAATCCGCTAGCGCCTGGCCCTTGATACTGGGCCTAGGTTTAAACGTGATATCGTATTCGTCTAATTCAATTGCCCACTTTGTCATACGTCCTGACCGCTCCGGTTGCAGGAGTATGTTTTTGATCGGTTGATTAGTCAGGATGGTCACCGAATGGGCTTGGAAGTATCTCTTTAAGCGCCTGACGGCATATATCAAGGCCAAGATCAATTTCTCGATTATTGAGTAATTGAATTATGCCCCCTGCAGTGCTCGACTGATGAAGTAAACGGGTACCTGCTTTCTATCCCTTTCGGCGATGAGTACTGAGCTAACGGCTTCCCTATTGGTGGAAAGGTACATTACCAACGACTCTCCGGGTATGGGACTGGCCATGGTAGGAAGGTTCTTTAAGTGTTGCTTGAGCTTCTCAAAAGCTTCCGTTGCCTCTTCCGTCCATTCGACCTCCCCTTTCTTCGTGCATCCGTGCAACGCTTTGAAGAAAGGAATAGACTTTTCTGCTGACTTTGCCAGGAAACGTCCCAACGCAGCCAGTTTCCCGTTCAGGCTTTGTACATCCTTTACCGTCCGGGGGATATGCATTTTTAACAATCCTCCTACCTTATCAGGGTTAGCCTCGATTCCTTCCGTTGTCACCATATGCCCCAAGAACTTGCCTTTGCTCATCCCGAAAGAACACTTCTTCGGGTTCAGTTTCATGTTAATCTTCGAGAGTTGCACCAATGTCTCTTCAAAATCTTCGATTAGGTTTAAGTCTCCCTTACTCTTGATGACCATATCATCAACATACACCTCTAGATTCCTCCCTATCTGCTTCTCGAACGCCTTATCGACCAAACGCTGATAGGTAGCTCCGGCATTCCGAAGGCCGAAAGGCATTTTGACGTAACAGTAAGTTCCCTTCTCTGTGTGGAACACGGTTTTCTCTTCATCCTCCCGAGCCATTTGAACCTGATGGTATCCTTTGTAGGCGTCCAAAAAAGATTTCCATCGATACCCGCCTAAGGATTCCATCTTCTGCTCAATCTCCGGAAGGGGATAACTGTCTTTCGGGCAAGCTTTATTGGGGTCCTTAAAATCGACGCACATGCGCATGGACCCGTCTGCTTTCTTGACCAGTACCGGATTAGCGATCCATTCGGGATACTGAGCACTCCGTAATACCACTGCTTTCACCAAACTTTGTACCTCTTCGTTGACCACCCTATTTCGTTCTGCCGCCATTCTTCTTTTGGTTTGCTTCACCGGAGGGAAGCTGGGGTTGATCATGAGTTTATGCTCGGTCACCTCTCGAGACACTCCGGTCATGTCCCCGGGTGTCCAAGCAAATACCTTTTTGTATTTCCTCAGCAAGATTTCCAACTCGCTTCTTAATTGTGGAGGCAAACCTCCCCCAATTCGAATGGGAGTATCCGGGTATTCCGAGTTAATCACCACCTGCACCTCCTCTTGTTCTGTCCAGCTATCTTGATGCGTGATGCTGTTGCATTCCAATGGAGGCATGGGCATGCTCCGGGCAGTGATCACCCCTTGATCGGAAGGAAATTTGAGTAGACCATGGATCGTAGAGGCGATTGCCTGAAATTGCCACATCCCTGTTCTTCCCAAAATGGCGTTGTACCGTGAGGGGGCTTCAATGATGATGAATTCTGCCAAAATTGTTTTGCTATGGAAGCTTTCCCAATCAGCTAACACGAGGGGTAGGTGGTTTTTTCCCTTAGGCCAGACAGACTGCCCAGAGAACCCAACAACGGGAGACTTAGCTGGCTTCAGGAGGGCCCGAATATCAGGAGGAAATTTTTCGAAGCAATGACTGTACATAACGTTGGCTGAACTTCCTCCATCAACATAAATTCTACGAACCATCATTCTAGCCACTATACCGAAGATAACTAGTGGTTCCATTCCGACATATCCGTCGGGAACAGGTTCCCCCCCTTCCAAACTCAACAATTCCTCCCTTCCTTTTGCCTAGGAGGAAGGGTACCAACTCCTCTTCGATTGCGAAAATTTCAGCATTATAGGGAGCTGTGTCTTTCTTAGTCTCGACAACGTTGGCCTCCGTTCTTTCTTTACCCTGGGCTTCCTTCTCTCTCTTGTAGCTTTCACAGGTCGCAGTGGTGTGACCCATGATCTTGTGAAAATCACAATAAGCGTTTGGATCTCTTGGGTATTTCTTTCTCGCCACTCTTCCGTCAGCCCTTCAGGCTTCCGTCGCAGCATAGACTTCTGGTCGGTACGGGCCATATCTATCGCCTTGCGACCTCCCTTCCGGGATTCTCGCTTTATAAGGCGACCTTCCGGAAAAACTTGCTTTGGCGAAACCCTTCCCCTTATCTCCTCCTTTGTACGAACTCGATCCGTTGGTGTTTCTCTTTTCCTGAGCTTCAAAGCGTAGCTTTTCAGCACTTTCCTCTTCCTGTTTTAACACCTTGTTCACCACGCTGATCATGTCATCTGCCTTATCGAAATCTCTTTTTGACAATTCACGAAACAACTCTCCCTCCCGGAGACCGTACGTGAAGGCATCAATGATCAGAGAGTCTTCCCGGACCGACATCTTTCGGCTCTGCTCGTTGAACCTTTTAAAATATGATTTGTTGGATTCCCCTTCCCGTTGTCGACAAGCCATAATAGACTGAGATCGCTGTTGGTACTTCTTCTGCTGTATGAAACTATGGCTAAACTGCAGAACCAAGTCTTCAAAACTAGAGATGCTCCTTTGCGGGAGACTTGATAATCAGTACCTTGCGGACCCTTCCAGAGTTCCCGCAAAGTACAAACACCAAAGCCTTGGATCCATCGGGATCATTCGTACAGCCCACCGGAAGCTGGCCACGTGATCGTCAGGATCTCCAGTTCCATCATATGATTTAACTCTGGGCCCTTTTAGGCCTGGAGGTATGGGCATTTCGTTGATATCATCCGTAAACGGAGATCGAAAGTCCCTTGAACCGGAGGTGGTGCGTCGATGGGAAACTTCTCTTTCGTTCTTTGGTGGAGGGTTTCTTCCTTCCTCCTGTCTCCTAACTGGGATGAATTCCGTCCTACGAGTCCTTCTTGGTGGGGATGGATCTCTGTACACCTCCTCTATTGGCTCTTCATCGCTGGAGTATGTTAGGTTTCTTTCGACCCCTAGCGCCCCTCCTTTCAGTTTTGTCTGGGACTTTTCCATCTGCCTCATTTTCCGAAATTTACAGAAGAGGTTGTACTCTTCCAATTCCTCCGGGGTAGGCTCGTTTCCCCCACCGGTAGGTGGTGGACATGTGGAGGTTGATGCCGGCGTCAGCACCCCTTCTGTCGGCTCCCTGGGCCGAATCGGTGTCACTTGTTCACGATTAGCATCATTTATCGGATTTTCTTGGACCATTTTGTTCAAGCGTCCCACGGATGGCGCCAAATGTTGGTTCACGAATCTTCCGAACGGTCAGACGGACGTTTCCCGCTTGTAGATCCTGCAACCAACGAGATAACCCTTAGTCAGATGCTCCCCGGGAGATTTCCCGTGAGAACACTCCGACGATCAAGTTAGTAATAGATTTATATGACGTGAGGTCGTGATTAATGAAGACTGTATTGAATGCTAGTAATAAATGAGGAGTGTAGTAAATGTACCGGATGCTCCTTTTTCATGTTGGTCGCGAGTCGACGTATTTATAGTCGGTCTTCCTTAGGCGGGAAAGGAAAACAGCATCCTTCGGTCCAGTCCCTTCTGGGCTTTGTGGATATTAGCTCGTCACAGGAGGCTTAAACCCGGAGGGTAATACCCATGCTTCACGCTAAAGCCGCCCTAGGGACTTGGTCGCATTTAATGCAGTCGCACCTGCGAGACGCTTATTTCCGTAGTTCCCGCATGACGGTTGGATCATAGACCTTGGGATTATCAATCACCTGCGTTCGTTCTTTCCTTTCGTACATGATGGTTTCGTTCAATCGTTCGATCAGGAAGGTATATTCGGTATACCTCATTACTTAGTATCATAATTTTGTGATAATATTCCTTTCTCTAGGGTAACATCAAGGTTCTAAAAAGTGTAAGTTGCGACGTGCCGACATCATCAAACTACAAGATATGACGAGTTATGACGTTTTTCAAGGCGTGACTTATACCGAGAAGGAAAACTTAATTTTCTATTTATATATGGTGTTATTTTTCGCTCAAGGTCTCGAAAAACAGATTTCAGTGTATATTTTTGCATATATGTCAAGTTGGTCGGGAGGGAGGATTAGAGCATGTCGAAGTCTTGATAGTATGGTGTACATCTTGAAGGAAATCTCGACCTCAAAATCAAAATCCTTAAATATTCTTCAACCGTTTATCCAAATTGAGGAGCGATAGAGAGAACATCGAGGAATTGATTTGGAATGAGCTATCCACTCTTAAAATCGGGTGTTTGATATAAGAAGTCTTGTGTTAGGGGTTTGTCCCACATTGAAAAGCACTAAACCAAGGCTGGACTCAACTCAAGCTAAACTGATCTCAGCTCAAGCTCACCTGATATCAGTTTAAGCTTACTTGAGCTCAACTCAAGAGCAGGTTGAGGTCTCAACAGATATATAGTGTGGGTCTCGATAGACGTCTCGAACTCAAAACCAACATTCTTCAAAGATTCTTAAGCTATGAGGGTGCCGTGCGGAGACCAAGCCGATTGAGGTCTTGTAGGAGTTCATGATCACGAAAATCTTCAAGTGTTCATATCTTTAAATTACTTCAAGTCTTTGTAAAAACCAACATAAAATGTCATTATTCCCGAATCAACGTTCTTCGTCTAGAAAGCAAAATATAAAGCGATTAAGAAACAAATTCAATTATTTTGCACAATATAAAGCAAAATATAAAGCGATTAAAAGGGTCCAAATGTTTGCATATCGTCTTAAGAAAATTGTGTGATTAAGGGGATACCATGTACCAACATTCGCCCTTGTGTATGTTGGCCAAATTTACCTTTCCCGATCACTCAGATATAAAAAATTAATCTACATGATATTCTACACTAGGTTATATCCCGTGAAAATTCACGGAGTATCGTAGTTTTACTGATTGTAAATTTTGTTAACAGAAATATAAATCGTCATATGTAAGTATATAAAATATAAAATATCAAAAAGAAATTATATAATATTTGTATTATGTATTAATTAGTCTGTTTTTAAAAATAATACATTGGAACTCTAATATGTTGTCATGTGTACCTTGGGGAGCTAGAAGACTAACACTTGACAATCTAAAAGCTTTTTTTATTTATTATAATAGATAGATATTAAAAAAATTCACACAATATCTTTTAATTGCATATTCAAAATTTTGGTCGATATAATCACGTTTATTTTGTATTACACTCTAACTTATTTCTTGTGAAGGATCAACTTACCGTAGGATGCTGCTCCTTTCCAAACCAAGTAAGAAACGGCCTTTACTACCATTTCCTCTCCTAGTCTTCTCGATAGTACAAGACGTTCTCTCACTCAATACAAGAAAAAGTGACCAAATGCGACGATAAAAGTCGTCGTTGTAGCCTTTAAAGGTCTATAATGGCAACGACAATTTGACCAGAAAGGCCGGGTTGTCGCTAAAGGTATTTTGTGACGGAAAAAAGCTTTGGCCGATGATGCTTACAAAGACTGTTGATCGGGACCTTTTGCAATGACATATCTCGGTGCAAATCATCCGTTAATTCAATATATAACGCATTTACGCCTTTAACGACTACATGTGTTGTCGCATAGAGCTGAAGTCAAAGTCAAAAAGCAAATTTTTTGTCTTTTAGTGGACCTTTAGTGACGATGGATGTCGTCGCAGAAGGTGGTCTGTCGAATTTTTGTGGCGTTTATAGAATGCGAGTACACGCTTTTGGCCAACACTTCTGGTCACCTAGGCGGCCACAATCTCTTGTCGCAATAGTAATTAGTTAGCTTTCACTAAAATGCATATAGTTGTGGGGCAAATCTTGTTTGGTTAATTAAATCCCAACGAACTCCCGACCACAGAATAATCCTGCAACCGTCCTAATTTTGTAGCTCTTACAATCACTAATACCAAAGAGAGTGTGCATGTTATATATTTTCCTATCATTGATAATGGTTGAATAGAACCCTAACTAATTAAAAACTAAAAACATTTCCATTTTCAGAATAAATACGCATATGCCTTTCACATCATCTAAAATATACCTTCCAATTTAAGATTTTATATCATGCCTACCCTTCGTAACATATATATTGGTTTGGCCTACTACCACCAATGAAAAAATTGTTGGACCACAAGCATTATCACTTGTACCTACCCAATATCCAAATCCCACCATCAAATGTACAGAGTAATAATGCAAGAATGCTAGATAAATAACATCTCACTTTTCAAGGATGTACTTATATGCAAACTTTAATTATGATGAAATCTTGGAAATTGACTATACAATTCAAGGATGAGTTATATGAGGCCACCCACACCAACATAAGCAATAAAACTTGAACTTATTGTGGATATGATACACAAGCGATTTCTGACACATATCCTTTCTCTTATCGGTCTTTGCCCATGCCCAAGAAAACGATAGAACGATGGAATTGAAAGCCGAAAGAATGTAAAAACAAAGGAAAGCGTTTGGATCTTTAGCTTTTTGTGGGGTACAAAAAGCACTAAGAACATGTAATAGTACTCAAAGGAAAGGAAAGAAAGAAAGAATGGGCCGGTATCTACCATAAGTTGTTTTGATTAATATGGTTCACATACCCTACAAAATCAATCTGTACCATACAGATAGATAATAGAAGAGCATTAGAGTTGCTATATGGCAAGCAAAGAGAGATGATAAATTTGAATACATGCTCTAAATTCCACTATTATAAATCAACATCAACTTTAGTTTAATTTGAAAAAGAAATATATCAAAACAGTGCCAAAATTATCGACAAAAATGCGGTAGGGCTAATCTTTATCACGTTGGATGATCTTCTTAAAATGGTTAGTGGAGGGTCACCTTTTGAGTTGTACATCTTACCTTGCGTGCCTATATAAAGACATCATCTTCTATCAAATTTTTAAGTGAAGTGAACTTGTAAGTGAGAGAGAGTAAAAGTTCTTGAGTTTTGTTAATTGTTCAAGCTCTTCTCCTAGAGAGAAATTGAAAAAAGAAACAATGGTTGGTATTATGAACTTCTATCACCCTAAATCTTGAGAGAATAAAAATAAACTTTCTATTAGTCGTTTTCGAATTGAATTATATGGTAAATCAAAGAGTCTTAATTATTTTGTGTGGTTTCAGGATGGAAAAATGAGTTTGACCGTTGCGGATGCAGTGGACTACAAGGGTTTCCCAGCTGATAGGTCGAAAACCGGTGGTTGGGTGCCTGCTGCCCTAATTCTTGGTAATTAGTTTATACATTTTTTTAACGGTCACTTAGTCAGTAATTCGTGCATGAGTAATTCGTGCATGAGTAATTCGTGTCATGCAGTCACCTATTTCACCTATTCATATATTTAAACATGATTTGCTTCATTCTTTTTTTTTTCTTTTCAATTATAACCTATTTAAACATGCATGTGCACGCATACGTACATAGTGGTCCTATGGTCGATCAATTAGGTTCATGGGCTCAGGTCCAAGTAACCATCTACGAGCACAAACAAAAGTATGCAGCAGCTTATTTGGCTAGGACGGCAAACATGACCAAATAAAAATGGACCACCCTCTAGGATTTATTGTGTATTTTTCTGCTTGGCATCTTTATATATGCTTAATTCCGGTAAAACACATTTTGTCTTTGTTCTGGTTTCTAAGTGATTGAGGTCCATGAGAAGGCTGTAGGTCTCATGTTCTTTCCTTTTTTATCATCGAATCAAAAGGCAGGGGTGGTTGTGAAAATTTGATTGAAGCTAGTTGAAAAATTGTTATGCGAGTCATTGTGCATGGTTCATGCATATTGCTTGCAAATTAATTGACATGCAAAAATGGTTTCATTTGCTGAGTTTAGAACAACTCTTCATAAACGTCGATCTTTAGGCTCAAGAATAGTTAGTTCTTGATCTGGAATAAGCATATACAAAACATAAAATTGCGGAATTAGATAAACATATTTGTATAGCTAAACAAGTTTTCATCATTAAAAGCCTCAATTCTACATATAAATATGTAAAACGGTTCTTCGTTAAACAGGATCAAACGACCTTGAGGCTTAGGTTTTACACACAAACACGTTAAAACGTGGGTTACAAGAACATCTAATTCTATGTCATTAGGTTTCTTTATATACTAGAAAACCTAAGACTTACAAGGAAAAGATAATACTAAATCTTTTAAATTCAATCAAGATATACTATATCTTTTACAATTATCATTATCTCCTAAATCTTATTCAAATCTTGAACTTCATATCACCGACTTAGGTCCTTGTAGTTTCATAGTTTTGACTAATCAAATCTTTAATGAATATTTAATAAAAATATTCCTAACAGTCTTCCCCTATTTGATTTGACAAAACTTGTAGAATTAGCTAGGAATCTTCAAGTCTCTTCCCCTTTTTGACATAATCAAATCAATCCGAGAAACTTGAACTTCCCCTTGAATGATCAACACTTTTTCTTCCCCTAAAAGTGTGATATCATTCTTGTGTTCTTCAAGGCTATATTAATTACATTGAAAACCAACTATTTTCTATTTGAAGTTGAAGTAGAAACTCAAACTAAGCATCACATTCCGTCTAAATATAGTAATCAGCAACGTCATATCTTGTATGAAGGACATCTTGGTCCTCAATCAGATCTTTTCGTTAAGATTCTGTTGAATTGCAGTTACATCTTTACATAACATCTTATGTAGTAAGACTTTCCACTTCTTCTTCAAATAAAATATAATCAATTATCTTCTGTAATGAATTGATAAAGATCAAATATGTAACAAATAAAATTTTCCTTTATCTTCATCATGCCTTCAACCTGTGTGTGAATAATGTGATTCGTTTCACATTATTATCAGATACGATCAATAAACCGTAATATGGAATGAACATGGTGTGTGTCATGCTTTCCAAAGTATGATGTATCGGTCAAAGGAAGAAATCAGTATCAAATTTTCTTCAAAATTTTCTTCGGTCAGTACTGATTAATAATTGATCAGTCAACGCAGCAGTAGTAACATGTATACTACTGATTCTTGGTAAAAATTTCGGTTTGTTACTGATCATTAGTATTTTTCTTAATTTACTACTGATCAGTAGTATTTAATATGGATCAGTAGTAAACAGCGAAGATCAGTAGTAACCTGTCGGACCAGTAGTACTGATTGAGCATTGGATCAGTAGTAATCGGATATACTACTGATCAGTAGTATATTAGGAGCAGTAACAAGTTGCAAGTTTTAGTACTGATCAGTAGTATCAGTAATAAATTTGGTGTTTTACTACTGCCCAGTAGTAGTTTAGAGAAGATCAGTAATAATCGAGATATAGAGTAGCAGTAGTAATTGATCAGTAGGAATGGAATGGCCATAAAAAGGCAGCAGTAGTAACATAGCAGTAATAAAGATCATCTCAACTAATTCATGCGTTTGTGAATTTGAATGTGCTGATGCTTCCAATATTCCATCTATAGAAAATATCTTCATCTTTTTAATTCCATGGCCGAAAGTAACATTCCCATATAAATCTCTTCATATTTTAATCAAAACTCCAACTTGCAAATAGCTACTTTTCGTAATTCAATACGGATCGTATTAAATTAATTTCAAGTTCCACACTTTTTTATGCTTGATTCTTCTATGTAGAATTGAGGGTGTAAGGTGTTCGTCAAAATTGGGGTATAATAACTTTAAAAAGCATGTACAGATTGTATCTTATAAAGCAAAATAGATGAATAGATGAATAAAACCGTAATATCTTTTTAATTTTCTGTAAGCTTGATTCTTCGTATGATCATCAATAGATCATTGTTTCATTCCAGATCTGAGCCACCGTGCTCTGATACCAATTGCTGAGTTTAGAACAACTCTTCATAAACGTCGATCTTTAGGCTCAAGAATAGTTAGTTTTTGATCTGGAATAAGCATATACAAAACATAAAATTGCGGAATTAGATAAACATATTTGTATAGCTAAACAAATTTTCATCATTAAAAGCCTCAATTCTACATATAAATATGTAAAACGGTTCTTCGTTAAACAGGATCAAACGACCTTGAGGCTTAGGTTTTACACACAAACACGTTAAAACGTGGGTTACAAGAACATCTAATTCTATGTCATTAGGTTTCTTTATATACTAGAAAACCTAAGACTTACAAGGAAAAGATAATACCAAATCTTTTAAATTCAATCAAGATATACTATATCTTTTACAATTATCATTATCTCCTAAATCTTATTCAAATCTTAAACTTCATATCACCGACTTAGGTACTTGTAGTTTCATAGTTTTGACTAATCAAATCTTTAATGAATATTTAATAAAAATATTCCTAACATCATTTCATTACAATCTTGCATATATGTTCAATTGAAAACATGAAAAGCTTTGATTTACCTTCCGAGCTAGTTTAAATGATCATGAAATCATACTAACTATACGCCATGAGTATGAATATCGTATCTTATAAAAGAATAGGTATAAGATATTTTATTTTTAACTGAAAAGAAATATACTATTTTTAAGAATTGCGTAAAAGTAATAGCTTTTTCAGTTAGCTTCCGAGCTAAATTTACTTTTCAGTTTTCACTACTGATCATTACAAAAAGTTAGTGTTATTAATATCAATCCACGTGTAAGGCCCAATCATTGGAGTCCTGGAAATAATTGAAATATTTGTGGTCCTTTATTCAGATAGGTCCATTTAACATCCCACTTAGGCCCAATCTTTGAGCATAGGCTACTAACAAGGCAGCTGCCAAGTGTCGACAAAATGAAGCTTATTTTCAAAAATTTAGTATATCTATATACGCATAAACTACTTAAATCAAGGTAAACTCAATAAATAAAAATGAGTAGATTAAATAAAATAGTAGGAAAAAAAATCAGATATATAACTTGTGATTTGAGTAAAACTTTTAGTTTGCCAAAATAATTTAATTATTTGGAGGAAAATTCTATTTTAAGAAGACTACTTTTAAGATTTTACACGAAGCTAAAAAATTAATCGGATCTATCTTAATCCGACTCCTAAAATTGTAAGAATAAAAGACAATTAATTATTCCTTCTCTTGTAAAAAGGTAAACCAAGGTATAATTATATCAAATCTTAGTCTTTCCAACCAAAGAGCCAGTTTCTATTGAGGCTGTTGTTTTCCAATCGTCTAAGATGTAACGAGTCGGATGGAAAGAACCGGCAAAAAGTATCAAAATTAGTCGTTACGAGATTCCTAGGAATCGAACATGGTCTTCAAATATGTCTTGGGCAGTTCTGCGGTGCCCAAGACATTATACTAGTAACACATACTATATAAAAAAAAATGTTATTTAATGATAAAGATGTTAGTTAAGGATATTATAAAAAGTAAGTTGTTAGTAACATTTTTTGAATTGTGAAGGTAAAAAGTTATAATGTCACGTTTTCCTAACACTATTTAGTGCTATTTGGGGGGCAAGAATATTAGTAATACAATAAAATATATCCTATATCGGAGTTTCAGCGACACTTTTGAAAAGTGTGGTAATAATGCTACAGTTTTGGTTTTCAGTGACACCTGTTTATGGATAGTTATGCCTAAAAGGTCAAAAATACATCTCTATTCATGTACACTTTTTGGCTAGATAAAACAGCCGAACTTTTAGTGTCACTTTTTTTTTTACAACTAGTGCTACTTTTGCCATAAAAGACAATTTACTTGTAGGGTTAAAGTAAGGGTTTTGTTAACGATGGTCTTAAGGTCTGTTTAAAAATATATTACTTGAATAAAAGTTTGTACTTTTAATATTGATAAAGGGTTATGCATGAAATGAAAGAGTTAATTTATTGATTGATATACAAGTTCATAATATATGCCTTAAATGTTATGTGAATCTTAGGACTGTCGTGATAATTTTGCCACATTTAAACGGAATAATTAACTACTTGAGAATAAAATGAAGAAACGAAGGGTAAAAATGTTGATTTTGACTTATGATTAGGTATTGAAATATGTGAGAGGCTATCAACAATGGGAATAGCAGTGAACTTGGTGACATATTTGGGTGGAACGATGCATCTTCCAAGCTCAAATTCAGCCAATGTGGTGACTGATTTTTTGGGGACATCTTTCCTCTTGTGCCTACTTGGTGGCTTTTTAGCTGACTCTTTCCTTGGCAGATTCAAAACTATTGTCATCTTTTCCTTTATTCAAACACTCGTAAGTTTTCCTACATACCACTTCAACTATATTCCAAAACATTTTAAATTGTATCAAAATACTGGTGACACAATAATTTACACACACAAAAAGTGTCACTATATGTGAAGTTTGATGGTACTTTCTCAAAAAGAGCCGGTACCTAAACAGTTCTAATTTTTACTCACACTTTTTATGTCACCATACAGTTTTACTTATCGGATAGTTACCCACACTATTTTGTGTGCAAGAATTTCAAAAAACCTCTAGTGACTGTTTTTTAAATTAGTGGCAGTTTTTTTAAACTTATAGTCATTGTTTCAAATGCTGTCACTATATGAAAATTTATTGTATTGAAGAGTCTTACTTTCTTCATTACTATTACATTAAATGTGCAATTGTGAGGGCGGAAATTGTCACTAATTATATCGATTTTGATTATATTAGGGTACGGGTACGCTAGCATTATCGACCCACTTACCAAGTCTACAACCACCTGCGTGCAAGGCCAACGAAGACTGCAAAGAAGCAAATGGATTCCAAATGGGAATCCTTTACCTTGCTTTATACCTCATTGCGCTCGGGACAGGTGGCCTGAAATCGAGCGTTTCAGGATTCGGGACCGACCAATTTGACGAGAAGAACGAAGCCGAAAAGACACAAATGACCTATTTTTTCAATAGGTTCTTCTTTTTCATTAGTCTTGGAACGCTTAGCGCAGTTACTGTGCTCGTTTACATACAAGATGAAATTGGTAGAAGTTTGGCTTATGGAATTTGTACGATCTCGATGTTTGTTGCTATTTTGGTGATCTTGTCGGGTACTAAAAGGTATCGGTACAAGAAAAGTGCTGGGAGCCCGATTGTAAGCATTTTTCAGGTACTCGTCGTCTCTATTAAAAAGAGGATGATGGACTTGCCTTACGATTATGGCATGTTGTACGAAAACACTCCCGAAGGTTCAAGGATCCGTCACACAGATCAATTCCGGTAACTTTTAAAATTTTATTTGTTATATAAATAGAGGGGAAATATCGATGGGTTGGGTTAGAAGGGGTTGTTTCGGAAACGAATTTGAGATACAAATATATATACTTATTTTCTCAACATGTAGGTGCTTGGACAAGGCCGCGATTGTAGCCGAAGGGGATTTTGTGAAAACCGGTTCGGGTGTTGCTCCAAATCCATGGAAGTTATGCACGGTGACGAGGGTGGAGGAAGTGAAAATGATGACTAGGTTGTTGCCCGTTTGGGCGACAACCATATTGTTTTGGACTGCTTACGCTCAAATGATTACTTTTTCAGTCCAACAAGCGTCGACTATGGAGAGGTCCATCGGAGGGTTCAGAATCCCTGCGGGATCCCTAACCGTCTTCTTTGTGCTCGCCATATTGCTTACTTGCGCCGTTTATGATTGTTTCATCATCCCTTTATGGAAAAAATGGAAAGGAAAGCCAGGTACTAATCGATATATGTATCCGTCGCGAAAAAACATGAATATGTGACAAATATATGTATAATTTTTTTATTTCCGACCAACAGGATTCACCGATCTACAAAGAATGGCGTTAGGATTGATCCTCTCAACCCTAGGAATGGCGGTAGCCGCAGTGGTTGAAATGAAACGATTATCCGTCGCTAAATCCGTTGGCGGCATCATTAGCGTTGATCCACTACCGATAAGCGTATTCATGCTCATCCCACAATTCTTTCTAGTGGGAGCGGGCGAGGCGTTCATATACACGGGCCAACTAGATTTCTTCATCACACGATCGCCAAAAAACATGAAGACGATGAGCACTGGGCTCTTTCTAACCACACTTGCACTCGGGTTTTTCATGAGTAGTTTTCTTGTGTCGGTGGTGAAGAAGGTGACGGGAAGCCATGGTGGTGAAGGGTGGCTCGCGGATGATATAGACAATGGGAGATTGGATTGCTTTTATGGGTTGTTGGCGATTTTGGGGGTGATTAATTTCGGGGTTTATCTTGTGGTGGCGGCTTGGAACAAGAAAGACGATAAGGAAACGGAAATGGTCGATGTCGTTTGATTAATGGTCGTTTATTAGATTGTGTGTTTTCGATGTTTATATTTTTGTTGTGTTTCGTGTAATGTTTAAAGAAAACTATATGGAATTTCGTTTAGTTATTGAGCTCGACGTCATTTGACGGTGTTCGGCTAAGTTTGATTTCCGTTTAATCCGATAGTGTACAACTTGGCCCATTCTGGGCAAAAGAGCCCGATCCGAGAAAAGGCAAATTAAGCCGATAGTGTCTAAATTCTAATGAAGAGCCCAATCCATTTCCGGACAATAACTTGATTATAGGGTGTTTTATTTATAGAAAATTTTCTTTAATGTTTTATTTTCAGAAAATTAATGTTTTCTTTCTAGAAAAAGCACAGAATTTCTAAAAACATGTTCAAATATTTCATTCCGCAGTTTTTAAAATAAGAGGAGTTTTCTCGATTCGGAAAAAATATACACAAATAAAAAAACTACAAATGTGGTTTCTCTCTTTTATTTTTGTTAAAATTCCAAGAATATGTTTACGTTGTTTTTAGTTTTCCTTAATAACTTTTTTAGAACAGCATACTATTTTTCAACAACTAAATAGACGTTTAGAGGAAGCGGTATGGTGGCGAGAGGGGGTGGGTGCCGGACGCCACTTCGGCGCGCCGGACACGCCACGACACCGCCCGCTACGCGAGCGAGGCGGGGCGCCGGATGGTCGACGAAGCCGGCGGACGAATGGGAGGCTGCCACGTGGACTAGCCGTTGGGCAACGACTATTTTTGAAAAAAATTAATATTTTTTTTAAATAAACCTTTAACCCTTATAAATATCAACCCTTTTATACAATATTTCCACACAACATTTCTCACCATTTCTCAAACTAAACCCTTTCACACAATATTTTCTACACAATCTTTGATCAAGATGCGTCGAAATTTGATGGATCCCGGAAGTTATTCGTCCGATGTCGACGATGAGACGGATATTTTTTTTATGACTCAAGCGCATTAATACATGCAACGCCAACAAGCTCAACCAACCCGGACTCGCGTGCCAGTCTATCGAGATCGCGAAGCTGCCGAGCAACGTTTATTGGACGACTACTTTGGTGATAATCCAAAGTACCCTGAGATGGTTTTCTGGCGTCGATTTTGTATGAGCAGGCGATTATTCTTAGAAATAGTCGAAGGTATTTCCAACTATACCGCTGAATCTCTTCCTGACCATTTTGAATTTTTTAAAGTACGACCGGATGCCACCGGTCTAATGGGTTTTAGTGTTATCATGAAATGCACGTCTGCCATTCGCCAATTGGCGTATGACATAACACCTGATTCACTTGATGAATATTTACAAATTGGTGAACATTGTGCACGTGATTGTCTAAATCATTTTACCAAGTGTATTATCGACTTATATACCGCTGAGTATTTAATGAAACCCGACATCCATGACGTTCAAAACCTATATACAAAACACGAGAACGCTCATGGGTTTCCTGGAATGCTTGGTAGTATAGATTGTATGCATTGGGAGTGGACCAACTGTCCAAAAGCATGACACGACCAATATGGTAGGGGTGATAAAAAATACCCAACTATAATACTAGATGCTGTCGCCTCGCAAGATTTGTAGATTTGGCACGCATTTTTTGGGGTTGCGGGTGCCAATAACGACCTCACTGTGTTAAATAACTCACCCTTGTTTGATAACCTTCTTGACGATATTGCACCTTCGGTCCCTTTTGTTGTAAATGGAGTGACTTATCCGAACGGGTATTACCTAGCTGATGGTATTTACCCATAATGGGCAAGCTTTGTCAAATCATTTACTGTTGCACGAGACGAAAAACGTGCTTACTTCAAACGAAGACAAGAAAGTGCAAGAAAAGACGTAGAACGTGCATTTGGTGTCTTACAGGGGCGTTGGGGGATTATTCGCCAACCGGCTCGTTCGTGGAGTGTCAACAAGCTACGTAGAACCATGTACGCATGCATCATATTGCATAACATGATTGTAAAAGATCAAAACTTTGCCATAAGCGATATGAACGAGTTTTATGTTACTCCACAACTTAATTTAGAACGTACTTGGGTCGAGAGAGCCGAAATACAACGACTGAGATCAAGGGAATTACGTGATAAACGTACACACGAATCGCTCCAACGAAATATTATGGACCATGATAGAGACCTATTTGAGATGGTCAATCTCCCAAGAATTAGACTAAAAGAAACTAGACTTTTTGCAACAATTTTCTCTAACTTTTCTCAAATGCAATTACAATACTTATAATAAAGATGCAAGCTAAACTTTAGGAGATAATGGAAATCATGGAAATATGCTTTAACTACTACATGCATTTAACAACTAATAAAATAAAAGGAAATGGAGATCATGGGTTATGGCAGTAGGAAAACGTGATCATGGATGTGGAATTGGTCAACAATAGGTGTAGGAGATATCACTTAATAGAAGTGGCAGTGAATAACATATCAATACTCCCCCCTTTAAAAAGGACCTTGTCCTCAAGGTCCATTGTTGTCATAATCAACTGTGAAAATTCCCCATGGTGGGTCAACTGGCGCCGGTTTGGGGTCGTTCCCCGATTGAAGGAGTAGAAACTTTGGCGGGTTACATTGGTGACCCGGGTGGTATTTTTCCGGGCAATTAAAACAAAGACCTTCAGCTCGTCTCTTTTGCATTTCGGTTGGGTTTAAACGTTTGATTGGTAGTGTCGGAGGTGGTTGAGGAGGAGCCGCAAGCAATGGTGGATTTGGTGACGTTGGTGGTGTGGAATTAGTAGTATCAATGGATTGGTCTTTAAGCTTATCTTCAATGAGTTTGGAAAGGCCATATGTCTGATGTAAGCTTGTCGGTTTGAGGATGGCAATTTCAGATTGAATGTCGGATCGTAAGCCGGAAATGAAGCAATTTTGGAGCGCCTCGGGAGACAAGCCCATGACACAATTGCTCACTTGCTCGAACTCAGTTTGGTATGTAGCCACGGTGGAGGTTTGATGGAGTTTGAAGAGGGTTGCTTGGTGGTTTTCGTATGAAGAGGGACCGAAACGGACTTCAAGAGCCCTGGTGAATTCCGGCCAAGTACCGAGTAGGTTATTATTGGCGAGATGTTTGTACCAGCTGAGTGCGTTGCCGGTAAAGTAAAAAACGGCTAGGGCGATGCGTTGGTTGGGCGGAATTGAGTAATAGGTAAAATAGTTGCCGGCTTGAAAGATCCAATCTAACGGGTTTGAGCCGTCAAAAGTGGGAAGGTGGATTTTTGGGGGACGTGGGTTTTGTTGTGGTGGCGGTGGCGGTGGTGGTGGTGGCGGCGCCGGCGGGAGTTGGTTTTTTTTGTTTGAGGATTCTGCTTTAGTAAAAGTGGTGATACATTTGTTGTTTTGATCGAATTGTGTAGCGAGCTGTTTGACAATAATGTCGAGTTGTGATTGGGAATGCGATTGGAAGTTATGTTGGCTGGTGAGTATTTTGTCGGTGTTGGCGGCAGATGATTGAATAAGTTGTTGGAGGGTGTCTGTAACACCACAATCTTAGAGCCATTTTTTTTTTATATAAGCATACGGAAGCGATTTAAGAAAACTATAAATCTTAATTATTACATATCATGAAAGCCATTTACATATTAACCAAAATATATAAAACATTTAAAGGTGTTACTAAAAACAGGCTCGACCCGGTTTACAAAATCAGAGTACGGTCAGACTTCCAAAACCCGACTCTAGTCAAGCTAAATCCACAACCTGAAAAGAGTCAACAAATAAGGGATTAGCACAAAGCTAAGTGAATAGAAATAAACGTCAATTTGCATAACCACAACAAATTAGAAAATCAAGAGAAATCAATAGGGAAAACCCGTCCAAACTTCCACAAGAAATTGGACGTTATAAGAGGATCGGCGGTCGGGCGAGGACCTTCAACTGTTGTCGGCCAACAACAGTCAACCGATGGCTTCTTTACTAGAGGCACGGTGATCCCTCCTTACATAACGAATACGAAGGAGTCCGATCGCCCCCACCAAGAGTAACGAAGCGTAGCCGAAAACCACCATAGCTAACCTCTAAAAAAAACATGTGCACATACTACCATTAACAATCCCACAATTAATGGCACAACTGAAAATCAAAAAATGTCAAAAAAATGCATTTTCCCAAAAATCAGCCAAAATAGCGCCGCTATCTAAGATAGCGCCGCTATTTTGAGATAGCATCCGCTATTTCGAGTTTCTGTTTGCAAACCAGCCAAGATAGCGCCGCTATCTTAAAGATAGCAGCTATCTCCCCAGATCAGCCAAAATCCTGCAATTTTTCATGTAACTCTACCATTTCATAATTTTTGCAAATTACACAAGAAGGAAGGTTAAATCCACTCACCTTAGCTTCCTTTTAGTGTCGAGCTCAGTAAACTTATATTACTGAGGCTCCTTCTCTTTTCCTGTACAAAACGAACACCGAATTAGTCACCCGAAATCACCAATTTTGCAACAAGTAATATAAATTCAAGATTTCCTCTTTATACCACAACTTACAACTAATTACTTGCATTTCCACATATAATAATTACCAAAGTCTAGAATTCCATCTAGTTAATTCATTATGCATTTCAATCCAAGTAACACATATTCGGCCCGAACGGGTCAAAATGAAAACAATGAATCGGTAATATAAACAACACCTTCCAATAAGCTATACTACTACTTAACATCAAAATCACATAACTAACATGTTACTTGCATCCACTTGCAAGTTTAACCAACTTTGACCTTATTTAGGTCAAATTGCACAATTTGACAACCAAACGGGTCAAGACCCGAAACTAACACAATCATACTTCCAATTAATCAAGTAACACATTTATGACATGAAATTGATAGTTTCAAGTTAACAAGTCATCCAAGGCTAAAGTCAACTTTCAGGTTTGACCAAAGTCAACAATTTAAGAATTTAGCTAGCTATTCTAGAAAACGGTTCAAAACCACAAACTATCATTTAAGACACGTTAATATACTTTATAAAACCTCTTATATGATCAACTAATTGAGCCATGATATTGTCTAACAATTTCCAAGTTAAAGTCACATATTACCAATTTGACTAGTTTTATGTCTTTTACCTAAAAACATCCAACACTACCATGTAAAGATCAATTCATCACTTAACACTTTCATAAACATACTAATTCCATTTTACTTCCAACTAAACATTTAAAGTATAAGTCAAATGCTAAAATATGCATTTAGCCAAGTTTCATCATGTAAGGCCCATACGGGTAAAAAAAAACGTTTTATTAACTTCCAATGTTTACAAACCCTTAATTAACATTACATCAAGTATACAATTACCATATAATAACCAACTTCATGTTAATTAGTTATACTTTGAAACACCCAAAATAATCAATACAAGTTTAACCCGAAAAAGATGCATTCGACCACCTGTTACTAACTCAAAAATCTGCTCATTTTTATAACCATATAAGTCCAGGAAAATATTATATTATTAAAGTAGACTCATAGACCTTCGAATCGACTGGTCGCACGCCCAAAACGGAGTTACGGTTGATTTTATATGATTTTTACAAAATGGTCAAAATCTGCCATATTTTTGTGCTTACGGGATTTTTACCAAATTCACCCAAACACTACTTTTAATCTTTCAAAAACAACCAATTCATGTTACAATCAAACCTATACAACAATTATCACTTCTAACATGTTAGTTAAACCTAATTTAACAAGATTTAAACATAAACCTTCTCTTTCAAGAATTTGAGTGAAAACTCATCTTCTTCCTCCAAGTCTCCATTAATGGTGATTACTCTCAAACATAATCAATTCAAGCTCTTTTAACCAACAATTCAGCATACTATAGTTAAACGGTCAAGTATAAACATGAAATAAACCATCAATTTTAACTTTCAACAAGAAATCATCAAAAACTCAAAAACCCATTTCATCTTTTAACAACACTATGAACCCTAGAATAGATAGAGGATTTCTTACCTTAAGCTAGCTTCAATTTCGGAATTTAGGGATGGAGATTAATAGACCTTGGACTGATTTTAAGAAGAAACCAAGAGCATGCAAGTTTTTGTTGTGTGAATGTGTATGTGTGTTATGGAACGAGCAAAAAGAAGAAGGAAAGGATCACAGGTGTTTCTAATTCACCTCTACCCCAACACGTGCATTACTCCACTCACAAATCAATTTCATTTAATTAACAGATATTACACTGACTATCCATTTCGTAGATAATTTATTTAAACCTAACTAACTCCAATTTTAACAACGAAGATATTTTTGAAACCCCGGTTCAAAAGTGAACCCAAATATATAAAAATCATTTTAATATTTAAATATCTCAGTTTTACAAATTTTAACCTCATGGTTAGAATACAATTAAATATAATTAAATCAAATAAATTATATAAAACAATAAACAATTAAATTCCTTACTGAAAGTAATTAAAAATTCTAGGTCGGGTCTCAGGATGTTACAGTGTCGTTTAGGGCGGACATGGTATCTTCGAGGGAGGGTGTTTCTTTGCGGGGCGGCATAATGAAGAGAACGAAGATGAAAGCACCAAACGATAGAGACCTATTTGAGATGGTCAATCTCCCAAGAATTAGACTAAAAGAAACTAGACTTTTTGCAACAATTTTCTCTAACTTTTCTCAAATGCAATTACAATACTTATAATAAAGAGGCAAGCTAAACTTTAGGAGATAATGGAAATCATGGAATTATGCTTTAACTACTACATGCATTTAACAACTAATAAAATAAAAGGAAATGGAGATCATGGGTTATGGCAGTAGGAAAACGTGATCATGGATGTGGAATTGGTCAACAATAGGTGTAGGAGATATCACTTAATAGAAGTGGCAGTGAATAACATATCAGACCATATTTGGCAACGATACCAAGAAAATCGTGTGTAATTTTCGGGAATTTTTTTAAAAAAGTCGGCAATTTTTTTTTTTCGGATTTTTATTTATTTATTCGGTATTTGTATTTTTTAATTTGTAGTTTGTATTTGTTGTTTTAATGAAATATTAAGTTGTTTGAAAAAATGAAAAAGAAAAAAAAGAGGTGGGGCCCAAATGGCTTAAGTAATGGTATATGGGGTATTTGGAGGTTTTGAATGTGAAATGTGAAATGATGATGTGACGCAGATGTGACGCTTTGGCTTAAGCCACCACAACTAACTCTCTTAGCTTTTACCTCTTTCTCTTTTTACTTTTAACGTACCGAGCTAAGACCTGATTTTTAAAACAAACCAAAACCATTAACTTAACTATATATTAGCCCCTTGCAGAGTCATTGATGTCCACGTACTCCCAGATACTTGGATACTTTAAGGACATCATGTCAATTTCATGCTCCACAACTCAACCAAACCTATCCAACCCAACCAATAAAAATTAGGTAAAAATTTATAAATTCCAATCACATTGACATATTTACTTGTATGTTTGGTGGATGGCCCCCAGAATATTTAAGTCTATTGGTCCAGTAAATTGAAGTTGGATCCTTATTTGGGTCAGATTTATAATAATGCAATATACATGTTTGGTGTTTTAATGAACCATAGCTGTCTATAACCGTACACAAATACAGTACTTGGGCCCACAATTGTATCAACGTCAATAATATCATGCGACTACAAATACGATTTTCTTCAAGAATAGTCTCCCAAACCCTACATCGACGTCCTATTAAAATATCAGTCTGTTTTATATGCATGGTATTCTATATCATATATTAACTTTTTTTAACAAATTCATTAAAATTTAAATTTTAAACATGATGGTAAATTTGGAAATTAGGTTACCAAGAATTTAGACTTGAAGTTGTTAGACTTGAGCAGCTTAAAGCAGTGAACCCATTTGTTTTTATTCTATCTTAGTAGAATGGCCCCATTATAAAATTATAGTTCACTATTTTAAACCAAACAAAACTGAAAATGGATCGATACCTTACAATCCTATAGCCAAGATTGGTATTCTATATAAGATCTCAAGTTTACATAGATCCTATGCAGAATCAACGCATTTTTGTTTGAGAATCATAAGATCGTATGATATTAACTTTAATATAAGTATAATAACAGAAAAATATCATATCTGTTGAGATATAAACGATCTATTACTGATGCTGCAAGTAATACTGATGATCGTTACTACTGATGGTGCATAAACACGAATTACTACTGATCTTGGACTTACTACTGATGATCATGATTACTACTGATGACTATATTTGGAGCTGATCGTGTCCGAGATCTTCGTATAGATAGTTTAGAATTAATTTCATTGTAATCGTTTCCTAGAATAACTTGGTTAAATATTTAGGCTTCAAGGACTATTATATATAGTTCCTTACGAATTGTAAACGTACGTGTGTATTGATTGATTATCATTAATATACATTGAAGCTTTTTGTGATAAACTGTGTTCATAATATTTTGTATTCGATTACAGTTTACATTGGTCTTAATCAAATAACAAGAGTGTTAATCCGCTGTAACTTCTCTTTGTTAGTAGATCTGTGATTCAATAACTTGTTTGAGTTATTCGATCCTGACAAGTGGTATCAGAGCATTAAGGTTCTAGATCTACGAATTAAGAACATCAAAAAGTTTCATACTTTCGAAATCAAAATTGTTCATCATGTCTGATAACAATGAAAGCACACAGGCAAATAAAATTCCAATTCTCACTCCCAACAACTTTGGGATGTGGAAATACAGAATCAAGCAATACATGCTTATTACTAATTATTCCATGTGGGAAGTTGTTCTTGAAGGCAACAAAACCATTCAGACTGCATTAACAAGCTCATCAACTGAATCTGACAAACTCAAGTGTGAAAAAGAAAAGAAGGACAGAGGAATCGAACTTAAAGCCTTAATCACTCTTTTGCTTGCTATTCCCAATGACTATCAACATTTATTTGTTGAATATGATGATGCTAAGAAGCTGTGGCAGGCATTGGAGAAGAGGTTTGTTGGCACCAAAAGCACGAAAAGAAACATGAAGTCTGTGTTGAAGCAAGGCTTTGAAAACTTCAAAGGGCAGAAGAATGAGTCATTATCACAAGTTTTTGATCGATTCAACAAACTTATTGGTGAACTCAATCAAGTTGGAGTTAAACCAGACAATGATGATGTCAACATAAAGTTCCTCAGATCTCTTGGTGAAGAATGGTCTATGTATACTGTTATATATAGACAAGGAGATGCATTGGAAGAGAAAGAGCTGGATGAATTGTACAATGAACTAAAAGTGTTTGAATCAGAGGTAAGTAATAAAACTCCTATTTTACCTTCAAACAATGCTGCTTTTATGTCTAGTACAGGAACAGGTCAGGATGCTGCAAAGAATGTTGAAATTGAAGATGTAGCAAGAGAATCCTTCTTTACTAGTCATGTACGCACTGCATTGATTAGTGAAGATTTGGAACAACTCAATCCTGATGATCTGGAAGAGATGGACATCAAATGGCAGATGGCTATGCTGAGTTTAAGAACAAAAAAAATTCTCAAAAGAACTGGCAGACAAAATCTGACCTATAACAAAGGTGATCGTGCTGGATTTGACAAAACCAAAGTCAAATGCTACAACTGCAATAATCTTGGTCACTTTGCTAGAGAATGTCCTAGCAAAGATCAAAGATCAAATTACAACAAAAACAACACTTCAAACTCAACTGCATTAGTATCTCAAGAGGGTCAAGGTTATGATTGGAGCTTTCAAGCAGATGAACATGCTCAAAACCAAGCTCTTATGGCCTTCATTGAATCTACAAATGAAGTACATTCTAAATCCTGCACTCCTGAATGCATTAAAGCATATAAAAATTAGAAAAACTTAACAAAGAAACTCTAGATGAGATGATTTTAAATAGAAATAGAAGAATTGAATATAATGGTTGTATAGCTGATCTTGAAAATCAAATCAAAATCTATAAAATAACAGATCAAAAGATAAAAGATGAACTATTACAAAAAACTTATGATAAAGAATATGCTGAGTTAAAATTAAAAGAAACTCTAATTAAATTAGAAGAATGTCAAATGGAATTAGAACAAAATAAATTAACTATTAAAAAGTTTGAAAGAAGTCCTAAAATAATTGATGAATTAACCAGTAATCAAACCACTGAGAAAGTTGTTCATGGGGTTGGATATCATGCAGTTCCACCACCAACTAATTTTATTCCTCCTCTTAAGTCAAGCTCAGAAAGAATATTAAATGAATTAAAAATAGAAAGTCAAACTGAAACCAGTAATGATTCATCTGATGATGATCAAACAACTAATTCAACTGATACAAGTTTTCATACAACACAAAGTCAAACTGAATCCCCTAAATATAACTCAGAAAATATACCAACTATTTTAAGAAGGGGAAATCAAAGAAATCTAAACCAATTAAAAGAACAAAGAAAGCCTGAAAGTGCTAAAACAACAAAATTAACATGTTTAATTTGCAACAAAGTTAACCACTTAGCAAAGGATTGTCACTTCAATCCAATTAACTGCAAAGAATTTAAAGAATTCAAAGAAAACAAAGAAAAATTAAAAGAATTAAAGCTAAAACAAACTGCAGAAGCCAAAGAGAGTAAAAATACACATGTTGAAGTCCCTAAGTTTGGAAGAACTGCACAAAGATTTGTGCAAAATATCAGACATGGAAGTCCAAACAGAAGTAATTCTTTCAAAAATAATGGAAAGCAAAATCAAATTCCAAGATATTCAAAGTTTTCAAATGTTAGTAGGAACTATTCCAGTTTTACTACTGGTAAAAACCCTAATTACAATGCTGTCGAGTACAAGTATCAAAACACTACTGACTATGCTAAAAACTCATATTACCCAAATACTACTGGTCCATCAGTAGTAAAATACTCAAAAGTCAAAACCTACGGGTATAAACCTAGGTCAGTAGTAAAATAAAATACCTGTAATAAACAACAAATGAAGACCAAAATTGCACACAAAGCTCATCCATTTCAAAAATCTTACTCTTCAAAGGATGAATCCAAGACAAAACAAGCTTGGGTTCCCAAAATTAACTAATCCATTTATTTTCTGTGCAGAGCATTCAAATCCCTGAAGAAGGACGAACATGGCACATTGATAGTGGATGCTCTAGACACATGACTGGAAATCTTCAAATTCTTAGAGATTTCAAGTCTTTTGAAGGTGGATACGTTGCTTTTGGTGAAAATCCAAGAGGTGGTAGAATTACATGTAAAGGTACAGTATCAAATGGTAAGATTACTTTTGATAATGTATTTTATGTTGCTGAGCTTGAATATAATCTGGTTAGTGTCTCACAAGTATGTGATAAAAGAACAAAATTCTTTTTACAGATATAGAGTGCATCATTCTTTCTCCTGATTTTATTTTAGATGAAAAATTTGTTGTTTTAAGAACTCCAAGGAGAAATAATGTGTATTGCCTAGATATAGCGGGAGAACTCATTTCTACAAATGAATCAAAACTCTGGCATAGAAGGATGTGTCACACAAATTTTAAAAATATGAATAATTTAGTCAAAAAGAATTTGGTAGTTGGATTACCTCAAAAAGAATTTATGTGTGATCATCACTGTGTTGCATGCCTAAAAGGTAAGCAACATAAGACTTCTCATAAGACCAAAGCAATTAATTATGTTTCTAACCCTTTGCAGCTCTTACATATGGACCTTTTTGGACCTACAAATGTAATGGGTATTGGAAAGAAACAATACTGTCTTGTTATTACTGATGATTTTTCCAGATATACTTGGGTTTTCTTTCTTAGGACCAAAGATGAAACAAGTGAGATCATAAAGAATCTGATAGTCAAACTGGAAAATACAAGAGATCTCAAAGTGAAAGCCATTAGATGTGATAATGGCACAGAATTTAAAAATGCTAATCTAATTAATTTTTGTGATCTTAAGGGTATTGACAGGCAGGACAGCTCACCAAGAACTCCACAACAAAAATGGTGTAGCTGAAAGAAGAAATAGAACAATTATTGAAGCAGCCAGATCCATGCTTACAGATTCAAAATTACCAATAACTTTTTGGGCTGAAGCTGTTAATACTGCTTGTTATGTTCAAAACAAAGTATTAATAGTTAAGCCTCATTTTAAAACACCTTATGAACTTTTTAATAAAAGAAAACCCTCAATAAGTTTTCTAAAATCATTTGGTTGTCCTTGTACAATTTTAATTACAAGAGAACAAATTGGCAAGTTTGACTGCAAAGCAGATGATGGAATCTTTGTAGGATACTCAACTCAAAGCAAATCATACAGAGTATTCAACAAAAGGCTAAGGATCATTGAAGAAAGTGTAAATGTATCCTTTAATGAAAATCTGATGAATGAACAGGGAAATGGTCCAGATTGGTTATTTAACATTGATAATCTAACCAAATATTTTGATGTTAATTATGATTATAATGCAGGAGATTCAAACAATTAAAGTCAACAAGGAGGATCATCATCATTCAAGGGTAGTCAAGATATAATGAAATACCTCCTAGTTAATACTGATGCCACAGTTGATACTGAGGATAATAATAACTCAGAAAACCCTAGCAATCTTGATACCAGTAACAACTCAAATTCTCACGATACTACTGATCCCAGTAGTAACTCAGAAACTCAAACAAATGATGATGAACCAACCAATAGTGATGTCAGTACTAACAATGAACCACATGAACTGAATGAAAATCATGTTACTACTGATACCAGTAGCAATGAAGAATCTCCACAAAATTTGGAAAATCAAGAAGAAACTTGGACAGATGCTCAAATCCCTGAATCCAATGAGTTAAATCTTGATAGTCAATTACTTGTTGATAAATTTCCCAGCACTAGAACTGAAAAGAATCATCATTTAGACCAAGTCCTAAGTGATGTCAACTCAAATATGTAGACTAGAAGCAAATTCAATTCATCTTTAAATACAAACATTTGTAATATAAGTTTAATTTCTAATGAATGTATGTATGAATGTTTTCTATCACAGCAGGAACCTAAGAAAATTCAACAAGCAATGAAAGACTCCAATTGGATTATAACAATGCAAGAAGAACTTCTTCAATTCAAATTACAAGCTGTATGGACTCTAGTACCTCTTCCAAAAGGAAAAACACCCATTGGAACAAGATGGATCTTCAGAAACAAGAAAGATAAAAGAGGTATAGTGATCAAAAACAAAGCCAGGCTTATAGCACAAGGATACACTCAAGAAGAAGGAATAGACTATGATGAAGTATATGCACCTGTTGCTAGAATTGAAGCAATAAGGATATTTCTGGCATATGTTTCATTCAAGAAAATAAAAGTATATCAAATGGATGTGAAGAGTGCATTCCTTTATGGGAAAAATGAAGAAGAAGTCTATGTATGTCAACCTCCAGGATTTGAAGATCCTGAACATGATGATTATGTATACAAGCTAGACAAAGCACTATATGGCCTTCATCAGGCACCAAGAGCTTGGCATGACACATTATCATCATATTTATTAAATAATAACTTCAAAAGAGGTGCAATTGATAAGACTCTATTCACAAGAAAAGTCAAAGATGATATACTACTGGTCCAGATATATGTAGATGATATCATTTTTGGTTCAACAAATGATCAACTATGCAAAGAGTTTGAAGAATTAATGCAGATCAAATTCAAGATGAGCTCAATGGGTCCAATGAACTTCTTTCTTGGACTCCAAATCAATCAAAGATCAGATGGTATTTTGATTAATCAATCAAAATATGTCAAAGACGTCTTGGAAAAGTTTGCAATGAAAGACTGCAAAAGTGCAAGCACACCAATGGAAACTCACAAACACCTACATTCTGATGTTGAGGGGGAGGATGTAGATGAACATCTATATAGATCAATGATAGGCTCTTTAATGTATTTAACTGCATCAAGACCTGACATTATGTATAGTGTTTGTGTATGTGCTAGGTATCAAACAAGACCTAAGGAACTACACTTGCAGGCTGTCAAAAGAATCTTCAGATACTTGGAGGGAAAACTTTCTCTTGGTCTTTGGTATCTGTAGGAAAACCTTGTAGTATTCACATGGCGGAACTTGAATACCACATTACTGGATCTCTACTAGTCAATGAGATGACGAGAAGAAGGAGATGATGAACATTACCTTTAGATTGCTAAATAAGTGATCCACCTCTACTGCACCACCTGGACACGCTGCAAGACCGCGTTGTACCAACAAAGCAATACACGAACTCGTGTATGTGTGTGTGTGTGTTCGTCGAATCGAACAAGCAAAAAGCCGAAACCCCCTTGGGGTTCTTTTCGTTCGTCGGCCGAAGAGGAGAGGGAGAGGGAGAGAGTGTTTAGGGTTTTTCTAAGCAAGTGAATCAACCCCTAAGCCTTAACCTTAAGTCCTTATTTATAAGGACTTAAGTTACAGTTAAGTCCTTGGAGTTTAATTATGATTAATCTCATAATTAAACTTCCTATTAACACTTTAAACCCTTGGACTTTTACTACTTAATTAATTAACTATTAATTAACTGTCTGTTAAATACTTAACCTAATATTTAACCATCCTCACAAATAATAATTAACTTATTATTATTTATTCTCTTCTTTATAATTAACTTAACTAGTTAATTATTCCACACAACTTACTTTATTCGGTTGTCTATTATTGGGTGTGTATTGATGTGACCCTTTAGTGTCTTATAACATTGGACACAGTGACACGTGTATTATCTGTGCACATAAATCCTTCAGACTCCCACTTATGCAAGTTAAGAAACACTTTCTGATCATCGTTGGCCTAAAGCGGTCCATAGCCAGACATTTAGGATAACCAGGTCATAAGAACTCTTACATCCAGAGATAATATTCGTAAAATGAATAACACTAACAGATTTACCTTTCGCATCATGATATTTCTTAATTTGAGTAATAGACATGGAGCAGGGATCTAGTTCTATATACTCGAATTTTCTCGACTCTGATTTCGACTTTCTGCAGTAACGGATTAACGAATGATCTAATCATTCTCCGAGCGCGGCCACGCATTTCAGTAGTCTTAATCGTCGAGCTGCCATGAAATATCTCTTCTAGTTAAAGAAGGTGCAAATTCCATCTTGACATTTGCGTTATCTTGCCCACGACTTCCGCTGTCTTAGTCAAGTTCCTTATTTTCACCCTTTTACGGTGTGACGGTAGATAAATGCTAAAGATCAGAAGTCATCGTGTCTCAAACCAAAACGTCTCAGGTCAGAGGACATCTACTCGAAATTACTCATGCTTAGGCTACATGAAGTAATCTCGATCTTTTTGGTCACGTCTAAGGTTTAGCAAGCTCTGTAAACATCTATGAATATTTATTTAACAACCCTTGTTTCTCTATTCAATAACTATGAAATAGATAAATTTCCATAATGGTATTAACTCTTGAATCTAGCTCCCATTAAATTCAAGCAACCACAGACAATTTAGATACTCAAAAACTATGTGTATCATGGATAGGTTTAAAACATGTTAAGAATAGACAATGTGAAAATATTACGTAAAACTTTCTATTTCAATCCCACGAAATGTTATTACATAATGTATCGATTTCAAACATGTCTATGATTCTAATCAAAAAATTACTAGCCACCAATATTTAGGTACTGCATGCCTATAGCGTGCGCATGTTTCTCATGCTTTGGTCCAGCTAGTCGTTTTGTCAACGGGTCAACGACGTTGTCATCCGTTGGTATTTTCTTAATTACAATATCACCTTCTCTTACATACTCACGTATGCGGTGATATTTCCTGCGTACATGCCTGGTCTTTTGATGCTCTCTTGGTTCAACAGCTTGCGCTATTGTTCCACTATTATCACAGAATATTTTGATGGGTCTAGAGATACTGACAATAACTCTAAGATCCTCGATAAAATTACTAAGCCACATGGCTTCTTTACATGCATTATTTGCGGCAATGTACTCAGCCTCTGTAGTCGAATCTGCTATCGTATCTTGTTTCTGACTCTTCCAAGATATAGCTCCTTCGTTTAGTGTGAATACAAATCCCGATTGAGATTTGTAATCGTCTCTGTCGGTTTGGAAGCTTGCATCTGTGTAACCAGTTACACGCAATTCTTCCAACGAACCTCCAGAAACCAAGAACATTTCTTTCGTCCTTCTCAAATACTTGAGAATGTGATTGACAGCCACCCAATGGGGTTCACCAGGATTCTTTTGATATCTGCTTGTGAGACTTATGGAGTAAGCAATATCGGGCCTAGTACATAACATGGCATACATGATTGATCCAATTGCCGAAGCATATGGTACCAAACTCATCCTAGCAATTTCCTTGCTAGATGTGGGACTCTGAGCTTTGCTCAGTGTAATGCCATGTGTCATTGGAATGAGTCCTCTCTTGGAATCACTCATACTGAATCTCTTCAGTACTTTGTCAATGTATGTACTTTGACTAAGTCCAATAAGCCGCCTAGATCTATCCCTATAGATCTTTATACCTAGTATAAATGCGGCTTCTCCCAAGTCCTTCATTTGGAAACATTTACCTAACCAGTATTTTACTCCTTGTAATGCTGGTATATCGTTTCCTATAAGCAGTATGTCATCAACATATAAAACTAGGAAGATTACTATGCTCCCACTGAATTTTGTGTAGACACACGCCTCGAACTCACTCTTGACAAAACCAAATTCTTTGATTCTTTTGTCAAAGTGTAAGTTCCAACTACTATATGCTTGCTTCAATCCATTAATGGATTTTAGCAATTTGCATACTTTATTAGGATTCTTTGGATCAGTAAAACCATCCGGTTGTATCATGAATACGTCCTCATTCAACTCCCCGTTAAGGAAGGCGGTTTTAACATCCATTTGCCATATCTCATAGTCGTAATATGCTGATATGGAGATAAGAATTCTAATAGACTTAAGCATGGCGACTGGCGAGTAGGTTTCAGAATAATCCACACCATGTGTTTGCGTGAAACCCTTCGCGAGGAGTCGTGCTTTGTATGCACTTTCCCATCCATGTCGGTTTTCTTCTTGAAAACCCACTTGCATCCAACAACACGTGACTGTGGTGGCAAGTCTGATAACACCCAAACATGGTTGTCATACATGGATTGCATCTTTGCTTGCATAGCCTCGAGCCATCTTTCAAACTCTATGACGTTAGCAGCTTCACTGTAGGTTAATGGTTCTAGTAGACTTCCATCATCTTCATCGATCATGAATCCAAGATACCTGTCTGGTTCTTGGCGTGGTCTACTGGACCTACGCAGATTACGTGTCTCTTCTTCCTCAACCGGTGGGTCTGGTTGGGAATCAACAATTCTTTGTTGAACTACTGGTTCGACTGAAGTCGTCGGTGGATCTTCGTTCTCTTCAATTTCATGAAACTCTATTTCTTTTCTTGGAGTTTCAGTTCCTAGAAACTTCTCCTCCAAGAAGACACCCTTCCGAGAAACAAAGACTTTGTTGTCTTCTTGACGATAGAAATAGTATCCTAAGGTTTCCCTTGGATATCCAACGAAGATACACTTGTCTGACTTGGGGTTTAGTTTGTCTGTGAAGTTACGTCTAACGTATGCTTCACAACCCCAAATCTTGAGAAAAGATAATTTAGGCTTTCTCCCCGTCCGGTGCTCGAACGGAGTCTCTTCCACTGACTTGGTCGGAACCTTATTCAGTGTGAATGCTGCAGTCTCGAGTGCATGTCCCCAAAATGATAGTGGTAATGGGGCGCGACACATCATTGAACGTACCATGTCTAACAAGGTGCGATTCCTCCTTTCTGATACGCCATTCATCTGAGGCGTATACGGAGGTGTGAGTTGTGAAACAATCCCACATTCCTTCAAATGATCGTCGAACTCTTGGCTCAAATATTCGCCTCCTCGGTCAAACCGAAGTGACTTAATTTCCTTGCCTTGTTGGTTTTCTACTTTCCTCTGATATTCTTTGAACTTGTCAAAGCTTTCAGACTTTAGTCTCATCAGAAAGACATAACCATACCTACTGAAGTCGTCAGTGAAGGTAATGAAGTAGCGGTATCCTCCTCTGGCTTCTGGAGTAAAAGGTCCACAAACATCTGTGTGTATAATCCCCAACAACTCGCCTGCCTGACATTAATGTATTTAACTGCATCAAGACCTGACATTATGTATAGTGTTTGTGTATGTGCTAGGTATCAAACAAGACCTAAGGAACTACACTTGCAGGCTGTCAAAAGAATCTTCAGATACTTGGAGGGAAAACTTTCTCTTGGTCTTTGGTATCTGTAGGAAAACCTTGTAGTATTCACATGGCGGAACTTGAATACCACATTACTGGATCTCTACTAGTCAATGAGATGACGAGAAGAAGGAGATGATGAACATTACCTTTAGATTTCTAAAGAAGTGATCCACCTCTACTGCACCACCTGGACACGCCGCAAGACCGCGTTGTACCAACAAAGCAATACACGAACTCGTGTATGTGTGTGTGTGTTCGTTGAATCGAACAAGCAAAAAGCCGAAACGCCCTTGGGGTTCTTTTCGTTCGTCGGCCGAAGAGGAGAGGGAGATAGTGTTTAGGGTTTTTCTAAGCAAGTGAATCAACCCCTAAGCCTTAACCTTAAGTCCTTATTTATAAGGACTTAAGTTACAGTTAAGTCCTTGGAGTTTAATTATGATTAATCTCATAATTAAGCTTCCTATTAACACTTTAAACCCTTGGACTTTTACTACTTAATTAATTAACTATTAATTAACTGTCCGTTAAATACTTAACCTAATATTTAACCATCCTCACAAATAATAATTAACTTATTATTATTTATTCTCTTTTTTATAATTAACTTAACTAGTTAATTATTCCACACAACTTACTTTATTCGGTTGTCCATTATTGGGTGTGTAGTGGTGTGACCCTTTAGTGTCTTATAACATTGGACACAGTGACACGTGTACTTATCTGTGCACATAAATCCTTCAGTATCCACATGACTCACCATTTGAACTCATAGCCTACACAAATAGTGACTATGGTGGTGAATGTCAAGATAGAAAATCTACTACTGGTGGATGTCAATTCTTTGGATCAAGACTGGTGTCATGGCAATGCAAGAAACAAACCAATGTCTCAACATCAACTGCTGAAGCAGAATATGTAGCTGCATCTGCTTGTTGTGCTAAAGTTCTATGGATTCAAAATCAACTCCTAGACTTTGGTATCTCTATTCTTAAAACTCCTATTTTTATTGATAACCAAAGTGCTATCAGTATTGTGAATAATCCAGTAAAACATTCAAAAACCAAACATATTGAAATAAGATTTCATTTTATAAGGGATTGCAATGAAAAGAAATTAATCAAAGTAGAGAAAATTCATACTGACAATCACTTAGCGGATCTTTTTACAAAAAGCATTTGATGTAGGAAGATTCAGCTTATTGGTTAGCAGTATTGGAATGATTTTAATAACTTAATTTCCTTATTAAAATTATATGTAAAGTTTTTGTACAATATTTATATTTAAAAGTATGTTTTACTACTGGTTATTCTTTATTACTGATCATGAGTTACTCTTATAATTTGTTACTGATATGGTTTTTCCTAGAATTAGGTTAAGTATAAAAACAACAGTTACTACTGACGTTTCTATTACTGATACTTAGTTACTACTGATCGATTGTTATCTGAAAATTACGACATTTTACCATACTAACCCCCATGAAAATAGCCGTTGGGTTATGATTCGAAGGGTATTTCGGTCATTTTGCAGGTTAATTCGAAAAATATAAATAGCTGAATACGATTAGTTTAGCATTATCCTATACTCGATCCGATAAATCTCGATCAAAACCCTACATCAGTAACAAGAAATTCACTCACCAAATCGTTCAAAAGATCAACCTCATTCTGAAATCAAAAACTCAATATCAATTTCAAGATCAAAATCAAACAAATGGCTACACTAAAGTCTCTCAAAGTTCAAACAGATCTCAAATACTCAGAATTTCACAATATGTGTGCATTTTTAAGAAATCCTGGTGGAACAAAGGATTTTCGTCCCATAGTCATGTTCCTAAAGAACTCATACATCAAATTTGCTCGGACTGTCAATCCCAAAGCCTATAAACAACACCTTGTTCACTTATGGGAAAATGCTGAAAGGATTGAAGAAACAAATATGTCTAAAATCAAATCAATAGTAGATGGAAAGACTATCATCGTCACAGAACAATCAATAAGACACCATCTACAACTGAATGATGAATCAGGTATGTTTTCACTTCCTAAGGAGGATCTTGTTGAAACTCTTAAAAATATGGGTTATGAAGGAAGACTTGACATAGTCACTTTTCAAAAAGGTCTTCTTTCACCCCAATGGAAATTTCTTATTCACACTATTCAACATTGTATCTCTCCCAAAAAGAGTACATGGAATGAGTTCAACAAATCAGTAGCATCTGCTGGTGTTTGTTTGTGCACAGGCCAAGTATTCAATTTTTCTAACATGATTTTTTAAGGAATGCTTGCAAATATATCATCTACAAAATTTTTAATGTACCCAAGATTCCTTGCACACATTTTAAACTGTGAAATACCAAATCTTTCTATCACAACGAACATTTTTCCTACACCTGAATTAAATAAAAAGGTGTACACAAATATGAGAAAACAATTCAAATTTTCTAGAAAAGAGACTCCCTTGTTCCCCAACATGATCTATGATCACCCCCAACTGGAGAAGGTTCAAGTCACCCCATTGAACCCCAACCCACTCCACCACTAAATACAGCCCAAACACAATCCAAACAGTCCACTCAATTACCCACACAAACAGATATCCTGAATGTGTCCCAGGTACATGCAGATAAACCTCAGAGTGCTACTCTTCACTCTGAGGTAGACCAACCTAAAGCCAAACAAATTTCTACCACATATAAAAGGAAGAAAACTTCCTTAAAGGACACCAGGGGACCCACTGAGTTAGACCCCAGACTCCAAGAGTTGTCCTCCAAGGAGGAGAGAGGGCATGAGGAAAGGGCTCTCAATACTGATGCCCCAAAGGTGGGTGCACAGGCTAGTGAGAACATCATTAGGACCCAGACCTCGGCAAGTTTATGTGATGACTCATCTTTTGAGGCAGCACTTAAAGGACCCCGGTGCCAAGAAACCAAAAGGGGAGGTACTTTTGCTTCTTCTCGGAAGAAGAGAGTATCTAAACAACCAATTTCATCACCAAGCAGTGATGAGGGTAGATTGGATAAAAATGAATTGACGGATAGGATGGAAAACCTTCAAACCAATGTACCAAATGAGCCCAATGATCCACCCAAAGGGGTTGAGGGCAGTATTAAACCAACAAAATTGACGGATATGAAGGAAAACCTTAAAACCACTGTACAACATTGCCTGAATCTTTTAAATTCACAAGGAAAAACCATGAGCTACATGAAGCATTATATCAATACTTTGAACAGAAGACAGAAGAGGTTCGATTATAGGCTTCAAAGGCAATCCACTCTTATCAGAAAATTACAAAAGAAGATTGCAGATAGTGAGACTCAACAAGTTGAGATCACTAAGGGGGAGAAGGATCAAATACAAGGAATGATTGATGATTCAATTGCAGCAGCAGCATCCTCTCTCCTAAATCTAAAAGAAGCTCATGGTGAAATAGGTCAAAGTTTTGGTGAAGACCTGTACAGAGGAGTAAGAAGTATGGATGAAGATGTCTTTGTGTCTGCAAATCAATCCCTAACAGCAGAACAAGTACATTCTCCAGTTACTACTGAAGCCATAGAAACTACTGATCCTATGGATATTACTGATGCAAAGGATCAAGAGGTTGTTACTACTGATCCCACTGAAGAAGACACAATACCAGTAATAAATGTCCCAACAACAGAAACTATCATTTCTACTACTGCTGCCTTAGCAGTAGTAACTACAACAACAACCTCACCAGTAGTAGACTCCTCACAACAGTTGGTGGTATATACAACAGAAACAACACCAGTAGTAACTACCTTGGTTACTATTGAAGATGAAGAAGATATACCAGCACTCCTTGAACCAGCTGTGATCATCCCAAGGCCTCCAACTCCATAACTTAAGCCACTTATCATACCTGACATTGATGATCATGTGAATTGGGATGATGTAGATGAATGTGCACTACCTCCTCACCCCAAGATACTTCCAATGAACAAAATTCGTACATTCTCTCCATCAATAATTATTCCTGAAGTTATTGATATGAAATACACTCCACCTTCTGTGTGTGTTGGTAAAGGTAAAGAGAAATTTGATGATGACTACCCACACTGAGCCTTAGGTCACCATATGGTAAATAAGATAAATTATGTCAGACCTGCAAAGCAAGATAAATGGAAGGTAAATAGAATGAGGTATCTGAGGAAGGTTGCTAAGACTCAAGCTCTTGAAGACAAAAGAATAGCTGAAGAAGAGAAACTCAAAAATGCAGCAATTCAAGAGATTGAAGAATTCCTGGTAGAAGATCAACAAACAGAGTTCAATAAACAAAGACAAATAGAAGAAGAACATCTGAATTGTCTTGAAGATCTTGTGGCTGAATGCAAAAGAGAAAAAGCTGACCTACCAGATGAAATATTTGAACAGAAGAACAAAATGATTGATTACTTGAAATCAAAAGGTCATAGTGCTAAGTCCTTTGGCAGAATGAAAATGTTAACAATAGTAGATAAATATTGTACTGCTAAAAAGAGGGAATTAGCAGAAACTGAGGAAGAAGAAGAGAAAGAAAAGGTATTGGTTGAAATTGATCCTCAACTAGTACTCACCAGAACACCAATGTCTGGTGAATCATCAAAACCTTCAGTCAATAAAAAGAAAAGAAAAACTCTTCAAACAGAATAAGAGGCTAGGAAGAAAGCAAAACAACCAGAACAAAATATACAAGTACTTGATCTTCATATTGCTCCTCTTCAAGATAATCCAATTATCAATTGGAGAGTTATTAATGATGTTATAGAAGTTATAAGAGAAGACAAAACAACTCAGATGTTTAATGCTTGGAAACCAATGGTTATGTCATGTACTAGAAGTGACATTATCAAAGTTCTAATTATTGGTAAACCAAGTATGGCAAAGAAGTCATGGAGAAACTCAGGAGCTGGATACTTAACTCAAATGATAGATGCTGCTTTCTATCTAGATAATTACCCTGAGAACTTCACTAGCACAGAAAATGTATATGCTTGGAATGTGCTACCAACAGTGCACATGTACTTCTTTGAAAGAACAAGTAAGCAGTGTGAACTATATTTGTATGAAAGGGAATATCCTCACTCAGAAGAAACAATGTTCCAAATCACAACATGTTCATTTATGAGACCTCATGATCTTGCTATGTTTCAAGAAAAGTATAATTACTTTGTGAAGAGAAACAGTAAATATATTATTGCACAAAGAAAACAACAAAACAAGCAGACATTAGAAGGTGATCAAAGAAGAGCTGCTTTATTAGAAGAGAAAAGAAAGAAAGAAGAAGAAGAAAAGAAACTTGATTAATTCAAAGTGAATTAATAAGTTTAGGGGGAGATTGTTGAGATATAAACGATCTATTACTGATGCTGCATGTAATACTGATGATCGTTACTACTAATGGTGCATAAACACGAATTACTACTGATCTTGGACTTACTACTGATGATCATGGTTACTACTGATAACTATATTTGGAGCTGATCGTGTCCGAGATCTTCGTATAGATAGTTTATAATTAATATCTTATTGTAATTTCATTGTAATCGTTTCCTAGAATAACTAGGTTAAATATCTAGGCTTCAAGGACTATTATATATAGTTCCTTACGAATTGTAAACGTACGTGTGTATTGATTGATTATCATTAATATACATTGAAGCTTTTTGTGATAAACTATGTTCATAATATTTCGCATTCGATTACAGTTTACATTGTTCTTAATCAAATAACAAGAGTGTTAATCCGCTGTAACTTATCTTTGTTAGTAGATCTGTGATTCAATAATTTGTTTGAGCTATTCGATCCTGACAATATCATCCCTTCATTTTGACATTTATCACGACCAAATTGATAGAATTATGGGTGCGAAGAAAAGGTAAGAACCAATACTATTTCTCTTAAAAATATGACTATTTCATTCGATGCATGACATCTGTATTACACTCATTCTATCTTCTAATCTCCACCTTTAGTTTTGAAAAGTATATCCACTATATTTATAAGCATATAATTAGATCCATTTAAGTAGGCCTATTTAACATTCTCATAAAAAAAACTTAACCACCATGGATCTTAACGACTAATATTAAACTACGTGACACCCCGCAGCTAGTACAACGCGTGTATTAACACAATGCATTATTTTTCTCCATGACACATCTATTCTTCGGTTAAATTTACATAAATCCAAAATCCTGAAGTTGGTTTTTTCCAAAAATACACAATAAAAGACAAAACATAATGTAAAACAAATGGGAATTTGATGACAAACAGTCTTTCAACAGTTCCTTCTATCAAGCCAAACGCTAAAATGGCCAGTCACTGAAAACCACAAAATACTTACTGAGATCTGCATCAATTTACTTACAATGAAAACTTGAAAGTAAGGCATTGTTACCTAACAATCTATTTTCAAGAATCAAGTGTTAATCGAATACCAACATAATCTATCTTTTAATTAACAATAATCAACAAGAAAACTCAACAGGATACAACATATAAATAAGTAGGAGTTTTTTCGTAGTCTAAAACAACTTAAATAAGCTTTAGTAGTTTGCTAATACGTATCGGATATGAATTTATAAGTTGTTCTCGAGCAACTTAGAACAAAATCTTCAAACTCAAAAGCTCAAGAGCACGCACCAACAATATCGAAAAACATATAAATTAAGCATACAAATAACAACATAAATAACTACCTAAATATCAATCATCCGACTCGTTTTTCCTACTCGATATTTCCACTTCTCGTTCCTCCAACAACTTCCCGGATTCATCATCTTGATTCACCGTCTTCTTTTCTGCTTCTTTAGCTTTAAGTGCTTGTAATTTTGCATGATTATAATACCCAACACCAAAAAATGCAATCACATACCCGAATAAATTAATTGGTGTCACTGTATCCTTAATCACAGACCATGAAAATGCAATTAACAACCAATCTTTAACCACACCCGCAACGTTCATAGTCAAAGCAGAAGTCTTCCCAACGAGCAAAAAAACCGCAAGATTTAAAGCAAATGCACATAACGAATTTGATCCGAATATCAAATAATCGAAATGAAAACTCGATGTATCTCTCAATCTAGGGAACTCAACAATCATCCATGGAATTGATAGAAAAAATAAACAACATGGTGCAACATAATATAATGAAGTAATTGGATTAAATGTGATTCCTTTTGAAGTTAATAAGATTTGAATTAATACTAATCGAGTTGCTTCGAAACAAACTGCACCCAGCTGTAGAATCACACCAAATGTGTTAAATTGAGCTTCACCATAAGCAGCAATCGCAACACCGAATGAAATCGATAACATATTAGTCATAATTTGTGATTTGAAATTTTCTTTTTTGAATAAAACCCCAATTGAGTAAACAGCAACAGGCATTAGGGCTTTTAGCATTTGAATAAACGAAACAGAGAGATAAATGTAAGCAGAATTCGATAGCCATAAGCTTAAAGAGTAAAGTAAACCGATTGGAACTACCGATTTGAGATAAACATCGCGAGTCATTTGAACAGGCTCAACGAATTTGAAAACATTGATGATGACGTAAGCTAATGAAGAACAAAACCCCATGTGGATCATTGTGAGTGAAATTGGGTACGGCCAATTGTACATCTTTCGATCTAAGATGTATTTGTTGTAGACGATTACAGTGAAGCTTAAAAATATCCAAATTGCGACGTAGGTGTACGAGAGAATGATTTTCTTTAATACGCTTTCGCTTAGGGCTCCTCCTTTCCCCATTTTTAGATCTGGATTGAATTTGATGGAATTAAGGTGGGGAAGGAGAAATTTATTAGGGATTTAGTGGGAATCTGAGATGCGGGTTGAAGTAATTAGACTGATGAATGATTGGGGATTTTGAGTTTCGGGAGTATGTGTTTGAGTGGGAGAACGAGAGATTACACTGAAGGGGATGAGCGTTATATAATAATGGAAGACTGGAAGCACTACGAATGTAACTTTGTTACAAATTTTCTCAATTTAAAGAAGAGTAATACCAGTAAGTATGTTATTCTTACCATTTGTTTCTACTCACCTACTTATTCACCTACTTATTATAACAATATTTTACATCAACAAATAATTATGGTACATGTATTTCGAGAGATATAACAAAACAAGTACGTAACATTTCTATATATGATTAACTTGACGAGTTTAACCTAACAATTAGGGATCGACTTAGATAACGTGACACAGTTTTGAAAAACTTCAAACGAACTTTTCTAGCATGGCCGATCATAAAAGGTCTAGATTAGCAAACCAAATATTACGTTTGGAAAATAAATTATGTTATTATCAAGGATCACTACAAGGACTTAGGATATAATCTGACAGCATGTATAATCACGAGTAATGTATTTAGTCATACTATTTATTCTTACTCATTAGATAAAAACATATGTTGAAATAAATAATACTCCCTCCGTCCCACAAAAAAGTACCCATTTCTCCCTAAACTTTTGTCCCACAAAAAAGTTCCCATTTCTCAAATTGATGGGGGTCCACTCAATAAAATAATATAATTTTCAAAGACCCCACCACTAACTATCCAATAACTATCTTTCTCTCTCCAATCAAACCTTATATTTTAATCAAAAGTAATACTAATTACCCCACCACTAACCCTTTTCTTAAGACTTGTGCCCATGAGAAATGGGTACTTTTTTGTGGGACGGAGGGAGTAATATTATGAGAGAGAAATACTGAATTATACATATTTGGGTAAACTATGAGTATGACCAAATAATATGATTAAATATCATGTCTCTTATATCACTGAATGAATTTTTATGTGTGTCTAGATAACATTTCTGTTCTTATATCGTGTGAATATGATAGTTCTTTGATTATCCAAATAAAAAATACACAAAATTGACACATTCTCTTCTCTGTATCTATGGATATCGGTTAAACGTTAGTTTAATTAAATTCAAATCATATTCGTGGTTCAATAAATAAATTAGAAAAGGGGAAAGCAAGCTTTATAAACTTTCCACTTTCCAAGCTATCATTAGATCGAGATTTACAAGGACCGCCCCATCTCTCCGATCAGACCACGTGACATTTACTTTGTTACACAAAATAGCTAAGCCTGTCACGTGCGTTGTTTTCAGGTTTCCCATACTATATGTACTTTAAAGCAAAGGGGTTTGAATGCTAAATACCAACGTTACGTATGGTGAATATAAATAGTACATTATAGTCGGGGTACCCACACCACGTGTTATAGTAGGATATATGTATAATGAGATTGTAGTTTTAAATCCACTCTAATATAATATAGATTTGATACGTATACGTATTATAAATATAATTACATTGTTTTCTAAAATTGTATTATCATAAAAACGAACTAGAAACTAGTACACACATTAAAATATGAACTAGACTTTGTGAACCGAATACTTGAAAACCTACATCATAAAAAAAACATATCACAAGGGTCAACCGTGTTTGTTTTTGTTTATTTTACAGTTTAGTAACTTTCTTTTTAACTTCAAGTTGAAATATTATGAAAAATTAGATGGATGAACTTATAAAATACAAGTTGACACAAACACTCCGACATCGCAAAACTAAATAAACACTCCTTAAACTTGACTCATGAATGGACCAAGAGTCCAAAAGAACCAATACACAACTCCTAATATATACGACCAAACAACCAACAAAAAAAAACATGAAGGACTCGATAAACCTTGCTCGAAAATGATTGAAATTTTCATTTTTTTTAACCGGTATTTTGTTGGTCTAGCTCGTAATTCATGGGTTTGAAAAATATGCGAGTTAAACGGGCCTGGAATGATTGCTGGATTGGGCTTAACTAGTGGAACACCAGTCTTAAAGGTGATACGCACACATGGACTAATATCCGTTTCATTAAGCCCATTCGGTATTTTGGTGACAATATTTATTGACAAGTTAATTTATCTTGCATGTGTTACTTAAACTAGAAGAGCATCCGTACAAAGCAACGGCTAGTTATTAGCTTTCATTTGTATTTTACAAATGTCTTATTGAATTTTGTAGAATCAGTTTGGATAAACTTTGGCGGATTTATTAGTTTGTGTTGTACGTAGTTTCACAATATTTAAAATTAAGATTATGATTGGATATAATGTGGTATTTAATACTTTGAATTTGGTTTTGATTTCATTTAGTATTTTATTAGTTAGAAATATGCTTGACATTAATGTTCCATATTTCATTTCAATTCAACAAAACGAGCAACCTTAAAACGAAGAATCAAACATTTTACATAGTTCCACTCCCCAAGAATCACCAGAAACAAACTCTTTAACCACACCATTAACCTCCACAACACTACAACCCGGTGTTTTCTTCATACCAAATTCAAAAATCATCTTTCTAACCTCTTCGGCCTCCTTTTTCCACTCCGATTCCTTAAACATATTATGACAAACAACGCAAACCCCGTAATCATTAACTCCAACATCAACCAATTTTCTCCAAACTCAGGTTTCCAGCCTCCACATTCCCATATGTTCTACACGCACCAAGAATCGCCCCCCATACGTTTGCATCTCCTTCACCAACCCCACCCAAATTCATCTCAACAAACTCAATAGCTTCTTCCAACATTCCCGCTCGTGCAAAAAGATCAACCACACACGCATAATGCTCAAATTGTGGTTTCACGCCATAAAGTTTGTACATTTGGTCAAACAACTCAACCCCTTCTTTGACCAACTTCGCGTGTGTACACGCGGTGAGTATAGCTACAAATGTTGTTCCACTCGGTTGAATCTTTAGTGTTGTCATTTCGTTTAGTAGTTTTAGTGAAGTTTTTGCTTTCCCGTTCATTGCCAACCCGGTGATTATAGCGTTCCATGCTCCCGTGTCTTTTACTATAATCGTTTTGAAAACCGATAATGCTAAATCGGTACAACCACATTTTGAGTACATGTCAACTAATGCGGTTGAAAGTATTCGGTTTGTAATAAGATTATGTCTTTTAGCATATGAATGCACCCACAATCCTTGTGTGAGTGCACCAAGATTGGCACAAGCTGTAAGAACTGTAACGAGGATCGATTCGTTTGGTTTTATGCACAATTCTTGCATCTTTTTAAACAAAGAGATAACTTCCTCAAAGTCACTCACTCGTGAATATGCAGCCATTATCGCGCTCCATGATATCACACTTCTTTCAGGCATTTCGTCGAACAGCTTACGTGCGTTCTCAACATCCTCGTTCTTACCGTACCCATCGATTAAGCTCGTCCATAGAACAATATCTTTCACCGGAATTTCATCGAACACCTTCCGTGCATTACCAATTTCGAAATTTACAGAATAAAACTCGATCAACGCACTACCCACAAATTGATCAACATCAAATCCCGTTTTCAAAACATGCGCATGTACAGAAAAACCAACTAATTTAGCATTGGAGTTTGGAGTATTGGAACAAGAACAAGCTTTAATTAACGGTGGAAAAGTATAATTATTAGCTACAAGACCGAATCTTAACATCTTTATATAACCCAAAACCGCAAGAATTTGATTATTATCGTTCTGTAAATAACCTCGGATCATGATATTGTACATGAAAGTATTTCGAAATCGAAGGTGTTTGAAGATCGAACGAGCGTATGAGAAGAAAGACGGATTGTTGGTGGTTGCTACGGCTGAGAGAAGAGGCCCGACGGCGATGGGGTTTTCCGGCAGGTGGCATTTGATGAGGTGTGCATGAATTTGTTTGAATTGATTTAAGGTTTTGCATTTTTCTGAAAGGGTTTTTATGGTGCTGTTCTCGACGGTTTTCTTGATCATTTGAAGATGGCGGGAATTGTTCAAACTTCAAAGGTTATTGCCTTTTTTATGCTAACATGGAACTGGAGTATATGAAGTGACGAAAATACCCTATAACATTTTTATAATACCACTAGCACGAAATTACTTGTTATAGGGTAAAAAATTTATAACACTGACTGACTGACTGCCATAGCTAATCCTTGAATCCAATAATTTAAAGACTTTGTAGGGGCACAACTGGTAAAGTAAAAATATCTATCTTGGAGGGGCTTATCTACATGTGAAAGGAAATGTGAACCTCAAATTATTTTAAAACTTATACCCATCAAAATCTTTATCAATCATTACCCTGCAAAATCTCTTCAAAAAAATGTCTAATGCTCTGTGTTGTACCCCTCTTTCCACCATTTCCACAACCAAACCAGGTACTATTTCTTTCTTTTTCTCTCTCTATATAAATTTACGATTACGGTTATAATATGCTAGATTCTCTTCTCCTATATGTTACCAGTAGATAGGTACATCCAACACAGATTTACTATTTTTGTACTAATGTGGCAATAATCACTTTTTAATTTTATTTCTTAAGCAATAATCACTTCAAAATACATATCCAAACACTTTACGAACGTATGTGCTATCATGCTATGTGTGTTGGTTACAGACATCCATTTGATGATGGTTATTTTATATACTTACAATATTCTTTTAAAGTTCTAACCTCTCTTTGGGTTTCTAACCGATTAATGATATGTTATAGGGCTCATTGGAAACCCTAGTGCTGGAAAAGGGATTTTGATTAACAATTTGACTAATCAGAAGTCAAAGTTTGGAAGATTTCAAGCTTTGGAACTCAAGGTCAGACTTCTTTTGGGTCAAAATAACTTAAATTGATATATATTTTTGGGTTTTTGAATTTGAGATTTGTTTTGCAGGCTACAACAGATGATACACAAAGTACAACAAAGGTGAATAGCATAGTTTGTGGTAGCTGTGAGGGAAATGGTAAGCTAATCTTGACCTTTTAAAGTCAAAGTGGAACTCTATCTGTGTTTATACATACACAGTTGACTTTTAAAAAGTCAAACTCTTTTATTTTATAATTTTGATTTCGGTGCATATGTTTTTTGTAAAGCCAACGCTTTTGTGGTTCATCTTTTTATACTGTTTAATTTCACGGTACTTTCTTCGCTACTGCCAATAAGTTATTACCGTTTTCCGAAAATAAAAAGTAACTCGTTTGGGTCTTAAAAGCCAATATGTACTATAAATTACATTTTTACCCTTTTGTGCAATATTAGGTGCCATACAATGTACACAATGCAAAGGAAATGGAGTGAACTTAGAAGATCACTTCAATGGACGTTTTAAAGCTGGTGGATTGTGTTGGCTCTGCAGGTTTGGTTTTCCCATATTTATTGACCTTTTTTTGAACTTTAATGAGAAAAATTCATAATATTTCATACTTAATTATGGAAAAATATAAATTCCCATTCGAAGAAAAATACTATTGCCAAATTTAAATATTTTTATGTTATTTATCAATGATTTTAAGCTAAAGTTGGTTGATTTGTTGAAAAAAAAGTTATTGTGATGTTCTGTCACAAGTTTTTTTTTTTTTTTTTTTTTTTTTTGAACGGCAAGTTAGTAAGTTAGTGATTCGAACCTAGAAAGTGACATCCACAAGGGGCAGTATGTTTTCCCTCGAAGCTTCCACCTATGGGGAATAAACCCCACGTCCACGACGGGACTTGAACCCATGATGGGCAACACCTTATCTTTCACCAATACCACTAGGCTAGAAACCTTAATACTTATAAAAACCATGTTTAATCTCAAAACATTTAATACCGCGTATTTTATTACAATTTATTTTACCAATTTCTTATAACAATTTTTATAGCGATTTTTGCATTGAGAAAAAAAAAATTGAGGGTTAAACCACTAGATATGTGAAACTCTAAGGATTAAACCGTTTTTAACCTTAAGTAAAATAAACAACAAAGTTGCATTATGAACAAGTGGTGGTTAATTTTTTCAGAGGTAAAAAGGAGATTCTTTGCGGTAATTGCAATGGAGCTGGATTTAGGGGTGGGTTTATGAGCACTTCAGATCAATAAATAGCTAAAAATGATGCTTCAAACAGCACTTTTGAATAACTGTAAACAACCGTTGTGGCGGTTCGAGTTTCTTTTGGTTTTGTAATTCCAAGTTGTAACATTGCACTTAATACATTTCTTTTAAGCTAATAAACTCATTAAAACAATGGTCTCGTGGATTACTTTTTCTAATAAGGAGACCCTCCAAGTACTTTGCTAGGAAATAATTTGAGTACTTGGAGGGTCTCCACAATCACTACCGCCACCAACCCACCATCACTACCGCCACCTTGCCTTTAGATAATAACCGGTTCAACCCTTTGTTTTATAAGTAAAATAAAATTACTTATTTACCTTTTCTAGCCTAATTTTTACGAACAAATTCAAACACTATTTTATCCACTATCACAGTTGGCTATATGATTCTAGCTATTTAATATCAATAATCATTTTTGAAACACCCCGAATCAAACGGAGTCAAACATTTGGTTTGATGCAAACAACTCAGTCAGTTCGCCACATATAAAGACGTATGTGGTTCAAGAAAGTTGGTGTTGCTGCTTTCTTCACTTTCTTATTCAACATTCACTACAAGAAAAAAGTTTTTCAGAAACCAAAAAATTGGTTGGCAAAAGTCTGAAATTTGATAAAAGTACATAATAAGAACAGATTCGACGAGGCATAAAACCCGATAAAGATTGTGTATCACTTAGTTTTTAATTAGAGCTTAGCCAATGAAGAGTAGGAGTTTATAAACACATATAATGTGGTTTTTCAGCATCATGACACATTCAAAAGGATCATATCCCATGAAAACTTGAAAGATTTCTCAGCCTCTTCAAGACAATGATTCTTCTCTTCTCTAGTCCAGGTCTAGTATATGAAATTAATGATAATAGAGTTAGAAGTACTCTTACAAATTTACAACAATATAATAATAACTATACACAATCCTTTAAAAATGGTATAAAAGAGGTAAGATTTAGTCTGTTATATCTTTACCCGGATGTAAAGACTAGAGAGACTGTTTAGTGTTTACAAACCTACTAATTTTAATTCAAACTGGACATGATTCTCGCTACAAATAATTTCGTATAAATGCAAGTATCCGATTGAGGTGGTAATTTCAACATGTAAAATATTTCAAACAGATAGCTAAAATAAAATGGATCACGGTTAAAATTTAACAGGTCAAAGGTAACATGTATTCATCTACTAATGTTAATTATATCAAATGAAATTATATATTATTTTAACTATTTGGTTTTTTTAATTAGCAATTTGTATAAAAAGTAACGAACTTTTCAAACAAACCATTTAAGCTACTAATTTATTTTTGAAAGTTAAGAATGTTAAATTTTGATTCCAGAAGATCTTTTTTACTGATTTAGAAAGTTTTTGATTTACACTTTGGTAAAAAAAAAATTCCGTCATTTTGGATTACTAAAAAAGGTTTAATACTTCTAATTAGGGGTGAGCATTTGGACCGAAAAAACCGAACCGAACCGAAAACCGACCGAAACGAAACCGATAACATGTTATCGGTTCGGTTTCGGTTTTGAAAATACATCGTTATCGGTTATCGGTTCTATCGGTTCGGTCCGGTTCGGTTTTCGGAAAAGGATGAACATTTGGCCTAAAATAACCGAACCGAAACCGGACCGAACCGAAATCGAACCGAACCGAAACCGATAACATGTTATCGGTTCGGTTTCGGTTTTGAAAATTCATCGTTATTGGTTATCGGTTCTATCGGTTCGGTTTTGGCCCGATAAGCACCCCTACTTCTAATATATTTAGGAGGTAAAAGAAGTCCCCAATTTGCACATGTAAAAAAGGTGAAATTTGCAATTTGCCTTTTTTTAACCATGTTTAATACGTTTGATCATTAAAAAAAATTATAGGAGTATTTGCATATCCACCCGATCGGTCTTGACCTGCACAAAAAGATGACCGAACCCAAACCCAACTATATATTCAATTTTGATACTAACAAAATTATAAATATGAAGCATCTTACATCGGCAATTGTATTCAGTTTCTCCCTAACATTTTGCAAAAGTTGGGAGAGATCGCCATCCCATTTGTAGAACTCCAATTCCTTTCCATTTAGTAACTCCTTTGCTACCTATAAGTAGAACATGTTAAATACTGAATATTAGTGGAAACCCCAATAAAAAAAAAGGTAAAGTGTTAGCACAAGTTAGGTCAGATTGACTTGAAACATGGTGGGAGAATTTAAATTTCTATAAAACTTTGCTAACCTTTTTCCCTATCATTCGGCCGCCCGCAGCGTGACCAAAATATATGTTATAAAAGTGACAAATAAATGCTTGTGGATCTTTCCCTGATAACTCTTGGATATAAGGTGAACAAGTGAGTCCTGGAGTTGAAGGTCTTGGTATCAAATAGCCTTGTTTTTTAAACCATTCCAAATCTTTTGTCAAACTGTCAGCCCTTTCCAATCCTGTGTTCTGAAACTCGGCGTCTGAAAATGATAAAAACGTTAGAGCATGTGACAGTGTAGAAAACATTGTCTTCTAAGATGTTAAAATTAGGTTTAGGGTTATTGAAGAACCATTATAGTTAGTCTTTGGGAGAAAAAAAAAAGACATCATTAAGTTTCTTAAATTAGATTATGATTATAAATATATAGATGAACATTTAAACGAACAAAATGAGTTTCTTACATTTTCTTAGACTTTTTTTTTGTACTAGTACATTAGTATTACGTTCTAATAGGCTATTTGGCCCATGCAAAAGTAGAATTTCGGCTATGCCACTAGAGGCAATTTCAACCAAGTTACTTATAAACGTGTCAAATCAAAAAAAAAATTTATAAAGAAATTAGGTATCTAAAATTACTTAATTTGAAAAGTGCAAGGTAAAAAAAACTTTCTCGTTCAATAAAGATTAAAGAGGGTGAAAATTCATTTTGTTAAATTTTAGTGAAATTTTAGGAAAAAAAACTTTAAAAAATGTAAAATTCCCAAATTTACTTCAAAATTGAACTTCCCCTCAAATATTTGTCAAAAAATTAACCACGACACCTATAATTGTTAAGAAAACGATTTTTAGCCGAGAAACTTTTTAGCATCCTAAATTTCCAAATTTGGTATATTTAGGTTACACATAAAACAAACACAATTACTAAAAAAGACTTGCATTCAGGGAAATGAGCTTCATCAAGAATCTTCTCAAGAGTATCATAAATCAATTTACTATCAACCAAAAACTTCAAGTATCCATCAATGGTGAATTCCCATTTATGCCAAGGTATTTCTTGAGCTTCTTTTTCACCTTCCTTAGATTGATCTTTTGTATGCATTTTAATCACAGCAGACCTCAGCTCCTCCACAAACCCTTTTCCGTCACGGGGATATCTTTTCTTTGATACATCCTCCACCGCCATCGCCACCACCGCCATTTTCTTGGATTTCAACGTAGAAAGATTCAAACTTTGGGGACATTTTGAAATGGGTATTTTGAATATAGATGTTTTTGGGGTAACTACGAATTGGGGTTTCTTTAAAAACAGCTGTGATTGAGTGATTGAGGCTATTGAAGCCATGTTTGAAGATGATGGCAAGATAAGGGTGTATATGAACTAGAATTTGGAGTTGAAATTGAAGCAAGTGTTAAGTTATTGAATGATGGTTGATTTAGTTTTGTATTTAAAGACAAATTGGGTGATAATTTAACATTAAATTAAGACTTTAACATAATTATTAATTTATTAAGGGGCGGCCGGCACATTGGCACTTTTCAGTGGTGTTCACTATTCGGATATAACCGGATTGTCTAATTAGACATTTTGAATCGGATTATATGGATTGGTTATTTGATTTTTTAGATCGGTTTAGACTTGAACCAAATTAATAGTTTGGATTTCGGATTGGATTTGGTTTCCGTTGTGAAAACCGGATTGTCCAAAAAAACCGAACAGTAATATAGAGTAAATCTTCTCCTATATCTTCTCTTATATATGAGCCTACATTTATTTTTAGTTTGACAACTCAGCAGTTTAGAGCTCTTTCATTGGTCGAATATGCCACGTGTAATTACCCAATTCGTCCACGTGGCCTCCCATATCAAGCCTTTTTTGAAAAATATTCGGAACAACTATTATAGGCAATACCTTCAGAATTTTAAATTGCAAACGTATCCCCCATCCCCCATTAAATATAGGCTTAATTTACTCCCATAAAAAACAAATCCCCCATAAACAGATACCATCAATTATTCGTAATAACCATCTTACGCACTTTAAACGAAATTTAAAAAAAAAACCACCGGTATATTAAAATCCTGCAATCATCGTTATATTTATTTGGGATCTTCACACCTCCACCGCCGTTATTTCCTTTAAATGCCTCTTGTCCATACTGTATGTCGCCGGAACCAAAACCCTATACAAACAATTACAACCCTGCACAATCAATTAACCTAACCTGTAACAAAATCGAAACACCCACCTTAAATTAACTATTTTTAATTCGTAGTTTTATAACAGTTTTATAAAGTCTGACAGTGAGATTTTGAATTGCAGGCTGGTTGCAAAAAATCGAATATAGAACCGTCATTGAGAAGTGTTCTTTCTGATTCACTGTCGTAAGTTCATTCTTTGGAAATTTTTTGTTTATTAATTTTTATTTAATAATTAAACACGAATATTTTAGCATTTTACCTAATGAAATTTGGTATTGTTTAGTGGTTCATTTCTTGAAGATGCTATGCTTGTTCCATGTGGGCATTCATTTGGTGGCATGATGGTTAAGAGTTAAGAGGGTTGTAGTGGCAGTAAGTCAACTAATATTTCATTTCATTATGAATGAGTCGACTCGGGAATGGTTAAAACAAGTAAAATAAAAAGAAATAGCTTTAAAAAGATCGGGTCAAATGGTCAAAAAGGTAACTTTTACATTACAGGGAAGATGTACAATTTGTGATGCTCAAGTTGGGGCTATTAATAGAAGGCTCTTTCACAATGCTGCTATGCGCAACCAAAGAAATCAAACCACCCATGAAGTCATGATTGACTTCAGCTGAAATGTCTCCATTTCATGATCTGACATTCGCCGAAATTGATGACATGTAATGACTGAAAATGCCACCTGTACAAAAGCGCATTTTATTAAAAATAAATGGGTTTTGATAATGACAGTCCTAGAGGCTTTCGTTAAGTGCATTAAAGTTGTACAATAAGGATACAGCCCTTAGGGCTGTCATTATCAAAACCCAAAATAAATTACATTTCACAAAAAATCAACGGTTACTAAAAATAAGACATGATTTTTAAAATTTGCGATAATCAGGGGATTTTTTTTTCAATTAAGGAGATTTCCAATCTCCTCCTATATATTGAGCCTAAATTTGATTTCCCTTTGTCCACATGTCATTTTCGCCGCTCCTGATTCGCCCTTAATGATGACGTTTAATTTAACAAAGTTCCCACTGTCATTTACCACAAAACTGTTAATACAATTAGGGTTTTTACCTGCATTTCCCGTCCAGATATAGCAACTAATGCATATTAATTGGACACTAAAATGCCACCTGCCATATTCAAGGGAGATATTTGAAAAACGTCTAGAAGGTATTTCCGGAATGTCCTACATAGGTGGTAAATCTCATACTTTTGACTCCTTCCTATAATAGCTTATATTTACCGTTAAATTTCGTAAAAATAACCCCTACTTTTTTCGGATTTAAGATTATTTCAATTGCATCTCAACTTACATTTACCAATAAAAATCATAAAATGCCCCCCACATCTGATCAAGAAACTGCTTTGGAAAGGGTACTCTGGGGGTATATTTGGTTCAAACAAATCCAGCCTTGCATGGCAAAAATGATTCCATGGCTTCCGTACCAAACCCCTGCAAATACGCAATCAAAAATAAACGTAAGAGAAAACCGACTTTAAGAGTAATTGTCAAGAGTTATGGGAGTTAATTGACCAAGCAAGAATATTGTTATTTGTTAACATATTTTCATTGTCTCAAGAGTTAAGAGCAAAAAAGGATTAAAGGTTATTTGTTGCGACAAAGATAATAATTACACTAAGTCAACAACAAATGTCGTTTACAAAGAAGTTTTATTCCATCTTTAAAGTTCCTATAACATTAATTCATGTATAAAAAATATACCAACTCATCATTACAATTATGGATTGTTACGTTATTTTAATAGTATACATATTTTGTTATTTTCCTACATAACTCTCGAAGTATGCCCGCCCAATCGGGCGGGCTTTGAAGCTAGTTGATTTATATACTAACACTTGTTGGTTTCCATTGTAAGCAATCGTGGTTTTCTTTTCTTTACATTTCTTGTAGTAAATTGATTTATATACTAACACTTGTTCCATTTCACATTGTATCAGTTGGTGATGTACCAACCTTTTTGGAGTTTTTGATAAAGTTGATTTCAAATTTTTTGCATATATGATTGCAAATGTCACAAGCAATGAACTAAACTTGTTTTTATGTACAAAGTAGTTTATCATTTTGGAATATTACATATAAACTTAATATTATTTAGGGTAAATTACAGTTTTTGTCCCTGAGGTTTTCTGGATTCAGGGTTTTGTCCCTAAACTTTTTTTTCTGTTTTTTTGTCCTTGAGATTTTTAAAATTCTGCATTTTTGTCCTTCCGTCCAAAATCTTCTGTTAACTTACTCCATGTGCTAAACACATGAGGGTATATTGGTCATTTTACATTTTCTTTTTTATTTTCCAATTTTATTTCCTCTTTTTGGCTTTCTTCTTCCCGCCGCCTCTGTTCTTGCTTCCATGCTTCCAAAATCTTGTTTTCAAATTCTCCATTGATATAATTAATTCCATTTCTAAAAATTGAAAGCATTTTTCAACTTATGATACATAATCATTATTATCACTAAACTTACCTACTTCTTTACCAACCAAAAATGGAAGACTGCTAGTGCTCTTCTTCATCCCTTCCAAAGGGACCACCCAACATTGATTGCAAAACTCTCACAAATTGAAACAAATAAATCGCAGTCACTGGATACAAGATGTGATGCAGGCCTAATAGAAGAACGAGCCATTTTGTTTTTCTTGAAGCCCAAGACCGTGTGAGAAAAGGGGCTTTAGTAAAATGGCCATAACTTTCAGCTCGGGTCTCCGTTTCCAGCCCACGAGTAACCAAATCGAAGCTCGAGACGAAGGCTACGACATGAAAAACGCCGTAGGAGGTTTACCCGACTTCCCGGCCCAAATTCGCTGTTTTTAGACACTTTATTTGCATTTTTGTGTTTTTTCGATAATTTTCCAAACTTTGTTTAGGCCAAGTTTTTAGCCTGTTTGTTGTTTTGGGCCCATTCAAAAATCTGGGCCATATTTAAAGTATATTCTATCATATGAAATAATCGGTTGAATGTTTATGAAAAATTGAGTTTTCTCTCCCGAATTTTGTTCTTGTGTTTGAACAACTTTTGAAGACCAAATCACGGTATTCCCTCGAATCAACGTGTTTTGTGTTAGATTAATCCGGTATTCATTTGAATCAACGGATTCTAATCTCTATCTATCTTTTCAGTTTACATCAGTTGGTATCAGAGCCCAAGTTCCTGAAAGATGCCTCCAAGAAGACGGCCTCTTAACAAAGTCCATGAGCAGGAATTTGAGCAACGTATTATGGCACGAATGGAAGAGCGTATGGTCAGATGGTTGACCAATTGGCAGATCGGATGAACGATCTGATGAACCCTAGAAGACGGGGTGATCGTAACCGTCGGGAACCTGAAGTCGAAGAGCTTGAAAATCCGTTTTTTGACAGTGACGGTTCATCTTCTGATGAACAAGAGGGAAGGTTCCAGAGGCAGAATCATCGGGATGATAACAGGCGTTAGGAATCTGGCCTAAGGGTCAATATTCCTGAGTTTGATGGCAATACTTTAAACCCAGAAGAATTCATTGACTAGCTTATTTCTATTGAAGAAGTCTTTGAATTCAAAGAAGTTCCCGACAACAAGAAGGTGTCTTTGATCGCTACCAGACTACGTGGTAGGGCATCTGCTTGGTGGAAGCAGTTGAAACTGACTCGTGAAAGGCTTGGCAAACCAAGGGTCGTTCAATGGAGGAAGATGAAGAAATCAATGAGGGCCAACTTTATTCCTCATAATTACCAGAGGTTAATGTACCAGCGGTTACAAAATTTAAAACAATCTTCTAAGACTGTTGAGGAGTACACAACTGAATTCTATCAGTTAATTGCCCGTAATGACGAATCAACATCATGGATTCTGTAAACATGTTCGACCCTGTGACACTTTCTGATGCATACCAACGTGCTTTGGCTTTTGAGAAACAGAACCGTCGTGTGGGAGGTTCTTCTTCTTCAGTCAATATTGGGGGTGCTTCTGGTTCGGGTTCTCGTTTGGCACCTAATCAGCCAAGACAAGTGGGTGGTAGCACTGGTCTGATTCCAAGAGGGGTTGGAAGTAGTGGCTTGAAGTGTTTTAATTGTGGTGAACCTGGTCACCGCCAGTCTGAATGTAAGAAGGGTGGGAAAAGGCACTTATTTGTTGAACCTGAAGATTGGGAAGAGGGTGATGACAATTATGAGGAAACCCCAGAATATGATGATGAGCCTGATTATGAAGAAGAGTTGGTGACAGGAGATGTGGGGGTGACTTTGGTGGTAAGGCGTACTTGTTTTACACCCAAATCTGTTGGTGATGATTGGCTCCAACATAACATTTTTTAGTCAACTTGTACCATTTTGGGTAAGGTTTGCACTTTTGTGATCGACTCTGGTAGTTGTGATAATTTGATTTCTGAATAAGCAGTTCAGAAGTTGGGGTTAAAGACAGAGAATCGTCCCAAATCTTATAAATTACAGTGGCTTAAGAAAGGCGGTGAAGTAACTGTAACTAAGTTTGCTGTTGTTCCGTTTTCTGTGGGAACAACATATAAAGATGATGTTCTCTGTGATGTGGTGCCCATGGATGCCTGCCATTTATTATTGGGTAGACCGTGGGAATATGATCGCAACGTTACCCATTATGGGAGAACTAATACTTATAGTTTTCTATTTGGTGGTGTGAAGATAACGTTGGTGCCTAGTAAACCCAAAGAAGTAGCCAACAAACCTACTGGTAATTTGTTGACCCTTTCTCAGTTTGAAGATGAGTTGGAGATGGGAAGCGATGTTTTTATGCTCATAGGGAAGGAAGTTGTTGAAAATAGTGAAATTCCTGAAAATATGATTCCTTTACTTGAGGAATTTTCTGATGTTTTCCCTGATGAGTTGCCTGATGGGTTGCCACCTTTGCGTGACATCCAACATCACATTGATCTGGAGCCTGGTTCACAATTTCCCAACAGACCACATTACCGTATGAGTCCGGGTGAACATGAGGAGTTGCGGAGGCAGGTGGAGGAGTTGGTTTCTAAGGGCCACGTCCGTGAGAGTATGAGCCCTTGTGCTGTTCCTGCTCTCTTAACTCCAAAGAAAGATGGCACATGACGTATGTGTGTTGATAGTCGTGCCATCAACAAAAAAACTGTAAGATACAGGTTTCCTATTCCCCGACTTGATGATTTATTTGACTAGATTAGTGGTGCTACCTTTTTTACAAAATTGGATTTGAAGAGTGGGTATTACTAGACCCGTCTGAGGTCTGGTGACGAATGGAAAATGGCTTTCAAGACTCGGGAAGCATACATATCTAGTACATAAACATATATGTACTAGAACACAGTCATATCTAATACATAAACATGATTCAATTCAGATCCACTTACTTTTGATTTCTTTCTCATTTTTCGGTGTATTAGAACACAAGCGAACCTAATACATAAACATATATGCATTAGATTCCTAGATCACCTAGTACGCAAACATATGCGAACTAAAAGCACCCGTGTGCTTAGTGTACAAACATATGTACACTCGTCTTAGTGACTGGGATCACCCCCACGTCACCACCATCTATCTCTAATCATAACTCTATCAGATATGCCAGTCAAAGCCTTCGGCTATCACATCAGTCATCAAACAAGTTAGTTAAATATTATCAATAATATATACTAACTCAACACATAATAAGTCTAGACAAACATTAAATAGACCGTTCATAAGTAATCAAAATACTTCATATAGCTATGTACTCAGTAAAGTCCACACGTACTCACCTTAGCAATAAAATGCTCCAACCGTATTCCTTACGTCAATTTCCTTGCTTCACAATTCGGTCAACCTTCCAAGACCTCACCAAATGCCTAATACAATAATCACAAGATTATCAACATCACATACTACTACCATTGTGTCCATCTATCTCTAGATAACACTTATTAACACATTTCCCCCAATTATGGTGATTTACCAAACCCTAGGTTTAACTAACCCTTAAGATTCTTACAAATCATAATAGTTTCCTTTGATAATATACCATCTATTAAGTGTATACATCACTTATATCACCATAACCCATAACCCCAAGAACTAGGGTTTCAAACCCATACATCAAAATATATAGATCTTAAGCTACGAAGATCAAAGAGTGAAGATATACCTTTAATCTTCAACTAGGAGTGAAATCTACCAAAGATTTGTGGAGGATTCAACCTCAATCAGTCCCCAAGCTCGAAAATCGCCAAAAGAGAAACTAGGGTTTTGATATGGCATCAAATGAGCCAAAACCCGACTTTAAAGCTGTCGACCCAAGTTCACGGCGTGAACTTTGCGCTTCGTGACCACCTCTCGATCGCTACATGAACGTGAACTTCGATCGCCAGAAAACAGCAATCCATGTAGGGAGTTCACGATCGTGAACCCAAGTTCACGTCGTGAACTTCCCTTGTGCAGCATGGCTGAATTTTTCGGTTGTTGCCTCGACCCGGTTTCGCCCATAACTTTCTCGTACGGTGTCCAAATGACACGAAACCAATTTCTACGTGTTTTATATGATTTATCCATAATTATCATATTTTTATACAATTTATTTATTTACAAATTTTGGGTCATTACAAAGAACTGGACAGAGCTGTTGTTTAGTGATGATACGTTGTTGAACGAGATCTAAAAACCCTGGATAAAGTTGCAGGCCGCAGATCTGTTGTTTAGGGGGGAAGGGCTCGTTTTGAAATCAACAAACAAATATTTGGATAGAAGAATGATCTAGGGCTCGTTTTGAAATCTTCATCTTCTTCTTCTTCTTCTTTTAATTTTGGGTATGTTTGCTTTTAGAGTAATTTACTCTTGCTTTTAAGTTATTTTAGTTTTGAGATGTTCTTGATGATGATAGTGGAGAAGAAGGTTTAGGGTGTTTATATGAAAGAAGATGAAAAAGGAAGAAGATGAAAAAGAAAAATTAAAAAGAGAAAAAAATTAAAAGGAAAAAGGACGAAATGGTACATTCTATAAAGCATGTTGTACAAGTATCATGGAAAAAGACCAAATTACCCTCACATTTTCAGCACGTGAGGGGTGTAACGGCTAAAAAGAAACGGAGGGTGGACGGAAGGACAAAATAACGGAATTTTGCATAGTTCAGAGATAAAAAAAAGGGCAAAAAATCACAGGGACAAAAACACATAATCGGGTAAAGCACAGGGACAAAAACAGTAATTTACTCTATTTTCTTTAACCGCAAAAAGTGACAACGGAAAGGAGCTACGGTATAATGTCATCACCCCCTTCAAAGACACCCAACAAAAACATATTAAAATGGCTAGCAAAAAGTATAAAGGATTACAATGAAAAATCACGCCTGATTGCTACTAAAGTCATAAACCATATTTAGACACCAAATACATAACAGTTGACAAAACCAAAAATGATAATCACCATGTGGAGTGATACAGAAGAAAAAACCTTGCCATCATCAAATGTTTGCAGTGAAATTGACCGGGTCGCACCACCAAGCGGCCCAATCATTAGCAACAAACCCGAACTTTGATCTATGTTTAATCCAAAAGAAAGATTGTACTTGAATTTGCGATATAATGGATATGGTCACAAGTCTTGAAAACCAAGTCGTTTATCTGCCTCCATATAAACCACAATGCAGTAAACAAACCCGTATAAAATAAGTAAATCTTCTCCGTTTTAAATCATGAAGTAAAGAATACACCATTATCATTTTATCATTAACTATGAAAAAAAAGAAAAAGAAAACAGATAATCATTTATTTATTAACCACCATTTTGTTTTACTATTTTATAATAAAACGTGAAATCACCTTGAATTCAATGCCCGATTTTGTCTCGAAAATTGTTCACCCACTTGCTCTGGGCCTTTGAGTAATATCATATCTTCACTTTGATTCTTTTCTTGGCAGCACATCTTCTGAGCTGCGTTCTCGTGCAAAAGAAGACAACCCACAGCCTACTGCGATTTGATGAAGCAATTGATTTACCACAATGTCTAAAAATGGAGTCTCGAGATTGGTTTCTGGTATTAAGAAAAGCACAAATATACATAACATTTATATATTAATATCAAATAAATATAATATATACGTATTATGAAATATATATTAAAAAAGAAATGATATTTAGTAATACTATTTAGAGTTACTCATAGACCTACCCATTTGATAGGATGACATGTGTATTCCACTAATTTTCTCTCCTAATATTATCTCTTGATTTTAACACACGTCTTCATCTAATGAGTAGGCATATGACTATGTCTAAACGGTAGGCCTAAATACCATTACTCATATTAAAACTATGGTATAATTTATAATTGGGGCAGGAAATTCAAAGTTACTGTCCGATCCCGTAAAAATCTCCTGTGTTTTTTTTTTTTTTAATTCTCAATTTTCAATTCCCACTTTTTCTCTCCATAGAGAATAGGAAATGACGATTCTCCTCCTCTCATTTTCTCAATACAACCAAACAAGGGATTTAATTGCTAATTCTATTTCCCACTCTCCAGTTCTCTATACCAAACACACCTTAAGAATCTTAATCTTGTTTGTGTTGTATTTCTTATAGACAATCGGTTTTTAATACTATAACTTTTCGACATAAACTTGTACAACTCTAAGATATGTAGGGGAAAATGAAAATTACTTATTTACCTTTTATAACCTAAGTGGCACTTTTAAAATACTTATCCCATCCATTTTATTACAACTGATTAAAACTATATAACTCAAATGATTTAATATAATATAATCACTTTTAAAACGAACATCTAACAACCCCACATCCTACACTTGGTCGATAATTAAACCATAACAAGCTATAAAGATCGATGTGATCAAAGAAAGTTGATATATCTGCTTTCTTCGCTTTCCTATTCAACATTCGATACAAAGTACGAAATATGCACATAAATAATAATATATTCTACAAAGCATGGCAAAAAAAAACCCCCAAGAAAGATTGTGTATCACGAAGTTTTTTAATTGCTTAGCCAGTGAAGATTAGGCATTTTTCAGAATCATGACAAAATCAAACGGAGGATTTCACCGGAAAACTTGAAAGATTTTTCCGTTTCTTCAAGGCAATGATTCTTCTCTTCTCTAGTCCAGTTCTGGTTTATAGAATAAGGAAGGTGTTAGAAGTACGCTTATGAAGTTAATTTGAAAATTTTGGAGTTTCAGTTTTATAATTATTACGAGAAATTGAAAGTGTTTTTTTACCTGGGCAACTATATTCAATCTCTCCCTAACATTCTGCAAAAGTTGAGAGAGATCGCCATCCCATTTGTAGAACTCCAGTTCTTTTCCATTTATTATCTCCTTTGCTACCTACAACTTATATACTCATTACTCGTGCATACAAACCATTTCAATAATAAACTGTCAATTTGGACGGGTTAACGTAAAAAACTTTTTGTTACAAAAAACATATACTATTTTAATAATAATCAAATCTTTCGTCATTAAATGAAATAGGAGGTCTTATGCATTAATCTAATTTTTCGTAATAAAATAAACTAGTAGGCTTTACTCAATAGAAAACAAAAATACACTCTGGGGGGCTTCCAACCCATTTTACGTGTTTTTCAGCTAAAATTTTTAACCCATTTTATTAGTTAGCAATAAAAAATGACCCGAATCCAACCATTTATAGGTAATCGGGATGAAACTCCAACCCAAACCCTCTAACCCCACACACAAACTTATAGTTGATAAAGGTGATAAAAACTTAGTATAAAATCATAAACTAAATTAAATTCATTAAAAAAAAATTAAATCAATTATTTTTGTGTATTAATATAATATAATTTTTATACTATGTATAATTTATCATTTAAGAAATAATAGTTTTTCTTTTGTATAAAAACATCTTCTAATGATTCAAGTGGGACACAATGACTAAACAAGGATACATGTAAAAGTACGTAATCAGTCTAGGCAGAATAAGTAATAACCCACAAAAATAAGTACAAGAATAATAAACTATAATAGGTGTGGTAAAAGTGACAGATATAATCAAACTTTTTTAGAAAATCAGTAAATCACACACATACGCATACACATATACATGAATCGAATTCACTAACCTTTTTCCCTATCATGCGGCCACCAGCAGAGTGAGCAAAATAGGTGTTATAAAAGTGACAAATAAAGGCTTGTGGGTCGTTTTTTGATAATTCTTCAACATATTTTGAATAATTAAGTCCCGGGGTTGAAGGTTCGGGTATCGAATAGCCTTCTTCTTTAAACCATTCCAAATCTTTTGCCAAACTTTCTGACCTTTCTAATCCCGTGTTTCTAAATTCACCATCTGAAAAAAAAAACTTTGCATTTATGGGGTGTTTGGTAAAGCTTATTTAAAGGTGCTTATGGCTTATAAGCTTATATAAGCACCTCTAAATAAGCTTTCCCAAACACCCCCTTAGTCTTTAAGATATCAAATAGTCTTGGATTAAGATTATTTTTAAGACTGTTAGTGTTAGTATTTCTTAATAAATATTCAATTTTAGATGAAAATAGTGATGTAAAAGAGTGTCATATGAAGCTTTCTTTGTACTTGTTAGTGTTCACTTTATTAATGAATGGGTCAAATTAGGTTATGTTTATCTCTAACAGGTGCATTAAAAATTAGTTAAAAATGAAACAGGTCAATATGTAATATCTGTAATCTGAAACTCTGAAACACTATAAAAAAAATAAACACCTAATATGCACGTCGTAAAGTACACCTTTTTCATAAGTTACAGCTAATTTATGTACAATTTGGGTGATTTTGCTCAAATTATATGGAATGGCTAATGACCATATACTCCCTAGTTAGATATGGGGCCTAATTTAGATTGTACAAGGTTAAATATAACTATTAACACAAGTATCATATGTTATTTTAAATCTTTATAATTGTAAAACTATACATTTGAAACAAGCGTTGACAAAGCATGTTTGCTACATCAATCCACAAAAGTGGTTTTTGCAAGCACATAAGCTCTTTCTAAACTACAAAGCACCAAATCATCATAACCCTATTCAATTAATAAAATACAAGTTTATAAGGGCATGATTCTTGTATACCCTTTCCAAATAACACATTATCACAATCTTATAACTTAATCATATAAATTAAAAAATAATAAAAATAACTTACATTCAGGGAAATCAGCCTTCTCAACAATCTTCTCAAGAGTATCATAAACCAATTTACTATCAACCAAAAACTTCAAATAACCATCGATTGTTGGTTCCCATTTAGGCAAAGGTTTTTCTTGAGCTTCTTTCTCACCCTCTTTAGATTGATCTTTTGTATGTAATTTCATAGCTACAAATCTCATCTCCTCCACAAACCCTTTTCCTTCACCCGGATATCTTTTCTTCGACATCTCCTCCGCCGCCGTCGCCGCCGTCGCCAACACCACCATTTTCTTGGACTTCAACACAAAATGATTCAAACTTTGGGGAGATTTTGAGATGGGTATTTTGACTACAGATGTTTTGGGGGTAAATATGAATTGGGGTTTCTTTAAAAATAGTTGTGATTGAGAAATTGAAGGTATTGAAGCCATGTTTGAAGATGATGGTTACAAGATAAGGGTGTTTATGAATTTCGATCTGGAGTTAAAATTGAGATTAAAATAAGGGTTTGATTGTGAATGATTGTTCGTTCGTTTTTGTAATCTTGAAGACAAAAGTAAGGATGTACTAGTATTATACTAACACGGAATTATGAAACTTTCGAGAAAAAGAAAGAAAGTGGTGTGTTCCAATGGTGAAGATGGATGAACGTATGGACTCCGTATGGGCACCAATTTCCGTCATTTTGTTTTGGATATAATCTGCTGTATAAATATAATAATAATTTATTTATTGGGAGCTGAAAATTTACATAAAAATATGGGTTTATTTTCTTTCTTGACTTTAGGGTGTATTTGACACATTTTTTTTAGTAAATTTTAATACGAATAGTTTAGTATTTGTTTCGAAAAACAGGTTTTTATTGGAAAAGGAAATTAAATTATAGGTAAGGTTATTGTGGTATATCAATCATTACAACCTTAATCACTGAACTTCGTTTCGACTATGTTACATCTGGCATGTGCTGCTCACATGGTGGGCAAATTGGTAATTTTCCACCCTCTTTTAATTTCCTTTTAAAAGCAAATTACATGGAAGGTGTTTTTGATATATCGTTTATTATAACCTCAATCCTTTAAATTCGTTTATTACATTTCCCTTAAAAAAAATATGTTTCTACCCGTTTTTTCTTCTCCTTCTCCACTTGAAATTTTCTTCTTCTTCTTCAAACTAAACTAGGTCAATGATGCTCTGTTGGTGTGGAAGGTGTTGAAGGGTTGCGATGATGGGGACATTATGGACTTCCACAAATCTAGGTAGGCGTTTTTATAGTTATAAGTCTAGATAGAGGTCTCCAACTGTACATTCATTGAACGGATCGATCATGTGATGTGTACATGCAAGATCAAGGGGTATCATCCCATGTTTGTGTTTAAGGGGGTGTTTGGGAGGGCTTTTCTAAGGAGCTTATTAGCTTTTTAGTTTATTCAAGCTAATTAAGCACTTTTAAGTGTTTGTTTGGGCTTATAAGCTTGTGCTTATAAGCTTATTTAAGTGGTTTTAAACAATCCCTTCTCAAAGGGATTTTCAGCTTATTTAAGTTTTTTTACCACTCTGCCCTCGCTCTATCAGTTCTATCCCTTCGTCTCCTGCCTCTCACAAGCCCTTTTAGTAATTTTACAATAATATTAAATAAGCCCTTCCAAACACTTAATATTAAAAAAGCTTATTATCTTAAATAAGCTATAAACTTATAAGCTAATAAGCATAAGCCCCGCTTAGATAAATTTTCCCAAACACCCCCTAAATTGGACGGCCGTTTGTGCAAAGTACCTTCCATGAATTCATACATCAGAGACGTCATAAAAAAAACTTAAAGGACTGAGGTTGGGGCGTTTTAAACCCATCAAACATCAGTGATATTAGAATGGAATCCATGTGAAACATCAACATTAAATAGTAACTGGCTTTTTTTTTTTATCTCGAGGGTTTTTAGAGCTGATCACCAATAGTGGTGATATAAGAGAGTGATATATATGTTTTTACCAGATGGGGAAAAGGCATCGTAATTTTAGAATAAACAGATATGAGATGAGTTTGGAATCAGATTTAGATGTTGAATTTTAAGATTTGAGTTAAATTGTGAGTTGAATATATATTTTTCAGTTTAGAGCTATAGGAGGATGTATAACACAGTTGACAGTAGTATATATACTAATAAGACGCTTAACCATTATTTTACTTTGTCAATAGTATAATATGGCCGGTAATAACAATAACACGGTCATGTTGTGTATGAGAAAGTGATAAAATATCGACAAAGTTTTACTATATTTATTTATATAATTTATTTTGTAGAACAAAAAGCTGGAATAGCTCAGTTGGTTAGAGCGTGTGGCTGTTAACCACAAGGTCGGAGGTTCAAGCCCTCCTTCTAGCGATGTTTTTGTTATTATTATTTTATTTTTTTTGTTAATTGCATTTTCAGTGTATGTCCAGGATAAACTGTAAAGTTAAAGAATTTAATCCAATAAACTACACATATAGCAAGTACATTCCGGAAATGGGAATATTTTAGAATTTTTATAGCAAAGTTTATGTATTTAATTTCAAAAACTTTTTAGAACTCAAACTATTGCATCATTATATATGACACTTGTGATGTCATCCCGTCCAACCAGCCAGTTAAAATGGTCGAACCAATTAAACTGGAAACGAACATTTAGCGGATCGATGAGAAGACCAAGTCTGAAAACATTGGGCATAACTATAAAACAATAGCCTTTTATTTTGTAACCTTGCAAAGGTAATCTTTACATAAGGGGTCCGAGTCTAATGTCACACTTACACAGCCGGACGGAAGAAAAAAAAAGTTCTTTCACCAAACCACATAATTGACCTATATCATCCAAACACAGCATACAAACTTACAAAAGAAAAAAAAGTCGATATAAAGCAACATCATATACAAATCAAATGTCTTGTATACGAAACATAACAGAAAATTCCGTGTGGTTTTTATATCTATGCATCTTACAATCGTAGTTAATATATAATACAAGTCACAAGCCTAAAAAAACATAAGTACCCAAAAAGAAATTGACATTAGTTTATATATAGGGTTTCATTTTTCTATTTTGCTAATTGTTCAAGCACCGGAAACTTGTTCCAAGTTTCTTCCAATGCGTTTACTTGCATCGGTGGCAACGAAAACACACTAACCGTTGAACTCCTACTTCTTATTTCTTTCAAAACCCGTAGAGCAGAAATGGTGCTTTTTGTGTATAAGCTTTTCATGTATTCAAGCTCCGCAAATTCTTTAGCCACAGTGGTTGCCTCATCATTGTTTGAGGCGCTGGCGGCCGTGGTGGCGGTGATGACATCACTGCCGCCACCATTGCCGCCAGAAGCTGACGGTTCGGTTAGAGGGAAGAGGCGGTCTAGTAAGGCCTCACATTCTTTCACGAGCTTGAAAAGGAGGTCGGTTGTGAAGAAAGGTTGTTGGAGGACTTTTTGAATATAGGGTAAACGAAGAACGGCTCCGGTTCTTTTGTCGTATTTCTTCAAAATCTTTACTATTCCTGTTTGATAATATTGTTGATATAAGAAAACCATACTTTATATGATAAAAAGGAATAAACTTAATTACCGGTGTAGTTAAGAGCACTATAATTCTCCAACAAAACCATCTCTCCATGAAAATCAACCATTTCTTTTCGTATCTTTATCATCTCTTCGCTCGAATCCTTTGCCTTGGCCACGCTATCTTGCAACTCCTGTACAGTTCACATATTTTACAATCATTAATCATTAATGAAGAATCATGTATACTTGTGTCGTGTGGCCTACACATACCTTATCTTTATTTTAAAAGATTAAGCTAAAAGTGACTTGACAATTTTATCTTACACAATAAAAGTGACTTGACAATTTTATCTTACACAATAAGAAAAGAAAAGGATAGTGTTAGAAAAGTAAAAATAAAATTGTAAAAAATATAAACTTTTTGTTGGATATGAATTACTTCCTTATTAAGTAAAACATCCCATAACATTGGTACATGTCATTATAGCATGCACCTCAAACCCGGTTCGAGCGGTTCGACTATTCGAACTAGCCGGGTTGTGTCGGTTTTGAAAACATTGACTTTATATGATCTATTTTTTTTTTCATGTAACAAATAAGTTCCTTAACCAACCCAATTGTTTTATGTAGGACCGGTGGTCAAAAGTGATAGTACGAGATAAATTGGTCAAACAAGTAAGCTTATGGCAAAACTTATGACCACTGTCGCTAGATTCTTTATTCTTTTGTAAAGTTAAGGATCAGATACCTGCCCACAATTTTATAAACCATGAACCTAGTCAAATAATACAAACAAATATTGTATCTTTAAAAAAGAAGTCCAACTATTACTTTCAAAAGGATGTGATTCCTATAACACGTACAAAAACTACCCGCACACCATAATCATTTATTTACCGTGCCTGAAGTAATTTTTGTGGTATAAAATGCCCTTTAACCTTTAAGGAGATCTAAGATTTTAAGTTATCTTAAACAAGTTTCAATCACGTGCACAAATCTTGTTTTCCAAAAGAAATATGATTTGTACACGGTAAGAAATAATATGTACAACACTAAATCATTTTAAATAAACAATTTTATCATTTATGTATAATCTTCTATTGTGGTGGAAGGGTATATGAGTAATTTAAAGGGGTTTATGATGGTCAAACTGTTGACTGATATACAAAAAAAATCCTAAAAATAGAAACTGTTGCTATATTTGTGGGTAGAAACTACCAAATATATCAATCAAAGGTGAAGTTCTATGGAATGTTTCATGTGGTTCAAAATAAAAAGAATCTTTCTATCCACTAAAGAAGAATCAATCTCACTTCAATGCACAGAAGAAGATTCCTTATCATATTGTCTCTTCCTAAGTTCAAGCATAATAGATTGTAGCCAGTGCATTAAAATGTGTACATGTTTAACAAAAGTACAACACTCATAAATCATAATGCATACTAGTTTGGAGTTGCTTTAAGTGATGAAGTGAAGTCAAGCTTCTATGCATTATCATAGTTGATTTTTACACCACATTAACTGTTTTATTCAACCTATTTTACAACAATTAAACCAAACTATATAATAATTGTGGGACAGAATAAATTATGTAAGGTAAAAATCACCTTCCTATTTCAATCTCGTGACTTCAAATTATGATTTTTTAAAAATAGCAAAAAGAAGATTAAGAACTTTGTACTTGTGCAGTGAAAGTTATACAAGAATTGATGCAGGGTGTACAACTTTTGATGCAGGATATACAAGTTAAATACTAAAATTACATTATGGATCAAGAAAGTTACCTTTAGTTTGATGATATACTCTTCTTCTTTCTCAACAAAGAACAAGTTAAATTTCTCAATCTCCTTCTCTAACAAATCAACAAAATCAACCTCCTCCCTTGACATACCTCCAATTCCGCCATCAACCATCGTCCAGTCTCCGGCACCACCGCCGGAAAACCGTCGTCTTTTAGCCTCCCTGTTACAAACATCACCGGATTTCCCTTGTGGGTTGATTAACTTCAAGCTTTTCTTGAGCTCTTTATAAGACAAAAACTTATCTCTCCAATCAGGCAAAGTTTGTTCAATTTGATTGCTCAAACTTTTGCCAAATTTCATATCTTTGTTTTTGGGTATGGTTTTTCCTTGATTTCTTGAAATGGGTATGAGTCCTCCTTGGAATTCGAGGGGATGGGTATGAATTTGAAGGCTTTTTTCTTGATTCGGGTATGTTCTTTTTCTTGATTCGTTGAGATGGGTAAGAGTGTTTTTTGAAATTTGAAGAAACGAGTATGAGTTTTTCTTGAAATGGGTATGAGTGTTTTTACGGATTTAAAGAGATTGGTATGAATTCTTGAAAAAGGATGTGTGGGTAAAGTTGAGGTTACGGAGGGGAAAGTGGTCGCCGAAGATTGATATGAAGGGGGAAGCATATGCTGATATTCGGAGGGACCAAATTGGAATATTCTTTTGTTTTTAGGAGAATATCTTTAGTTTAATTCTTTTGAGAGGGTATTTTTGGAATAAAATTTGTTTTGAGTCGTTACGTGTCACTTTGTGGTGGTCTTGAAAGTCAATAAAAATAAATATTTATTGAGGAGGAGGGTAAGAGTGTGAGAGAGTGGTGCTAGAGAAATCAATGTCCGACCAAGGCTTCTAACCTAGTGGTATAAGGTGGGTCATGGGTTCAAGTCCTGTCGTGAACTTTGGTGGTGAGATTTATTCCCCATAGGTGGAAAGTTTGAGGTAAGGCATACTGCACCTTATGAATGTCACTGTCTATGCTCGAACCACTAACTTATTAACTTGCCGTTAAAAAAAAAATAATCAACCCATAGACAAAGGTAAGAGATAATTATCATCAAATGAACTAAATTTATTATGATAAATGATATTTAAACCTACTCATAAGCTTACCTATTTGATAAGATGACATGTATATTTCACTAATATTCTCTCCTAACATTATCTCTTGATTTTGACATGTGTTTTCATTTAATGAGTAGACCTATGAGTCGGTCTAAAGTTCGAATTTTGATCGCTTTTACGCGAGAAAGGGGGACCACCCTCTAAGCCTAAGTATTCCTCAATGACCGATAGCGTATAAGTACCGTGAGGGAAAGGTGAAAATAATTCTATTTAGGGAAGGAAAAGTTGTTTGACTCAGTGTACGATGTGAATGAGGGGCTACCTAATGAAAGAGAAACCCACCACTAGAGCCGAAGAAGGATTTTTCATTTTTTATTTTTTTGGTATTGATCATGGCTCAGAAGGAAGACTAGAAAGGTGTACCGGTAGAACACTTTACCTTATTATAGATACCAAAAGATGGTGAAGAGAGGAGCTAGATAGAAGTAGTTTTTAATAAGGAGAGGGAAATCTGGCCATTCTTGATTTTGACATGTGTTTTCATTTAATGAGTAGACCTATGAGCTATGAGTAGTAGGCCTGTAAACGAACACGAACGAACACGAATGGGTCTTGTTCGTGTTCGTTTGTTAAGGAAAAAATATGTTCACGAACGGTTCACGAACACTTATCGAACGGAATTTTGTGTTCGTGTTCGTTTGTTAAGAAAATTTAGTGTTCACGAACGGTTCGTGAACGAGGGTAACAAACATAAACGAACACAAACGAACATAAACAAACACAAAACAAACACAAATGAACACAAACGTACACAAACAAACATAAACAAACACAAACATAAACAAACAAACACAAACAAACACAAATATACATAAACAAGCACAAACGAACACGAACGGATGTTCACGAACGTAAACGAACGAACGGGCCTTTGTTCGTGTTCGTTTGTTTAACTAAACGAACACAAAATCTTGTTTGTGTTCGTTTGTTTAGCTTAACGAACGAACATAAACGAACTCCCGCCGAACGGTTCACGAACGGTTCGCTGAACGTTCGGTTCGTTTACAGGCCTAATGAGTAGGTCTAAATGAAGGCCTAAATATCATACTCATTTATTATTTATATTCGAAATGTAATTTATCATTAATAAATTTTACTTTTTACATATATTAAATGCATTTTTCAATATAAATGGTAAATACATTTTAATTCATTTAATGATCCTTATCTCTTGTTTTTAGAGCTTGAGATAATCTCACTTGTAATTATAATTTAGTAATGTACTTAGTGCATACTAAAAATAAGAACACTGATTGTGTAGAAAATCATGATATGAACAAAAGATACAACAATCATCAACAAAACTTACTTTCCATTACCAAACTCAACCGGTCAGAAGACCAAACACAAAACCAAAACCTCTCTACAAGAAAACTCTCACTCAACCTACATACTACTAGATCTAATCTTCTTTTAATACAGAAAGTTTAGATCGATTACAAGAACAACAAACCCTAACTACAACTATGAACAAGAGAGAGAAACGAGAGAGAGAACCTGCAATTTCACACACAATAATAGATATTTCTATTAAAGAAATACAATATATACCTGATTACTTACCACTCACCGACTTAGTCTGAATGTTACACTTTCAACCCTGCACATACAACATACTTCATTTTAGATACAAAATATACTTGCTTACCTGAGTTACTCTTTTAACCCTTCGACTGATATGGCTTTTACACTCCAGGTACCTGCACTAACAGACTTAACAATACAATACATTATCTTTCACAATTGAATTACTACTTTCAACACCCTCCCATAACTCAATTGTGAAAAACATCTAACAGTTTAAGATTTTTACAAAAATATTCATGACTTTTAACACATAAACCTTTTGTAAAGATATCAGCAGTATTTATAGTAGTATCTATCTTATGAATTTCAACTACTCCAAATAAAACTTTATCTCTTACAAACTGTAAATCAATTTCAAAGTGTTTTGTTCTATCATGAAAAACAGGATTTGCTGCTATAAGAATTGCAGCCTTATTGTCACAAAATACTTGTGCAGGTTTCTTATTTTCAATCTGCAACTCAACCATAACCTTTTTTATCCAAACAATTTCACTTACCACAGATGCAAGGGCTCTATATTCTGCTTCTACAGTAGATCTAGAAACAGTATCCTGCTTCTTACTTTTCCATGAAACTAAACAATCACCAAGATACACATCATAACCAGTAATAGATTTTCTAGAAGATAAACATTTACCCCAATCAGAATCCACATAAGCCTTTAAGCTTAATCATTTCCTTTTAAAAAACTCACTCCTTTACCAGGAGACCCCTTTATATATCTAAGAACTCTTAAAGCAAGTTTTACATGTGACTCTAATGGGCTATGCATAAACTGGCTCAAACAGTGAACAATATATGAAATATCAGGTCTAGTTAAAGTAAGATAAATCAATTTTCCAATTAGCCTTTGATAACTAGACAACTCAGTAAGAAGATTGCCTCCTTCCTTAGCTTTTGTTTTGTAACACCTCAAATTTTAATACAAAACATATGGCCAAAATAATCATTTAATAAAGAGGAGAACTATCCCAATACACGGATTTACAAAAACCTTTGGTATGAAAATCAGAGTATAAATTCGGTGTTACAAAATATATCAAAACCAAAGCTAAGTCTAAATCCGTTCTAGTGTTCTTCTACTCTAGGCCCCGCATCTCTATCCATGCGTACCTAAACCTTCGATCCCGAACCTGAGTACATAGCAAAACAAACAAGGAGTACGTGAGACAAAAACGTCTCGTGAGCTACATGAGTTTAGACCCGTCAATAATAATAATCATAAGACATATAAATACATATACAAGTAGTTCATCCATCTATCTAGTCACCCTATTGTGACTCTATGATTCTTGCTTTCCTAGCAATCATATCTAGTTATCGGGACATCCCCAACTAACTAGAACCACATTAACTCATTAACCGGGGATCCCCCACATTAACAAGCTTCAAGGTAAAGGCAAGAGAGAATCGCCCAATCTACCTATACCTGCCTTACTCGCCGGGCTACTTCCAGTTAGCAAGACTACTATCATGGAATGGGCCGATGGGGATCCGCCCAAATGCTCCCCATTCCATACCTCATGACCGGGGATCCCCCGCGTCATCACATCGTCTCAACCTTACTATAACTCAACGGTTATATCAATCAAAGCACTTGGCTATCACATCAATCATCAACAAGTTAGTTAATTATATTCAACAATATACCACTAACCCTATTTACTAAATTCCACACAATTATCAAATAGACTCGACATATGTAATAACAAGTATTTTCATGGCTATGTACTCAATAAAGTCCACACGTACTCACCTTAGCAATAAGATGCTCCAACCGAATTCTTGCCACCAAATCTCTTGCTTCACAAATTCACCGACTTTCCAAGATGTCACCGAAAGCCTAATACAATGATCACAAGATGTTCAACATCTCATACTACCAATAATGTATCCATTAACCTCTAAATACCATTAACTAACATTTTCCCCAATTATGGTGATTTACCAAACCCTAGGTTTAACCAACCCTTAAGATTCTTACCAATCTTAATCATACACTTGATTCCTTTGTTAATATACTATCTATTAAGTGTATACACCATTTATTCACCATAAACCATAACCCCCAATAACTAGGGTTTCAGACCCAAGCATCAAAATACATAGATCTTAAGCTACAAAGATCAAAGAGTGAAGATATACCTTTAATCTTCACTTAGGAGTGAAATCTACCAAGGATTTGAGAAGAAATCACCACCAATCAGCCTTTATGCTCGAAAATCGCCAAGGAGAGAAACTAGGGTTTACTATTCCATTAAATGAGTCAAAACCCGACTTTAATGCTGTCGACCAGAGTTCACGGCGCGAACTAAGTTCGCGTCGCTAACTCCAAACCTCGTACGCAAACTTAGCGATCGCTAAGCCATCGTGAACTACATCGCGTCCTTTGGTCCAATTCTCTGGCCCGACTTCACGGAACGCGAACAATGTTCGCGTCGCGAACTTCACATGCAGCCAGGGCTGCACTTTTTCATCTTTGTCTCGACCCGGTTTCGTCCATAACTTTCTCGTACGCTGTCCAAACGACACGAAACCAATTCCTACGTGTTTTATATGATTTATCCATAATTATCATATTTTTAGACATTTTATTTATTTACAAATTTCGGGTCGTTACAACTATCTACCCCTTAAGAAGATTCCGTCCTCGGAATCTCATCATAGTTCACGAAATCCGGGTATCTTTTCCGAATCTCGTCTTTCACTTCCCAAGTCAAATTCGGCCCAAGTGAATGCTTCCACTTGACCAACACCAACTCAATCTCTTTATTCCGAAGCTTCTTTGTTTTCGTTTCTAATATAGCCTCGGGCTCCTCGATTAACCGGTTCGGGCCGTCAACCCGCAACTCTTGCAACGGAATAATATTTTCAACTTCCCCGATAAACTTTTTCAGATAACTCACGTGAAAGGTGTCATGCACACCTTGAAGCTCGGGTGGAAGTTCCAACTTAAACGCTTGAAGCCCGACCCGTTTCAATATCTTAAACGGTCCAACATACCTTGGACTTAGCTTTCCTTTCTTACCAAACCGCATCACACCTTTCCAAGGTGATACTTTCAACATGACCATATCACCGACATCTAAGTCGTATGGCCTTTTCTTCAAACCCGAATAACTTCGTTGTCTATCTTGGGCGACTTTCATGTTAGTTTGTATAATACCAATTTTCTCATTCGTTACCCTCACGATCTCAGGACCCGTGAGCTTGGTCTCTCCCGCTTCAAGCCAACACGATGGAGTCCTACACTTTCTCCCATACAACGGTAAATGTTCATCCCATTTACCACCGAAATCTAGAACACACGATCTTAACATGTCTTCAACCGTTTGATCGTTCTTTCACTTTGACCGTCGGTTTGCGGATGATAAGCCGTGCTCAACCGCAACTTTGTACCCAACTCCTCTTGTAATGACCGCCAAAATCTCGAGGTAAACCTCGCGTCTCTATCGGAAACAATCGATAACGGAACGCCGTGGAGTCGAACCACCTCATCAACATATAACTTGGCCAATTTCTCAAGTGGCAACGTTTCCCGAATGGCTAAAAATAACGCACTCTTGGTCAACCGGTCAACTATGACCCAAATGGCATCGTGACCCTTACTCGTCTTCGGTAAACCTACTATGAAATCCATAGTTATGTCTTCCCACTTCCCGGCTGGTACAACCAATGATTGTGCTACCCCATATGGTACTTGATGCTCGGCTTTTACTTGTGCACACGTGGCACACTTCGAGATGTACTTAGCTACTCTCGTCTTCATTCCGGGCCACCAATAAACCCGTTTCATATCTTGGTACGTCTTTGTACTTCCCGGGTGAATCGAATACTTTGACTTGTGCACATCATACAACAACTCCTTTCAGATACCACCGAACTTAGGAACCCAAATACGACCTCCTACGGTCTTCAACCCTTGTGCATTTTCGAGAAAATGTTGGTTCTTACCTAACCGTTCTTGCCTTAACTCGTCTTTCCCCATGACTTCTCGTTGGGCATTCTTGATTCTTTCGATGATGCTCGAGACGACTTTTATACGTGTTAATATTCCTCGGTTCGGTTTTACATAGACCTTTCGGCTCAAGGCGTCGGCTACTACATTAGCTTTTCACGCGTGATACACAATCTCACAATCATAATCGGCAATCAACTCGATCCACCTTCTTTGTCGCATATTAAGATCTTTTTGAGTAAACACGTATTGTAGGCTTTTATGATCCGTGTACAATGTACACCGAGTACCATACAAATAATGCCTCCACAACTTCAAGGCAAATATAATTGCCGCCAACTCCAAGTCGTGTGTCGTGTACCTCAATTCTGCATTCTTCAATTGTCGCGAAGCATACGCGATCACTTTACCTCTTTGCATCAACACACAACCGAGCCCTTGATTCGAAGCATCACTATAAACTACAAAGTCTTCCATACCATCCGGTAACGTAAGAATCGGCGCGTTACATAACTTTTCCTTCAACAAATTAAACGCCTCTTCCTGCTTCTTCTCCCACACAAACTTCTCACTTTTTCTCGTTAACTTCGTGAGTGGAATCGCGATTCTCGAGAAGTCTTGTATAAATCTTCGGTAATAACCGGCTAATCCAAGGAAACTTCTAACCTCGGTAGGAGTTCTCGGAGGCTCCTAATTTGACACCGCTTCAATCTTGGACGGGTCAACTTTAATACCATCACACGTCACCACGTGACCTAAGAATTGCACTTCCCGCAACCAAAATTCACACTTCGAGAATTTTGCATACAACTTCTCCCGTTTCAACACGTCTAAAACAAGCCTCAAATGACTTTCGTGTTCTTCCTCGGTTTTCGAATAAATCGAAATATCATCAATGAGCACTATCAAGAACTTATCAAGGAACGGTTTGCAAAACCGATTCATTAAATCCATAAAAATAGCCGGCGCGTTTGTAAGACCAAACGACATCACTAGAAATTCATAATGACCATAACGTGTACGAAAAGCCGTCTTCTCGGTGTCGCCTTCTTTCACCCGAACTTGGTGATAACCCGACCTCAAATCGATCTTCGAGAAGTAACTAGCACCTTGCAATTGGTCGACTAAGTCATCAATTCTCGGCAACGAATAACGGTTCTTAATGGTTACCTTATTCAACTCTCGGTAGTCGATACACATTCTCATCGAACCATCTTTCTTTTTGACAAATAACACCGGTGCACCCCATGGTGACGAACTCGGACGAATAAAACCTTTGTCTAACAAATCTTGCAATTGAGTCATCAATTCTCGCATCTCGGTGGGAGCTAAATGATATGGGGCACGAGCAATCGGCGTCGCCCCCGGAACTAAATCAATTTTAAACTCGACTTGTCTCTCCGGTGGCAAACCGGGCAAGTCATCGGGAAATACCTCGGGGAAATCCCGAATAATTTTGACGTCACACATCGACCTCTTTTCTTTTCGGCCATCTAACACATATTTAATAAACGATGTACAACCTTTCGATATACTTTTCCTCGCCTTAATGGCGGTAATCACATTAGGCATGTGATGTCGTTTCTCCCCATACACATACACTTTCTCATTCTTGGGTGTCCTAATCGACACTATTTTCTTACCGCATAAAATTTTGGCTTGGTGCATACCCAACCAATCCATACCGATTACCACATCAAACACCTTTATTCCCATGGGCAACAAATCTACCTTAAACTTTCTACCGTCTATTTCTATTTCACAATTTCTATAAATACTTTCAACCATAGAAGTTTTCCCGTCGGCTACCTCTATCTCATAAACCTCATCTAACATCTCGAACGGCACATTCAATTTACAACCGAACTCATAAGACACAAATGAATAATTGGAACCCGAATCAAACAAAATATGAGTTGGCAAGGAGTTAATGAATAGAGTACCTGACACCACATCATGTGCCTCCTTCGCCTCCTCCCGGGTTAGTTGGAAGGATCGCCCCTTCACCTTCGCCGGCTCCACTTTCTTTTGAGCCGTGGACACCATCGACTCGGTTCCCTTCTTCGGGCACACATTGCTATAGTGTCCCTTTTCGTGGCACGAGAAACATTCAACCTCGGCCAATGATTTAGACTTGCATTCTCGGGCCATATGCCCCGGCTTTCCACAATTAAAGCAAGTCTTCGACTCTCCTCGGCACACGCCGGCATGATTCTTCGCGCACTTCTTGCAGGAGCCAACACTACCTTGCTTAGAGAAGCTCGAAGTGAACTTCCCTTTCTTGAACGAACTAGAGCCGCTCTCGGCTTTCCTTTTCTCGCCCACATGGGCCCTCTCGGCAACACGTGCCTCATTCACTTCCTCAACACCCCGGGCGGCACTAATGGCCTCATCGAGTGTGACCGCCCTCTTAACTTCCAATTGGTAGTCCCACGGTAACCCACTAGCATACCGGACCACCCTCAACCTCTCATCCGAGTAGGTTTTAGCAACAAACGGGAGCAATCCCGTGAACTCTCTCGAGTACTCCTCGATTGATAAATCACCCTTCTTAAGGGTCACGAACTTCTCGTGCATCTTTTCCAAATCCCTTTCGGGACAAAATTTCTTTTTTCAATCTCGTGGTGAATTCATCCCACGTCATTTTCTCAACCACCTCCCTCCCGAGGGTTTCATACACGATATCCCACCAAACCATAGCATCTTCTTTTAACAATTGTGACGCATACGTCACCATATCGGCATCCTTACACTTGCTACTACCGATAACCCTCTCGGTCTCTCGGATCCACCTCATAGTTACTTTCGGGTCCGAACTACCCGTGTACACATTCGGCTTACAAGCCATGAAGGTTTTAAACGAACAACCTTCTTTCACAACGGGCTTTGCCCTAGCATCACTTTGGCCACCCGTGGAGGACTTCCCTTCACCGGTGCTACTACCCCCGGTTCTCTCATCCGACCTAGCTTCGGATTCACGGTCTCCACCTGACTTCTCACGGTTCTCAATAATTCGGTGCACTTCCTCGGCCACCGTTCCCTTGATTTGATCAAGAAAAGTTTGGAGATCCGCCATGGTTACCGGAGTTCTATTAGCTCCGACTTCCGATTCATCAACCCGATGCATCGACGGTTGACTTCCTTGTTCAAGCACCACCTCGCCATGAGGTATCTCTTCCTCCCGGCCCTCCGGGGCTTTACCACTTCTACACGTGGTCACCATTTCTTTCCATCAAGACTATACGAAAGACATTAAACATTTAGTACCTTATGTACAACCCATTAGTCGCATAAGACTCAATATCCATAATCATATCAAATTTTATCGGTACCCCTAGGTTTAACCCTAAACTTAACATAAAGTCTCAAGGTCAACCTATGATCTTAAGGAATCTTATATTCCTAATGCTACAGTCTAAGACTAGGATGGTCATCCAACCTAATTCACTTAAACAGTAGCTCTGATACCAAGTTGTAACACCTCAAATTTTAATACAAAACATTTGGCCAAAATAATCATTTAATAAAGAGGAGAACTATCCCAAAATACGGATTTACAAAAACCTTTGGTATGAAAATCAGAGTATAAATTCGGTGTTACAAAATATATCAAAACCAAAGCTAAGTCTAAATCCGTTCTAGTGTTCTTCTACTCTAGGCCCCGCATCTCTATCCATGCGTACGTAAACCTTCGATCCCGAACCTTAGTACATAGCAAAACAAACAAGGAGTACGTGAGACAAAAACGTCTCGTGAGCTACATGGGTTTAGACCCGTCAATAATAATAATCATAAGACATATAAATACATATACAAGTAGTTCATCCATCTATCTAGTCACCCTATTGTGACTCTATGATCCTTGCTTTCCTAGCAATCATATCTAGTTATCGGGACATCCCCAACTAACTAGAACCACATTAACTCATTAACCGGGGATCCCCCGCATTAACAAGCTTCAAGGTAAAGGCAAGAGGGAATCACCCAATCTACCTATACCTGCCTTACTCGCTGGGCTACTTCCAGTTAGCAAGACTACTATCATGGAATGGGCCGATGGGGATCCGCCCAAATGCTCCCCATTCCATACCTCATGACCCTGGATCCCCCGCGTCATCGCATCGTCTCAACCTTACTATAACTCAACGGTTATATCAATCAAAGCACTTGGCTATCACATCAATCATCAACAAGTTAGTTAACTATATTCAACAATATACCACTAACCCTATTTACTAAATTCCACACAATTATCAAATAGACTCGACATATGTAATAACAAGTATTTTCATGGCTATGTACTCAATAAAGTCCACACGTACTCACCTTAGCAATAAGATGCTCCAACCGAATTCTTGCCACCAAATCTCTTGCTTCAAACATTCACCGACTTTCCAAGATGTCACCGAAAGCCTAATACAATGATCACAAGATGTTCAACATCTCATACTACCAATAATGTATCCATTAACCTCTAAATACCATTAACTAACATTTTCCCCAATTATGGTGATTTACCAAACCCTAGGTTTACCCAACCCTTAAGATTCTTACCAATCTTAATCATACACTTGATTCCTTTGTTAATATACCATCTATTAAGTGTATACACCATTTATTCACCATAAACCATAACCCCCAATAACTAGGGTTTCAAACCCAAGCATCAAAATACATAGATCTTAAGCTACAAAGATCAAAGAGTGAAGATATACCTTTAATCTTCACTTAGAAGTGAAATCTACCAAGGATTTGAGAAGAAATCACCACCAATCAGCCTTTATGCTCGAAAATCGCCAAGGAGAGAAACTAGGGTTTACGGCTGTCGACCAGAGTTCACGACGCGAACTAAGTTCGCGTCGCTAACTCCAAACCTCGTACGCAAACTTAGCGATCGCTATGCCATCGTGAACTACATCGCGTCCTTTGGTCCAATTCTCTGGCCCGACTTCACGGAACGCGAACAATGTTCGCGTCGCGAACTTCACATGCAGCCAGGGCTGCACTTTTTCATCTTTGTCTCGACCCGGTTTCGTCCATAACTTTCTCGTACGGTGTCCAAACGACACGAAACCAATTCCTACGTGTTTTATATGATTTATCCATAATTATCATATTTTTAGACATTTTATTTATTTACAAATTTCGGGTCGTTACATGTTTCATCAAAAATAACAATATTGGTCTCTATAGGAGTGGCTACATGTTTACAACCTGTCATGTCAAACTTTGCTAAAAGATCCAATGCATATTTTCTTTGAGATAAACAGACACCATAATTCAACTGTAACACTTCTATACCAAGAAAATACTTTAATTTACCTAAATCCTTTATTTAAACTTAGAATTTAGATAAACTTTAAACTTTTCAATCTCATTTTTATTGTCTCCAGTTATGACAATATCATCTACATAAACAAGTAACACTATAAAAACATTTACTTGATTCTTAATAAACAAGGAATAATCACTACAACTTTTAACAAACCCATTTTCAGTTAAAGTTTCACATAACTTTTCATTCCATTCTCTTGGAACCCGTTTAAGCCCATACAAAGATTTAACCAATTTACACACTTTATTAATGTCTTTTTCAAAATATCCTTCTGGTAAAATCATATAAACATCTTCATCTAGACTACCATATAAGAAAGCATTATTAACATCTAACTGATATAATGGCCAGTTATTTTCAACAGCTAATGAAATCACACATCTGACAGTAACCATTTTCACAACAGGTGAAAAAGTTTCTTCAAAATCAATACCTTCTCTTTGATTGTAACCCTTAGCAACTAATCTAGCTTTATATCCTTTTACCTCACCATTAGCTTTGTATTTAACTTTATATACCCATTTACATCCTATAGGTTTTCTTCCTAAAGGTAAATCAGTTATGATCCAAGTTTCATTTTTGTACAAAGCCTCCATTTTTAAGTTCATGGCTTCAAGCCACTTATTATCTAATTTGGCTTCATTAAAAGTTTTTGGTTTACTAAGTTTATTTAAACCACTAACAAAGCACAAATTTTCAATAGACAGATTTGAATAGTTAACAACTTTATTAATATTATACTTTACTTTATTATTCAAAATAAAGTCATTAAACTTCCTTGGGGTAACAACAGGTATGGTAGATCTCCTCAACTCATTATTTTAAATGTTATTATGAACATGGACATTTTGACCCTCAGAACTAGTAGTTTCATCAACAAGAGGTGCAGAAGTTAGATTATCAACAGATACAATTAGACCATCTAATGTTAAATCATTTAGATTATCAACATATGTATTAGGACCATCTAAACTACTGCCAACACCTTGATGAGCCCTCCCCTCATCATTGGGTACTTGTAAGTCATCTTTAGTTTCAAAACCAAAACTATCAAAGAAATTTAAATGTGACAAACTATTTTTTTCAAAGTTATTTTATTTTCCAAGAGACATTTTAAAGGGAAATATATTTTCATAAAACTGAACATCTCTGGAAAACAGAATTACTTTATTATCAAGAGAAAACAACTTATAACCTTTTTTAACATTTGAGTATCCCTAAAAAACACATTTTTCTGATTTAGAAGCAAACTTTTCATGTTCATTTAAAACTTTTGAAAAACAAAGACAACCGAAACTTCTAAGATGACTAAGGGAAGACTGAACATTAAAAACCAACTCATAAGGAGATCTACCATTAAGGACAAATGAGGGCAACCTGTTTATCAAATAAGCAGCAGTTAAAATACATTCAGTCCACAAATTTAAAGGAATTCCCCTTGAAACATAAGAGACCTAGAACTATTTAACAGATGTGTTTGATGTAAAATACTATTTTCACTACAAAAAATACTCATTCTGTTATTAACAAACTCAGTTCCATTATCAGACCTGAGAATTTTTATTGTACTTTTACACTGATTTTTTAAAAAAATATGAAATATTTGAATATTATCAAAAACCTCTTCTTTAATTTTTAATAAAAACACCCATACAGCTCTTGAATAGTCATCTGCAACAGTTAAAAAATATCTATACCCATCTTTACTAGTAACTTTGTAAGGACCCACACATCAAGATGAACTCAATCACCTAACATATTAGACTTATGATCACTTAGAGGAAATGGTTCTCTAGTTTGTTTAGCCCTATGACATGTTTCACATGGTGAAACATCAACACTACATTCTAAATTAATTTTAGATTTTAACAGATTTATCACTTGATCAGCAGGATGACCAAGTCTACTATGCCAAACTATCTTAGACACAAAACAAGTAGCAACAATATTTGATACGGGAAGATTTTTACTTACTTCAATTATAAACAAACCACCAAATTCTTTACCAATCATCACATTTGTCCTTGTTTTCAAGTCCTGGATATAACAATTTTCTTCATCAAAACCAACAAACAGTTTGCAATCCTTTACCAATTTATGAACAGATAACAGATTTACACAATATTCTGGAATAACTAACACATCATACAGAGTACTTTTATTACTTATTATTAAATTTCCAATTAGTTTTATTAATGTATGTGTTCCATTTGGATGACTCACTGTAATTTTAAGATCATATACATCAACTATACTAACTAAATTATCACAGGAGCCTGCCATATGTTGGTTGCCTCCTGAGTCAACAATCCAGCCAGACACTAAGTTTGTACATTTAAACATTGAATTAGAATTAAAAAATCTATTAAAATTTGAATTGTAAATTTTACTCTCATTTTGAAAATTACCTGCCATATTTGATTGTAAACCAGAAGTGGAAGCACTACTGTCTCCAATCATGTTCAAAATTTTAGAAACCTGCTCATTAGAAAAAACAGAAGAAGGAGTTCCACTTGAACATCCTTGTTTATTATCAGAGGATACAACATTGTTTGAAAAACCTTTTGGTTTGAAATTGTTATTACTATTAGTATTATTATTAGGACTATTAAACTTCTTTTTATAATCAGTAGGATAACCAACTAAATCAAAACATCTATCAACAGTGTGACCAAACCATATTACAATTAGTACATTTGAAATTGGTATTAGGACCTCTGTAGTTATTATTATTATTACCAGCTTTACCATTATTATTGTTATTATTTGAAAACTTTTTTTATTATTATTATATTGAGAGGCAAAACCAGCATTTTGAATTTTAGAACTATTATCAGTCACTGACCCTTCCTATGAGACTCCTCCCTACATATAATACAGTATGCAGTTTTGACATCAGGTAAAGGATCCCTAGTTAACACTATACTCCTAATAGGCATATAAACATCATCAAGACCCATTAAGAATTGCATTAGTTTTAAAACCTTGTTTTGATTATTTAAAATATTTGCATTGTTACAACCACACACATGAACTTCTACCATAGAATCATACTGTTTCCATAAGGAATTAAGTTTGTTATAGTAATCAGATACAGAACTTCCACTTTGTTTAACAGAATTAATTTGATGATGTAAACTAAAAACCATATAACCATCAACTTTATCATACGCTTCTTTTAACTCATTCCAAACAATACTAGCACTAGTATTAAAAAGTTGACCAGCACATAACTCTTCAGTTATAGAACTCAAAATCCAGGACAAAACTACAGAGTTACATCTATCCCACTGATTGGCTAAAACTTCATTAGTTAAACTCTTCTCACATGTTCCATTAATAAATCCCAATTTATTTTTAGTTCCTAGGGCCAACAACATAGACCTACTCCACAGACTATAGTTCTCAGTTCCTTTCAGTTTGATAGAAACTAAAGGAGTATCAGTAGTATCACTCGCATGAAGAAATAAAGGATCACTAAAGTCAAGCTTGTTAATCAAGGTAATATCATTTTGGTCACCCATATCACCACCAAACAAATTGAACATACACAACAATAACCACAATAGAGAACAACACACAACAACACCACAAATAACAAACAGCCTAAAGAGCAGTCAAGCCAGAGGCCAGATTCCAGAACTCTCTGAAGGAGTCTGGACAAGCAATAACTCAAGGCTCTCTCTTCTACACGGTTAGTATAAAACGAACAAAGAACAACAACTATCACAGAATACAAGCAGAAAACAGTAAATCAAGACAAGAACCTTGTCTATAGGCCAAGTATGAAGACCTGAGGGCAGTTGATTCCCGTTAAGCAACGGAAACTCCCAGCTCCAGGGACTTGCTACAGAAACAAGAGAGTTAGAGAACTTACGGAGTACTCCGCGCCTTGTTTCGTCTCGATTTAATATCCGCAGCGGAAATAACCAGTAACTTTTGTTCCTCTTGAACAGCCAAGAGGAAATCACTTCGAAAACCTAGATCCGATCAACGACTTTGAGATCTTGAGAGAAGAACTCGCTACAAGAAGTGAACTCGAAATCAAGATCGTAATATAGAGAACGTTTAGATCGGAACGAAATCTCAGTGATCTAAAGTCTAGAGATTCATCGGAACAGATTTCACCAAAAAATAGCGATCGTCAGAAACCCTAATTTTCTGACTGATAACGAGCAAAACCGATCGATCTCAGACCTGTAACCTATGCTCTGATACCATGTAGAAAATCATGATATGAACAACAGATACAACAATCATCAACAAAACTTACTTTCCATTACCAAAGTCAACCGGTCAGAAGACCAAACACAAAACCAAAACCTCTCTACAAGAAAACTCCCACTCAACCTACATACTACTAGATCTGATCTTCTTTTAATACAGAAAGTTTAGATCGATTACAAGAACAACAAACCCTAACTACTACTATGAACAAGAGAGAGAAACGAGAGAGAACCTGCAATTTCACACACACAATAATAGATATTTCTAATAAAGAAATACAATATATACCTGATTACTTACCACTCACCGACTTAGTCTGAATGTTACACTTTCAACCCTGCACATACAATATACTTCATTTTAGGTACAAAATATACTTGCTTACCTGAGTTACTCTTTTAACCCTTCGACTGATATAGCTTTTACACTCCAGGTACCTGCACTAACAGACTTAACAATACAATACATTATCTTTCACAATTGAATTACTACTTTCAACAAATTGGTCCATTATTTTTTAATATACTTATAACAATCTTATCCAAAAACATCTTGATACAAATAATGTCGTAGATTTGATGATCAAAACTTGTTCAATTCAATAACGTAATTTTTGGTAGAGAAACAACTTTTATAACATCAAAACTGTAAATTACACAATGTAGGTGAAATGTTATGTTGTGTTTTGTCTGATTCATATCATCATATGAAAACGAGGTTATTGCACAAACAACGTGAACACGAGATGCTCTAAGGATCGATGTTGACATCACATATCCATTTTACCTTCATCACGAGTTTTGGTATTTTTCGTTTACAAGTATTGATGATTGAAGTTTTTTTAGTTCGAGTTCTATAATAATTACTTGAATATTCAAAAATCTCTATTACAACTAGTGTTAGTTATGACAAAAAATTGATAGTACCAGCCTACCAGTGGCCGTTCTAGGGGTGTGTAGGGTGGACATCTGCCCACTTCAAAAGTTTTCTGATTAGTATAAATTTTTTATATATCAAATCATTTTGGTTTTTGTTTATATTGTATGAGCGCTAACCAGTCCACGTCATATATTAGCTTTGTGGTTAACTCATATATCTTCAACATATAACATTAAGTTCAAGTTCTTTTCATATGCATATATTTTTTTTTTAAATTGTGTTTTCCTTATTTCCTTTTTAATTTTTTTTTGCTGTATTTTCTACTAAAATTTTCTTTTTTTTTTGATTAATTTCCCTCTTTTTGATAATCTAGATATAAAAATACGATATCCAACATTATTTCCAAATATAACAACTGCTTCTATAACACGGGTACCCATAGCCATAATCTGAAGTCTAATACCATTGTATATACCATTTTTCTAATCAATATTTCTTAGTAAAAGTCTAAGATATGCAATTGTCTCCTTTGACCGTTTGGCTCGTGCCTGTTGGAATATTTTATTGGATATGCTAAAATCAAAGAATATTCGGGAGGATAATGTAATGTTGTTGTAATATGCAAACGAAAGAATAACAAAACCTATTAATTAAATGTTAAATGTGAAAACATACAATGAGTTTGTAAAAAGCATATTCGGAATGCTTTGGTTTCTTTTTGGTGTCAAGTATACCACAAACAAAGTCTTTGCGCGGTTCTTTTTTGTTGCTGATAATTTAAGTTTTTTATTTTGTGTTTATTTTGTTGTTTTTTATGACTCCGCAAACACCGGTCACACTCCTATTTGTGCTTATTTTCACGTACAAATTAATTCTCCTAACAAACAAATACAAACACAAAATTCCTTCGTTTAAGTGTTCATGTACAATCATTTATTGAATAAACTTAAACGAATGAACATGAACAAGCCCTCTTCATATCCGCTCGATTCGTTTATAGGTCTAATGATTCATATGAGGTTTGGCAACAAAATGGAAAATTTGGATTCAAGGCTGTCTACGTCGACCAAAGCATCAATTTTTTTCGTCAACATTTCTCCTACTTAAGAATTTAACATCCAAAAAGGACTTCAACAAGGTGACTCGCTCTCTCTTTTTCATTTTATATTAGCAGTTGAAGCTCTCAACATTACCCTTTAAGAAGCAAAAATAAATAATAAAAAAATTATAGAGGGAAGAGATAAAATTTACACGTCTCACCTTCAATTTTCCAATGGTGCTCTCAATAGAACAAAATGGTCTTTGGATAATGTAAAAAACCTTCCTTGGATTATTAATTGCTTCCATTTCAATTTAGCTTCTAGCTTAAAAGTTAATATCTATAACAAGATATTTGGAGTTGGAATTGGAGTGTTAAAATTCGGAAATCAATATCTTTGCCTCTTTAATTGGGTGTCAACCGGCTCTTTTCCCACTACTTAGGGCTTACAATCGGGTCAAATGTGGCTCAACTCTCTTTGGTCTCTAATCACTGCGAAATTTCAAAAAAAAAAAACAAATCTCATTGTGGAAGTCTAGAAAACTCTTATGGTGGCAGATAAACTAGACTTCAAATCTATTTCTTCTCCTCTTTGGACTTTGGAGCAAAATTATTAAATCAATTCATGGTAATGACAAGCCTTAGTTCTAATTCACGACTTAATAGGCTTGAGTTGGCCCAATTAGAGAACTTAATTAGATCCATGGGCCTCACTGGCTGTTTATATTTTATACTTTGCAATGATTGGAGTCCAAACTTCTTCTCATCATATGGAGTCAACACTTTTAAGTGTCACAATCTTTGGGAAGGTGAAGTTTGTCTTTGTGAACTATCAATAAACTAATTGGTATTCAAGCCTTGAAGTTTAGTAATAAACATATGATCTCGTAAGTGGTGACTCTCTTGATTAGGTTTCGTTAATAATACTTCATAGGTTGTAAGTTTAAATCTTACATGATATATATTTTTCTATAAATATAAATTTATTCCAATATAATAAATACATTAGCTGAAAATTAAACATGTTAATTTGAAAAGTTTCAAATGCATTACATATATATAGTAAAGAATAGATACACGTTTTATGGCATTTACAATGGGTTTTACACTTTTACCCGTTGAAACGCTATTACTAACTTAAACTATTTGAAGTATTTTTCTAACACGTCAAACATCATAGACTTGAGAGTTGACACTCACATTTAGGAGTGAGCAGAAAAAAAAGGTAACCAGAATCGGAACCGGAACCGTTTCGGAACCAGAGGTTCCGGACCCGGAACCCGTTAGAAGGTTCTGGTTCTGGTTCCTAAAATCATGGAACCGCCCTAAGAGGTTCCGGTTCCGGTTCTCAAAATTAAGGAACCTGGAACCGATGGATACCCTGGAACCAGCGGTTGCACTGTATGTTTATATTAAAATATAGAATATATATTATATTATACATTAAATTAAATAGATAAATGATTTATATAAATGTAAAATACTAGTTCAAGTAAAAATATAAAATTTCCCTTACTCATTTCAATTGATAGAGACATTCACTCGTCGTGAGGTCGTATCTTTGTGACTGACTTTCACACATTTACTATGTTTTTATCATTATTATTAACTTATTTCTATTTTGAACAATATTCGTAATCGTTGAACTATATTTAAAACTATTAAACGATATATGTAATCGTTAGTTCGTGTGATTTATTGTCTTGTTTATATAGTAAGTAATGTTAAAAAATTTTGAATTTAGAGACAGGGTAACCGGAACTTGCCTTGGAACCGGCGGTTCCAGTTCTGAAAATTTAGGAACCTGTCTTCCAGTTTCCGGTTCCTATATTTCAGGAACCTGCGGTTATGGTTCTGGTTCCGGTTCCAGTCAGAACCGGCGGGTACCCTGTTATGTTCACCCCTACTCACATTAGGTGTAAAAAATAAACCCGTAAATTATTAATATTTTTGCCTTCATGTGTACTAGACCCTCAAATTATCTATATGTTCTCAGTCTCACGCCTAACGCCTAACTTGTATTACCTCTGTTGGAAAAAGTTGTGATAAAATGATTTTTCACCAACTTTGGACCTATATAATTATATATATATATATATATATATATATATATATATATATATATATATATATATATATATATATATATATATATATATATATATATATATATATATATATATATATATATATATATATGTGTTATATATAGTTATTGGTTGGTAGCTATGTGTTCTCCTATATGAGAGCTACGCAACGGTATATAGCGTGTCCAAAGTCGAATTGTGGTCAATGAGATATCGACTCTCAAAGTAGAGTGTTTGATACAAGAAATCTTGGAAGTGGGGGATGTGGGAGTGTATCCCACATAGGAAAAAGATGAAACCATTTGTTGGTTTATAAGGTTGGAAGTAGTATGGAAGATTAAAACCTTATACATGGGTTTTACCCGCACGCCTACGCGCGCGCGTGGGGGGGTGCAAATAATTTGGACTAAGTTGCCCGAAATGGCTTGAACTCGTGTACGCCCGAGCGACCTGCGGACACGAATGCAACTCCGAAATTCCGGGCTCGTGCGGGTCAATTTTTTGCATCTAGTCGACACTGCAGTGTGCTCGTACTGACCGCCTCTGTACTGACTGGTCAATACCGACCACCTCGGTACTGAGTTTTTCGACACGTACTGCGCTGCAGTACTGACCTGCAGTCTCATACTGACCTGCGCAGCATGCAGTCTCATACTGAGTTCCTGCAGTACTGATCTGCGCAGCAGCAGTCTGATACTGACCTGCGCAGCTGCAGTCTGATACTGACCTGCGCAGGTGCAGTCTGATACAGACCTGCGCAGGTGCAGTCTAATACTGACCTGCGCAGCAGCAGTCTGATACTGACTTCCAATACTGACCTGCTGATACTGAGTTCTCGTACTGACCTGCGCAGCTGCTGTCTGATACCGAGTTCTCGTACTTACCTCCTTTCTAGTTTAATTGTATTGAATGCATTTAATGTTTTGATTAAACATCACTTGGCATTCTACACTATAAAAGGAGACCTTGGGTCTCATTTGTAGACACACATTCACTCACCTACTTACAAGATCACAAGCTTTCTCTCTAGAAAACTCTCTCAATCTCGGTATTGTTCTGGCTTGGATTATATCCGGTAGTGTAAAACTACTCGGTTGTTTTACTCTGGGAAATAGACAACGAATCTATTTTAAGGGGATCGTGAATTTCACGAGACTCAACCAAAACCTTGTACTTGTTTGTTCTATTTACTTTGTTTCAATCTTTTGTAAACGTATTCGTCAATTTCCCTTATTGTAATTGTATTTTATTAATGAAAATTGGTATTAGCTCCTACAACCTCTATGTCTTATGGTGAACTTAGAGCATCTCCAATGGTTAACCTTATAAAAGCTTATTAGTTTTGTCACATCAACATTCCACTAATCAAAATCTTTTCATAAATAACATCTCCAATGGTTAACTTCTCCGAAAGCTTTCTTTTACAATATTTCTAATTTATCTTTATCTATCTCAAATGTTTTATAAATACCCCTACATATAATTTGACAATTTTTTTTACATCTTACTAAATATTATATCTTTTAAAATGTATAGTACAAAAATATTATACTAATTAACATTAAATATTATATAATTATTTATTAAGTAATAAAACTACAATAAAGAATTTATATATAATATATGTAAGGTTTAAAGTGAAAAGATATTAAACATAAGGTACTAAAAATGACAAACATTAAAAGTTAGTTAAAAGGTTAGTAGAGAATAAGTCTTTGCAATAAGCTTTTCATAAAGCTAGGCATTCCAATGGTAAAAAGTCTTTCAAAGACTTATTAGAATAGTAATAAACTTTAGAAAAAGCTATCATTGGAGATGCTCTTAGCTACTTAATGTTGTAATTACACAATAATAACGTAATTACCAATAAACAATTTTTTTAATCAGATATAAGTTGGTTAACTATTTGAAAAATAATTATATTATCTGATAATCATATCGGATTATATACTTTATACATGTGATATTTTTGTATAATCACATTTGATTTTGTACTTGATAATCACATTATTATTTTTCAACGAAAAAAATAAACATAATTATTTTCTTTTTAAAAAAATTACTTTTTCTATGTAAGTGTCAAATGATCAAAATAGTCATCTATGTGTAAATATATGATTAATATTGACCATTAAATATTATTGATCAATGGTTAATATGTATCTTTTGGGACTATAAAAAAATTAAAATTATTTTTAACACATCTCTATAATTTAATTTAATATTTAGTTCTCATAAAAAATATTCTACAAAATATTTGACAAAATTGGTTAAGAATTGATGCAAATAAGGGTAAATTTTTAATAAAATTGATGTTGAAATAAATGAAAAATAAAATAAATCCAATAAATTCTCTTCGAATTATATTTTCCCTTAAATAGAAATACGAAAATGACACTGAGATTTTGCTAAAACACCCCAAAAGTGTGGCTTGCGGCTGTCACTCTTCTATCTCCTCTCATCAAAAAACCCCCCCCCCCCCCCCCCCCCCCCCCCCCCCCCCAAATCGATCCAAGCAACACGCTCAAACCGATCTTGCCAATTAATTTCTTCTCGCCATTGTGCGCAATTTTATAAATATTATATATGCCATTTATATACGTATATGTGTGTAATTTAACTCACAATTTGCTTTTTTTTACAGACAATTTTGAAGCTTTACTGATTTCAAAAAATGGATGCTTCAATTTTGCGACCTGGGTTTAGTTTTTTACTGTAATTAAAGAACGATTTTGCGGATTTGTGTCAATCATTTACTTGATTGTATGGGGTAAGTACTCGATTCATGCTTCCCCTTTTATTTATCGGTTTTTGTGTTTCAAAATTGCTTTTTGATGCAATATTAAAATCTTTATTAGTAATACAAATGCATAATTGTTGGCATTATATTTGGATTATAAAGTAGGGTTAAAGTCACTAATGTAACATACTTTCTACAAAATTGTTAATTTCAGGTTTTATTTTTAGTAATTTAAGTCACTGTACTCTTAAAATCAGTTAATTAATTACGTTAACCAGAAATTTAGATGCCGATAACAATGTGGCAAAATCGGAGATTTACATTTCATGTTATTGACTATGGAGTGAGGTAATTAGCCAGTTTTAAAAGTATAATGACTTAAATAAAGAGAACATTTTTGAAAAGTATAATGACTTAAATTTAGTAGTCAGTTGACTTAAATGTAAAATCGTGAATACTTTAAAAGAAGATTTTGTTACTGGATCTTAATTTTTTTACTGATGTTGTTGACTGCTAAAACAGTTGACATAGTTTGGTCTATGTCAATTTTTATTTTACGTGAATACTTTAAAAGAAGATTTTGTCCAGTAAACAATTGTTTTAGTAGTCAGTTGACTTAAATTTGGTATAGTTTGGTCTATGTCAATTGTTAGGATTTGATGTGATTTTTTGTAAAGGTAAACATCATACACACTGCAAATTTAGTTATATTAACATCTATCTATAAATGAGAATCCTTTTAAAATAAGCTTTACCCAAACACCTTCTAAAGTTGAAAACATATCAAAAAATATTAAAATTTGAGCGGAATGACAAGAGGGTCAATTATTGTTTATAAAAAAAGAATGATGTCTTCATAATTGTGTTAATTAGCATGCCATGTGTTAGATGCATAATTATGTTTTTAATGATATGATTGTTTGTAACAGAACAGTTGTTGGTTTGGATGTTGTTCAAAATCGATGCCAGTTATTGCTGTTGATGAGCCATCAAAAGGGCTAAGAATTCAAGGGCGTACAGTTATAAAATCAACTATTTCAGATGATTTTTTGAGTACAAAATGTGATATTGATCCTGCTGCAATTCAGTTATCATCTATTGGTGGTACCAACATCCACCCAGAATTTGTAAACCATGGCAAGTTTTTATTTATTTATTTAAGACTTTTTTGTCATATAACTTATACAAAACGTTTTTTTTACAGTTGTCCGATTTAGTCGCTGTACAAACTTTTGTCCAATTGGGTTACATAAAGATGTTTCTTGTGTTCCGATTGGATCAGTAAAAGATGATTGTTTCAAAAATGATCATTTTTATAAAAATTGTTATATTTATATAATAATTTTCAGATTTATATATTTGGATAACTACTATACAAAAGTAATTTATTTAATAATGACCCAAACAAGACATAAGCATTTTATTTTAGAGCACTTCCATTTTACTTCATATTCCCTGTTCAATTGTTCAAAAAAAGATGTTGACTTTGAAGGTCAAAGCTAGTGTTTCTAAATGAAAATTTGGTATGGATCTTGTTCCGAAATTTAACACCAATGAGATGTGATTTACTTTTAGACATGATTTCCTAAATAATCATTTCTTCTATAAATGTGTAGAATTTATAACGATTTCACGTTAGAAAATGAGCCCGTTTGACCCGAAAAGCTAATGTATCCTTTTCTTATTTTGGAACAAAAGGTAGAATACAGACTATAAAACAATTGTTTACTGGATCTTAATTTTTTTATGATGTTGTTGAAATCAGGGCTGCTTCGATGGAATCAGTTGAGGCTGGAATGGGTTGACCATAAAAAGTCAGAGAACAGAGCAGAAGCTCAAGAACCCCTTTTAAGGTTCCAATTTTTTTTATTATTTAAATACTTAGGGTTTTTTTTGTGGCTTTTTCCAATTTATAAGTTTAAAGATCTAATCACTGAAAGATTGCAAGGTTTACCTTATTTTGAAGCAATTAACTTTTTTGACCATTTTATTTAGTCTTTTGTTTGCAAAAAACAATCTTTCTAGTGAAAATGGAAAATAAGGTCGCCTTGTAAAAGTGAGAGATTTTGGAAAAAAAATTATAAATGTGATTACAAAAATACAGTATGAAAAGGTATCCAACTGTACATGAATAGCTATTGTACGTATTGGAACATAAAATTACCTCTTTATGTATTTAACTTATACCATAAATATGTAACCAACTTACATCATTTTTCACAATTTGATGTAAGTTAATTACATTTAATGGTAAGGTCTGAAAGTTTGTTACATTAAAGGGTACTTTTTAATGCAATCATGTTTATGCTGTTGAAGGAACACTACATACGAAAGCTTACTCGGTAGTACCAAATACTTTCCTCAATCAATTCCTCTCTCTGTAAGTCTTTTTTTTCTAAATTTTTACCTTCTATTTTCATACTTTATGTAGATGTTGCAAAATGGCCAATCGGGTAATTTGTCAAATTAGGATTTGTAAGGCTTACTGCATGAAAATGTTTACAATATCGCATAGTGTTATTGTATATGACGTACTTTGAAACTGTCTTTTGTGTGTAATAAACTTTCAATTCTTTTTTATTTTAGAAAACAAACTTCAATTTTTGCAGTGATATATATAAGACGCCATGTCATCCGTTTACATGTTATAGGAGGTCATAGATATACAATAGTAAGAGGTTGGATTGGACGTTTATTATACACATATTTTTCACCTTGACCTTTTTTCTTTTGTATATACGGATTGACCTCAAACACCTTTCGTCCAATGTTTTTATTTTTGATTTTTTCTTCAAAAAATTAGTGTTTCAATATATGACATATTAACCATTTTGGCCCTTTTTTCTTTTAAGCTACTTTTGTATATTATTTTAGAGAAAACATAACCCGAAGCAACCGGAATTAAGTAAAAAGTCAAAATCGCCACCTCTAGTTTTTGCAGTTCATGTCTTGATGTAATATTATGAATTTTTAAACTAAATTGCGTGAATTGGCGTTTAGGAAATGGTTGGATTCTTGGTGGACATATGGGAGCACGAAGGATTGCATGATTAAACGACATTAAATTCCATTAAAGCAAAAATGTCAAATTCTTTGTAACTCTCAAGTCATTTATGGTAAATAGTATTTCTGAGAATGTTAACTGTTTGTATATGGGTATCGGCTTTATGTGGATTTCATGTATGAAGTTCAAAAGCTGCATCTTCATCATCGATCGTTTTTCTTTCTTGTACAAAATTTCTTGACACAACTCAAGTTCAAGAAAATATAAGAGAGAATGTGAACTTGATATGCTCTTTATTGAGTTTGGTTTGCGTATAATTTGTCAATGATGATTTTCTTGTTAATAACTTGCAACTCGAACGTGTACATAAAAAACACTCACTAAAAAGTGGAAATAAAGCAGCTCAAATCAGATTTTCGGTCAAACTAGGTCGGTCTCAAACCGGTTCGGTCTCGGTCAACAAAAGTCGAAACTTGTTTGGGTAATACTTGTTGGTTTAAACCTGATTTTGGTAGTAGGGTATGTATCCGACTGAAACCGGTTTGGATTGGATCTAAACTAGTTTTTCATCGAAATCCGGTGTTTAAATTGGTTCTAACAACTAGGCTAACAACAACAAAAAAACGGTTCCCCTTAACTTTGATCTGATTCTGGTTCGGCGGTTTGTGACTCGAGCCTGTTCGATGAAGTTAAAACCGGTCCCAAACTGGTTTTGAAACCGCACCTGTTAAGTAACCAGTTTTCTTGTGCGTCTATAGAATGAAATGACAAATTGAATAAAATTGGTGAGTTAATAGAATGAGTGATAAAATGAAACGTTTCATTGCATTCTATTTACATATTTTGCTGGCACAAAGACTAAAAAAAGTAACTTGAATGATGTATTTCCACTTCAAAATTGTATCCGTTAAGTTTTTCACATTCTAAACTTTTTATCAGAAATGACTTGTTAAAATATAAAAATAAAACCCTCTCCTTTTTATATTTTAGTAAATATTTATCAAAGAGTTTTTAGCCTAGAGTTATATATATTTACCTATAATTAAGAGTTTATGGATTCAAGTTTTATTGGAGATATTTGAGGTGTACATACTATGTTGTCTTTGGCTTCCAAAGAAAACGTATTGTATTTGATTTTTGTTGTAGCATATACTTTTTTTTAAATAAAATTCTGAAAGGCAAGGTACATGAATTTGTTGGAATGATGATGTTGCCAATCTTATCTTGTGGGATTTCTAAATTTCGGTGAGTCAAACTAACATAAAAGTCATAACTTCTTTATCATGTATACAAGTTGCAACATAAATGTGCAGAAAACCAAAAATTAGTTTGGACCGACAAAATCGAGAATTTGAACCTCGATCTAGTAAATATTATGTGGTTCGTAGATAAGTTGCTTCCAAAAACTATCAACTATAAAAAAGATACAGTTAAAGCTAGTTAGAATGGTCAAAAGAATATCACTATGGATTAAAATGGAAGGAACTTTAAATGGTTTTTTAAAAAAAATACAAGAAAAAGTATTGATAGCACAACCAGGGTGAGTGCTTTTGTGTTGGACATTAGGTAAAATTGGCTTTACACTGAATTTGGTGATTTGGTAATATTATATTTTTTCTAAAACATGACCATGGCCATTGGATTGACCCCTCCTCTAATTGTAATAAACTTAATTTGGACATTCTCTTCCACAATTAGGATCACTGAATTTCAAACTTTCTAATCATATTCATGTCACCAAAACTCCACTAGTTTTACACACGAGGTAAGGGTATTAACGATAATAACCATAGCATTTTTACATTTTATAGTCTTATAGTAAATCAACGTTAAGATTTTGTTTAATTGTATGCATCTTTGTTACAAACAACACTATTATTTCATATGCAATATCTTATCCGATCCAACTCCCTTCTCCCCCATTTTCGCTGTTCAAAAAAAGTATATTTATGTTAGTGACCTTAAATGCGTCAAATTAGTATAATTTTATGAGTAAATTATAATGTACCCTAAATTTCACATATTAACATTTACTTAAAAAGTTCACGTAAATAGTCCTTTACATATTTGAAAACTTTTTGTATTTACAGTTCTTTAACATAACTTTGCTAAATTTTTCTGTCAGAAAAATACACTGCTAGTCCGTTTAAATTAAACTGATAGAACTTTTTCTATTAAAATATTTAACAAATGTTAATTTAAAGCATTGTATGTGCAAAATTTACATAGTTTGACACATGATACATTTTATTGGGATGATGTTGCCCCTTCTCTTGTGGAAATATCTATATTTGGTGAGTCATATTAATAGAAAAGTCATAGACGTGTACTATTAGTTGTAGATAAATCAAGAGGTTAGATGCGAGTTATATGTGTCAAGATAAACGTCCTGTACAAGATAATCTGAGTTAGATTAGATAGCGAGTTGCATGTGTCAGGATAAGCGACAACTTTATATCTGTTAGTCATATTCATATATGTATAATATAGATTAGATACCGAATTACAATTATATTATAACGTGGCAATTGTTTATCGATGAGTCACTAGGGGGGATGGATATATTCAACATAATATTGTGTTAGGTTGGATTGCTGGGTGATAGTATAGTTTTCCCTTTTTGTTTTTCTTTTTTGTATTAATACGAAAGTTAAACGTGGTATGGCCTATTGTATTATATAAGTTGTAGTTAGCAAATGATAGAACAACATTACATATGTACTCTTAAAACCTAACTTGATCGAGAGGCTCATATGTCATATTTAACTAGACATTTCTTAAATATGGTAATAACTTAGTGGTAATGATTGCCGAATGATTTTCTAAAGGTCATGATTTAATTACTCAAATGGTCAGGATAATGTTCGAAAAACTATTAGGTCGTGCATATCACGAGTATAAACTCATCTATCCTAGGAGCCTATTATTAACGGGCATACCATTTAAAAAACATTAGTGCTTTAGATGACTAGATTTTGTCAAACATACCAACAAATGATTAACATAGACACAGATCTAAATATTAATTTCAATCAACAGTTTTATTACAAATAATTATCTTACTCTAATTGTTTAATCACACAATCCATAAGTATATAAAGATTAAATCGTATTAACTCACACGGCCCAATATTCTCTTATTGACTGGAATATTCAATTTTGTATTAAATCCTCATGACATAAACTTGAATCTTGTTGTTTAAGATGGTGCATTTCTCTTTCTTTCTACTTGTTTGTTTTTCTTTAAAGGGCATTCATGTTATAATAGGCTTCTTGAAGTGGTCGAATTCCTTGCTTTGTTTAAATCGCTATCAACATTGACCTGGCTGACCGCTCGCTCCCCCTCGTGTTCACAATTTAACCGCTGTTATGATTATTTCTGACCTATCTATTTTCATCCGAGAAAAATTTAGCCAATAAGGGCTCGAACCTGTAACCTCTATAAATTCTACTTGTTTGAATTTTTATAAATTCATATATAATTTTTAAATAAATAACACAAATACAATTAACTTAAGATCACTTAAAGTTATATATAATTAAAACGAAAAAAATATGAATGATTACTATCTCAACCTTTTAAGTTGTTAATATAATCAAATCAATCACTCACCTTTTGGTACACGTAGGGACACAAATCATTTTCCCAATTCTTTATTGATTTTTATAATCAAATAAACATTTTCCAACCATCATCTATTCATCCTAGTCATGGCATGAAAAATAAAATAAAAGGGATGGGTCCCTACAAGTGGTGATACCACAAACAACTAGAACAACATGGTTTCTCTAAAGATTCAATGTATGTATGCAACATGCATCTAACAAATTTTGTGATTGGTTTCTGGGGAAATGAATCTGAAATCTGAACCTCACATATACCTTATATACATGCACCCTACACACACATGTATATATAGCCTCAAAACCCTTCAAGAGAAACAAGTATCAACTTTTTAGCAAGAAAACCGAATCTTAATCTTAAATGCAATCAAATCTTGCAAGAATTTAATCAAGAATTGTTATATTTTGGATAAAATATTTGATCTTTTTGGTGGGTTCTTCTCAAGAATTACAAAAGATGTCTACTTTGGTTAATTACCATGGTAAGCTTTGCATAATTTTCTTGATTAAGTGTTATCTTGGGGACAAGAATGTTTAGTGAAATCTAATTTTCTGATTGTTGTATTTACAGGTGATGATGGATCATTATATACTAAGGATTCGAACAGTTTATTTTCCGTTCTTGATGTTTACAACCGACCTTGTAAACGGGCACGGGTCAATGACCCGTACACTCTGTTTTCAGATGAAGAAAACAATCCATCAATTGAAATCTTACCCGATGAATGTCTTTACGAGATCTTTATACGTTTATCCGGTGGTCAATCGAGAAGCATATCCGCTTGTGTCTCAAAACGTTGGCTTATGATCTTGAGTAATATCCGAAACTCGGAACTCGAGTCAACCAAAGTCAAATTCAAAGTCAACGACGAGTCATCGAATGGTGACGAGCAAGAAAATGATGGGTATCTTACTAGGTCTGTAGAAGGGAAGAAAGCTACCGATACTAGACTTTCCGCGATTGCGGTCGGTACATCTGCCCGAGGCGGGTTGGGCAAGCTTTCGGTCAGGGGGAGTGATAAAGTTACAAGTATTGGATTACGGGCAGTCGCTCGTAGCTGCCCGTCTTTAAAGATTCTATCTTTATGGAATCTTCCTATGTTAAAAGACGAATCTTTAATCGAGATCTCAAAAGAATGCCATTTGTTAGAAAGTCTTGATCTTTCACAATGTACTTTCGTTTCCAACACGGGTTTATCTTCAATCGCGAAAAACTGCCCGAATTTATGTTCTTTAACACTCGAATCTTGCAAAAACATAGGAAACGAGAGCCTACGAGCCATTGCAAGAAGCTGCCCGAATCTACAATCAATCTCAATTAAAGACTGCCCGCTTATCAGAGACCAAGGAATCGCCACTCTATTGTCATCATCTTCGGTTCTCACAAAACTAAAGCTTCAATCTTTATACATAACCGATTTGTCACTTGCGGTTATCGGGCGTTACGGGCGGTTAATTACCAATCTTGCCCTTACGGGTCTCCGAAACGTGAGTCAGAAAGGCTTTTGGGCAATGGGTAATGCAAGAAATCTCGAATCTTTAATGTCCTTAACGGTAACTTCGTGCAATGGTGTCACGGATTTAAGTCTTGAAGCTATTGGAAATAGTTGTCGATTTTTGAAGCATATGACACTTAAAAAGTGTTGTTTTGTATCCGATAAAGGGTTGGTTTCTTTCACTAAAACCACTCGTTTTCTTGAAAGTTTGCATTTAGAAGAGTGTAACCGGATAACCCAACTCGGGGTTGTAACAACTTTATCGAATCAAAACTCAAAGTTGAAATCTTTATCACTTGTGAAGTGTATGGGGATTAAAAATTTACACCAAGAAATGGTTGACTTTTCGGAAAGTCAAACTTTACGATCATTAACAATCAAGAATTGCACCGGGTTTGGATACAAAGATTTGACAACAATTGGGAAATTATGTCCACATTTACAAAATCTTGATCTAACGGGGTTTCATGGGATAACCGATACGGGTCTTTTCGAATTTCTCAACACGTGCAACGGTGGACTTTCGAAAGTCAACCTTACTGATTGTGTGAACTTGACCGATAAAGTGGTGGTAAATTTGGCTAAAATTCACGGTGGATCGCTAGAAGAGATTAATCTTGATGGTTGCGTGAAAATCGGTGATGAAAGTCTGTTGGCAATTGGGGAAAATTGTTTGTTACTCAAAGATCTTGATGTTTCAAAATGTTGCGAAATTACGGATTATGGTGTTTCTTGTTTATCGGTTGGGGGGAATATGAATTTACGGGTTCTTTCATTATCGGGTTGTTTTAGGGTTTCAAATGAGAGCGTGTTTTATCTTGAGAAATTGGGTAAGACGCTTATGGGATTGAATCTTCAAGGGTGTAATTTGATTAGTTGTAGTGCAATTGATTCACTTGTGGTTAACCTTTGGAGGTGTGATATACTTTCTTGAAATAAATAGACAATAAAACAAACGGTCTGGTAATCTGGTTGAATCTTGGCGAACCGGTTGGTAGTATGGTCCGGTTTTTGCAGGCTTATTTGGTTTGTTTGTGACTCTTTTTGGAAAACTGAGACACTGTTTGGATCTTAACTATGGTTCTAAGGGTCAGTTTAGGAGTGGGGTGGGGTGTGGTTACGACCATGTGGTTAGATGAAAGATATTTGACTTTTGACTGGTCAAAGTCAAAGAAACCATTGCGATTGATTATGGTCACAGCCAAACCCTCATTTATGGGATTTTAGTGACTTATTTTGATATTTTCCCTTTTTTTGTTACCTATAGTTTTTTATATGTAATTGTTAGTTATATTTTATTTATTTATATTTATGCACATTATGATCTTATTATCTTTGTTTCCAAAATAAAATAACCAAATATATACCAACAGAGATAGCAATTTAGTGAATCAATTTATGACAAATCATTAGGTAATCTTAAATGAACAAACATTAAAGCCATATTCTAATGACTAATTTTTACAAAGTTTAATAAAAAAATTAAAAATCAATATTTTTATAAGTATGACTTGTAACATAAAATGCTAAAAACTAATTACAACGTAACCCTTATTCCAAATTACCTCAAACAAATAATCTCTAGAACAAGTTAACTTAAAAACCGATTCATTCAAAATGGCATTCGATGCCTTTTTCAACTTTTGTGCAATTCCTTGCCTTTACACAAAGTTCCTCTAACCTTTATATCTACAACGTTGGTCATCCCCAAACCTTCGTAACAACATCTCATTACCACAAAATGGAATCCCACAAATCATCATTTTTGTGGGTTTTAATTATTACTTTAGTATTAAATATCAATTTTTTGTCGGTTCACGGGCTCGGGGTTAATTGGGGCACACGTGCGTCACACCCTTTGCCACCCAATATCGTGGTGAAATTAATGAAGGATAACAGAATCAATAAAGTTAAGTTGTTTGAAGCCGAACCTTGGGTTTTGAACGCACTTAGAAACTCGGGAATTCAAGTTATGCTTGGAATTCCAAATGATTTTTTAGGTCCGTTGGCGAGTGGTGTCACCGTTGCTGAAAATTGGGTAGCAAAAAATGTTTCTGCATATGTTTCGGACGGAGTTGATATAAGGTTAGTTTAAATACATGTATGAATATGTATCTTGGAAAATTATAAGTATACTTGTTTATGTTTCGTACATATCAATATTTAAAAATCAAACCCGAGCCATCCATACCCCTTTATAATATGATATTTTATTTTGCTTTGAAGATAATGATTATAATTAATTAAGGATTAGATTTGATGCAAGTATTTTTTTTTTGTTAGGTATGTAGCGGTTGGAAATGAACCATTTCTGAAGACATACAAAAACATGTTCACAAACTCAACTCTCCCAGCGCTTCAAAACATTCAGGCCGCATTAATAAAAGCCGGTCTAGGCCGCCAAGTCAAAGTAACAGTCCCACTAAACGCCGACGTTTACGAAAGCGGCTCCGGCGTCCCATCGGAAGGCAATTTCCGGCCAGACATTCACGATCTCATGATCTCAATTGTCCAATTTCTAAGTGATAATGCCGCCCCTTTAACCATCAACATCTACCCATTTCTCAGCCTCTACGCCGACCCACATTTTCCAGTCGATTTCGCATTTTTCGCCGGAACAAATGCTCCGGTTGTTGACGGCTCGGTTTCTTACACAAATGTGTTTGATGCAAACTATGATACACTCGTGTGGGCCCTTGAGAAAAACGGGTTTTCATCGATGCCGATTATTGTTGGTGAAATTGGGTGGCCCACTGATGGTGACTCAAACGCGAATCTACAATACGCTAGGAAGTTTAACCAAGGGTTGTTAAGTCGGTTAATTCAAGGACAAGGTAGCCCGAAACGGAAAACGCCACCCGATGTTTATGTTTTCGGGCTAATCGACGAAGATATGAAAAGTATAGATCCAGGGAATTTTGAACGACATTGGGGCATTTTTAATTATGACGGGACATTGAAGTATAAACTTGATCTGGGAAGTAACAAAACTGGTACTTCCCAGACACTAGTACCAGCTAAAGGGGTCAGGTATTTACCCAGACAGTGGTGCGTGTTAGCACCAGGGGTAAGTGAAACGGACCCCAATTTAGCTGATAGTATTAGTTACGCTTGTACTTATGCTGATTGTACAAGTTTGGGTTACGGGTCATCATGCAATGGTTTAGATGCTAGAACTAATGCATCTTATGCGTTTAATAAGTATTTTCAAACGTTTAATCAACAAAAGGGATCATGCGATTTTCATAATTTATCAGCTATTACGAAAATTCAACCAACAACAGGGAATGCGAATTGTAAATTTGAGGTTATGCTTGATCTTGGGAAGCACGAGAAGACAAAAAGTCCGGTGGCATCGTTAGGGTGGAGATTGAGCGGTTTTGGTTGCTACACGGCGGCTGTGTTTCTTTTGTCGATGATCGGCAGTTGGGTTTCATGAGTTATTATTTAGTTTTGAATCTTGCTACATTGTATATCATATGTATATATATTCACTTGATTTAATGTATCGAAGGGAAAATAATGATTTATGTTATGTTTCGACTTGGTGGTTTAATTTCTATTTAAAAGTTTTATAATTGATGGCTTATTTTTGGTAATCAGGGCTGTTTGGTAATATTGTGTAATTGGTAACCGAGTATAAAATTCACACAAACAACATACGTCAACAACTTAATTAACTAATCTAACCAACTCCTTCTCTAGCCAATTAAAAACTGACAGCTGTCCCTAAGATACAATATCACTCATCTTACAATTGTACTAAATTATGATTCATAACAAATATTTTGAATAATGATTTGATCACACAACCTTTGAAGAAGTTAAAAAACTCTGGTGGTTATATCTCATCAAGAAGGGAATGAATAATATTCACAGATATTACAACAAAACCATACAATGTAATAATTCCATCAGCAACTCATCGTTCTATGATGATTTGAATTCTTCAACCCTTCTTTCGGTTTCCATATGACATGGTCCAATTTGTTGCAAAAATTCTTGTAAAACTGCAACCACATTATATTTTAAAACAACTCAAAACTCCACCTAATTACTTATTAACTAATGGGTCGATTTGGGTTTTTCATTTCTTTCTCAAATGGGTTTAACTGATCAAAACATGGTTGAAAGTCGATCAAAAGGAATATTAAATCCATACAAGTACAAGTGTACAACCTCGCAAATCAGTTTGTTCAAAAGTAAAGATTACTATTGTAATAATAATGTGTTTCTGTAATTATATTTAATGCATTTTTATTTATTAGTTTTTTTAAATAAATAAAAAAAGGTGTTTTCAGGTCAAACCAATCCAACCCTATCTGTTTTGACTCATACTAAAAATTGACCCGTTTTGACTCATTACCCAACCCAGGCCATCTTGGCACCCTACTCGTGAACTATCGTTGGTAGCTTTTACGGAAAATGTCAGAAAACAGAAATAACAAGTTTATGAACAACTTATTTTGGAAATTATAACTTAAAAAAAATGTAAATGTTAATAACCAAATATGCCAAAAAAATCCTCTAATTACCATATAGTGAGGAAAAAAAGTCTAATAACATAAATATGTGAACTTAAAACTTGTAATTACCAAAACATACTTTAAAAAGTTATAATTACTAAAAAGGACAACCAATTAAATATATTGTTATAAGTATTTTATGATAATTACATACATATACATATAAATATATATTTATATTAATATAATGATAAAGTTACTTACCTTGTGGTATTCAAGGGTATCTCCAGCAGCCTTCCGAACATCCACCATAAAAAGGGTCGGTGCAACTTCATAAACCTTAATTGAAAAAAATAAAAAAATATCATTCGTCTTTTGCTTGAATTTGTTAAAGAGTTAATGTATATAATAAGAATTACAATACTATATTGTTAAGATAATATTTTTTTTTTAATAATAAACCAATTTGGAGGCATCATTAAGCATTTAAAACGCTTTGGATGATTTCGATGTGTTGGAACACGTTGACCCGTTTGACTTGTTTCTAGTTTAGCTAAGTTTTAAACAACCCAGATCGACCCATTTATAAGCAAATGGGTCAAAACTCAAAACTGCCACCTCATCGCAATATTATTTAAATTTACCTCCAAAACTACTGCAAATTGCCCACCTAGATTTACAGATGCTCCTTCAAGTCGTGTCTGTGAATATGGTATTTTAGATTAATATACGGATTGAAACATGTAAACTTTTAATATACGGTATTTGAGATTAATATATGGTCAGACTGATCCAGGTTGACCCGCAAACACATTTTCATCAACTTTTTGAAAAAAAATAGAATTTTAATATAATTACTTAAAGGGTTTTCTGTATAAAATAACAATGAACTATAGTCAAATTCCCAGTTCTAGAAACAATCTTTGAAAATTATACAGATAGAAACTATCTTTCATTATTCTAATAAATATAGAGATATGGGTTCCACTAAAATAATGAAAGATGATTTCTATTTTGGATCATTTTCAAAGATGGTATCCAAAATTGAGAAGCTGGCCAAAGTTCGTTCGTATTTTGTGTAGTTACCACTAGTTATTATTCATTATTGCAAATCTGCAATAATAGTTTTTGAATAAAGCAATTTAGGAGATTGTATGCCTTAAAAAGACAATTTGTGTTCAACCCATTTAAGTTAATTTTCCTTATTTGGCCCTTGTGGCCTAAGCAAATGAGAGTTTAGGTGCACCTTGTAGCCACGTGTTTGAACCTTGAAACCCATTAATTCTGCAACAACCTCAATTGTTGAAATTATATCTTTAGCTGGCTTGCGAGAAACAAAACGTGTTTGTCGCTTTACGAAATCCTAAAAATTGGGAAGAATATGAATCATTAATTACTTCTTTTCAACTAAAACAGGTTGATCCTAACAACCCAAGCCCGTTTTGACCCGTGTGTAATATAAGGATACCTGACGCCTATCAAATAAGGCAGAAAGATTTAGCCCTTGAGATAGTGTTATCATCTCAAATGCATTCATTAGCAACGGTTTCTGCTCAGTTCGTTCTGTCACAAATTGATCCTGCAATTTATGTTAAAACTGTCAACTAGTATTTTTAAATAAGATAGATAATTAAGGGCAAATGTCATAAAATAGCAATATAACTTTATGTGGTGGTCGTTTTGGTGATTATAACTATTCGAGGTCCGTTTTGTTAGTTACAATTATTATTATGAGATAGGACGGAAAAAACTTTATAATTAGAAAAACAAGCCTTAAAAAGTTATAATTACCAAAACTGACCCACCGCCTAAAGTATATTGTTATTTTTTAACATGTGCCTTTAAGTAATTTGTTGAATCTTTGTTTGTGCAATTGATTTCATGTGATTGAGGTAGAAATAAAACTAGATAATGAACGAGAACCAACCTCGATTCCATCAAAAACCACACGGATATCGTCCAAATTCACATCCACATCTTCCCCATGGTTAATAGACAAATAGTTTATTCTGAACCACGGGTGTTCCCTAATCTCATCGACCCGAATTCGCTGCAGAGTTTAAATAAACGTAACAGGTCAAATTGGGTCCGGGTCAAAACAGGGTCACCTCTCGTGACCTGCAAACTTTTTAATGTTCTTTTAAATTTATAATCCTAAAATTAACCTAAAAACTGTGCAATTCTTAAACTGTGTGTTTTTTATTGATGGACAACTATTTTGGGACACGGAGTTTTAAAATTCAAGTGGTGAATTTAGTCAAAAACCAATTTGGTTATAGAAAGTAGTTTGAGTAACTAAAAGATAAATAAAAAAATACTTACAGTTTCGGGGTTGGGATCCAATATTCTATCTATTAATGACTTTGCATTTTCCGGGAACCAAAAAGGATATGAAAAGTCAGCTGCATTGACCTGCACAATTATCAGAAGGTCACCAATAGCTTTTAATTAGGTTATTCAATTAGCATCTATTTTCAAAAGGTTCTCTCTTTTTGCTTAAAATAAAACATACTTTTACATTTGTCCTTGCTTAGTCAATGTTTTATCCAATTGGATCATTAAAAGATGGTTTTGTGTTGTGTTCGGGTCATTCAGCAACCTAATGACCTCATAAAGCGATGACGTGGCGTTAACCAAACAGGACACATGAAAATGACATGTCATTTGCCACCTCAACATGTTACCGCTACATCAGCATTTTATCATTAGGTTACAAAATGACTCAACGGGACACAAATAGCCAATTTTTAATGGATGCTTAATATCTGCATAAATAAAAAAGTTATTTAGAAAGTAACCTTTTTATACAAACTTGACAAATTTGATTCCTCAAAAGGGAGATAACCAGCCAATAGGACATAAAGGATGACTCCACATGACCAAATATCAGCAGCAGCACCATCATATCCACGTTTACTTAAAACCTAAAACCAAAATTTGTATGGAAATTAGTAACAAGTTATCCATTAAATCTTATGTAATATGATATTAATGATATAGATAATTAAAAGATGCTACAAAAACAATATTTAAGATCATCCAAACCATATAGATGCCTGTTACAAACAAATTAAACATGTTAACCAAATAATATTCTTATTATTCTTCAAGAGGATTACCTCAGGTGCAATATAATTCGGAGTTCCACAAGTGGTATACAAAAGTTCAACACCCTGCAAAATAGTTCAAAGAAAAAAATAACATTATAAAATGAAGGAATAATGTATGTATCTTGTATCATTATGCCAATTTCAACAAAAAAACATGTCACATGACAAAAACAACCTTAAGTTTTAAGAAGCCTAAAACATCTTTTATGAGGCGTCAGTGTATTATATGTTAAATTTGTTGTTTTTTGAGAAAACTTAAGGGCGTGTTTGTCTTTTGGCATGATTTTGGCCGAAACTGGTATAAATGACACAAGATACATACCTGGGTGATTTATATGAAAGTTTAAGTTTTTATGAAAAAAATTGAATAATTATTATACAAAAAATAAGATATTTAATAATTCACTAGACCTCATAGAATGCTTACTTCTTGTGGCAATGCACTGAGTCCAAAATCAGAAACTTTCAGTTTTTCTTCAGAATCGAGAAGGAGATTTTCAGGCTAGCATTTACAAGAAATATTGTTAGATATCATATTTACCTAACTACACTCGATTATATTATATATAGTTATCCACCCTTCTTAAACCTAAAAGGCTTAAATATATCAGATACACCCAAATGATAAACTTTAATCACTATATTTAAAACTCTGAATAAGTATTAATCCATTATTGACCATTATACCCTTCATGCTAGTTCAAGAAAAACACAGGGGTATAAAAGAACGTTTAAGATGTGATTTAAAACAAATTGGTCACAAAAAGTAACATGTCAAAAAAAGATGAGATAATAGGTTGGTTTATGTGGATAAATATGATCAATAATTGATAATTGATAATCATTAAAAGTTTTAGAGTTATTATGAAGTTTAAGAAGGGTACATATGTTATTCAGCAATTATCTTAAAGCTTTGTTTTTACCTTTAAATCCCTATGGTAAACACCTTTTCCATGACAATATGCAATTGCATCAATAAGTTGTTGAAAATACCCTCGTGCTACCTTCTCAGAAAGCTTTCCTTTGTGGACCTAACAAAAATAAGTTCATTTTTATTTATATATATATCTGCTTGTAATTATTGATTTTTTCTTAATACAAATAAAAAAGCAAAAAAAATAATTACAATTCTGTCAAAAAGCTCTCCGCCATTGATGAACTCCAGTACTATATATATCTTTGTGTGACTCGACAACACCTAACAGAACAAGAACAAAATGCTGACATCATATTTTAGCAATTTTATACGTATTTACCCCTCAATCAAATATTTTATATAAATACCTCATAGAGTCTGACAATGTTTGGATGCCTCATAATCTTGGTTATGGAAATCTCTCTTTTAATCTGCAAATTAGCTTAAACAAGTAACAACAATTTCTAATATAATCATTATTATTATATTTATAAAAAAAGAAAAATGAAAGAAATACCTGATCCACCATTTTGTGTTTGAGTATACTACTTTTAGCCAAAACCTTAATAGCAGCTGCTTCCCCTGTTTCTGTATTTTTTGCAAATTTCACTTTTGCAAATGTACCTTCACCAATTGTTCTACCAATTTCATATTTCCCAACTTTTCTTGCCACTCTCTTCATTTTTCCAAAATCCAAAAGATATTTCTCCCTCTGTTGATTTCAATGCAACATAAATCATGAATAGTTTTATATTTATAAACAAACCTGAAACCTAATTTATATTCCGTACATCCTTTCCGCAAATCAAGGGACAAGGTTTCTATCAGCACTAGAGGTCACTAAGAAAAAGTAAAAAAGCACTAAAAAAGTGTAACTAACTTTTTGCATGATCATTGACAATATTTTTATATATATAATATATGTGTTTAATTGTCTATTTATTCCACTATTATAAACAATCAAAGTTCTCTAATCTAGATGTCTATAAATAACAGGAACTTTGCAAAAGTTATACCAATATTGCAATCCAACTCAATAGCAAGACCTAAGAATTCCCTCCTTCTCATTAGACGAAATCACCAAAATATAAAATCATATAATAATAACAGTAAAGTGGCATGTATTTTGCTTAGGTGTCACCCATTTTTGCCACGTGGATTGAAAAATATATAGGGTTAATTTTTTACCTTGTATTAAACTTTCCAAAACCTACTACTACTATTATTTGTTCTAGAAATTTAGTGCTACATTAATAAAACTTGCCGTAGTTTGATACACTCCAAATCTAGTTTGACCTAAAACAACTAATCGTTGTTCGAATTAAAAACAATTGAAATCGTTACATACACGCAACTAAGACATGTGCCAACGGCACGTCGGGGAGGGCGTCGGCGAGCCGTCGACCCACGACGGCGTTGGCACCGAGCCGTCGTGGGGGCGTCGTGAAGCTGGACGTCGTGGTGAGGACGGCGTGTTGATGGCGTCGGGAGGTGGGGTCCGGTTGGAGCGTCCGAATTTGAATTCAAAAATTAATTTTTTTTTTTTAATACAAATAATTAATATTACACACAACCTCTATAAAAACCCACTATACTCTACCATTTTAAACACACAATCACATTATATTTTCTCACAATCACATACTTCCTCTCTTCCTAATTTCCATATTTTTCCTCCCACTCAATGGTTTTTATTTAATGTAATGTGTTTTTTTATTAATTAAAATGATGATGTGGAAATGATGATGTGGAAAGGATGGGTTTAGTGATGGGTTAGTGATGTGTAGGGTTGGCACGGCCGTGTCAGTAGCGTGTCAGTAAGGATGCGATGACGTGGCGCTAGTGATGGGTTTAGTGATGGGTTAGTGATGTGTAGGGTTGGGAGAGGCCTAATTATCCATATAAACACACAATTAGTCAATTACTGAATTACACTAACATATATGCATCGACAATAAGACCTAATTGTTCGTTGAAAGCAGAAATAATTGAAATCATAATTCATAGCATCACAGGCTAATTATACATACAACAACACAATTCAATCAATGCTGACGGAACTCAGAAACAGTGCAAAGCGTACTCACATGAATGATTACGAACGGAGATGCAATTAAGATGAAATCGGGGGTAGGAGGTTGAGAATTCTGGCGAAACGCGTCGACGAGCTGTCGAGGTGTAATGGAGCCGGAGTTTTTAATTTGGTAAAGAAATAAGCTCTTTACATTTGTTGGACTCCGTTGATGAGTCAACTTCGTAGTGACAAAGATGGTTTTGGATACATAGAGGTTTTATACATTTTTTGGTAATAAATTGGCTGTCAATTATAGTGAAATTATATAAAAGGGAATAAAAACAAAGTTCGTTTAGAATTATACAGAGTTGATAAGTGCAGATAATGTGACAATTTATATGATTGTCAGGTGATCAAAATTATCTTTTTTAAACTATTAAATATTTTAAAAACACTTTAAAGCAAACAACATATGTATGCACAAAGTGCACAACACACGAGTCTTGTTCAAAAACTTTTTTTTGTTGCAATTTAACATATTTTCTATAAAGCCATTAAATATTTTTATATGGATCATTTTTTATAGATCATTCAAAAAGACACACGTTTGAAGTATCCTAAATCAAATCAAACACTCAATTTAAATAATATTTAATTTAAATAAAAACAACTTGTATCATTTTTTTAAGATGGACGAACTAAGGAAACATATGAACAATTGTTAACTTTGTAACATGGTAGTATGATGCTTATAATGACGTACTCCCTCCGTCCCCCAAAAAACTTCTCATTTGACTTTTGCACAAGTTTTTAGGTGATAGTTAGTGGTGGGGTCATTGATAATACTTTTGATTAAAATATAAGGTTGGATTGGAGAGAGAAAGATAGTTAGTTGATATTAGTGGTGGGGTCTTTAGTAATAATAGTTTTTTATTGTGTGGAGCCCATTAAATATGGGAAATGAGAAGTTTTTTGTGGGACAAAAATTTAGAGTGAAATGAGAAGTTTTTTGTGGGACGGAGAGAGTAATTATTATAGTTAATAATTTGAATATCATGTCCCTTTCCCCCCTCAAGTTTTATCATTTTGTCCCTTTTTTTATTTCAAGCATATGATATCTTCCAGTGTTTTTTCAAGTATTGTCTTTTTGCCCCGCCACTTGTGCTCTTCTCTTTCACCTTTTCTTTTGGGTGTGGCCTAACTTTTTATTTTAATTTTTTTTTTTGTGTGTTTATACCAATAAAATACTAACGCTAATTCGCAAAGAAAATGTGAGATGAAGCTTGGCTTGATTGTGTTTGTGTTGGATTAAACTCGAGTTTTATTGATTGACGAGTCTTCATGGTGTAGCCTCAAACTTGTTTGAGAAATACGTGAATTTTGTTATGGAGTTTAAATAGCTCAAAAGGTATCTAAGAAAAGTTTTCTTTGACAAAACAAAGTCTTCAATCTCGACCTAAAATATTTTAACACATACCTAAGACTCTTAAAACTTAATGATAAAAATTTGAGCTGATGCATACGGATCGTATGTTAGGTATGACCTCTTAAAACTATACTCTTACATCTATAATGTGTGAAAATAAAAAAAGGCACAAAATTTATGACTGGTTTTTATTTTGAAACAAAAAAAATAGGCATAGATTTCTCGTGCAAATATTCCGCTGTAACTTTGTAGCTAAAAATTGCGTGGGAAATCCGTAGATAGATTATCCGTTGAAAATATGTAGGTAAACCGTCCATGAAAAAATCAAAGATGAATATCCGTGTGAAATCCGTCAAAAATTCCATGAGAAATCCGTAGAAATGTTCCCTCGGAAACCCGAGGAATGGCCGATGCTAAATGCCCATTATCGTTTATATATTAAATAATCTTTTCCCATGTAAATATCAGGCACTAAAAGTAAGATGTTAAGATATTTGAGTTTGGAGATTGCCGGATAAATCTTCGAATTGTGTGATCACTTTCGCAATAAAGTATTTCGACCCTATCGATTACTTGTGGGTTCCACGAAATCCTTATTGGGATAAGACAAAGGCAACAACTCTGATTCCAAGCATACAATCAAGAGTTTGAACAATAGATATATTTAAACCTCTATATAATTAAGGGTTTGGCAAAAATAAGGTAAAAACCGCCCCCTGAATTTTAGGAACACTACTCCATCAATGAATGTACAACCATTTTATGCACCTTAAAGACAACCCTAAGAACTGTCATTAGCAAAACCCTATAATTAAATAGAGAATGAAAGATAGAAACTTTTTCATTTTCTTGAAAGACTACAAAATCGACTCATTGAACAATTCGAGATATTAGTGATCAAGAAAAAATGAGTGGAGGTTTTCTTTTTCACACAAAGAAACCATCTGTCGACCAACTTCCTTTTCTTATGTTTTTAAACATAAGTAAACATGTATGAAAATGAAAGACTACAAAATCGACTCATTGAACAATTCGAGATATTAGTGATCAAGAAAAAATGAGTGGAGGTTTTCTTTTTCACACAAAGAAACCATCTGTCGACCAACTTCCTTTTCTTATGTTTTTAAACATAAGTAAACATGTATGGATTTATTAGTAAACGGTTAATTTGATAATGACCACATATTCAATTTTTGTTTAAATAAAATATAATAACTAATAAATATAACCTTTCAATGAATCGAGTTAGTTAAATCGAGTGTACACTCCGTATCTCCGAACTCGTATTTAAAATTAACTCATATTTCCATGGTCTCTAGTAAATCACAATTACACTAAACGACCGATGACACTAAAATCACCAACAATCCTCCCTCATTTTAGTGTAAGCCTTTGATGTACTAAAATAACTAGATAAAATATATAATATGACACAAACTCATGCATCAATGAAAATGTCGTGACAATTGAATTTTCATCTAGTACATTACAAATTCCAAATATTCGAGAATCGGGGTGTCGCTAAGGATTGAACCCTTTCAAATCATTTGAATACTTGAAGATAATACACACATAAGTTTGTACTCTATTGTTCATACCTGACGCTATTACAAGTCATGCGTCCATATCCATTCATGAGTATATACAAAGCCAAGTCCAAGCTTATTGAAGCAGCAACACTTCATACTCATATAGGTAGTTCATTTAATCATGCACCGGCATTTGCATTTTTTCAAAAGAACTATTAAGAAGATACACTTCACCTTAGCTATCTTACCGGTCTGAACACATACCTTGGGATATATAACATGTGTTCCAATCTCTAAGTGTAAGCTTTCCGCATTGAATTCAGCTTCTAATAATGTATTAGAAGGGAATTGGGTGTCTTAGAGTATAGAGATTTTAATGGACTCTAATCACATCCCTATCGCCGACTTGTGCACTAAGTCTGGTTAACCCCTTCGTCAAGAGGCACACTATCGATAATGTATTTTTGCTACCGCAATTTATAAAATATCGTAGAGATAACTTTTAAACATAACATGTTTATTAACAAGTTTCTCAAACCATTTTATTTCTTTGCAACAAGAAGACAAAATCAACAAATATCAATGACAATAATTAGGGCCATTTAATTAATGTCAAAACAACTTTGTTATTTCGATCCATAAGACATATCATCTCCAACAAGTGAGAAAAATCAACAACTTATAGATATTTTGTCTTTTGACCAACTTCTATCAACATATTTTCCAATCACTAAAGAATACCTCTTTGTGTTTAAAACCGTATTTAGAGATTTAAATTGACTTTAATCTCATCTATATGCCAACTTTCAATCAATTTACTAGCAATCCTTGTGAAAGGATTCACTAAGTTCTTACTCGATAGTAAGACAATACCGGTGAATCAGTGATCACCCTGTTTTTGATAAACTGATTAAATAATATTTGTTAAGTACACTCTTTTGGGACTATCGATGTCCTCTAAGTTGTACACCTTTATAGACTAATAATATACCATTTATCCACTAAGCTTTCAATAAATCAAGAAACTTATATAACAAGATCTAATGTTATAGATCAACTTTGTTTCTCCAATCCAAGATATCCATATTAAGTGTAAAATTCCTAAAACTTATGGATGTGCCATCTTTTTTATCAGCAATCTAATGTATATCAGTAGTGGATTCTTATATTCAAAAAACCATAATTGATCCATTGTTTCTACAAGTACTTCGGTATCTGTTTACAACAAACAATACAATTAAGCATGCTCAAACTCAATTCGCACAATTGTTATTTTAACAATTAAACACTAATTGAGTACATATGCGATTTATGATTACCAAATCAATTTAGTCAGATTGTCGTTTCCATGCTCTCTTTATATAAAGATTGCCATATCAATCCACATAATAAACATGTACCTAAATTGATTTTTATCAAAGTATGAACACATTAGCTAAACTCACGAAATTAAACACTTAAACTTTCAAATTTTCATATCATCATCAAAGTGGATGAAACCCCACTTAAATTAAACTTCGAGTGGTTTGTTATTCAACTAACATTAATATATTCTTTAAACATTAAAGAATTCATATTGAGTTTTAAACCAAAATCAATGATTTCCTTTAAATTACAAATAACGAATATCATGAATACTCAAACTCATGGCCACAATTTTAATCAAATTCACCAGCCACGTAATGAGCATTCATGCTCAGACATAATTAAGTTTCCAATACTTAATTTGAAATGTCAAGACAAGAATTGCATTGATTAGATTAATCGATCAACTAATCGAATTCTCGAAGCATCACCGTAGATTAAAACTATACGGATTTACAAAGCGGTGACTGAAATTCTCATCCTTTATCCACTATATATAACCAAAGACATACGATTCATCATGAAAATTAACATGCCTTTGTATCCATTAAATAATATATTAAGAAAGCAAAATCCAAAATGGCTCCTCTCCATTTCTAGAATAGGTTTTGCAATAACACAACTGTCACTGCATAGCATTATTTTATTATTTAATTTAAATATATGTGAAGGGAAAGAAATATTGCATTTACCCGCCAAAATGACAGTCACGTACACTTTTATATTTTAATTTCCTTTTCTATTGACTTGTGTTTCCACATAATTTTACATGCATTAAGCATTCATATGCAAGGTAAACTTAATCAATGATTAATAAAGTCTTATTCTTTTCATTTGAATCTACGAGTTTTAGAATCATCTACCATCAATGTTGGAGCAAAACACAGATCAACTTATTACTGATGCTGCAGTTAGTACTGACATACTTAGTACTGATGGGGCAGAATTGATTAATACTGAGAAGTTGATACTGATGATACTATAACTAAGTTACTACTGATCATGCAAAGATTGAAGATACTACTGATCATTAGTAGTTACTACTGACGATGTATCTGGACTTACTACTGATCACCAGACTTACTACTGATGTTACATATTTACTACTGGTGATGAGTTTTACTACTGATGACGCGTTTTTGAAGAATATCAAGTCCGAGATCTTCGTATAGATAGTTATAGAATGTAAATCAATGTATATTATTATTATTCGATGTAAATCAAGTCCTAGAATAACTAGGGTAAATAGTTTAGCTTCAAGGACTATTATAAATAGTTCCTTACGAATTGTAAACGTACGTGTGTATTGTTAACTCAATAATATACATTGAAGCTTTTTGTGAAACTGTGTTCTTAATACTTTCGCATATTATTTACAGTTCATTGTTCTTAATATATTGATATAGTGTTGATCCGCTGCAACTTCTATCATCAATTAGATCTAAGGTGTTTATTAACTTGTTTATAGTTAATCGATCCTGACAAGTGGTATCAGAGCATATTGGTTCTAGATCTACTACTTGTTAAGAACAACAAAAAGTTTTAATCTTTAAAACACACATTATTAATCATGACTGATAATAATGAAAGCACTCAGGCCAACAAAATTCCTATACTCACACCCAACAACTTTGGGATGTGGAAAAATCGTATTAAGCAATACATGCTTATTACAGATTATTCTATGTGGGAAGTTGTCCTTGAAGGAAACAAAACTGGTCCTGGTCAAGCAAGCAGCTCTGCAACTGAGGCAGACAAACTTAAATGTGAGAAGGAAAAGAAGGACAAGGGCATCGAACTCAAAACTCTAAGCACTCTATTACTGGCCATTCCTAACGATTATCAACATCTCTTTGTTGAATATGATGATGCAAAAATACTATGGGAAGCACTGGAGAAGAGATTCGTTGGGACAAAGAGCACCAAGAGGAATATGAAGTCTGTTCTCAAACAAGACTTTGAAAACTTCAAAGGAAAACCCAATGAAACACTCACTCAAGTGTTTGACAGATTCAACAAACTAATTGGTGAACTTAACCAGGTTGGGGTTAAGATGGATCAAGAAGATGTCAACATGAAGTTCCTAAGATCTCTTAGTGAAGAATGGGCCATGTATACAGTGGTATATAGACAAAGAGATGCTCTAGAAGAAAAGGAGTTGGATGAACTCTATAATGATCTCAGAGTATTTGAAACTGAGGTAAACCAAAAGAACCCTTCTATTTCTTCTAATAATGCTGCATTTGTCTCTAGTACAGGTCAAGGTCAGGAAACCTCTATAGGAAAGGCTGCAGATTCTGAAGATGCTGCAAGAGAATCTTTCTTCACTAGTCATGTGCATACTGCATTGATTAGTGATGACTTGGAACAATTGAACCCAGATGATCTTGAGGAGATGGATCTTAAATGGCAGATGGCAATGCTGAGCCTAAGGACAAAAAGATTCTCAAAGAGAACTGGTAGGACAAGCCTCAACTTCAACAAAGGTGACAAAGCTGGATTTGACAAAACTAAAGTCAAATGTTACAACTGTAACAACCTTGGTCACTTTGCAAAAGAGTGTCCTCAGCCAGACAAAAGATCAAAATCAACTGCCCTTGTATCACAACAAGGACAAGGCTATGACTGGAGCTTCCAAGCAGAAGAGCATACTCAAAAATACTATGGGAAGCACTGGAGAAGAGATTCGTTGAATATTTTTGCATCATCATATTCAACAAAGAGATGTTGATAATCGTTAGGAATGGCCAGTAATAGAGTGCTTAGAGTTTTGAGTTCGATGCCCTTGTCCTTCTTTTCCTTCTCACATTTAAGTTTGTCTGCCTCAGTTGCAGAGCTGCTTGCTTGACCAGGACCAGTTTTGTTTCCTTCAAGGACAACTTCCCACATAGAATAATCTGTAATAAGCATGTATTGCTTAATACGATTTTTCCACATCCCAAAGTTGTTGGGTGTGAGTATAGGAATTTTGTTGGCCTGAGTGCTTTCATTATTATCAGTCATGATTAATAATGTGTGTTTTAAAGATTAAAACTTTTTGTTGTTCTTAACAAGTAGTAGATCTAGAACCAATATGCTCTGATACCACTTGTCAGGATCGATTAACTATAAACAAGTTAATAAACACCTTAGATCTAATTGATGATAGAAGTTGCAGCGGATCAACACTATATCAATATATTAAGAACAATGAACTGTAAATAATATGCGAAAGTATTAAGAACACAGTTTCACAAAAAGCTTCAATGTATATTATTGAGTTAACAATACACACGTACGTTTACAATTCGTAAGGAACTATTTATAATAGTCCTTGAAGCTAAACTATTTACCCTAGTTATTCTAGGACTTGATTTACATCGAATAATAATAATATACATTGATTTACATTCTATAACTATCTATACGAAGATCTCGGACTTGATATTCTTCAAAAACGCGTCATCAGTAGTAAAACTCATCACCAGTAGTAAATATGTAACATCAGTAGTAAGTCTGGTGATCAGTAGTAAGTCCAGATACATCGTCAGTAGTAACTACTAATGATCAGTAGTATCTTCAATCTTTGCATGATCAGTAGTAACTTAGTTATAGTATCATCAGTATCAACTTCTCAGTATTAATCAATTCTGCCCCATCAGTACTAAGTATGTCAGTACTAACTGCAGCATCAGTAATAAGTTGATCTGTGTTTTGCTCCAACAATCTCCCCCTAAACTTATTGATCATCTTTTAATCAATCAAGTTTCTTTTGTTCCTCTTGTTCTTTTCTTCTTTTCTCAAGAGTTCTTTGATTCTGCTGAAGCCTTTGTTCAATAATATATCTGCTGTTCCTCTTTGTAAAATAATTCAGTTTGTTTTGGAACATAACAACATCATAGGGTTTCATCAAAGTATTTATGAATATCTGATACATAGTCTTCTCAGAATGTGGATATTCTTTCTCATATAAGTACAATTCACACACTTTGCCTGATTTCTCAAAGAAGTACATATTTGCAATAGGAATGACATTCCAAGCATACACATTACCTGGATTTGTAAATTGTTCTGGATAATTATCTGGATAAAATGCAGCATCAATCATCTTTGTTAAATATCCAGCTCCAGATTCTTTCCATGATTTCTTTGTCATTCTTGGTTTCCCAATAATCAGAAGTTTGATTACATCACTTCTTGAACATGATCTGATTAAGGGTAACCATCCAGTGAATCTCTGTACAACTTTGTCTTCCCTTATGACCTCTATGACATTGTTCTGCATCACTCTCCAGTTAAGAATTGGATTGTTCTGTAGAGGAGCAACTGGCATTTCAAGAACAGGTATAATTTGTTTTGACTTCTTCTTAGAGCTTTGTTCTTGATCAACAGATTTTTTTTTTCTTAGATTGGGGAGTTGAAGTATCACCAACAGTTGAAACACTACCAGCCTTGAGTAAATTTAAGCTGATTGGGATTAAAGTTTTGGCTTTCTTTGATTCTTCAGCTTCTTGTTCAGCTAGGTCTTTCTTCTTTGCAGTGCAGTATTTTTCAATTATAGTTATCATCTTCATTCTTCCAAAAGATTTTGCACTGTGACCTTTTGTCTTTAAATATTCAATCATGTTGTCCTTCTGTTCAAACATATCATCAGGTAGATCACCTTTTGTTCTTTTACATTCTGCTACAAGATCTTCAAGACAGTTTAGATGTTCTTCTTCTACTTTTCTAAGCCTTTTGAATTCTGCTTCTTGGGCTTCTATCTGAACATCTTTAATTTGAACAGGTGTTTGAACAGGAATTTCTATTTTATCCTTCTTTTGTTCAAGAGCTTGATACTTAGCTACCTTCTCCCAATATCTCTTATGCTTCACCTTCCATTTAGACTGTTTGTCAGCTCTAACAAGATTTATCTTGTTTACCATGTAATGACCAAGAGCTCTGTTAGGGTAATCTTCATCATATATTTCTTTACCTTTTCCAATATGTGCTGAAGGTGGAGGTGGAATATATTTCATGTCTGGCACTCCACTTATTATTACAGAAGGAGAAAATGATCTAAGTTCATCTTGTTGAAGTATTTTTGGATGTGGAGGAAGTGAGCACTCATCAACCTCAAACCAATTCACATTATCATCAATGTCAGGTATGATAAGTGGTTGATCAGGTGTTGGTGGTTTGGTAATGATGACATGTCTCTCTCTTTCAATTAGCTCTGGAAAATGTAGTTCTTCCTCTTCAGTAGTAACCAGAGTAGTTACTACTGGTGTAACTTCAGGAGTTACTACTGATAGGGCATCAGTAGTATTTGCTGCTTTTAATTCCTCTTCTTCATTTACTACTGCTATAATGTCAGTAGTAGGAGTTACTACTGGTGTTTCTTTTTCAGCTTGTTCTTTAGTAGGAGCAGTAGTAATTGGCTCTTCTTCTGTAACCATCATCTCTGGGCCTTCATCAACTTCTGTTTCTTTTAAATTTAAGAGGGAGGATGCTGCTGCTGCAATAGATTCATCAATCATTGTCTGTATGTTATCCTTCTCCCCCTTAGTGAGCTCAACTGGTGGAGCCTCACTATCATCAATCTTTTTCTTCAATATTCTGATGAGTTTGGTTTGTTGATGAAGCCTACGCTCATAGAATCTCATTCTTCTGTTGATGGTGTTTACATGCCTTTTCATGGCAGCCATTGTTTTCCCTTGGTTAGTTAAGTATTCAAGATAATTTTGTACTGTGGATTCAAGAGAATCCACTTTTTCCGTCAATTGAGTGATTTTAATACTGCCCTCACTCCATCTAGCAAGATCATCGGGCTTAGTAACAGGTACATTGGTTTTAAGGTTTTCCTTCCTTTCCATCAATTCCACAGATCTGCCCTCATCACTGCTTGGTGATTCATTGGGTCTTTTAGACATTCTCTTCTTCCTAGAAGAAGCAGAGATGTCCCCCCTTTTGGTTTCTTGGCACCGGGGTCCTTTAAGTAATTCCTCAAAAGAGTCATCACTTAAAGTTGCCGAGGTTTGGGTCTTAGTGATGTTTTCACTATCCTGTGCACCCACCTTTGGGGCATCAGTAGTGAAAGCCCTCCCCTCATGTCCTCTCTCCTCCTTGGAGGACAACTCTTTGAGCCTGGGGTGTGACTCGATTTGTCCCCTGGTGTCCTTTAAAGATTTCTTTCTTTTATATAGTGTGGAAATATTTTTGGTTTTATCTGGTAGGTCTTCCACAGAGTGAAGAGTAGCACTCTGCAGATTTATATCAAGTTCCTGGGACACATTCAGGACTTCTAAGTGAGTGGGTGATTGAGTGGCTATATGGGGTGGTGTTTGGGCTGTATTTGGGGGTGATGGAGTGGGTTGAGGTTCAATTTGGGTTATATCTTTGATTGAACCCTCTCCAATAGGTGTGTGATCTTTGATCATATTAGGAAACAGAGGGGTTTCCTTGCCCGAAAATTTAAATTGTTTTCTCATATTTGAGAAAACTTTCTTGTTCAACTCTGGAATTATGAAAATATTTTTAGGAGTTGACAAGTTTTGTAATTCAATGTTAATGATATGTTGGATAAATCTGGGATACATTAAAAATTTTGAAGAGTTAAGATTTCCCAACATACCTTCAAAAATCATATTAGAAAAATTGAATACTTGGTCTGTGCATAGACAGACAACAGCATATGCTATTGACCTGTTAAACTCATTCCAAGTACTCCTTTTTGGAGAAATACAATGCTGAATAGTATGGACAAGAAATTTCCATTGTGGGGAGAGAAGACCTTTTTGAAAAGTTACTATGTTTAGTCTTCCCTCATATCCCATTTTGTTTAAAATTTCAGCAACGAATTCCTTAGGAAGAGTAGTCATACCTGAATCATCGTGTAGTTGAAGATGTTGTCGAATAGATTGTTCTGTGATGGTGATCGTTTTTCCATCCACAGATGATTTGATCATTGGTACAGTTGCACCCTCCGTTCTTTCAGCATTGGTCCAGAAATCCACCAAGTGCTGTTGGTATGCCTTCGGTTTCACCGTTAATGCGAATCGTATGTAAGAATTTTTCAAGAAGTGTACGATTGGTCTGAAATCCTTTGTTCCGTCTGGATTGCGTAGAAAGGCACACATGTTGTGGAACTCTGAGTATTTGAGATAGGTTTGAACATTGAGGGATTGTAGAGTTGCCATTTTGCAGTGATTTTAGAGAAAAATTTTAAGAATTTTAAGACTGAAGATGAGTTTTTGATCGAAAGCTAGGGTTTATCGAGAGGTTTTAGCAAATCGAAGTGAAGATAATGCTAAACTAATCGTCTGCCGCCTTTTATATCTTTCGATTTAACCTGCAAAACTACTAAAATATCCTTCGAATCATAACATAACGGTTATTTTCATGGGGGTTAGTTTGGTAATTGTGTTTCAGAAAGACTAGTAGTATTTAAGATATCAGTAGTAAAACGTCAGTAGTATCTACTATCATCAGTAATGACTAAGGATTTTGACATCAGTAGTAACTATAGACATCAGTAGTAACCATTAACACACAAGACCAGTAGTATATGTGAATACCAGTAGTACTGACTTACCAGTAGTATTTGTGTAAACCTAATATACACCAGTAGTAATGAACTACCAGTAGTATTTTGTGCATACACTTTCATACCAGTAATGCAGATATACCAGTAGTAAAACACTTAAGTAAATAAATAATATGTTACAACACTAACTTTACACATGATTTTAAGTGAGATTTTAAGTTATTAAAATCATTCCAATACTGCTAACCAAGAAGTTGAATCTTCCTACATCAAATGCTTTTGTAAAAAGATCTGCTAATTGATCATCAGTATGGATTTTAACTACTTTGATTAATTTCTTTTCATTACAATCTCTTATAAAGTGAAATCTTATTTCAATGTGTTTAGTTTTTGAATGTTTTACTGGATTATTCACAATACTAATAGCACTTTGATTATCAATAAAAATAGGAGTTTTAAGGATAGAGATACCAAAGTCTAGAAGCTGATTTTGAATCCATAGTACTTGAGCACAGCAAGCAGATGCAGCTACATATTCTGCTTCAGCAGTAGATGTTGATACATTTGTTTGCTTCTTACATTGCCATGACACCAGTCTTGATCCAAAGAATTGACATCCACCAGTAGTGGGCTTTCTGTCTTGACATTCACCTCCATAGTCACTATCTGTATAGGCTATTAGTTCAAAGGGTGAATCATGTGGATACCATAGACCTAGTGATGGTTTGCCTTTCAAGTATCTGAATATTCTTTTAACAGCCTGCAAGTGTAGTTCTTTAGGTCTTGCTTGATATCTTGCACACACACAAACACTATACATAATGTCAGGTCTTGATGCAGTTAAGTACATCAAAGAGCCTATCATTGATCTATATAAGTGTTCATCTACATCCTCCCCCTCAACATCAGGATGTAGGTGTTTGTGTGTTTCCATTGGTGTACTAGCACTTTTACTGTCTTTCAAGTCAAACTTTTCCAAGATGTCTTTGACATATTTTGATTGATTTATCAAAATACCATCAGTTCTTTGATTGACTTGGAGTCCAAGGAAGAAGTTCATTGGACCCATGGAGCTCATCTTGAATTTAATTTGCATCAGTTCTTCAAATTCTTTGCATAGTAAATCATTGGTTGAGCCAAAGATGATATCATCTACATAAATTTGTACCAGTAGTATATCATCTTTGACTTTCTTTGTGAACAAAGTTTTGTCAATGGCTCCTCTTTTAAAGTTGTTCTTCAATAGGTATGATGATAATGTGTCATACCATGCTCTTGGTGCCTGATGTAGGCCATATAGAGCTTTATCAATTTGAACACATAATCACCATGTTTTGGATCTTCAAAACCTGGAGGTTGACAAACATAGACCTCTTCTTCAATTTTCCCATATAGGAAAGCACTCTTTACATCCATTTGATAGACTTTGAATTTCTTGAATGAGGCATATGCTAGAAATATTCTTATGGCTTCAATTCTAGCAACAGGAGCATATACTTCATCATAGTCTATTCCTTCTTCTTGAGTGTATCCTTGGGCTACAAGTCTGGCTTTATTCTTGATCACTATACCTCTTTCATCTTTCTTGTTTCTGAATATCCATCTTGTTCCAATGGCTCTTTTTCCTTTGGGTAGAGGTACAAGTGTCCAAACAGCTTGTAATTTAAATTGAAGGAGTTCTTCTTGCATTGCCTCAATCCAGTTTGAGTCCTTCATTGCTTGTTGGATCTTCTTTGGTTCATCCTGAGACAGAAAGCATTCATACATACATTCATTAGCAATTAAACTTATATTACACATATTTGCAGTTAAGCTTTTGTTTAATTTGCTTCTTGTTTGTAATGGTGAGTTGACATCACTTAGAACAAGGTCTAATGGATGGTTCTTTTGAGTCCTTGTAGTTGTAGCTTTATCAACCACTAGTTGATTTTCAAGATTGGAATCATTTGTCTCAGGTAGTTGTTCTTCTAGAGATCCTTCATTGTCATTGATATTTGGTTCATCATCTTCTTGGTCAGAGTCACTACTGCCATTGTCTTTATTGAGATCAGTAGAGTTGTTGTTGTTACTGGTATCAGTAGTATCTTGAGAATCTAGGTTAATGTTGGGACCAGTAGTATTTTGAGTACTATTACTGGTATCAGTAGTATTTGAATTACTACTGTCCTCATTCTCAGAGTTACTACTGGTTCCAGAACTTGAGTTGTTACTGACATCAGTATTAACTACTGGAGCAGTGTTAACTACAATGTATCTCATTTCCTCTTGACCAGTATTAACTGATGATGTTCCTTCCTTTTGATTGTGACCATTTGAATTACCTACATTGAAATTCATATTAGAATTAAAGGATTTGGTTAGATTGTCTATGTCAAATAGCCAATCTGGACCATTTCCTTGTTCATTAGATACATTTTCATTAAAGGATACATTGATGCTTTCTTCAATTATCCTTAGTCTTTTGTTGAACACTCTATATGATTTGCTTTGAGTAGAATATCCCACAAAGATTCCATCATCAGCTTTGCAGTCAAATTTACCAATTTGTTCTCTTGTAATTAAAATAGTACAAGGACAACCAAATGATTTTAAGAAACTTATAGAAGGTTTTCTTTTATTGAAAAGTTCATATGGTGTTTTAAAATGTGGCTTCACTATTAATACTCTGTTCTGAACATAACAAGCAGTATTAACAGCTTCTGCCCAAAAAGTAATTGGTAATTTTGAGTCTGCAAGCATTGATCTTGCTGCTTCAATGATGGTTCTATTTCTTCTTTCAGCTACACCATTTTGTTGTGGAGTTCTAGGTGAGCTGTATTGCCTGTCAATACCTTTAAGATCACAAAAGTTAATTAAGTTAGCATTTTTAAATTCTGTGCCATTATCACATCTTATGGCTTTCACTTTTTGATCAGATGTGTTCTCCAGTTTGACAATTAAGTTCTTTATGAGTTCACTAGTTTCATCCTTTGTCCTGAGAAAGAAAACCCATGTATATCTGGAAAAGTCATCAGTAATAACAAGACAATATTGTTTCTTTCCAATACTCATTACATTTGTAGGTCCAAAAAGGTCCATATGTAAGAGCTGTAAAGGAACAGAAATAGAGTTCACAGTTTTGGACTTATGAGAAGTCTTGTGTTGTTTACCTTTTAGGCATGCAACACAATGATGATCACACATGAATTGGTTTTGAGGAAGTCCAATGACCAGATTTCTTTTTACTAAATTATTCTTATTTTTAAAATTTGTGTGACACATCCTTCTATGCCATAGTTCTGATTCAGTGGTGTTTGCCTTGGATATAAAACAGTTGACCTCATTTGTAGAAATGAGTTCTCCCCCTATATCTAGGCAATACACATTGTTTCTCCTTGGAGTTCTTAAAACAACATATTTTTCATCTAAAATAAAATCAGGAGAAAGAATGATGCACTCAATGTCTGTGAAAATAATTTTATTCTTTTTATCACATACTTGAGACACACTGACAAGATTGTATTTTAGTTCAGCTACATAAAATACATCATCAAAGGTAATTTTTCCATTAGTAACAGTACCTTTACCTGTAATCTTACCTCCCTGGGGATTCTCACCAAATGCCACATATCCTCCATCAAATGACTTGAAATCTTTAAGAATTTGCAGATTTCCAGTCATGTGCCTTGAGCATCCACTATCAATATGCCATGTTCTTCCTTCTTCTGGGATCTGAATGCTCTGCACAAGTGAGTAAAGGATTAGTTAAGTTTGGGAACCCAAGCTTTATATGTCTTGGGTTCATCCTTTGAGAAATGAGCTTTTGGAGATTTAATTTTAAAGACTTTTGGTACCCATACTTGTTTATTACTGGTGTTTTGTTTTACTACTGTCCTTTTGGAGTTATTACTGGTGTGAGAATTTCCTACTGATCTTGGTTTATACCTATTGTTTTTAGCTTTTGAATACTTTACTACTGATGCACCAGTAGTATTTGGGTACTTACCATGTTTAGAATGACCAGTAGTGTTTTTAGAGTTACCACCAGTAGTATTTTTGAAAGTTGTTTTGGGAGCAGTAGTATTTTTGAAATTAGGGTTTTTACCAGTAGTATTCTTAAACTGGTACCATACAGCATTATAATTAGGGTTAACACCAGTAGTAAATTTGTTAGAGTTTCTACTGGTGTTGGAAAATTTAAAATATTGTTTATTTTGATTGGATTTTCCATTGTTCTTGAAGTAATTGCTGTTCTTTGGGCTGCCAACTCTTCTGTTTTGCACAAATCTTGGTGCACTTCTTCCAAATCTTGGAGTTTCAGCAATTTGAGTTTTGATTGTATTTACTACTGAAGGACCAGTAGTATTTTTTAACTTTTGAGTTTTTGATCCTTGTTTAAAAATTTTAAATTCTTTTAACTCTTTGCAGTTTATTGGATTGAAGTGACAATCCTTTGCTAAATGGTTCATTTTATTGCATATAACACATCTTAATTTCTTATTTTTAGCACCTTCAGGTATTCTTTGGTCTAAGAGTTGTTTTTTATTTCTTTCATTCCCCCTTGTTAAAATTTTTGGTACATTATCTGCATTATATTTGGGAGATTCATTTGGACTTTGAGCTGTGTGAAAACTTGTATCAATTGATTTTGGTGATTCACTTTGAGATATTGTAAATTCAATTGATTGCTCATCATCAGAAGAATCATTTGATTCAGATGTTTCAGTATTAGATTCAGTTTGATTTTCAGTTTTTAATTCATTAATGATTCTTTCTGAACTGTTTTTAAGTGGAGGAATGAATTTATGTGGAGGTGGTACATCATGATATCCCACCCCATGAACAACCTTTTATGTAGTTTGATTATTAGTTAATTCATCTAGAATTTTAGTGCTTCTTTCAAACTTTTTAATTGTTAATTTATTTTGTTCAATTTCAAGCTGACATTCTTCTAATTTACTTGTTAGTTCTTTATTTTTTGTTTCATAGAACTCTTTCTCATCCACAGCTTGAAGCAATTCTTCCTTGATTCGTTGATCAATCATCTTGTACACCTTTATTTGATGTTCTTGATCAGCAATCACACTATCAAACTCATGATTTCTTCTGACTGCTTTTGCTAAATCTTCATTTAATTTAGTGTTTTCTTTTTCTAAGTTTTTAACAATTTTAGCACATTCAGAAGTACAAGGTTTAGGTTTTACCTCAGTTTTGTTGTCAGTAAAGGCCATGAGAGCTTGATTTTGAGTATGCTCTTCTGCTTGGAAGCTCCAGTCATAGCCTTGTCCTTGTTGTGATACAAGGGCAGTTGATTTTGATCTTTTGTCTGGCTGAGGACACTCTTTTGCAAAGTGACCAAGGTTGTTACAGTTGTAACATTTGACTTTAGTTTTGTCAAATCCAGCTTTGTCACCTTTGTTGAAGTTGAGGCTTGTCCTACCAGTTCTCTTTAAGAATCTTTTTGTCCTTAGGCTCAGCATTGCCATCTGCCATTTAAGATCCATCTCCTCAAGATCATCTGGGTTCAATTGTTCCAAGTCATCACTAATCAATGCAGTATGCACATGACTAGTGAAGAAAGATTCTCTTGCAGCATCTTCAGAATCTGCAGCCTTTCCTATAGAGGTTTCCTGACCTTGACCTGTACTAGAGACAAATGCAGCATTATTAGAAGAAATAGAAGGGTTCTTTTGGTTTACCTCAGTTTCAAATACTCTGAGATCATTATAGAGTTCATCCAACTCCTTTTCTTCTAGAGCATCTCTTTGTCTATATACCACTGTATACATGGCCCATTCTTCACTAAGAGATCTTAGGAACTTCATGTTGACATCTTCTTGATCCATCTTAACCCCAACCTGGTTAAGTTCACCAATTAGTTTGTTGAATCTGTCAAACACTTGAGTGAGTGTTTCATTGGGTTTTCCTTTGAAGTTTTCAAAGTCTTGTTTGAGAACAGACTTCATATTCCTCTTGGTGCTCTTTGTCCCAACGAATCTCTTCTCCAGTGCTTCCCATAGTATTTTTGCATCATCATATTCAACAAAGAGATGTTGATAATCGTTAGGAATGGCCAGTAATAGAGTGCTTAGAGTTTTGAGTTCGATGCCCTTGTCCTTCTTTTCCTTCTCACATTTAAGTTTGTCTGCCTCAGTTGCAGAGCTGCTTGCTTGACCAGGACCAGTTTTGTTTCCTTCAAGGACAACTTCCCACATAGAATAATCTGTAATAAGCATGTATTGCTTAATACGATTTTTCCACATCCCAAAGTTGTTGGGTGTGAGTATAGGAATTTTGTTGGCCTGAGTGCTTTCATTATTATCAGTCATGATTAATAATGTGTGTTTTAAAGATTAAAACTTTTTGTTGTTCTTAACAAGTAGTAGATCTAGAACCAATATGCTCTGATACCACTTGTCAGGATCGATTAACTATAAACAAGTTAATAAACACCTTAGATCTAATTGATGATAGAAGTTGCAGCGGATCAACACTATATCAATATATTAAGAACAATGAACTGTAAATAATATGCGAAAGTATTAAGAACACAGTTTCACAAAAAGCTTCAATGTATATTATTGAGTTAACAATACACACGTACGTTTACAATTCGTAAGGAACTATTTATAATAGTCCTTGAAGCTAAACTATTTACCCTAGTTATTCTAGGACTTGATTTACATCGAATAATAATAATATACATTGATTTACATTCTATAACTATCTATACGAAGATCTCGGACTTGATATTCTTCAAAAACGCGTCATCAGTAGTAAAACTCATCACCAGTAGTAAATATGTAACATCAGTAGTAAGTCTGGTGATCAGTAGTAAGTCCAGATACATCGTCAGTAGTAACTACTAATGATCAGTAGTATCTTCAATCTTTGCATGATCAGTAGTAACTTAGTTATAGTATCATCAGTATCAACTTCTCAGTATTAATCAATTCTGCCCCATCAGTACTAAGTATGTCAGTACTAACTGCAGCATCAGTAATAAGTTGATCTGTGTTTTGCTCCAACAATCAACAATTAGCACATGACAGTTACCCACCAAAATTATGGTTACTCGCCATAAGTCTAAAAACATGTTTCACATTATTATTCAGTTAACTATTTATTTATTTATTTATTTATTTATTTATTTATTTATTTCATGCGAAGAATATATCAAAACTCTAGATTAATAATTATCAAGTTCTTCAATCAATATTAATTCACATTCAATCAACATAATACATTAGTATTCATCATCGGCAATAGGGCAAATCCCAAATAGAGAAGCATACTAATCCAATTTAATAGTTACATGACATAACTATTTTAAAATTCAACTAATGTAAAATAGGATATGAAAACCATTGCGCAAATACCGAATCCACTAATCATTATTATATGAATATGGAAGTGGATTTCTCAGAAACCAAAGTACGTAACATTAAAAGTTGCTTCATTTTTATTTTATTTATTTTTTCTTTTCTTATTCAATAAAATAAAATATGTAGAAATCCATGTGCATGCCTCGATTGAAACAATTTGCAAGTTATTTCAATAATTCTTAAAACAATTTGCAAGTTATATAAAACAATTATTTCAATAATTCTTAAACTTCTAATTTAAAAACATGATCATGCAATTATGCACGTACACATTTTTATCATTCGATTATGCCACATGGTAACCATACTTGTCTACAATGGTGTCATGCAATTCAAACTGAAATGCATCATAGATCAATAAAGAAAATGAATAGAAAGTGTGTACTTGTAAGTATGATCGAACCAACTGTTTGTTCCATTGTTTGATTTGTACCTGTTAAAGTGCTTCTACATAAAACTCATTGATTATTCTTGAACGAAAGCATTCCATCTTCATAAAAAACTGCCAAGATCAATAATCCACCAAAACTGAACGCCATATTTCTTTATCCGGAAAATAATATATGTATGTTATTTTAATTTTCCTTTCACAAATTAACCATATTGTTCCACCGCAATAAACTTCCATTATCACATTTACCACATATTTGACCATTTCAATCTCTTATTGAAGAATCTTCAACACCATTATTCAAATGTAAACTGCCTTAACAACATCAAATCTTTCATCGATTTCATCAAAGGTTTACCACATCAAAAAACACTTTATTGCTTTGTTGGATATTTGGGTTTGGAGATTGCCGGATAAACCTTTGAATCGTGTGATCACTTTCGCAATAAAGTATTTTGACCCTACCGATTACTTATGGGTTCCACGAAATCCTTATTGGGATAAGACAAAGGTAACAACTCTGATTCCAAACATACAATCAAGAGTTTGAACAATAGAGATATTTATTTGTTTTCTTGCATACAAATGAGACCAAACCTCTATATAATTAAATAGAGAATGAAAGATCGAAATTCTTTCATTTTCTTGAAAGACTAAAAAATCGACTCATTGAACAATTCGAGATATCAGTGATCAAGAAAAAATTCAAGAAAAAATGAGTGGATGTTTTCTTTTTCACACAAAGAAACCATCTGTCGACCAACTTCCTTTTCTTATGTTTTTAAACATAAGTAAACATGTATGGATTTATTAGTAAACGGTTAATTTGATAATGACCATATATAATAACTAATAAATATAACCTTTCAATTTAATGAATCAAGTTAATTAAATCGATTGTACACTTCGTACCTCCGAACTCGTATATAAACTTAACTCATATTTCCATGGTCTCTAGTGTAACACACTAATTTTTCAAAACAATTTAAACTTGTTAAATAAACACGTTTAATACTAAAAATCCATAATATCCAAAACATTGTTTAAGTAAAACATTTGGAATAATTACAAGTGCCAAAAATCGGTGTTACAATAATATCAAAACTACAGTCTTAGGTAATCAAATGGTACACCGAGCTTAATCATCCAATGCTATCACTACGGGCCGCCTAATCCTTAGCTCCCAAACTGAGTACATAGCCAAAATAAAGGTAGTACGTGAGACAAAATTGTCTCGTGAGAAACATGGGTTTTAGACCCGGTTAGAAAATAATTGCAATAAAATAATAATTAAATAATTATCAAATTGCACATAGTCAAACATACTCTAAAGCTTGCCATAAGCCAATCACATACGTAACGAGCCTCCCCGGAACAACTCCCTCAATATGGGTTATCTAGGTAAACTCCCCCATTTCCGGGTTATCTATTTGCTCCCCCGATTTCCGGGTTATCTCAAAACTCCCCCGCTTTCCGGGTTATCTATTTCTCGACACACTACCCTTGCGCAGGGTGGTACCGCCCCAAGTAGGTGTCACTAACTCCCCCAACTTGTGTGGGTTATCTAGGATCCAATTGTTTAGCTACCACATAACAATTCAACTACTTGTGCCAATGCTCCAAATCATAAGATTCATCATACTAGTGGTAACCAAGCAAGTCAATAGCAATTCATATCATCTACTAACTAATCAATCTTTATTTCTTGATTAAAACATTTATTTAATAAAGACTACTAAAAACTTGTTTAATCATTTAAACTATGAAAACTCTTTTACTATGTACTCAGAAAAGATCACATGTACTCACCTTAGCAATGCTATCCAACACTTGTGTTAATCAACACAAATCCTTACTTCTTAATCAAAGAAGTACTTCAAATCTCAAGGTCTTCTTGACCTAATACCATCATCAACACAATAACTAGTTATTATACATAACTAATCACTAATCTATCTAATTTAACACTCCCAACCACCAAGATCATATCACTTGGTGGAAATCTCAAACCCTAGTTTAAGATTCTTATCCATAAACCCAAATCTAGCTTGTACACATTGGTTACAAGCTCACCATGAGTGTTTTACACTCATGATAGACCATCTTCCCCAAAGATGGTATGGTTGGTTCCCAAAACCACCATTAATGCCCATGAAAAGCTTGAAACTAAGGTAGAAGATGATAAGAATCAACAATCTTTACCTTTGATGTTTAAATCTTCAAAGATGATGAAGATTTGAGCTCTAGACCTCCAAAATTGCCTCTTCTCTTCAAAATAACGGCTGAGCTACAAGTAGGGTCGTTGATGCCTAAACCCTAGCCTAAAACCCATTTTTATATAGAGGTCATCAGTTCACGATCGCGAACTTGAGTTCGCGCCGTGAACTCTGCGTGTCGTGAATAGTTCGCGACCGGGAACAGGTCGGGAACTCCATGTCTGAAAAACTCCATTTCCCTGAATGAAGTTCACGATCGCGAACCATAGTTCGCGCCATGAACTTCTCCAGTCAGCTAGGCTGCACTTTTTGGTCATTCGATTCAGCCCGGTTTCAACCCTAACTATATCAAATGGTGTCCAAATGACACGAAACCAATTCCTACGGTTCTGAAATGAATTATCCATAATTATCATATTTTTGTACAATTTATTTATTTACAAAATCTCGGTTATTACAACTATCTACCCCTTAAGAGGATTCCGTCCTCGGAATCGCATCATAATCTACAAAGTTCGGGTAGCGTTTCTTAATCTCATCTTTGACTTCCCAAGTCAAATTTGGCCCAAGGGAATGCTTCCACTTGACCAACACCAACTCAATCTCCTTGTTCCTTAATTTCTTTGTTTGAGCCTCCAATATAGCCTCGGGCTCTTCAATCAATTGGTTGGGTGCATCGACCCACAAGTCTTGAAGTGGGATAATATTCTCCACTTCACCTAAGAACTTCTTCAAATTACAAACATGGAAGGTGTCATGGACACCTTGCAACTCGGGCAGAAGTTCTAACATAAATGCTTGTAAACCGACTCGTTTCAAAATCTTAAATGGGCCAACATACCTTGGGCTCAATTTTCCCTTCTTACCAAATCTCATCACGCCTTTCCAAGGCGACACCTTTAACATCACCATATCACCGACATTCAAATCATAAGGTCGCTTTTTCAAACCCGAATAACTCTTTTGGCGATCTTGTGCGACTTTCATATTCCTTTGAATTATCCCGATTTTTTCATTTGTTATTTTCACAATCTCAGGACCCGTGAGTTTTGTCTCACCCGCCTCTAACCAACAAGAAGGCGTCCTACACTTCCTCCCATACAATGCCTCAAATGGTGGCATCTTAATCGTAGAATGGTAACTATTGTTATATGAAAACTCAACTAACGGTAAATGCTCATCCCATTTACCACCAAAATCTAAAACACACGATCTCAACATATCTTCGACCGTTTGGATCGTTCTTTCACTTTGACCATCGGTTTGCGGATGGTAAGTCGTGCTTAATCTCAACTTAGTTCCCAACTCTTCTTGGAGTGATCTCCAAAATCTCGAGGTAAACCTTGAAGGAATTATGTGCACAGTCAGTTAACCTATGATGATACATCCATGCCTACGAAACACTTAAGGGTCACACCGGTGAGTACATGTAATACGAACAAGTTATGAAACGATACTACGAAGAGGAATGATTCATAATAGTCATTATGAATCAGTTAAGTATTAAGTTAAGTTTAACTTATTACTAGATTAGTTTAACTAACTAATTAATACAAGTAGTTGTACATTTACTAGTTGAGTAAATATACAATGTGTTAATTAAAGGTTATCCATGATATGATTTAAAGCTATTAAATCATATAGTAATTGGATAATATTATTGTGTAAATTATATAAAGGTTCTTATATTATTAACTATTAAAAGTATAAATACAAGTCTATATATTTCGTGTATATGGGTACCGAAATTATAGTGTGTTAATACTAGACATTTAATAGTTAAGTGCAACAATAATAAAGTAGTTAAAACTATAAGGGATGTAAGTGTAAAAAGGAAGTTTAATTAAGAAGTTGATCTTAATTAAACTAGAAGGGCCCTAAGTGAAAGTCCTTCCATTATAAATAGAAGGCTTGGGGTTCCCTTGTAAGGTGCTCATTCCCTCAACCCTAGCCACGAAATTTTGGCCTCCATTCCTCCCTATTTCGGCCGAGCAACACAAGGAAGAACACAAGCCTTGTGTTCTTCGTGTTCTTCGTTCGTTCTTCGTGTTCTTCGAGTTTCGAAGATCAAGGATCGTTGCAAGTGATCATCTAGAGGATCGTTCTTCGTGTTCATCATCAGTGGATTTATCTTAAGCATTAACCTAAGGTATGATTCATGGAACACTCTTTCTTCCTGTCCTCTTGTTCGAAGTCGAACCAAGAACCCTAGGGTTCTTGGTAGTAGTCGACGAACACACACAAGTATGTGTGTGTGTTCGAGTTCTTCGTACAAGGTTTCTTTCATGTTAACCTAATCTAGTTTTCCAACATCCCAATCCTTTAGGATTTAAGGATTAGGTTTAATCCCAGTTCCGCATTTAGGGATTAAATCAGCTAGTTAGTTTAAACCGGTCAAGAACAAGTTCATGTTCTTGGTCAGCAAGGTTCGAACTCGTGAACTAGGTGGTCGACCCAAGTGGTTGATCAGTCGCATGGTGCGTAGTAAATCCCTACAGTGGTATCAGAGCGTTGGTTTAGAAATCTAGACTAGATTAACAAAGGTTGTTTGTTTACTTTAATTTACAAGTTTTTTTTGTTCAAGTTTTTCTTCTTTCTTCTTCATGTTTTTCGAAAATAAGGGAAGAAACCCTAAGACCAAGAACATTAAACTAGTCTAAGTTTAATTGGTCAAGAAGGTTTCTAGAAAACCCTAGCAAATTTTCGAAACCCTAGAAAGAACCCTGGGATCAAGTATATTAAACAAGATATGTTTAATTGATCAAAAGGATTCTTTCCATAAACCCTAGAATTTTCGTGACCTAGAAAGAACCCTAGGATCAAGTATATTAAACAAGATATGTTTAATTGATCAAAAGGATTCTTTCCTAAAAGCCTTAGGATTTTCGTGAATCTAGAGGAAACTTGGACACCAAGTATGTTAAACTAGCATAGTTTAATTGGTGGAAAAGTTTCTTAGTGTTAAGATTTTCGAAAACCCTAAAGAACCCTAGAACATTAAACTAGTTTAAGTTTAATAGTTTAAAAGTATTAATTAGGATAATAATCTAAAACCTAGTTAATTAGACAAGTTTATGTCTAATAGGTTTAATTATTATTTTGATAGATTTATTAAAGTTAGTTCTTTAAACCTAGTAATTTAGACAAAGTTTGTTGTCTATAAGGTTTAAATTAAAGAGTTTAAATAAATTTATTAAAAGTTATAATCTATCTTAGAATTTAAACAAAGTTTATTGTTTAAAATCATTGATTAAAATTAGTCTTTTAATTAAAATAATGTCTTTGATCAAGAAAGTCAAAACCCTAGTTTTGATTGATCAAAAGCAAGATTAGGGTTCATCTAATTAATTTAGGAAATTGATAAAGAAGATGTTAATTTTTAAGTTCTAAAAATTAACAAGATGTACTTAATTATGTGTTTATATATATGTATTTAAATTTTTCGGAATTTTTATTTATTAGGTGAAATTGAATTTTAAAAGATATAATAAGTTTATACGTATTTTAATTAGATTAAGTTAAAATACATATGTATAAGCTAGATGTAATGTTCTTATTAGAATGTTACAAGTTTGTTATTATAAATATACATATATACACGAACATATACATTAAATACAAGTTAAAATGGAACAATTAAAAGGGTAATGTTATTTTGATCTTTGAAAGATAATATTATAATTAGTTATTGTATAAGTTATAATATAATTAAAACTAGAAAGTACAAAGTTATGATTTCATTATAACTAGAAATTGTACAAGTTGAAATTATATGATTAACTAGAAATATACAAAGTTATATATATATATATATATATATATATATATATATATATATATATATATATATATATATATATATATATATATATATATATATATATATATATATATATATATATATATATATATATATATATATATTAAGATGTATAAAAGTTATAAATTATTATAACTAGATAATTATACAAGTATAACATAAGTATTTTACAAGTTATGTAATATACTAGATTAATGATTAAGTATAAATAACAAGAACCTATATTTAACTAGTTCAAGTTAAATATAAGAAATGTTTAAACAAACTAAAGAATTATTATATATAGTTTTTATATAATAGGTTTATTAGTTTCACCAAGTATAAACCGGTGATTGTTAGCTTAAGTTTCATCATGGTTGTTGAAGCTAGTGGGAGCTACACAAGAAAATCACAAAGTTTGTAAGTGTGTCGTTAAGACATAAGTTTTGGTCGAATCTAATAAGTCATAAGAAATGTTTAATTTCATTATTAGACATATGAAAAACTAGATGTGTTAAACTAGGTTTATGTTTCAAGTTCATGAATTATAAATTTTTAAAAGGTTTAACATAAGTTTTATAAGTTTTTCAAGTAATATAAAACAAGTAAGTTTTATCATAAATAAGGTTTCTCACAAAACCTAGTAAAACGTTTTGAACACCTCGTTTTAGGTATACATGTAAAATCGTGTGAATTCTTGAAACTATAAGTTTTAAAGAATAGTTCTTATGTTTAAAGAAGGTGTCTTGGAGAACCATTCAATTCACAAGTCACACATTTTTTTAAACAAGGATTAAGATTGGAATAAAAGTTTAAGTTTAGTTTTAAGACTTAAACAAACCCAAGAAAATCTTAGATCGAAGTACTATCCACCTAATGGAACACCTCACTTGTTAAACGATATTCATATTGTAAGGATAAAGAACCTTAGATATGGATTCAAATCATTGCGAGTGTTAGGGTGCGTAAGGTTCTGTGATAATCGGGAGTCCCGGCGCAGAGCATCACACTGTCTTAGATGGTATGATCTACTTTGGTGATAATCGGGAGTCCCGGCCCAAAAAGTACTTGAGTAGAATAAACATACTAGACTTTATTACTAACTTAGAAATGTACAATTAGATTGTACAAAGTTGTAATAAGTTATAAGTCTAAAGATTCTACGACCCCTAGGAATCGTGTCAAGTCTTGATACGATCGGTAAGGAAGTTACCTACCAGAAATAGCATGTCTCGTCGGGAAGTGCCCAAACCTTGCGGCGAGAATGTGATATATGGATCCTAGGCCTAAAATATTAATTATGGGTTTATAATATATTTTAGAGAATGTTTATTGATGATTACTAATTAAACTGGGTTTGATTTGTAGATGGCAGCAACAAACATAACAACACGTACCAACAATCTCTCACTACGCTTGTTTCTAGAAAAGGACGAATTGACCGGGTCAATGTTTCTCTATTGGAAGCGTGATCTTCGGATTATGCTTACGCATGAGAGAAAAGGAAATGTCCTAGAAAGATCAATACTAAGTACTCCTACCACAAATGCTAGAAATGAACCAGGATAAGCATATTACGCTTATAGGGTGTTCAAATCTCGCAAGGTGGTTAAAGGGATCATCGGTAAGTACTCACGTCATGAAAATGAAAGAGTACATGGATCATATTAGGTCACCCAGTATCGTTGCAGTTGGCAACAGTAATGATACTCAACTCGTTGTTAGATGACTATAAGTCTTATGTAGTCAACTACAACATGCATAACATGGAGCAATCCATTGTTGAGCTACATTCCGTGCTCAAGACTACTGAGTTGATTTGGGGACCAAGTTTAAGTATGATCTCGTAGTAACCAATGATGGTAGTGATCAGAGAAAGAGGCGCAGTGGAAAGGGAAAGGATAAAACCGATCCCAGCCACGACGTGCCTAAAGGGTAATGGAGTCAAACAAAAGGGTCAATAAGGTAAAGCCAAACAAGAACCGAGAAACGGTGTCTTGGTTGTGGCAAAGGTCAAAGGGTAGGAGGCAATGCTTGCTCCTTAGTTGACTTGACCAACTTCTAGATACTCGCTTCCTACTTGTAAAAATTTATTACAAGTAAATCAACTTTAGTAATCGTTTATTGCATAAGATGATAAGTGAGATGACCGACATGAGATGGTGATAATCCCACGAGCACCAAGATTTTATAATTCAGTATTTTATGGATTCAGTAAAAACAATTTTATTTCATTGTTTGGATAATTTTATTTTATGTTAAAACAAGTTTTATTTTGGTTTTAAATAAATTTCGAATCCATGGTTGAATTATATTGCGTGCATGTGTGATAATTACACTAGTCAAGATTTATGACTAGATTGTAAGTCAAGTTTTGATTTACTTATATTTCATGTTTTATATATATTTGTTTGATTGTTGTATAAATAATGTCTTGATAGCTCAAGGTATTTAGATGCTAGTAATTAGAAAGGTTTTCTAATGAAAGTGTTTAAAAGTTTTATGGAAGCATAAGGTTCAATAGTTATTGAACTTAGTTAAAACATCTTAAGTAATAGTCATTACTTATGATAGAAAGTTTTAAAATATTAGTATTAATATAGTATGATTATATTGGATATAATCAAGATAGACTCTAAAGAGTATTATTACAAGTCTTTCATACTTGTAGTAAAGGATTTAATGAAGTCATAATTCCCTAATAGGAATAATTGGATATTCGCATAATCCAAGTAAAATGACTTAGACATTAAATGACTCTTAAAAAGGGACATAACTATATTAAAGTATTTAAGAATTAAATGGTATTATTGCCAGTCTTTTATACTTGTAATAAATACAATATTTAATCAAGTCATGATTCCCTTGTAGGAATAATGGATATTTGAGAAATCCAAGAAATGACTTTGGCATTAAATACGATTCTTAAAAGAGTACTAATGTATTTAAGAATTGATAGTATCATCTCAAGTGTTTTATACTTGTTAGATACAGTAATCAATAAAGATCATAATTCCCTAAACAAGAATGTTGGATATTCGCAAATCCAAAGGATGATCTTCATTATTGATAGAATTCTTAAAAGATTAAACTACAAGTTATTGACTAGGTCAAAGTAGTTTAAGAGATGCTTAAATTCCATAAAAGTAAGTGGGAGCTAAGACTAACGTAATTCATTGAAGATGTTAGTGAATTCAGTAAGTTAGTAAAGACATTAACAACAAGGTTTTACCAAGTCGTTAGCCAAAGAGTTAAGAGAAATAATAAATGATCGTTGATTAGATTATTGCAAACCTAATAGCGTGATCACAAGTCTTGTGATTAATTATTGCATATCTAATAGGTTGTTAACACTTCAGTGGATAACACAATCATTTAAGGAAATTTCTTTAACTAGTAAGAATATCTACAAATCAAGTAACTAAAAAAGGCTTTAGTTGCAAGGATGATTTTATGAATTCAAGAAACTAAGGAGTTAATTTCCAATCCTCCTATGTTTACCGAATTACATAAAAGGCAAGACTAGAATATGTTCTAGATTGTTGCAAGAACAATATCTAGCAAAGACAAAAGTAATAGTATTCCTAAATACTCGTCTTATGTCTTTAGTTTAATAGAAATGATTGGTTTAGTGATAAAAGTTACAATTAAGTTTGTAAAAATCATTAAGTAATCAACACAAACGAAAGAAATAAGTAATGATCCAGTAATAATTCAGTATCTATGTCCAGTGAGGAATAGTACATGAGTTAGTATCATTTTTATTCAGGCTTTGTATGTTTTACAACATCCATGAATAAAAGTCTATTTTATTCAAAAGATATAAAATTCGTGACTACTCGTCTAGGTGGGAACCTCGATGGGAAGATAACGTCATCGCGGTATTTGGTGGTAGATTCGAAGTTCTTCGAAGATAGCTACACAAGTTTTGTGTAACCCAAATATCGGTGATATTCTGTTGGAGGCTCAACGAATATTGGATTGACCACCGTGACAATACTTCGTGGTTGAAAAGTTCAAAAGTATTGTTCACTAGGATTGTCCTTAAGCCTGAGGTATTTGGTTTAGGATACGATGACTAATGTGCTTTGGTTCAACTCAGACAATTCTGAAATACGTTTGTCATACGAGGCGATACTGGGTACAAAGGAAGTTGTATTTTTTAAATCGAAATATACAAGATGGCAATTGCACCTCCTCTTTAGGAGAGATATTTATAGGTCCTTTGACTTGATAAGAAACTGGCAAGTGCACGGTCGTGCCCAAACGAACTGATCTATTCTTTGTCGTTTATCACAGCAGTTTGAATCAAGAAGTCATAAAATGATTTCGAATACAGGAGTTGATAATTTCTACCATGCTCGTAATCGTTATCACAAATATCGTGCTGCAAGGGATAAGCCTAACAACGTTACCCAAGAAGTAAAGACAGAGTGTTCTTTACTAGGAGACGCTATTAAGAGTTTTTCATAAAACTATACCAAGGGTTACATAAGCTGTTTTTATGGGGTTGGTTACCTACATGCCCATCTAGAAGGCCACTGTAGCTCGTATCATTAAGACAAAGGTTACAGACTTGCACAAGTGGGAGTCTGAAGAAATTATGTGCACAGTCAGTCAACCTATGATGATACATCCATGCCTACGAAACACTTTAGGGTCACACCGGTGAGTACATGTAATACGAACAAGTTATGAAACGATACTACGAAGAGGAATGATTCATAATAGTCATTATGAATCAGTTAAGTATTAAGTTAAGTTTAACTTATTACTAGATTAGTTTAACTAACTAATTAATACAAGTAGTTGTACATTTACTAGTTGAGTAAATATACAATCTGTTAATTAAAGGTTATCCATGATATGATTTAAAGCTATTAAATCATATAGTAATTGGATAATATTATTGTGTAAATTATATAATGGTTATTATATAATTAACTATTAAAAGTATAAATACAAGTCTATATATTTCGTGTATATGGGTACCGAAATTATAGTGTGTTAATACTAGACATTTAATAGTTAAGTGCAACAATAATAAAGTAGTTAAAACTATAAGGGATGTAAGTGTAAAAAAGAAGTTTAATTAAAAAGTTGATCTTAATTAAACTAGAAGGGCCCTAAGTGAAAGTCCTTCTATTATAAATAGAAGGCTTGGGGTTCCCTTGTAAGGTGCTCATTCCCTCAACCCTAGCCATGAAATTTTGGCCTCCCTTCCTCCCTATTTCGGCCGAGCAACACAAGGAAGAACACAAGCCTTGTGTTCTTCGTGTTCTTCGTTCGTTCTTCGTGTTCTTCGAGTTTCGAAGATCAAGGATCGTTGCAAGTGATCATCTATAGGATCGTTCATCGTGTTCATCATCAGTGGTTTTATCTTAAGCATTAACCTAAGGTATGATTCATGGAACACTCTTTCTTCCTCTCCTCTTGTTCGAAGTCGAACCAAGAACCCTAGGGTTCTTGGTAGTAGTCGACGAACACACACAAGTATGTGTGTGTGTGTGTTCGAGTTCTTCGTACAAGGTTTCTTTCTTGTTAACCTAATCTAGTTTTCCAACATCCCAATCCTTTAGGATTTAAGGATTAGGTTTAATCCCAGTTCCGCATTTAGGGATTAAATCAGCTAGTTAGTTTAAACCGGTCAAGAACAAGTTCATGTTCTTGGTCAGCAAGGTTCGAACTCGTGAACTAGATGGTCGACCCAAGTGGTTGATCAGTCGCATGGTGCGTAGTAAATCCCTACAAACCTTGCATCTCGATCGGACACAATCGACATCAGTACCCCATGCAATCGAACAACTTCATCAACATACAACTTTGCCAACTTCTCGAGTGGCATAGTTTCCCGAATAGCTAGAAATAACGCACTTTTCGTTAACCTATCAACAATCACCCAAATGGCGTCATGATTTCTACTAGTCTTTGGGAGACCAACAATGAAATCCATTGTGATGTCTTCCCATTTCCCGGCCGGCACTTGCAACGATTGTGCAACACCATAAGGCACTTGGTGCCCAGCTTTCACTTGTGCACACGTGGCACATTTTGAAATGTACTTTGCTACCCTCGACTTCATCCCCGGCCACCAATAAATTCTCTTCAAGCCTAGATAAGTCTTTGTACTTCCGGGATGAATCGAGTACTTGGACTTGTGAGCATCATTCAACAACACTTTTCGGTTTCCACCGAATTTCGGAACCCAAATCCGACCATTCACGGTTTTCAACCCTTGACAATTTTCTTCAAATACTTGGCTCTTTCCCAATCTCTCTTGTCTATACTCATCTTTTCCCATCACTTCCCTTTGTGCGGTTTTAATATTTTCTATAAAGCTAGATAATACATCAATCCGCATCAACTTAGCCTTAACCGGTTTTCATAAACTTTTCTACTCAAGGCGCCGGCTACCACATTAGCATTTCCCTCGTGATAAACGATTTCAAAATCGTAGTCACTAATCAACTCAATCCACCTTCTTTGCCTCATATTCAAGTCTTTTTGTGTAAACACATACTTGAGACTTTTATAATCCGTGTACAATATACACCTCGTGCCATACAAGTAATGTCTCCAAATCTTCAAGGCAAAAATTATCGCCGCCAACTCTAAATCATGTGTTGTGTACCTTTCTTCCGCATTCTTTAATTGTCTTGAAGCATAAGCTATCACTTTACCTCTTTGCATCAAAACACATCCGAGACCTTTATTCGAGGTGTCACTATACACCACGAAATCTTCCATACCGTCGGGTAAAGTGAGGATCGGTGCATTGCACAACTTCTCTTTCAACATGGCAAAAGCATCCTCTTGCTTCTTCCCCCAATCAAACTTCACATCTTTTCTCGTTAGCCTAGTGAGTGGGACCGCCACTCGGGAAAAATCTACAATAAATCTTCGGTAATAACCGGCTAACCCAAGAAAGCTTCTAACTTCGGTTGGAGTCTTGGGTGCTTCCCAATTCTTCATCGCTTCAATTTTAGACGGGTCAACTTTTATCCCGCTTCGAGATACAATATGACCAAGAAATTGGACTTCCCGGAACCAAAATTCACACTTTGAGAATTTAGCATACAATTTTTCTCGTTTCAAGACTTCCAAAGTTTGCTTCAAATGTTCTTCATGTTCTTCTTCGGTTTTGGAGAAAATAAGAATATCATCGATGAACACGATGAGAAATTTATCGAGGAATGGTTTACAAACCCTATTCATGAGATCCATGAAAATAGCCGGGGCATTCGTCAAACCGAATGGCATAACTAAAAATTCATAATGCCCATAACGAGTTCTAAAGGCCGTCTTCTCGGTATCACCCTCCTTAACACGAACTTGATGGTAACCCGATCTCAAATCAATCTTGGAGAAATAATCGGCTCCTTGAAGTTGATCAACAAATCATCTATCCTTGGCAAAGGATATCGGTTCTTAATCGTCATCTTGTTAATCTCTCGGTAATCAATGCACATTCTCATCGAACCATCTTTCTTCTTCACAAATAAAACCGGTGCACCCCATGGTGACGAACTAGGACGGATAAAACCTTTATCAAGTAAATCTTGGAGTTGAGCCATTAACTCTCTCATTTCGGTTGGAGCTAAACGATACGGGGCTCGGGCAATCGGCGTCACCCCCGGAACTAAATCAATTCGAAACTCGACTTGTCTCTCCGGTGGTAGACCGGGTAAGTCATCGGGAAAAACTTCGGGAAAATCCCGAATAATCTTCACATTCTCAACCGTCTTCTTCTCGTTTCTTCCGTCTAAGACGTAAGCTATAAATGATGCACATCCTTTCGATAAACACTTTCTTGCTTTAATGGCCGTCAACAAGTTTGGCATATGATGCCTCTTTTCCCCATAGATGTACACCTTCTCATTTTCCGGAGACTTAATCGACACTAACTTCTTCCCATATAAAATCTTGGCTTGGTGGATTCCCAACCAATCCATCCCAATAATAACATCAAAAGCCTTAATCCCCATATGCATCAAATCTACTTTGAACTTCTTATTATCGATCTCTAATTCACAATCTCTATAGATGCGTTGAACCATAGAGGTTTTCCCATCGGCTACTTCTATTTCATACAAATCGTCAAGTAATTCTAGTGGAACCTTAAACTTAGCACCAAATTCACGAGACACGAAAGAATAAGTAGAACTTGAATCAATCAATACATAGGTGGGTATGGAGTTTATGAATAAGGTACCTGAGACAACATCATGAGTCTCCTTGGCTTCTTCACGCGTGAGTTGGAAGGCACGCCCCTTGACTTTCATCGGCTCCGGTTTCTTGTGAGCGGTTGACACCAACGTTTCAGTTCCCTTCTTTGGGGAAACATTACTATAATGCATTTTCTCATGACATGAGAAACACTCCACCTCATCAAGGCTCCTCACCTTGCAATCCTTAGCCGTGTGGCCAAAACGTCCACACTTGAAACAACCATTCGAATCCGCCTTGCATTCACCCTTGTGGTCCCTACCACACTTTCTACAACCACCAACACTACCTTGCTTTGACCCACTCGGGGCAAACTTGCTCTTCTTTGATGGTCCCGAAAAACTTTCAAACTTCCTCTTTTCATTACCAACCGACCTCTCTTGAATTCTTCTTTTACTAACCTTCTCAACACTTTGGGCGACATTGATCGCCTCATCAAGAGTGGTCGCCCTCTTCACTTCGAGTTCATACTCCCATGGTAACCCATTAGCAAACCGAACCACACGACTACGTTCGGTTGGGTAAGTACTTGACACAAACGGGAGGTATCCCGTGAACCACACACCAATTTTTCAAAACAATTTAAACTTTTTAAATAAACAAGTTTAATACTAAAAATCCATAATATCCAAAACATTGTTTAAGTAAAACATTTGGAATGATTACAAGTGCCAAAAATCGGTGTTACAATAATATCAAAACTAAAGTCTTAGGGAATCAAATGGTACACCGAGCTTAAACATCCAATGCTATCACTACGGGCCGCCTAATCTTTAGCTCCCGAACCTGAGTACATAGCCAAAATAAAAGTAGTACGTGAGACAATTGTCTCGTGAGAAACGTGGGTTTTAGACACGGTTAGAAAATAATTGCAATAAAATAATAATTAAATAATTATCAAATTGCACATAGTCAAACATACTCTAAAGCTTGCCATAAGCCAATCACATATGTAACGGGCCTCCCCGGAACAACTCCCTCAATATGGGTTATCTAGGTAAACTCCCCCATTTCCGGGTTATCTATTTGCTCCCCTGATTTCCGGGTTATCTCAAAACTCCCCCGCTTTCCGGGTTATCTATTTCTCGACACACTACCCTTGCGTAGGGTGGTACCGCCCCAAGTAGGTGTCACTAACTCCCCCAACTTGTGTGGGTTATCTAGGATCCAATTGTTTAGCTACCACATAACAATTCAACTACTTGAGCCAATGCTCCAAATCATAAGATTCATCATACTAGTGGTAACCAAGCAAGTCAATAGCAATTCATATCATCTACTAACTAATCAATCTTTATTTCTTGATTAAAACATTTATTTAATAAAGACTACTAAAAACTTGTTTAATCATTTAAACTATGAAAACTCTTTTACTATGTACTCAGAAAAGATCACATGTACTCACCTTAGCAATGCTATCCAACACTTGTGTTAATCAACACAAATCCTTACTTCTTAATCAAAGAAGTACTTCGAATCTCAAGGTCTTCTTGACCTAATACCATCAACAACACAATAACTAGTTATTATACATAACTAATCACTAATCTATCTAATTTAACACTCCCAACCACCAAGATCATATCACTTGGTGGAAATCTCAAACCCTAGTTTAAGATTCTTATCCATAAACCCAAATCTAGCTTGTACACATTGGTTACAAGCTCACCATGAGTGTTTTACACTCATGATAGACCATCTTCCCCAAAGATGGTATGGTTGGTTCCCAAAACCACCATTAATGCCCATGAAAAGCTTGAAACTAAGGTAGAAGATGATAAGAATCAACAATCTTTACCTTTGATGTTTAAATCTTCAAAGATGATGAAGATTTGAGCTCTAGACCTCCAAAATCGCCTCTTCTCTTCAAAATAACGGCTGAGCTACAAGTAGGGTCGTTGATGCCTAAACCCTAGCCTAAAACCCATTTTTATATAGAGGTCATCAGTTCACGATCGCGAACTTGAGTTCGCGCCGTGAACTCTGCGTGTCGTGAATAGTTCGCGATCGGGAACAGGTCGGGAACTCCATGTTTGAAAAACTCCATTTCCCTAAATGAAGTTCACGATCGCGAACCATAGTTCGCGCCGTGAACTTCTCCAGTCAGCTAGGCTGCACTTTTTGGTCGTCCGATTCAGCCCGGTTTCGACCCTAACTATATCAAACGGTGTCCAAATGACACGAAACCAATTCCTACGGTTCTGAAATGAATTATCCATAATTATCATATTTTTGTACAATTTATTTATTTACAAAATCTCGGTCGTTACATCTAGTAAATCACAGTTACACTAAATGACCGATGACACTAAAATCACCAACATAAGATTTGTGGGATAATTCGTTACTACCAAGGGACGAAATCTACGGGAAATCAAAGGGAAAACGCTCTTAGGACAGTTTTCCCACATACATCCTCATGGAAAAATGACAATTTTCTATTACCTATTGAAAATATACTCTTAGAGCACAATGTATGGCTCAATATTAAAGTCATGCTAAAATCATTTTTTCTCTTTTAACATGGTTTTTTCACACCCCAGATTATCCTCCCTCCTTTAACATTTTTGTTCGACATTGCTTTGGGACATACACAATATAACTAAAAACCAATCACAATTTAAACTATAAAATGGAAAAAACACTTTAACATCCATTAAAGGTTTGGCTCCACCTATGGTGTAATTTGGCGAGCATTGGCACTGCCAAAAAACTTTAGAGCAAGTTTAACATCACCGCTCTCTTACATGTATAATGTGAAAAAGGGAAAGATTATTGATGATTTTATCTTAAAGGCAAATTGATCTGAATTGTATTATAAGAAAAAGCAAATTGCTGACATAATTCTCAAATTATAATTATATGGGTTTTATATGGGTTTTGCTAATGACAGCCCTTAGGGCTGTCAATAACATGCATTAAAAGGTTGTACGTTTATTACCGGATGAGTGCTACCTAAAATGCAGGAGGTTGTTGTTGATAAATTTACAAGTTTTAATGCGCTTATTGACAGCCCTAAGGGATGTCATTAGCAAAACTCTAATTATATTATTGATTAACAATATCTGTGTTCATCTATGTCACTGAAAAGTAATACTAAAATAAAATGACACTTTAACTGTTTGTTTATTATTTGCTTTTCATGTGCTTTACTCTATAATAAATGAGATATATTGGAGAAAACGATCCAATGTTGTTATTTATATTTAGGAGCTGGGATTCTCAAGTAAAATTTAAATTTTGGTGTAATGCAGAAATATCAACACAGAAGTGGGATCCTTTAAGGACTCAAAAAACGGTGAGGACTCGTAAGGACCCCTCAAAAAAATTTCAAAAAATTCCAAAAAAAATATATATAACTCCCCATGATTATTACTACATTTGACAAAAAAAATTTGAAAAGAAAATTATGATCCATTTTTTTTTTGCGGATCATAACAATGATCCATATTATTTTTGTGGATCAAAATAACGATCCATATTTTTTTTTTTGATCACTTTTGAATTTTTTTTTTGATCTTATAGGCTCCAATTTTGATATTTAAAAAAAGTTTGTTTTGGATCATTTTTAGAATTTTTTTTTAGTCCTCGCAGTCCTCACCGGGAAAAGAGTCCTCACCGGATCCGGACTCTCAACATAAAACATTAAAACAGATACGAGAACAATGATATTTAATTTCTTTAAATAAAAGGTACAAAAGGAGATAAAGATGAGGGTGGTAAGTAGGGGTGATTATCGGGCCAAAACCGAACCGAACCGATATAACCGATAATCGATAACGATGAATTTTCAAAACCGAAACCGAACCGATAACATGTTATCGGTTTGGTTTGGTTCGATTTCGGTTCGCTTCGGTTATTTTAGGCCAAATGTTCATCTTTTTCCGAAACCGAACCGATAACGATGACTTTTCAAAACCGAAACCGAACCGATAGCATGTTATCGATTTCGGTTCGGTTCGGTTTTCGGTCCAAATGCTCACCCCTAGTGGTAAGCTTGGACAACTCCTCTATGTCAATGTTAGGACTTATGAGTTTAGAACCCAAACGGCCGAATTAATATGTATCCATATTGAAAAAAGTAAGGATAGCCATTAATAAAGGCCCATGGGCTTCCTGGAAGAAAATAAGTCTATAAATAAGTTTCTTAGTACTAACAGAGTAACAATTATTGTAGAGCTATTTAGGGGTGAATATGGTACGGTATCATATGAATTTTCCTCATAGTGTGTACCGTACCAATTATACTTGGTACACTGATTTACATACCAGTACCGTACCAAGTATACTTGGAACCAATTTGTTTGGCTACCAACAATCTTTGTTGGTACAAATTGGTAATGGTATATACCAAGATCACAAACTAATAAGAAACTAAAAAAAAAAATCATTTTATCATAATACGCTAGTTTGTAACATTCATATCTACCTCATACACTTGAATGACTTGATTATAAACATTATGTATAAACAGCTAAACAAAATTGTAATATATAAGTTGACTAGTTTAAGACTCTAACTGGAATGTTTTTATGCCCTGATATGTTAATATTTAGTCAAAAAATGATATACTTGTAGCCTATATTTATCGAGTTTTTCTAATTTACGTCTCTCACACACACACACACATATACATACATACATACATATGAATATATATATATATATATATATATATATATATATATATATATATATATATATATATATATATATATATATATATATATATAATAAGTGGGATCCTGTGAGGACTCTTTTTTCGGTAAGTACTCGCGAGGACACCTCATAAAAATTTCAAAAAATTCCGAAAAAAATATATATAACCCACCATGATTATTACTACCCCCGTATCAAAATAAGTGATACACTTTCTATTTAGGGGTGGAACAAAATAAGTGATACACTTTCAAAAGTTACCTTATTTGGCAAAAAAGTGGGACCCATTCTCCACTAATTATCTACTTTAATAAAGTAAAATTATTCTTTTACCCTTACTTTTACTTTTAAACATCATTAATTTCACTACATCCAAAAGAAGTGGGGCCCATTATCCACTAACTATCCACTTTATACTATTTTAAATCATTTTCCAATCTTTTGCCTCAAAAATCGTAATTTCTCAAATGTATCACTTATTTTGATACGGAGGTAGTACTACATTTGACAAAAAAAAAAAAATTCAAAAAAAATAAATTATGATCCACTTTTTTTAGCGAATCATAACAATGATCCATATTATTATTTTTTGATCATTTTTGGATTTTTTTTTTTTGGGATCTTATACATAGCGATTTATATATTTAAAAAATGAATTTTTTGAAAAAAGTTTGTTTTGGATCATTTTTAGAGTTGTTTTTGGAGTCCTCACAGTCCTCGCGAGGAAAGAGTCCTCACCGGATCCGGACCATATATATATATATATATATATATATATATATATATATATATATATATATATATATATATATATATATATATATATATATATATATATATATATATATAGGTTGCGATTCAGCGCAGAACCCTTTTAAGCGACAGAACAACAGAACCATGTGAGGACCAATCAGATTGCAGCATTTAATAATTGTTTTGTTTTTATTATTATTATACGTAAAGGTATATCAGTCAAAATACACAAATCGGTTATGGATGGAAACTGAATAAATGTTGGCTAGATTCCTAAAAATATGGCAAGTCTGTTTTTTTTTAAATATTTGAACGATAGATGTTTTGAACATGTATTTTTTTGATGTAGCATACAACATTTGATGCAGCATACAACATTTGATGTAGCAGATGACTTAGATGACTTAAAACATTGACTGTTAAGTTACAAGAAGTTCAACAACGAACAACATTTGATGCAGCGTACAATATTTGATGTAGCAGATGACTTAGATGACTTAAAACATTGAATGTTAATTACACTAATGTCTCAAATATAAAATGTACATTACATTAATGTCTCAAATTTAAAATGTACATAAGTGTCTCAACATTAAAAAGTACATAAATGTCTCAACTTGAAAATGTACATCAATATAATGGATTTATACAACATTACATTCAAAGTCAAATACACTTGAAAAACATATAATGTACACGGACCGGTAAAATAACATCCGATGTCTAACATCAGATGTTTTCTGTAAGATAACATGCATCATTTACTGGCGAAATAACGACTAATTTTCTCGTCTTCTTCAAAATCTAATTCAAAAAAAAACCATACATTAGATGAATTATAAAACATTAATAAATCAAACCAGCCTACCAATTGTTTCGATCGGTTTAGTCGTTCGACTTTCTTGTAATTAACTAATTTCGGCTTTTTCCTACCGCTTCTCCTAACACCTGCAATCTCAAAAAGCTGATAGTTGATATTCATGCAAACAAAATGTGATAAGTGGTGACTGTTATATCAAACAACTAATGAATTCAGTATACATAAGTCAATAAAAATAGTAATTCAGTAGATCTACCGCTTCTCCATTTGATTTCTATCGGTACAACACAACATACGATTTGAACATCTAATGCATACCATACCAAAATTCATAATCCAAAGAAAACATCTAATGCATATCAAGTGAAATGATTAAATTCAAAAAATTGTAGATACGATTTGAACTATAAAAACCATAAAACAATGACTAAGCAGTCTTTCACAATCGATCAACCACAAAATATATGAAGAATATTCAATAGAAAATCAAACCACTTGATTAATAAAACATTTTATTTGACTAGTATAGTATTAAACACAGACCATAAGAATATTAGATATCTTGGCATCTGCATCAGAAATTAATTGTGGAATATTGCTATAGAAACAACAAAACAAAACAAAGCACTAAATCTTAATATCTTATAACTGAAAGATAACACTAATTGACCCGTATCCACATAAATGGGTTGAAATTGCCCCTTGTAATTTCCGTTAGACCCTAAAAGGAGCTAGACTACATCAACAGTTTCATGTTAAGTGCAACAACAGTTTTTTTTGTTGCAATGATACATCAATTTCTTCATAAATGATGAATACTGTACATAAAAGGGCTTGAAATCATATACATTCTACACCTAACCAATTAATGATGATTTTTAGGGGAAAAAAGGAGATTACCTCATTAGAGTTCATGTTGACACGATTATAACAAACAGATTTGGGGAAACCTTCATTTTTTTAAAATAACAATTTGGACATAATCAACTTCACATAAACATCTTGTAAAAACATCTTCACACAAGATTAATTCGATCAAATACATATGATTATCATCAAAGTACATGCATTTAGATAATAGATTTCAAACAAAAAAAGGAAATACGAACGGAATACATCAGACGTAAACTTTAAGAATGAAATCGGTAAAAGCCATACAAATTTTTTAAAATAAATCTATAATCAGTAAATACGAACAAAATCAGATCATTTATGGAAGAATAGCTAACCTGACATCGTTATTGAAGACTTCAATTTCAAAATCGGAACACCTCTGTTCGGTGCAAAAACCCTAGCTTGGAGATGATAGCCGCAATTAGGTATAAAATCAACGTGATTTCGTGTTTGATTGTATGGAAATTCAAACAATGTCAACGATTTCGGAGATTTAGTTGTCGATTTTAAGATTGTGAATTAGGAATGTGCGGAGTGGAAGATGAAGTCGAATATCATTTCTCCGGAATCCACGCGCACGAATTGAATAAGCCTTTATTAAGATATCAGTTATTTTGATAGAGTGATATCCCCTATAGATAAAATTCCGAATATACCCCTCCATTATTTAAAATATCCGAACTTTAATATATTTTCAGCGCAAACAATCCTTTCTACCCTATTAACCGTGGATTATAATATGGACGGCCTAGATTAAATATAAAAATGGTTCTGTGGTTCTGTCGCTTAAATGGGTTCTGCGCTGAATCGGACACTATATATATATATATACATATATATATATATATATATATATATATATATATATATATATATATATATATATATATATATATATATATATATATGAGGAGGGTTCCTTTGAGAATTGGAAAAATCGTAAGAATGTGAGAATTAGTGTAATCATCGATGATTAACCTATATGTATTCATAGGGTTCATCGATGATTAAACAGGGCACATGTCCCCCTCGCGCCTCGTGGAAAATTTTGCCGGGCCGTGAGCCCCAAATCCACCCAAATTAATGGCTGAGATCTATTCTCACATTCTCACCCAATATATTAATTCTCAAAGGAACTCATTCCTATATATATATATATATATATATATATATATATATATATATATATATATATATATATAGTGATGGATTCCATACAGAACCCATATTATATACAGAACTTTTAGAACTATTGTAGACCAATCATATTCAAGATAAATTAATATTATTAAATATTTATATTTGATTATAGAGGGGCATTGTGGGTATTTTAACAAATTCAGTTTTCAAAAGTTAATGCTCGATTGGGATCAATTCCTAATAAATAGGATCTGTGGTTTCAAGCCTATTATATCTTCCTGTACATAATTCTTCCATATTCTTCTTAGTCGTCCCTGATAATTCATCTTTTTCTTCCGTATAAATTAAAATTGCAGCGATTTTCTTCCAAAAATCTGTTCAAACTATTCATCCTACTTAGTCGTCTCGGTTAATTCATCTTTTATTATTTAAAATTTCAGAGATTTTCTTCTAAAAATCGGTTCTAAATATTCGTTCCAAAATGTCGATTGAAAATGATGGAACTGGAATTAATCAAGATCATCCAATACACAGCGACATTATCGACATATATGATGATAGTTATTGCGATGAAGCTCCTCAAAATGCAACATATGAATCTGATGATGACATACATCATTAATTAGGTTTTATTATTAATTATTTTTTTGTGTTTATTCTAATTGTTTGAGATAATGTTTTTCTCTATTCAATTGAAACCATTGTAAGATACGTAGATGTTTTTGATGAATGTAGTTGTTTTATACGTAAATATAACATTTATACTTTTTGAAACAGTTCTAAAAACATAGTTTGTTTTTTTTATTTATTGTATATGATACCTTGTTCTACATGAATGTATGTTTGCATTCTCATGCTTGTTGTGAATCATACATGTGTGTTGAATCTTATATAATCTTATTTTGAGAATGACATTTATGTTATGTTTTAATATGTTATGAAAAGGTATTAAACATAATTTGTTTTAGCATGTATACATGTATGTTTGGATGATATTGTAATTTTTTAATAAGCATTAGGTAAACAAACTAATTTCGTTTAGTATACCTTGTTGTATACATGTATGTTTTTTGTTTACATTAATGTTATTCCACAATCGAACACATGAACGTGGTTAATCATATTTTCTCACCAAATGCATTGAAGTATATACACCACGGAAACAGGTATAAAAACATTCACACCTTTTATATAAAAAAAAGCATCCATGATTATTAAAACATTCTCCTTGATCGACATTCATGCATAAATGCTACAACTATTAATCCAACATACATAAGTGCTTTTTATTAATAACTTATCGAATCCATTCAATAGAAATTAGATAACTGATACAACTATTATTTCATCGAAGAAAACAAAAAAAAAAAATCAGCGCCAACATTCAACAGAAATTCCACATCTTTACCCTAAACCAATCGAATCCAATACCCATATACAAAATAATACATAAATGCATGACGCTTTCCATAAACAAGTTGATTCTTAATTCTTGATTCTTGATAACATATCATTAATGAATTTACGAGATGATAAAAAAATTACATACATGCTTTTAAATTTTTTCACAAATCACCATGATTTGTTATATGTATCTAGTTCGTATACAAAAAAAAAAAACACATTTATGATTCTTTCTCTAATAGAAACCTTCGTAAATAGAAAAAAAATTTGAAGTTTTTTGGATAACTATGGTTGTGATTTCGGAATGTGGAGAAATATGGAAGATAATCTTCCACGATCCGGTTTTCAAGGACCACGATTTGACAGGGTATAAGAATCTTCTTCATTTTTAAAAACGGAATTCCTATTATACCCTTATACAACTTAAAATCCGGTATTTTAATACCAATTTAATTACATCAATGCCACCGAAAATTGTAGCCTTTGATTTTAGTAATGTGTGGTCGAGATCGCTTAAAAAATAGTTTTATGAGTTCTGTAAATAATTTGGGTTCTGTATGGAATTCAACCCTATATATATCTTACTAATATACAATGCATTTAGGCCTACCACATTAGGCAACTTTTAAGGACCTCCTTAAACTTAATTTTAAGGAGCTTTCCTCTTTTGTTACTTACTTCTCTGCCTTAAAAAAATAAATCGCAGCTTTTAAGATTCGAACCCAGGACCTCTCCTAACTTAGGACTATGTGTTAACCACTTGCTCTACATTACATTTTATTTAAAACCACCCACACTTCCCCTATTAACCTGTTACTCCAACCGATTTATCACTAACATTAACTATACCGCTTTAGTTATAGCAACAATTGACTATACCAAACTCATTTATAACCGAAAAGCATATATAACGGGCTGCATATCAACAATTTCTAGAAACAAAAGCCGTTTAATTTATAACCGAAAATCAAATTTTGACCATACCAAAACCATTTTTTAACCGAAGATCCACTTTTGACCATACATAAACAACCATCTACAATTCATGCAAAGCATTTTGGGATACAAAAATTTATAACCGAAAAGCATATATAACAGGCTATATATCAACAATTTCTAGAAACAATTTCCGTTTAATTTATAACCGAAAATCAAATTTTGACCATACCAAAACCATTTATAACCGAAATCAACTTTTGACCATACATAAACAAGCAGCTACAATTCAGGCCACACTATATGCTCCACGTTAATGTTTAGTGTCCGGTTCATAACAAATATATATATACAATCCATTGTCAAATTGTCATACCAACTTGAAATAACTATACATATTTCAACTAGCTACGTGTAAGCAACAAAAAATCTTACTAATATATAATGCATTTAGGCCTACCACATTAGGCAACTTTTAAGGACCTCCTTAAACTTAATTTTAAGGAGCTTTCCTCTTTTGTTACTTACTTCTCTGCCTTAAAAAAATAAATCGCAGCTTTTAAGATTCGAACCCAGGACCTCTCCTAACTTAGGACTATGTGTTAACCACTTGCTCTACATTACATTTTATTTAAAACCACCCACACTTCCCCTATTAACCTGTTACTCCAACCGATTTATCACTAACATTAACTATACCGCTTTAGTTATAGCAACAATTGACTATACCAAACTCATTTATAACCGAAAAGCATATATAACGGGCTGCATATCAACAATTTCTAGAAACAAAAGCCGTTTAATTTATAACCGAAAATCAAATTTTGACCATACCAAAACCATTTTTTAACCGAAGATCCACTTTTGACCATACATAAACAACCATCTACAATTCATGCAAAGCATTTTGGGATACAAAAATTTATAACCGAAAAGCATATATAACAGGCTATATATCAACAATTTCTAGAAACAATTTCCGTTTAATTTATAACCGAAAATCAAATTTTGACCATACCAAAACCATTTATAACCGAAATCAACTTTTGACCATACATAAACAAGCAGCTACAATTCAGGCCACACTATATGCTCCACGTTAATGTTTAGTGTCCGGTTCATAACAAATATATATATACAATCCATTGTCAAATTGTCATACCAACTTGAAATAACTATACATATTTCAACTAGCTACGTGTAAGCAACAAAAAAAAACGTATTATTCATGATTATTAACAAAATCGGGAAACGTTTTTTAGTAAATGTTGAAATAATTACAGTCAAAGTAACAGCTTTGGACTTTTCTAAATAAGGAAACGTTTTTATGGTCTATTTTTGTAACGTCGTTGAATTGACTGTAATTAATATGAAGATATATATCGCATGTTTACTTGGTCAATAATTAGGTGAATCCGTGATATTTACATTCATTTGGCCGTTTTTAAATTTTTACGGCATTAACTGAAATTCGTCATTAAGGTGTACACATAACGTGCATTACGCATTAATCAATCACTCCGTTTATAAATATATCTACACTACAGCTAAAGTGATATAGTAAACCATTGAATCACCAATATATTTTTAAAACGTTTGCAGCAGATGGAATGCCCCTTGTATGTACCAATAGTGAGCTTTGACTCTCTCTGCCAACTTGAGTGGACTTACAGCTGCAACTATGTCCGGGTTGATTATGTTTGGAGGGACGACAAACAAAACAACATGTGGCTTGTTTTGCTCGACAAATTTGTAAGTTGCTATTAAATAATGACATGTAGTACCTTTAAATTTCTTAACTTTACAATTACCAATTCATTGATTTCGTCTTAGGGACACAAAATCATGGCCTTTATCCCCCACATTTTAAGGACTATATATGACGGACTCAATTTACAAGGTGGTGTGTTTTCGTTGAAGGGCTTCGAGATAGATTTCTACCTACCCAAAGACTATCCACGTTTTGGAAACTACAACTTCGTTCAAAACTATTGGACAGTAGTGTTCACTAAAAAAACCGAACTTGCTAGGACTACTATGGGAGATCTTGGATGTTTTCGCAGCTATCCATTTGCTTCCTTGTAGCAATATCCACTTTATGTGAACAACAATATTCATTGTTTTTAATCATTTAACGTTTTTTTTTTCATTCTATTTTCCCGTTTTAAATTATTTACTTCCATCCTATATGTAAATTGACATAATTGTCGGTTGAAGTTAAAGAAAATCACGTGAGTTTCTACCATGTTATCTCTCTATGATCAGATGATTGTTCTGGTAAATTCGTGTTATGATCGACCAATTGAAAATCATATAAATTTTTTATTTTTAGTTTAAGTTGTTGATGTTTGTTTATGAATGTTGTGATTTAGACAAGCATGTTGATATAAGTTAACCACTTCAACTGCTTGATTATTTTGATTTGTTCCAGATACTAATATATATAAACTTTAACGTCACCAGAACTGAACCATCATTTCTCTATTTAAAAGGCCCATATTTACTTTCACAAAAAAGGCCAATTTCGGATCTGATCCTACCATCACTAATGTCAGCACCTACCATCACTATGCACCACCACTCATCACCATCACTATTGTCACCACCACCGGTACTGTCGTCACTTCGAAAAATAGTTACGAGTACCCGCCGCCGCATTGCGCGGGTACCCTGCTAGTATATATATATATATATATATATATATATATATATATATATATATATATATATATATATATATATATATATATATATATATATATATATATATATATATATATATATATATATATATATATATATATAACAAGGGTTCATGCGAGAACCATTATTATTACGAGAACTGCGAGAATTAATTTTGTCCATTAGATTAATAGATCAACTGTTATGATAACGATGACAATTCTATAAATAAATAAAAATCTAAACGAAAAAGATAAGGGGTTGAGCCGTTGAGGGGTGTTATAGTAATAACCACCATAATCTAATTATGCTAATTACTATATCAATTAAGGCTCTCCCATCACAATTTACGGAGAGAGACCAATGAGAATACTAGCAACTTAGGTTTAGCAGCTCCGCCGTAAAAACAAGAAGGAAACGTCGCCACCGTTGACCCCATCGCCGCTGTAACACCTCACTTTTTAAAATAACTTTAAATCGTATTTTTAAATAAAAATATTACAAAGTCCAATATCCAAAAATACAGTTTAGCAAAAACCTTAAACATTTGCCAGAGTTATAAAATCCGGTGTTACAAAAGAATATCATAACCATAGGATAATGGGATCTACCTATAAGCTCCCGAGCTAAACATCTCTAGGCCACCTCTATCGCGACCTTCTAATCATTCAATCTCGAATCTGAGTACATAGCCAAAAATAAAGTAGTACGTGAGACAAAATAGTCTCGTGAGATACATGGGTTTTAGACCCGACATTAATATATAAATAATCACACATATTATATATATATATATATATATATATATATATATATATATATATATATATATATATATATATATATATATATATATAGGGTGCGATTCAGCGCAGAACTATTTTTGGCGACAGAACCACAGAACCATGTATCGACCAATCACGTTGCAGCAAATATTAATTATTATTTATTTATTATTATTAGTCTAAAAGGGTAGTTTAGTCAAATAACAAAAACAAAAAATATATGGAAAGTAATAAATTGTGGGATCCCTAAAAACATGGCAAGTGGGTTTTGTTTCCCTTTATCCCATAATCAATTTAAGATCATAAAACCGATTATACAGTTATTGTTTCTAATCAACGCAGTTTTCGAGAATAAAGATGAATAATGAGCAAGAAAATTCAATAACGTAGCAGAAAACATGGATGAAGATTATAATCGGGAACACACTCCAGAAAAATAAACATTCATTGTATATTCGGTAAATCTGTAATTTCCAAGTTCAAAACATTGGATGTTCACGACCTGTAAGTAGAGTTATTCATTATACATTGAATGATCGTGATATTGAATGACAAAGTTAATAAAATATGTGTTCTATATTAGGTAAACATCCAATGGCAGAAACATCAAATGCAGTAGTGACAGAATCATCAAATGTAATATCAAATTTAATATCAAATACGAAAACATCAAATTTAATAATGACAAAAAATCAAATGTAGTAATGACAGAAACATCAAATGTAATATCAAAAACATCAAATGTATAACACGATATTGATTAAGAATTTTTAAGATTCAGCACGATGTCGCTGCACGAATAACATTAGCTTCATCTCGGTTAGATGATTCACCAACCTTGCGTTTCCCTTTCCGTTTAAGATCAATTCGATCTTTTTCTTCATCATCTAAATCTGAACAAATAACATACATTAGATTAAATACATACAATAATAAATCAAACCAACATACCGACTATGACAACCGGTTTAGGCCTCCGACAACCGGTTTAGGCCTCCGACTTTCTTCATCATCTAATTTGATGTGCACACATAACATAAAACCAAATACAGCAAATCAAAAAATACACACTGATATCGTATTATACAGCAAATCAAAAAATGGCAAAATCAAATACAAAATGTTTTTGCTGAAGTACAACTTAATATGTCGCAATAATAGAAAATTTGAGCAACAAAACAACACAATAAGGGTTTCGAAAAAAAAGAACCCTAACAATATGAACATATTCGAAAAATAGAAGAACAAAATATTAATAGATTACTAACATGCCATCGTTATTGAAGCTTGAATTTCAATATTCTTCCCTCGTCTAACACCGATAAAACCCCCAATTCGAACCAAGAAATGTAGCGTAGAAGAACAATTGCTGTGATTTCACTTTTAATTCTATGCTAAATCAGAAAATATAAAATATTTCGGATATAATATGAGGAAAAAAACAAATACTAGCAATAAACTAACCGGACATCCTTATTGAAGCTTCAATTTCAGATTATCTCCTTCCTCCGTCGCATATAAAAACCCTAATTCGAAAAATCCAATACGCTGGAAATTGATAGCCGAGATTTCATCTATGTTCCTTCGTAATCTCTGTTGCATCTCTGTTCCTTCGTAATCTCTTTCAGGGAGAATGTTGACGAGAAGGTGATCTACTTTCCGTACAACGTTTCCCATTTCAATGCGATTATGCTGCAAATTGAGAAATCATAAACGAACTTTAGCGGTTTGAGATCGAGATGAAGACGATGAGAACAGAGATGATGAACCAAAGGGGTGGGCAGCGGATATCTGAGCGTTTCTGTGTGTGTTTGAAAGATGGAGTATTATTAGGTTTAATTCAAATTAAATGTGGAGAGAGGGGTACGAGATTCAAGGGAAGTAAACTTCTTCTTTTTTGTTACATTTCCCATTTTACCCTTTTTATTGATTTAATACTTAAAATATAATTAATTTATTTATGAAATATCTCAACTAATCTTGACCATTAATTTTATAATCTAATGGTTTAGATTGGGTTCTGTGGTTCTGTAGCTTAAATCGGTTCTGCGCTGAATCGGACACTATATATATATATATATATATATATATATATATATATATATATATATATATATATATATATATATATATATATATATATATATATATATATATATATATATATATATATGTGTGTGTGTGTGTGTGTGTGTGTGTGTGTGTGTGTGTGTGTGTGTGTGTGTGTGTGGGTTCATGCGAGAACACTTATTTTTGCTAGAACTGCAAGAACTAATCATGGCCATCAAATTAAGTGATCAACGGTTAAAATTAACAATGATAATTTCGTAAATAATAGAACATTCAAGGATTAACAATTAAGGACAAAAGGGTATAATGGGCAAATACTTTACAATTAAATAAGGAAACATATCAAAACGAATTAATCCCTCTCTCCCACTTTTGTTTTGCAAAACACCGGCACACACACAATTGTGTGTGTGCTTTTTAGTTTCTCTCTCAACATAACATCTATCGAACCGTTTCCAGCACCGCCCCTTGAACCATATCCTCGTCTTCTCCGCCACCAGATCTCAGGTATACCCGACGAAGCCCTCTCTTCTCTGTCGCCGCCATTATCTTCGTCACATATCTTCCCCTTTAAGGCGAACCTTCGTCTTCTCTGACCGAGAAGCTTGTTTTCCAATAATCGGGCATTTTAGATAGGAGAACACCAACAGCGCCATAGATCTGGTTCATCCCCAGATCCGGCGGTTTAAAGCAGATCCGACGGTTCAAATATGACTTCGTTCGTCAATGAAGAAAATATGCGAATTTTGTAAGACGCTGAAGAATACTTGTTTTTGTATTCTACAAATCCGAAACATATGCAGTGATACGATCTCTACAATTTCTTATGAGGAAGGTTCATTTACATCCATGTTTTATTTCTTTCTATTTTATAATTTTTTATTTCTTTAGTTCTATTTCTATGACATTTTGTTTATATTCTATTGTTGTTTCAAAGCTAAGGTTTCAATCACTAGATCTAAGGTTGGTTATTCAGATCGCTTTTCCGGCGAAGTCGGCGCCGGTGTAACCTAGGGTTCCGACGACTGTGATGAAAGTGATGAACAAAGATTGATGAAAGTGACGAACAGATATTTATGACAGTGATGAACAATATGGATTTTTAAGTAATTTATTGGTTTGTAATTTTGTAATTTGTTGGTTTATTAATAATTTTGTTCATTAATGATGAAAAATAATTTTGTTCATTACTTGTACATTTGTTCAATAATTAATTATAAATTTAATTAGGATTTTGTAAATGTATTCATCTTTGTGGCCTTTTTCAACTGAAATCAAATTAAATATGTTAGAAATTCATCTATGACAAAATTTATGTTCATTATTATTATTGTGTCATAATGTATTCATCATTGAACACGTATAATACGGTTAAAATAATTGCATTCATCATTGAACACGTATAATACGGTTAAAGTAATTGTTGGCCGGTTTCTAAGGAAATTTGGGGATTTTTTCGTGATTGAGGATGAATATTTAGGTGGGTTTATGAAAGAGATTAATGATATGCATAAAAATAGGAGTATGTTAATAATAATTAATAGAAAACGATTTCATGCCTTTTTTGAGATAAAGTCCATATTTAAACCACTTGTTCATTTACCTAAATACCATTATCACATTTAATTCAAATCAGATTGATCCAAGGGCTGTAAATAGGTTCTCACAGTTCTCGTAATTTTAGTGGTTCTCGCATGAACCGCTCTCTCTATATATATATCATTTACCTATAAGAAAACAAAAGGAACTTGTAGCCACGTGGATGACCAGGTTGGTTCCTCCAATTGGAAATTGCCATCTAATGTCTTCTTTCCACCCTTCTTCTTACATCTGTTGATTCCATCCAATTAGAAATGACCCACCGCCCATGCCATCCACCGCCTCTATATTTTTCTCTTAGACTAGTGCCAACGGTAGGTGCATTTGCACCGCCGGTTGGCCGCCGGTACTGCACACCGTTGGCACGGTAGGTGCAGTTTTTCCGTCGGTTGGGCTAAGCCGGTTTGGAGACGGGGAGAAGGGGTTCGCCGGTTGATTTTGGTGGGTCCAAAGGGGTATTTTGTGTGTGTGTTTTTTATAATGGTGGGTCCCAAAAAATTAAAGGGAAGTGGTATGTTGGCATGGTTACGTCAGTTTAGTGTCGGTTGGAGGGTGAGCTGACGTGGCGCTGATTTGGCAACAACTGAGTTGGTCAAACCATTGGCACCGGTCTTAAACGCCACCCTTTTTCAGAATAATCATCCCGATTAATTAGACCTCTCCAACTTTCTTCAAGCTTCTTCTTCATCCTTTCTCTCCAAAAACAGTCAACAAGTTCTGTTTCATTCTCCTTTCAGAAACTCACATATTACGTCACTTGCTTGAAATTGTGTGTTCAGTTGAAGAAATCCCGCTTATAATGGTGAATCTAATGTAACACCTCAAATTGTAATACAAAACGTTTGCCCAAAATAAATCATTTTTCATTAAATAGAAGAACTATTCCAAAATATGAATTTACAAAAACCTTTGGTATGAAAAATCAGAGTATAAAGTTTGGTGTTACAAAATAGAACAAAACCAAAGCTAAGCATAAATCCAATCTAAAGTTCTTCTACTCTAGGCCCCGCATCTATATCCATGCGTACCTAAACCTTCGATCCTGAACCTGAGTACATAGCAAAACAACAAGGAGTACGTGAGACAAAAACGTCTCGTAGCTACATGGGTTTAGGCCCAATAATAAATATAATCGTATGACATATAAACAAACATATAAGTAAGTCATCCATCTAACTAGTCACCCTATTATGACTCTAATACTTTGCTTTCCTAGCAATCATATCTAGTTATCGGGTTTCCCCTGAACTAACTAGAACCACCTTGACTTATTAACCAAAATCCATCGCCATTAATAAGCCTCAAGATACCGGCAAGAGGGATTCGCCCAATCTACCAATACCTGCCTTACTCGTCGGACTACCTCCAGTTAGCAAGACTACTATCGTGGTTGAGTCGATGAGAATCCACCCAACTGCCCCTCACACCACACCTCATGACCGGGGGTCCCCCGCATCATCACATCATCTCAACATATCATAACTCAATGGTTATGTCAATCTAGCTCTCAGCTATCACGTCTATCATCAAACAAGTTAGTTCAATACTATTATCGGTATAACTAACTACTAACTACTAGTCTACACAATTAAGCAAATACACCATAACACAAGTAATAAAGGTATTTCATAGGCTATGTACTCAGTAAATTTCCACACGTACTCACCTTAGCAATAAGATGCTCCAACCGAATTCTTGCCACCAAATCTCTTGCTTCACAAATTCACCGACTTTCCAAGATGTCACCGAAAGCCTAATACAATGATCACAAGATGTTCAACATCTCATACTACCAATAATGTATCCATTAACCTCTAAATACCATTAACTAACATTTTCCCCAATTATGGTGATTTACCAAACCCTAGGTTTAACCAACCCTTTAAGATTCTTACCAATCTTAATCACACACTTGATTCCTTTGTTAATATACCATCTATTAAGTGTATACACCATTTATTCACCATAACCCATAACCCCCAATAACTAGGGTTTCAAACCCAAGCATCAAAATACATAGATCTAAAGCTACAAAGATCAAGGAGTGAAGATATACCTTTAATCTTCACTTAGGAGTGAAATCTACCAAGCTTTGATGAACAAATCGACCCAAATCAGCTCTTGCACTCAAAAATCGCCAAGGAGAAAACTAGGGTTTTGGAAATGCATTAAATGAGCCAAAACCCGACTTTAATGCTGTTGACCAGAGTTCACGGCGCGAACATAGTTCGCGTCGCTAACTATGCGAATCGTGAACTTCTTCCCGGTCGTTATCTGAACGTGAACTTCGTTTGCCAGATACCACAATCCCTGTAGGGAGTTCACGATCGTGAACTAAAGTTCACGCCGTGAACTTCCCTTGTACAGCAGGGCTGCACTTTTCGGTCTAGGTCTCGACCCGGTTTCGTACATAACTTCCTCATACGGTCTCCAAACGACACGAAACCAATTCCTACGCTCTTTAAACGATTTATCCTTATTTATCATATTTTTTATAAATTTATTTATTTACAAATTTCGGGTCGTTACATCTAATACGTGCAGGCTTCCCGAAAATTCTACACAATCTACGACTCATGATGTAAGTATAGGATTTGAATTTTTTTCTCTTCTGAAGTGAATTTCTGGTCTGTGAAATGATTACGTTTTATTGAATTTAAAGTGGTTTAACGAACGCATGAATAGAAGTGGTTTAACCAACGTGTGTGCATATTATTTGAAACCTTGTGTTAATTCTTGAATTTAAGATTTCTAGGGTTTCAAATTATGCCTGTGATTGTTGAAATTTGGGGATTATAGGCTTGCTAGGGGATTTTGTGTGAATGGCTCCAGATAATAATGATATTGGCACGATTGCTTATCATGATTTTGCAATGTATCATTTGACACTGACTTTGAGTTAGGTAGAAACGGGCTGCTTGATATGTAAGGTTTTCTTTCATCAAATTTTGAACTAGGAATCGTGAATAAGGATAACGATTCTAACGGAAAAAAGAGGAATTTTTTTTTTGAACCCAAAATAATATATAAAATCACCAACAAATTACAGCAGTACATTCACCAATACAGAAACAAACAAAATTCAAACTACCAAATCATTCTAAACAAAACAACAAACACATACAAGTCAGGAACTTTTAACTTGCATCTTGATACCCCAATCCTTAGCAACTGCATTCACCTTTCTTGAATCTTTAACATTCAATCCCATAAGCTGCAACTTTATACTATTTTTAATTCTGATTAACACACTATCAGCATCTCCCATATTATTAGCAAACAATCTATTATTTCTTTCTTTCCAAATGAAGTAAACAGCTGCAGCCATACCAATTCTACACAGCACACTGTTTATACTTTTATTGCATATGTTGGGAGAAATATTCAGAATAATACTACTCCAATCATCAGGGAAATTCGAAGCACTAATCATATTCTTCAAACGAGACCATATTGATTTAGAAAAATCACAATAGAAAAATAAATGGTCATGAGAGTCATTGCATTTTTTGCATAACGGGCAAACTAGATTATTGCCATTATCATCTGGTGAACAATCACGTAGTTCAAATTCAAAGACTGTTTTAAATGTATATGATGATAATTCACTGCAATTGAAAGATGGATAAAGGTTGCTCAGGAGGTTGCACAAAGAGGTAATATAATAATATTATTTAAAATGTAAATAATAACATAATCTTTTGACAAATCACACATAAAATGAATATTATAAAAAAATATTATAATTCTTTGTTCGACTTACAGAACTACATAGAGCAGAAAGATAGCCTTCAACAAACAATCCTGAATCCTTCATAATTTGGATAATTATGCAACATGAAATCTTTTTTTTAGTTACTAAGAATTAATTATTTTTATAAGAATTAATTAGTGATATTTATTGCAGGTTTCTACATTAACAAATCAGAGACCAGTAGAAAGGTGGGGTCTTCCTCGTCTTAGAGATACAAAAGAGGTATCCCATTTTAAATTGTTAGCATTCAATTTTGCGTTGCTGGATAAAAATACTTTATGAATTTGATTGAAATGTTCAAAATAGATATTACTAATTCTTCGTCTGTTGATGTTGTGTGTAGAAAGATGATAATTAGGCTGAAAAAACCCAATTAGATTCAGCTTTCGTTTTAATGATTATTATAGCTTGGTCAGCACTCAGCTGCAAAGGAGACAAATATGGTGAAAAGGTGTTGACTTTTTGGTCTACCTATCTATGAATATTCTTACAATATGACTTTTGGATTAATTTGGTGAATTATTTTTTATGCTATAACAGCTGAAAGATATATTATATCATTTGTATATGATATAACAAGAAAATGAATTTGCCAGATGTCATTACATTGCCCGTACCTTAAAATGCTTCCACAACGTTACTATTCTCAAGGTTAGACAACTTCTCTTTTCAGGACTACATAAATAAATAAAAAATGTTACTATTAACAAATTGGTATTAGAGCCTTAAAAATGTGTGTTGTGTTTTTTAATGAGTTTTGTTAATGACAACTCTTTGGGCCGTGTTTAAGGGGTAGTTGCATGTATAAATCGTTTGTACTTTTATTAGTGGAGGATGATTCCTAAAATGCAAGGGGTAGTTATTCATTATTTCACAAATTTTGATGCATGTTTGGCTTCTTAATGACTGCCCTTAGGGTTGTCATTATCATTTTCTATTTTTTATTTGGGACCTATGCAAGGGTAAGATTTTGGAATTCTAATAAAGCTTTTGCTGGTTCATTGAATTCACATGATTTTGGTAACAAGTTGAAAAACGGCTACATAACTAATCATAAATCAACGGGATTGTACAGATAAACAAAAATGTTACATATTAAAGTAACTACACCAAAAGTGTTGCCAATTTGGTATATTTTTAATTTAAAGATTAAAGATGATATAAATTAGACGTGGTAAAATGGACAGGTCACATGTGTAAATAATGGGTCAAACTGGTATGTTTCGGTGCCAAACGGGTCAGTTGAGCCATTTGACTTTTTTTTTTCCAACTTTTATCAATCTAATCTTTGTTTGAGCAGTTTAAGGAGTTATGTATGTTAAAATACACTAGGCAATTTTTAGTAAGTCCAGAAATCAAATAAAAAGTAGCCCACGTCGACCAACTATTAGTAAATGGGCCGAATTTGCTACATCTCCCTAAATGTGTATGTTAAAATACACTTTAGGCAAATTTTCACATGTTTGGCCCGTTTTCTTTATAAATTATTTTTCTTGGCCCATTTGACCCATTAAAGAACAAAATTTTGCCAACATTGACCATTTATTAGTGAACGGCACCGCTACCTAAATGGAATATAAAATGTAGCCCACCCTATCGCTGCATTTATCCTCTAAATTCCTGCATTGTATCAATTGTTATGATCAGAAGATTTTTTTGCCGCATTTGCAAAATTTGATAAATATATCTATTTTTGTATCTCATTCTTCAATTTTGTTGAAGCTGGTATGGAATTAATATTTAAAAATATATATTTCAGACTAAAGCTGACATTTCAAATATATATACTAAAAAAACGGAAGCACAACCTACCAGAGTTGATGGCATGACTAAATTAGCTCCTCTTCATGAACTAAGAGTGTTGTATAATCTTTCAGCCCGCTTTGCCCTCAATGAAATTCATGCAAGTCCAAAAAATAAAATAAAATAAAACACAACAAATTCTTGTGAGTAAAGAAATTAATGACAAAAACTGAAAACTTATTATTTATTATGATTAACTTACATTGATCTATTTATCTATGAATGACTCAATTTGGGTTGAGGTTCATCGCTAACGGGTCAAATAAATAATTAGCTAAAAGGTGAAGGGGTCAAACTAAATATCGTTTTAAACTATATAGAACCTTGAATGTCGTTTTATTAGTACATTAAATTATTGTAGTAAATGGTTTTCTTAATGATAATTAACGAAATAATTATTAATAAAGCTAAATAATGTTTTTAAACCTGCCTGTCCTCATCTGATTTCTATCTTTTTTCTGTAATTTTGTTTTAAATAACTTGTGGTAAATGTGATCACAGAAAATATATGTTATTACAGCTAGCATGGTACCCATGTTAACAATGGATGCTTACACATTTTTGTACATTATGTAAGTATTATATTATAATTTTGGGCTTTAACATCCGAGAGTTTTATGCAGGAAAATGATGTATTGTACATTGGATCATGTATTGTACAGTAACAATTCAGTTGACCCGTTATAGTTTTTCCCTACTTTTATCAATTTTGTATTGAGCGATTTTGGGGGTTATGTAGTTTAAAATACACTTTGACCTGTTTTTTTTAGTTATTTTTACTTGCCCCATTTGACCCGTTAAATGATAATAAAAAGTAGCCCACATCAACCCGTTATTAGTGAACAGTGTGTGTTAAGATCTTTTGACACGTTTGGCCCGTTTTATTTTTTAATAATTTTTTACTTGACCCGTTTGACCGATTAAAAATAAGACTGTAGCCCACATAGACCAACTAATAAAATAAAAATCGCCAAATCTTTTGTGAGTAAAGAAATGTTATGATAAAAACTGGTGAATTATCATCTACTATGATTATTAGACAGACTTACATTGATCTATTTGTTTATTTTTTTATAAATGACTCAAGTTAGGTCGAATTTTGTCGCAAACTGGTCAAGTAAATAGTTCTTTGGATTATCATGCTCTATTGTACTTGACTTTTGCTATAGACGTGAGCCGTGCTTAGCACGGCCAAGAACCATCTAGTGTATATATATATATATATATATATATATATATATATATATATATATATATATATATATATATATATATATATATATATATATATATATATATACTTTATTTACCTCCGCGGTAATCCTAACACATCAAATCATACATCAGTTACCTCTTTGGTAACCCCATCACATTCATTTATAGCCTATTCAACCCATCAAGTTGATCAGAATGCCTCCAATCCAACGAGATCTCATTTTTGTCCTACTAACCGGAATGCCTCCGATTCAGTAGAACCCCCATTGTCATCGTGTCCAAACAAGGTGACCCATTTTATCTTACTAACCAGAATGCCTCCAGTCTAGTAAGATCCAACATCATGTTGGGTGATCGGAATGCCTCCAATCCAACAGTTTAAAGATACCATGATAACAAGAATGCCTCCGATCTATCACGTACCTGTCCTATTTCAATCTACCCGTCATAACCATTACATGTGACTTTATGTCACATATATCCTTAAAGCCATAAGGCCATCTTACAATCTATCCACATACTAATCTTAATTAGTATTCACATAATCAAATCAACTAGTTTCATCATTAGTAATTACATTTATAAAAAGAATATACTCCTTTTACATCATATCAATAATTAGTTATTAATCACTTTTCATTATCATGATCTCTTTCGAAATCATCAATCATTTTAGACATACTTAGATAGTCTACTATTTACCATTTTCTCATCTTTTCAATCATATCTTGATTAAAATCATTTATTAATAAAGACCCATAAAACATCATATGTATGTTCAAAAACCATTTGTTATTTACCCAGTTTTAAAAGTCTCATGTACTCACCTTTGTAACACCACAAAATTCAGAAAGCGTTTATATATATATATATATATATATATATATATATATATATATATATATATATATATATATATATATATATATATATATATATATATATATATATATATCAAGTACGGAAGCGATTTCAAAAGTAGTTAAGTTTACGCTACGAGTTTAAGTCCGGTATTAGTCTCAAAACAAACATAATTGTTTAAACGGTGTTACTTAACGAAATGACTCATTTGACAAAACATATCAAACTGAGCTTGGCCAATCATCCCGTCCAAAGCACCGATCAACCCTGAAAAGATTCAACGAGGGAGGGATTAGCACAAAGCTACGTGAATGAATATAATCTACAAATTCTGTAAAGCACAACAAGCAAGCATAAAAATTTCCACGATCGAAAAGCCACATAACCACATAACACTATTTGTTCAAGAAGCTTGGGGGTCCTGCAGGAGCCTAAAACCATTGTCGGCCCAACGGCGGTACCCGAAAACCTGTACCCAACTCCCCGGTAAACATAACGTATAACGAATACAGGTAAGGTCCGGATACCATATGAGTCGATACACTATGCCCAGACACTGACTTCTCAAACCTCGGTCACGTAGTTCAAACCGAGTTGTTGCTAACAATGAAGCCAAGCCTCCTCAAATATGTGCACATAACCTATTTGACTCAACACAAGAAAATAAGTACCAAACAAGCAAGTTATTAAAGTTCACGTCAAAGTGGGGATTAGCATTTCACGTCAAAGTGGGGATTAGCATTGCTAGTTTCAGCGTTAGCAATGCTTAAGAGGAAACTCTCATTAATGTGCTACCATTTTGGTTCCCAAAACTCGCAATGCTAATATCCAGATTAGAGATCTCTAAAATCTGCTGCCATTTTGGTTCCCAAAACTTGAAATGTTAATCTCCAGATTAGAGATCTCTAAAATCAGCTGCCATTCGCACCCAAGTATGCAATCCCTAACCAATTGCAACCAAACACAAGTTGATGGTTAAATCCACTCACCGTAACCTTCTCCTTGTCACCAACTCAGTAGTCTAATGTCACTGAGTTGTCCTCCCATTTCCTGTGAATTCAAAGGAATACCGAATTAGTATATAAATTCACCGAATTGTCACAATCGTCAAACTTAACAATTAACAATACAAGACTCATAAAATACACATTTTATGGCATTTACAACTAGTCTAATGTTATCAACATTTCATTGGGTCATCTATGACCATCTATCAAATTATCACAACTAGTTGGCCCAAACGGGTCAAAACTTGAACATAACTATACACTTTCAAAACTCCACCATCTAGCACACATTCACTACAACTAACAAGTCATAATCATCTAACAAATCATCAAGTTCATAACTACCAACAATCCAAACATCTTACTTCCAAATTACTAGTTCAACAATTTTGACCCAAACCATCCAAACACTAACTAGCATTTCATCAATCTCACCAATACTTGACATAAGTCACAACCAACATAACTAACATATCATTTTAACATAAACAAGCAACAAAACCCATAAAACACACAAATGACATATTTCCACCAACTAGTCATTTAACACAATAATTAGTTCATACTTTATACATAAACTCATATAATGACTTTAACTAACGATTTCACCCAAACAAGTCATAATCCACAAATCAACATAAATAACTCATCAAACATATTATCATAACATGATAAACAACATCAACTCTCAAAACCTCAAGAAATTCAAGGTTTGGTAAAACCCATCTTCTCCAAACCTCCATTAATGGAGTTTAAAGGTGAGCTCCACCAAAGCTTAGTTTCTTTCAACAAATAATCATCCAATACATGTCAAAGCTTGTATAAACACTTAATATAACATCTAACACAACATTTAGCAAGAATCATTCAAGAACATAGACCCTAGTTTATCATTTTAGCAAAAACTTCAACACAAACAACAAGAGACAAAAGCTTACCCCAAGAGACACTACAAAATCGAGATCTAGCCAAAGAAGAGAAGGATTTAGCTAGGTTTTCTTCACAAAATGAGCAAGAACACCAAGAGGGTTTTTGGATAAGATTTTAGAGAGAGGTTGGAGAGATGTTAGAGAGAGAGGGAGGGGGGGACAAAATGAAACGGAAATTGTCCCTCCTCCCCTCTCAAATCTGCCGAAGCACACACACACACAAGGGGACCACTTGTCTTTTATCAATTTTTAACAATACAATATAAAAAGTCTCGTTCGTAGTTAATTTATTTAAAATGCCAAACGAACTCAATTTTTAGCAACGAAAATATATTCGGAAACGAGATTAAATTGAGTATCCAAAAATATAAAAATCATACAATTATTTAAACATTTCAGAAACCGGATATTTTAATCCATTGATTAAAATATCACAACATGACAAAAGGTCAAACAATTCATTTAACATTTAATCAATTTATTCCATATAGGGTCAAATAGATATTTATCAAATATCAATATATACATAAAACTACTAGGCCGGTTTTAGGATGTTACAACCTTAGCCAAGCTAACTCCAAATCGTGTCTATTGACACGAATTCTTGCTTTCCAACTTGTGAAATGTCACCAAACTTTAGGTCCTCTTGACCTACCATCAATATCATCATATAATATAGTTATTATCTATAACTAGTTACTAATAACTTCATAACAACATTCTTAACCACCAAGTTCATCCAACTTGGTGAAATCTCAAAACTCTAGTTCAAGATTTCTATCAACAATACCCAAATCCAACAAGAACACAAGGTTCTTAAACTTACTAGGAGTATTCTACACCCATCTTAGTCATATTCCCCAAAGATAATTTGGTAGCTTACCCAAACCACCATTTTTCCCAAATAAAGCTCATAACTAGCTAGATAATCATCAAATCCATGTTATGAACACATTTTCCTTGGCAATATGTTGTAGATCTAAGTTATATAAACCCAATTTCATCACCCATTACAAACCCTCCAACTAGGGTTTGCATACTTCACCATTTTCACCCAAAAAACATCATCCATAACTAAAAGAAGTAGAGATTTACCTTATATTTCAATAATGGAGTGAGAATCTTCAAGACTGAGTGTGAAAATCGGTTCCAATGGCCTCCTTACACTCAAAATCGTATGCTCACACTTGGGAGGAGGTTCTAGGGTTTGGAAATGAGAGAAATGGCAAAAAACCCGATTTTATGTTGTTCCAGCCATCCTCGAGTCGAGATCTCGACGCGAGCCAAACGCGAGGATTCCTGACGCTTGCAAGGTTGTTGTTTTGTTACCCGCGTCCAATCTCGGCGCGAGCCCGACGCGAGCCTTCCAGATTTCACAAAATTTGATCTTTCCTTCTCGAATGCTAACTAGGTTTGACCCGTTTGCGATCCCGATGATCACAACCACTTATAAACATGACCAACATCGTTAAAAGCCCTTTTAACCTTCACAAACCATCATAACATCTAATGTTAGCTAAATTTTAATCGTACCTATAATAATTTCACCGAAATACTTAATATATAGTTATTCTAAAATTCGGGTCGTTACAGCCGCTCCACCACAACGAACTCGATTTCTTGTCTTCAAACCCTGATTTTTGTGATGCAACATACAAACATAGAGCTCCGTCGTAGGTGTTTCTGTTTGATTCATCAACATAAGTACTTATGGATGTTTTCTTCTCGCATTATAATTAGGACTTCTCTCGGTTGCATTATTCAATAAAATTTACAGGAAGCTTCTTCGTTTACAATTAATTTTTTTCCTGTGTTAATTGATTTGTTATTTTAATGTTTAATTTTTCCATAATTTTTCATCATCAATTGTTTAACCTTAAAGTCTTCAGGGGAGAAGTTATCGAAGGATGTGTTTTCACAAATCTTTTTCCTTAAAACAAATTTTCGTTATTCATTTTTTTGCGGCAAAGAATAATGGAGAGAAAACCCATGTCACTTTTTGTGAAATCTCTACTAGGGTGCCGGCTAGCGCGGCAGATAAGAGCGGTGGATATCGTTATACATTTGTTCATTAATGATCTATCTAGTATAATTATAGGATCCGTTTATTAGTGTTTGTTCATTACCTTTTGTGTGGTGTTCATTTATGAGATTTGTGATCTATAAATTTTAGTTAGATTGTGTAATTGTGTTCAGTGTTGATTTGTAATTTATGGATTATGGATTTTAATTATGATTATGTAATGTTTTCACAATGAATTACGGATTTAATTATGATTATGTTAATGTGTAATTTTTAAATTTGTTCATTATGTTCATTATGTATATTTATAAATTTTTTTAATAGTAAATCTATAAATATTGCACATTGAACACATTATTATGTGTTCATCAGTGAACACGTTAAAGAATGTTAAAATTATTAGTTATTTTTATGTGTTCATTAATGAACACATACGAATTGCCAAAATAATATACGAATTGCAGAATTAAGATCTTAAAAAATAGCATTTAGGTTACAATTTAATTAAGGAAACTGAATTTGGCATTGATTTACCAGAATTATAAATAAACGAAAAAAAGATTTTAATGTTGAAAAGACCACAATGTCCTTTAGAATTAAAAAAATAAATAATTAAAATGATTGGTTAGAAAGTTGTTCTCGCAGTTCTCGCAATATTGATAGTTCTCGCATGAACCCTCCTCTCTCTCTCTCTCTCTCTCTCTATATATATATATATATATATATATATATATATATATATATATATATATATATATATGTATATATACATATATAAAGTATTGGTTGGTATGGTAGAACCATGGTATTCAAAAATTTATACCATTACTGTCCCATGATTACTCAATTGGTACTACCAACCAAACATGCTGGCCACCAATATATTGGCTACCAACTATGCTTGATATGGTTGGTAGCATGTTTATTAGTTTTGTTTGATACAAATTTAACACCCCTAGAACTATTACTAAATTATCACTGTTCTTCTTAAATAATCTATAAATTAGTAACATATAAATGAACTTTGAGCAAGTGGGTTTTTATATATTTTATTTTGTAGTTCAATTTTAAGAATTAACATACGCATTTTATACCACAATTTTTAATTAACGTTGTTTTACTATTGAAACAATTTAAGAAATTACCCTCATATATATATTATTTTGTTAACCATTGCCCAAAAGTTAAGAAATTATTACAATGTAAAAAATTATACCTTAACCATAATAAAGTCAATCTAAAAAATCTTAAGCATCCAAGATGGTTATGCTTTAAAATTTATATATTACCAACATTGTTATTTTAAATGCAATTTTTAGTAAAACCCTCAAATTCAAAAAGAAACAAATTAAATGAAGAAAGAATCTTTAATTTTTTAATAATTCAGACCCTTATTTACAACACTGAGTTGTAATAAATATAGTTCAATTAGAACAATTTTTGTGAAAAATCACTTTCTAGACCTATTTTTGGATTCATCAACATAATAACAAATTAAAACATGTTTTTCATACTTGTATAAATTCATTTATATAAACTATAATGTTAACATATTTTTCACAAAACTAATGATTTGTTTGTAGTGATAATTCAAATACAATAAGAGCTTAAGTTATCGTGTGTGTTAAATATATGTTAAAAAATATTTTGTGTCTTTAACATGATTTAAACACATACATTAAAATTACTCTCTCGTAGTCTTTTACAACATTCATTTAACATCCTTGACCCACAAAAAATACCCTAACCAATTAATAACAATTTTTAAAAATATACATCCAAACACATTTAACATGGTGTTAACCCTATGGCGCCAGACCTTTGGTGCATGTTTTGCGTAAAGGTCATTGCCGATTTGGTGCCATTAAAGGTCAATTGGCAGCCATTTAACATGTCACCAAGCTCTTTGACTGAAAGTAATTTACAAGTTTTTTATATACGATAAAAAGAGAATTTTCTCTTATCCTCATAATTTCAACCAAAAATGTTATATTCAATAGCACGTGGTTGTTTAAAACAAAAACGTTATATTCAATAGCATCTGATTTCAATAGGTCTATTTTTTATGTGCATCAATTAATGGCAAATAATAAAAACACCTTACCATAATATTAACAAATTTGTGGCTTTGGTTGCTTTGTACAATAATCTTTTTTTTATAATTATCCTTTAATTTTATATTTTAGTGTGGACAACCTTTATTTGCAAATAAATACAAACTGGGTGGATTAAAATTCAAGATTGTAGGTTGGTTTGTTCAAATTATAATATTATAATATAAGTATATAACCAACGATATATTACCCCACAATTAATGTCATTGGTATTCCGGCAGTATCACTCACTTCCATCAATAGTGGTATCTGACTTACATGGAGTAATTGGATTATTTGATAGTTTCAAGTAGTTTATTGCAATACAAATTCTTTAAACTAATAAAAAATAAGTGAACTCACAAGTAAAGAAGATGAAGGAGAAGGAATATTATTATTAATCCATAAGAAGAATAAAAAAAATGTTATGATATATATGAAACAAATTTAATTTCATTAGATCAAGTAGAATGTGTCTTACATTTTTTGGACCACATAGTGTAATAGACTCATAGGAGCTAAATAACAAAGTTTGCTTGTGAGTTCAAAACTCACCGTTGAAATCTATTTTTGGGACCTAATTAATACAGTCGAATCCAAGCCATATAGCCCCACACCACTACTCCACTAGTGTAGAAGACTAGCCACTAGCCATCAAACATAAGGCATCATCACTATATAATTCGTGATTATTCAAAAATTAAGTATTAACAAGTTGAGATTTGGAAGATGGAGATAGTAGGATCTAGAGAGAAAATACTTTACATTTGATATGGAAGTTATAAAATATGGCAAAGCTTAGTAGCATTTAGATCATACTCTAGGTATTTATAGTCAAGCCTAATAATGACAAATTATCCCTAATTCCTAGACTGATATTACAACTAATATAAATATATCTAACACTTCACTATGGTCCTTGACTCCTTGGTTTTGTTGAATGTTTGAGCAATGGCCCATGAGAGAAACATGGCTTCCTTGTAATATCAGCCCTCATTGTCAATTTCGCACGTGATACATGAGGAAATTACAGACTAGTACTATGCACTTATTGTGTGGTCGGTCCCTCACCTTTTCCCGCTCGGCTATTCCCATAATTGCTCGAATGCTCGTGTATCTCATTGGTTACCTACATATGTTTTCTGCCCAAATTTTAATAGTTGTAGCGGTGGAAATTTTGGCAAAATTATTTTATGCATTAAATAGTTAGTTACTAAATGACTTATACTTGAGTGTTATTTGATATTTATGTATCGCAAAGTGATAGGTTCAAGTCTTATTGTGTTAACCATTAAAAAATAAATTAAACAATCAGTCGTGGTGTCTATAGTAAAAATGTTAGTAATATGTGTCAGTTGATTAATTGAACTATCAAGTAATCTAGTTTTTGCTGTTTTTTTTTTTAAATCAAACAAGAAAGTGAAGGAACCAATGTAATGATTTGGTTTTAGGTTTATGATTGTTAAATCTATCCGTAACCCACAAAACAACACGTGTCTTTTGATATACTTATTGTCGAGTAATAGGATGAAGATAGATTTGTATTGATAGACTAGAGAATGCCTGGGAATCAACTTACGAACTATACATATGTTATGTTTCAAATAAGTCGGTGTAACCTGAAATTTTTATTTAAGTTGTAATTCGAAAAAATTGTATGGTGGTACGTGACAAAGTAACTAAACAGAAAAAAATTAACAGTTGTCAAAAAGTTACGTTTGACAAAAATAGTTGAAAGCTGGTATTGTTAGCCAGTTACTTGAACTTTTATTTGTATAAATATGTCCGGAAAATTAGTTTGAAGTTGAAATTATAAATTTTAAAATATTTTAAATCAAGCATAAAGAGAACCAAAATGTAATAAAAATATCATTAATTAATCTAATTTAACTCTCATTATAATTTATTTATTTAAAAATCATGATTAGTTAAATAATAATCTCGCGATTGAAAACGCCATCATCAATAAAACGAACGGTCCAGATTTTCTTCAGATCCCCCTATATATAAGCACTTCACCCTCTTTTCTTTCCATCATCAAAAAACCTCCATTCGATTACTCATAAATCAGAATTCTCCAAACTGTTTTTAGGAATTCAGAATTAGGGTTCTTAAAAATGCTACTTAAAAGCTCATCGAATCCAGCTCTCAATTCATGGTTCCAACAACACAATCTCAAAGGATCATCATCACCTGACGTAGATCTCATCAATCGAAACCTAAAATCAATTAAATCACCAACAGTTTCGTTATATTCGCCGAAGAAGATCACTCGAGCGTCATCTGAAAGTGATTTAATCAGCCTTTCGATTCCTAAATGTAGAAATTCGATTAATAGTTTAAATTGTTTGATTTCGAATGCATCCGTGGTAGAAGATGTTGAAGCTGAAGAGATGGAAAGCAGAGGATTGCTGTTTTCGAGTAGTGGTTTGGATGTTAATGAAGGATGTGGAGTACGGTATTTGACTGACGGAACCGGTGGAGGAGGTGGCAGTGGTAAGATATGCGGTGGCGCCGGCGCCGGTGGCGGTGATAATGGTGATGGTGGTAATCGGAGTGATGGTACAGATGCTTATTATCAAAATATGATTCAAGCAAACCCTGGCAACTCATTGATTCTTGGAAATTACGCTAAATACTTGAAAGAGGTATGTTAAATCACTTAAATGTTATCATTTTGTTAATACTGTACGTATACTTTGCTAAATTGCTAATTCTATAGAAAATGTAACACGATTTCATAAAAAATAAAAATACAGTTACCCTATATAGCAATCATTTTTTGTAATTGTTAACACTTTATGCTAATCTAATTAGTGGTTTTCAATTTATTGATTATTTCGAATAGGTACGAGGTGATGTTGTTAAAGCCGAAGAATATTGCAGTCGAGCAATACTATCAAACCCTAGTGACGGTAATGCTTTATCGATGTACGCCGATTTGATTTGGGAGACACAAAAGGATGCATCTCGTGCACAAAATTATTTTGATCAAGCTGTTAAAGCTTCACCAGATGACTGGTAAGATATAAACAATTTTCATTGTAATAAAAAACTTAGAACTATTTTGATTGTTTGACTTTGACTGAATAATTAAGTTTCTTTCGTTATAATTATATACAGTTACGTTATGGCTTCTTATGCTCGGTTTCTTTGGGATGCTGATGAAGAAGACGAAGAAGAAGTTTCTAATATGTATATGCAAACACCAAGTTTCTTACATGAAACTTCACAACAGTTTCCGATTGCTGCAGTATAAATCCTATATTAGTAAGGTTAAACTGCATCAGAATGTATCCAACTATGCACGTTTTATTGTTATATCTATCATACTCCAAAACTTACTTTTTAATATGTTGCTAAACCCTTTTTGCCAAGTAGATGTTTTCAAAACCTACTATTCTATGAGGGTAATTTAGGTAAATTGATACATATAATGGATTGTTTTGGAAATTTTGTACATAAAGAGGTAAGTTTTTTAAGTATGATAATAATAAAACGTGTATAGTTTGATACAAGTGTATGTAGTTTGCTATTTTAGTAGCAGTGATGTTATATAGTGAATTTCTAACCTGTCTTCCTTTTGTTGTTTTTGTATTTCTTTTAATCAATTTAAGTCATCTTAGAGTTCAAGATAATATATTAATATCATTAAGCTATAATGTCTAAACTCCATCAATTTTGTAATTATAATGTGACAAAGGTAATATGATTTGTTATCACTTTGGTAAATATCTGTTTGTATATTTGATTGAATTGAGCCATGAACACCACTTTGTTTATGTAATTATTATAAGAGCGTGTGCGCCAGATCCAAAAATCTGATGTAGCATGCCCAAGTAGCGTTAGGTGGAGACTGGAGGCATGTGTTTTTAAGAGATTTTGCGAGTTAGATGTATATTAGTGGGTTAAAAGGGGTATTTTAGTTTGAGGTATGAGTGAAAAGGTATTTGAGGCTCTTGATATGACCATGATGTGGTAATAAATAAAACATTAGGAGTATACCCTCCATATTTGACACATATTAATTGGAGCATTGCATCAAGTCTTGAAAAATAGCTTTTGGACAAAAAAGATCTTCTAGATTGCTTTTTGATTCTTTTTACGAATAAAAGTATGTCAAATGTGCGGTGTGTATGGAATTGAGTGGGACATTGCAAGTTTGCAACTAATCTTGAAATTATATGAGTGGAGCTGAGTTTATGTCCTTGTGTACGTACTTGGAAATATCAAATCTTTATTAAATCTTGCATTTTGTTATTAGTGTAGGAAAACCCAGCCGACAACCATATAACCTGCTATATATATGGAGTATTATTCTAACTAGCGCCACATTATCGGTTTACAAGATATAGAAGGTCAAACATATCTTTATTAAATCTTGCATATAGAAGTATAATAGTAAAAAGTAAAAACTGAAAGTTTACTATACGCATGAGATCGTCTGAATGTACATTATGTATAATAATAATATTTTATCAAAGCGATAGGTGGGGTGGCTGAGCCACTTTGAGATGCCACATATAATGATGCTGGTCTCACTGTTACCACACTCAAGCCTCTAAGTTAAATTCATTTTCATTTCTATACATGTAACGTATTGCGCTTCCTTTCAATGGCTATAGGTCATATATATAATCATTGACGGTTTTCATAGATTCAAAACTAAATACAAATGAAAATAGTTACAACAAATTCCAAATAACAATAAATACCAATTAAAACAACCAATAAATTTAGCACCAAAGTGAAAATGCAATTATACTTTAACTTAGGGGTGAGCATAAAAACCGAAAAACCGAACCGAAACCGAAAAAACCGAACCACTTGAAAAACCAATATCAGCGGTTTTAGTTTTTGGAAAACCCGAATGGTTGGGGCGGATTTCGGGGGCATATGAAAAATCAAACCGAAAAACCCGCCCGCCACGCCACTATATATATTTCAAGTTTATAAAAATATTCTTATATTTATAAAAGAGTTGATATTTAATTATCTTTTAGAGTAAATTACTGTTTTTGTCCCTGTGGTTTACCCGATTCTGCGTTTTTATCCATGTGCTTTTTTTCCGCTTTTTTATCCCTGAACTATACCAAATTCCGTTTTTTTGTCCTTCCTTCCAAGTCTGTGAGTTTTCCACCTTTAAAAGCTCTCACGTGCTGAAAACGTGAGGGCATTTTGGTGTTTTTCCATTTTCTTTTTTTTATTTTCACTCTTTTTCTTTCTCCTCTTCTTCTTCTTCTCTGTTTTACCAGACTAAGAACCCTAAATTGAAAATCATGTTAAAGAAACCAAAAAAACCCTAAAATCTCTTCAACAAAAGTTAATCTCTCCTTTTCCTCATCGATGTCAGAGTTCTTCATCTTCCGCATCATTTTAATCACCCCTCATCTCTTGTCTGTCATCTCTTCTCTACTAAATCAAACCAAACTAAATCGGAGATGGTGACCGGAGCCAACACCAACACCCATCATCCTTAACTTTACATGATTTTATTGGCTGTGGATGTACTCCGGTAAAAAAGGTCGCCCCTACTAGTGTTGTCGAGAGATGTTCGTCCCCTTCTGCTTCCGTCTACGGTGGTGGTGGACGTGGTGGTGGGCCGGTATCCACCACTTCTGATCTGGGTTCTGGTAACTAACACCAATTTCATCCAAAAAATTTTGAAATCTACAAATCAAGTTTCAATTTTTCTTAAACTCCAGCCATGGGTGAAGAAGGGAACCTTTTTTTTTTTTTTTTGATGTAACTGTGCTCTTTTAATTATCCAATTTACAATCAATATCTCAACTTTAAAGATTTTGAGAAGTCATCAACTATCAGTTAACGTTTTAGGGGTGAAGATTTTGGATTTTGATGTTATTATATGAAATCAATTTGAGTTCTTGTAAAATCATCATGAAGATGACTGTGAATTTGAGTTCTTCATAGAAGAGAGAGAAGGAGCACAAGAGTACAATTTTTAAGACATATGGTACAAGTTGGTATGTGAGGGGTTTAACGGCCAAAAAGAGACGGCGGGTGGACGGAAGGAAAAAAAACGGAATTTGGCATAGTTCGGGGACAAAAAAAGGGAAAAAAGGCACAGGGACAAAAACGCAGAATCAGGTAAACCACAGAGACAAAAACTGTAATTTACTCTATCTTTTAAATAAAAAATATGATTAAATTTTTTATGTCATTTAATCTTATATTTTCTAGGTTTTATTTAAAAGATTTTTTAGTATATTTTATAATTTCTTACGTGGGTATATAAAAGATTTTGAATAATAATATTAATTTTTAAGGTAACAAATTGATAAATTTAAAAGAAATTAAAAAACCAAAAAACCCCCTAAAACCGAACAGAAAAACCCGAAAAACTGAAACCGAAAAACCCGAAACCGAACGGGGTGTAATTTTTAAAACCTAAACTTTTGAAGCGGGGTTTGATTTTAGTTAAAAGCCGTCCCAAACCGCCCCGTGCTCACTCCTACTTTAACCCCCACAAGTTTGAGAGCCTTGGTGCACTGGTTTTAAGGATAACTATTTTCCAATATATAAAAGATTCAAACTCAACCATAACAATCATAATATCGTGTATATTTCGAGTATAAGTTTGAGGTATAAGTTTGAGCATCCCAAGGGAGCCTGTAACAAACAAGAATATCGTTTAAAAAATTATGTTGATTTATGTGGTGAGATAATTGAGGACCTTAAAACTTAATTTAGTAGGACCTCTAAGATTTGAGTCAACGATATCTTGTTATAATTACAATACCATGTATGATTTATGTGTATACTAATACAACAAAACATTGAACGGTCCTCAAATTGTGTTATCGAGATAGTTGCTTATTGATTTGTATGGCAACTGTAAATGATAATAACATTTTAATAATGTTATCGCGCGATTATTCTTATGAGGATTAGGACGTGTTTCGTGTAAAGGTATGAAATCGACTTTTTGGTATGTGACATAAAGTTTGTTTTGGTGACATTAATATTTATTTATATTAATTGGCTCACTTTGTCTGAGACATAACCAGTGGGGTTGCTATAATTAATAGAGTTTGGAATAAAAGACAAAGACAATATTATGATTGATGCATTACATTTAACGAAGCTAAATGATCCAAAAACTGAGCCCGAAACCAACCCAAACCTTAGAAACAGCACCATCACAATTGCAGCTGTTTCCGCCTCGATGGTGACACCGTGTTTTCGGAGCAAGAATCATGACGACACTTGTCAAATGCCCATTAGTCAACCCCAACAAAAAGGTCAATACCACCACAAACTCTACAGTCTGCACATCTAAACCATTTAGGTCCATGAAGGCAATGTGTAAAAAGAGGATAAAACAACAACCTTGCTACAGAACCACAAGTAGCTTAATTCGACAATACATAGATCGCCATAAAACATTTCCCCAATCTTCTAAGTATTTTTAAAAGGCGAAGGTTTTAAAAGAAGAAAAATATAATAAAAACAACGTGTATAGATGTAAAATATGTGTAAATAAATAAAATTAGAAAAAGTAATAGAGAAACAACGAAAGGGGGGTTAAAAGATACGAAGGCGGTGGACAATTTCTAATTGGAGGAAGAAAGCAGCTCATTGGCGTGGCCTAAAACTTGTGAACAATTTCTAATTGGAGAAAGAAAGCAAGTCATGGATGTGGCCTAAATCGTGAAAGGCCTTCTTATAGGTAAATGACGATTAAGATGATTTTTGGGCCATGCTAAACATTCATCAACACTTTTTCCTTCTATCTAGTGTTCATTAGTGATTCGTTTATTTTTCTTTTTCTTTTTTAAAATTGTGTTCACTAGTGATTCGTTTTTCAGATTATTTTATGTTTTCCTTCTCTTTTAATTGATATATTGACTAGTTTTTGTTCTAAAATTGTGTCCATTAGTGGTTTGTGATTTGTTTTGTTACAACTTACAATGGTGAGATCACATTCATCATTATAATTTGTTAACAAAGTATATATGTGATGATTAAGGTTCTATTAAGGAAAACAAATATTTTTAGGTATTTTTTTATTATGGAACTAATTAATTTGTGTGGGATAATCATTTTTTTAGTTTAGCTAACTCGTGCTCTGAAGGTGAGTTAGAAATTCTAATTTTTTTTAATCTTTGCATAAAGATAAGAATGCTCTAGAAACGTGCCGCAAGCAACTATTCCGTAGTTTTTTAATTTGAACGCAAAACATAAATTTTTATTAGAACCATCAAAAAGCTTACAAATCTTAAAACACTACATACACTGACAACATCACCACACCGCAAGTACTTTTACCATAACCAGCTCAAGTTTAATTAAGTTAAGCTAATTATCTATTAAGATAATTAGTTTACTTAGACCACTAAGAGTCATAACATGTTGTGTAACATGTCATGACTGTAACGTTATTATTTCAGTCTCTCATTATACTCATAACTAACCACACATAGTCCTGACATCCCATCATTAACCCAGTTTCTATCACACACAAAAAAAAAAAAAAAAAACCACATACACACAACATGACAGGCCAACAGAGTTTGATCCACGTTGTAGAAGCCCACCATGGCCTCACAACGAGGACCTAAGCAATGAAGTAGCTCCATCATCCAAAAACCAAGTAAGATTTCCTTCTGGTGAAACCTTTTGCACAGGTAATGGATATCCAAACGAAGCATGTTCACCTAATGCAGCTTTCACCGCATCGGCTTTCTCATCTCCCACCACCACAATCACAATCTCCGCCGCTGAATTGATCAGCGGGAACGTGAAAGTGATCCTAGCTGGCGGCGGTTTTGGTGAATCCGTGATGAAAGTCACCCATTTTTTCTTCTCAAAACGTTGGAAATGCCAGCAAAATAAGGATGCAACGTGCCCCATTCCGACTAGGATTAAATCGAATTTGGCGAACCCAGTTTTTGGTGATGTGCTTAGGATTCTGTTTGCGACTAATTGTTTTAGACGCTGCTCATATTCGTCTGCTGCTTCCTCGGGTGATAAGTTTTCCCTCATTGGGTAGATGTTTGACTCTGGTATTGGTACCTACTAATACAGTATTTTTGTTATTTAAATAGTCAAACTTCACAAATTCACTATCTAACCATTCTACCTCTCATCTGCGCTCCAAAACCCTAATCAATGATCAATAATATAACAGCTAAAATTACCTTACTGAGAAATCCGTCATAAGCAAGCTTGTAATTCGAATCAACATGATCCAGCGGAACAACTCGTTCATCAAGGAAAAAAATCAACCATTTTGACCAGTCAACGGAGCTAATATACGGTGGCTCCACTGACTTCCTGTCATGATTAAACTCGAATTCATCAAATCGAAACATAATACGCTATTAATCGATGAATTATCATCACTAATTTCTTACGTTTTGTTAGTGATTGATAATTAGTAGGGTTTTTATTAGGTACCTGAGAGTATCGAATAAAGTACCACCGGAGAGCACGACGGAGAAGGAACCATTGACGGCTATGGATTTAGCTGACAGATCGGTAATGTAGTTAGCAAGAGCAACGGCGGTAGCTTCCTCTTTCTCGAATTTCAGGATTTTAGGGGCCGCCATTTTCTTTTCACACACAACAGTATGTATTAACTTAGCCAGTGTATTAACTTAGCAAGATCTGTTAGCAATATTAACTTAGCAATATGATTCAAACTCAACCATAACAATCATTTCAAATAATATAATTTTTCAAGGTATGTCACTTAGTATTATATCAGTATCATATTAGTATTATATCAACTTTCTCTCTCAAAATCAAACATGTGAGTAAACCCCGACCAAATCCTCATAATAGTGATCAAACCCGTGATCGAACTTTTTTCAAAAAATTAAAATTTCATTAATAATAATAAAAAGGATTTTGCTAACCATAGTCCTTAGGACAATGATTAAGAAAACAATTAAAGCTAAAATTGAGTATTGGAGTATTTACAATATTGGAGTATTTACAACCAATTTTATATTTGATATTAATGAGTTGTTTCTATGTGAGTGGTCTAATTTAGTTTGTAGTAGGATTGATCTATATATGCCAGTTATTTCCACATGGGAGAAACATACTTCTTTAATCCTGCATTATACATGCGTATGAATACTATAATGTTACCTTTGACTGCCTTGGTCCAATAGGACGACAATCAACTAAAAACTAGTATGGCAACAACTATCTTTAAGTTTTAAAATAATTAATGTTTGAGAAATGATCCTTTAACCATCATCATCATCAAATTACATTTGATTCAATATATAATCATTACTATCATCAAATAACATGTGATTCAATAAACAACCACCATCTTTGGCTACTGCCGCCACCGCCGCCGCAATCACATGTGATTGAAAGCAGCCGACGGTAGCGAGGGGTTGCCGGTGGTGGAGACGGTGGCCGGCAGAGGTTGGTGGTGGTGGTGGTCGATCGGCGGTGTTGAATCACATGTGATTTAATACACATGTGGTGGTGGCCGGTGATATGTTGAATCACATGTGATTTTGGTGGTGGTGGTGGTGATTTGAAAGTTGATTGATCAAAGGCTGAGATTTATCCCTCAAGACTTTACAAAAATAATAGATCTCTTTAAATGTTTCTATTAACAAACTAATATCAATTTATAGAAATTAAAAATAGACTATTTAAAGCCCATTATACGTGAAGGATTAGCATTGAAAACCTGCAATGGCTAGTAAAAACTCAGAAGCCATGCAAGTTGCAGAGTTCCTACACATGAATGGTGGCAATGATGAATCAAGCTATGTCAACAACTCTTCTGTTCAAGTAAATCTCTATATATCTATATCGATCTATATCCATATTCATATCTATATATTTGACCAGAGTTTGCAAATACATGTTTTTACTAAAGATCATGCTACTAAGATCAAACCAATGGTTTTCCTTCATCTGTTTCAGGAAACCGGGATACGGAAAGTGCAACCAATACTAAAGGAAACAATCAAGTGCATAGCTAATGTTGATGGTTTCCCACAATGTTTCAGAATAGCAGATTTCGGTTGTTCTTCGGGACCAAACACATTATTGGTTGTATCTAATATTATTGATGAAGTATATGAGGCGTGTAGCGAAAAGAATCTTAAAGTCCCACAATTTCAAGTGTCCTTAAATGACCTTGTTGGAAATGACTTTAACTCCATCTTTAAATTACTACCAATGTTCTACGCTAAGCACGAGAAGGAGAAAGAAGGAAATTTCAGCCCGTGTTATGTATCGGCTGTGCCTGGTTCTTTTCATGGGAGGCTATTTCCGGATAATAGTATGCATTTTTTTCATTCGTCTAGCAGTCTTTACTGGCTTTCTCAGGTTAGCAAATAGCACCAGAATGAAAAAAAGGTACCATTATGAATCATAGTTTGGATGTAGTCTCTCTATTTCCTGGTAAAATTATGACTATCTATATCTTACTTTACTTATATCCTTTAAAAGGATTGTGTATTATTGTATGAATTATAGTTTGGATATTAACTATTTACTATTGAATATACATATAAGGTACCCGAAGGCCTAGAGGATAATAAAATAAATATCTACATGGCAAAAACAAGCCCTCCAAAAGTGTTTGAAAAGTATAGGATGCAATTTGAAAAGGATTTTACGACATTTCTAGATGCACGTTCTATTGAAATGATACGTGTTGGACGTATGGTTCTAGCATTTCTAGGTCGAAGTGACGTTGATCCAATTAGTTGCAATGATTGTATCTCTCATTGGGGGCTGCTCGCTAAATCTCTTGTTGATTTGGTAAACGAGGTATATATGTGGTTCTTTCAAGCACTTATAATTTATCATGTTTTCTAATTGGTAAAAAGTTATGTTTCACCGCAGGGTTTGGTTAGAGAATCTGATGTTAACTTGTTCAATATTCCGCTTTATAATCCATATAAGGATGAAGTTAAGGATCTTATTCGTAATCAAGGATCATTTTCTCTTGATGTCCTTGATTCGGCTGAAATTAATTGGGACCCATATGACCCAGCTGATTATGAAAATATGAAACTTTCTGCTGACCAGCCAATTCATGGCGAAAGGGTTGCGAAAATCCTTAGAGCTGTTGCAGAACCGATGTTGGTTACTCATTTTGGAAGTTCTGCAATGGACTTGCTATTTCAAAAGTATGCAAATTATGTGGACGAACATCTGTCGACCAACAAAGAAAGCACTTTGGATTAATCATTTCTTTGACAAAAATGTAAAACGTTTGTGTTTATATTTGATATGATCTGCAATGTAGTGTGCTCTTAATATTGTTAAGAATTACATACATATCTTGTGAAAGGAGTATGAATGCTTAATTAATATAATACTTAATTTAAGCTTCACTATAAGAAAAATTACCATGTTTCGAAAATATCCTTTAACTCGATCATCACTCAAGTCACTATATTTTTCTTGGGACATACTTGCTGAGTTTAGAATAACTCTATATAATCATCGATCTTTAGGCTCAAGAATAGTTGTTCTTGATCTGGAATAAGCATATACAAATCATAATATTGCGGAATTAAACGAACATATTTGTATAGCTAAACAAGGTTTCATCATCATCTTTATATACAATGATTACTAAAAGCCTCAATTCTACATATAAATATGTAGAACGGTTTTGGTTAACAGGATCAAACGACCTTGAGGCTTAGAGTACACACACATACACGTTAAAACGTGGGTTTCAAGAACGTCTAATTCTATACCTCTAGGTTTCTTTATATACTAGAAAACCTAGATATTTACAAGGAAAAGATAATACTAAATCTTTTAAATTAAACAAGATATACTATATCTTTTACAATAGTGATTATCTCCTAAATCTTTATTTGAATTTGAACTTCCATATCTTCAATTTATGTCCTTGTACTTTATAAGTTTTGACACATCAAATCAATAATGAATATTATAAAAATATTCCTAACAATCTTCCCCTATTTGATTTGACAAAACTTATAACTTGTAGAATTAGCTAGGAATCTTCAAGTCTCTTCCCCTTTTTGACATAATCAAATAAATCCGAGAAACTTGAACTTCCCCTTGAATGATCAACACTTTTTCTTCCCCTAAAAGTGTGCTATCATTCTTGTGTTCTTTAAGACTACATCAATCACATTGAAAACCAACTATTTTCTATTTGAAGTTGAAGTAGAAACTCAAACTATGCATCACATTCCGTCTAAATATAGTAATCAGCAACATCATATCTTGTATGAGGGACTTGCTTATCTTAGCCTTCAACAGATCTTTTCGTTAAGAGTGTTGAATTGCAGTTACAACAATACATAACATCTTATGTAGTAAGACTTTCAACTTCTTCTTCAACTAAAATATAATCAATTATCTTCTGTAATCAACTGATAAAGATTAAACATGTAACAAACAAACCATCTTCCTTTATCTTCATCAAGCCTTCAACCTGTGTGTGTGAATAATGTGATTCGTTTCACATTAATATCACTAGTTATTTTCATTCTCTTTTTATCAAGAATAAAAATTAACAAGTGATTAACCGAATACAATCAATAAACCGTGGTATGGAATGAGCATGGTGTGTGTCATGCTTTCCAAAATTTGATGTATTGGTTAAAGGAAGAAATCAGTAGCAAAATTTTCTTCAAAATTTTTTCGGTCAGTACTGATTAATACTGATCAGTCAACGCAGCAGTAGGAATGTGTATATTACTGATCCGTAGTAAAAATTTCGGTCTATTACTGATCAGTAGTGTTTTTTCTTCATTTACTACTGATCAGTAGTATTTTCGAATAGGAACAGTAGTAAAATCGACCAGTAGTACTGATGTATTGAGATCAGTAGTAAAAACTTTGATACACGAATCAGTAGTAAATTTGAACAAGGATCAGTAGTAAACATGAATTACTACTGATCAGTAGGAATTGTTTTTACTACTGGTGTTTGTAATTTGAAGGCAGTAATAAGTATAGGTGATGGAGCAGTAGAAAACTTTTTGATGTTTGGCACTGATTGCTACTGATCAGTAGCAATTATCCTTAGCAATTCCCCTTCTTCTAAACACCAGTAACCATAATCCATAATATCTGAAACCGGTTATCATCTGCTCTAATACAACACTAGCAGGTCTTGGTTGATTGGAATTACAAAGAACCGTAGAAAGAATTAAAGATGATTTTAGGGTTTGAGGAATACCAATCTGACGAATCGACCAATTGAAGAAGTTACCAATTTCTGAGATCTGTGGATCTGAGATCTGTCGTTCTTTCATGCCGCTAGGGTGTTCTCCAATGGACAGAAAGAGCCTTGCGGTGCTTTCGTACGTCAAAAACCTCCGCCCAAAACAACTAATTTTGTGAGGTTCCCTTTTATTCTCCCCCTTTGTGATTTCATAAAATATATATGAATGGGATACATGGCTAATAATTGATCCAAACATCTTCAATAATATATTGATGACATCACGTGTCATAACTTATTTTGGTTTGCAATAATATATTTTATCCTCTGTGAATTGCAAAATTGTATACGGCTTTGATGTTGATCCTTGTTTCAAACCAGATCTGGAGCCACCTTGCTCTGATACCAATTGCTGAGTTTAGAATAACTTTATATAATCGTCGATCTTTAGGCTCAAGAATAGTTAGTTCTTGATCTGGAATAAGCATGTACAAATCATAATATTGCGGAATTAAACGAACATATTTGTATAGCTAAACAAGGTTTCATCATCATCTTTATATACAATGATTACTAAAAGCCCCAATTCTACATATAAATATGTAGAACGGTTTTGGTTAACAGGATCAAACGACCTTGAGGCTTAGAGTACACACACATACACGTTAAAACGTGGGTTTCAAGAACGTCTAATTCTATACCTCTAGGTTTCTTTATATACTAGAAAACCTAGAGATTTACAAGGAAAAGATAATACTAAATCTTTTAAATTAAACAAGATATACTATATCTTTTACAATAGTGATTATCTCCTAAATCTTTATTTGAATTTGAACTTCCATATCTTCAATTTATGTCCTTGTACTTTATAAGTTTTGACACATCAAATCAATAATGAATATTATAGAAATATTCCTAACAATACTAAAATACACATTACTTACACGGCGTATTAAAAACTTAGAAATAATGTTCACCGGGAAAGCGGCGTTAAAGAATCGGGTAAATATGACATTTACCTTATTTTTATATAAATTTGGAAACTTTTTGTTACGATCATATATTGACCAAAATATGAATCAAATAGTGACTTATAAGTTTAGGTATCTCCTCCTCATTCAAATTAAATTTTAAAAGTGAATTTTACATCAAGCTTGACTATTAACATGAAATGAACCTAATATATATGAGATGAGTTCTTATCACTTTATATTATTTTTATCTTTATGTATTTGTTGGTATCTTTAATATGTAATGAATACCTGATTCATGTGATGCTTTAAAATATACGAAGTATATCTTTTTGTATTTGTTGTATCTTTATATTAATGTAATGAGTACCTGATTCATGTGATGCTTTAAAATATATACCATTTATATGGAAAAATAATGGGCATTGTTAGCAGCATGTAAACTTAGGTGCAGCGCCATATATAAATGAGAAGGTGATTATGTACCTATATAAAAGTTAATGATTTTAACTATTGTTGATTTTGAAATTTGAATTTGCAGCATATATAATACGCTATTTGTTCTCGTCCAAAAATTGAATCAAACAACTCGAAACCAAATCAAAAATTAAGAAAATAGTTTCGGTCGAACCGAGTACCGAACCGAGGAACTAAACTGATGCAAGATATGACTATGATGTACTCAATCTAATCAGGTTATCTTCGTGACCTTTTCCTTACCCGTGTCACCCCAAGATTTACACATATTAAGGTTTAAACTTGTAACCAATGAAAGGAAGGAGATCAGAGTCCTTGCCACTAGACTATTTGGTGGTGATTATTTTACAAAATACAAGATACATAAATACATATGTTTTATGTTTTATTAAGATCAATTTATATTCAATAATTTTATTTTCTTATTCCAAGATAAGAGTTGTGTTTTAGGTAGTACACCTTTAAAACATAGTCTCAAGAGACAATTCCTAGCAATTGAAAAGAAAAACCCTTAACAACCACCATCATCAAATCACATGTGATTGAATACACAACCACCACTGTCGGCCACCACCACCATCGTCGACCACTGCAGCCGCCGACCACCGCCCGCCTCCGGCCGCCACAATCACATGTGATTGGATACGCAATCACGTACATGTGATTGAAAGCAGCTGATGGTGGCGTGGGGTTGCCGGTGGTGGAGACGATTGCCAGTAGAAGTTGGTGGTGGTGGTGGTCGGCGGTGATGTGTAAAACCTAGTTATAAAATAAACACCTAAATACGCCTTCACTAGATTACCACACTCTTAGGCAAGTATGACCTAATCGTGAGCAATATAGTTCAGGTAAGTAAATTCGGGTATACTCGTCTCCACAGGGAACAATTAAGCTGATTATGTAATATAAAACTAATTAATTAAACTGAACAAATAATAGAAAAGGGTTTTCATTTGGGATATCCTTATTTGCAAACTGAATAATAAAACTAAAATTTGTTGTTTAAAATAAACAATTGATCGAAAATGACGAAGAAGTGTTTCAATATTAAGGAGTATATTCACTATGACTCGAATCCGTCTAGGTATAGGTTTGGTTTTAAAGTACCTATTTAATTCATGTTCTAGGAGTTTAAGGAACTAGATTTCTCTCAAAACCTTACAATGAGTCTAATATGATCTCTAGGAATTTCTTCTCAAGAAATCTATTTAAATCCACACTCCTGCTTATTACTTCTAACTAGGTCCGGCTTTCCGAGACCTTCTAATCCTAGGAATTTCTTCTCTAAAGATCAGACTTTTAGTTTCACCTAGGTTATTGGTATCAAATCTCGGACCCCTATTTCTAGTGAGTCGCTGACTAGGTCAAAAAGTATGAAAAGTCAAGGGAATTACTAGATCAATTCAATGTTGTCAATATTTAGCCAATCAAATAATAAACAGATTCAATAATGCAAAATTAGAGGTTTAACAAAAAGGTTCTTTGTTAAAAATATAAGTATTCAAACATTCATCATCAAATCCTAAGAATATCCAAACCTAAAACCCTAACTTCATCTAATCATAGCGAATATAAGATGATTAGCACATAGACATGCTAAAAATCATCAAACAAACGTAAAGAAATGTAAACATAAACATAATGATAATCAAAAGTGATAGAAAACCAATGTTTAAGCCTTGAAATCTTGATCTTGAGTGCTCCTTTGGTATTTTTCGGCTGCTTTTCGGAAATTAGGTCAAAAGTCCTGAATCAGATCTGCAGATTTGCTTAAATATGTGTCAGACCGCACAATATCGCGTCGCTAAACCCTACTTCGCGTCGCTATCTTTGAATCCCGCCATTTTTCGCTCCGCTATCCTAAAGATAGCGGCGCTATCTTCCCTTCGTGACAACAAACAGCGACTCATTTTGGCGTTTTGGACTGAAATAGCGACGGAGATAGCGACATAGATAGCGTCTCTATCCATAAATAGCGGCTCTATCTCTTGAATTTCTGCATTTCTTCATTTCTTGTATCATTTTGACCCGTTTTCGTTACTTTTTCTTCTATAGCCTGAAAAACACAATGGAAACTACAATTTGAGTGATAACATCATATTCTAATTGATAAACACATATACAAATAGGTATATTGGCAGATAAAAGTATGTATAAATCTGCCAATATCAAGCGGTGTTGAATCACATGTGATTTAATACACATGAGGTGGTGGTGGTGGTGATCGGCGGTGTGCAATCACAAGTGATTTAATACATATGAGGTGGTGGTGGTGTTGTAGTATTGAATCACATGTAATGGTAGTAATAATAGTAATTTAAGGATTGATTTATCTAAAACCTAAGATTTATTTCTAACTAGCTACCTCATAAAAAATACCTTGAACGAGAACTATTTTACATATCAATTAAGACATGTGGTCATGTGTACACATTCCAAGAGCCATTTGCATAAATGATGCTCTTTGCATCAGAATTGCACAAGTAATGCCTTTTTTTAGGGCTTTACAAAACTAATGATATCCCCCACTGGCACACCCGGATCCCCTACGATCCCCCACTGACAGACCCGGATCCCCCCTTTTACCATATTTTTTTGTACTTTTTGTACTTTCCGACAACTTTTGTACTTTTATGACGATCCCCTTGTCCTACACCCGGATCCGACTTGGGTATCCCCTAGTCACACCCCCAGATCCCACAAGGGTATCCCCTAGCCACAGGCCCGGATCCCAAAAGTTGGTACCTTTAAGACTTCTTGAGTCATTTTATTAATGTTATTAGCGTTGGACCCAAATGAATTAACAAGATCAGTAGGCAAAGAACAGCCATGAACAAAATCACCAACTGTTCCAATTTCCATTAATACATATTCTAATCCATCTACAAATTTAAAGAACTCTCCGAATCCAACTGTTGGAACACTACTTCTTTTGTCTCTCTCTCTCCTTCATCTGTTTTACCATTTTGCCCCTCACCTTCCATTTTAGTTTCTTCTCTGAGTGGGTTTAAGTTAAAGTTTTGATTTTGATTTGAATTTGAAACTGGTTTTTCAGAAACAAGTTCAAGACCTTGCATTTCTGACCATTTCCAGTGCTCTATACATTTGTTTATCTCCTCTTGTGATGACATTTCTTTCCTTTTATTTTACTATTCTTTCTCTCCTTTGTCTCTTTTACTTCATATTCTCTCTCTCTGTGAACATAATTAAAGACTTTGGTGCTCTGTTATTTAGTTATTCTTTTTTGTTTCTTAATATAATTCAGATTTACCTTCGGATCCGGGGGTGTGACTAGGGGATACCCAGGTGGGATCCGGGTGTAGGACAAGGGGATCGTCATAAAAGTACAAAAGTTGTCGGAAAGTACAAAAAGTACAAAAAAAGTATGGTAAAAGGAGGGATCCGGGTCTGCCAGTGGGGGATCGTAGGGGATCCGGCTGTGCCAGTGGGGGATAGCATTAGTTTTGCAAAGCCCAAAAAAGGGATTACTTGTACAATTCTGATGCAAAGAGCATCATTTATGCAAATGGCTCACATTCCAAAAGCAACAAACAGTAAGTTCTTAGAATTTTCCTTGAAAACAACATATTTATTAGAAAATGTAGTGAAATCAAGTACTAAAAAAGTTTTGATTATTTGGGACTTTATTTATCTAGTTTGAATGTTTATTCTCATGCAATTAAAGTAGTTTAAGAATGACACACGGGTGACAGGGTAGGGTTTGATAACAAAGCCTATTTGATTGTCCATCTTTTGACGAAAGTGAATTATGATATAGAAAAATAGAAAAAAGTTTATTAGGTGGCATATGAAAGATTCTTTTCTTCCAGAGCTATCACTATCAATTTTATATATTTAAAAAAAATACATTAATTAGTGTTTAATATTATTATTATTTGATAAAAATAAAATAGGTCTTATTTATGTCAATTTACATCATTTGATAAAGAAAATATTTTTTGTATAGTAAGTAATTTGTATTGCACATATACTATTTTGTGCAAGTGTAATAACAATTGATATAATCATATTACATAATATTGTGATAAATGAAACAAACTTCATGTTATTTAAATTATTTTTTTTAATAACTTTTTAATTGAAAAAGTACACGTCTCAAACATGTATTCCTTCCGTCCATAATTATTGTCCACAACAAAATTCATATACTTTAAGAAAGATGCATTTATTATATTATACAATTAATAAAAATTTATCTTTAGCACATAATTAATTTTTAATTGGTTGAATTTTCAAGCAAATAATAATTTTGGATATATAAAAAAGGAAAGATGACAATAAAATTGAGACGGAGAGTTCTAAATAACTCATTTCCAAAGTTAAGTGCTATAAAATGAAAGTAAATAATCAATTAAGTATGCTCTATTAATGCAATTACTGATCAATAATTGATCCACAAAGCCAAAAGTTAGAAAAAGAAATATCTCTCTGTGTGTGGTAATAAAACGCGTCCACTCCAAAGAAAACGACCGCCAAAAACCCCTTTTTGCTCCGCGGTTCACCACCGTCTTCCGTCGCCGGAAACCGCCACCGAAAACTTCATCCTACAACTAGAAGCTCGTTTATTCACTAATTCAGCCGAGATACTTACATATACATATAAATATATACACATCTGTGTCTAGAGAGAAAGGGAGAGCAATTTTAGAGAGAGAAACTAGTAAATTGATTCATCTTATGGCATGGTTGAGTTGGATGACTGAAATCAACGACGTTGGATTCGATTTTTCAACTCGGAGATGAAGATTTTGCTATCCTTTAGTCGATGCCTCCTGCTTTTGGTCTTTTTTGTTCAAAAAGGTAACGGTTTCCGTACTGTTACTTATCTAATTTTATACTGATTTGTACTTGAAACCTAGTTAATTATTAGTGATCACTTGTAGTTTTTTGTTTCATTAACTCGACGATCTTAGTGGATCAGGTGTTTTGTTGCGTGTTATTGTTCTATTTTTCGTAATTTTAATCGTGTTTGCCAGGCACACAACACTCGTGGAAATTGTGTATCTGGACTCAAATTTAAAGTATGAACCAGAACTATCATGTCTTCTTAATGATTTAGTAATTATAGTGTTTTATTTGGTAATTATTACTAATTAGTGTTAAATGTGTTTTATGATGATCGATTTAGTTTTAGGAGAATCACTCAATTGATTGTTGGTTTGCATTAAATTCACATTATATCTGCTATAGGGTTTCTATTTCTGTATGTATCAGTATTCAGTAGCAAGTAGCAACATTATTTGGTGTAAGAATACAATCACTAAAATCTATTTGTTAATAAAGGTTCATAGACTTATTATCAGAAGGTTAAGAAATTACTTTGCAATTTGTGCATTATTTGTTTGAATTCGGTTAATGAAATACTTACAATTTGCTATTTTTCACAGGGTACGTGACAGCCAAACCATTCACAGGTACTTATGGTATAAATTATGGAAGAATTGCAGATAATATCCCTTCCCCTAATGAAGTTGTTCGTCTTCTAAAAGCTGCTAAAATAAAAAACGTACGAATTTACGATGCTGAGCATTCTGTTCTTGATGCATTTCGTGGCAGTGGGCTCGATTTAGTAATTGGGCTTTCAAATGGATTTGTGAAAGAAATGAGTACCAATCCTGATCATGCACTAACATGGGTTAAAGAAAACGTGCAACAATACTTTCCCGAAACACATATTGTTGGAATTGCAGTTGGAAATGAAGTTTTAGGTGGTGGTGATTTAGATCTACAATCAGCATTGTATGGTGCAGTTAAAAATATATATAATGCAACACAAAATTTGAAACTAGATCGTGTTGTTCAGATAACAACTGCACATTCGCAAGCCGTTTTTGCAAATTCATACCCGCCATCTTCATGCATATTTAAAGAAGATGTTGCACAAAACATGAAGAAATTGTTGGATTTATTTACACAAATGGGATCTCCTTTTTGTTTAAACGCGTACCCTTTTTTGGCTTATATGGGTAGTCCTGATGAAATCGATATAAATTATGCACTTTTTAATCCAACGGATGGAATATATGACGAAAAATCAAAACTTCATTATGACAATATGCTCGATGCACAAATCGATGCTGCTTATGCTGCATTAGAGGATGCAGGATTTGGTAAAATGGAAGTTATTGTAACTGAAACAGGGTGGGCTTCACATGGTGACCAAAATGAAAATGCTGCAACGTTTCAAAATGCAAAAACTTTTAATTATAATTTACGTAAAAGGCTTGCGAAAAGAAAAGGGACTCCAAAAAGGCCCAAATCGGTGTTGAAAGCGTATATTTTTGCTTTATTTAATGAGAATCAGAAACCTGGGCCCACTTCTGAGAGGAATTTTGGTTTGTATAAACCTGATGGGTCGATTACGTATGATATTGGGTTTCCTGCATTGAAGTCTTCTTCAGTTTCATCTCGGTTATCGATTAAGGTATGAATCTTGTTATATAATTGTGGTGTTGTAGTTGTTAGTAAGTTATTATATATATATTTTAAAAATTTAAAACTAAATTTTTTGATCAAGGATTAGCATAATAGATTGTTTAGCTATTATGTCCCAATTCCTTATTCTAGCAAACAACTACGAAAATTCTATAAAATAGCAACGAACTTCTAACTTTGTTTTGCAAAAATAGCAACAATTTATCTGATTATCAGGTTAAAGGTCAGTATCGTCTCTTATCTTTTTTGTAGTGAATTTTTTGTTTTAGCGTCTTCTAATTATCTGTGTTTTAATCAAAAGTTAAATTTTAAATGAGGTTCCACATAAAGCGATAAAACTGACCTGGTTAATTAGGTCAGATGCTGTTAATACTGCAAATTAATGGAGTATATAACATATTGCCGTTTTTGCTTTTTATCATCTAATCATATACTATAATTTTGAATTTGTATCAGGATTTTGGATGTCACAGTTGGCATGGTTCATATATATCGGTGTTGACCGCATGTTCATCAGCTTTATATCTGTTTTTAAGATCATGAAATGATTTACTCAACACCAACAATACTTTAATGAGTTCATTAAGTGGCCCATCTTGGTTAGTTAGACCGACCTATTCAAGCGATAATATTATTTCTCTTCTAAAAATGTATTGTTCTAACTTTAATATCAAGTGGAACAACATATTATTTCATGGGCTTTTTTACGGTTTTGATAATTGATCATAAGTTGTGTTACCGATGGTAATTAGTTGAAAGAAGTTGGTGACAATATGTATCGGTTTTGAGTATGTTGTTTTTCTATAATGACTAGTTACACTTACCAGGAAGAAAGTGGGGTGTTGTTTGTTTAGGACTTCAAAATTGCGTGGGCTGGACTCGACAGGTTGTGCAATGGGTTAAAACAAGAATATTTTTACAAGCTGGGTTTCCTATAAGCACTTTTTTAATTCAAATTAATATGTTTAATATTTTTTCCAATATATAAAAACTATACTATTGCAATTAATAATTAAGCGATTTAGAGAGTTGTGTACGCTTTCCGCGACCTTTGACTCCTTTTTACTTCTTTTTCTATAGATTTTTTTACCCATTTGATATGATAAGTTCACTTATTTGAAAATGAATGGGTTGAGATTCCCTCGTTTAATTATAATGTTAAATACTTATTGAGATTTTATGTTGTATTTTGTTTTTCATTTGCCCAAAAAGAACTTATATTGATGTCACTTGAACAAATTTAAGATCCAAATGATACGTGATTGAATGAAGTTTTCAAGAGATAAAACTCGGTGACACTGTTTTAGTGTTCGACAATTATATCTTTGAATCAATTGCTTAATGAAAATTGCATGAGATTATTAATGCCTCAGCATGCGTCAAAAGAAAACATCCAATAATCATGAAACACTATGTATATAATTAAATATGGAAGAAGGGAAAAAAAACATTACATGAAAGCAGCACGTAAATAAACATGGAAAAAGTGTATGTGTAATTAATATCTCAGTTCTCAAATTTAAGCATTTAAAATGGCTAAGCCAATTGCCAAGAGAGCGCCAGGTACGATGGCAGTGAAAGACGGAGATCCACTATTAGGTGGTGGTGGAGGAGTCATGGTGGTGGTGGGTGGTGGCGATGTTGGGCTGGAGTTTGGAGATGAGGTGGGGGGATTGGGTTCAGTGGGTGTTGTTGGTGTCATGGGTGTTGTTGGCGGAGGAGTAAGGGTGGTGGTTGGTGGAGGTGCAGGTGTTGATGACGGAGGCATGGTGGTTGGTGGAGGAGTAAGGGTGGTGGTTGGTGGAGGTGTAGGCGTTGATGATGGAGGCATGGTGGTTGGTGGAGGCGCAGGTGTTGATGACGGAGGCATGGTGGTTGAGGCAGCCGAGACATTGATGGTTAACTTCTGACCAATTTGGCAATGACTGGTGAAGGTGCAAATGTAATAGTGTGTGCCTGCAGTGGTCAAGGGGAGGGTGGCGGGCCCGGTGGTGGCTAGTGAGATGGGGTTGGTGGCGGTGCACGGGTCGTATGCCGCCGCTGAAACCTCAGCAACATCATGTACACCATTGGTGAAGTTAAAGATCAGCATGTCACCAACAGTGAAATTTTGTTGGGATGCCCATGTGGTGTAAGTGGCGGCACCGCCAAGAGGAATGGTCCATCCTATGGCGTCTCCGACCACATGCCTCGTTTGCGCCAGTGTGCCATGCAATTGCATGGCTGCAACCATCATGGCCATCAACACAACCAAATTCAATCTAGAACTTGCCATTTTTAAACTTTAAACAAAGTGTATATTTGAGTACTACTTTTATGAATTGTTTATGAAGATTTAATGCATTTGTGATTGATATTTATAAGTGCATTGAAATACATAGTTTACTTTTTATTTTCTAGGTTTCAAAATGATATAAATGTGATGTCGATACAAGTTGAATAGTCTAAGTTGAATAGTCTAGGGATATTTTTAGAAATTTAGGGACATCTATGACTATGAGCTAATTTATTATTTATTTGTTTTTTAAAAATGTCGATCGTTGGTTCTCTATACGATGCTAATGAGTTTTCATGATCTAAAAAGGAACAAATACGAAGGGAAGGGACTAGAATAATAGTGTCAGTTTAACTACTACGTAAACACACAACTGCGACTGAAAAAATTTCCGTCGCAAATTTCGACATTATTGTGATATAAATGTGAAAGGAAAAAACTCATCCATTTGACTCCACTTTGCGACAGAATAGCATCAGTTTTCAGACAAAAAATGCGACAATCAAAAATTCCGTCGCAAATTCCGTGTAAACAGTGGTATAAAGTTAAAACTATTCTTGCCGTCGCAAATACTTCGCAAAATCAAAGGTGTTTATTAAAAACTAAATTAAAAATAAAGAAAATGGGGTCCATCGCGAAACAAAGCAAGTTTGACTAATTAATACGGAAGAGGTCAACATTAGACAAACAAAAGTCGTCTAAACTAAAACAACTTCTTCCACACATCAATTTCCGTGGAAAACTTACATCACAAATCAACGATCGTATTTATTTAAATTAATTATTAACTTATCTATATTATATACGAGACAGCATGACCCGTGCGATGCACGGGCTTTGTTCAGGATATTGAGTTATTGATATCACATGCAAAGTATGAACAAAGGTATGTTCGTGGAAAATGTAAAATAACAAAACATGAGTGGTTATATTAGCATAACACATAACATGTTGTTCATTAAACAAAAATACAAATACAAAAGTCTTCGGCTTTCTCAAGCACAACTATGGATAAACGATGACATATTTTCAATCGACAACGGTAAATTACGTGTTAACATGAATATACTTTAGGAACACGATTTTGGTTGAATGGAGGGTTTAAATGAATTATTTGTGTCAGTTTGGTTTGCTTTAATGTTCTGTTTAAAGCCCTCCTTGCATCGTCTTCTATTTGAGGGACCAATGTCTGATTCTTGTGTAGTCGAAAATGGTTCTAAATTACTTTGTAAATTTGAAAACACTATAAAAGCTGAAGTGTAATTTAATACTTTAAAGTTACCTAATTGAATGCTACATCTTTATAAGTATAACAATTAAAGAAGAAAAAAAAAGAATTTGTTAAATCAATTAAATATTTATTAAAATATATAGCTATTTGATGTCATTAGCACTAATAATTTTTTATAATTTATGATTAAAAATTAACTTGACATTTTTAAAATAAATAAAGAATAATTAATTAATTAATAGATACTAACTAAATATTAATTATATAAATAATTAATTACTAACATGTAACTAAAAATTCTGAAATTTTATAATTCATTAAATATAAGAAATGGCAACTTGACATCTAGGCCGGATTTAGAGGCATAAATATAATAGGGGTGTTGTTTGGCTAATTCTACTGACCCTATTGTTCATTGTGCTTGGGTTTAAGAATAGAAAAATTAGACCATTTATAAATTATGAAAGGGATAAGGGTATTTTAGTAAAATCAATTTTTAAAACCCTCGTTTATTCTTCTCGTTACATGCCCTCGTTTAAGTTAGGGCTAAACTACTACACTTCATCATTTCCAATCGCTAGCTTCAACTTTGAGATTCAATAAAATATAAAATTATACTTTTTTCATAAATGTATAAAACTTATTAATACATTGTCAATTCTTTCAGATTCGTATAAAACTTATTTATACGATAAAGGTATTATTTATAAAATTGTCACTTTTTTCATAAATATATGCAACCTGTTTTTATCTTTTTTAACTAAAAGAAGTTTAAAGAAAGTATTAATTATATATTTATCCATTTTCATATTTTGTGTTTCCAAAAATGCTTATACAACAAATTCAAAAACCCATTGACTACTTTTTTTTAATTATAAAACCAAGCCCACTATGTGTAAAAGCAATAAAATAGAATTTATTTAGGATTATAAAATTTACCTTTTTTTTATAATTGGGTTTCCTTCTTTCTTCAAATCTCACTTTCCTTCTGAATCTTGTTGAGAAATTTCATGAACCTTTAAACCAAAAAATGAAAATTTTGAAAACCCAAAACTCATGCAAGTTTGTATAATCTATAAAGATCTTAAACATAGATTAACACACAATATAACAATTGGTGGCAAGAATGAATGAAGAAAGAAACCATATCAGCAACAATACGATGCCCACATAATGAATGATTGAACCTCTATTATATCCATGGAGTCCGATAGGTTTTGTGTAAGTGTACATCTCCCAACTATTCTTTATTTTTTATCTATTTGATAAGAGCATGGGGTATCATCATTTAAGTCATCAGGGAGGAAAGTTAAAAATTATTTCAACTTCTAATTATTTTTAAGTTGGAAACTTATGAACATTATTGCAAGACTAGTAGGGTACCCGCGCAATGCGGCGGCGGATACCCTGTGACTATATCTTGCGACGACCAATTGGTATCTGACGATGGCGGTGGTGATGGTCGCAAATCCTACCATGTATTCTTTTCCAAAGATCTGCGCAACTATATCATTTATCACAAAATGATGCAGGAACAAGAAAACTGCATTCCAATTCATTCTTCATTTTCATTACTACTACTCTGCTACTTAATTAATAATACTCATCTATTATTACCATCATCATATCCCTTCAAATATATTGGCTACTGTGTGCCGGGTCATATATTGCCCAAACTGATACTTGTACATCTTCTTTAGTGACACAATGAACCAAACAAAACCTAAACAACTATGAATCATTATAGAAATTCACCTGCTAAATTGCTAAATAACAGATCACACGTCACCATATGATATTTTATCAGGTTCCCCACAATTTTATAGAAAAACTTTTCTGTTGTCACCCTATACACAAGCCACTGACTAAGAATACAAATAACATCGTTGTGAAGAAGTTATGCCTGAAATCTTCAACCAGGGTTTTACTTTTAGCAGCATATGCATATTTATTGTAAGAAAGTAAATTAAATTACCAAATTAAATGCCTAAATCCGGGAAGTTGTTTGTCTTAATATTATTTTCTTAGTAAACCAAAGAGTTTTGCCATGAAAATTTGTATATAGAGATGCCCCATGTAGACAACAAAGGAATACATTAATGAAGTTCCAACAGACTTTATCAATTAGACGTTACATAACTATAAACATAACTATTCTTTATTTTTTATCTATTTGATAAGAGCATGGGGTATCATCATTTAAGTCATCAGGGAGGAAAGTTAAAAATTATTTCAACTTCTAATTATTTTTAAGTTGGAAACTTATGAACATTATTGCAAGATTTGGAGTATTATTGTAATTAAGTAATATTAATTAAACACTTTTATGGCTCCTTTTCATCTTGTCCATACAAGATAGAATTATGTAGGTTTAATTTTTTATTAAATGCAACATCATTATTATTAGGGTTTTTCTAATGTATGCCCCTGGGGCATACAATAACATGCATTTAATGAGGTTAAAATTTCCTAAATATGTATTGAACGACATAAATGCACTCTAGAACCTACCATTTTAAAAAAAGCATTAATTTTAATTTTATGTTTAAATGGTAATGATGGCATCATTAAATATACCTTATTGTATGCCCCAGGGGCATACAATAGAAAAACCCTTATTATTATAATTAAGTAATTTTAATTAAATGCTTTTAAAATGGAACTCAATTTTTGTTTAATTTTTTATTGAATGATAGGCTATTAAATGCAACTTCAAAATGGAACTCAATTTTTTATTATATATAGATGCTTGCACATATTTCCAAGAAGATATTATTATTATTATTATTATTATTATTATTATTATTATTATTATTATTATTATTATTATTATTATTATTATTATTATTATTATTATTATTATTATTATTGTTAGTATTATTACCACTGATAAAAAATATATTTATTAAATGAGTTTTTCTAACTCATACTCTAAGGGCATGTAATAACAAGCATGAAATGATCTAAGTTTATTATTCTTATTTGTAAATGCATTTAATACATGTAACAAATAGAATTAGCTAAGATGAAATAAGAAAATTTAAGTTCATTGAACACTTATTATCTCATGCCCTTAGGGCATGAGTTAGCCAAATTCTTGTAAAATATAAATAGGTACTTCCGTACTTAGCATAGCCCATAGAGGAGATACTTAATTTCCTATTAATTTTAGGGATTTGACCATAGCTTAATAGCAATAGATAAGAGTTAATTAATTGATTAGTGTACAAATATTAAAGCAAAACTGTCATTGGGTCGTTAGTATTTTTTATGGAGGATAAGTTTTTATGCTTAAAACTTAAAATACACTAATTTAAGCCTGTAATTTTCCTTAATTATATGATCAAATAACAATAGCATTTTCCTTATTTTATAATCAAATAATAATACTTCACTAATAATCAACAAGGAAATGTCCACATTATAAAGATTTTAGACCAAGTCTATGATTCTGTTATCGCACCAACGACCAAGAGACGGTCACATCGGAGGTTTGGGACTTCATTGCCAAATGGTGGTCAATTAGCCTTCTGACGCTCTGAAGCGTTAAAGAGGTGATGCGATATGCAAACTACATCAATTAAAAAGTTAGGAATGAAAGATGCTTTGATGCATGTGGTGATCCAAATGATGATTTGGAGACATGTCAAATTTTGTCGTAAGTTTCACTGTTTGAGACTCACTTTGGACTCGTTTAATAATTGTTGACTGTATTAACTGCTTATAAAGTTAAAAATTCTGACTGAGTTAATTATTTTTTTTCATTCGGAATCTTCTCCTATATATGTAGCTACGTTTGATTAAATTTTGCCAACTAATCACTTTGGAGCTACCCCATTGGCCGACAATACCAGGTGTAATTACCCCATTGGCTAGAGGCATCCTCCATACATTCTATAACAAACTCTTTATGCCAACCCTGATTCACATACACAGCAGCCCAAACTTCTTCCTCCCTTCCGAATTGAGAATCCGACAGCAACAGTAATCGCAAGACCTGAATCTCCTTCTTCCTCCCTTCCGAATTGAGAACCCGTCGACGCAGATGATAAGGGTTCATCGCCAATGGCTACTGAATTCGCCAATGTCTTCTCCAGTAATACCTGTATATAAACTTTATTAAACGATTGATATGTTTGTGCGACTCCATCTGCAATAACCCCTTCCATGGGAACCCTAATTCAGGTAATTCCTTTCTATTTTATGATTCATGCCAAAATCGCCGATGTCTACTGCAATAGTGGTCTGTTACACCATCTCTGCATTTGTAGGGCCAGTATATCATCAAGAACCCTAATTTTAAAATCGCCCAATTGAAGACCATTCGTATCAACTGTTATTTCTTCTAAATCCCCGTAATTTAATGGTTCTACAACTTGGAATTATCACAATTCCTAACTTTCAATGTATGATAATTCGATTGAATTTTTAAAACTTTCATGTATGTGCTTTTTAGAAACTTGGAATAGGGATTGAATAGTTAATCTGAATAATTGAATCACAACCCATTTGATATTGATGTATTGGTTTGGATAATTGTATTGGTGATTTAGGTTATTCACGAAGATGATTAGGATATAAAATGGATATTTCATGGTGTGCATGCTATTTATTATTCAAAGCCATGACTAGAAAAATGATGAATATTTTCATTTGTTTGGTACAACAAGTGTGCTGGATCATCATTAGTTTTCGTTTAATTCATTTATTTCTTATATTATGTTTTTGTTATGGTTTACGTCATTGTTAAATGAACTGTTTCATCATTTGTTACGGATTATATAGATTTATGTTCTGATGATAACATTTCCTAGGATGAATGTGCAATTTTGAAATCTCATTATAATAAATTAATCTTCCTACCGGAATTGGAGTTTCAATTTCACTGCCTCCGGATTCTATTAAGATGAAAAACGAATTCTGTTGACTATTCAATGCCTAAATTGAAGAACAAACTGATAACAAATGAAATCACCAAATGATGTATATTGATCAATGGTTGAGATTTATTCCTTGGGACTTTGTAAAAATTATGGACCTCCTTGAACGCAACTCCACCCTTTTAATATGCATTTTATACAAAAAGGAGTTTTTGAACATACAGGTTCCCAACAACAAAAACATCTAAACGTGGATTATAAATTTTGCATAATTTCTAATTTCTTCCTTCATGATTTATCCCTATAGTTAGAATTTCTTGAACTTAGTTATAGAGTCAAAATATCAAAACGTGGAAAGTGATTATCACGATTCATGTTTCAGTCTAGATTACCTCAACGAACGCTACAATTGTCCTTGGTGGTTTCTATAGATTAGTCGCTAAAATGACATTAAAAATACACAACACACACATATTATAATGAGATTTCAAAATTCTGTTGATTCTGACATGCAATTATTGGAAGATGTGAAATTGGAAGAAGATACTGGAAATAATCCAAATGATGATGATGTTTTGAGGAAGTATATAACTTTTAACAAGTTTGATATTGTTGAGAATTTCTCAGGTCATCATTTTTTAGCATCAAACATCATTATTTAGCATCAAACAATGCAGTTAACTGCTGTTTTAACTGAGTTTGTTTTAGGGTTGGCATTTAAGATGACAAGGAAAGTTGATCAAGAAACGGGTCAAAATGGGTCATTTTTATGCCGGATGAAACGTGTCTGCAAACAGGTATGAACTGCAAAAATAATTATGATGCATGTTTAATTTTTATCAACTAATTTGTTACTGCGTAACGAAATTCAGAGGCTGCAGTGTTACTGTTTATATTATGCAGTATTTATTTTTATACATTTTTTAAGGGTTTTGATAATGACCGATTCGCTTATGATCTATATTTTTGCTTCTCTGAATAGAAAAGAATGACTGACTGTTTTACATTGCGATCCAAATCCGTAGGATCAATTCAACTAAAAATATTCAAATGATCACGTTTACTAAAATAATACATGGGATAGTATAATCATTATCAATATGTTAGTCATGCTAATTCAAGAAATTTCCTCTTAGTTTGTGGTATTTGTAGATTGCAAAAGTGGTTGATGAACGTCTTGCAGATACAGATATGTTCATTTCCATGTATTATCAGTACCACCTTTTCAATTATAGTATAATATCTATAATTAGCATCATTTTCATGTGAAAAAATTATTATAACCTGACTTTCATTTAAAATATATGGTTATAGATCCAATGTGGCTGTTAAAAAGGAGCTTCATACTCCTGAATTCGATAGTTCCTGCACTCATCTTTAATTAGATATCTCTATCACTGGACTAAAGTAAGTAATTTATAGCTAAAAATATTATAGATATTATATTATTAATTTAGTCCCAGTTATAGATACTAATATTTTTTTGTATAAATTTAGATATGAAACTAGAGATCATGTTGGTTCTCAAAAAAAAAAAAAGTCACTTTTAAAAAAAGTTGAAATATTATTGCAAATTAAGCTTAACTAATGATTTTTTGTAATATGTATTTGGGTGGCATTTTGATCTTTTAGCATAATTATTTTGGTGATGAGTTTGACTTTTGTAGGTATATAATTACTGCAACTGATTTATGGAATTACTACAACTGATTTATAGCATTTCTAGCACCAACCGCTTGAAGAAGAAACTCACTCCTCACTCAAATCACATCCATGGTAATCTCTAATTCCTTCTAGATATCACTCAATCTCAATTCGCTTCTTTGTTTTTGTACGTTTGAAATGATAGATTAATTGTTGATATCTTAATTTGAGGTCTTGTGATGTGATCAACAAATGAAGATTTCCAGCATATCCTTTGTGTTCAGTACACGAATTTGATGGAAAGCAAAAAACCCATGGCGTTTATGACCTCCATTGAATGTATCGTTTTTTGTTTTGTGAACATTGTCTCCAAGAAGGCTGATGTTGATATGAACAAGAGGTAACAATTTTCTAATGATTCCGTTTTTGGTTTATCTTAGATTTGAAGTTTTTATTTTTTATTGAACATGTTTGGTCAATTTAATCTTATTGTAGTTGTTCCAAAATAAAATCTGATGCTAAAGACTTTCCCCTAAGGGATCTATAGGAATTTCATAGCTAATTTACGATTAAATAATGGTAGATTTCAGTAAAGAAAGAGCTCAATATTCTTACTGATCTCATATTTGACAAGCATTAGGTTTGATGTTAAAAAGTCAAAATATTCTTATTGATTTCTTAATGCAAAGATGCATTGGTTTTTAGCAATGTTTTGAACTGGAGAATTAGAGATTTAAAAGTCAAATCGTTTCTCATCATTACAATTATAGATTTTTATATTATTTAAACAGTATCAATATTAATTTTATTATTATTCTGCATCTTTCGAAGCATGCCCGCCCAATCAGGCGGGCTTTGAAGCTAGTAGATTAATAAAATAGTTTGCACCGAGTCTGATATACCGATTTAGTTATTTGAAATTGAGTAAATTACACAGAAAGTCCTTTAGGTTTATAGCAAATTTCACCAATGGTCCTTTAGTTTCAAAAATTACACCGATGATCCTTAATTCTGAAAGTTTTTTCACCGATGGTCTTTTACACTAACTGACGTTATTTTTTTTTTGTTAACTTACCCCATGTGTAATGCACATGAGGGTAAAAAAGTCATTTTTCATTTAATTTCTTTTTATTATTAAACTAAATTTTTTTATTTAAGATAAAAAAGATTAGTTTAAGAATGAAAAGAAATTAAAAATATCTTTTTTACCCTCAACTCCTCAAGTTCATTGCACATGGGGTGAGTTAACAGAATAAATTAACGTCAGTTAGTGTAAAGGACCATCGGTAAATTTTTTTCAGAATTAAGGACCATCGGTGTAATTTTTAAAACTAAAGGACCATTGGTGAAATTTACTATAAACTTAAAGGACCATTCATATAATTTACTCTTTGAAATTAAAGAAAACAAACAACCATAATTGGACCAAGTCCCAAGCATATCAAAAGCCCCCAAATGTACCCGTCTCTAGTAGCTAGCTTTTTTTGGAAACGACAAATATTATATAAAAAATCAACTTAGCAAGAAGCTAAGGATGGGGAACAATTACAACGGAAATGAAAAAGGAGAAATACACCAATCTACTCAATTACATTGAAATTTACTCCTATGTTTTTAACCAAGTGAAAGAATTAGATATGATGTCTACCGCAATTGTCATGTCTGACTTCACCACATTATTGAAAACCATCTCGTTTCTGGACTTCCATATGCACCATGTCACACAATGAATGATCATGGTAATTACCTTTTTCTTCTTAGGGCAGTTTCCCCAATTCACACCGAATTCAATAAAGTCAATCACCGAGTTAAAAGTTGGTAAAGCGATACCACACCACCTAAATATCCAGGATATGATGTTGACTGCGTGAGGACAATTGATAAATAGATGATCAACGGTTTCGTCCACACAAGAAATAAACGACATATGGTAGAGCCAATATTAACAACCTTGTTTGCAAGAGAAGTTGCCACCGGAATTCTATTCATTCCAACTCTCCAAACAAAACAATTGACAATTAGAGGTGTAATGGACGACCACGGCATAGTGTGATACCCTTGTGATGTGAAGGACTCATCTAACCAATGTCTAGTGTCATGTACCGTAAAAGAACCGTCGACAGAGAGCTTACATTGCATGGAATCGCGCTGGTCGTGCAGTCGGACTGAGTTTGTAACATCCTAAAACCGGCCTAGATGTTTTAGGTATATAATGATATTTGGAAAAAATATCTATTTGACCATATGTGGAATGAATTGATTAAGTGTTAAATGAATTGTTTGACTTTTGTCCTTTTGTGATATTTTAATCAAGGGATTAAAATATCTGTTTTCTGAAATGTTTAAATAAAAATGTGATTTTTATATCTTTAGATTCATTGTCGGATTTCGTCTCCAGAAATGCTTTCGTTTTTAAAATTGGAGCTCGTTTGGTATTTTAAATAAATTAACTACGAAAGGGACTTTTTAGATTGAATTGCTTAAAAACTGAAAAAGTCACAAGTGGGCCCCTCTCCCCCTTGTCTTGGCTGGTGGCATGAAAGAGGGCAGCCCCCTCTTTCTCTTCTTTTGGCTTCCCAACTCTTTCCATCTTTATTTCATTTTAGACTTTTATAATTCAAAATCCTTTAAAACCCATTTGTGTTCTTGGAGTTTTATGAAGATCTCTTGCTCATCTCTTGTTCAATCTTAAATCTAAACCCGTTTTTGGAAAGCTCTTGAGGTAAGCTTCAACCTATATGTGTTCATTTTCGATTTCATGATAGTTGATAAATTAGGTTTTATGTGTTCTTGAGATTTGGTTGGTGATTATTGGGTTAGATGGTGTGTTAAGTGTTTACACTAAGTTTGGCATGTTTTGTTGTAAGGGTACAAGTATTTTAGCACAAGGTACAACCTTTTTAGCAAGATGTACACATGTGTGTGTGTGTGTGCGTCAGTGTGTGTGTGTGTGTGTGTGTGTGTGTGTCAATTGTGTTGTTTTGGATTATGCTTCTAACTTGACTTAATATGGGTTTTAATGTTAATGGGGACTAAATTAATATGTAGGAAGTGTTAATTGTCAAGATGGTTAATTATGACTTGATTTGGGTAAGATTGTTAGTTAAAACAATTGTTTAAGGTTATGTAGAAAGTATGAACCAATTATTGTGTTAAATGACTAGTTGGTGGAAAACATGACATTGATGTGTTGTTGCGGGTTTTGTTGCTTAAAAATGTTAACATGATAGATTGGATATGTTAGTTTTGAATTATGTTGAGATTTGGTGAAATTGATGAAATGCTAACTAGTGTTTGGATGTTTTTTGGTAAAAATGATTAACTAGTAAATTGGAAGTAAAGTACATGGATTGTTGGTGACTTGAACTTGATGAATTGTTACATGATTATGACTTGCAAAGTTATAGGATATTGTGCTAATTGATGGAAATTGGAAGTGTTATAGTCATATTCGGGCTTTTGACCCGTTTGGGCCGTTTAGTGGTAAAGTGACTTAAAGTAACTTGGATTGTGAAAGTAGAAGTATTTTGTAAGGTTTATGTGATTAGAAATGTTATAGGTAACATTTGGTGAATTGTAAGTTGATGATGTGATTATAGTTGTAGGACGTGTTATTGTTTAATAATCCGGTTTGACCCGTTTGAATGTAAGACTTGCAAATGACTAGTTGACTTGCTATGTAAGTGTAAATGGTCATGACATGTTCTTATGATGGTTTAAGTGTTTGGCTATTTAGTTAGTGCAAGTGTTAGTGTTAAATGTATATTTAACATTGTTTATAATTTGGTGGAATTATATACTAATTCGTTATTCCTTTGGTGTACAGGAATCGGGATCGGGACTCAGAAACATTAGACCTCTGAGTTCGGCAACTGGAAGGTTTCGGTGAGTGGATTTAACCTCCAACTTGTGTTTGGTTACAATTGGTTCGGTATATTGCATACTTGTGAAAATGCAGGAATTGTGCAGGTCTGGGGAAGATAGCGCCGCTATCTATAGATAGCGACGCTATCTATGTAGTTACGGGACATTATTAAAACAGAAAGTCGAAATCGCGAAGGTCCAGGAAATAGCGACGCGATTTTGTTGGAGATAGCGTCGCTATCTTATAGATAGCGACGCGATTTCGGGGTGAACAGTTTTGTCGTTCTGCTTAATTTGCTTGCTAGATTAGTGCCTATTTGCTAGAGTTGAGTCAAATAGGTTATGTGCACAATGTGAAGAGACTTGGCTTGATTGCAAGCAACAACTCGGTGTGTTGGTTAGCCGAGGCTCGGTGTGTGTTAATCCGAGGTTTGAGAAGTCACTGCGCTGGGCATCGGGTGTCGACTAAAGGGTATCCGACCTTACCTGTATTTGTTGCATGGTCAAGGGGAGGGAGTTGCCCGGGTGTTGGGCACGAAACGCTATCGGTTACCGTGGTTTGGCCGACCATGGTTTAAGGCTCCAGCAGGACCCCGATCTTCTCGAACAAACAGTGTTGTCCCCAACCGGAGATGTTTTAGAACTTCCGTGTTTTAGTGGACGGTGATACGTAGTTCTGTGGCCTTTAGACCGTAGGGATGTCTATGCTAGCTTGTTGGGCTTTACAGAATTTGTAGATTTTATTCATTCACTTAGCTTCGTGCTAATCCCTCCCTCGTTGAATCTTTTCAGGTGATCGGTGCTTTGGACGGGATGAGTGACCAAGCTCAGTTTGTTATGTTTTGAAAAATGAGCCATGTCGTTTAAGTGACACCGTTTTGTATTGTCTAAGTAATGTTCATTTTGGAAGCTTATTGTGGGACCTTGTTTGTAAACTAAACTAAACTAAACTAAACTAACCTAGAGGATAACCTAATCGCCTTCGGGCATTTAAAAAAAAACGCTTCCTAAATTTTGCGGTGTTACAACTTGGTATCAGAGCTTCGGTTTGGCGATGGATACACGGGGTTGGTGTTCCATTCCCAAATCGTGGCTCAAGTTTGGTCAAGCATTCCGGACGAGTGGGATTAGAGCAAATGTGAATGAAGTTAGTTTATAGTTAGTATGTAGTTACTAACGATTTAAACTAAGCTTTCGTGAGATGTTGTGTTTTGCTACAGATATGACGGATAAAGAGAACCCGGCCTCCTTAACCCCAGAAAAAGTTGCTACCTCAAGTAACAATGTGGAGACTGACCGGGAAGCACATATAAAGGCGTTGGAAAACAAAGTGCAAGAGTTGAGAAATCAGGTACAACAACAACAACGGCTAATCAAAGGAATGACACCATCGATCCTCGCCCCATTGCTTCTTACTCTCCCGTCAACACAACCACTAGCAAAATATCCATTTCCACCACAAATGAACCAACCCTCTCCACCCTAGATAAATCATCCACTTCCACCTCAGGGACTTTACCCATACCCACCCTTGGAAATCCCGTCACATCTAGAGTTAGGGTACCAAGGTGCCCATAAAACACCGGGAAATATGAGTCGTAAACAGACTGTTCATGGATCGGGTCAGAAGAACCCGTGGTGCCGTAAACGTAAGTCCGCTCATTCGGGGACGTGCACAACCCAGACCATGAAGTGCGTTAAATGTGGCCACTTTGGGCACAAGGGTATGGATTGTGAGTTTCCACGGGTTGTGTGTTGGAATTGTCAAAGTGAGGGATATGAAAAGAGTAAATGTCCTTTGAAAAAGAAAATGGATTATGGGTCAAGTGCGGTGGTGGTCGGGGAATCTTCATCAACGGTAGAAAGGAAAAGAAAGAGTGCTGACGTCACTGACCGTGATAGCTCGGGTATGTTTTTTATAAACTCAATATTTGTGTTTATGTAGGATTGTTAATTGAGAAGATTGCTTAGTTAAGGATTTGTGAAATGTTGTGATGAACTGAACTGCTTACCCTCGGTGTGTTATGTCACTTGAATTAGAATAAGTGATTGCTTGTTGATTTGGGATACATCTTATGTGTTAGGAGTGTTGTAAATATGAGAGATGTATGCTTACATGTTCCTTTTGTTGAAACCTGGACTAAGTTTAGAGTGATATGATGTATGGATTAGTCTAGTTAATAAAAGTGATAAAGGATTGCATCTTTTCTTGTTTGTCGGGACACATATAGTGTCTCGGTGGTTGAAATTGCTCGTTTCCATGTCGTGAAAAATTGATGACATGTTGATTGTAACTGTTTGTTTGTTCCTTCACTCTAGGAGAAGCGAAGAGAATCGGTTGTATGTCGGTTTCGGTCACAACATATGTGACCATGGATCTAATTGAGTATAATAGTAATTATTGTAAACTTCGTGAAGGTGATGCTTGTAATGAAATATGTGGGGTAGACCTGAATTGTGTAGACTTCGACTTGTTTTGTCAAAACGTGCAACTCGACTTTGTAAAATTTTGTCATCCTTGTAATATGGCTAATTATGCGTAAAATAGTTGATGATTGTTAGAAGTATTGTTAACTGAGGACTTTGATAGTGTCACGATGAATTGCTTGATTTTGACCCGGTTGTGCTTAGTATGCGAAATTGGTGTGACTTCATGTTATGAAAGAGTATTTTGAGAATTAATTGATTAAGACTGGAATTTTTTTTAAAAAAAAATTCTTAAAATTATGGGTCGTTTAACGAGTTAAACTGTGCATGATTGTAATTTTTGTTAGAATAAAGAAGAAAATGAGTAGATATTTGGGACTTGAAATAATTGTGTGACCTCATGTATGGAAATTATGTTGTAACTTATGCTAGTTGATTAACTTTTATGACATAAGGAATGTTATCTTGTTATGAGTGGTAAATGCTATATGGGTTGTATGACAAATTGGATGTGATGTTTTGATTCAGCATGTATGTATGAAATTGATTTGGAGTAGAGTTGTAGACTTATTGTGATTAATACTTGTTATTTGGATATTGTTGTTGGATTCCGGGGACGGAATCCTCTTTAAGGAGGGTAGAGTTGTAACATCCTAAAACCGGCCTAGATGTTTTAGGTATATAATGATATTTGGAAAAAATATCTATTTGACCATATTTGGAATAAATTGATTAAGTGTTAAATGAATTGTTTAACTTTTGTCCATTTGTGATATTTTAATCAAGGGATTAAAATATCTGTTTTCTGAAATGTTTAAATAAAAATGTGATTTTTATATCTTTAGATTCCTTGTCGAATTTCGTCTCCAGAAATGCTTTCGTTTTTAAAATTGGAGCTCGTTTGGTATTTTAAATAAATTAACTACGAAAGGGACTTTTTAGATTGTATTGCTTAAAAACTGAAAAAGTCACAAGTGGGCCCCTCTCCCCCTTGTCTTGGCTGGTGGCGTGAAAGAGGGCAGCCCCCTCTTTCTCTTCTTTTGGCTTCCCAACTCTTTCCATCTTTATTTCATTTTAGACTTTTATAATTCAAAATCCTTTAAAACCCATTTGTGTTCTTGGAGTTTTATGAAGATCTCTTGCTCATCTCTTGTTCAATCTTAAATCTAAACCCGTTTTTGGAAAGCTCTTGAGGTAAGCTTCAACCTATATGTGTTCATTTTCGATTTCATGATAGTTGATAAATTAGGGTTTATGTGTTCTTGAGATTTGGTTGGTGATTATTGGGTTAGATGGTGTGTTAAGTGTTTACACTAAGTTTGGCATGTTTTGTTGTATGGGTACAAGTATTTTAGCACAAGGTACAACCTTTTTAGCAAGATGTACACATGTGTGTGTGTGTGTGCGTGTCGGTGTGTGTGTGTGTGTGTGTGTGTGTATCAATTGTGTGGTTTTGGATTATGCTTCTAACTTGACTTAATACGGGTTTTAATGTTAATGTGGACTAAATTAATATGTAGGAAGTGTTAATTGTCAAGATGGTTAATTATGACTTGATTTGGGTAAGATTGTTAGTTAAAAAAATTGTTTAAGGTTATGTAGAAAGTATGAACCAATTATTGTGTTAAATGACTAGTTGGTGGAAAACATGACATTGATGTGTTGTTGCGGGTTTTGTTGCTTAAAAATGTTAACATGATAGATTGGATATGTTAGTTTTGAATTATGTTGAGATTTGGTGAAATTGATGAAATGCTAACTAGTGTTTGGATGTTTTTTTGGTAAAAATGATTAACTAGTAAATTGGAAGTAAAGTACATGGATTGTTGGTGACTTGAACTTGATGAATTGTTACATGATTATGACTTGCAAAGTTATAGGATTTTGTGCTAATTGATGCAAATTGGAAGTGTTATAGTCATATTCGGGCTTTTGACCCGTTTGGGCCGTTTAGTGGTAAAATGACTTAAAGTAACTTGTATTGTGAAAGTAGAAGTATTTTGTAAGGTTTATGTGATTAGAAATGTTATAGGTAACATTTGGTGAATTGTAAGCTGATGATGTGATTATAGTTGTAGGACGTGTTATTGTTTAATAATCCGGTTTGACCCGTTTGAATGTAAGACTTGCAAATGACTAGTTGACTTGCTATGTAAGTGTAAATGGTCATGACATGTTCTTATGATGGTTTAAGTGTTTGGCTATTTAGTTAGTGCAAGTGTTAGTGTTAAATGTATATTTAACATTGTTTATAATTTGGTGGAATTATATACTAATTCGGTATTCCTTTGGTGTACAGGAATCGGGATCGGGACTCAGAAACATTCGACCTCTGAGTTCGGCAAGTGGAAGGTTTCGGTGAGTGGATTTAACCTCCAACTTGTGTTTGGTTACAATTGGTTCGGTATATTGCATACTTGTGAAAATGCAGGAATTGTGCAGGTCTGGGGAAGATAGCGCCGCTATCTATAGATAAAGACGCTATCTATGTAGTTACGGGACATTATTAAAACAGAAATTCGAAATCGCGAAGGTCCAGGAAATAGCGACGCGATTTTGTTGGAGATAGCGTCGATATCTTATAGATAGCGACGCGATTTCGGGGTTGAACAGTTTTGTCGTTCTGCTTAATTTGCTTGCTAGATTAGTGCCTATTTGCTAGAGTTGAGTCAAATAGGTTATGTGCACAATGTGAAGAGACTTGGCTTGATTGCAAGCAACAACTCGGTGTGTTGGTTAGCCGAGGCTCGGTGTGTGTTAATCCGAGGTTTGAGAAGTCACTGCGCTGGGCATCGGGTGTCGACTAAAGGGTATCCAACCTTACCTGTATTTGTTGCATGGTCAAGGGGGGGGGGGAGTTGCCCGGGTGTTGGGCACGAAACGCTATCGGTTACCGTGGTTTGGCCGACCATGGTTTAAGGCTCCGGCAGGACCCCGATCTTCTCGAACAAACAGTGTTGTCCCCAAGCGGAGATGTTTTAGAACTTCCGTGTTTTAGTGGACGGTGATACGTAGTTCTGTGGCCTTTAGACCGTAGGGATGTCTATGCTAGCTTGTTGGGCTTTACAGAATTTGTAGATTTTATTCATTCACTTAGCTTTGTGCTAATCCCTCCCTCGTTGAATCTTTTCAGGTGATCGGTGCTTTGGACGGGATGAGTGACCAAGCTCAGTTTGTTATGTTTTGAAAAATGAGCCATGTCGTTTAAGTGACACCGTTTTGTATTGTCTAAGTAATGTTCATTTTGGAAGCTTATTGTGGGACCTTGTTTGTAAACTAAACTAAACTAAACTAAACTAACCTAGAGGATAACCTAATCGCCTTCGGGCATTTAAAAAAAAAAAACGGTTCCTAAATTTTGCGGTGTTACAGAGTTGATGAGGTGCAGTAGATCACAAAATTCAGCGATCAATGTGGATGTGTTGAGATTATGCACCCAATTGAAGGGTTTCAATTCAGATTAGGACCGACCACCTAGTATGCTTGGTTCGACCATACTGACCAAGAACATGAACTTGTTCTTAACCGGTTAAAACCAACTAGCTGATTTAATCCCTAAAAGCGGAAGTGGGATTAAACCTAATCCTTAAACCCTAAAGGATTGGGATGTTCGAAATCTAGATTAGATTAACAAGAAGGAAACCTTGTACGAAGAACTCGAACACACACATAGCTTGTGTGGTTCGTTCGACCATCAACCAAAGAACCCTAGGGTTCAATTCATCTAAGAGGGGAGAAGGGAGAAAAGTGTTTCCCAAAACATACCTTGTTGTTTGCTTAAGATAGATCCACTGATGATGAACAAATCGAGCGATCTTCTAGTTGATCTAAGCAATGAACTTGTTCTTCAATACTTGAAGAACACAAAGAACACGAAGAACGAAGAACACCAAGTGATGGTGTTCTTGGGGTTCGGCCGAAAATCAAAGGGAGGAGGGGGATGATTTTCGTGTGAGGTGTAAGGGGTTTTAGGGTTACCCTAAGCCTCTTATTTATATACAAATAAGTTACGCTTAGAATCCTTCTAATTTAATTAATATTAGATCTTTAATTAAACTTCCTTTTATCATTCTCATCCCTTATAGTCTAACTAGTTTATTATTGTTGCACTTAACTATTAAATGTCTAGTATTAATACACTAATAATTCAGTACCCATATACACGAATTATATACTTGTATTTATACTTTTAATAATTAATTATATAATAACCTTTATATAATTTATACAACAATATTATCCAATTATTATATGATTTAATAGCTTTAAATCATATTATAGATAATATATAATTAACACATTGCATATTTACTCAACTAGCAAATGTACAAGCACTTGTATTAATTAGTTAGTTAAACTAATTTAGTAGTAAGTTAAACTTAACTTAATACTTAACTGATTCATAATGACTATTATGAATCATTCCTCTTCGTAGTATCATTGCTTATCTTGCTCGTATTACATGCATTCACCGGTGTGACCCTTAAGTGTTTCGTAGGCATGGATGTATCATCATAGGTTGACTAACTGTGCACATAAATCCTTCAGACTCCCACTTGTGCAAGTTCGTAACCTTTGTCTTAATGATACGAGCTACAGTGGCCTTATAGATGGGCATGTAGGTAACCAACCCCATAAAAACAACTTACGTAACCCAGGTATAGTTTATGAAAAACTCTTTAATAGCGTCTCCTAGTAAAGAACACTCTGTCTCTACTTCTTGGGCAACTATGTTAGGCTTATCCCTTGCAGAACAATATTTGTGATAACGAATACGAGCATGGTAGAAATTATCAACTCCTGTATTCGAAATCATTTCATGACTTCTTGATTCAAACTGTTGTGATAAACGACAAAGAACAAATCAGTTCGTTTGGGCATGGCCATGCACTTTCCAGTTATCTCATCACGCCAAAGGACCTATAAATATCTATCCTAAAAAGGAGGTGCAATTACCATCTTGTTATATTTCGATTTAAAGTACAACTTCCTTTGTACCCAGTATCGCCTCGTATGACAAACATTTTTCAGAATTGTCTAAGACGAACCAAAGCACATTAGTCATTGTATCCTAAACCAAATACCTCAGGCTTAAGGACAATCCCAGTAAACAATACTTTTGAACTTTTCAACCACGAAGTATTGTCACGGTGGTCAATCCAATATTCGTTGAGCTCCAACAGAATATCACCGATATTTGGTTTACACAAAACTTGTGTAGCTATCTTCGAAGAACTTCGAATCTACCACCAAATATCGCGATGACGTTAACATCCCGTCGAGGTTCCCACCAAGACGAGTAGTCACGGATTTATACCTTTTTGAATAAAAGGACTTTTATTCATGGATATTGTAAAACATACAAAGTCTGAATAAAAAAATGATTCTAACTCAAGTATTATTCCTCACTGGACATAGATACCGGATTATTACTGGATCATTACTTATTCCTTTTGTTCGTGTTGATTACTTAATGACTTTTACAACCTTAATTGTAACTTTATCACTAAACCAGTCATTTCTATTAAACTAAAGACATAAGACGAGTATTTGAAAAATACTATTTCTTTTGCCTTTGCTAGATTTTGTTCTTGCAACAATCTAGAACATATTCCAGTCTTGCCTTTTATGCAATTCGGTAAACATAGGAGGATTGGAAAATAACTCCTTAGTTTCTAGAATTAATAAAATTTCTCCTTGTAACTAAAGCCTCTTTTAGTTACTTGATTTGTAAATATATCATTACTAGTTAAAGAAATTTCCTTAAATGATTATGTTATCCACTGGAGTGTGAACAACCTATTAGATATGAAATAATTAATCACAAGACTTGTGACCACGCTATTACGCTTGCAATAATCTAATTAACGATCATTTATTATTTCTCTTAACTCTTTGGCTAACGACTTGGTAAAACCTTTGTTGTTAATGTCTTACTAACTCAGTAAATATTAATATATTTAATGAATTATGTTAGTCATAGATCCCACTATCTTTTATGGAATTTAAGCATCACTTAAACTACTACTTTGACCTAGTCAATAACTTGTAGTTTAATCTTTTAAAAATTCTATCAATAGTTAAGATCATCATTTGGATTTGCGAATATCCACTATTCATGTTTAGGGAATCATGACCTTTATTGATTACATTATCTAACAAGTATAAGACACTTGAAACGATACTTCCAATTCTTAAACATATTAGTATTCTTTAAGAACTTCATTTAATGTCAAAGTCACTTTTTGGATTTCTCAAATATCAATTATTCCTATAAGGGAATTATGACTTGATTAAATAATGTATTTATTACAAGTATAAAAGATTTGCAATAATACCTTTTTAATTCTTAAATACTTTAATATAGTTTGTCCCTTTTAAGAGTTCATTTAATGTCTAAGTCATTTGTCTTGGATTTTACGAATATCCAATTATTCCTATTAGGGAATTATGACTTCATCAAATTCTTTATTATAAGTATAAAAGACTTGTAATAATACTCTTTAAAGTCTATCTTGATTATATCCAATATAATCATACTATATTAATACTGATACTTTAAAACGTACTATCATAAGTAATGACTATTACTTAAGATGTTTTAACTAAGTTCAATAACTTTTGAACCTTATGCTTCCATAAAACTCTTCAGTGCTTGTATTAGAAAAACTTCTAATTACTAGTATTTAAGTACCTTGAGCTATCAAGACATTATTCATTCATACAACAATCAAACAAGTATAAAACATGAAATATAAGTAAATCAAAAACTTGACTTACAATCTAGTCATAAACCCTGACTAGTGTAATTATCACATATGCACACAATATAATTCAACCATGGACTCAACGATCAACTTAAAACACCAAAATTTATCATAAAAATAGAAAATGTAATTTTGTTCAAAACAACTTAAAAACGAAATTTTTTTTACTGAATCCATACGAAAAATACTGAATTAAAACGTGGTGCTTGTGGGATCATTATCTCATGTTAGTCCATCTCACTTTCCATCATCTCATGCAATAAACGATTGCTAAAGTTGAGTTACTCGTAATAACTTTTACAAGTAGAAAATGAGTATCTAAAAGTTGGTCAAGTCAACTGAGTAGCAAGCATGGCCTCCTACCCTTTGACCCTTGCCACGACCAAGGAACCGTTTCTCGGTCCTTGCGTTGCTTGGCTTTACCTTCTAGACCTTTTGTTTGACTCCATTACCCTTTAGGCACACCTTAGCTGGGATTGGTTTTATCCTTTCCCTTTCCACTACGCCTCTTTCTCTTTTCACTGCCATCATCGGTTAGTACGATATCATTCTTAAACTTGGTCCCCAAATCAACTCAGTAGTCTTGAGCACGGAATGTAGCTCAACAATGGATTGCTTCATGTTATGCATGTTGTAGTTGACTACATAAGACTTATAGTCATCTGACAACGAGTTGAGTATCATTACTATTGCTAACTGCAACGGTATTGGGTGCCCTAGTCATTCTAGATGATCCATGTACTCTTTCATTTTCATGACGTGAACACTCACCGATGATCCCTTAACCACCTTGCAAGATTTAAACATTGTACAAGCGTAATATGCTTGACCTAGTTTACTTCTAGCATTCGCGGCATGAGCACTTAGTATTGCTCTTTCTAGGACATTTTCTTTTCTCTCATGCGTAAGCATAATCCGAAGATCACGCTTCCAATTGAGAAACATTGACCCAATCAATTCGTACTTTTCTAGAAACAAGCGTAGTGAGATATTGTTGGTACGTGTCCTTATGGTTGTTGCTGACATCTACAAATCAGCCCTAGTTTAATTAGTAATCATCAATAAACATTCTCTAAAATATATTATAAACCCATAATTAATATTTTAGGCCTAGGATCCATATATCACATTCTCGCCGCAAGTTTTGGGCACTTCCCGACGAGACATGCTGTTTCTGGTAGGTAACATCCTTACTGATCGCATCAAGGCTTGACACGATTCCTAGGGGTCGTAGAATCTTTAGACTTATAACTTATTACAACCTTGTACAATCTAATTGTACATTTCTAAGTTAGTAATAAAGTCTAGTATGTTTATTCTACTCAAGTACTTTTTGGGCCGGGACTCCCGATTATCACCAAAGTAGATCAGACCATCTAAGACAGTGCGATGCTCTGCGCCGGGACTCCCGGTTATCACGGAACCTTACGCACCCTGACACTCGCAATGATTTGAGTCCATATCTAAGGTTCTTTATCCTTACAATATGAATATCGTTGAACAAGTGAGGTGTTCCATTAGGTGGATAGTACTTCGATCTAAGATTTTTTTGGGTTTGTTTAAGTCTTAAACTAAACTTAAACCTTTATTCCAATCTTAATCCTTGTTTAAAATGTGTGACTTGTGAATTAGGAATTCTACAAGACACCTTTTTAAAACTTAAGAACTATTCTTTAAAACTTATAGTTTTAAGAATTGCGCGATTTATATGTATACCTAAAAATGAGGTGTATAAAACGTTTTACTAGGTTTTGTGAAAAACCTTTATCTATAATAAAACTTACTTGTTTTATCTTACTTGAAAAACTTTTAAAACTTATGTTAAACTTTTAATTATATTATGATTCATAAACTTGAATCATAAATCTTGTTTAACACACCTAGTTTTCCACTTGTTTAATAATGAAATTAAACATTTGTTTTGACTTACTAGATTCGACCAAAACTTATGTCTTAGCGACACACTTATAAACTTTGTGACTTTCTTGTGTAGCTCCCACTAGCTGCAACAATTATGATGGAACTTAAGCAAACACAATCACCGGTCTATATTTGGTGAAACTAATAAACTTATTATATAAAAACTATATATAATAATACTTAGTTTGTTTTAAACCTTTCTTATATTTAACTTGAATTAGTTAAATATAGGTTATAAAGTTTTCTTGTTATTTATCACTTGATCATTAATCTAGTATATTACATGACTTGTAAAATACTTATATTATACTTGTATAATTATCTAGTTTTAATAACTTATAACTTTATACACTTTATAATAATAATAATATATAACTTTGTATATTTCTAGTTAATTATATAATTTTAACTTGTACAATTTCTAGTTATAATGAAATCATAACTTTGTACTTTCTAGTCTTAATTATATAGTAACTTATACATTAACTAGTTATACTATTATCCTTTAAAGATCAAAATAACATTATCTTTTAATTGTTCCATTTTATCTTGTATTTAATACATTCATATATATATTATTTATAAACTTATAACATTCTAATAAGAATATTACATCTAATTTATACGTATGAATTTTAACTTAATCTAATTAAAATACGTATAAACTTATTATATCTTTTAAAATTCATTTTTCTTTAAATATTTAAGATTCCGAAAAATATTATATATATATAGGGTCGAGTTATATAGAGAACCCTATATATCGTGCAGAACCCGTAGAACCCTTATCAACCAATAAGAAATTAGCAAATTAATATCGAATTAATTAAATCGTTTAATTGTTCAGGGTATTTAGGACATTTTACATTTTAATTTTTTGTTTCCTTTTTTGAAAATTTCCTAAATTTTAGGCATTAATTTCGAAATTTCTTTTGTTTTCATATATGTAATTTTACAGTTCTTGTTGCATATATGTTATCTTATGAGTCTGTGTTTATGGATTTTGCATATATGTTTTCGGGCATTAATTTGAGAAACTTTTATTATTTACGATTATGCATACATGTTATTACTTATATACTGAACACATGTGTAACATAAAACATACATGTTGAATAAATAAAATCTTATATACAAATTTTACATAATTGTTAAAGAAAACAGAATAAATACACAAATTATATTGAAAATACATGTTTGACTTATCATACAAAAGTCAAAAGTACTTTCAAATTACACATATGTATTCAAGCTAGAACATATATGCATCCAATGGCTATTGGAGTGTATTGTGCCTTATTTTGAAGCAACTTCTTCTTTATATAAACTAACACAAAATGCCCATTTCCTCAATTTTCACTTGTATAACTTGTCAATTTTCCTTGACCACTTACTGCAAAACATAAAAAAAAACATATATGTTTAATCAAGAACACATATGTAAATTTAATAAGGAACATATATGCAATTTAATAAAAAACATTAATGTTACACTAATCAATAATTACAAAAATCTAAATACATGATTAATTATGTCACTGATTTTTCTAAATTATCAAGATATAGATGAATGTTAGCTAGAACATACACCTGGTCATAGTAGTAGTAATTGTTCAAAATTATGAAGATCTATCATTTCAAAATGGGTGAAAATTATGAGGACTCATACACAAAATCATCAATTTCGTCATATAATTAAATCAAGTTCTGGATTCATTCACTTGAAAAACCTCATATCATGAAATCTACCCAAACACATCCGATTTTATATCTTTATTTCTAAACACACAAAGTTGAAATCATGAAGATCTGAGTATTATGTTCTAAATACAAACTTATATGAATGTAAAAAAACAAACCTTAGTTCTTTGCCGATCGTCGATTGCTTGTGATTGACGGCCGATAAATTATTTGCATCGAAGACTGAATTACGACAGACACATCACCGTCTTAATCCACACATCGACGATTGCTAGAGATCGACTGCCGATACATTTTTCACCGATCTACAGCCGATACATTATTTGTTGATCGAGGGACGATTGCTTGATCCAGATAGACGGAACCCTTCATATAAACAATCGATCTAAAATTCGCTGATACAATCGCTGCAGAACCCTTCACATAATCTGTGCAAATTGGAGGATAAGTTCCAAATTGGAGATGGTTGCAATTTTTTCAAAAGAGATACGTGATTTTCAAAGGAAAGATCCGCTTTTCAAGGGAGAGATGGACGGTTTCATTTTTCATTTATTTTTTATTCTTTTTCATTTTGATAAAATGCCTCATATACCCTTTTCAATTAATTCTTACCAAAAATTAATATGATTTATTTACAAAAACTCAACAATCAATCTTAACCGTTGATTTCTAAATCTAAAGGTCCTGAATGGTTAATAGAAAGTTCTACGGGTTCTGCACAAAATTATGGGTTCTCTATATAACTATTCACTATATATATATATATATATATATATATATATATATATATATATATATATACTAGCTACAAAACCCGCCCGATGGGCGGGTATGCTGTAAATTTTAGTATGTAGAAAAATGTCCAAAAACTTTATATACTTCTAAATGACATAATAATCGATAGATGTGATGATGATTTTGTACAAAAAAACGGTAAATGAAGAAATGTTACATATAAATGTTACATATAGTTATTTGTTTCCTTCGCTGATTGATCGTTTAAATATTTATTTGTTTCCTTGTATGTAGGATCTTTTAAATAGTTATTTGTATGTACGATCTTTTAAATAGTTATATGTTTCCTTGTATGTAGGAAGCCGTATATGGAGCATATGAATGTAGACCGTAAGCCGTACCAAATTCGTTTGCCGTATATGGAGCATATGAATGTAGACCGTAAGCCGTACCAGATTCGTTTGCCGTATATGGAGCATATGAATATGAATGTAGACCGTAAGCCGTACCATATTCGTTTGTATTAGTGCAATCTAAATCATTGAATGTAGACCGTAAGCCGTACCAGATTCGTTTATATATATATAGTGAAGGGCTAGTTACAGAACCCATTCTAGGCTACAGAACCCGCATAACTCAATCTAAATCATTGAATTTCAAAATGAAATGATCATGGAAGATACATGAAGTGATTTAACGAGGGACCCCCGTGCATGTATGTTATTCATGCATGATGACCAAAAAAAATTTTGAAAAAAAAATTATGATCCACTTTTTTTTGCGGATCATAACAATGATCCATATTTTTTTTGTGGATCATTATTATGATCCATATTATTTTTTTGGATCATTTTTTAAATTTTTTTATTTTTTTGGATCTTATATGCTGCGATTTTAATGTTTAAAAAAGAAAGGTTTTGAAAAAAAAATTGTTTTGGATCATTTATAAAGTTTTTTTTGGAGTCCTCGCAGTCCTCACCAGGAAAAGAGTCCTCACCGGATCCGGACCCTATATATATATATATATATAGTGAAGGGCTAGTTACATAACCCATTTAGGCTACAGAACCCGCAGAACTCAATCTAAACCATTGAATTTCAAAATGAAATGATCATGAAATATACATGAAGTGATTTAACGAGGGACCCCCATGCATGTATGTTATTCATGCACGAAAACATATATGTCTTTGTGCATGTATGTTTTCATGTATATATACATAAGTGTTATTTTTGCATTACTTGAACATATATGTTTTTCAGTATTTTTGATGTTTTTCTTAAAGTATATGTTTAATTTGGGTTAAATATTATTGTTTTGCATATTTTTTTTACTAAATTCTGATATTCATAGATGAGTTTTGCTTGGTTCTACGCCAAAAATGAATTTTGTAAATAGCTCGACCCTATATATATATATATATATATATATATATATATATATATATATATATATATATATATATATATATATATATATATAGATGTGAGATCGGGTGAGGACTTAAAATCTGGTGAGGACTGCGAGGACAAATATTAATCATTGATCTTAAATATATGTGGCTCAGATTATCTCATATTTTTCTAAAATTCATAATGGCATTTTTGTGTAAATAATAGAAGATTTTTTCACTTTTATTATAAAGGGTAAACTATTTAAGGGGTTTTTGGTCTTTCAATTCTTAAAAATTCACGGTTCAGCCATCCACCATGCGCTTGAAATTACATTTCATCCACTCTCGCCACGTGTCACCCTCTGATTGGGTGAGTTCTTTTCTTTTTCCACCCACTTGTGTTTTTTGCTTATAACTTTTTTTTTTCTTTGAAAAAAAAAATTCTGTAAAATTAAAGTTCTTAAAATTAAATTCTTTATAAAATAAGCATAGTCATGAATATTTGAAAAAAAAAATATATTTTGGATCATTTTATATTTTTTGGGTCATTGATGTTTTTGAAAAACCAAAATTTTGGATCATTTTGTGAATTTTGGATCATTGTTAAATTTGTAGAAGCAAAATTTTGGATCATTTTATAAATTTTGGATCATTTTGCTTAATTTGAATCTTTGTTAATTTTTGGATCATTTTGTTAATTGTGGATCATTGTTAATTTCTCATCATTAAAAGCCCATGACGAATATACCCTTAATGACCACGATTGGTTGGAAATTGTCCTCGCAGTCCTCACCGAGAAAAGAGTCCTCACCGGATCCGGACCCTCTATATATATATATATATATCTTCCTCTATATATGAGGCTACATTTGACTTTAATTTGCCAACTCATCACTTTACAACATCCCTATTGGCTACTAATGCCACGTGTAATTGTGTAATTGGCTCTTATTCCGCATCTTCAATTTGAAGTAGAGAACTCGCTACCCTCCTCATCTTCTTCGTCACAACCTATCTTTCTTCCATTTGGATGTAGCCGCTATCCACATCGTCAAACGAAATCATCTAAGCATTCTTCTCGACCACCAATTATAATACCTCCAAGCCGCCGGTCTGTCGGCTCTCATGAGAAGAACACCAACCCTAATTTTTGTTGACACTTTCAGGTACTTTCCAGCATTTGGCAGTGATTAAATCGTAAATTTTGGTTCGTAATTCACGTTTCTTTTTAGTTAATTTGAATTGTTTGTTCACGTTTCTTTTTGTGAGAATCTGTTGTTATATACGAAACCCTTTTATTTAGGTTTTCTTGAATCGATTTCTTTTTTGTAATTGATTACGTAATGACGTTTTCTTAGTTCTATTAATTACTCTTAGTTTGATAGATATACCATCAATTTAAAGGAATTTTTGTGTTTTCGAAGATCATCATAGACCTAAATAGGTATCAATGTTACCTTCATATTAATATGACTCATATAAACAAACTTGGTCTTTTATGCAACTTATGGACATGTTTTGGTTACCAATGTATGTTGTATTGAACTTTGAATAGTTCTGTACCTCCACCATCTTAATCATTACATTCTTGTTAAATGTTTCTCACAAGTTCTCATAATTATAGACCCATTTGACCCGTTCCTTGAATTAATAGTCACATAATTAATGTTGAGTATGTGTTATGTTAAAGGTGGAAAGTCAAACCCATTTACTTATGACTGCATTTTTGGTAGTGATTTTAAGTTAAACAAGCGAAAAAATTTAGCTTAAATGTGAATGGGTAAAAAAGAATCGAGTGCCAAAAGTCTATTTTCAATGCATACAACCTCCTACTTCTTTCACACATAAAAAATAGTAATAATAGAAGTCTCAACCAATTAAATAACATCATTAACAGTTACTTTTCATTATATTTACATATTACTTTTGATTTATGCAGGGTGATCTTATGGCACGTTTAAAAAGAAAAGGAGCATAAGCATTAAAGCCATATTTTACTATATGAATGTAAGAAGACTATATTTTCCAGATTATTTATCAATAAATCTGCATTGTTTCTCAATAATTGACCTGTATTTTTGCTTATTCAATACTGTACTTTGATTTGGTCGATTTGTCATTTATTTGTTGCTGGTAAATGCAGGTCTTAGCAAAGGCACAACTGATAAAGGACTTCGGGAATGCTTTGAAAAGTTTAGTGAAGTAATTCAAGTTTGCTTCTTTTCATTTCTAATCATGTGGAATTTTATCTTCAGAGTTTCGAGTCCTTGAATGCGTTTATATTGTCACTTTGTGCAGCCAGAGTAGTAAAGGATCGTGCATCAGGTTCGATATTCCACACTTAAAGGAGTTGTAGCTGGTATTCAAGGCATGGATGGCATGGTAATCGCTTTTGCTATTATATATCTGATATTACATATCTCCTCCTATATATGGTAAGGTAATCCAGCTTTGGTTCGTAACTCACGTTTTTTTAGTTAATTTGACTGCAAATTTTTGTTAATTGTCATTGTTCGTAGTATATATAGTTTTTTAGTTAATTTGACTGTAAAATTTTGTTAATTGTCATTGTTCGTAATTATATATAGTTTAGGGTTTGGAATTTGGAAATGGGAATTGAAGCTTTTAATTGATGTTGCTAATGTTCGTGTTAGAAGTTAGTAGTTATGTAGAGAGTTAGAGTGCATTGAATAGTGTAATTAATTTTCCTGCAATTTGATCTCCCTAAATTGCGTTTGGTGTGTACTGCTTTTCGATATCAATCTCTACATCCATCTGTTAACTTTCCACAATACAAATCTTATCTGAATAATTATGTAATTAGCTCAATTTTGATATTTTATTTATTTACTTCAAGATGACAAAGTTTTGTGATATTGCAGTTGGTTGACCATGTAGATAAGAGATTGGACTGATCTTATGTGGAATTAGTAAGTTTAATATAATATTCCTGAAAAACTATAAGATTTTGAATTTTTTTTTTTTGTTTTTCTCTACTATTTGTATTATTTTATAACTATTATACCATTGGTATGATTGGTTAGATTAGGCCTGTTGTTTTTAACCCTAACCCTATAAAAATCTGTTTTTCATAGTCAAATCAGACTAATACAAATATGAGTTGTGGACTCAAAATCAGACTAATATAGTAATACTATATTAATTTAGGGATAAAGTTGACTTTTAATAGTCAACCTCATATTTGACTGGTCATATATGTGTATGGTATGTTATATTGTAACTCATTTTGACCATATTGATTTGGGGTTAAATTAGACTTTACTTTGTAAATAGTTTGATGTTCATAATTTTATGGCCAACTTGACTTTTAATAGTCAAAATCAATTTGACTATAGTAGTGTAGGGAAAAATTGACTTTAAGTAATCAACAACAAATTCGTTATAATAATTTAGGGTTAATTCCACTTTTAGTTGTCAAAATCAATTTACCATTGTAATTGTGAAAAAGCTTTACGGGTCAAACCAAGTTCTTTTGACCCGTTATACAAATGTCCCATTTTCAACTCAACCATTTTGATGCATCTTATTTTAAGAGGCTGCAAGCCTTAAGAATACAATTTGGTTGAATTTTGGTTGTTTCGACCCATTTGAACCTATTTGAAACCTACCCGTTTGAACATCCTAAAATAAGATATAGCAGGTGCCACCATGTTTCAAGTTGGCACACTAAAAACACAATCTTTGTTCACTGACCAACATTCAAATCTTTGAGATAACTTTGATTTTAATTTTGATTGAGGTTTAACATTCTCGCAGGTTAATTTGTTTCTCAAGATACCGGTATTCTCACATGGTCAACTATATGTCGTTGTCTCAAGAGTGAAGAGCAAGAAGTTATTTGTTGCAATCAAGATGTCAACTACATTAACTCAACGACAAACGTCGTATACAAAGAAGTTTTATTTCGTCATTAATTTTTTTTAACATGTATTCATGTATATCAGAACGTTTATTCATCATTATAATAATAATTAACTACATGATTTGCTAAGTTCTTTTCGGTATTTTTCTTTTTATTTTTCAAAGCATGCCCGCCCATCCGGACGGGCTATGAAGCTAGTACATATATATATATAACCTTAATAAATTTATTTAAACTTTTTAATTTAAACCTTGTAGACAATAAAAACTTTGTCTAAATTTTCTAGGTTTAAAGAACTAGTCTTAATAAATCTATCAAAATAATAATTAAACCTATTAAACATGAACTTGTTTAATTAACTAGGTTTTAGATTATCATTCTAATTAATTCTTTTAAACAATTAAACTCAAACTAGTTTAATGTTCTAGGGTTCTTTAGGGTTTCGAAAATCTCAAGACTAGGAAACGTTTTCACCAATTAAACTAGGCTAGTTTAATAAACTTGGTGTCCAAGTAACCTCTAGATTTCAAAATCTCTAAGGGATTAGGAAAGAATCCTTTTGACCAATTAAATAAATCTTGTTTAACATACTTGGTCATATGGTTCTTCCTAGGTCACGAAATTTCTAGGTAAAAAAGGAAAGAATCCTTTTGATCAATTAAACAAATCTTGTTTAACATACTTGATCCTAGGGTTCTTTTACTATTTTTGAAAATTACTAGGGTTTTAGAAACCTTTTGACCAATTAAACTAGACTAGTTTAATATTCTTGGTCCTAGGGTTCTTACCTTTTTTCGAAATTTAAGAAGGAGAAAAAGAAATTGGAACAAAAAGAAAAAAACTTTAATTAAAATAAACAAACAAACTTTATTAATCTAGTTTAGATTTCTAAACCTCGATCTGATACCACTGAAGGGTTTCATTGACACTGATCGACCCATAGGACCGACCACCTAGTATGCTTGGTTCGACCATACTGACCAAGAACATGAACTTGTTCTTGAGTGGTTAAAACCAACTAGCTGATTTAATCCCTAAAAGCGGAAGTGGGATTAAACCTAATCCTTAAACCCTAAAGGATTGGGATGTTGGAAATCTAGATTAGATTAACAAGAAAGAAACCTTGTACGAAGAACTCGAACACACACATAGCTTGTGTGGTTCGTTCGACCATCAACCAAAGAACCCTAGGGTTCTTTTGTCGAATTCGTCCAAGAGGGGAGAAGGTAAAAAGTGTTTCCCAAAACATACCTTGTTGTTTGCTTAAGATAGATCCACTGATGATGAACAAATCGAGCGATCTTCTAGTTGATCTAAGCAATGAACTTGTTCTTCAATACTTGAAGAACACGAAGAACGAAGAACGAAGCACACCAAGTGATGGTGTTCTTGGGGTTCGACCGAAAATCAAAGGGAGGAGGGGGGATGATTTTCGTGTGAGGTGTAAGGGGTTTTAGAGTTACCCTAAGCCTCTTATTTATATACAAATAAGTTACGCTTAGAACCCTTCTAGTTTAATTAATATTAGATCTTTAATTAAACTTCCTTTTATCATTCTCATCCCTTATAGTATAACTAGTTTATCATTGTTGCACTTAACTATTAAATGTCTAGTATTAATACACTAATAATTCGGTACCCATATACACAAATTATATACTTGTATTTATACTTTAATTAATTATATAATAACCTTTATATAATTTATACAACAATATTATCCAATTATTATATGATTTAATAGCTTTAAATCACATTATGGATAATCTATAATTAACAAATTGTGTATTTACTCAACTAGCAAATGTACAAGCACTTGTATTAGTTAGTTAGTTAAACTAATCTAGTAGTAAGTTAAACTTAACTTAATACTTAACTGATTCATAATGACTATTATGAATCATCCCTCTTCGTAGTATCATTGCTTATCTTGCTCGTATTACATGCACTCACCGGTGTGGCCCTTAAGTGTTTCGTAGGCATGGAAGTATCATCATAGGTTGACTAATTGTGCACATAAATCCTTCACCAATCCCACAAGAAACCGTTGTCGGTTATTATGTCCGCCACATAGCATCCTTATAATTTTTCATTGGCGTATAGATTCGGGAAGCGGTACTGAAATGCAGTGTCACCCATCCAAACATCCTTCAAGAACAGCAAAGATCTGCCACTGCCCAACCTTGGGGAAAAAATTTCGAAAAAACAGTGCCCGGTGTGCTTCAAGTCCTTTTCAACCCTCGAAATGTTACGCCATACTCCCGTTAAGTTCCTTTTAGCTATGTTATGGAATGGTTTGTTCCACAGATTGTGGGTTGCCGTGATCACCTCTTTCCATATACATTTACTCACGTCTCTTAATCGCCACCACCATTTTAGTAGTAACGCATGATTTTGCGACTTTAAAGAACCAATGCCTAACCTACCTCTTTCTTTTGAGGCAATTACCGTTGCCCCTGCACCCAATTAATCTTTTTCTCGTTTTCTTTGCTTCCCCATAAAAACCTCCTTCGAATTTGTTCAAGTTGATTGATGATGCAACTTGGTGCTTTGAACAAAGAGAAGTAATAAAGTGGAAGACTACTAAGGACCGACTTCACAAGAGTGAGCCTACCACCAAAAGAGAGATTTTTTGCTTTCCACCCGGATAACTTGGAAGAGAGTCGATCAATAACGGGTGTCCAATGCTTCTTTAGGTTCATATTTGCACCAACTGTTACCCCGAGGTAGATAAATGGGAGAGTACCGGGGATACAACCAAGGATATTAGCCAAATTGTTAATTCGTTGAGAGGAGATACCGATACCAAAAACTTTAGATTTGTGGAAATTGACTTGTAATGTCGAGGAAGCGTGAAAACACCTAAGAATTCTCGCGAGATTTTTCATGTTGCTACTAGAAGCGTCACCCACAAAAATAGCATCATCAGCGTAAAATAGATACGAGATGGAAGGGCCATCGGTACCTACTTTAATACCCCGGAACAAGTTGTTGTTGCAAGCCGATTTCATTGCTACATTGAGGCCTTCCATAGAAATAATAAACAAATAAGGGGAGAGTGGATCCCCTTGCCTAACACCTTTTGAGATTTTGAATTCATTTGTCGCGATCCGTTGATGAGTGTCGATGCATAAGATGAGGATAAGCAACCTTGTATCCACCGACGCCATTTGACACCAAAATTCATTTGAGATAAAACCGAATCCAAAAAGTACCAATTGATTGAGTCGAAAGCTTTCTCAAAATCAACTTTGAACATGAGCAACTTTTGTTTAGTTGATTTTGCCCATGAACAAAGTTCATTGATCACTAAGGGGCCTTCCAATATGTTTCGACCATTAATATATGCCGATTGGGTGTCATTGAAACACCTCAAATTTTAATGCGAAATATTGACCAAAATAAAACATTTTATAAATAGAAGAACATCCTCAAATTTGGATTTACAAAAACCTTGGTATGAAATCAGAGTATAAAAGTAGGTGTTACAAAATAGATCATAACCAAGCTAAGACTAAATCCAATCTAGTGTTCTTCTAATCTAGGCCCCGCATCTCTATCCATGCGTACCTATGCCTTCGATCCCGAACCTGAGTACATAGCAAAACAAAACAAGGAGTACGTGAGACAAAAAGTCTCGTGAGCTACATGGGTTTAGACCCAATGATAATAATAATAACCGAATGACATACGGACAAACATGTAAGTAATCATCCATCTATCTAGTCACCCTATTGTGACTCTAATACCTTGCTTTCCTAACAATCATGTCTAGTTATCGGGTTGCCCCCGAACTAACTAGAACCACCTTGACTTATTAACCGAAATCCATCGCCATTAATAAGCCTCAAGATACTGGCAAGAGGGATTCGCCCAATCTACCAATACCTGCCTTACTCGCCGGACTACCTCCAGTTAGCAAGACTACTATCGTGGTGGAGTCGATGGGAATCCACCCAACTGCCCCTCACACCACACCTCATGACCGGGGGTCCCCCGCATCATCACATCATCTCAACATATCATAACTCGATGGTTATGTCAATTTAGCTCTCGGCTATCACGTCTATCATCAAACAAGTTAGTTCAATACAACTATCGGTATAACTAACTACTAACTACTAGTCTACACAATTAAGCACATAGACCATAACACAAGTAATAAAATGTATTTCATAGGCTATGTACTCAGTAAATTTCCACACGTACTCACCTTAGTAACAAAGATGCTTTAACCGTATTTTTTCCGCCGGTTCCTTGCTCACAATTCGTCCACTTCAATACTTCACCGAATGTCTAAAACAATTATCACAACAAGATTATCATCACAAACTACTACCAATGTGTTCATCTACCTCTAGATAACACCCATCAATCCATTTCCCCCAAATATGGTGATTTACCAAACCCTAGGTTTAACCAACCCGTAAGATTCTTACAAATCATAATCATACACTTGTTTTCCTTGTTAATATATCATCTATCTAGTGTATACACCATTTATATCACCATAACCCATAACCGCAAGAACTAGGGTTTCAACCCCAAGCTTCTAAATCCTTAGATCTAAAGCTACAACTACAAAGGACTGAAGATATACCTTAAATCTTCAACAAGGAGTGAAAAATCTCAAGATTTGATGAAGAAATCAGCTCCAAATGATGGTTTACACCCAAAATCGTCCACAAACTCGAGAGGAAGAAAACTAAGGTTTCTCTTTGCAATAAATGAGCTCAAACCCGACTTTAATGCTGCACGACCAAAGTTCACGGCGCGAACAATAGTTCGCCTCGCTAACTTCGCGTTTTCCCTAATTCGCGATCGCTAAGCTAGCGTGAACTACATCGCGACCAATGGCTCGGATCCCTGATCGAAGTTCCCGATCGTGATCCAAAGTTAGCGGCGCTAACTTCCTTAAGCAGCAGGGCTGCACTTTTTCATCTTTGTCTCGACCCGGTTTCGCCCATAACTTTCTCGTACGGTGTCCAAACGACACGAAACCAATTCCTACGTTCTTTAAACGATTTATCCTTATTTATCATATTTTTGTACAATTTATTTATTTACAAATTTCGGGTCGTTACAACTATCTACCCCTTAAGAAGATTCCGTCCTCGGAATCTCATCATAGTTCATGAAATCCGGGTACCTCTTCCGAATCTCGTCCTTGACTTCCCAAGTCAAATTCGGCCCAAGTGAATGCTTCCACTTGACCAACACCAACTCGATCTCCTTATTCCGAAGCTTCTTTGTTTTCGTTTCTAATATAGCCTCGGGCTCCTCGATTAATCGGTTTGGACCGTCAACCCGCAACTCTTGCAACGGAATAATATTTTCAACTTCCCCGATAAACTTTTTCAAATAACTTACGTGAAAGGTGTCATGCACACCTTGAAGCTCGGGTGGAAGTTCCAACTTAAAAGCTTGAAGCCCGACCCGTTTCAATATTTTAAACGGTCCAACATACCTTGGAATTAACTTTCCCTTCTTACCAAACCGCATCACACCTTTCCAAGGTGACACTTTCAACATGACCATATCACCGACATCCAAGTCGTATGGTCTTTTCTTCAAACCCGAATAACTTCGTTGTCTATTTTGGGCGACTTTCATGTTCGTTTGAATAATACCGATCTTTTCATTTGTCACTCTCACGATCTCGGGACCCGTGAGTTTCGTCTCTCCCGCTTCCAACCAACAAGATGGAGTTCTACATTTTCTTCCATACAACGCCTCATAAGGTGGCATCTTAATAGTCGAGTGATAACTATTATTATACGAGAACTCGAGTAACGGTAAATGTTCATCCCATTTACCACCGAAGTCTAACACACACGATCTCAACATGACTTCGACCGTTTGAATCGTTCTTTCACTTTGAACGTCAGTTTGCGGGTGATAAGCCGTGCTCAACCGCAACTTTGTACCCAACTCTTCTTGTAATGACCGCCAAAATCTCGAGGTAAACCTCGCGTCTCTATCGGATACAATCGATAATGGAACCCCGTGGAGTCGAACCACCTCATCAACATATAACTTAGCCAACTTCTCAAGTAGCAACGTTTCCCGAATGGCTAAAAATAACGCACTCTTGGTCAACCGGTCAACTATGACCCAAATGGCATCGTGACCCCTACTCGTCTTCGGTAAACCTACTATGAAATCCATAGTTATATCTTCCCACTTCCCGGCCGGTACAACCAATGATTGAGCTACCCCATACGGTACTTGATGATCGGCTTTTACTTGTGCACACGTGGCACATTTAGAGATATACTTGGCCACCCTCGCCTTCATTCCGGGCCACCAATAAACCCGTTTCATATCTTGGTACGTCTTTGTACTTCCCGGGTGAATCGAATACTTCGACTTGTGCACATCATACAACAATTCTTTTCGGATACCCCCGAACTTAGGAAACCAAATACGGCCGCCTACGGTCTTCAACCCTTGTGCATTTTCGAGAAAATGTTGGTTGTTACCTAAGCGTTCTTGTCTTAACTCGTCTTTTCCCATAACTTCTCGTTGGGCATTCTTGATTCTTTCGATGATGCTCGAGACGACTTTTATACGTGATAAAATTCCCCGGTTCGGTTTTTCATAGACCTTTCGGCTCAAGGCGTCGGCCACTACATTAGCCTTTCCCGCGTGATACACAATCTTACAATCATAATCGGCAATCAACTCGATCCACCTTCTTTGTCGCATATTAAGATCTTTTTGAGTAAACACGTATTGTAGACTTTTATGATCCGTGTACAACGTACACCGAGTACCATACAAATAATGCCTCCACAACTTCAAGGCAAAAATAATCGCCGCCAACTCCAAGTCGTGTGTCGTGTACCTTAATTCCGCATTCTTCAATTGTCGCGAGGCATATGCGATCAATTTACCTCTTTGCATCAACACACAACCGAGCCCTTGATTCGACGCATCACTATAAACCACAAAATCTTCCATACCATCCGGTAACGTAAGAATCGGCGCGTTACATAACTTTTCTTTCAACATCTTAAACGCCTCTTCTTGCTTCTTCTCCCACACAAACTTCTCACTTTTTCTCGTTAACTTCGTGAGTGGAATCGCGATTCTCGAGAAGTCTTGTATAAACCTTCGGTAATAACCGGCTAATCCAAGAAAACTTCTAACGTCGGTAGGAGTTCTCGGAGGCTCCCAGTTTGACACCGCTTCGATCTTGGACGAGTCAACCTTAATACCATCACACGTCACCACGTGACCTAAGAATTGCACTTCCCGCAACCAAAATTCACACTTCGAGAATTTTGCATACAACGTCTCCCGTTTCAACACGTCTAGAACAAGCCTCAAATGACCTTCGTGTTCTTCTTCGGTTTTCGAATAAATCAAATGTCGTCAATAAACACGATCAAAAACTTATCAAGGATCGCTTTACAAACCCGATTCATCAAATCCATAAAAATAGCCGGCGCGTTTGTAACACCAAACGGCATCACTAGAAATTCATAATGACCATAACGTGTACGAATAGCCGTCTTCTCGGTGTCGCCTTATTTCACCCGAACTTGGTGATAACCCGACCTCAAATCAATCTTCGAGAAATAACTAGCACCTTGCAATTGGTCGAATAAGTCGTCAATTCTCGGCAACGGGTAACGGTTCTTAATAGTTACCTTGTTCAACTCTCGGTAGTCGATACACATTCTCATCGAACCGTCTTTCTTCTTAACAAATAACACCGGTGCACCCCACGGTGACGAACTCGGACGAATAAAACCTTTATCTAACAAATCTTGCAATTGGGTCATCAATTCCCGCATCTCGGTGGGAGCTAAACGATAGGGAGCACGAGCAATCGGCGTCGCCCCCGGAACTAAATCAATTTTAAATTCGACTTGTCTCTCCGGTGGCAAACCGGGCAAGTCATCGGGAAATACCTCGGGGAAATCCCGAATAATTTTGACATTATCCATTGACTTCTTTTCCTTTCGGCCATCTAATACATATGCAATAAACGATGCACAACCTTTCGATATACTTTTCCTCGCCTTAATGGCAGTAATCACATTAGGCATGTGATGACGTTTCTCCCCATACACATACACTTTCTCATTCTCGGGTGTCCTAATCGACACAATTTTCTTTCCACACAAAATCTTGGATTGGTGCATACCCAACCAATCCATACCGATAACCACATCAAACGCCCTAATTCCCATGGGCAACAAATCTACCTTAAACTTTCTACCGTCTATTTCTATTTCACAATTTCTATAAATACATTCAACCATAGACGTTTTCCCGTCGGCTACTTCTATCTCATAAACCTCATCTAACATCTCGGTCGGCACATTCAATTTACAACCGAACTCATAAGACACAAACGAATAACAAAATATGAGTTGGCAAGGAGTTAATGAATAAAGTACCTGACACCACATCGTGTGCCTTCTTCGCCTCCTCCCAAGTGAGTTGGAAGGACCGCCCCTTCACCTTTGCCGGTTCCACTTTCTTTTGAGCAGTGGACACCATCGACTCAATTCCCTTCTTCGGGCATACATTGCTATAATGCCCTTTTTCGTGGCATGAGTAGCACTCCACATCGGCCGACAACTTGGCCTTACAATCCCGGGCTATGTGCCCCATCTTGCCACAACTATAACAAGCCTTTGACTCTCCTCGGCATATGCCGGTATGATTTTTCCCGCATTTCTTGCACGGGCCAACACTTCCTTGTTTAGAGAAGCTCGAAGTGAACTTCCCTTTTTTGAACGAACTAGAGCCGCTCTCGGCTTTCCTTTTCTCGCCCACGTGGGCCCTCTCGGCAACACATGCCTCATTCACTTCCTCCACACCTCGGGCGGCACTAATGGCCTCATCAAGTGAAACCGCCCTCTTAACTTCCAATTGGTAGTCCCACGGTAACCCACTAGCATACCGGACCACCCTCAACCTCTCATCCGAGTAGGTCTTAGCAACAAACGGGAGCAATCCCGTGAACTCTCTCGAGTACTCTTCAATCGACATATCACCCTTCTTAAGGGTCACGAATTTCTCGTGCATCTTTTCCAAATCCCTTTCGGAAAAAATTTCTTCTTCAATCTCGTGGTGAATTCATCCCACGTCATTTTCTCAATCACCTCCCTCCCGAGGGTCTCATACACGATATCCCACCAAACAATCGCATCTTCTTTTAGCAATTGTGACGCATACGTCACCATATCGGCATCCTTGCACTTGCTACTACCGATAACCCTCTCGGTCTCTCGGATGCACCTCATGGTTACTTTCGGGTCCGAACTACCCGTATACACATTTGGCTTACAAGCCATGAAGGATTTAAACGAACAACCTTCTTTCACCTCGGGCTTTGCCCTAGCATCACTTTCACCTCAAATTTTAATGCGAAATATTGACCAAAATAAAACATTTTATAAATAGAAGAACATCCTCAAATTTGGATTTACAAAAACCTTGGTATGAAATCAGAGTATAAAAGTAGGTGTTACAAAATAGATCATAACCAAGCTAAGACTAAATCCAATCTAGTGTTCTTCTAATCTAGGTCCCGCATCTCTATCCATCCGTACCTATGCCTTCGATCCCGAACCTGAGTACATAGCAAAACAAAACAAGGAGTACGTGAGACAAAAAGTCTCGTGAGCTACATGGGTTTAGACCCAATGATAATAATAATAACCGAATGACATACGGACAAACATGTAAGTAATCATCCATCTATCTAGTCACCCTATTGTGACTCTAATACCTTGATTTCCTAACAATCATATCTAGTTATCGGGTTGCCCCCGAACTAACTAGAACCACCTTGACTTATTAACCGAAATCCATCGCCATTAATAAGCCTCAAGATACTAGCAAGAGGGATTCCCCCAATCTACCAATACCTGCCTTACTCGCCGGACTAGCTCCAGTTAGCAAGACTACTATCGTGGTGGAGTCGATGGGAATCCACCCAACTTCCCCTCACACCACACCTCATGACCGGGGGTCCCCCGCATCATCACATCATCTCAACATATCATAACTCGATGGTTATGTCAATTTAGCTCTCGGCTATCACGTCTATCATCAAACAAGTTAGTTCAATACAACTATCGGTATAACTAACTACTAACTACTAGTCTACACAATTAAGCAAATATACCATAACACAAGTAATAAAATGTATTTAATAGGCTATGTACTCAGTAAATTTCCACACGTACTCACCTTAGTAACAAAGATGCTTTAACCGTATTCTTTCCGCCGGTTCCTTGCTCACAATTCGTCCACTTCAATACTTCACCAAATGTCTAAAACATTTATCACAACAAGATTATCATCACAAACTACTACCAATGTATTCATCTACCTCTAGATAACACCCATCAATCCATTTCCCCCCAAATATGGTGATTTACCAAACCCTAGGTTTAACCAACCCGTAAGATTCTTACAAATCATAATCATACACTTGTTTTCCTTGTTAATATATCATCTATCAAGTGTATACACCATTTATATCGCCATAACCCATAACCCCAAGAACTAGGGTTTCAACCCCAAGCTTCTAAATCCTTAGATCTAAAGCTACAACTACAAAGGACTGAAGATATACCTTAAATCTTCAACTAGGAGTGAATAATCACAAGATTTGATGAAGAAATCAGCTCCAACTGATGGTTTAGACCCAAAATCGTCCACAAACTCGAGAGGAAGAAAACTAGGGTTTTTCTTTGCAATAAATGAGCTCAAACCCGACTTTAATGCTGCACGACCAAAGTTCACGGCGCGAACAATAGTTCGCGTCGCTAACTTCGCGTTTTCCCTAATTCGCGATCGCTAAGCTAGCGTGAACTACATCGCGGCCAATGGCTCGGATCCCTGATCGAAGTTCCCGATCGTGATCCAAAGTTAGCGGCGCTAACTTCCTTAAGCAGCAGGGCAGCACTTTTTCATCTTTGTCTCGACCCGGTTTCGCCCATAACTTTCTTGTACGGTGTCCAAACGACACGAAACCAATTCCTACGTTCTTTAAACGATTTATCCTTATTTATCATATTTTTGTACAATTTATTTATTTACAAATTTCGGGTCGTTACAGTCACCAACAACCTGATCGATCACCGACTTTAATCTATACGAGAGAGTTTTGGCATGAATCTTGTACATGCAGTTTATGAGTGAGATGGGACGGAAGTCATGTAGGTTTAGCGGATCCTTTACTTTTGGTGCGAGTGTGATGAATGGTGAGTTGCACCCTTGGGCAATAACCCCATGTTTTTCAAAGTGCCGCATGAATGACATAATGCCATTGGACAAGCTGTCATAGTGTGACTTGATGAATTTCAGTGTGAAACCATCGGGCCCCGGGGCCTTTTCACCACCACAAGCCCACACCGCTCTCTTGACCTCCTCATGAGAAAAAGGGATCTCAATCGAATTTTCCTGCAACATGGACAATTTAGCAAATAAAGGGTTAGTAAATTTGGGCCTAGTCGGCCATGGTTCACAGAATTTTGTATCAAAAAAACGATGGGCTTCATTATTTATAGCAATCGGATCACAGATCCAACTACCGTTAATTGACAAGCCATGGATTCTATTGTTTATGTTCTTGTTCTTTAGGGTGCCATGGAAAGAAGAGGTGTTTTCATCGCCGTCAACGGCCCATTTAATGCATGCTCTCTGTTTAAGATCGATTTTCCGGTATCTTCCAAGATCAAACAGTTCTAACCTCCCAAGTTTCACCTCTTCTAATTCTCCAGTAGAAAGTGGTCTCGATTCAACCAACACTTCGAGCTCCAATAATCGTTTTTGAGATCATTCAATGTTTTATTTTCTTTGGCTGATTCAATGCATCTCCAAGTCTTGATTGCTTTTTTGATATGCCTCAATTTTGCAGCAAGGTATCGGTCAGGGGCCCCAAACCCATTAAACGATAAGCAAGCTGATTTTATCACCTCTGAGAAATCATCACGTAACAACCACGAATTATAAAATCTGAAAGGAGGAGGGCCAAAATCAACAACATGATTACACAGAGTGATAGGAGAGTGATCGGAATACTCCCTCAATAATGTGGTGACGGAGGAACTAGGTTGGACAGCCATAAAATTGTTGCATACGAGGAACCGATTTAATTTGTTGAGCTTATGACTGTCTGGACTCAAATATGTGAACCGTCTCCCTCCCATATTGAATTCTTTCAAGCCCAGAGAGTTAATAAAACCATTGAAATCGTTGGTGGATGAGCGGCAGAATGAGGAATTAATCCTCCCATCAGGAGAACGGACACAGTTAAAATCACCAAATAATATCCAAATACCTTGAGCTGACGATTTTAGGTTTGACAGCTCCGACCATAAGTCTCTCTTCTCTGATATTGACTGCGGTGCATAAACATTAACTAGAAACGTATTGCCAGTAAAGCCCTTCCAATTGCCACCGACAGTTAAACTAAAGCGTGATTTGTGACAAAAGTTGGATACGAAAACCTCCGGGTTCCAAATACTTAACAGACCACCGGATCTTCCAGTGGAATTAACTGCTTCAAAATTAAAACTTGAGTTTCCCCAACAACCCAACATGTCGATGCTATTAAAATCAGACATATGAGTATCCTGTAAACCAACAAAATCAATACGATGTTTGTGTCTGAGTTCCCTAACCCAATCGACTTTGTGAGATTCACTCACACCCCTAATGTTTAAGGACATTAAATTCATTGGGAAACGTTGTTGGCACCGGCACTAGTTGCAATTTCTTGCAAGATCGGATCATCTTCGTGAATTTCAAAACCGACCTTTAATCCAACTTCAACAGTTTTAGCAATTTCAGGGGCAGATGACGACTATTGTGAGACTTCCAATGAATGCGATGGAGATAGAGAAACCAACGGAGAAGTGGCTCTATTCAAATCAATGGAAGGACCAGGGTTTGGGGCGTCACCTGTTTTTTTGGATCTAGTTTGGGAAAATCGCCTTCTTTTTTTGGATATGGATCCAGTTTCAGGAACAGACTGGGCCAGACCCACCACAAATGGGCTGCTAAAGAATTCGTTGGGTCCTAGGCCCAACGGGAAGAGATGAGGGGAATGGGCCAAAGTTGAAACAGTGGCCATTCGGTTCGGTGGGGGCACTCCTGACAGCGGGAACTGGCATGTCAGATACATTCACGCCGACATTAACCTCGGGAATAGTATCCGACTCTTTGACAACCGAATTATTCTCAGCATCATTTTTGGGGCAATTAAATGCACCACCCATGCAAGATTCCGGTACCGGAATATCTCCAACTCCGGTCGTTTTGACATGATCATCTGGCGGAATTTCACCTTCCTCCATATTACCAAAATCATTATTGCCCCAGGTGTCGGAAACCCCGTCTTCATTATCTGAGGTGCCATCAAAATCGTTTCCTATGAACTCATCTTCCAAGTCCCCAGGTGCATTGGGTTGATGGGAGAAAGAGTGCGTATAGAAAGGTTGCCACTTAAAGTATATTTCAGATATCCCAGGCTGATGATTAACACCCCCACAATCAATAGTGATATCATTATTAATTCTTAATTTGTTTGATGTTAGAACCGCCACCTTTATATTTGAGAGATTAACATTATCCCACATACGTTCTGGTAACTCCACCACATCACCGAAATATTTTACAATTTTTGCAACATTATCGTCGTCACGAAAGGGGAGAGGAATCCCTGTTATTCGAATCCAAGCCAGACGTTTAACATCCAGATCCATAGTTTGAGATCCAGGTTTAAGCCATTTAAACCACCGTTTCCAACATATGTCGTTTTCCAAGAACCCCTTAGCCACTGAAGCAATACCGAAGTAAAGGATCACATGTAAGCCTCCGTAATAATTGACTCTAACATCAGATATGCATTCATCATCAACGGAATTAGGGAGATTTCTAAGCTTATTGAAATCAGAGACTTCACCAATGAGTATCATATTTTGCATAACGCTACTCAGGAATCTCGACGGTGCAAGAGAGATAACAGGAAGGTTGTTACAAACCGGAGTGGTAGTGTTGTGGCCTCTGACAGCATCGGCATATGAACGTCCGTTGGTGTAACCCTGCGCCGCCGTGTTTTGTCGCCGATGTGATCGATTTTGAGGGGGTGGCGGTGGGGGGTGATCTCTGGCCTCAGAGTTGATGTTGCCCGCAGGTTTTCTTTGATACTTTCCTAGATTGCAACGAAGAATACAATGCCCCATCTTAATATTCCTTGCAGATTTTTCAAGATCCAAGCCGTTTACACCTGTGAATCTTATGAAAGCAAAATTTGATCCTCCAATATCTTTCCTCTTTGAGATATATATGTCAACGATCTTGCCGATACCTTGAAATTTCTCATTCAGATCGGATGCAACAGTCCCATCGGGGATGTTTGTAACGAATAGTGTTATCGGTGCTTATCTCCGGTGATGCACCGTACTCCAGCTGCCTCCACGTCGTGTTGACGTTTCATATTCTAGGGAGCGTTCAACTCTATCAATCCTCTAGTAGCTAGCTACTGTGTTTTTATTAATGTCACTTTGGTATTCTAAACTTAAAAATGTTACATCGCACCAAACCATGATCTAATAACACAACATCAACTTCACAACACGAATATAAAAATAGAAGATCCATGCCTCTCTTAAATAGTAATTTATTTAAACAAGGGTAAATTACAGTTTTTGTCCCTGACCTTTTTCCGATTTTGGGTTTTTGTCCCTAAACTTTTTTTTCTGTTTTTTTGTCCCTGAGGTTTTTAAAATTCCGCATTTTTGTCCTTCCGTCCAAAATTTTCCGTTAATTGACGATATTTTTGGTGATTTCCCCAAATTACCCCTATTTTAACTATTTTTCTTTTATATCATCTTCATCTTCAACGCATTCAACAAGCAGCTTTCGATCTTCCAGGAACAGCAGCAGTAATCTTCTCCTACCTCATCAGAACCTCTTTCGGAAAAGCTTTCAACGCATTCAACAAAGCAGTGTCTTCCGCAGAGCTCCAGCTTCCGCCTTTACTCGATTTCATTTCATTCTCAATAACGTCATCAATTCGCTTGTCAACTGCTTTCCGATCTTTCAAAACTCGTGAAAACGAATCTGAATCACCGATTTTACGCTCTCCCATTGATTTCGCAATCTTCACCACACTTTCCACCATATGCCGGCCGGAAAACGCCTCCGCCACCGCCTCCCACCGTCCCGACATCCCGACAGGATTCTTCACCATCTGTTTCTTCAATAATTCCAGATCTGATTCCTTCCAATCTGGGTCCGACCCGGATGTTACCGGCGGTGTAGGAGGTAGGGGCGAAAGGGCCGATAAGGAGAGATAACGAAAACCAGATGAAGATGGATTGAAGAGGATCGGATTGAAAGTAGAAGAGAGATAGGGTTTGAAGAAGGAATCTGGGTATGCTTTCTTCATCAAAGAACTCCATTGGAGTAGCAGCTTCAACGGAGGGAAATCAAATCTGAATTGGGGTTTCTACAAGGAGCAGGAAGATTGATAGGATTATATACGGTGGTGATTTTGATTTTGATTTTGATTTTATGAAGATGATGGATTCAAAAATATGATCTTGATTTAGGATTAGGGTTCATGGATCAGTTGGGGGTTGGGGATGAAGAAATGTAAAAGACGAAAATATCCTTTTTTTGCATTTTTAGTCACTTAACGGTCAAAATTGGACGGAAGGACAAATATGCAGAATTTTTAAAACCTCAAGGATAAAAAAACAGAAAAAAAAAGTTTAGGGACAAAAACCCAGAATCAGAAAAAGGTCAGGGACAAAAACTAAAACTGTAATTTACCCTTTAAACAATGATTGTTTATACTACTATTTACTTCTCATTATTTTTTTAGAAATAGAGATCGTTAATATTACACACACATATATATATCCTACATTTGACTAATAAGATTTAACTGAAAACCTATTAATTAAAGTTTCACCGATATACCTATAGGCCAAAAGCTATTTAGTTATATATATATATATATATATATATATATATATATATATATATATATATATATATATATATATATATATATATATATATATATATATATATTTCTAATTAAAAAATAATACATTTTTCTATATATCTTTTTTTCTGTTTTTATACTTCGTACTTCCTCCGATTCAAAATAAGTGATACACTTCGTGTTTCACGCTTTTTGAGGCATATTTTATAATGAGAGTTATATTAGATTAATTGGATGGTTAGTGGAGAATGAGTCCCACATTTTTTGAATAAAATAAGGTTAATGATGTTTAAAAGTAAAAGTATGGGTAAATGAGTTATTTCACTCTATTAAAGTAAGTAGTTAGTGGGTGTGGGGTCCATTACTTTTACCAAATAAGGTAAATTTTCAAAGTGTGTCACTTATTTTGATACACCCAAATATGGAAAGTGTATCACTTATTTTGAATCAGAGGAAGTATTATTCTTCACTACGCACACACCACCAACCTCTACTTATTTGATTCTAAAACCCAATTAAACATCATTATCATAAACACCATCACACGTCTACCTCTTTGATTTTGTTGTCGGCGGCGATAACTTTCCCGTCATAAATCTCTCTAGCTCTCTCGCTGGGATTCGAAAACATAAACATCATTATCATATTCACTTCGCCATTTTGGTTGGCTCATTAATTATCCATCAAATAAAATTCTATGGATCTAGCAATGACGGAATTTTGATTCTATAAATATTTGACTAGAATCTATGAGATAGTTAGAACAAAAATTTAGATCAATCAATTCTACTTGAAAATGTCGATTCCAGCGACTTGCATCTGCGAGTGTGTGACCAGAGGTGGTTGAAGGGAAAGAGTAGTGATGAGGTGAGTAACTCTGCAAATATGTAATGGCGCAGAATGTTACTGGTTCTGGCGGGATATTAATGTCGGTGGTGGAAGAACATAGATAAAAGAGAAATAAAAGAAAAATATATTAATTATCAGGCTAAATTTCACAGATGGTCTATGTGTTTTGCCGCTTATTACGTGTGCAGTCTGAAAATATATCATTTAATTTGAATCGGAGGAAATATATAATATAAAAATATCAAAATTAATATTGTTCATCATGAACACAGCATTTTTTATATGTTGGGTTTCAACGCAGTTTCAAATAAATCTTGGAATAAACCGGAAATAATATTACGTTAAAATCACCCAGGATCAGTTGAGACATAATAATAAACTAGTTAGGGATTGATCTATAACCTATAGCTTAATCGAAATCCTTGGATATGTAGAATAGGATCAAAATGCTTTCAGTAATCCACACACGTTGCACCTTAGAACCAGATGCTAGATACCCCGAAACCAATATTAAAATTGAAAACCCCAAAGAAGGTTCCTTAAATTCGGTTGATAGGTTTTTAATTTGAATATCGAAATTTGTCCGACATTTCGCATGTACTTCTATATAAATAAATTGATTTATATAAATGTACGTTTATAATCCTTTAATTATTAGCTATTACTCCCTCCGTCCCTAAATAAAGTTCTTATTTCTCTTGGGCACAACTTTTTAGGAGATAGTTAGTGGTGGGGTATTTGGTATTACTTTTGATTAAATTATAAGATTTGATTGGAGAGAGAAAGTGTTTTAGAAGATAGTTAGTGGTGAAAGTATTAACAATAATATTTTTATATTAAGTGAGCCTCTTAAGTTTGAGAAATGAGAACTTTATTTAACGACAAAACTTGAAAGAGAAATGAGAACTTTATTTAGGGACGGAGGGAGTATTAATTAACCCATTTTTAAAATTAAGTCATTTAATTATTATCCATCACTATTGCTAAACTACAAATTAGAATCATAATTATTATCTCTTTAATTACATAATAAAACCACTTCAACAACTACTTATATAAAACATTTCTTCCGTTAATAAAACTACATACTTCCTCCGATTTAAAATAAGTGATACACTTTTCATATTTGGGTGTATTAAAATAAGTGATACACTTTGAAAACTTACCTTATTTAATAAAAAATAGTGGGACCACACCCACTAATTATCTACTTTAATAAAGTGAAATGACATCTTTACCCTTATTTTTACTTTTAAACATCATTAACCTCACTTTATTCAAAATTTGTGGGACTCATTCCCCACTAAGTATCCAATTAATCTAATTTAATTATCATTATCATATTTTACCTCAAAACCTGTAAATTTAACAATATATCACTTATTTTAAATCGGAGGAAGTATATAATTACAACTAATTGGCCGTTCAAAAAAAAAAACTTATATAATTATAGAATGATTAAACAATAATTTGAAGGAGAAAGGTACAGTGAGAAAGCTAAAAAGAATAACAAATTCAACAACTACTGCAATTTTGACTTTTACACCTCATCCAAAGTCAAATTACGTAACCATTCAACGACACGGTCAAATATCCACTTTGTATATATGTACATATCCCTACACTACACTTCATCTCCACCAATCTCAAATCGTTAGAGAAAACAAACTCCAAAAGTACTAATTTTTTACAAAGAGAGAAAGTGGGCGACCTGAGATTTCAACACATATGGCCGGACTAAAATCAACTGTGGTTATATTGTTCATCATGGTGGTTGCATCTTTCCAGTTACAATCCACGGTGGCGCAAAGTACTAGACACGTTGTCGGAGACGCCATGGGCTGGACTGTACCTTCTGCCGGTGCCGCCGCTTACACCACCTGGGCTTCCGGCAAGACGTTCACCGTAGGTGACACTCTCTTTTTCAACTTCACCACCGGAGCGCATAACGTGGAGGAAGTTTCACAGGCGGCGTACGGACCATGTACCACCGCTAACCCCATCTCGCAAACAGCCACCGGCCCTGCTACCCTTACCTTGAGGACTGCCGGAAACCATTACTACATTTGTGGTGTCGGACCTCATTGTTCACTTGGTCAGAAATTTACTATTAACGTTGCTGCAGCCACTTCAAGTACTCCTCCGGCTGCCACCAGCCCAGCTCCCGCCGGTAGCACGCCATCGTCCCAACCACCGCCACCAGCACCAAGCAGCGCACCTTCATCTTTCACCGCTGTGCTACCTGTCACTTTCTTGGCAGCTGCTTTGGCTTTCTTTTAATTGCTAGATAGTGTTTGGTTGGTTCTTGTGTGTTTTGGAGTTTGTGGTCCAATTTTAATTTTTTATGATATAATAAATTGTTTTAATAAATATTATTTATTTATGAATTTTAATTTGGTATGCAATACCTTTGCCGTTTAGTGTTGAACGGAAATGTCATTTTGTATTGAGATTTTACGTGGTTTACCATTTTACATGAGTAGTTATAATACTTTAATGTATTAATATTTACTTTGCGACGACAAATATCTTGTAAAAATATTTTTCCACTACTAATTGGTGAGTGGTGCCGTGACAGTAATGATAGTAGTAAATGGTGCATTATTTTTATTAGTTTTGATAATGATAGCCTTTAGGATTGTCTTTAAGGCTATGGGATATGAGTATCACACTCCACACCAAATTTTCATGCCACATCATTACCACCTCAGCAATCACACCACCACCACACCACATCATCTCTAAGAAATACCCACCACACCACACCATTTTATTCCATTAAATTTTAAAATGAAAATATCCACCACCCAATCACAAGCCACCATCAATCAAAAAGCAACCCCCACACCCCGTGGCCTCCCGTGGTCTGCATGCTTCCTCCACCACGCCAACCCCCCACGGCGTTAGGGGGGGGGGGGGGTGTTCCACCCATGGCCACGCCGTGGCTTCCCTGCCACATCACCACCCATGGCCACGCCATGGGCTCATACCCCATAGCCTAAAGCATAAAAAGTTGTATATTAATTAATTTGTGGGGTGGTAATTCTGAAATTCCAGGGGTTAGTTATAGATTGAAGTACAAAATTTTATTGTATGTCTATTGACAGCCCTTATGGCTGACATCAGGGCGTCTACGAGATTTTGAAGGCCCTGTGCGAAAATACGAAAATGGCCCCCCTGAATATAAGATTTTTATAAAAGTTTAGACTTTTTAATTTCTTTTATATTAAATTATTAAGTTGGCTTAAATTTTAATGTTATATATAAAAAAAATATATATAAATTGGACCCCTATAAAATTTGAGTCATGTGCAGCTGCACCTCCTCAAATACACCCTGACTGTCATAATCAAAACCCTATTTTTATAGAGAAAAATATGTTCCAAAATAATAAATGTATTGGTTGAAAATTAAAATTTTATAAATTTAGAAGATCTCATATATATATAGTAAATATAAAAGGTTTTGATAATGACCCTTAGGGTTGTCTTTAATTGCATAAAAGTTCTACATTAAATCATGGGAGAAAGTTATTTTAAAATTCAATGGGTGGTTATAAATTAATATACAAGCTTCTGATGTGTCTCTATTGACAGCACTTACATCTGTCATTATCAAAACCCAATATAAAAATAGATATAAATATTACTCCTTCCGTCCCACAAAAAAAGTTCTCATTTCTAACTTAAATTTTGTCCACAAAAAAGTTTTCATTTCTATAAAATAATATTATTATCATGAACCACACCACTAACTATCTCTTAAAAACATTTTCTCTCTCCAAATAACCTTATATTTTAATAATAAATAATAATAAATAATAATAAAGACCTCACTACTAACTATTGTCTAAATACTTGTGTTCAAATGAAATGAGAACTTTTTTTGTGGGACTGAGTACGTATATTTTAGAGAGATAAAATAGATATAGCGTGGTCGGGCCCGGAGGCCGGAGGTCCATGCAATGGTCTTAATTTCAACTTATTATAGTCCGAAAATAAGTGGAAGTGAGAATCCGCGTCATCTTTGTGTTTGCGTGATTACATGAAGAAACATAGGGTAAAAAAACTATTGAGCCCTTTATCAGGAACGTTAGAACAATTATCAAGCCGAACAGTGTGCGATTCTTGATTGATGATATCGTTGGCGGTGATGTCCTTTCATTTATTAAACTTATATCATAACTAATATATTATACAAATGATATGATATTTATTTCTAACAACTAAAGTTTATATTTTAATATATTTAATAAAATTGTTAGATTAAAAAAACTAACCCATGATATTTGGAAGACTAAAATACTAAATCACACCAAAAGAAAGAAAAATCCAAGAGAAGCTTCCAAACGTGAATAATTAATTGAATATTAAATATTGAATATTGAATATGAGAAATCAAATATGTTTAATTAATGGAAAATATGTTCAAGTAAGGGTTTAAGAGACTAATATCTGTTGGAGTAAAACACAGATCAACTTATTACTGATTCTGCAGTTAGTACTGACATACTTAGTACTGATGGGGCAGAAACATCTACTACTGATGAAGTTGATGCTGGTGTATACTATAACTTAGTTACTACTGATCATGAGAAGATTGAAGATACTACTGATCATTGTAGTTACTACTGACGTTGATTATGGACTTACTACTGATCACCAAGTTTACTACTGATGTTACTTATTTACTACTGGTGATTGCAGTTACTACTGATACGCGTTTTTGGAAGATATCAAGTCCGAGATCTTCGTAGAGATAGTTATAGAATGTAATTAAATGTATATCTTTTATAATTCGATGTAAATCAAGTCCTAGAATAACTAGGGTAAATAGTTTAGCTTCAAGGACTACTATAAGTATGTTCCTTATGAATTGTAAACGTACGTGTGTATTGTTAACTCAATAATATACATTGAAGCTTTTTGTGAAACTGTGTTCTTAATATTCTTGCATATTGTTCATACAGTTCATTGTTCTTAATTATTGATATAGTGTTGATCCGCTGCAACTTCTATCATCAATTAGATCTAAGGTGTTTATTAACTTGTCTATAGTTAATCGATCCTGACAAGTGGTATCAGAGCTTATTGGTTCTAGATCTACTATTTGTTAAGAACAACAAAAAGTTTTAATCTTTAAAACACACACATTATTAATCATGACTGATAATAATGAAAGCACTCAGGCCAACAAAATCCCTATGCTCACTCCCAATAACTTTGGGATGTGGAAGAATCGTATTAAGCAATACATGCTTATTACAGATTATTCTATGTGGGAAGTCGTTTGTGAAGGAAACAAAACTGGTCAACTTCAAGCAAGCAGCTCTGTAACTGAGGCAGACAAACTTAAATGTGAGAAGGAGAAGAAAGATAAAGGCATCGAACTCAAAACTCTAAGCACTCTCCTACTGGCTATTCCTAATGACTATCAACATCTCTTTGTTGAATATGATGATGCTAAGATGCTTTGGGAAGCACTGGAGAAGAGATTCGTTGGGACAAAGAGTACAAAAAGAAACATGAAGTCTGTTCTCAAACAAGACTTTGAAAATTTCAAAGGAAAGCCCAATGAAACACTCACTCAAGTGTTTGACAGATTCAACAAACTAATTGGTGAACTCAACCAAGTTGGTGTAAAGATGGATCAAGAAGATGTCAACATGAAGTTCCTAAGGTCTCTTAGTGAAGAATGGGCCATGTACACAGTGGTGTATAGACAAAGAGATGCTCTAGAAGAAAAGGAGTTAGATGAACTCTATAATGATCTCAGAGTGTTTGAAACTGAGGTAAATCACAAAAACCCTTCTATTTCTTCTAACAATGCTGCATTTGTGTCTAGTACAGGTCAAGGACAAGAAACCTCCACAGGAAAGGCTGCAGATTCTGAGGATACTGCAAGAGAATCCTTCTTCACTAGTCATGTGCATACTGCATTGATTAGTGATGACTTGGAACAATTGAATCCAGATGTTCTTGAGGAGATGGATCTTAAATGGCAGATGGCTATGCTGAGCCTAAGGACCAAAAGATTCTTAAAAAGAACTGGTAGGACAAGCCTCAATTTCAACAAAGGTGACAAAGCAGGATTTGACAAGACTAAAGTCAAGTGTTACAACTGTAACAACCTTGGTCACTTTGCAAAAGAATGTCCTCAACCAGACAAAAGATCAAAATCAACTGCTCTTGTGTCACAACAAGGACAAGGATATGACTGGAGCTTCCAAGCAGAAGAGCATGCTCAAAATCAAGCTCTCATGGCCTTTACTGACAACAAAACTGAGGTAAAATCTAAACCTTGTACTCCTGAATGTGCTAAAATTATTAAAAATCTAGAAAAAGAAAACACTAAATTAAATGAAGATCTAGCAAAAGCAATCAGAAGAAATCATGAGTTTGATAGTGTAATTGCTGATCAAGAACATCAAATAAAAGTGTACAAGATGATTGATCAAAGGATCAAGGAAGAATTGCTTCAAGCTGTGGATGAGAAAGAGTTCTATGAAACAAAAAATAAAGAACTAATAAGTAAATTAGAAGAATGTCAGCTTGAAATTGAACAAAATAAATTAACAATTAAAAAGTTTGAAAGAAGCACTAAAATTCTAGATGAATTAACTAATAATCAAACTACAGAAAAAGTTGTTCATGGGGTGGGATATCATGCTGTACCACCTCCACACAAATTCATTCCTCCACTTAAAAACAGTTCAGAAAGAATCATTAATGAATTAAAAACTGAAAATCAAACTGAATCTAAAAATGAAACATCTGAATCAAATGATTCTTCAGATGATGAGCAATCAATTGAATTTACAATATCTCAAACTGAATCACCAAAATCAATTGATACAAGTTTTCACACAGCTCAAAGTCCAAATGATTCTCCTAAATATAATGCAGAAAATATACCCAAAATTCTAAAAAGAGGAAACCAAAGAAATAGAAACCAACTCTTAGAACAAAGAAAACCATTAAAGGCTCAAGAAAATAAATTAAAATGTGTTATTTGCAATAAAGTGAATCATTTAGCAAAGGATTGTCACTTCAATCCAATAAATTGCAAGGAGTTAAAGGAATTTAAAGTTTTTAAAGAAAATGCAAAAACTCAAAGGTTAAAAGATACTACTGGTCCTTCAGTAGTAAATACAATCAAAACTCCAATTGCTGAAACTCCAAGATTTGGAAGAAGTGCACCAAGATTTGTGCAAAACAGAAGAGTTGGCAGCCCAAAGAACAGCAATTACTTCAAGAACAACGGAAAATCCAATCAAAATAAACAATATTTTAAATTTTCCAACACCAGTAGAAACTCTAACAAATTTACTACTGGTGTTAACCCTAATTATAATGCTGTATGGTACCAGTACAAGAATACTACTGGTAAAAACCCTAATTTCAAAAATACTACTGCTCCCAAAACCAACATCAAAAACACTACTGGTGTTAATTTTAAAAACACTACTGGTCATTCTAAACATGGTAAGTACCCAAATACTACTGGTCCATCAGTAGTAAAGTACTCAAAAGCTAAAAATCATGGGTATAAACCAAGATCAGTAGGAACTTCTCACACCAGTAACAACTCCAAAAGGGCAGTAGTAAAACAAAACACCAGTACTAAACAAGTATGGTTACCAAAAGTGTTTAAAGTTAAAACTCCCAAAACTTATTTCTCAAAGGATGAACCCAAGACATATAAAGCTTGGGTTCCCAAACTTAACTAATCCTTTACTCATTTGTGCAGAGCATTCAGATCCCAGAAGAAGGAAGAACATGGCATATTGATAGTGGATGCTCAAGGCACATGACTGGAAATCTGCAAATTCTTAAAGATTTCAAGTCATTTGATGGAGGATATGTGGCATTTGGTGAGAATCCCCAGGGAGGTAAGATTACAGGTAAAGATACTGTTACTAATGGAAAAATTACCTTTGATGATGTATTTTATGTAGCTGAACTAAAATACAATCTTGTCAGTGTGTCTCAAGTTTGTGATAAAAAGAACAAGATTCTGTTCACAGACATTGAGTGCATCATTCTTTCTCCTGATTTTATTTTAGATGAAAAATATGTTGTTTTAAGAACTCCAAGGAGAAACAATGTGTATTGCCTGGATATAGGGGGAGAACTCATTTCTACAAATGAGGTCAACTGTTTTATATCCAAGGCAAACACCACTGAATCAGAACTTTGGCATAGAAGGATGTGTCACACAAATTTTAAAAACATGAATAATTTAGTAAAAAGAAATCTGGTCATTGGACTACCTCAAAAACAATTCATGTGTGATCATCACTGTGTTGCATGCCTAAAAGGTAAACAACACAAGACTTCTCATAAGTCCAAAACTGTGAACTCTATTTCTGTTCCTTTACAGCTCTTACATATGGACCTTTTTGGACCTACAAATGTAATGAGTATTGGAAAGAAACAATATTGTCTAGTTATTACTGATGACTTTTCCAGATATACATGGGTTTTCTTTCTCAGGACAAAGGATGAAACAAGTGAACTCATAAAGAACTTAATTATCAAACTGGAAAACACATCTGATCAAAAAGTGAAAGCCATAAGATGTGATAATGACACAGAATTTAAAAATGCTAACTTAATTAACTTTTGTGATCTTAAAGGTATTGACAGGCAATACAGCTCACCTAGAACTCCACAACAAAATGGTGTAGCTGAAAGAAGAAATAGAACCATCATTGAAGCAGCAAGATCAATGCTAGCAGATTCAAAATTACCAATCACTTTTTGGGCTGAAGCTGTTAATACTGCGTGTTATGTTCAAAACAGAGTATTAATAGTTAAGCCACATTTTAAAACACCATATGAACTTTTTAATAAAAGAAAACCTTCTATAAGTTTCTTAAAATCATTTGGTTGTCCTTGTACTATTCTGATTACAAGAGAACAAATTGGTAAGTTTGACTGCAAAGCTGATGATGGAATATTTGTGGGATACTCTACTCAAAGTAAATCATACAGAGTATTCAACAAGAGATTAAGGATAATTGAAGAAAGCATTAATGTATCCTTTAATGAAAATATTGCTAATGAACAAGGAAATGGTCCAGATTGGCTATTCAACATAGACAATCTAACCAAATCCTTTAATTCTAACATGAATTTAAATACAGGTGATTCAAATGGTCATACTCAAAATGAAGGAACATCATCTGTTTATACTGGTCAAGAAAAGATGAGATACATAATAGTTGATACTGCTCCCATAGTTAATACTGATGTCAGTAATAACTCAAATATTGAAAGCAGTAGTAACTCTGAGAATGAGGTCAGTAGTAATTCCAATACTACTGGTACCAGTAATAGTACTGAAAATACTACTGGTCCCAACAATAACCTAGATTCTCAAGATACTACTGATGCTAGTAACAACAACAATACTACTGATCTCAACAAAGACAATAGCAGTAGTAACTCTGACCAAAATGATGATGAACCAAACATTCATGACAATGAAGAATCACAAGATGAACAACTGCCTGAGACAAATGAGTCCAATCTTGGAAATCAACTAGTGGTTGATAAAGCTACAACTACAAGGACTCAGAAGAACCATCCATTAGACCTTGTTCTAAGTAATGTTAACTCACCACTTCAAACAAGAAGCAAATTAAATAAAAGCTTAACTGCAAATATGTGTAACATTAGTTTAATTGCTAATGAATGTATGTATGAATGCTTTCTGTCTCAGGAAGAACCAAAGAAGATCCAACAAGCAATGAAGGACTCAAACTGGATTGAAGCAATGCAAGAAGAACTCCTTCAATTTAAATTACAAGCTGTTTGGACACTTGTACCTCTACCCAAAGGAAAAAGAGCCATTGGAACAAGATGGATATTCAGAAACAAGAAAGATGAAAGAGGTATAGTGATCAAGAATAAAGCCAGACTTGTAGCCCAAGGATACACTCAAGAAGAAGGAATAGACTATGATGAAGTATATGCTCCTGTTGCTAGAATTGAAGCAATAAGAATATTTCTAGCATATGCTTCATTCAAGAAATTCAAAGTCTATCAAATGGATGTTAAGAGTGCTTTCCTATATGGGAAAATTGAAGAAGAAGTATATGTTTGCCAACCTCCAGGTTTTGAAGATCCAAAACATGGTGATTATGTGTTCAAATTAGATAAAGCTCTATATGGCCTACATCAGGCACCAAGAGCATGGTATGACACATTATCATCATACCTATTGAAGAATAACTTTAAAAGAGGAGCCATTGACAAAACTTTGTTCACAAAGAAAGTCAAGGATGATATACTACTGGTACAAATTTATGTAGATGATATCATCTTTGGCTCAACCAATGACTTATTATGCAAAGAATTTGAAGAACTGATGCAAATTAAATTCAAGATGAGCTCCATGGGTCCAATGAACTTCTTCCTTGGACTCCAAGTCAATCAAAGAACTGATGGTATTTTGATAAATCAATCAAAATATGTCAAAGACATCTTGGAAAAGTTTGACTTGAAAGACAGTAAAAGTGCTAGTACACCAATGGAAACACACAAACACCTACATCCTGATGTTGAGGGGGAGGATGTAGATGAACACTTATATAGATCAATGATAGGCTCTTTGATGTACTTAACTGCATCAAGACCTGACATTATGTATAGTGTTTGTGTGTGTGCAAGATATCAAGCAAGACCCAAAGAACTACACTTGCAGGCTGTTAAAAGAATATTCAGATACTTGAAAGGCAAACCATCACTAGGTCTATGGTATCCACATGACTCACCCTTTGAACTAATAGCCTATACAGATAGTGACTATGGAGGTGAATGTCAAGATAGAAAATCCACTACTGGTGGATGTCAATTCTTTGGATCAAGACTGGTGTCATGGCAATGTAAGAAGCAAACAAATGTATCAACATCTACTGCTGAAGCAGAATATGTAGCTGCATCTGCTTGCTGTGCTCAAGTACTATGGATTCAAAATCAACTTCTAGACTTTGGTATCTCTATCCTTAAAACTCCTATTTTTATTGATAATCAAAGTGCTATTAGTATTGTGAATAATCCAGTAAAACATTCAAAAACTAAACACATTGAAATAAGATTTCACTTTATAAGAGATTGTAATGAAAAGAAATTAATCAAAGTAGTTAAAATCCATACTGATGATCAATTAGCAGATCTTTTTACAAAAGCATTTGATGTAGGAAGATTCAACTTCTTGGTTAGCAGTATTGGAATGATTTTAATAACTTAAAATCTCACTTAAAATCATGTGTAAAGTTAGTGTTGTAAAATATTATTTTCTTAAGTGTTTTACTACTGGTATTGCTGTACTACTGGTGTGAAAGTGTATGCACAAAATACTACTGATAGTTCATTACTACTGGTGTATTTTAGGTTTACACAAATACTACTGGTAAGTCAGTACTACTGGTATTCACATATACTACTGGTCTTGTGTGTTAATGGTTACTACTGATGTCTATAGTTACTACTGATGTCAAAATCCTTAGTCACTACTGATGTTAGTAGATACTACTGACGTTTTACTACTGATATCTTATTTGCTACTGGTCTTTCATAAACACAATTACCAAACTAACCCCCATGAAAATAACCGTTATGTTATGATTCGAAGGCTATTTTCGTAGTTTTGCAGGTTTAATCGAAAGATATAAAAGGCGGCAGACGATTAATTTAGCATTATCTTCACTTCGATTCTCTAAACACCTCTCGATAAACCCTAGTTTACGATCAAAAACCCTTCATCTGTAACAAAATTTCACAATATGGTTGCATTCTTAAAGAATCCCGACGGAACAAAAGATTTCCGTCCGATCGTAAAATTTTTGAGAAATTCATATATACAGTTTGCCTTAACTGTAAAACCAAAATCATATCAACAGCACTTGGTGGATTTCTGGACCAATGCTGAGCGAACAGAAGGAACAACATCCTCAATGATAAAATCTAAAGTAGATGGAAAGCACATCACAGTAACAGAACAATCAATCAGACACCATCTACAATTACACGATGATTCAGGTATGTCTACTCTTCCTAAGGAATACATTGCTGAAATTTTGAATAAAATGGGATATGAGGGCAGACTGAATATAGTTACTTTTCAAAAGGATCTACTCTCCCCACAATGGAAATTTTTAATACATACCATTCAGCATTGTATTTCTCCTAAAAGAAGTACTTGGAATGAGTTTAATAAGGCAATAGCCTCTGCTGTTGTCTGTTTATGCACAGACCAAGTATTTAATTTTTCATACATGATATTTGATGGTATGTTGGGAAATCTTAGTTCTTCTAAATTTTTAATGTATCCCAGATTTCTACAACATATCATAAACTGTGAATTACAAAACTTGTCAACTCCTAAAAATATTTTTATATTACCTGAGTTGAACAAGAAAGTTTTCTCAAATATGAGAAAACAATTTAAATTTTCGGGCAAGGAAACCCCTCTGTTTCCTAACATGATCAAAGATCAACCCAATATTGGAGAGGGTTCAACCATTGCTACAACCCAAGTTGAACCTCAACCCACTCCATCACCCCCAAATACAGCCCAAACACCAATACAAATAGCCACTCAATCACCAACCCAAACAGAAGTCCTGAATGTGTCCCAGGAACTTGATATAAATCTGCAGAGTGCTACTCTTCACTCTGTGGAAGACCTACCAGACAAAACCAAAAACATTTCCACAATTTATAAAAGAAAGAAACTTTCTTCAAAGGACACCAGGGGACAAATCGAGTCACACCCCAGGCTCAAAGAGTTGTCCTCCAAGGAGGAGAGAGGACATGAGGGGAGGGCTTTCACTACTGATGCCCCAAAGGTGGGTGCACAGGACAGTGAAAACATCATTAGGACCCAAACCTCGGCAACTTTGAGTGATGACTCTTTTGAGGAATTACTCAAAGGACCCCGGTGCCAAGAAACCACAAGGGGGGGCATCTCTGCTTCTTCTAGGAAGAAGAGAATGTCTAAAAGACCCAATGAATCACCAAGCAGTGATGAGGGCAGATCTGTGGAATTGATGGAAAGGAAGGAAAACCTTAAAACCAATGTACCTGTTAGTAAGCCCGATGATCTTGCTAGATGGAGTGAGGGCAGTATTAAAATCACTCAATTGACGGATAAAGTGGATTCTCTTGAGTCCACTGTACAAAATTGCCATATATATTTAACTAACCAAGGGAAAACCATGGCTGCAATGAAAAGGCATGTCAACACCATCAACAGAAGAATGAGATTATATGAGTACAGGCTTTATCAACAAGCCAAAATCATCAGACAATTGAAGAAAAGGATTGATGATAGTGAGGCTCCACCAGTTGAGCTCACTAAGGGGGAGAAGGATAATATACAGACAATGATTGATGAATCTATAGCAGCAGCAGCAGCATCCTCCCTTTTAAATTTAAAAGAAACAAATGTTGATGAAGGCCCAGAGATGATGGTGACAGAAGAAGAGCCTATTACTACTGCTACAATGGAAGAACAAGTTGAAAAGGAAATACCAGTAGTAACCTCTACTACTGATATTTTAGCAGTAGTAAATGAAGAAAAGGAATTAATAGCAGCAAATACTACTGATGCCCTATCAGTAGTAACTCCTGAAGTAACACCAGTAGTAACTAATCTAGTTACTACTGAAGAGGAAGAATTACATTTTCCAGAGCTTATTGAAAGAGAGAGACATGTCATCATTACCAAACCACCAACACCTGATCAACCACTTATCATACCTGACATTGATGATAATGTGAATTGGTTTGAGGTTGATGAATGCTCACTTCCTCCACATCCAAAATACTTCAACAAAATGAAATTAGATCATTTTCTCCCTCTGTTATAATAAGTGGAGTGCCAGACATGAAATATATTCCACCTCCACCTTCAGCACACATTGGAAAGGGTAAAGAAATATATGATGAAGATTACCCTAACAGAGCTCTTGGTCATTACATGGTAAACAAGATAAATCTTGTTAGAGCTGATAAACAAGACAAATGGAAGGTGAAGAATAAGAGATTTTGGGATAAGGTAGCTAAATATCAAGCTCTTGAACAAAAGAAGAATCAAAGAGAAATGCCTGTTCAAGCACCTGTTCAAATTAAAGATGTTCAGATAGAAGGCCAAGAAGCAGAATTCAAAAGGCTTAGAAAAGTAGAAGAAGAACATCTGAACTGTCTTGAAGAGCTTGTAGCAGAATGCAAAAGAACAAAAGGTGAGTTACCTGATGATATATTTGAACAAAAGTCTCTTATGATAGACTTTCTGAAGACAAGAGGTCACAGTGCAAAATCTTTTGGAAGAATGAAGATGGTAACTATTATTGAAAAATACTGCACTGAGAAGAAGAAAGACCTGGCTGAACAAGAAGCTGAAGAATCAAAGAAAGCCAAAGCCAAAACTTTAGTACCAATCAGCTTAAATTTGCTCAAAGCTGGTAGTGTTACAACTGTTGGTAATACTTCAACTCCCCAATCACTAAAAAGAAAATCTGTTGATCAAGAACAAAGCTCCAAGAAGAAATCAAAACAACAAATTATACCTGTTCTTGAAATGCCAGTTGCTCCTCTACAGAACAATCCAATTCTTAACTGGAGAGTGATGCAGAATAATGTCATAGAAGTCATAAGGGAAGACAAAGTAGTACAAAGATTCACTGGATGGTTACCCTTAATCAGATCATGTTCAAGAAGTGATGTAATCAAACTTTTGATTATTGGGAAACCAAGAATGACAAAGAAATCATGGAAAGAATCTGGAGCTGGATATTTAACAAAGATGATTGATGCTGCATTTTATCCAGATAATTATCCAGAACAATTTACAAATCCAGGTAATGTATATGCTTGGAATGTCATTCCTACTGCAAATATGTACTTCTTTGAGAAATCAGGCAAAGTGTGTGAACTGTACTTATATGAGAAAGAATATCCACATTCTGAGAAGACAATGTATCAGATATTCATAAACACTTTGATGAAACCCTATGATGCTGTTATGTTCCAAAATAAACTGAATTATTTTACAAAGAGGAACAGCAGATACATTATTGAACAAAGACTTCAACAGAATCAAAGAACTCTTGAGAGAAGAAGAAAAGAACAAGAGGAACAAAAGAAACTTGATTGATTAAAACATAATCAATAAGTTTAGGGGGAGATTGTTGGAGCAAAACACAGATCAACTTATTACTGATGCTGCAGTTAGTACTGACATACTTAGTACTGATGGGGCAGAAACATTTACTACTGATGAAGTTGATGCTGGTGTATACTATAACTTAGTTACTACTGATCATGAGAAGATTGAAGATACTACTGATCATTGTAGTTACTACTGACGTTGATTATGGACTTACTACTGATCACCAAGTTTACTACTGATGTTACTTATTTACTACTGGTGATTGCAGTTACTACTGATACGCGTTTTTGGAAGATATCAAGTCCGAGATCTTCGTAGAGATAGTTATATAATGTAATTAAATGTATATCTTTTATAATTCGATGTAAATCAAGTCCTAGAATAACTAGGGTAAATAGTTTAGCTTCAAGGACTACTATAAGTATGTTCCTTACGAATTGTAAACGTACGTGTGTATTGTTAACTCAATAATATACATTGAAGCTTTTTGTGAAACTGTGTTCTTAATATTCTTGCATATTGTTCATACAGTTCATTGTTCTTAATTATTGATATAGTGTTGATCCGCTGCAACTTCTATCATCAATTAGATCTAAGGTGTTTATTAACTTGTCTATAGTTAATCGATCCTGACAATATCAATGTAATCAACCCCTGTATTTTAAAAATTACTTATTTATCAATGAATATACAACTATTTTATGCATCTTACAGACAGCTCTTTGGGCTGTTATTAACAAATCCTTAATTAAATATGGATTGTTATTAATAAACCCTTAATTAAATATAGCCGTAAAGGACAAAATTAGAAAAACAAAAGTCGTTTAAAAGTGAAGTAGTTTCTTCACTGTTCACACAGGCAATTTTCTACCAAGGAATAAAAATCCGCCGACTAAGTTTTGAGCAAGTCAAATTTTGCAATTTCAAATAAAATTAGCAGATATATCATTGACAAAACTTGTCTCAATATATGTCATGGTTGTGAACGGCTAGTGACCCATATAATATAACATTATAACGTAGTGGCTAGTGGCTACTTCCTATAAAATATCTTATTTCTAATTAGATTTTAATCTCTAAAAAAATTCTTATTTCTCAAACTTAATGAGTTTCATTTAAAAAATGAGTGGTGAGTAGTGATGGTAATTTTATATTTTTACAGTAATATAGATAATTTTAAGTATAATAAACATAAGGTCTAGTTGTTTAGTTGGTTATGATATTGTGTTATTAACATAAAAGTCGCAAGTTCAACAAAGTCATCATCCCTAAAAAAGGAACTTAACGAACTATATTTTAACAGAGCTAGCTAGAAACTAGCAGAGTACCCATACACATGTCCAAGAACCTCCCAATACCTAATACCACATATAATTATCATGCCACATTCTACAGGCTATAATTTTGACTTTACAGCTCACAGTAGGTCAACATTATAATACAACAAGTTGGTCAAACTACTCCAACCATTCCACCACCTTTAATAACTACAAATACAACCCAGAAACTATTACTCCCTCACCTCAAACCACCTGCACCATAGACAAAAACTTCTCAAAGAGAGGGACTTGAGATTTCATCACAAAAACCAAAATGGCGGGATTGAAATCAACGGCAGTCTTGGTGGTCATGATCGTTGCATGTTTCCAACTACGATCCATAGTAGCGCAGACAAGGCAAGTCAATCATCTTTTTTATTTTTAACGCTATTTTATATTTTTATAATCTCGTATATAATGTACGTCGAAGGTTATATAAAATTTCTAATTCCGTTTTATTTATTTATATGCGTATGGAATATAATTATCATTTATGTGGATTTACAAAAAGAACAGGCATGTGATTGGAGACACATTGGGCTGGACAATTCCTCCAAATGGTGAAACCACATACACCACATGGGCTTCCCAACAAACTTTCAGAGTTGGTGATACTTTGTACTTTAACTTCACTACTGGATTACATAACGTTGCAGAAATTTCACAAGCTGCGTACGGCCCATGCAGCTCCACCAACACCCTCTCACTTAACCCCACCGGGCCCACCACCCTCACACTGACCCGACCCGGTACCCACTATTATATATGCACTGTTGTCAGCCACTGTCAGATTGGTCAAAAATTAACCATCAATGTATCATCTTCCACTGCCGCCACCCCACCGCTATCTCCACCATCTGCCATCGCTACTCCGCCATCCACATTTGAGCAGTCTCCCTCCGGCAGCCCAATTCCACCACCACCGAGTGCATCTCCGGCTTTCACGGCTGTCGTACCTTTCACTTTTTTGGCGGTTGTCTTAGCTTTCTTTTATTAGATCATGATTTTGATTGAGTTGAGCTTTTCTTTTTCCTAATGTGCATGATTGATGTCTTTTTTAATCGTTGATTAACTTGTGTTATATGTATTCATTTGTTTTGTGCGTATTGTCAATAACCAAAGTTAATTCGCATTTGTGTACCTTGATATATAACTCGTGGACTTGTGCTAATAAAATGCAAAAGGTTTGCCCATTCAAAGATCATTTATGCAGATAGTGTGACGAACTAATTCCGTAATTTTAGCAAACCAGAGTAGTCATATATGTAATTTAATTATCTCTAATATAAAATATAATCACTTTATCTAGGATTATAAACGTCTAGAGAAATATAGGGTAACACAGACTAATCAAAATATTGTATTCATAATACAAACTTTTATATTACCCACATACATCCGTCTCTCATATTACTAGCCAAATTAAACCAAGATGATGACGTCATGTCATTTCATCCACAATTACTTTTTAGTAGTTTTAGACGTTGAGCAGTTTCTATAAACGACCTGTAAAATTCAAAAACCATGGTAATTAGAGAGTAACTTTCGTCAACTAAAACTGTAAATATAAAAATAAGAGTAAATTACTAAAATACCCCCAAGGCACGTCTCCTGCAAGCAACCAATCCCCTTGTTTGTCTTGATACGTTAGTTTCACATCTTCATCACCTATTCCCCGAACAAGCAATACACATCAAGTTCTAATGTATACTTTAAAGTTCGTTATTTACCAAATTCATAGAAAACTAATTAACTTTCTATAAATAATTTTGATAATTAATCATCACTTAATCAATATACACTTACACTTGCCAAACATGTGGGCTAAGGTGTGGACAAGTGTATGGTAAGAATGATGTAGATTAAGGTCGATCTTTCTTGCAATTCCAATTCCTTCCATCTGCACTTTAACAAACATTGACTTTGACCGATGGCAAAGCTTCTTCCTACGTGATTTCACTGGGGGCCACCCAATCACACCATTCTCTTCTTCACCGTTTCTAAATTATAAAAACCACCATCATAGTCAATATTATACTTTTAACAACCAAATTATATATAATATTCGTCATTAAAACAAAAGAGCTAAAGAATGAAAAAGTGATATATTACTTGTGATTTATGAAGATAAAAGTGGATTGGACTTCATTGAAATCATCATCATCAACATCATGATCTTGGTTACTTTTGTTGTAGCTAAGAAGTGGTAGTGTTTTAGGTACATGGCAGTCATGATCTTCATCACCATAATTAACACAAAGCTTTCTCTTCTTCAAATCTTCCATTTCCATGCACCCAAACATGCTATTTCCTTCAGCATTATAATCATTGAGATCAAAGTCATGTGTAGAAGATGATGAAGATGAAGAGAGAGATAGGTCCAGGTGAAGCTCCATATTTGCTAACTTCAAATGCAAGTATGTTGTGTTGTGTTGTATTACTTAAAAAGGATTCATTTCAGCATGTCCTGTCATAATCCTTTTGTCATGTGTCTAACTGTCTATGTGTATAGTATATATGTTATATATACTGATACATGAGAGAGAGAGAGAGAGAGAAACAAGTATATCTTGGTGTTGGATTTTGTCTCGCACATAATGAATGTGAAATGTGTGAGAGAGAAAGTGGTGGGAGGGGGAAGGCATTTGATTCACAGGAATCATGCAATGTACCAACATTATACAAAACTCGAGTGTGTCCTAAGTTTACACTCCTATATTTAATTAGTTAAATGTTAAATAAGTATCATGTTTTAGTTTTATATTAAAATACTGTTTTGTCGGCGAAAAATATATATAGGAGTGCCTTCTGTTTGTTTTTAAAGAGGCATAGAAAATTTTCATTTTGAATGTTGTTTAAAAAGTATCAAAATTTTATCTGTATAAGACTTGAGTGCTTGATAAAAACTGGGTTAATTAGCAACCCTTCCAAGGAGGTTAAGTTTTCGAAACTCATATAATATTGTTGAATCCGATTAACTATTTTTACAGACTATAAAACGATATTATTATATTGTTAAGAAAATAGGCCTGAAATAAACGCACCCAAATCAGTTAGTATCCAAATATTTTCCACAAAAGAAAGGGTGTTTGTAATAACTCACAACACCAACCTTGCCTAGCTACTTTTGTGGGTTGCTTTGAATTTGCTACTGAGATTTACTGCTATTAAATTTAGCGTAAATTGACAACTGTGCCCTTAATCCTAGACAACTGATGGTGACCCACAAAAGGAAACAAAAACTGAGAAGTGAGAACCCTATTTCTTATCAATCACTTTTGCCTTGGGACAATTAATGTGCGCTTGTGGTATACCGTATACTTGCTTAATCACAACTATCTTTTGGTCCCTTCTGTTTTTAGGTTAGAAATTAAATGCATCAATAAATGAACTCAACAATGTTTGTAAACCCTTTTCAAGTCAAACCTTCTGTAAACCCAACACAACAGTATCTAATGTTAACATATCTCACAAAGTTGTGAATTCAAATCTAGTTATAGACAAAAAAATGATGTAGAATATCTAGAAAGTCTATGTGTTAGCTGTTCAAAAGAAAAGTTAAACCATAAAAAAATTTGTAACATGTTCAATCGCTACAAAATGTTGAATAAAATAACACGGTTCGACTCATTTGACCATACACACATAAAACATAACAAACATCGAACTCATTTATAAATGAACTAGTTCAATTAAGTGACTAACTTGTTCATGAACAGATTTTGAAATCTATAATATACGAATATCTCGTTCCATTTCCGCAAATTGCAAATACTAAACAATTTTCCTTTAAACATATAAATTAACTTAAGATGGAGTAAACAGATGCTTATAATAATTTAGTATATTATACTTATACTTACACTTACAGGTTCATTTTAATTTTCTTCACTTGAGTCACATTTCACAACACCTCATCTTGTTGTTGATATATGGAACCATCTTGGATGGGTAACGAAGGCGGGGTCCCGGGGGGAATTAAAGCAGCCCCGTTTTCACCAGCACACACACATAAAGCTTCTGCATCACGAAGAACGGGGTCGATATCGATTTGACCGCTTAATTCGTTGATGAATTTTAGAAGGGTGTCAAAATCCATTTGTTCTCCCATTATCTTGGAGCGATGTCTTTTAAGGATTGCGATACATACATAAAGATGAAGGTGTTCGCTTGGATAGTGGGTCCACAAAACTTCCCATAACCTTAATGTTTTCTCATATTCAAACTCCCTGTTGAAACATGACCATTTTATTAAATATAAAAAAAGAAAATATTAACCGGGGATTTACCTTTTGAACTGAATGAGAATCCATCGGAAACAAAAGAAATAATTTAAGCAGTCATTTTGCTTAAAGTAATTATGTAATGGACTGTCCAGCAGTTCCACCAACTGCCATATCAAACAAGAAAATAAATGTTATAAATTTAATCCACATAAAAAAGGCAAATATTATAGTATTATAAATTTGAGAGGTTATAGACCTTTGAAAGTGCAAAAAGTTGAGCATGCATGCCACTCTGATCACGGTTGAAGTTTGGTCCAAGGCGTTCCAATAGAGAGACAAAACACCAGAATGCTTCTGATTCATCTTTCATGATGAATAATATTGGAGACAGCAAATCGCTCATGCCCTATTAAAGGCTATATTAATTAACATCTATTACCAATAAATGACGGGAATGAAAGTGTTTACCTGACAGTAACCAAGATCAAAATTGTAGAAGGAGTAAGTTAACAATATGTCATGCATAAGCCGTACATTTGGATTGTCATCACCCTCATAGAATGACAGTGATCTGTCAGTCCTCACCTTCAAAAAAGATTATTATGTTATCAAACGAGTAGAAAGTTGCCCAAAGGGTATTTTTAATGCATAAAACCTGCTAAATCATCATATTTTAAAAAATCGCTAACTATCCGTAAAAAAACAGAATTTTGGGCCCTTTAGTTGTATAGTAATTCATACCACATCTTTCTCGATAAGACCCTTCCTTTCTCTGAATTTTGTAAACCTGTTCGCCTGTTCCCGTGAAATGCTCTGCACAAGGAAATTGGGATAAACACAATATACTAATAGAATAATAACAATTCAAGGGAAAAAATGAATATTTTGCATTTTCTTATTTTGCCCAACTTAACATGATCCTATTTCTTTACTATGTGTGACACGGCTTCAAAATAGGCTTAAATATAAACTTCATAACTGATAAAAGTGAATTACAAACCTGCCATTGGTTTTTGATACTCTCATACTCTGACTTCTTAACTGACACAAAATACTCTCTCTCTGCATATGTAGAATCGTACGAATAATAACCCAATAAAAATGCCCAAACCTGAATCATGCACAATAATAAAGTTTTATTCAACTAACCAAAACAAAAAATATTAAAACGCATAAACGAATTGTACCACAATGTACAAACCTCTTTCCGTAAGTTATGCTCTACTCCCCCATAGAATACTCTTTTCCTCAAAGCGTTTGGATCCACAATTCGGCCTTCAGAATCCAAAAAAGTTGACCACTGTATAAAATTTCAGAGATCTATTTTGAAAATTTTGAAGTGGAATAATAAAATTATAATGCATTGCTTGATGATTACTTTTATGATGTAAAAATTAAAAGTGTGGCTTACCTCTTGAAGTCCTAAAGGATGCTGACGTGGTTGTCCCCATACCAGTGATAATTTATCAAACTGACAAAAATAACAGAAAAGCATAAGGACAACAAGCTGATAGTTATACAAATTTCATAAATGCTACAAAAGTTGGCAAAACCTAAAAACTATGATGTTGCAACTGAACAAGTCACACATTGATGTCTTTATTTTTGTACATATTTAAATCCCTCCAAATACCCCTTAATGGCTCCTTTCATACCTAAAAACTAAGTTTTTAGCACGCTAACTGATTTTGTAGAATTAAAATATACTCTGAAATACTCATGGGATGTTAGACTTCAGTTATAAGAAAATAGTAGCACTTTTCTAGAAAAGATTTCAAGGAAGAACTAGTAAAACATTAAACATATTCAAATTGGACTTTTAAGGATAACTGAGTAAACCCACTTTTCGGTTTTATAACTAAATTTCTAAAAACTCACTTTTACAGTTTTCACCTATTTTCATCTCCAGAGGCAGAAACCTATTGTTTTCTAAATTGGAAAACAAAAACATTTGAGCACATTTCAAAAAAATCAGTTGTTCTCTAGAAATAAATAACACCTCCCATTTTCTAGAGAAAAATAGGTGAAAAATTCCAAAAAGGCCGTTTAACTGTAGAAATATGTTGAAATAATATAGAAAAAGATATTCAAGTATGACGTGAAAAACAGAACACATTTTGAAATTGAACGTTTAAGGAAAAAATTTCACGAAAAAGGAGAAAACCCACTTTTCAATTTTATAACTAAATTTCTGAAAACCGACTTTTATAGTTTTCAACTATGATCCTCTTGTATTCTAAACTGGAAAACAAAAACATTTAAAACACGTTTTCACAAAACGTGCAGTAGTTTTCAAGAGATAAAAAAACACCTCCCAGTTTCTAGGAAAAAGAAAGGAGATGAAAAAGTAATAAAAATTTAAATAAAATTTACCTCGAGAGGATCAGAAGGAACAGGAACTTTCTCAGGAACAGTTTCCACATCATCAGATGCAATTTCCTGCATTTGATGATCTTTAGAAGAAGCCCAATTAGTCCTCCTTTTCTCATTTGTACCACCACTATGACCATCAACAAGGTGGTCACGAAAAAGCTGTGAAGTTGTTTCTCGAGCAAATCTGGTTACAAGTGAGAATTTTTCTAAAACTTGAATTGAAATATCTCTTGCAGGATCGTGATTTTTTCTTCTCTGTTTATTGTTTTGTTGGATATTGTTTGAACGATTAGCGTCTGGAGTGATCTTATTGTTTTTTTCTGAATTATTATCAGATGAGGATGAAGAGGGTGATCCTTTGAATGATGATGAATGTGTTCCGTTTGCAAGAGATCTTGGTAGCTCCAATGAAGATAAAGTTCTCTGATCAAACATATTGTTTTAAAAAAAAAAAAAAAAAAAAAGATGAGAAGAAAGGCTATGAATCCAGCAAATAGCTCAAAAATACAGGTTCGTTTACTTGTAGAAAATTTTCTATGATTTTTCTTCTTCATTTTTCTAGAAAATAAAAATGTAGTTTTATCTCTAGAAAACTACTTTAAATTTTGAAAACCTGCTCAAATGTTTTCATTTTCCAGTTTAGGAAATAAGAGTTTTCTACCTGTTAAATTAAATATAGTTGAAAACTATAAAAGTCGAATTTCAGAAATTACCATCCTAAATATAGTTGATGAATAGTTCTATTTTATTTTATTTTTTATTTTTTTTATATAGTGGGTATTATTTCTTTTTCTTTTAGGTTTAGGAGAAAGCAAACAATATTCTTGATGATAATTAAAAAATGGAAAATGCTAAACAATGCCCTTAGGGAAATGGGTAAGAATTTTTTTTTGTCTTAAAATACTTGTAAATTATGTAACAAAAACCACCCCCCTTGAATTTCATTAACCACCTTTGAGTAGTTATGCTTCCTTAATTGTACATTAACCATTTTAATCATCCTTAACCATTGCGCTAAGGGCAATGGTTAGCAGATCCCTTTAAAAATTTACAAAATGTAACCAAACTTCAACTTACTGACACATAAACATTAATATATATGTTATGATTATGACAAATATTATACAAGTTAGGAATATGTATATAACAAAAACAAATTTGTATATTTTATGATACTATTTATTATTGGTTTCTGTTGTTTCTAATGTTTCTATATGAAGTTTATCATTTTATTGTTTGTACTCTTATATCAATCAACTTATTATTTAAAAGTTCATAAATTTTGTTAGTTATATTATAATTTTATTTCAACCAACTTTAAAATGCTACCATCCGATAGATGCAACCTCTAACCACTTCAATCTTTTTATTCAGGTTCAAGAAAAATACTTTAACATGAAATCAAACCAACTATTTGAATATGTTTTCCGCTTTTCGAGTTTTCTTAAAATAAAATTAAAAAAATGTCATTTTTCTACAATTAAACACCCCCTGAGACTTGTGGTATAGTTTATAACAGATATAAGAACCACTTGCTACAAGCTAAATAAGAAGAGGGTAAAAAACAAATCTCACCTGTAGAGGATCTTGAAAATTATTTACAAGAAACACATTTGCATCTTCTGAAGACCTGAGAATGAAAGAGATCCTTTTAAGAATAATCTGATAGGCTTAAAAACCAAATAATATGCACCAATAATATTTTTTAAACATATTTGACAATGTTTTTTGTAAATATGTTGCATAAGAACAACCATTAACCTGACAATAAGAACATGTTGTTTAACTGTAGCAAGAAATTCTCTAACACCACCACTATAGAAATAAAGCGGAGGGAATGCTAGACCTGCACAAATTTATTAATATGAAACAGTCTATTAGCGATCAAGAACATATATAAATATAACAATAATAAATATATATTTCTTGAGTAAATTACACGAATGGTCCCTGTGGTTTACACATTGTTTTGGATTTGGTCCCTAAGTCTCAGTAATTACACCCGTGGTCACTGTGGTTTACACTTCGTATTGGTTTTGGTCCCTAATACTAGCTGCTGTTAAAATTTGTTGTTAAACTTTTTAAATTGACAATTTTACCCTCATCTTCACCATCTCTTTCCTCTTTCCCTACAAACACCAAATTGTTTGAATTTGACGATGTGCAATCCAACAATCTGTATCTATAAGACTACAAACACCATTTTCTAAATAATCAATAAGCTTAAACTACTTGAAACTCCACCTACACCATCGCCGGCGTCCCCTTCGTCTCTCACCTCTCTCCATCCCGCCGACAAACCTCAAAACTCAGAACCCGTTCACCAACAAATTCCCTCTCCGGCACCCCACTGTCTTCCTCTACATGAGTACGATTGAACAAGAACCAAAGGAAATTCGAGACTTGAAAGCCCAAAAAACCCTCAATTGAGAGCAAAAAAGAGAAGATCTGGAAGATTAAGCATCAAAATACTAGAGAAATTGAGAGTGGGAGGGATCTGTGGAGAAAACACCACAACCATACTATATAACCACCACCGCCACCGTCGTACAGAAAACAAACGCCACCGCTGGCATGTACTGCATAAATCAACGATCACTATCGCTGATATTGAGAGTGAGAAATTGAGAATTCATGTTGATGATTTCTCGTCTTCTCTTTTTAATTCAGCGATCCACTGTCTATTTTTTTCAGGCGGGTTAAGTTATGGTGTTGGGTTTTCATTGAATCTTATTTACAGTGTGTGTTTTGTGTGCAGAGATGGAGATGGTGAGGGTAAAATTGTCAATTTGAAAAGTTTAACAGAAAATTTTAACGGCAGTTAGTATTAGGAACCAAAACCAATACGAAGTGTAAACCACAGTGACCACGGGTGTAATTACTGAGACTTAGGGACCACAGGGACCATTCGTGTAATTTACTCATATTTCTTTATGAGATACATAAGTTAGACTTGGAAAACATTATTTATTAATATACCAGATCAATTATAATGCAGAAAAAATGCAATAGCTTACCAGATGATAGCACAACGATAACGTATTGCCACCCGATTGTTGGTGTATGTCGACGAATCGATTGGATATCAGAAAATGGTAATGGTCTTATGGTATACAGATTTTTGTCTGCATTTATCAACAACAAAAATCAAATCCACAATTCAAACACAAATCACATGCATATATGTATACGTATACAAATACGAAGATAATCACTGATTACTAAATATAAGATGCAAGTTGTATTATCAGAAGTTAACTATACACTACCAAAAAAAATCAAAAGATGAGACTAACCTCTCTCAGATAGCCTTGCATTTGAGCTTTGGCCTTTATAAGGTAACCACGTCTATTATGACAGGAAAAAAAAGTATATCTTATATTTATCATTTATCATAACAAACAATCTTAACCGAACATGTATGAAATAAAATAAAAATATTACCATAAATAGTGAAGAACCTTGCTTAATTAACTTCAAACGCCCACTAATTCTCTCTGTGGCATATTGAGTTGGATGAATTGTCACATTATCCTTTTGGTAAACTATTTCTGCATCTTCTGAATCACTGGAAGTGCTTCGTTTGCTACTGTCACTACGGGTCATGCTTGAGGAACCCTAAATGCATATAAACCCAATTTGAAGCAAAATTTATGATTTGATTAGGTATTAGACTGCTATCATGATTACTTGAAACTTGATTTTTGTATCCAAAACTTTTTACTTAATACAGCATCAGTACATGTTATGTTTGGTAACCGTATTACACAAGATATATGTAGCATACAAATGACTGGATACCTTAAGTCAGATTATTTTTGTAAGTTAAGCCTAGACATCTTCACAAAGTCAATTATAAATATAGATAAATATCCATTACAGATTTACACCATTACTCACTAAACCTACTTATGATTAACAACTAAAAAACAATCAATTTCCACAATATGAAGTAATTTTTCTACTAATTCAACAGTTCCCGAACAAATCAGATTGTAATCATCAGTTAAAACCGATTTCTAACACTACAAACAGCTTCACAATTAGGTCACCATACACACAAACAGTAACAGATCATGTTACTTCACTGATCAACTGATAATAGAACACGTGCAAGCTTACAAACTCGATTTAACTTCCGACACTGATAAACAAGATCGCAGGAGCCCTAAATTACACGAAATCAAGCACATCAACGCCTCAAACCTAATTTAGCTCACATCATTACCTATCAAATTAATCTAGAAACAACTTGAACTGAAACTAATCATAAAAAAAACTACCGATCGCAAACAGTTCATACATATTATAATTTACTTCAGATATCAATTTCAGTAACACAGTGATATATAGAATGTTGTATATCACTTACTTGTTTAGATGCGGCGGCGTAATCGGCGTCGTCCGACAAATCGTGAATATCCGTTTCGTGCATCGCCTACGGAGGAACACGGTGGTGATGAGCTGGATTTCTTCCGATTCCGGTAATTAGAAAGAAGTGAGGTGGATAGATGTGAAACTCTGGAATATGATACGAAGGTTGTGAAATAAATGACCGAATAAAAATAATAACTAATTAGATTAAAAGCCATTATCTTATATTTATCCTTATTTTTAAATTTCTTTTATAATTACCAAAGGGCCTAGACAACTCCGGTGAAAACTGACGCTATCAGTTGTTATCAAATCAGTGTCACGTCAGCTCACCCTTCTACCGACACTAAACTGACATAACTATACCAACAATACATTTTCCCTTCAATTTTTTGAGACTCACCATTACAAAATACACACACACAAAATACCTCTTTGAGCCCCACCCCACCAACTGATCTCACCCCTCAAGCCGTCCCCAAACCAGCGTAGTTATAACTGACGCCATGAAAGAAGGTTTGGTGCCAACGGTGGATGACAAAAAATAGCCAACCAACGTCTAAAGGTCACTACCGTTGGCAGTGGTCTTATAACCTATCCGTCTAAGTGGACAAAATGATGTAGATTAAGGAGTGTGTTTCGCGCTCAAAAGGAATCTTTCATAATTCTAACAATATTTAACTAGTTAGATAATTAATTCAACTAAAAAAAATCTTTTCAAAATAAAATATTAATAGAAAGATTGTCATTATCAAAATTCTTTTTAAAATGAATTACATAATTGTACGTATTATCTTCTAAATTCGATGATTTCACAAATTTGTTGAATAGGCTTAATCTTGAACAATACTTGTTGGGTTTGTCTCCAAGAAATAATAAGAATAACAGGTTGAATATGAAGAAAAGAAAAATAAAGAGGAAAATAAAGAAAAGAAAAAAGGGAAGGGAAGGCTCAAAATCAGTTAACGGTCCAATTTAGATAGAAGAATAAAAATAAGGGAATTTGGAAACCACATTGACAAAAAAAGAAATTAAAAATACATAGACAAAATCATATAATTATAAAGAGCATATAGACAATTTTGGAATTTACTCTTAAAAATGGTGTACTTCAAGATCATAATTTGTATTAATTTATAATTAAATAAAAATGGTGTACTTTAAAGTCATCAGTTGAGATGTTATACTTCGTAGGTTTAAATCTTAAGTGAGACGTGTATGAAATTAATAGGTTGTCTAAGTATGATAATATTTGCCCTTAAAAATGAGAGTTAAAACCACATTTTAGAAGACAGAGGTATTCACACTCGTACAATATTTATTGAATCGAAATAAAATCACCTATTGTCGGAAAGGGTGATGACATTGCCGAAACTCTCGTCCGTTTTCTCCCTTTTGCCGTTCAAAAGAAAAAGACCGCTTATCCAAAAGTCAACACAAAACCTTGAATTCATCATCTTCAAACTTAAACTAAAAAACATCTTGAATATTCGACGTGGGAATTGGATGTTATAGACAATAATAATGCCTTGGTTTAATTTGTACTTGATACTTGATATAATTGGATTCAGAAAGTGGGAAAGCTCACGATGTTTTCTAATACCATATAACCATAAGATTAAACCCGTTAAACACTTATATAAACCTAGTTAACTTCATTAACATTTCAACAAATCATTTAATTCACCAATAATTAGCTAATTAAATAAACTAGAACTAAGTTAAAATTTAATTAAGGTGAAACAAATACTTACTATAAACGGGTTGGGCATCAAAAGATTATATGAAACACTTTACGCTTTAGGCCCAAAGTTGGATGAGGACCTTCTATCATCTAGTCAATTTGTCTCTACATAGTATTTTATTGAATTTTACATTTTTCGGTTACAACTACTTACGGAATAGTTTTATATATCTAGGAACTCGAATTCACAATCCCAACTAAAATCTTCACTCGCACTTTAAGCTTATAATTCTATCTTTACCTACTTTTACTAAATGTATAATCGTTCATTCATTTGTTTGTGCTCGAACCGCATTAAAGGATGGGGAAAAGAGAGCAAATGTAAAAAGATAACCAATTCACGCCGAATCATCTTACGAATGTTGAAACTTATTGTGTTTGTTTGGTGGGTTTGACAATGGGAATGAACTTAAAAGGGATTAAAGGTGGTTGGTTGATTATAAAGGTGTTCCTTTCATGCATATATTCATTCTCAAACTCATTAACAAACCAAAAGCAAGCTTTCTACTTATCCACTATATCAAAATTACATTTCATATTTAGAGCATCATTGTCATGGCTTGAGCTAAAATCTCACCTCAGTGCCACCTCATCATTCACCATTTTATATTCACGCCGTTAAATTTAAATATTTTACGCCTTTCTAGGGTTCTCACACAAAGCTATCTCTACATCAATAAAATGACATTATATATATATATATATATATATATATATATATATATATATATATATATATATATGCTTTTTACTACTTTAAAAAGCATTCTAGACATTTCTAAAAGAGGAAGTCTGAATTTTCAACACTTCCTTTTTTAGCAATATTTAAACACCCTTTAAAATCAAAATAAATGTGCCTTACCCGAGATTCGAACCCAAGACCATTCGGAAAACAACCAAGGTGATAACCACTGGGCCATGTGGTTTTTTGTTATGCATTTGTTAACCTCGACTAATATACATAACGTCCACGGTAATATACGTATCAATAAACAGTCAACTTCCTAAACAGATAATTCGCATTTAATAGCCTTCCTAAATTATAAGTCACTGGAAATATGTATTTAATAGCCTTCCTAAATTAATAGCCTTCCTAAACGTATCAATATGTATTTAAAGTAGTAGGATAATTACGTTTACAAACTTATTATTTCCAGTGACTTACGTTTTTTTAAAAATTAAATACATATTGAACACATATTGAATTAAATATGTTGATTTACGGTTACAAACAATCAATTACGTTTACTGAATACATTATGATTTACATTTTTAAAAAAATTAAATACCTATTGAATTATAAGTTTTTTTAAACTATATATATACTCCATCAACTAACGATGGAGTTGTTGTGCAACATACAAACGATGGATTTTGATGGATACGAACCTGTTGAAAACTTTGAATACCTCTGGAATCCACATTTGTGGTACAAATTCAAATTTGTTCGCGTTGAATATGTTTGGCTTGACCACAAACATAACAAACTATATTTGTTCCTACTTGACCGATTTGTAAGTTCCTACTAATTAAAATACTATTTTTTGTTTTTGGTTTTAACTACTAATCATTTATTTTAAGAAGCACAAATTCGCAGCCATTATCCCCCCCAGCTTGTTTTCTGCATACCAAAACCGAAAACTAGAAGGCGGTGTCTTCTCTTTAAAGTATTTCAAAATTGATTACACCGATGTCGAATCCTTTCCTCGCTTCGAGAACTATAGCTTTATTCGTAATAAATGGGCAATAGTATTTAACACTAAAACCGAGCTTGCTGAAACTACGAATGGAGAAGATGCCTGGTTCCCCAAGTACCCGTTGGTCAGATCTCCGACATGGCTATTGCAGGATCAAACAACTCGAAAAATGTTGATTGGTACGTCTACGTTACATTTTTAGATGTTTTACTTTAAAGTGATAATACTTTAATATTTTTCGTAATTAATAAACATTTCACAGACGTTGCTGGAAACATGTCGAACGGTTGCTTTTTTTTACATCCGGTCGGATATCGTGTGCAATGCTGCTGCATGACTGTCTGTAAGTATTTATACCTGATTTACATGATCACCACACCTGCGAAATAACCCATTTAAATTGTACTTTCCGACAGGGGCAACCGTATCAAGCTCATCTTGTATCATATACCGGCAGCCACAGCAACAATGATTGGGAGATGTGCTTCTGAAAACATAACTGTGTACGCATGTCGCGTTAAACTGATTATAAAACCAACAGGTTAATTCCAATTAAGTGCTTCATTTTACTTTAATTAAAAATATATTGATATCTCTTTTTTATTTGGTTAAATTTCAGTCAAATATCTTGTTTCTACTGACATCACAAACATCGAGTTCAACCCGCCGATGCCAGAAACATATGCACTTCAACGCATCCATCCGATTGTGCAATATCATGATGCCATTGTTTTATGTGATGAAGAACCCGATGTCGCGTCCGACACGCAACCAAATAATAGTTTCAGACGCTTAAGAACTACCCTATCTGGAAATAAGCGTCTATCGACTTACACACAAAAACAATAGAGCTCTGCTAATCGGACAACAATAATTAGTTAGTTAGGTTACTCTTAGTTTCTGTTACACAATTGGTGTTTTTTTTTTAAATATGGTTTGCCTTAATAATATTAATTTTGTCATTAAACCAAATAATTGTTGTCTGTGTACTGTACAATTTTGTACACCTACTCGAATTATATATTTTGTGGTGTTAATGGAAATATTTCATCAAACGCGTAATCAAACTGTAAATATTTTACGTTTTTTACTACCGACTAAAATTGAATTACTTATAGACGTTTTTATTAGCCAACTAAAACTGCCAATTACGTCTTTAATAAATAAGTTTTAAGTTGTTTCATAAATTTCGATTTATATATAGTCTTTTGCCCATATTAAAAAGGCTAAAAATATGCAGACCATTTTAATTGTCAATTGCTTTTGACCCCGCTAAAAATAAGACGTATTTTACCATGTTTGAAAAGATGCATACGTATTTATTAGAAAACGTAATTACCATATGTATTTTCGAAAATCAAAATGTAACTACCATAAAAACGTAATTAATGGTCTAGAACCTTGAAACGTAATTACCATATAAATCGTTCATCAAAACGTAACTCATAATATCTCAATTTGATGTAATTATAATTACCATATGTGGAATCGCAAAAAACGTATTTTGGTTGACAAAAATTGAATTACTTATAGACGTTTTTATTGTGCAACTAAAACGGTCAATTACGTCTTTAATAAAAATATTTTAAGTTGTTTAACCAAATAAAATTCGGTATATATATACTATTTTGACCATATTTTACTTACCATGTTTGAAAAGATGCAGACGTATTTATTAGAAAACATAATTACCATATGTATTTTCCTAAATCAAAACGTAATTACCATAAAAACGTATCTAATGTATTATAACCTTGAAACGTAATTACCATATAAATCGTTCATCAAAACCAAAAATTGCGTTTATAAATACCATATGTGGAATCGTAAAAATATGCAGACCATTTTTACGAAATGTTCAATTGATGTTGACCCCGCTAAAAAAAATACGTATTTTACCATTTTAAAAATATACAGACGTATTTTTAAGAAAACCTAGATTATAAATATCGTTCTATATAACGTATTTACCCACTTAAATTTTTAAAGGGTATATATTACATTTAAAAACGTCCATGCAATTTAATGGCCGTGATATTACATTTAATATAACATATATATGTTTTTTTAATTGTGTATAAATAGACAAATTAACCATTATACTTTAATTCACGATACGATAATTCTAATACCACCAAACATCACCAGTCATCGACTATCATCATAATTCGGCAAACCACGTCAACAACCGGATTGCACTTTGTAAGAAACATTCATGATTTCAAGGACAAAATTCACATCAAGGTGAAGGTTTGCCGGATTTGGCCCCAAACAAACTTCAACAACAAAAACGAGATAATATCACTTGAGATGATTTTAATTGACGAAGAGGTATTACTCTTAATCATATTCGATAAATCACCACTACTTATATATATTATCTCAACAATGTTAACTTACAATTAACTACATTTTGTATTAAAATTTTTGTAGGGTGAGATAATACAAAATGTAGTTAATTGTAAGTTAACATTGTTGGGATAATATATATAAGTAGTGGTGATTTATCGAATATGATTAAGAGTAATACCTCTTCGTCAATTAAAATCATCTCAAGTGATATTATCTCATTTTTGTTGTTGAAGTTTGTTTGGGGCCAAATCCGGCAAACCTTCACCTTGATGTGAATTTTGTCCTTGAAATCATGAATGTTTCTTACAAAGTGCAATCCGGTTGTTGACATGGTTTGCCGAATTATGATGATAGTCGATGACTGGTGATGTTTGGTGGTATTAGAATTATCGTATCGTGAATTGAAGTATAATGGTTAATTTTTCTATTTATATACAATTAAAAAAACGTATATATGTTATATTAAATGTAATATCACGGCCATTAAATTGCATGGACGTTTTTAAATTTAATATATACCCTTTAAAAATATAAGTTGGTAAATACGTTATATAGAACGATATTTATAATCTACGTTTTCTTAAAAATACGTCTGTATATTTTTAAAATGGTAAAATACGTATTTTTTTAGCGGGGTCAACAGCAATTGAACATTTCGTAAAAATGGTCTGCATATTTTTACGATTCCACATATGGTATTTATAAACGCAATTTTTGGTTTTGATGAACGATTTATATGGTAATTACGTTTCAAGGTTATAATACATTAAATACGTTTTTATGGTAATTACGTTTTGATTTAGGAAAATACATATGGTAATTACGTTTTCTAATAAATACGTCTGCATCTTTTCAAACATGGTAAGTAAAATATGGTCAAAATAGTATATATATACCGAATTTTATTTGGTTAAACAACTTAAAATATTTTTATTAAAGACGTAATTGACCGTTTTAGTTGCACAATAAAAACGTCTATAAGTAATTCAATTTTCGTCAACCAAAATACGTTTTTTGCGATTCCACATATGGTAATTATAATTACATCAAATTGAGATATTATGAGTTACGTTTTAATGAACGATTTATATGGTAATTACGTTTCAAGGTTCTAGACCATTAATTACGTTTTTATGGTAGTTACATTTTGATTTTCGAAAATACGTATGGTAATTCCGTTTTCTAATAAATACGTCTGCATCTTTTCAAACATGGTAAAATACGTCTTATTTTTAGCGGGGTCAAAAGCAATTGACAGTTAAAATGCTCTGCATATTTTTAGCCTTTTTAATATGGTCAAAAGACTATATATAAATCGAAATTTATGATACAACTTAAAACTTATTTATTAAAGACGTAATTGGTAGTTTTAGTTGGATAATAAAAACGTCTATAAGTAATTCAATTTTAGTCGGTAGTAAAAAACGTAGAATATTTACAGTTTGATTACGTGTTTGATGAAATATTTCCATTAACACCACAAAATATATAATTCGAGTAAGTGTACAAAATTGTACAGTACACAGACAATAATTATTTGGTTTAATGACAAAATTAATATTATTAAGGCAAACCATATTTTTTTTTAAAAAAAACACCAATTGTGTAACAGAAACTAAGAGTAACCTAACTAACTAATTATTGTTGTCTGATTAGCAGAGCTCTATTGTTTTTGTGTGTAAGTCAATAGACGCTTATTTCCAGATAGGGTAGTTCTTAAGCGTCTGAAACTATTATTTGGTTGCGTGTCGGACGCGACATCGGGTTCTTCATCACCTAAAACAATGGCATCATGATATTGCACAATCGGATGGATGCATTGAAGTGCATATGTTTCTGGCATCGGCGGGTTGAACTCGATGTTTGTGACGTCAGTAGAAACAAGATATTTGACTGAAATTTAACCAAATAAAAAAGAGATGTCAATATATTTTTAATTAAAGTAAAATGAAGCACTTAATTGGAATTAACATGTTGGTTTTATAATCAGTTTAACGCGACATGCGTACACAGTTATGTTTTCAGAAGCATATCTCCCAATCAATGTTGCTGTGGCTGCCGGTATATGATACAAGATGAGCTTGATACGGTTGCCCCTGTTGGAAAGTACATTTTAAATGGGTTATTTAGCAGGTGTGGTGATCATGTAAATCAGGTATAAATACTTACAGACAGTCATGCAGCAGCATTGCACACGATATCCGACCGGATCTAAAAAAAAGCAACCGTTCGACATGTTTCCAGCAACGTCTGTGAAATGTTTATTAATTACGAAAAATATTAAATTATTATCACTTTAAAGTAAAACATCTAAAAATGTAATGTAGACATACCAATCAACATTTTTCGAGTTGTTTGATCCTGCAATATCCATGTCGGAGATCTGACCAACGGGTACTTGGGGAACCAGGCATCTTCTCCATTCGTAGTTTCAGCAAGCTCGGTTTTAGTGTTAAATACTATTGCCCATTTATTACGAATAAAGCTATAGTTCTCGAAGCGAGGAAAGGATTCGACATCGGTGTAATCAATTTTGAAATACTTTAAAGAGAAGACACCGCCTTCTAGTTTTCGGTTTTGGTATGCAGAAAATAAGCTGGGGGGATAATGGCTGCGAATTTGTGCTTCTGAAAATAAATGATTAGTAGTTAAAACCAAAAACAAAAGTTAGTATTTTAATTAGTAGGAACTTACAAATCTGTCAAGCAGGAACAAATATAGTTTGTTATGTTTGTGGTCAAGCCAAACATATTCAACGCGAACAAATTTGCATTTGTACCACAAATGTGGATTCCAGAGGTCTTTAAAGTTTTCAACAGGTTCGTATCCATCAAAATCCATCGTTTGTATGTTGCACAACAACTCCATCGTTAGTTGATGGAGTATATATATAGTTTAAAAAAACGTATAATTCAATAGGTATTTAATTTTTTAAAAAATGTAAATCATAATGTATTTAGTAAACGTAATTGATTGTTTGTAACCGTAAATCAACATATTTAATTCAATATGTGTTCAACATGTATTTAATTTTTAAAAAAACCGTAAATCACTGGAAATAATAAGTTTGTATACGTAATTATCTTACTACTTTAAATACATATTGATACGTTTAGGAAGGCTATTAAATACATATTTCCAGTGACTTATAATTTAGGAAGGCTATTAAATGCGAATTATCTGTTTAGGAAGTTGACTGTTTATTGATACGTATATTACCGTGGACGTTATGTATATTAGTCGAGGTTAACAAATGCATAACAAAAAACCACATGGCCCAGTGGTTATCACCTTGGTTGTTTTCCGAATGGTCTTGGGTTCGAATCTCGGGTAAGGCACATTTATTTTGATTTTAAAGGGTGTTTGAATATTGCTAAAAAAGGAAGTGTTGAAAATTCAGACTTCCTCTTTTAGAAATGTCTAGAATGCTTTTTAAAGTAGTAAGATAAGATAAGATAAGATATATATATATATATATATATATATATATATATATATATATATATATATATATATATATATATATATATATATATATATATATATATATATATATATATATATATATAGGGGAGGGTTCCATTGAGAATTGATATATTAGGTGAGAATGTGAGAATTAGGCAAAAAGACGCGCGTTGGCATTTTTGTAATTAAGTCCAACTTTTCTGTCCCACACGCGGTGGCATTTTTGTAATTACGTCCAACTTTTCTTTAATCATCGATGATTAAACTGGGTGTAGTGTTTTAATCATCAATTATTAAACTATTGAGATTGTTTTTAATCATCGATGATTAATCTTGACTATATGTTTAATCATCGATGATTAAACTTGAGTTTGAGTTTAATCATCGATGATTGAACTAGTCTGAATATTTTATAAAATGCTCTTTAACTACTAATGATTAATCTTTGACATTTTTTTTAATCATCGATGATTAAACAGTTTAATCATCGATGATTAACCTTGTCTCCGTTTTTTAGATTCTTAATTCTCTATAACATGCTGTTTAATCATCGATGATTAATCTTGACTATATGTTTAATCATCGATGATTAAACTTGAGTTTGGGTTTAATCATCGATGATTAAACTGAGTGTAGTGTTTAATCATCGATGATTAAACTTTATCTGTGTAATAATCATAAGATGCTCTTTTAATCATCGATGATTAAACTTGACTATATGTTTAATCATCGATGATTAAACTTGAGTTTGGGTTTAATCATCGATGATTAAACTGAGTGTAGTGTTTAATCATCGATGATTAAACTTGACTATATGTTTAATCATCGATGATTAAACTTGAGTTTGGGTTTAATCATCGATGATTAAACTGAGTGTAGTGTTTAATCATCGATGGTTAAACTTTATCTGTGTAATAATCATAAGATGCTCTTTTAATCATCGATGATGAAACTTGATAATGTGTTTAATCATTAACGATTAAACTTGGGGTTGGGTTTAATCATCGATGATTAAAAACAATCTCAAAAGTTTAATAATTGATGATTAAACACTACACCCAGTTTAATCATCGATGATTAAAGAAAGTTGGACTTAATTACAAAAATGCCACCGCGTGTGGGACAAAAAAGTTGGACTTAATTACAAAAATGCCACCGCGCGCGTGAGGAAAGTTGGACTTAATTACAAAAATGCCACCGCGCGCGTGAGGGCTGGAAGGAGATGAGTGGCTGAGATCTATTCTCACATTCTCACCTAATATATTAATTCTCAATGGAACTCACATATATATATATATATATATATATATATATATCCTAAATGTACTTTAGGTTACTCAAGTCGCTAAGAGTTTCTGGATTCAAATATAAATTAAGAGAATAGTGTATAACTATATTAGCGTTAGAAAAAAAAATATTTTTAAAAATATGTAATGATAAAAAACGAAAACAAAAAAAGTTGTCTAACAGTTATTCCATTTCTGTCTCTAATGATGGTGCATGAACTGATGAAAGTGTAAAGAAAGTATGTTTGGTTTGGTTGTAAAAGAAAGCCAACATACCTCAATTGAAAAGGCTAAACATATGACCCAAGTTGTTCTCAAGATAATAATCAGGGTCTCTCTTTGTGCCTCTACCATTTAAAAAGGAGGGTAGAAGTTGCTAAAACTGAAAGAACATGGACCGGGAATTTCATGTATTCTATATTTTATTCAATTGAAAACAGAAAAATTTCATGTAATCTATATTTTATATTTTACCTTTTTGATTTATTTAGATGTAGGTTGGATAAAACATGAGTAATGGTATTGAGTCTTATTATTAATTCCTACTAATAGTCATACTCATTAGATGAATATATGTGCCAAAATCAAGTAGAAAATATTAAGATAGATTATTAGTAGATTACAGATAGTAGGAATAAATATCATTTCTCACAAAACATTCATTATTCACATCAATGTATATTCTCCTAAGTTTGTAAAAATGGCCGATTTGGTTTTTATGCTTCGATGGAAGTTTAATCGATATAACAACATGTAGCATATCGACACTTTGCTTTATGGTGTCTATCTGCATCCTTTTGCTCCCTCTTTACTTGCTCTTAATAATACTGAGCAGAAGAATCATAGCATGGAAGTAAACAAACTTTTGACCCCCTTTTAAAGAAAGAAACATTAGAACCAACATGAGGTTACATAATGTAGTCAAACATCCGATCGTTGATGGAATAAAAAAATAGGTCAAAATGTTTTGTACATATTTTTTCTCCTAGTCGGACAGATATAAAGGGAAGTTTAAATCATTCATACATTTGCATTATTTATATCCTGGCTCGGGAGCTTGTGATTTGATTGCTGCGGACAAGAAGGCTATGATTGGGAAAACCGGGTGTTAATCACCGATGCTATTAAATTACACTTTAGTCTTATATTGAAATAAAAAGAAACAAATGATAATTATTAAATAAAAAAATGGGGGTTGATTCTTACATATCAATTTGTATCCATACAAAACAATTTCATTTCAAATGACAATCATATCTCTCATTTCCCTTTATCACATTTTGCATTTCACCCCTCCAACTAAGGGCATGATTATCCTTTGATATATAAATATTCTGCATAAATAAAAATACTCTGTATTAATCACCTTCCATGAAAAAATGCTTGTGTTTTTTAAGGCGTGAGAATCTGTGTGTTGGTGGCATGCGAATTTATCGCCCCAAATCATGAGATGGGCCTCCTTGAAGAAAAAGTTCCTTTTGGGCTTCCCAAAAATATTCTTACAAGTAAAGGGTCCTGGATGGTCTTTTTCTATTTCTAATATTAAAGAATAATTTGTATGGATCACATCTAATTATTGATTAAAATAAGTGTTTAAATCAAAGAGTGAAATTATGAAAGAAAAGAAAATTATGAATTTGACATGTTAATCATTTTATATGTAGCAAGATAAATAAAATTTAGTAAGAAGTAATACAAATTTTTTTTTTAATTATCTAAGCTCAATCACTTAAGTTCAAAATCAACCATCACTATACAATACAAATTCTATAAATTTATACTCTGTAAATTAATAAACTCACTAAAATAGTAAATTCATTCGGTCGACTTGGGTCAATGTAAAAAATTAAAAAACTCGATAAAATAATAAAATAATAATTTTTTGAGAGATCCTTTTATAATTTTCGATCCCAAGAAAATTATAAATTAATAATTCATATAACTGAATTTTTTACTACACTCTTGTTTACATTTATTGTACTTCAAAATTTATTATTGATTTCCAATGTATATGAACACATTAGTTACTAATTTACGTTGAGTGTCAAGGTTTGACGCAATGTAATTTTAAGAGACATATACTAATTTGTCCTTTTTGTTTTGTTTGTACCGTATAATTACTTAAAACTCTTTAAATTAATAATTGTTAATTTATCGATAAATTAATAACTCTCTAAATTAATAAATTTATGCGGTCATGACATTATTAATTTTAAGTTTTAGAAGTACACAAAATCATTATTATTAGAGTAAATTAATACTTATAAATTATTTAACATGGTCTTTCTAATATATGTTTGGTTACATAATAATAAATGAAAATAAAACAAAAGATGTGTGGGGTAGAAATTGTCATAGTGGTTGTTTAGGGTTAGGTTTTGAATAAATTCTTACAGGTCATAAGATGGGTTTTTTGATAAGTAAACATTTACTAGATAATTAAAAAAATTATGACAACAAATATGATTGCAGTTAAATTACGTACATCACAATAATAACTTCAGTCCCATCAGAAAAAGTCTTACAACATAAATACACTTTAAATTAAAGAAAAGGATGAGTGGGTAGAATAGATAACCAATTGATCTAGATCAATTGGCCACCAAGGATAGCCTTAGGGATTTTCTTCAAGAGGTCTTGGGTTCAAGGCTTGTTGGAGGTAAAATTTGAAGATTAAAAATGTGGTGGGTTTTATTCCTCATATGTGAAAGATTTGAGAGAAAATATACTGCTATTTGTGGATGTCACTTTTTCAGCTCGAACAACTAACTTATATCGTTAAAAAAAAAAAAGTGGTAGAATAGATCGAGAAAGATGTTTCCTAATAAGAACACAAGGGTGGCCACCAATGGCGCCGGTGTCTCCGCCAGAGAGTGTGCGTGTGGATTTCTAAACCCTCTTCAATTCCCTGACATTCTGCACTCCTGTTCCCAACACACACTCAATCTGAATGTTCTTTCCTTCATATTAATTCTCCCAATTAAATCATTTATTGGGTATGTTGGAATCCTTTTTTTCTTTTAAATAATAATTTAGTGGTTTAACATATATAGCATTGAGATCGAGTAAGGATTCAAATTCTGGTGAGTAATGTAAGGATAATTTTCAACCAATCATTAATGGATAATTTTCAGAAATTTTGGATCATTGTTAGAAAATGATCCAAATTTTTTACAATGATCCAAATTTTTGTGTCGTAACCGGATCCTAACCCTAGTGACATCTAAGCGGGCATTTTCGAACATATCTTTTTGGGAGAATATATCTCTCCTCCTTTTTAATCTCGTGAGGAATGTCCCCAACAAGTCTTGAACTCAAGACCTTTTAAAAACAAACCCTTCAAGACTACCCTTGGTAACCAATTGATCTATACCAATTGGTTTAAAATCCCACTTACACGATGGAAATCATCAAATTGCATATAACTGAATTTTTTAATCTAATTTCATATTGAGTATAACCTTCAGCTGTTTTTAACTTAAAACGAATATGTAAATAAAAAATGCTCCCAATTGTTACGTGACGAACATCAACTGATATTGGATATTGTATATTTCTTTACAAGTGATTAGCAAGGTACCCGTGCAATGCGGCGACGGATATTCTTAAAGTAATCACAAGTGGACAACGGGTAGCTCAAAATTGACGCGCGTGAACGTCAATGGTCACAAGGGGTAGCTTTTAGCTCCTAGGGATTTGATAGAGAACAAATCCAACCAATATATTAATTCTGATACAATTTATTTTGCTTCATATATTATTTTTATCGTTTAACATATCTTTTATTTAAAAAATATTAAGCTTTGCTATGGAATTAAAGGATATTTTAAGTTCATAACTTATGAAAAGTTAAACACATGCACCAAAAACTTGTATACTTTAAATATTTGTACAAATCACTCATCATTCCCTTGATTAAATTTGCATGCTTACCGTACAGCTTACAAATAAGCCAATACAACTATCATACGAAGCACATTTATATTATTCAAGTACAAAGCATGATCTTTCGTTAACTTTTCTTTGTTTTAATATTGGTATACTTAAACAAGCTTCATTAAAATATCAAACGAAAGTTTTTATGTGAGATAATATTTTCAAGGTGGCATGAGAGAGAGAATTAGAGGGAAGGGGAGAGAGATATATATTTATGCGTAGAAACCAAGGCATGAGGTAACCTAAAGCAAGTTTTGCTCCCTCTTGAAATCATTTCAGTCACCACCTTCACTTTCTCATCCCAAGACAAACCTCTTCTTAAACCTCACCATCTCTCCATTCTTCTCTTGCAATCTCTCTCTCCCTCTCTCTCAAGACCTATCTTGTACAGTTTTCTGCACGATATCTAATCTACTCTTTTTTGTGTATAGCAGTACTTGAACCCGTGACTAAATAAGTCATGGGTAACACCTTACGTCAATCTCCAATACCACTAGATAACAAACATTGATAGCTATCTTTTGTATATATATATATATATATATATATATATATATATATATATATATATATATATATATATATATATATATATATATATATATTTATTTATTTATTTATATATATAATCCTTCACTTACATTGTCACCATGCATGATCCAAGCTATTCAAGTGTTCATCTTTGTGATGCATATCTTTCTACAAAACATGCATTCGTATACATATATAGAGTTCTGATGCACTCATACTCATACTCCACGATTAATTTCGTACGGAGTATTAATGTTTTTTGTGTAAAACCATATTTTCGTCAGGTTTTCCTCTAGAAAGGTCAGAACACGACAAAATATTGTTATAATCTTGGTTTAAATCGTTGAATACTATCTTCAGTTCACCGTACGTTTTTTATACATTTCTGTGCAAAACCCATCGTCTTTAACGAACTATATATGTATTTAGCTATTTATTAGCATATATAATTTAAAATCCTTTTTTTCTCCAAAATGCCTGAAAACCTCGATCTTTTGAAAACAAGGTTTCGTCATTATTATTGTTTGATACGTCATGAGCAATAATTCTGAATATACGATTAGTGTAAGTGTACTCAAGATCTTTAAATAGTTATAAACATGCATATCTTGATTTATCAATTTAGTTTCCATTTATTTTATTTTGTTTCCATAAAGAATGATTCATTTGGAGATCCCAAAACTCCATATTTAACTACACAAAAGGTTGCCCTTTTTATCCCACCAAAGATTTGTTCCCTTATAAATGATGATAGATCATTATCAATTGCTATTCCATTTTTTGGGTAGTTTTTTGTTCATGTGTTTTATCATCATGATATGAATAAAACCTTTGCAATGATGGATATTTAGGAAGCAAATAAGAAAGCGATATTGGTGAGGTTCAATCCGAAGACGGATTTACCATGTTGTAAAAGGCGATCTCAGATTGAGCCGCGCCAATATCACTCTCATGAAACAAGTTTGCTTTTATTATTCATCTTGCATCGATGGTTTGCATGATATTATGAAACCTTAATTAGGTGGTTTTTAACAAGTCACGATAGGAAATATATTTACCTTTTATAAGTCACGATAGGAAATATAGACGTGATCTACAGCAAAAGAAGTGTGTTTTGCGCTCAATTGCCTGTCTTGTTTAAACAATTAATAGTATAGTTAGAACTTTATAGCGGTGAGCACGGAACCATACCAGTACCGGATTGATGATACTGAGTTTTCCCGGGTCCTGAAATCGATTACCAAGTACCGAATTGAGTTCCTCAGTTTGGTTCTCAGTTGATCATCGGTCCCTAAACTCTGTTATCGTGACCTAAAGATTATAAACTCTAATCATCCTATTAGAATTGTCAAATATGTAACGTTGAGTTTAATCAACTGGCTAGAACTCTCTAGCTCGTGCTGTTAACAATAATTTGTCCACAACATTATTTTGTTTTGTTTAGCCAGGAGCTTTATTTTATAGAGGAGTAACATAAGTCAAACCTTTTAGTCAAATCAAGTATTATGTTCATCTCAAAATCAATCACCGTTTTTTACTTTCATGAAAACTATTATATTATGCAATTTATAACCAAATTATTCACACATATGTTTTTAACATACTTTTATCTAGCAATAGATTCAATACTTTGGCTTGTTCCAACGTCAACATTTTGTTTTCTTTTTTTCAAATAAACACATAGTAAGGTTTAATTAATATAGAACAAAAACTACAACTAATACAGCTTTAGCATATCAAAATACTAATATTCATACATCAAGCTAGTAGTATAATAATTCCATGACTGCTACCTTCAAGTCCACATGCTACTAATTCCAATTTGTTCCATCGACACTTTGACCAAATTAGAGTATCGATCCTAAGTTACAACTAATCACATGCTTGTGTTTTATTACGATATTTCAGTGACATGCAAGTGCTAACCAGATCAAATCAATTTAGCACTCCTCCGGCCCTCTCAATCTATTCAAATCAATTTTATCGCCTGATAGGTAATATAAATATAATTTTATCACCAAGAAAGGTAAATAATTATAGCAACTTTCACAATTTGGGGCTGTAAAACTTTCTCGCCTGATAGGTAATATAAATATAATGACAATTTATTTATGTACCACAACTTTTATTTTATACATCACACTGTATAAACATATCAAACAATAGTTGTGGTGTAAAATTCATCAACTAAATATAATTCCTCACATTTAAGGGAACTTAATACACTATTATACGGGGTATATAAATATATAGAGTAGATTACAAAAATTGTCTATGTTGTATATCTGATTTTGTATTTTTATCACTATACTATTTCTCTCCGTGTTTGTCCCTGTTCATCTTTACTTTTCGCATATTCGTCCTTCTTTACAACTCCGTTTAAGTTCAGTCATTTAATCACATCATGTGCCAACATGAGGGCAATTTAGTCCTTTACTCATTTTTTCTTTTGTTTGAACAAACCTTAGAGCAAGGGGTGTGGTGGCTTAAGCCACTTCGTCACCTCTGCGCCACCTATGCGCCACATCACCATTTCACATTTCACATTCAATACCCCCAAATATCCCCTCTACCATCACTTAAGCCATTTGGGTCCCACCCCCTTTTTTTTCTTTTTTCTTTTTTTAAAAACATAATACTTCATTAAAATAAATATTACACAATACAAATTAAAAATACTTAAAAAATAAAAAAATTACCGAAAATAAAAAAATACCGAAAATTAAAAAAAAATACCGAAAATTAGGAAAAAAATTACACACGATTTTCTTGATATCGTTGCCAAATATGGTCCATAATATTTCGTTGGAGCGATTCGTGTGTACGTTTATCACGTAATTCCCGTGATCTCAGTCGTTGTATTTCGGCTCTCTTGACCCAAGTACGTTCTAAATTAAGTTGTGGAGTAACATACAACTCGTTCATATCGCTAATGGCAAAGTTTTGGTCTTTTACAATCATGTTATGCAATATGATGCATGCGTACATGGTTCTACGTAGCTTGTTGACACTCCACGAACGAGCCGGTTGGCGAATAATCCCCCAACGCCCCTGTAAGACACCAAATGCACGTTCTACGTCTTTTCTTGCACTTTCCTGTCTTCGTTTGAAGTAAGCACGTTTTTCGTCTCGTGCAACAGTAAATGATTTGACAAAGCTTGCCCATTGTGGGTAAATACCATCAGCTAGGTAATACCCGTTTTGATAAGTCACTCCATTTACAACAAAAGGGACCGAATGAGCAATATCGTCAAGAAGGTTATCAAACAAGGGTGAGTTATTTAACACTGTGAGGTCGTTATTGGCACCCGCAACCCCAAAAAATGCGTGCCAAATCCACAAATCTTGCGAGGCGACAGCCTCTAGTATTATAGTTGGGTATTTTTTATCACACCTACCATATTGGCCGTGCCATGCTTTTGGACAGTTGGTCCACTCCCAATGCATACAATCTATACTACCAAGCATTCCAGGAAACCCATGAGCGTTCTCGTGTTTTGTATATAGGTTTTGAACGTCATGGATGTCGGGTTTCCTTAAATACTCAGCGGTATATAAGTCGATAATACACTTGGTAAAATGATTTAGACAATCACGTGCACAATGTTCACCAATTTGTAAATATTCATCAAGTGAATCAGGTGTTATGCCATACGCCAATTGGCGAATGGCAGACGTGCATTTCATTATAACACTAAAACCCATTAGCCCGGTGGCATCCGGTCGTACTTTAAAAAATTCAAAATGGTTGGGAAGAGGTTCAGCAGTATAGTTAGAAATACCTTCGACTATTTCTAAGAATAATCGCCTGCTCATACGAAATCGACGCCGGAAAACCGTCTCAGGGTACTTTGGATTATCACCGAAGTAGTCGTCCAATAAACGTTGCTCGACAGCTTCACGATCTCGATACACTGGCACGCGACTCCGGGTTGGTTGAGCTTGTTGGCGTTGCATGTATTGATGCGCTTGAGTCATAAAAAAAATATCCGTCTCGTCGTCGACATCGGACGAATAACTTCCGGGATCCATCAAATTTCGACGCATCTTGATAAAAGATTGTGTAGAAAATGTTGTGTGAAAGAGTTTAGTTTGAGGAATAGTGAGAAATGTTGTGTGGAAATATTGTATAAAGGGGTGGTATTTATAAGGGTTAAAGGTTTATTTAAAAAAAAATTTAATTTTTTCCGAATTATAGCCGTTACCCAACGGCTCTTACACGTGGCAAATGCTGATTCGCTCGTTGGTCTCGTCGTCTGGCCGGCGCTGCCCCTCGCTCACGTAACGCGGGGTGTGGTGGCGAGGCCGGCGAGCCTATGTGGCAGCCGGCGAGGCCACCCCTCGTTACCATACCCCATTCTCTTAAAATCTCCCATTGACACCCCCAATTTAACACGTTCAACCAATTGAGAAACACAGGAATAAAACGACTGCCTTCTGCCGGCGATTTCTGAGGGAATTTTCTGCCAGCGAAGACAACCGTACTGAGGGGACTTCTGCCGGCTATTTCAGTGACCATCATCCCCACCTTCCGCCGGCATTTGTTCTTGTTTGTTCTTCAGGTTCTTGTCTGATCTTGTTTGTTCTTCATGTTCTTGTCTGATCTTGTTTGTTCTTCATCTTCATGTTTATTCATGGATTTGATTAGGAGGTATTGACGCAATATGCGAGTGCAATTAACTAGATGTGTTCGAAGAAAGTTTTCTTTTTCTACATTTTTGAGACAAAGAAAGGGTTTTTTTACATTTTTGGTTTTGATTTGTGTTTTGGTCAGATTTTGATTTTGATTTGTGTTTGTAGAAAGGGTTTTGATTTTATGGAGCTAAATCATCTATGGTTCAAAATACTTGCAGTTTTGTGAGGATGAAGAAGATTGCTGAGTTTAGAATAACTCTTCATAACCGTAGATCTTTAGGCTCAAGAATAGTTAGTTCTTGATCTGGAATAAGCATATACAAATCATAATATTGCGGAATTAGATAAACATATTTGTATTGCTAAACAAGGTTTCATCATCATCTTTATATACAATGATTACTAAAAGCCCCAATTCTACATATAAATATGTAGAACGGTTTTGGTTAACAGGATCAAACGACCTTGAGGCTTAGAGTACACACACATACACGTTAAAATGTGGGTTTCAAGAACGACTAATTTTATACCTCTAGGTTTCTTTATATACTAGAAAACCTAGAGATTTACAAGGAAAAGATAATACTAAATCTTTTAAGCTAATAAAGATATACTATATCTTTTACATTTATGATTATCTCCTAACTCTTTATTCAAATATTGACTTCCATATCTTCAATTTAGGTTCTTGTACTTTATAAGTTTT